>CM031243.1:836938891-838231391 GCA_018340775.1 Taxus wallichiana var. yunnanensis
ATGCTTATCTGCACAAGGATGATTATTGTTAGTAATGGTGTATGAAAGATGAAAAGTGAAAAATTAGGTGCATACATATTCCCCAACCATTGATCACCACATGTTACAATAGAGAAACACAGGTTGGTTGACAAAAATGAAGTCTCTAACACCAATATTGAAAGTAAGTACTGAAAGAAATGCTAAAGGGACTATCTAAAATGAAAAATATCCACTAATGCATACCCGATAGTGTCACTCATCCCGCCACATGAAAGTGAAAAGGTTGATGAAATGAGTTAAATTCTAAACTATCAATCTAGAAGAGAACTCACCTTCTCCATCATGTTCATAATGGCCCAAAACCTTAAGGAACATACTCTTTTCGTAGTGATCGACCATGAGAGTGGAAATTTGCTACTGGTTGTCTACACATTCCTTAAGAGAGAAGTGAATGTTCTCAAGGGGTCAATCAAGTCCAACTTCCCAAAGCCGTTGCATGATATTCAATAAAGTTAGAGACACATTTTATATTTATTTTTTTGAATGTGGGATCCTCAAATGATTCATGGGAGCCTAGTAATGAACTCATAATCATATAAAGATGGTGACCGAGTTTTTCATGCAACCAAAACTTTCTGAATAAGTAAAAAGTTGCTTAGTTGTTATAGGAACTTCCAAACCATCCATCCGACAACAAATATCATTTCCCATCACGTTCAAAATTTCAAAAACCCTAATGAACGTACTATTTCCGTAGTGGTAGGAAATCAAAGTGGGAACTTGCTACCCGTTGGACACGTTTCTTAAGAGAAAAGTGGTCATTCTCAAGGGGTCAAACAGGTTCCAAATTAAGGTAGTTTTTGCATACTATCCAAGAAGGATACAGACGTGTTGTCTATTTTATTAGTTATGTATGTGATCCCTATAATGATTCCTAGGAGATCGCTTACAAATCGAAGCATGAAAATATGGTGACCGATGAGGGTCATTACAATCCTCATCATTTAATCACAAAGAATGTCAAAACTAGGCGGTGTCCATGGCTATCTACAAAAGGGGATAAAAGAAACAATGATCTTACAATTCTTTGATCTAAAACTGAAAATTATTTTAAAGATAATTCAATAACTAAAAATGAATATAATCTAAATAACTGAAAGTAAATCTAATTTAACAAACTGAAATAAATAGTAGAAAATAAATATGATCTATCAAAGAAAAATGAATAAATGAAAATAAACAAATAAATAAAAAGTGAAGCTTCACAAACAAAGTAAAATAAAACACACAACGTAGAATAAAACAACAAATCTCTATTCTAAAAAAATAATGAATCATCCCCTCCTTGGGTAAGAGTCATCCTTTCTCTTCCCTTAGATTTAGGTCCAGAAAACTAAAAAGAAACTATTGCTAAAATACGGAAACCGTGGATTTTATTAATAAGAAATGATGTTACAAAAATCATCCATTTCATACCACTATTACATTGAGTGCTTTGGAGATATTTTTATAACTTATCCCTATTCCAATATTATAGAACCACCTACCTATAATCCTAGGTAAAACTTGACTACATATTCCACTTTACAACGAGATAAATGTGGAAGGAATTTTATTCAAACTCTACAACTTCAGATTTAACTACTTCTTTTTCCTCTTGTCAAGGAGACAAATATGGAAGAGTTTTAATCAAACACTACAACTCTAGATTGTACTACTTATTCTTCCACTTGACAAGGAGACAAATATGGAAGAGATATAATCAAACACTACAACTTTATATTGTAATACTTATTCTTCCACTTGACAAGGAAACAAATATGGAAGAGATCTAATCAAACACTACAACTCTAGATTGAACTACCCCTTCCTCTTGCACTTGACTACTTCTTCCATATGACAAGGAGATAAACATGGAAGAGAATTAATCAAATATTATAGATTGAACCATCTATTCTATGTTTGATTAACTCTTTATTTTCATTTTCTAAGTTTTCTCTTGCATGATTGAATCTTTCAACATGACAGTTGTCCCGACATATATTTGAAAAAGACTGCTCAAGGTCTGAGCAAGAAAATACAAAAGGAGAGGAGTGCTGAATACATCAAATAATAATAATTCTTCACTATATTGATGTTCAGATACATGTGGCTATTATATAGCCATATACATAGCCAAAACAACCTCCTACAAAATAGGGAGGTGTTATAACAATTAACACTATTTATTTGTGATTGTTACTCCCGTAACAATACACAACTCAATACTAATAATACATTATTGTTTATATAACAATAATATATTAATAATACATTAAACTATATAATAATAATTACCAATGTAATTATTATCTTACACAATGTAAATACTAATTCCTAACATTCCCCCTTAGTGTTTACATGGTACAAAAAGATCCACACTCTCAATCGGTATGCTCACCCTTGTGACATGTCCAACTCGTGACTCATGACCTTGATCCAAAAGAAAGGCTCACTCCTTCCATGGTTTTAAACAGTTTACCACAAACCTTGACGTGACAGAACCTCATCAACTGTCCACCTCGTGTGGTTTTGGATCCTCCCACAAACCCTTTCAAGATCCATGAACTAACTTACTCTGGTGCTACTATTCACCACTATGCTTATACATTAGGGAATTATGTAGGAAACACAACTTGCATATCACAAAACTACACAATAGAAGATATATTGAAAAAATTTCACATTACTTCCTATAAGAATCGTAATGTTCTTAATCGTAGTCTCTGTCATTGATCACTGCCACTCGATCTCGAACAACATAGAAAACTGCCACTGCCACTGGAAGCTTTCCTTGACTAAGTCATTTTGGGTGCAGAATGGGAATGGAACATTGGTATGTATTCCCCCCCACAATGTGAAATTCCACTCATATAGATACTGAGAAGCAAAATGCATCGAAGAACATACTCCTGAATGGATCTTGCTAGTTAGGTCTTGCTGCACATGGTCACTAATGCTAGTGAACGTATTCTTCTAGCTGACCATCTTCCAAAGAAGTATGACAGTCAGAGGACCAAGTCAGTCAGAGGATCACTGATAGTCATTTGCACTCCAACACAACTCTCTTTCCAACATCCATGAAATACCACACAAAATAGGAACACTGCAAACTGAAGCACACTGAGAAAATGGAAACCACACTGAAAATCATATACTCACACCATACATATGCCACCACAGCTTCTGCGTAGCCCCGTCGTTGGTGACTGATGAGAGGTCGTTGTTCGACCTCCTTCCTCCATCATATGGGTGCTTAAATCAGCCAGATCTGAACATGAGACTACATGGTTTCCACATTGTATTTATTTAAGCTTCTCCCCTCAATGTGAAACCTTTTATTTAAGGACGTCAGTACAACTGATAATGCGTCCACAAGATGGCCAAAATAGAGGGTAATTTTCAATTTTTTTATTTTCTCCCAAAATTAGAACCACTAGGATGGGAATAAAAAAATATACACTTTTGAAAAAAATGGTGCTCGATTTTGAGTTACCATGCAAAAGTTATTGAAGTTACAATTTCCCGTAAAATGGCTTAATTTAATAAAAATTGACACAACGATTAAAATTTTCCTCAAAATAGAGAGAAAACTTATCATGTGACCAGTCGTTAGAATTGGGAGAAAATTAAGATTCCAAAAAAATCAATTTCCCCAAGAACTGGCACCAAAAAAAAATTAATTCGGCCAAAAAAGTAATAATTGCCCTCTAAATACAATTATTAAATAAAAACTATAGGAAAAATTAATTTTTCAAAACTATAGTCTTTATGAAAAATTAAAATAATTGGACAATCGAGTTGGATATGCAAAAAACTCAGGTGAATCTATCATTCAGATCTTCCTTGTATAATATTCACTTATCTCTGTGCCTTTCTCCTTTAGATCCAATGCACACTGGTATGCAAGAAAGGGAAATCAAATCGCACCTTATTTGTGGCTTTAAAATTCCAATACTATGAATTTGTTTTTCCTCAAATTATAATCATATTTCTATAATTCTCCAATTCTAACACCATTGGTGACTAAGCGCACGAATACTTGGCCGCATGCGATTCAAACTAATGTGTAAAATAGATTCTCAACTATATTATCGTATTAAAAATCATCTATTTTCTGATGCAAACATATTTTAATCTATAAATCAATATCTAAAACCATTTTGGGTTTTGTTTTACCTAAAGTTAGCTTTCCATAACATTTTGAATCACCCAATTTCATTAAGAAACATAAAAGATATCATCATTTTAATAAACCCGTGTCAAGTTTCAACCAACAAACTTTCTATATGCCTTTATATGCAAAATTTTCATTCTTCTTGAAATCTCCATCCACCTCTCTGGAAAAACCACACTCTGATATCACATGAAAATACCGCTCAAGGTCGAAGTAAGAAAATATAGAAGGAGAGGAGCGTTGAATATATCAAATAATAATAATTCTTCACTATATTGATGTTCATATACATGTGGCTATTATATAGCCATATACATAACCACAACAACCTCCTACAAAATAGGGAGGTGTTATAACAATTAACACTATTTAGTTGTGATTGTTACTCCTGTAACAATACACAACTCAATACTAATAATATATTATTGTTTATATAACAATAATATATTAATAATATATTAAACTATATAATAATAATTACCAACGTAATTATTATCTTACACAATGCAAATACTAATTCCTAACAATATTCTCATCCTTGATTTTATGATCATTATTGTGAATTCATTTTGATGAATATATTTAAAAAAATTCTACATTTTTTTGTCCTTGTTGTAAGCTTTCCAAAATATCTTGAATTTATAATTTTTGTTGATAAATGAGGGAGAAATCACAGTTTTATTGAACCTATGTTTTTTTATCTTATTTACTTTTCTCCAACCTTAATCTGCTCAAACTTAAAATAAATATATCTCCTTAATTATTACTACATGTGTAAAAAAACAGAATGAGGTTTTTCCTCCTAAAAATAAGAGGAACAAAAACCTCTCTTAGATTTTCATTTGGAGATCTTTAACTTTGGTTAGAGTGAATCTAATGTTGCATGTGTGAGTCCTGCACTTTAAAACTTGCTGCTTCAAATGATGATATCTTGAAACTATTATTGTTATGTAAAAACAAAGAGAGATTTTTCCTCCTAGAAATACTAAGAACAAAAACCTTTCTCTGATTCCCATTTGGAGTTCTGTAATTTTAGTTAGAGCGATTATTCTACTAGTTCTGCTAGTACTACGCTTGAAAACCTTCTTCTTCAAATGATAATATCTTCAAAAAAATTATTGTTGTATAAATATGGAGAGAGGTTTTTAATCCGAATAATAAGAGGAACAAAAACCTCTCTCAAATTTTCATTTGGAGTTCTACAATTTCAGTTATAGCAATTTTTGTGCTGATTCTGTGAGTTCTATATTAATACAAAGGTGAGTGTGTTGGTGCACCAATTGAGTCCTAGGCCCGAGTCCTTCTCCGGTGCATTAATTGATTCTGTGCTCTTTATATTATAAGTCATGTGCCCCTAGCCTTATGAATGCTGTAATATTTGTGAGTCATGTGTTCTTAGCTATACTTGTAATACATTCAAGAGATCAAATGACCTGCTCATACACAATACTACATTCCAACTTACAAGAAATATTAAGAAATGAAAACATTCAAATTGCAATGGAATTTTCAAAGATACATCAAATATATTCTACATTTAATCTTAAATAAGTTATATATAGTTCTTAAGAATACATATAAATCCACTTTATAAGAGAAAGAATAATGTTATTTGGTGCAATGGATGAGACTTAATTTGGTCTCATCAGCTACCAAGTTAATCATATAGCCAAAACTTTCCGAACAAGAAAAAAATTGCTCAATTATCGTAGAAACTACCAAAATGTCCATCTATATGATGAATAACCTTCACCATCATGTGTGGAATGGACCAAAACCCCAAGGACTATACTCTTTCTATAATGATATGCTACGAGTGGGAAGTTCTACCTATTGCACACGTTCCTTAAGAGAAAAGTGAATGTTCTCAAGGGGTAAAACAAGTCCAACTTTGGGCAGCCATTACACGCGATCTGAGAAGGCAAGAGACATGCCATATATTCTATTAATTGCATGTGGGAGTAATTTAATGATTTCGAAGAGCTCAAAAAGATGGCGATTGATTTTTTCATGTAGGAAAAACTTGAACAAAAAAAGTTTCTTAGTTTTTGTAATAACTTCCAAACCATCTAACTAGATGAAGAATCTCCTTTGCCATCATGTCTGGAATGGACCAAAACACCAATGCACATAATTTTTGGATGTCTAGTGTACTCTTCCTATGTACTCATGTGTGTGAAAATATGTAACCTATGCACGCAAGATATACCAACACTTCACGGTGACCTACCATGTTGTAGTGTTCTCTTGCATGCACTCATCTAAAGCACAAATGGTCTCTAGGTTCCATCAAGGTTAGTAAGGTTGAAGTAGATATATATTATTGAGTAACTAGTCTCAGGTCATGAATGAATATCAAACTCAATTATTGACCAAGCCAAATAATTTTCATAAAATAATCAATAATAGCCCAATTACAATCATAATATTTCAGTGTCCTTCGGACTCAACCATCGGTTCAAAAGATACAAGGCCATGCTTGTAGACACTAGTTTTTGTTGTAGCTCCTCTCCTTCACCCCGCATTCATTCTCCTTCATTCAAATTTCCCTCTCGCTTTTATTTTTCCCTAAATTTGAGTAAATTCCATCTATTTACTCACCCTTAATTAATTAATTAATGGGCTCCATGTAAACCCATTTGATAATTAAAATTTGGCATTATCTCACATATCCCAAATTTATTCAATTCATGGGAAATAATACACACATCCAACATCCCACTCCTAAATTCAAAAATGGGATGCATTATTGCACCTAACCATGTCAATCATGCTCCCCACTCCATATCACATCCTTATCTCTTTGACCTAATAATTCAAATCATGAGCCCCGCTTGATCACATCATATCCAAATCAAACCTAACTACTCAAATCATGTCCCTTAACCGGGTTACTTTACCCAACCCTGATTACCTAATAACCCACAATCTAACCTCACCCCTAGGCTATAAATATGGGCCTTCCCCCTATTCAAACAAGTTGGAAAATTTGGGAAATGCTGTTTTGAATTTTTAGCTACTTGTTTGTCATAGCATCCTCATAATGTCCTTGTAATGCCACTGGAATCCCCACAGTACCCTTCTCATGATTTGGTGGTTCACTTAGCTTGGTTCATATTGAATGTTGTGTTTGGGTCAGATCAGTATCTCATCTACATACTAACATTTTTAGGTTTCTTTGTTTATTAGCTTGCATATTATCCATTTATCTTGTATTTTATCATTTTTATTTATCACACGGGGGTTGACCACCAAGGAAGTGAACACTTCTTGGGTCTATTTTGTCAAGAAACTCCCGCATAAAATATCTAAGCAATTTTTCTCTAGTGTCTTTGAGTTACAGGTTTGCTGAGATCACAATGAGGAGCTCATCATCTACTTTACGCCCATATTCAATCATCATCATCTCAAAGGTACCAAACCCTTGCATATTCAAGGTTATTTTGTGTTTATTGATTTCGCACACTAATCTGAACATGAAGAAGAAAACTCCAATCAACATTTATGGTACACCCAGTGGGACGAGACCCATGATCTAGTCATTTTTATTACTTTACTCATCTTGTGGAGGTGTTGTACGTATAACGGTTATCCTTATTCATAGTTTTCGTCAATTTACATAGCTTGTGAATATTTTAGTTTTTAGACTCACTTGTTTGCAAGGTTTAGTATTACATCTGGGCCGTAATTCGGTTCGGTGTGTTACTTACATTTGGTAGTCTTTCACCACCTTGAGGTAAGTGGTTTTTTTGTTTGAAAGGGTTTGTTATTGAGTTGTTTATAATTGGTATTCAATTTTATCGTTATTGCTATAAAACATTTAATTAATAACAAAAATAATAATGAATAAATGAATGTAATATATAAATAAATAAATAAGTAAAATAAAAAAAATATTGTTATTCTCCTAAACTACCTCACCCTACCTATCCCCTAATTCCCTAGCTTGGCTAACTCGGCTAAACAGCTTATCACCTCACCTCTCAACACCAACATCCCAATGTACCCCTCACCAAGCTACACCCATTGGTTCCCTTGATCGAGCTAGTCACCTCACCTCCAACCTAACATCCCTACCCATTCCCAACCCCTCACTAAGCTAACTCCATTTCCTACCCAAGCTCCCACCTTCCTCTCAACTTGTTCCAAATTTCAAAACTCACACGACTCCCCACTCAACTCCACCACTCTGCTCAACTCTCAATTCGAACTCACTTGCTCTCCCTCACGTCCTCACACCCAAGCCACTGTCACCCTCTATTACTCAAGCTCTATCCTCATCTCTATAGACACACCCAATCCTCCAACTCTCGCCATGGCCCCGACCCACTCTCTACCTAATTCCCAACTTACCCATCTTTGTCCCTATTTTCCAAAATTGACTCCCCCCTTCCTTCCCCACCGACTTGACTAAATATCACCTTACATACTCCTCTACCCGACTCGATTCCCATTCCCCTATCCCAAGCCACTCGGCCATGAGCTCTTACCTCACCGCATTCCATGCCTCTTCCCCCACTGTTAACATTCTCTTTGACCCGACCACATCTCCTCCAATCTGTGCACCCCTACTTGACCGCATTGTCTCCTCTGTCTCTTGCCTTTGCTTGGGCTCATTAGTACTAATTCTTTTTGTCATATCTTTCTTCTTCTCCTCCTTGAAATACCTTTTCACATTGTTTTAAATTATCTTTTCATTGTTCTTCATGGTTATGTCCTCCAAAAATATTTTATAAGATAATGTATGACCTCATTGTCAATGGTTATTTCTATGCAGAATTTCACTTATACTACTTTCAACTCGAGACAATGTTGTAAGAGAATGGTGCCAAAAAATGGTTTATATAAAAGGTACACTGCCAAAGTATACAAATATTATTTGTAGAATTATGAATCTAGATCATGAACATGACACAACAGAATAGGAGATAATAATACCTATATTACATACATAGTGTTAACATCCTAGGATCTTCAAGTAGAAGTCGAGCCCAAATTTTATGTAGTTTCTAAATCTCTTGCCAAGATCCTTTTAAATGTTGGAGTAAATAAGGGAATTCCATCAAATTTAATGTGCATGGTTAATATTTATTCATCGTTCACTTCAAATCAAAAATACAACAGAGACATATATCTTGTCTATTTCATTCATGGACGAACATGGTAATATTTTTGCATATATCCTATACATTCTAGATGAATACGTGATCTCGCGTCATATGATTTGTGATTAGGTTGGCCTCCACATTCTATTCATGCATGTTACATTTCCGATCTGCATCAGACCCAACCAAATCCCTACTTGGATTCAGATTCATCATTGTTCCTTCAAACTCGTCCACTCGATCCATGCTAATTCCTTATCTGGATTTCATCTAGTCTAAGTTGTCTCTTTCCTATAATTCTATCAAAATTACATTGGACTATTGCTCATTGGCATTGTTTGTGCTATATTCATGGGCATCATATCACATTTCCAAGTGTCTTACATAAGAAGAGTCACACCGTATGAGCTTACTATAATCGGGTTTTCTACGACCCCAAACACGTCCCAACATTGGTGCCTCACCTCCAAAGCAGACAAAAATTTGGATATAACTACCACATGAGATTACTTAGTTTTCTTCTCCATTTCGATTTGACATTCGAGGCCTCCACTTTAGTCATCCTCACTGACCCTACTCCACTTAGGCTTTCCAATTTCAATACAAATTGAATTTGCATTCCTCAAATCCACATCTTCATCGTATAAGTCCATGTTTTCCACATTTATAAGTCTCCTCTCCTCACCCACTTTTTGTCTTGTCCTCTCAAAGTCCATATTCCTGTTCTAAAATTCTCCTCTCCCCACCCACTTTTCATATTTTCCTCTCAAATTCCACGTTCTTGTCCTAAAAGTCTACTCTCCTCGCCCACTTTTCATATTTATCTCTTCAGACCACATTCGATCATTTCATAGTTTATTTTGTTTATAGTTATTCTTATTTATAGTTCACAAATAAACAAAATGCACACATTAATATTTTTGTGGTTTATAGGTTATCCTATTATAACGTAATTCATTTCATATCATCTCATCTTTAATAATTTGTATCATATGCTCTCATAATTTTATTTAATAGTTTATCTCATACGTTTATTTCGTAGTTTATAGTTATAGTCTATTGATTCATTTTAGCATCACAATTACTCTAATTAAATAAGAACGTTGGACTAGGATTTTTCAATTAATTAGTTAGATTACTTATTTTGATTTTTTACTAAAGGTAATTTGACGCTCTTTCGACATCTACATATTTTTCCTTGACTACGCTAACTAATCGCTTTATTTGTTTTTTTGCAGTGAAGTCTACACATTTGAACCACCAAATTATGTTCACAAAGAAAATTATTGAAACATAAACACACCTGTAAATCCTTTTCACCAAATCCTTCCGCAATCATGAATGATGCGGTTTAAGGGTACCTAGGACGTTCGGCCATTGACGACTTCTTTTAAAATCTGCCATTATCACATGTAGTCTAATCACGGAGGAAAGTGATATACATGTATTCTTCAGTTTTACCTATTTTCTCCTTTCTGCATTGTAATTTCCGTTTCTTGAGTGAATTATTCTCATCGAAAGTTCACACTTCATTTTGACTTAAAAATAACCCGTGCATATTGCCTTCTTACATAGCTTAATTAGGAGTTTTAATCTTCTGCATCACATGTTTTTCCACACACTGCCTCACACTTCAAAAATCAATTAACACACCAAAACATTTCTTCTTTTCGGTAGACTGATTGGGATTTGATCGCCCAATAGGAAGCCACCTCAAACATTCTCTAGCCAAAACATACCTAAAACAAGACATAGATTGCATCCTCCTAGGTACCTCATTGACCATTTCCCTTTTCTTTTTCATACTTTCTAAAAATAAACACATAAAAATAATTCTTGACTTTCCTATTTCAAATGGCACAAAACTTCACCCTAAACAGTTTCTACACAAACATCTACTACAATTGATACCTCACGCTTATCCCCTTCTAGATCACATCAACAAATATGATTTTCATCACTCCCTGACATTTCCAGAGACCCCTTCCCTATACCACCAAAAAAACCATTTTCACCAACCATACCAAACAAATATAACCCATTTTCAATCGATGCCATATCTCAAACACCTCTACCTCATGCTCCTTTAGGGACTTCTGAGCCTTCCTCTAGCCCTATCTATGATTTCTGCATCGAAAATATCCCGAAACCCCTCATACATGTCAATCCACTCAATTGATGGATCGTATTACACCTACATCATGTCATATCAACTCTATCCCTACTTCATCCAAAATACCCGTCCAATCACCACAATTTACCAACATTCACACTTCTTGTATGTACCAACAATCAAATATGTTAATCCAACCTCAAGAATCCTATCAAACATCTCCTCCAACTTTAACATACCAAGCTTCCTTATATCCTTATCTATCCACTCCTTGTGTTGTACAACCAAGACCATCTTATACCTATCATATACACACACCAACCATAACTATAACCTCCATGCCTATCACATCACTTATTTCTACTACTCGGACAGCTAGCACGATAAATACCCCGTGTTTTTCTCTATCTAGCCCCCTTTACAAATAATTTAGCCATAATTCTAGTTCTCAACCATAGAGTCCTACTCTATCCCCATCACCTTATGTCAATGCTACTACACCGCTTCATTTACTACACTTTATGTACCTCAAAATCTCATTCATCCTTCTATGTCCCTACTTCCCAACATTACACAACCTCCCAACGAATTCGATCTCGACGCCCTGGATATATTCTAACAAACCTTCCCAAGTTCACCATCATTGGTAAATCCATTTCTACCTTACACACCACACAATTTTTATTCTTATTTAATTAATACTATACATCTAGCACCACTTTCGATACCCATACCGACATCCTCCATTAATTCCACACATAAATATACCTCATCCACTCCATCATCCACATCTATTCCATATTTACCCATAATACCAACCATAGATCCAATCCCAGTTCATGCACCTACCACATCAGTCATTGAGACCACATCCACATCATCCTCCCCTCCTACATCATTTTAAGAACCTTTGAAATAACTTCAAATTACCATAACTTCAAATAATACTTCTACCTCATCAACATAACCAAATCAATTTCCACCTTCTTAGATTCCAATGAACAAATATTCCTTCCTATGCCTATATCAGTACCACCTCTGGATCCTCTGGTGGAAATTATTTTCATTCCTCCCAAGGATGTAACCTCTCAAATATTTCCTTAAAAATCTCTTATACAGGAAATTAGTATTCCTTCCTCTAAACAATCCAACCCTACACCCCTTCAACTAAAACAAAAATCATCCAACACTATGAAAACCACAACTAACTTCTGGCCATCAAGACATAAACATGCTCGAATGTTTTCCTCAACATCTGAATTATCTCAAACATCCACTTCTTCTACAAAGAGAGAGATTCCACATAGACAAAGAACCTCTTAATGCTTCAGTTGAATCATATACGGAGGTCTTTTGACACTTGTTATAAATTTTTGCAATCACACTTCCACCTATTAGGGCCTTTGACCCTAGTAACAAGAAGCCATCGTGGTTTAATTCCAACCTTGTTTTCGCATATCATCGTACCCCTGAACATGATATTGGACATTACAGAGCATTTCAAGACATTTTTCATGACTTTATTAAGGAAGGATACCTTCTTCCCAAACCAAACCAATCTCTTCCTTCCACTTCAACATCTACACCTTTGACCTCATCTATCACAATGCACATGTCCCCTCGTACTTCAAGAAGTTCTCAACCATGTCACCTTTAAATGAAGATTCATCTAAAGAGGATCCTTCATTTTCCATGAAAATTATTCGAGTGACCGCTCAGTCCATCCCATGTGACCCTGAATCATCAACCAACACTAAAAATGAAACTAAAACACCTGAAACCACAATGCAATCCACCCCCATCCTCAACATCTATATCATTTCATACATCAAAATCCAAAATTCCACGTCTAAATCCAAGCCAAAACATCATCTTAAAACACAAAAGAGTTATCTTCTTTTTTCCACTTTGATCAAAGTCATACTCGGATATCCTTCGACATCTAATTCAAACATCTACGATCACACTTCCTCCCATCAAATCCTTTATCCCTCTCAATAAGAAGCCACCATGGTTAAATCCCAATTGCATTTGCACCTATCATCGTGTTCTTGGCCATAACCTTGAGTATTGTAGGGCTTTTCAGACCATCATCCATGACCTTATTAAGGAAGATGATTTCCTCATTCAGGGGGAACATCCTTCCCCTTCCACAACCAATAAAACTCATATTTCTACATCCCTATCCATCAGGTTTCCTAATATTCCCCCATCCACATCTATTCCTCCTTTACCTACCATGCCATCTATAGATTCTATCCAGTTCCTCTTTCCACACTTCTACCCATGTTAGTCACATAAACTATTGTGACTATGACCACATCATCCTCTTCTTCCACATCATTTGAAGAATATTGGAAAGTACTTCAACTTGTAGTGAATTTAAATGCCCGCCCTATCTTATCTACATATACTTCCGCATCAAACCAACCTTCATTGGACATCATCATGAAAACACTAATCATTCCACCCATATCAACTACAACACAACCTTCAAACCCTTTGGTTGAAATCATTTGCATCCCTTCTAAGAATTCCTTCGCAATCAAATCCAAGAACCTTGGTACACATCCACGAACAATCTCTTGTGTGTCCCCAAATGCAGATAGAAATTCCTTCAAAAATATTGAATCTACATCATCTATTTTGGGACAATATCAACCTATTCTAAGGCCACCTTCTCCATCTAAGGCATCACAATCACTTCACCAAAAAAATCAAAACCATCCAACATTCTTTTGAGATACGGATCTTCCTCTAAAATTTCAAGTGTCATTAAATCAGAATCAAAATTGTGGAATGACATGACTCAATCATCCAAGACAACTCAGACAAGCACATCCCAAACATTTGCATCCAAATTTAAGTCTAAAGATTCCAAAGAAAATACATATACTAACTTATCAATTGAATCTTATGTGGAAGCCCTTCAACACTTATTACAAATTTCCACCATCACGCTCCCACCTGTCAAGGCATTTAACCCAAATAGTAAGAATCCTTTGTGGTTTGATCCCCACCTCATTTATGCCTACCAATGTACCCCGGATCATGGAAATGAATGTTGTAAGGCCCTTCATATTGTCATCCATGATCTCATTGAAATACGTTACCTTTTCAAGGATTGTCCCTTTACCATTTTATCTCACAACTAACTAACTCACATAAGTCTCTAAGTATTATCCTTCATCCTCCATTAACATGTATCCTTCACATGTTATTCCTCATATAGAAGGTCCTCCCTTATTCATCAACACTATTTTCTTATGATCCCTAACTCATCTACCTAATACAAATCTAAAGTTATCATCATCCAATCTCTTTAACTCATCCACATCCAATTTTCCTATAGTGATATAATCTCTTTCATTGAGGGAGTAGCCTCCTCTCATCCTTGAGCATATGATATGTATTAACTCATTTCATATCTAAACAACCCCCTTTTGACGCTGGGGATTTACTCCTTGACATTGTTTTATTTACCTCATCCAAATCCATCTAATCTAAACTAACCCCATCCAAATCTTCATCTCATTTTAAGCCCACTTTTGTGGCCATATGCGTCTATCCCTTAAGGGACCATTTATTTTCATCTTAAGCCCACTATTGTGGCCATGTTTGTCCTTCCATTAAGGGACCATATTTCTATATTTTTCATCAAAGTCCACCTTTGTGGCCATGATTGTGTCATCAAATTCCTCCTTGAGGCCATGTTTGTCCTTCCAATAAGGGACCATTTATGTTCATCAAATTCCTCTTTTGAGGCCATATTTGTCCTTCCATTGAGGGACCATATTTTTCACCAAATTCCACCTTTGTGGCCATGATTGTGTCTCTCTTGGAGGCACCATATTTTCATCATAATCCCACCCTTATGGCCATGTTTTGTCTCGTTGGGACACATATCTTTTTTTCTTGCTTATTCACTTTTAAAGGAAACACATAGATTCCATCTTATCTGTCTCGTGACGTCTTATCTAATCTTTCACTTTCATCCTAAACTCATCATTGTGGTCATTTTCATCCCTCCCCTAGGGGACCATCTGCTCATCTCATTAGGGACACATATTTTCACTTCCTGAAAGGGTAGCGCATAGTTTTTTACCTTCACTCATCCTACCAAGTTCTTATCTTATCTCGGACATGACGTTAATCAAGGAGTTGATGGAGAAAGTTCACTCCAACTGGATTGGACCACATATTATCACACATAAGTATGGGTGTGGGTATTATTGCTTGGATTCATTTGATGGTAAACCAGAAATTGAACCTCTTAATGCATTATAGTTATGACCATTATATTGTTAGTACATGCACCCATGAGCATAGTCGTATCTTTAGACCATTCCTCCATCACTAGCTCCTTCCATCTATCACGGTAATGATATGAACTATGTGGTATACCATCACTACTTTGATATGACCTTAAATATGAGTACCACGGATCTACTCATAACATATTCATTATGGATAAGTTCTCCCATTTGGTGAGAACTCCATAATCATTACATCCATCACCCTCTCATTCTCCTATTGCAGTCATGCAAAGGGTCTAGGGGTGTCTCTTGTACATTCATCATCCCCTCCTAAGTGATCTACTTAGCTATTTTGAGCTCTCCCCATGTAAAGCTAAAATTCATGCATGAAAAAGAAAATCAAAGGTATTAAAAATAGATTGATCCTCGAAGGACAATTGTTCATTAAAAAAAAAATAAGAAGTAGAAAAGAGGAAAAATAAAAAGAAAAGCATGCAAACCAAAGTCAAGGAAAAATCAAAAGAAATAGACTAATCCCTTGAAGGATGACTATTATATATATTATTCTTACCATCCATGTTATGTATAAAGTAGACCATACCCTCTAAGGATGGCTACTCTTTTATTATGACATTTTGAAGGCTTCCCACATTGATCAACTTTCCTTTTATCAACATTCTCAGAAAGCTTCCCGCATTGATAAAATTTCTTCTATTATTATTCTTCCCTTTCCCAAAGCTGGGGAATAGACATAAGAAACACCACATTTGGAGAACCCTCTTCCCACATACAATTTACATCTCAAACCCCCTTGTCATGTCAACATTAGGTTTATGAGAATATTTCATTTATATCTCCCTCAGGGTATTTTGGTATAATCAACTGTCATTGGTTATGTACTAACACATGTTATCGACTGCAAGTACAATGCCTTGAGTGGTAACTTTTTTCTTTACCTCCTATCCAGTTCAAAGCATGGTTTTCTTGCATCCCTCTTGTTATATATATGTGACACTCATCTCATTAAAGTCATCTTTTATCACAATCGCATTCTTCGAAATCAAATTTCAAATCATAAATTTACATCCATATATTTACTCTTAAGGATGTCCCCTATTAATGTCATCCATAAATCCATGAAATCATTTACTATTTTTAAACACTCTCTTTAATGCACTATTCGGTTTGGGAATTCTACTTGATCTACATTGTAGTTTGTGAATTCTACTTGAGGATATCTCTTAAGTAGCATTCATTATCCAAAAGCTCCTCATCCCCCACCATGACCAATATGACCTTTCTCCATCCATCCTCTCGCATCATCCTTCTCTTCTCACCAATTATCCACCCATTACCCCTCTCATCATTCTTATTCCTATCTATCACTTAGCGTAGACATCATCTTCTTCACCATTCCAAGATTTTCATCCCTAGCTTGACACATCTATGTAACTACCACACATCACAAAATCCTACTCGAAGTAGACCTATCATTCTAGACAAAGTCTCATTTGGAATCACGTCCATTGACCATTCCTTCCTCCTAGTCTCCTTTTCAACCAAATTTTCTCCTAAAATTCACCCCATCTCATTCTCCACTTTGCTCTTCTCACCCATTTCGTCCTTCTCCATTGTTTCTTCGATCCTTCACCCATCCTCCACCTAGATAATTATTGTTTTGTTTTTCCTCTAATGTCCTTTTACTGGCATCTATTTTATCATTTCATTTCCCTTTCATTCTTTCAACTTTCAGCTTGATAATCTTACTTAATCACCCATTTCGTGTAGGCCTCTTAATTGAAATATATCCCTTTCCTAAGATCTTGCCCTTTGTAGAAACTCCTCCACCATTTTCCATTCCATCAAATGATAATCATCACTAGAAATGTCTTCCCACTCCATATCTTCTACTTAACGCTTTGGCATCATCACTCTCACAACATGGGCATCCTAATTAAGGATTCCCCTCACACTCTCCATCTTACACCACATACATTCCTCCATCCATTTATGTTACACTCCTTTGTTTCCTTCTTTCCTTATTATCGCCCCTTCCCACCTCTTGTTCCACTCTAGCATACACCACTCACTCTTTTCTCATCCTTCCTAGTATCTATCTTCTGCTCAATCATCTTACTTACAAACTTTTGTAGTATGGAAAATGTACTTGAGGGTTCCCCTTCAGTCCATCTTGTCATACACTCTTACCATCAACCTTTCCAATCATCTACTTCTTTTCATCATTCTTCTTCTTCTTGACTTGACGATCTTACTTAACCACTCCTGTGGCATGGTGATCTTACTTAAGAGTCTCTCTTAAGGATGATCCATCATCTTGCCTTTCCCCATCGCTCCACATTCCCACCGTCCACATTTTCTCTTCATTCCCCATAAACACATCCTCTTCCCTCCTCTTTCTTCCTCACACCAAATATCTCCGACTTCCCTAAATATCATCTCCATCATCCCTCATTTGGAAATCTAACTTAACCACTTCATACCATTTCTTACTATGTCTTGTTTCTTCATCTCTACCTCCTTCATCCTCATCCACTACATCCTCTCCTCGCCTTCATCTCCGCACAAATCGTTATCCCTCCTTTCTTTACTCTTTCCATTCCATCTTCTCGAGTTCTCCCACATATCTACCCTCATGCTTACCCTCCATTGTTGTTGATATTCACCTAACATCCTTTCATCATCATCTTCCATTTCCACACTTATAATTATCGGTGGACTTATCCTAATATTCACTCATTCCCATTCTACACATATATGTCCCCTCTTTTTGACCTCCTCCATTCTATCTTCATTCCTTCCTTCCTATGTGTCCTATGATCATTATCGGGGACCTCTCCTAACATTCCTTCACTAGCATGGCCTCTTCTAACCCCCATTTCCTCTTCCATCACCTCCCTTTTCCCCACTCTCACACTTTCTTGTCACTTCTTACCCACCTCTCCATCTTCCCTTCACTCTCTTCAATTTCCCTAGTGTTTTCATCATACACCTTCTCCCTATTTTTCCATCATCGACTTATCCTCATTTCATGGCATTTCTTCCAATCCGTATTATTCCTCTCTTCTAGCTTCTCTTTACATTCCTTATACTACTCACTCTCCATTGCATATCTCCCATTTTGGTTTCCTCCCTTTTGCATCATTTTCTCTATTGTCCTCTCCTCCTTTCTACTCCTGGTTTTCTTTCACTTCCTCTGTATCATCTTCATCCCCTTTTCCCCTCGCACTTTCATCTTACTTCCCCATTGATAACCTAGCTCACTAGTATTGTGCCATCTTTTTATCATCCCATTCTCCACATGCATTTCCATGCGCTCTGTTTCATATTCTTTACCCGGGTCTTACTCCCAACACCTTGGTTTAATCTTCTTCCCATTTATTTTATATCATCTCTTCTTTCCCTATCATTTTCACCTTCCCACTACCGAACCTTTTTTTTTTCTCTCTACGCCCCTACCTTATTCCATCGTTATATATTAGTTTATCTTCCATCCTCTCATCTTCTCTACAACCTCCTAGATCCTCATTGTTTCTTTCTTTCTCTTCTCTATACTACCTTCTCTTTCATCTTCTTTAATTTATTCATCTTCTTCATCCCCTTCATTTTTCCATCCTTCTCTTCCTTTCTCCCAATTTTACCCCATACTCTCATCTCATCTTCTCACTCATCTCTCTTATCATCCTTCTCTCATATCCACCTCTTCCTTTTCTCGATCTATCATATCTTTTGTGTTCCACTATTTCCCTCCCTTCATCTCTTTCATCTTTCTTCACTCCCTTAATTTTTTATCTTCATCTCCCTTTAACCCTCTCCTTCGTCATTTTCTTTTAATCTTCTTGTTTTTCCTTCTTCCCCTATCATCCCTATCTCTTATATCCTTCTCCATCTTTTTGTCTCCTTCACTTTTGACTTTTCTTGCTCTTCTCATAATCTATCATACTCCTGTCCATTTCTTTCCACTCTCAATCATCCATTCCACTCCGCCTCGCCTCGTCACTATAGTTTCCTTTAGTTTCCTTCAGTTTCTAGTTCTGTCATTTATTTTGTCTAGACTACCTTCCCTCTCCATTTTTGGTCATTTCTCTCCATCATCTTCTACATGTTGTCTATTTCTTGGTTTCCACTACTTTCATATTGCACATCTCTCTCTCGTTTTCACCCTTTACTCTCTTCTCTTTCCCTTTTCCTTTTCCTTGCTCCTTCACCATTTGTTCTATCCTTTTCTTGTCCTCTTCTTCTTTTTCCTTCATCATTTCTTCCTTCCACAATCTTCATCCCATCCTCTTTTGGCATTTATTTCTTAGAGGATACCATAACGGTCATCACCTATCTAATATTTTTCTCTTTCATGAATGTTTTCTCTACTTTTGTTTCATCACAAAAGTATCTTGACTTCTTATCCTACTTGCCGAAGAAGTGGGACTGCTTTCTCTTTTCTTCACCTACTAATTTTCTATCACCTATGAAACATGTTTTCATCACCATATTTATCACCCTTTCAGGGAATTTTATCTCACACTTCTATCCTATCTGCTCATCATGTCCACATTTATGATTACACTCATTCCCCTTGGGGCATTTTATTTACATATCCACCTTTTATATCGTGCCCTATGCTGGGGCATCATTATTTTCATCCTTGTCCCTTTTGCGGACGCATGATTTTTTCTCTTGATTCCTTGCAGACGAAGGATTTTACATACCTTTCACATTCAATTGTGCATTTTTGATATTTTCCTATGACCCATCGGTCATCATAGTTTACATCCATACTGCAGTGGTCTTCACCCACTCACTGGTCCGTAGAACATTGTCACCCGTCTCCGTTGAGACTGCAATTTTCCTCTACCAATGTGATAATGGAGTTACCGCCATATTTTCCATTATTATTGTGATCCTTTTTGCCTCGGGGCATCTTTCCTTTGGTCATGTTTTACCCATCCTCATCCCTTTTGTAGATGCATGATTTCATCCAACCCTTTTTGTTTTTTTCTTGTGGCTTGCTATCACAAACCACTCAACAAAAAGGGGAAAATGTAGACACCAATTTTTGGTGTAGCTCCTCTCCTTCACCCCACATTCATTCTCCTTCATTAAACTTTCCCTCTCACTTTTATTTTTCCCTAAATTTGAGTAAATTACATTATACACATATCTATTTACTCACCCTTAATTAATTAATTAACGGGCTCCATGTAAACCCATTTGATAATTAAAATTTGGCATTATCTCACCTAATAATCAATATCCCAAATTTATTCAATTCATGGGAAATAATATACACATCTGACATCCCACTCCTAAATTCAAAATGATCCTCATGGGATGCATTATTACACCTAACCATGTCAATCATGCTCCCCACTCCATATCACATCCTTATCTCTTTGACCTAATAATTCTAATCATGAGCCCCACTTGATCACATCATATCCAAATCAAACCTAACTACTCAAATCATGTCCCTTAACTAGGGTTACTTTACCCAACCTTGATTACCTAATAACCCACAATCTAACCTCACCCCTAGGCTATAAATATGGGCCTTCCCCCCTCATTCAAACAAGTTGGAAAATTTGGGAAATGTTGTTTTGAATTTTTAGCCGCTTGTTTTTCATAACATCCTCATAATGTCCTTGTAATGCCAATGGAATCCCCATAGTACCCTTCTCATGATTTGGTGTTTCACTTAGCTTGGTTCATGTTGCATGTTTTGTTTGGATCATATTAGTAGCTCATTTACATACTAGCATCTTCATGTTTCTTTATTCATCAGCTTGCATATTATATGTTTATCTTGCATTTTATCATTTTTATTTATCACACGAGGGTTGAAAACCACCGAGGAAGTGAACGCTTCTTGGGTCCGCTTTGTTGGGAGGCCCCGCATAAAATATCTAAGAAATTTTTCTCTAGTGTCTTTGAGTTACAGGTTTGTTGAGATCGCAGCAAGGAGCTCATCATATACTTTGCGCCCATATCAGTCATCATCATCTCCAAGGTACTAAGCCCTTGCATATTTGAGGTTGTTTGGTTTATATTGATTTCTCACACACTTAGCTAAATAGGAAGCAGAAAATTCCAATCAACAATGCCCTTTATCTCTTAGAATCCTTACCTCTATGTGTATATCTCTCTCCCTATACAATGTTTCTCTCATGTGTATTATACTAGTGGGGAATTTCCCTTCACTTATTCTTCCAAGAGATAATAATAGTCCATGAGTTACATCTACCAGTATAACTAGTATATTCAGGTGGTGAATAAAAATATCCACTCATCGTTTCACCCGCTTTGCATAGTAGCACACCTAGAGGATCGCTACTTATCCTCAACTTCTAATTTTAACAATATCTTTGTAAGATACATGCGAGGATTCAATCCACAACTTGACGTCTAATTTTAGAATCATGTTGTATTTATCCTCTTTTTCCCTACATATCTTCATCTTAGCTTATCCTTCTACATATTTTTCTATCTCTCGTTGGTGTTTTTTTCTAACGTGATTGTTAGTCTCCTTTATTTTGAACTTGCCCTTATATTTCTTCCTTTTGTACCCACTAATTTTCTTGGAGCTTGCGCTTCCTTCCTTTTCTATCGCACACATCCTCTCAAAAGTCCTATGTGTTCCTTTAAATAATAATGGACTATGAATAAAGAATATTTTATTGAAGAGGGTCTTAAAGAATAAAGAATACAAAAATCATGGTCCCAACATCACCCTGTACTAATTCTATTTTCCATCTACATCAACATTTATTAAATATATTTGAACAATTATGACACTTCAAATTGTAACAAGTCTTCATTCGCCTACCACTTATCATTTTCTTCATGAATAAGTTAGTCTAATTTTTCAAATTACGTAATGAGTTGGATAAAAATTATAGTGCCTTTTACTCCGTGTTTACCATTATACACATATTATCAACTTATTTTTTTAACTCTTGGTGCCTGGTCCCTAGTTCTATCTCAATTGTATCATTGAGCCTTCTTAACTCTATCAGTCATTTCTTTATCCTCTCTTTATATTATGTGAGCTATTCACTAACTTCTTCAAATTTTTCCAGAGAGTGGTCTTCTATTCGGGATTCAAATGAGGCTACTTTTTCAGTCATTCCTTTTATGCACTCATTGATTATTCTCGATTGCTTATAGAGCCCTTTAAGTAACGTGTCAGCCTTCTCAGCTTTGGCCTCTAACTTCCTCATGTTATTCTTACATACTTCAATGCCTTTTGTTGCAAACAACTCTTACGTTTGCACCATCACCCTTTTTGTGTATTGATATTCCTTTTCTTTTCCAATATTTTTGAATAACAAATTCATGAGTTGTTAAAACTCATCAATGTTGTCACCGCAATGAGCAAGTTGTCTTCATTAAGTTATGGATCATTTCTTATTATCTGCTCCCTAATATTTCATCCATAGTTTCCATGTGCTCTTATTTATCCCTTAGAATTTTTTTCATGTTGAGGTCGCATAATGTACACTTTGTTTCTCTAATCTCTTCCTCCATCTTTTATTTTGGGCCCTTTATATTCTAGATTCATTGTTGTTTTTAATTTTTGTTGGAATACCTCCCAAACAATTTTTAAAAATTCTTCCCCACTTGTGTTTTCGACATGTTGTAGGTTGTGGTAAGGAGAATAAGATTCCCTCCCTTTGTTGGAATGGTGTGGATGTTATCACTCGGTGAGTGGATCTTCTATAAAAGTATCCAAAGAAAATGACAAGAATTTTTTCGAGTGCTCTTTAGCCACAATGTTTTTAAGGATATCCCATTAGAATAATTCTTTAATATTCATTCCCTTTTGATATTTTATGTGCATCAATCTTTTTTATGGGTTTGGGTAGAGTTGGGGGCCTACTTCTTTGTCATCTAATTTAACCTCTAGTTCTTGTATTGGCCTCTTTCCTAAAATTGATTGGGGTTTCTCTACTTCCACTTCACTTGCACCACCACTTATTTCCTTATTTCTTCTTCTCGTGATTTCTCTTTATCCACCTCCTCAAGATTATCTTCACATTTGGGGGTGACTTGTGAGTAGGTGTTAATCATTCTCTAGTGTGTATCTACTCCATATGTTCACTCGGCCCACCTTGAGCTAACATGAATCGGAGATTTATGTACAAATCATTCGACATTGAGCCCCTCTTGATTCTCGTAGTGGTGTTGGTTGTTAGATAAGGTATTCGTGGTTTCTAGATATCGGGATTCATTGTATCTTATTTCTTTCTTGCCTTCGGCAATAAGATAGGCCCTTACCCTATGTTAAACCTTGGGGTTGGCCTATATGTGTGCATGTACTATCTTTTTCTTGTAATTTTTGAATGTGCTCTACTTTCTTCCATGCAATACATCATGGGAAATTTAACATAATAATATATTCATACGGTTCCTCCTTTTGTGTTTCTTTAATGGGAATCTTCTTCTTCATATGCATATAAAAGAAGAGTTTTTGTGCATCATTATTCACTGAATAGTTTCCCATATAGTGAGTTAAAAATGTTTTTTTACCTACCTTTATTCATGGGAATCTAGATTAGGGTGTTTATAAGTGTTGCAAAGTGTATGGATTCCTTCATTGACTCTATGTGCATCAATCTTGAGTCTCTTAGCTTTCTCCATCCGTTGGATGGATCGAACAATGTAGGTAGTTTTGAAAAATAAGGAAATTTGGCTCATGGTGACTAAGTATCATAAACCCTTTTGAACCTTTCCATTGAATAGTTCATTGTGATAATAAAATAAGCCTCTCTAGCTAACTCGTTGGTAGTTGTCACGAGTTTCTTCGATCCTTCTCGAATGAATTGTGAAAATGTTTTAAACAATTGGTGAACCATGCCTTGTATGCATTGTTGAACATTGTGGGATCCATGAATTATTTATACATGATGACTAGAGATGGATCCTCTACTAGTTATTTCCATATTGGTTCCCCATTCCCCTAGATCATGTCAACTTCCTTGAAGATTATTAATAATAATATTGTGCCACATTAGAATTTGATTCCTTGTTTCTCCTACGCCAATGCCACGTCTTCATTTATACTTTTTGTGATGTATTGGGAAATATTATATTATATTCCTTATGATATGTTATGCATGATACATAGGAATATATTATTAACCTAAGTCCACCTTTCCGCTCTTGCTAACTTAGAAGTAATTAGTTGTACCATGAATTTTGTGTCGGGTCCTTTAACTCGTCACGATGGACGTGAAATTTCCCCCTCGTTTGTAATTGAGGAGATCATCGATCCTTTCCACCTCTTCATCCTTTCCTAGTACTTGTGAAAATCCTTGCACTTATTATTTATCCCTGTTACCCCACTAATTAGGTGGCAGTTGATTCTCATACACCCACTGGAAAAAATAGAAATATCCCTTTTTTACCCATGAGATACGATATTGAAATAGATCAGTAGGTTTATTGAAAAGGGAAAGTTAAGTAAATGGATTACCCATGTTTTCTCCAACATCTTCCTTACATTATTTTCATAAACATAATTCCTTGCATCATCCCTCCGGCTGTTGGGTGCATTATTTCCCTCTCAATGTACCATCCAACCCATGCGCAAGATGGTTACATTCTGATATTTTTGTTGAGGTTACATGATTATCCCACTGCATAATTCTTTTGACTTCCTCTGGGTATTACATTTCCACATTAACAGTGAATGCACTATAACTTTGGTCCTTTTTAGTTTTCTTAACAACAACGACCATAATATTCTTTCCTTTCTTTGGTGTAGAAGAATTTGTTACTACCTCTTTTGTTGGTATTTCCTTTATAATAAATACTTATTCCTCACTCGATCTTGTCTTCTTTTACCATTGTGGCCTTTAAATTACTTCAAGATGTTGAACTTGATATACTCATGGAATCTAAACTCATCCATCCCCCTCATCTCCTTTCTATGGAATCTCTCCATGTTTTTCCCTTTTATTTTAGGCTAGAAACTACTTTAGTGTACCCTGGGGTAGTTAATTACCCCAAAGTTCATCATTCTGAAGGGATTCTCGACCTCAATGTTAATGGTGACTGAATTTTTTATTTATTTTATCGTTCTACTAATTCTCCTATTCATTTCGACTATCACTGTAAGAGTTTGAATTTTCATTAATGATGGCTAGTTTTTTTCTTAGGCTCGGGGGTTGAATAATTTTTTCAAGTTTTTTTCTAGAGCTCTTGTTTGACTGCAATGTGAGTAAAATTAATTACTCATCCTCTTATTTATACCCTCCTTCATAAGAAATAAATTATCTCTTCATTTACTCCTCGCATGTGTGAGATTTTAGTATTCCCATAATCATCAATGCCTCATTAATGACAATCGTTAGTTGATTCCTATTTTTTGCTAATTATTAATGAACGTAAAGTTTGTGTCATGGGCCTCTTCATGGTTGCTCTATTTTTCCTACATGCCTCTAGCTGCATTAAGGAACTTATGTTATTGTGTCACGTCACTCTCCCTTGCGTACTTCCTCCTTTTTGCATGTTTTCTTTCCCATAGCTCTTTATGAAGGTAACATCCCCCTTCTAAATATTTCTCATTCCTCCATTCACTTAAAATTGTCCTTGTACCCTTCCTTCATCAAGCATTTCCTATTGCGTATCCAAGATATTTCCCTTTTCACCGAAAGTCTCTGTAGTGATACTTTGTATCCTTCATTATATTTCCTCATCCCAACCTAAAAATTGCATGTTCCTCCGTAAATTTCTACTTCGTATTTTTAGTTATTACAAGCTTGTTGAAAATAACTCAATCATAATACAAATTACACAAATTTCCTATGTTTATTATATGCATGAAAGAAATATTAATCTATGAAATGAAATAAAAACTAATCTAATGGCATAGACCTTTTTCTTACAACCCTAATTTACTGGAAATAGGTTTGCATCCTACTTCCATTAAAGTATCATAGAGAGAGATTCGATAAGGTCCATCAGTTTACATGCCCTAATGTGAAAAATTCAACTACATCATAAAAACCTAGCCAACGGGCCTTCAATTTCCTAGGGTGTAGCACAAAAACTTTGAATCATAAAGTAAAAATTTTACGTCCACCATAAGATTATTACTCTTTATGTTTCAATCATGCGAAGCATTTTGTTTTTCCTTCTCAATATTTTGTGACCATTAGGAATATAACCTAGTTTCATCCAACTACATCAGAATTGTACCAATTTAGTTATAGAATATTCATCATCTAAGTTAGTAATTCTCGTGATTCGAAGGGATGGTTATCTAAAAACTATAAGTAAAAATGCCTCTATTCCATAGACAAGATGAATTTATTTTCTTTATTGAGACGCTTTTATGTTTTTTTATAGGCCCAAAGCACCACTAAAACCTTATCATCTTAATCCTTGTGCCCTACATCACAAATTTTTATCAAGGTATGACTCTAAATTTTAATGAATGATTCAACTATTCCATTAGCCTATGTGATAGTGTGTGGTAATGTGATGTGCTACCATGAACTCATGTAATAGAATTCTATAATATTATTTAGGATGTGTGTCCCTCTATTACTTGTCAAGATTAAAGACATCCAAACCATCTAATAATGTTTTCCCATAGAAATTTTTTCATGATTGTTGTTGTACAATCTCTTTTGGCACGACCTTTACCCACCTAGTTAGATAGTAAGTGGCTATAATTATATAATGTGCTCTATTTCATCATGCACATTATATAAATTAACCATTTTTCAAATAGTTCCTACATGATTACATGTAATAAGAGCATATTTTCATGCTTGTTTGGTTTGTTGACCCGTTCAAATTGGTCACATGCCATGAGATATGCCTTGACATCTTTAAAAAACTTTACCACCATAGAATTATATTGAGAATTTTCTATGTAGTTGTGTCTCAGTGTAGTGGCATCATGTAATCCATTCATGCACTTCTAAAAAAACATCATTCCTTTCATGCTCCAAAACACATTGGCATAAATTTTGTCGCACCCCATTTTGTAGAGTTATCTCTCGATTAACTGGTATAGTGTGGCTTTAATACTTAGTTAATTCCTTTTTCTCACTGTATAGTTATTTGGTGTGACTCCATGGTGGATAAAATAGGTTATGTCTTCTAATTTATCAAGAGTATTGTGCATTTATAATAATTTTGCATCATGCATTTTGTCTTCTATTATTTTTTCCTCTTCATCGGTCTTTATACGGGAAAAATGATCGGGTTTTGCATTATTTTTCCCGACTTCATCACCACTGAAAAAAGGAACTCTTGAAAAAGTATAATAAATCTACAAATCATCACATGAAATACTTCTTTATTCACTAGATGTTTAAGAGCCATGTGATCCATAAAGAACACAAATGGAGTTGTCAAAAGATAGTGTCGAAATTTTTGAAGTGCATAAACCATTAATATTCCTTCACACTTCACGGTCGTATAGTTTCTTTCCGTGCATGTCAAATTTTGACTTATAAAATAAACATGATGGTCTAAAGTCCCTTCTCTTGGTTACGCCAATATTGCTCGAAAAATAATTCTTAAAGAATCTATGTGTACATGAAATGATTTATTCTAATCTAGGAATTGTAAAATAGGTGCTTGGGTTAATTTCACCTTGAGATGTTCAAAGGCATGTTGTTGATCTACACCCCACTCATATTCTCTAGATTTTCGTATTATCTTTTCCAATGGCACCACAATTTTTGCAAATTCCTTAATGAATGTTATATAATACCCACAATGTCCTCGTAGAAGGCAAAAACCTCTTTCTACATTCATGATAGTGTGAGAGTTACTATTACAACAATATTTGGTGGATTTACTAACAATCCATCCTTGCATATGATATGTCCTAACAAGGTACCAAATGGTGTGGTGAACACACATTTCTTCAAATTGAGAGAAATTTGTAACCATCAATAGTTCTCAAACATCACTCTCAAGTTATCACAAATACACCTTACTAAATTGTAGACCATCCAATCGTCTAGGTACACCTAAATAAATTTTAGTATGAAATCATCAAACGTAGTTACAACAATGCGTGAAAAGACAACAAGTGTGTTTTTAAGACCAAATGACATGAATATACAAAAGTATGAGCTCCATTTGGTCGTAAAATTTGTCTTTGCTATATCATCTTCTACAATTTTGACTTTATGATAGCCAAAGAACCCATCTATTAAATTATATATCTCCCTGGATGCTATCCTTCTAAAATTTCTTGAGTAAAGGGCATCAGGAATGGGTTAATTATGCATACAAAATTCAAAGCATGATAGTCCACACAAATCCTTATGCACCCATATTTATTTATACTTATCACAATAGTACTTACCCATTCAGATTCTTCCAATGGTATGATGTATCCAACATGTTTTCGAGTTCTTTGAATTTTTCTTCTAAGTTTGGATTCATTCAAGTATGGGTGCTTTCTAACTAGCTTGGCTCTGTTGGTTGGAAAATTGGTTATTAGGGACAATCAATAGTTCAGGGGACAATAGTCCCTCCTCTTTGATGGGGAGGTTCCCTTATTTAACCAAAATTTGAGTCTCTAAATATTTACAAATATACAAGCTAACTAAATCTGAATGAGGATATTGGTGCTGCTAAATAACTCCATATTTCCAATACGAAGAAAGAAAAAGTAATTGGGTTTTGAGGAATTAACTAGGGACATAAATTTTAGTCGACTCATCAGTCAAGGATATATGTACCCTCCTTGGTTATGTAAGATTAGTCACTCACCTGTAAAAAGATAAATGAAGAAGAAACACTTTTAAATAAGAAGAATGTAGAATTATATTTTACTAATACATGCAAAATAATTTAAGAAAATGTGTGTTAATATATATGATAACCCATATAATAGAAAATATAGATAGACATAAAATTCATCACATTTCATTTCATGGATTAAACACAAAGTTTTAAATTTCACATATATCAAACTATCACATTCACATTGCGAGAAAAAGGAAATAGAAAGAACTCGGATGAGAGATGGGAATTATTATTATATATTGATCAAAAATCTATGTATTACATTCAAAAGCACCAATATTGAACCCCTTTACAAGTGAGAAATAATCCTTTTATATGATTAAAGGAGGATGTAACTACCTTTCTAACTAATTGTCTCTTAATTAAGTGCTAAACACTTAATTAGTTAATTACATAAGTTGGATTTATTTTACAACTTTATTTTTAAAATAATAAAGCCAACTCAAAAATAAGACAATTATGAGACATCAAGAGCCTAAAGAAGAAGGTACATCGGGAACATTTGGAATAGGCACAACTGAGACCTTTATCTTGAGCACTTGAACTCTGAATTTAGCTACAATGGCTGAGATTTCCATATACTTAGAGACTATTATATTTTCCGTAAAATGCCAACCAACTCCCAAAGAATACTCCATTTCTTTTGCAACACCACCATTTTGTAAGAGTCCCTTGGTGGCCTCAACAACTACATTGTGTAACTCAGAGAGTTCTTCCATCTTATCCTTGTTGATTGATTCTTCCTTGAAGAGTTCCTCCTTGATCAATGATTTCAAATTTTATCTTACCTAATCAACTTGGATTCCTTTCTAGAGAATTTTTCTTGTAGAAATGATAATGAATAGCTTAAAAGTTATCAAAAATCACTTCTTTCAATGATTCTCCTTTTCCCACCATGTTTCTCAGTTCAAGTGCGATTCTTTTAATACCTTGATTCTCCATTCCACACTATAGGTCAAATCCAGTAGACAAGTTGCTCTTGGAATAATTAAAAAAATCATGTAACAAGAGGAACTTTTAATGCTTTTACTCATGATACGTGAGATATTGAATACGAGTTAGCCCAAAGTTTGAGTTATTTATTGATTGTATTAATTCTGAGTTAATTTGTTCCTTACAATAATAATGGTGCCATACACTCTATAGGAATCATCGAAGAACTATAATCTAAAGACAAAATACCTTCAACCCAGTCCTTAGAAGCTTTTCCAAATGTTCCACACTTATGGATTTTTGCTATGGATTTGACATCAATTCCATGATCCAATAAAAAGAGTGGAAGTGAAGAGAGAGGAGTGGGATGAAAAGGATTATTATCAGGAGACGAGAGAAAGGATTTGAATAAGTTGGAGATAATTTGTACCTATTATTTAAGATAATCATTTGTGTTTTTTCCTTTCTCTACCCTCTCAATGAATTTTTAAATTGTTTCCGTAATATTTTGCAACTCTCCTTCTGGAGTGGACTCTCCAAGTGGGATCCTAGTAACTCCAAGTCTGAAATAGATATCTCCTTTTCTTTTGTATCTCCCTTTGGCTTATAAATTTCAATAAATTTTTTTCCTTTAGCATCTGAAACCAAACGAGAGGTTGTTTTATCTTTTTTGGGAGGAGGAGTTATGTCAAGGAGGGTAGAAGCTACATCAAATCCAGGAGAAAATTTTTGGGATGAAGCCTTCCTCTTCTTACTATCAATCATGGTTTGAACCCATGTGAATGAATCACTAGAAGGTGGAGCTAGAGGAGGTGGAAATGCAAGGAAATTTGGATGAGTAAGAGGTTAAGAAGTGGAAACCTCAAGTGTACTAGCTTTTCGGAAGAAAATGATGGTCTCTTGACTTCTAGTGCACTAGCTTTTTCTACATCTAGTTCTATGATCTCTACCTCATCTTCACCTTATTCATTATCTTCTTATTCATCATCATTATTTCATTCCTCAAATTATTTCTCCTCAGCTACTTTTATCTCTTATTAAGAAGGTTGTAGACTTGGATCGGGAGTAGGAACAACTTCATCAGTTGATTCAGGAATCTTTTCTTGTTTTATCCTTATCTCTTGTTTTTCCTCATTCTTCTCCAAATCTTTTGATTTATCTTTCTTTATATATAACTTGGTTTCTAAATCCAAGGGAGAGGACGAGGGATTTAATTGTGTTGGAGCCTCTTTATGAGAAGTAGAATCTTCTTGAGATAAGGTTGTCTTCATTGTTTCGTTATATTCTATCATTCTCCCCATGAACTAGTTTCCTATTCTCAATAATACAAGATTATTCACTTCATTAGGATAATGTATCTCTTTTTGAGACTAATAAATTTGTTATCTATATTTTATGCTCGGCTAAAAATGTAACCTAGGTAGTCATGGGATAAATCCCCTTCATTTAACGGTGAAGCTCATGTAATTTTTATTTGTTTATTCAGACACTCTCTAAATTTTCAAGGAGTATTACTTTAACTGTATATCTTGTGAACCACAAATAAATAGTTTAACAACAAGTAAACAAATAATTGATTACTAGAATGTAAACTGGGTAAAACATAAATAGAAAGGATCAACTTGAAAGGATGTAAGAAATTCGGGAATGTGCTTTGTAATAGGTAGATTTAAGAGAGATACTCAAACATAGAATAAATAAACATTATCTTATCTGGATTACTTTGAAGCAAGTTTCAAAGAAGTGTATAATCATGAAAGTTAAGATAACATAAAGTTTATCATAACAAACATAAATCACACAATCAAAATATGATAGACAAAAATTTCAACCAAAGTCTTTCTTTCTTCTTATTTAAATGTTAATTGTATACAATAAGTGCCTCTAGTTATTATAACACAAAGTCTAAAATAACCAAGTACGACCTATAATAGTTGTTTACCCAAAAAAATCCTGATAATTTACATGTAAGAATCTTCTTCTATGTATAATTGTCACCGATAAAGAATGTGGAAGAGATATCCGTTATAATTTAATAAATGAACAACTAATAAACATTTAGGAGTTCAGAAATTCACTCATCAAAATCCCCATTTAATGCCACTTAGTCACTTTCAGAAATTTCGAACATTAAAACCATTAAAACTACTTCATAACCACTTTTAAAGATTTTGAATTTATTAAATGACTTAAAGTAACGGTGATTTCACACCGCATTACATAATTCTTACAAAGAGTGTACTTAATAAGAGAAGAAGAAAGGTAGAATAACAAGTAGAAGAAGAAAGAAAAATAAATACAAGAATTATTTTGTATCGTGACTTTTGTCCCCACTTTCTCTTTCCCTTTATTCTTCCCTTGGGCTCCAGCTTCATTTGCTTCATATTTTTCATCCTTATGCTTCTCTTTATAAATAGAAAATTGATACCTCATGTACTTGATGACATTACTATCCACATCAGTTCAACCTCTAATTATATTTCAAACATGAGTATTTCCTCTTTCTTCCTTTGATGGTCACTTACTTTAATTGGCTCCTCTCTAGTTTCAGACATCTTCTCTTTCTTTTATGTTTCCACCAATTTGAATTAACAACTGTTGTTGTTCTTTAAATAACAATCATCAAGTAAATGCACACATTCCTCAATTGCATACATGCATTTAAGAATCAATTTACTTATGTAATCGAGTTAAAAACTCTTAGAAGTCGGCTTAGAGAGATAGATTGAAATATTTCAATCCGTAGTTTATCGGGCTTGGGGTATAATTGCTTAAGATTATCAATTAACAAGCATGAGAAACTCAAATCAATGCAATATAAAGGAAACAACAACAACAACACAAATCGACACGGGAGTAAGCAAGAAAGCGGTACTTGTTTTAACACAAACCACATAGAGGAAGCAATAACAATCTCCTTCGCCACAAAAAGAAGAAGTAACGGGTGGTCATTTTAGCGCAATGAGAAAAAGAAGTAATAACAACCCAAATTGATGCAGGACTAAGCAACGGTGAATAAACATTACTTTACTTATTTTATAAATAAAATAAATAAAGCAACACAAAATCAACGCAATGAATAGAGGATGTGCTTCATGGCTAACTCCTATTACTTTAATTCTTTTAAATAAAATAAGTAGAGTAAACTCAAATTGACACAATGAGTAAAAGAAGCAAGGCATATTGAAATTGACACAATGAGTAGGGACATAGACTTCTGCGGTGAACTCATATTACTTTACTTCTTTCAAAACAAAGTAGAGTATGTTCAAATTGATGGAATAGATAAGGAAAGAAAATCATGTTAGGATTAGCGCAAAGATGATAATATGACTTATGGTATTTTGAAATACTTAAATATTTTTGCAAAAATAAGTAAAGTCAATTGATTTGATGCAATGAACTAAAATAGGGAACATGCTTTGTGGTGATTTAGGATTACTCTAGTATTATTAAAAAGGAAGTAAAGCATATTCAAATTGACGCAAAATAAGGGCTTGATTTTAGCACAAGAAGAAGAAAGTGAATGATGCAGAAGAGGAAAACCATTTTTGGTTTATGTAATCATCTTTACTTTTTGAATACGGAGGAAAGGAAAATACAACGAGATTACTTGTACTAAATGGAGCACATTTTGCGTTGATTTCACCCTACTCGACTCTTGTTACGAATGTAAGTAAAGCATTCCTAAATTGACATAAAACAAAGAAAGAACAATAAATTGCCACGGAAATTGAGGAAGATGACCGATGAGAAAAAAACCTAGGCAAAGCCATGGCTAAAAATTAATGAGATTTTCCCCAAAAGGTAATAATGAACTCAAAATCAAATATGAATTCTAATCCCAATGAAGTAATGAACTAAAATTTCAAATATTAAACCCTATTAAATGGAGACCGAAAGAAGACTTAAAATTGAACCTAAAACAATACACACACAAGAAAGAAAAACAAGAAAATAAAGAAAGAAAACAAAATACTAACCTTAACCACAAATGGGTTGGAATCAATTTGTGCCAATTCTTCCTCAATCGATCGCTAGAGTTATTCAGGGTTTGAAGGATCAAAAATTGCTCTCTCTTTGACAATGTGAATGCATGGATCCTAGGTGTAATTACTTGGAAATTTTATATTTTCCACCTCATTAAATGTCGATCATACAAATGCTAACTCAACCTTCTCCTTATGAAGCTTTTTGAAATGTCTTTACTTCATCAATTCGAGAAAAGAAGTAAAGTAATCGTAATTCACCAATAACTTGAATGATTAATTATGCGGATTTTTGAGATTACTTTACTCATTTTAAGGTTAGAACATTAAAGTTAGATTCAATGCAATGAATAAAATAGTTAAGCAATGAGATTAGAAATCAATGCAATACATGGGCTTAATTCAGCAACATTTAGGCATTTCTTTACTTGTTTTATAAATAAGACCAGTAAAGCAATATGAATTCAGCGTAATGGAAAAAAGTAGTAAATTACTATGGGTTTAGCACATTAGTAAGGAAACATAAGCCATTTCTACATCTTTCTTGAACCACTTTACTTAATAAGCGTGAAGCACCTCAAAATAGCACAAAGAAGTACAGTTTTTTTTTAATCTTGTGAGGTTTTATGGAGAATCTAACACATGATTACTTAATAAGACTCCCCCAAGAAACCTCATGTAACCTCTTGAAGAATCATCTTGCACTCCTGCAATCCAGATGAGTTAAAGTAACAACCCACACATAAACTAAACAACAATATAGAGCTAGAAACAAATAGGAATGCAAGTGATCACAAAACACGAACTCCAAAAATTCAAAAGGGGTACCCCAAAATTTACGAAGGAAATATTGGGGACACTAGCTAGCTCCTTCTTTGGACATCTTAATTTCATCCAAAAGGAAATAAAAGAAGATGGGATCCCAACATCTCTGGTTTTAGGCGTTGTTTATTGGTTTGGACTCACATAACAAAAAAACACAAAACAAAACTAACCTAAGGATTTATTTATATATATACAGGTTTTACCCTCAACCGTCAATCCTTGTACAAATTTAGATGCTACCCATTATACAATAGTGGTAGTTAAACTCCATCCTAATAGGAAATAATGAAACTATCAAATCTAATAACCCTTGCAATCATGAATGGCCCTTTCCATAATGAATCAAATTTTCCATGCATTCCTTTGGGCTCATTTTTCTTATCCCACAAGAGTACCCAATCTCCAACCTCAAATTTCCTTTCTTGATATTTCTTATCAAATATTAACTCGACCTTATTCTGGTGTTCTTCCACTTGAACCTACACTTCTCCTTGTTCATTCAAATACATTATTATTTTATCAATGACATTTGTATAAATAGTATCTTTCAAAGCCTTAGTGAGTTGTAATGCAGGAAATTCTAGAGTAATAAAAAATATGCATCTCTCCCATACAAAAATTGAAAGGGAGACATACCTATAGCTTTCTTTGGAGTAATTCTATCTTCCCGTAATACAATGCAACAAACAACTTCTTGTGCCAAGTCCTCTGATTTTTTGTTATCAACTTTTGCATGATTGTTACCAGATTCTTATTACTTGATTCAATTTGACCATTTCCTTGTGGATAGTAATTGGAAGAATGTACCAACTGAATTTCATGTGTATAACAAAAATCTATCAAATCCTTAGAGGATAGATTGGGAGCATTATCTTCTATTATCTTACTAGGTACACTGAACCTTATGACAATATTTTCCTTGATAAAATTGCACACTTCTTCCGAAGTGGCACTCTTGACAGGTATAGCTTCCACCCATTTACTAAAATAATCCATAGCAGTGAGAATGTAATGGTGACCAGCACTAGAAGGCTTCAATGTTCCAATGAAATCAATACCCCATTGTTGGAATGGTTCTTCTATCACTCTTGTCTTGAGGACAATGTTGGAAGCTTAACTTTCCCAACAAACAACGGACATGCTTGAAATTTTGAAACCCAATCAGTTGTATCTTGAAATAAAGTAGGCCAAGTAATATATTTCTCTAAGTATCTTGTGTGTAGTAACTCTTACTGAGAAGTTTCCTCCACATGCTTTATCATGAAACTGCTCTAGCAACCTCTCTTGTTGAGAATGATCCACGTATCTGAGAAAGACACCATCTATTCTCTTCTTATAAAAATATTGTCCCAAAGAAAAAAATCCTTGAATCTAAGTTTAATAGTTTGTTTTTCTTTATGAGAAATCTGATCTGAAATTTCCCCATATGTCAGGAAATATGCAATCTTACTATACCATTCATCTATCAGATTCACAAAGAGAACCACAGTGAGACTTTCATCTCCTTTCAACTCAAATTACTTTGTTTCAGCCATCAATTCACAAATACCTCTACCCCAAACCAAATTAGTAGGTTTGATATAAAATCATATTCTTCCATCTTTGTTACCCGCGTGCCTCTCAATAGACCCAACTCTTGTTGTGTTAGGATAGACTTTTCGCAATATTTGAAACATAAACCACAGTGTGTGAATAAAGTATATAATACCAGAATTCCTTACATACCTTCACAAATTCATATGAATCCTTATCCATAGGATTATATTTCAATCCATAAGCCTTCAAAGGCATACACATGAAAGTAATTGGGGCTTTAATGTCTTCTTGATTCTTCTGCATCAAAATTGTTGACATTGTATGCTCAAAGAATACCAGTAAAGAATGAATTCCTTACTAAAATATGGTGATACGAGAATAGATGCTTCGTTCAAAGCTACTTTAATCCTTTCAAATTCACTATTTATTTCTTCACTCCACTTGAAATCTTGTGTTTTCTTCATCATGTTTGAAATATGACGTGTTAACTCAAAAAAATCAGGGATAAATCTTCTTAGAAAATTAACCTTACCAAAGGAGTGAACTCCTTTCTTAGAATTTGGTAATGGAAAATTTTGAAAAGATTTCACCTATTCAGGATCTATTTTGGTTCCTTATTTTGAAATGATATGTCCAAGGAACTTACCTTTTGTCACAAAAATATAGACTTCTTGGGATTCAGAGAGATCCCATGCTTGAGGCACTAGATGAAGACTTCTTCTAGATCTGAAATGTGATTTCCTCTTGCCTTATAAAAGACTGTTAAATCGTCAAGGTAAAGCACTATGCTCCTATCCTTGAGATGAGAAAATGATAAATCCATAGCCCTCTCGAAATGTTGCTTCTTCATTGATTAATCTAAAAGGCATATTCTCGATAAGAGAACGCTCCCAAGGCGTGATGGATGCTATTTTCTATTGATCTTCTTCGGACCACCCGAACCTAATTAAAACCTTAGAAACCATCAAGCATAGACAACATTTGGGATCTGTAATAACACGAAAGGTATGATCCATGATAGGAATGTGATAATTATATTTTAATGAAGCCTAATTAAGATTGTGGAAGTCTACACACAACCTAATCTCACCATTATTTTTCCTTACGATAATTATGTTTGCAAACCACTCAAAATGATAAATAGGATAGATTATCTTTGCATCCAACAACTTATGAATTTCTGCAAAAATAGTCTCGAAAATAGTCGATTGTGCTGTGAAGCTTTTGTTTGAAAGGTTTTTTCCTTGTTTCAATGGAATATAATGATGAACTTCAGTGACACTGATATGTCTTTAAGTATTGATAAGACCAAGAAAATACATCTATATATTTCTTGAGAAGTCTTGTGAAAGCTTCCTGCTCCGCCTCCGAACAAAATTTTCCCAAATTCACCAACTTGGGTTCATCCTCTACCCCTAGATTTAATGGTTATACATCAGATGAAGAATTATCTCCATATTCCTTATTCTTTTTGAGAAACTGATCATGTTTATCAAACATCTCTTCAAGAGACACTAAGCCCTTAGGAATTTTATTTCCCTTAAGTTGAATAATATCTCGACTGCTTTCAAATTCGAATCATTTTCACCAATTTTTGTCTTCCATGGAAGTGAATTACTTCCTTCATAGTAAATTTCCTAAAAATTATCCTGTTGTTGAATAAAAACAACAATCTATTTTTCATCATTGAAGACTTGCCATTGTTCAACATTATCGACACTTTGGAGGCATCTCCACTTTATAATGACTTTGTCTCGAATATTGTGGTTAGTTGATCCGGATTAAGAAAGGCATGTGGTAATTGCGAAGGCATTTTCCTTAGAATTATGATCTCTCAGGATATAAGAGATTGATAAATCTACAAAATCCAAAGTAGCAAAATACACGTGATCTCTATCTTGCCTCATATTTTCCTTCTTCACCCGATATAGAACACATATCTATTTAACAATAAGTTCAACATATCCTCTTGTGCGGAAACTTAATTCCCATCGTTCTATCTTGTTTCATTCCCAACAACAACGCCTCATATTCAACTGTGTTATTAGTATTTTCAAACATCAATTTAAAGGAATGTGCATATACCTTTCCTTCAAGAGAAATCAACAACAATTGCGCCATATCCCGATGAACAACAACTACCATCAAACTCCAAAGTCAAAATTTTATCATCTTTGATATGTGACTCATGACCTACAACCCTGAACTTCTTCATTGTCCAATTCCAGGTAATAAAATCCATGATCGATGTTTGAAAAAGAATCGAGGCCTAGGATCTTTAGATTTTGAAACTATGTATTTGGACTTCTTTTTAGGCTCCAACTTCTGATTTAATCCTTTGATTGGAATATGAGCACAAGCCCAATCCATCTTGACTTCACCTCCCAACTCTTTACATAAATTTCGCTTAATAACATACCATAAGAAACTATAATATCTACCACCAATATCATCATCTTCAATCTTTTATCCGGGAAAGTAGCAAAACCATCTTAAGCATATTTGATCTACCGGATGAGAGGTACTTGTCTCTCCATTGAATAGCATCTTCCAATTCTTTTTCATCGAGTGTAAGCCCCAAAGCATCTAAAACTTTGGCTAGCATAAAATTTTCATAAGCTCCTAAATCTACAATGCAGTTACTCAATTTGTAATCAGTAATAAGTAAGGAAACATAAAATGGTTCAATATTTTCAGAAGAAGTAGGAGAAAAACTTGTAGCATTATTCAACAGAGGAGTATTTTTGGATTAGGAAAGATGCCTCGAGAAGCATTATTGAGAAAATTATTTGGATCGTTACTCTGCACATACTTCACCAACCTGTTCAACTACTCTGGAAAATCCATCAAATATTTATCTTTTTACATCAGGTACTTATTTTTCTTAATGTGATTGATGATATCGAAAGAAGGAATAATGATACTTTGACTTACTTCAGCTGCTAGTCCCAATGTGCTCTGCGGTTGGTTAGCAACAATATTTATTGGCCTATCTCTCAGAGCCAAGGAAGAAGGAAGTGGGATGCCTCTTTGTAGAATAGTAACATTTAGTCCAGGATCTTCTCTTTCTCTCCTTTGTCCACTTGAATAATTTTCCCCACTTTGATGTGCTTGAGACCTTGTAAAAACCATGAGTGTGTGACCATCACTATCTTGAAAATATTCATAGTCTAGGTAGCTGATATTGGAGTCTCCAACAAGATCAACAAATTATTCTTCATCAAGTAATTCATTATTAGTAGTAACATGATCTTCTTCATTAATTTCCAAGTTGTTCCTTGGAGCAACTTCAATTTCAAGGGGTACCCCAAAATTTCTAAAGGAAATCTTAGGGACACCACACTTATTGGTAGAGGCATATATTGGATATATCTATTATATTCCATAGAATAAAAATAAGAATCATCATCTTCGAGGCCTTAAAGAACATGATATGGGTTGATGTATTTAATTGTATGCAATTATAATTTGCCAAAGTGCATTTTCCCCACCTCAAAGTCATCTAGACAGTCCTCCCGGTAGTCTTTAATGTAGGAAAATTATAATAAGTCATTATGAGATTCTTGGAGATGAAAACCTTGTTATCAAAAGAGGATTTTCTTTAGAAAATGTGGAATTTGAACTTTGTGATTATTCTCTCAACATTCTTTGCATCCAAAGAAGATCTACAACTCTAGTTCCCTAGAGAAAAAGGAAATTGAATTCTAGTGATCTTCTTGTCTCTACACATTTTTCACAATACATCAAACTTCCTAAAAAGTTCTACAAAGACAAGTTTATCATTGCAATACATCGGTAACTTGTAAAGTATTCCCTCAAATCCAGTTGTCCTAATGTATGAAAACTTTTTGAATTGGATAAATAGGCTGCCATATGTGAAGATTAGCCACCTTACTTCTGAAGAAACTCTCTCAGCTACATTTACTTCTAACAGTTTGACCAGGTACATTATAATGGGATTATTCACCCTCCCGTGATGAGTCTCAGTTTATTTATATGTGAGGTGAGGGTAGAATTTATATACTGGTCCATTTTGCTTATCTTCATGTTTAGAAAATTTTATCCATACCCTATAATATGCAATGGTGTACATTAGGTAGGATGTCATGTGGAAGGTTTTACTCTTGTTGCACATTGACCAATTGTTCACTTAGGTTCTCACATATGATTTCCTCTAAATTCAATCTTTTCTTTTCTTCTCAAATGACACTCGATATACATGCACATTTAGGGCTAGAATTTGTCGATGGTAGGAATTCCCAACATCCTTGTGAGAAATGTGATCATATCTGAAAATTATTCCTTGAAATCATACCTATATAGTGTTGTGGGTAGCATGGCCTCCTTTCTTTTGAGTCTTGAGCCAGGACTTGGCTATCATTGTCTTATATTTATCTTGAGCTTGATAAAACAATATTTCTTTCTTCATCCCGAGTCAAGGTTTTAGAGTTCTCAAAGGTGGGAATTCCTAAGGCTACATTGATGTAATGGGCATCAAGCTTAGAAATTATTTGTCCTATGGATCCTTAATTTATTGAGTTTTGGATCAAAAGTTGAAGCACGGCTAGGATGGTTTCGGTGCGGTGTATTGAAAGGGGAAATCCGAAGCGTAGGAAATTAAACTATTTTTAATGCATTGGGAAATTACAGTGGGGGTATGTTCATAAATACAGCCCAAAATCCATCAAGATTCATATGCCTCATATTATTTTCTCCTATATTGGGCACATAGGTTTCAAAGGAAGAAATATGCTCGTATCCTTCATACTAGAACTTCATTGTGGAGGTGTGTGGGAAAACTAGGGGAAAATGGAGGTTAAATAGTGGTTTTTCAGGATATTTTAAAGGAGAGGGCCAAAAACACAAATAACTACCAAACTAGAGCAAGGAAGGATGAAACCACTCACCTTTAGTATGGAAAAGATGACGCCTCCACAACGGTTCCAAGGAATCTTGAATTTTTGAATTTGGATAAAAATTGACCAAGTTATGGGAAAAAACCTCTTTCTAGGGTGCGGGAGCAAAGTGGATAGTGCAAAATGAAAAAATTGATTTACGATGGTAAGAAATGACCAAATTTAACCTTTGTAGCAAAGGAATTTGAAAATAGGGTTAATTTTCTATAAAATGGTGGCATGCGGGCATTGGAAAGTTCACAGAATGATTTTAACCATTCCTTATTTTATCGGTTATGAAGGAGATTTTGGGAATTTGATGAACTCGGGATGGTGCGGGAGCAAAGGAGTTGTAGGGAACACGGGGCTACAGGAATGTGAGTCCCGAAATAACGGTTCCATTCGAATGGCGAGTTCTCCGCATAGCTGGCTATGGAAGGTAGGTATTTAAGGGAGAGAAGGCAATGTGGGGAACACATATCTAAATGGAACACTTCCCCAATTTCTAAAAATTGCTAAGAGACTCACACAAAAGGAAAATCGGGCAATGTGAAAAACAAGACAATGCAGGGGAACCAAGGTCGGAAGGAATGGTTCCTTTAGTTCCACAAACTCTCGTAAAAACCACAATAAAGGGTCCAATAAAGAAATGTAGGAAATATTAAAGTGCAGGAACTGAAACCTGTGGATAACATAATATCGATAGGAACTAGTTCTATGGGGAAATCCAAAAGTCGATCAACCCCGCTAGGTAGTGTTTAATGGGTAAACAAAGGAATTGGGGAATATGAATACCGTGAGGAATTGGTCCTCTTGTTCCTCCAAATTCTAAAACAACCGCAAAAGACTCAAAATAACAAAAATACTCTAACTCGCTGAAAATTTTCACATTCAATGAACTCCACAGAGGTAGATACATCTATGTAAATGATCACTTAGCAAAAAAAAAAGTCAATTTTTTTCAAAAACTCCACATTTTGGGTAGGTAACAATAGTGGCTCTTTAAGGGGCTTGAATTGACTTGACACAAAATGAAAGCAATATAAAGCAAATAACCTCAAAATATTTGGGTTACCATTACTAAAGTGCATACATCCATTGGGAAAATATAAGAGCAAGACCAATAGAAGAAAATAAGAACATACAAAAAAAAAAAAACTAAGACTATACAAGACTATGTACATAACTATATACAAAGGACTGTCATCCACCTAAGACTTGAAAAATTTCAAGCACTAACCCCTATATGGAAGTGGTAGGGAAGTTTCATCCATATAGTTTAAATAGTAATAGTTTTCACTAGTAAAGTTCCGAATTTCAAAAGGACCAAGCCAGAGTGAGTCTAACCTATTATGAATTTTGCAAGGTTCTCACCTTTTATCCAAGAGCAACACAATGTATCCAAATTGAAAGTCACGTGACTTGGTCTTTTTTCCAAAAAAATCTTGACTCTTTACTGATGTGCTGAGATCCTATCCAAAACTTGCAATCTTTCTTCCTCCAGCTTCTGTAAGTAGATGATTTTATTTTCCATGGCATCTTTGAACCACTCATCCTCAATTTCTTTGGTCAAGTGCAAGACTGGTAGCTCCAAGGTAAATGGAAATTGAGCTTCCATTCCATAGAAAACTGAAATGGTTACATCACAATAGCTCTTTTTGGTGTTATTTTGTCAACCCAAAGAGAATCATACAACTTTTTGTGTCAGTTTCTCTGTGATTTATTGACTTGCTTTTTGATAATGGTTACCATGTTCTTATTGGTTGATTCAACCTGTCCATTCCCTTGTGGATAATAGTATGAAGAATGTGCAAGGGAAATCCCATATCCATAAAATAAATCAATGAGTTCATGGGAATAGAAATTCGGGGTGTTATTTTTCACAATCTTGTTTGGGACCCCAAATCTTACCAAGATGTTTTCCTTGATGAAATCACAAACAAATTCAGAAGTATTTATTTTGACTGGAATAGACTCTACCCATTTCGTGAAGTAATATGTGGTAGTGAAGACATGAGTGTGGCCTACACTTGAATCAAGGGATTGGGAGTTCCAATAAAATATAGTCCCTACTACTAGAAAGGTTCTTCAATGACCATTGGTTTTAAAGGAAAAGTGCCCAACTTAGGTATACCAACAAAAATTTGACAGATTCACACTTGGATACCAACTTAGTTGCATATTTGAATAGGGTTTGCTAGTACTACCCTCCATGTAGAATCTTATAAGTTGTTATTGAGGAAGAAAAATGGCCTCCATAGGCCTGATCATGAAAGGATCTTAATAACATCTTTTTGTTGTTCCTTGTCCACATACCGAGAAAATGTCCATCAAATCCTTTCTTGAATAGAGAATTATCCGAAAGGACATACTAATCATTTTTGAGTTTGATGGCTCTCTTTTATTTAGCACTAAGATGTGTTGGGAGTTCCCATAAGTGAGAAAATGGGAAATGTTGGAATACCACTCACCCGTAGAACTAAAGAAAAGCATTGTAGGTATTTCAGACATTTCTTTTCTATTCAAATCTCCATTTGAACTTTCAGCAATCAACCATCACAAGACATTACCTCAAACAAGCTTATTTGGATTGATATCAAGATCATACTCTTGAACCTTGGCCACCCAATTCCCCATTTAAAACCAAATTATTGTTGTGTGAGAATGGAATTCACTGTTGTATAGGTAAAAAAATTGAATGGGATTTGAGAATATAAAACTAGAACTATTTTACAACCTTCACTACAAAAATCATACTTTTCAAGCTAGAAATACTTCAACTCGTGAGCTTTCAACACATAGCTCATGAAGGAAATTGGTACCTCACACCCCGAAAGTTATTTAGCACCGCAATGGTAGAAAATGTATGCTTAGAAGTGTAGTAAGATATTATGAATTCCTTGTAAAAATCTGGCGCGAGAAAACCAAGAGGTTTCCTTGAAATAAATCTATTTATACTCTCAAAAGATTTCTTCCTCAACATTCCAATGAAAATATTAATTTTCCTTCATCATCTGAGCTATGTTTTTAGTCAACTCCACAAAATCAGGAATGAATCTTCTCTAAAATTGATTTTTTTGAAGAATAAGTGAACACCCTTCTTACTTTTAGGAAGAGAGATCTTTTGATTGACCTGAATTCATCCAAGATCTATTTTATTCCTATATTTTGACACAATATTCTAAGCAACTTCCCCTCGTTACACCAAAAAAAAAAATTGGAGTTCAACAAGATGTCATGATCTCTCGCACTATCGAAGAACTTACTTTAACTATTGAAAAGATCCTCCCTCTTCTTAGAGAAGATGGTGAAATCATCTAAGTATATCATTATACACTTTTTCTTCAAATATCCAAAGGCTAAGTCCATTTCCCTCTAAAAAATTGCACTTGCATTGATTATGTTGAAAGGAATCCTCCGATAAGCAAATGTGCACCCAGGAGTAGTGAAGGAGTTTTATATTGGTCTCGCACATCCACTTTAATCTGGTTATACTCTAAAAACCCATAGAGCATGGATAACATCTCGGAACCAGTCACAACTTGTAGAATCTAATCCATCATGGGAACTGGATAATTTTCCTTTAAGGAATCTTGATTCAGATTCCTAAAGTCAACACAAATCCTTATCTCCCCTTTTTTTTCTTACGTACGGAAAATGTTGGCAACCCAAGATGAATGGTGAATGTGAAATATTATCTTAGCATTTGGTAAATTTTGAATTTCTTGATGAATCGTACTCTACAATTTCGATTCTATTGCCTTTGATTTTGGCGGAAAGATTAAACACATGGTTTTAAAGGAATTTAGTGTTGAATCTCCCTTGGTTTTAAGGTCTTCAAATCTTCATACGAATAGGAAATTACATCCATATATTTTTTAACAACTCAACCATATTTTTTATTTCTTCACCATAACAAAATTTCCTATATTGATGAATTTGGGTTCCTCATCACTTCCCAAATTAATCTTTTCATATTCAGATGATTGACTAGTATCTTGTGACACTTTTCATTTTATATATCTATCATTTTTGTCAAATAAATATTCTAAGCTCACAAGACCTCTAGGTATTTTGTTACCTTTGAGTTTGATACATCCATCTTGATTTGATTCTCTTCAACTCCTTCTTTAGGTACATAGGAGGTAGTAGATTCATGATAGCCAACCTCACTTCCTTCAAAATATAACTGACTGAAGTTTTCATTAAATTCAAGGAAAGAAATTAAATGTTGATCATCATTAAACACCTACCAATTGTCTACATTATATGTAAACTATGGGTTTGAATATTATCTCCATAGTGAACTTATCTTGATTGAAATCTGGATGGGGAATGAGTAAAGATCCGGACACTGCTGGAGAATTTTCTCTAGAATTATTGTTCTTTGAAAAAACATTGATTGATAAATCATCCATGAACTCCATGGAATCTCATACCTTGTTCCGATAATGTTTTATCCTTTCATTCTTCACTTGGAATGCAACCCAAACCTACTTAATAATAAGCTCAACATCACCATGTGCACAAAGGTTATTTATTCCCATTTCCTTTGCTGCTATTAGGCCAAGAAGAAGGGCCTCATATTCTATAGTGTTGTTGGTATTGTAAAATTTAAGTTTATAGGAGAATGGGTGGAGTTTACAATCAGGTGACACAAACACAATTCCTACTCCAGAACCAGTTGTGGAATAACTCACATCAAACTCAAGATTCCATATATCATTCATATCTTTTTGAACAACCTTAGGAGCTTTGATTTCAGATTTCGACATCACCTTGTAATTCCCATGACCCATGTCTTCATACAAGATTTTTGCCTTAGGGTCATCCATTTTCTAAACAATATACTCATCTTTCATTTCCATAAATAATTTCTTCATCTCCCCTTTAACTGGAACCAATGCGTGAGACTAGTCCATCTAAATTTCTCTCCCAACTTCTTACATAAACCTCTACTCAAGATCATACCATAGGATGGAGGTATATCAACAATAAGAATAGTGGATTTAACCCATTTCTCGGGAAAGGCAACAAAAGCCACTTAAGCATACTTAATCCTTGTAACTAGGGCCACCTCCTTGGTCTCCATCAAATAACAAGAACAAAAAGTTTGAGTTAGGTTGAGACCAAGTGCATAAGATACCTTTATGGGAATTACGTTATCCGATGCTATAGATCAATCACATAGTTACTGAGTTTGTGCTGAATATTAACAATGTTGCATAAAAGGGATCAATTTTTATAGATGTGGAAGGTGCAGAGGCCATTAAATTTTGCAGAGAGGGATACTTAGGGGTGGGAAATTTTCCTTTAGAAAACATGAAATATTTACTAGGATTGGCATTAAAAAATTTTACCACATGGGAAAGGGCCTCAAGACGAGTCGATATAATTCAACTTCAAATATTTGGATTTTTTTATTCTTGATATGGTCTATGATCTCAAAATATCTTGAAGATGATGGGGCTTCTTGGCTATAAATAATAGAAGCTTTAGGTTTTTCAGCTTTAGGAGTTAAAGTTGTTTTGTACATAGGTGTGGGGATTATTACAACTTTAGGCAAGAAAGATAAAGAAGGAGTAGTACTAGATGGAGTAAAAACACTTAATTTTTTAGTAGCAGTAGGGATGGGTGCTCCTCTTTTAACAACCATTGGGATAACAACCAAAGCTTATTTAGCTTTCGATTTCTTCTCAAGTTACATGATGTATTTATTGTTGCTTATTTGTTCCCTAGTCATAACAACATAAGATTCACTATTCATATCAACAACTATATCATCATAATAATCATCATCTGACTCATAGGGTAATTGATTTGAGAATCATCTACCTCTTCATGGACCTCTTCAGATTTCTTCTTCAAATTCTTCAATTTCCTCTGCTGCTACCTCATCTTCAACTTCTTGTACTTCACATGTTGCATTCACTAGAACCTTTAAAAGAGGAGATTTAATAGCCATTTTTGGTTGGGCATGGGGTAGATGATTTCTCAACTGAAACTTATTCCTAGGGATATCATTTTATGACATGTTCTAAGCAAGTTACTTCTTGATGGAAATTAGATCATTAGCTAACTTTTGCAGCAATTGATTAGAAATTGAAGACCCTTATGTGGAATCTTTAGCTTTAGTGGCTTTTTCCTTAGTTTTTTAGACATGATCAGGTCATCCTCTACACTTATGGCTAGATTTTGGTCTTGCTCCAAGGGCAACTAGGATCTTCTAGAAGTATAGCTTACTTCTATAAGTTGAGTGTTAATTGACAAGAATTTTAGATTTTGTGTGGTAGGGTGAATAATACCTAGAATCGTATTGACAAGTTTGTTGAAATTGGAAAAAAACTCTCATATTGGTTCATTGAGATTCTTTTTAATTTGAGAGAGTTGGGCCAAAATTGCATGTGAATATTCCACTGGATTAAACCATGCTTAAAACTTAGTTCTCATAGTATCGAAATTGGTGATACTGCCAACAGGAAGGTGATAGAACCATTCCACAACATTTTCTTGTAAATTTTCAGTAAACATTTTTGAGATACATCCCCGTGCTTGACTCCAAGAACCCCACATGTAAAAAAGAAGGCAACTAGATGTTCATCAAGATGAAATTTCCCATCACCTCTAAATTTTGGAAAATTCTTTCGATTTCCCTTACGAAAATTGTGAAGAGGTTGTGTAAGCGCTAAATTCCCAATATTCTAGCTCCAAGGAATAGGTACCGCCATTGTGGGAAAAAAACTTGTATAGTGAGAATAGTGTCGGCTAAAATCAAGGATTGAGTAGCAGTACTTACTTGTGAAGATGAATTTTTCTTCCTTTAGTAGGAGGTGTGTTAGTTGATCTTTTGATTTTAGCCTTCTCTCGAGAAGATAACTATAAACCTTATTTTCGCCGCAACTAGAAAGAAGGATATTCAATACCTTGAGCCCTCTATCCTCGTATGTATCTTCACTCGCCTAGTGTGTCCATTTTTGAATTGTTCTTGAAAGATACCATGTGGAAATCATAATACATGCCCCACATTGGTCACAAAAAAACCATCGGTTGAAAAATTGGTCATTGGACAATAAATATTTCAAGGGGACAACATTCCCTCCTCTTTGATGGGGAGGTTCCCTTATTTAACCAAAATTTTACGCTCTAAATATTTACAAATATACAAACTAACTAAATGTGAATGAAGATATTAGTGCTTGTAAATAACTCAATATTTCCAATACAAAATAAAAGAAAAATAATGGGGTTTTGAGGAATGGAAACTTATTTGGGTAGGAGGAATGAATCGGGGCACAAAGTTTAGTATAAATCATCAATCAAGGATATATGTACCCTTGGTTGTTGAAAATTACCCACTATCTATAAAGAGAGAAATGAAGAACTAAGACTTTCAAATAAGGAGAATGTAGACTTATATTTTACTAATGCATGCAAAATAATTTAAGAACATGTGTGTTAATATATATGAAAAACTATATAACATAAAATGTAGATAGACACAAACTTAATCACAGTTCTTTTCATGGATTGAACACAAAGTTTTAAATTTCACATATATCCAACCATCACATTCACATATTACAAAAAAAGGAAATAGAAATAACTCAGATGAGAGAAGGAAAGTATTCTTCGTATTGATCAAAATTATATGTATTACATTCAAAAGCACCAATATCCAACCCCTTTACAAGTGAGAAAGAATCCTTATATAGGTTGAGGGAGGATGTAACTACCTTTCTAACTAATTGTCTCTTAATTAAGTGCTAAACACTTAATTAGTTAATTACATAAGTTGGCTTTATTTTACAATTTTATTTTTAAAATAATAAAGCCAAATCATAAATAAGACGATTATGAGACATTAAGAAAGGTACATCGGGAACATTTGGAATATGCAAAACTGAGAGACCTTTATCTTGAGAACCTGAACTCTGAACTTAGTTACAACAACTAATATTTAATTACACTTAAGGACTATTGTATTTTTCGTAGTAGCCGACCCACTCCTAAAATAATACTCCATTTATTTTACAACACCACCATTATGTAAGAGTCCCTTGGTGGCCTCCATAACTACATTGTGTAACTCCAAGAATTCTTCCATCTTATTCTTGTTGAATGATTATTCTTTGAAGAGTTCCTCCTTGATCAATGATTTAAATCTTTCTTTGACCTGATCAACTAGATTCCTTTATGGAGAATTTTCCTTGTAGAACTGACAACAAAGATCTTGCAAGTTAGCAAAAATATCTTCTTTTAATGATTCTCCTTTTTGCACCATGGTTTCAGTTCAACTACAACTTCTTCTAACACCTTGATTCTCCATTCCACACTATAGGTCAAATTCTTTGACAAGTTTCTCTTGGAATCATTAAATATTTTATGTGACAAGAGGACCTTTTAATTTTTGTACTCATGATATAGAGATATTGAATACAGTCAACCCATAGTTTGAGTTCTTTATCAATTATATAAATTCCTGAGTTAATTTGTTCTGAGAAACAATGATGTTATCATATGCTCTATAGGATTCATAATTGAACTGTAATCTAGATACCAAAATACCTTCAACATAGGCCTTATAATCTTTTTGAAATGTTGAATGCTTGTGGACTAATGCTATGGATTTGACATCATTTATAACAATGAAAATAGGTGGAAGTGTAGAGAGAGGAGTGGGATCTAGAGACTTATCAGATGAGAGAAAGGATTTGATGAAGTTAAAGAGAATTTGCACATTTACTTCAAGCTTCTCTTGTGCTTACTTTCCTTTATCTACCCTCTCAATGACTTTTGAAATTGTTTCCTTAATATTTTACACCTCTATTTCTAGGGTGGACCCTCCAAGTGGGATCCTAATCAACTTTAAATTGTTGGGGTATTAATGTCAAGTGGGGATATCCACGTAGAAACCCCTTGTCTTAAATATTATTTTTAATAATCTTAGTCGGTCTTTCACAGCCTTGAAAAGAGTGAAGCAAAGATAACCGCTCACCCATCCTATATAAGTAGGATGATCCCTCATGGGATTGTTTACTTGTGATACTGAATTACACGGTGCTATTAAGCATATAGACCATTTGATCTAAGCTCAAGATACTTATGTGAGTTGTTATACAACGAGGTAGAAGTCTGTGAGTGTTTATTGTGAGACCGAGGAGTGAAGTGGAAGTGTTGGGTTAAATTGATAAATTCTTAATATAAGACAATTATTTTCAGTGGAGTTTTTCCCTTTGGGTTTCTCCACTTAAATATGGTGTTATCTGTGTCTTCTCTTGTCTCATTTACTTTTAGCTCTTGCTTTCATTTATGATCTATTATCTGTTATATTAATATATAAACATCTGATTAATGTCTGCACATTATAATCTATAATCCTTAGTTGTTTATTTGTGGATCTATAATTGTTAATTATTCATTCCATCTATTTTTAACATGGTATCAGAGCTTGTGATTATGTGTGTGCAGAGCTAGATCTGGATGTTTTCTGGCTTGCAAGAGTGAAGAAGCTTGAAGTTCGTTTGATCTGTGAAACCCTAAAAATTCAGCCAAAACTTCAAGCTAAATCAGGTGCAAAGTTCTAATTTTTGTCCCCAAATTACTTGGATATTGGTCGATTGACTATTTAAATCTGTTAGAGTTATTTGTATGCTTGATCTTTGCTTCTGCATCTTGTTTTAGTCATTTTTAGTTTAAAATCGACTCGTCTGTGAGCTTATTTTGAGTTTTCACATCGTTTATAGCCGTTCTGGTTAGTTTTTGAATCTTGACCGAAAGATCTCTTTAGATCTAGTTAGTTCAGGTGTTTAAATATGTTCCTTTTATTTTAATATTTATTTGTCACCACATCTTCATTTTGTGAAGCCCGATCCAATATTTTTTTGCCATTTGGCTTCATTTTGTCATTTTATAAGTTTGGACCAATAAAATTGCTCCAAATAGCTTCTCTGTCCTTTTTTCATGTTTTGAAGCCGTACCTAGTCGTAGAGTGCCAAGTGGCTTCAATATGACATATTTCTGTCTTTGCAAAGCTTGGGCCAATCATTTTGTGCCATTTGAATTTTCCTGTCAATATTTTTTGACTTCTTTTGACTGTGAAGCTTGAGCCAATCATATTGCTCCATCTAGCTTTGCATTTGTCAATTTTTTACGAAGCTCGAGCCAATAAAAAAGCTCCATATTGCTTTATGGTGTAAGAATATTGTTTATTTGATTGTTAGTTGCAATTCGTGAACCGATAAAGGCTTTACACATGTCTCCTTCTTGTCAAAATTGGCTTAGCTATCCTCTGTCATTTGCAAAGGATAAACTAATAAAATTACTCTAAGTATATTTTCTTATTACATTTGTCAGATTTGTGAAATGTGAGCCATTTAAAAGGCTCCACGTATCTTGTTTGACTTAGTCCTTTTTTATTTCATTGCAAAGTGTGATCCAATAACATTTGGACATGTATATATCTGTCATTTTTGGCAGAGTGCGAGCTAATAGAAAAGTGACACTTGTCTTAGTATTTTTTAGTGGTGTCAAGTTCTTTGTTTCATGGGTTTGTTAACTTTCCTTTGTACACGAAATCTCTAATTTTCTTCATTCCATGGATTTTTTTAAAGTCTGTGAACTGCGAAGTCTAAGATAATTAAAAATCGATACATAGCCTTTCTTTTCACACTTGTCGCATTTTTCAGACTTGTGAAATGCGATCCAAATGTCTTTTGACATGTATTAAGTGTCAAGGTTTCAGCTTTTGCTTTATCTTAGCCATTTATTTTTCGACAAGTGGTTTCTTTTGATTGTCTTTTTTGCCGTCGCATTGTGTCAAAGTGCAAAATGCAATCCAATTAATATAAGACACGTGTATATGGCTCTATCTTTCAATTAATGATCGCCTATCTTATTAGCTACATTTACAAAATGTGCGATAATTGAAAAGTGACATGTGTATTTGCTATCGACTTGTTATAGTTTTTTTACGTATGTCTATTTGTCTTTTTCACTATTTTTAATAGGTTTCAGACTTGAAGAGGCTTTAAATTTAATTTTTAAAAAGTGTTATGTCTACCCAAGGATCTGTTTTGAATCCGACACGTGCCTCACTTGGTATTGTTGATCTATGCCACGTGTTAACCCCCATATGAGTTGTTTATTAACTTATTTTACTTATTAAAGAAGATTATTTTGAGCTCATGTAGTTTTTCCTTTAGCTCTCTGAACCAAGTTGTAAAATAACTTGTTGAGATTGTGTAACTCAACCCTGAATCTGCTTATGTTAAATCAATCTTAAATTCAACCAAATCAAGATTTTTTTGTCTAAATTCAAGTTGCTTTCTTTCGTATAGCTATTAAAAATATTTGTAGCTAGTATTTTGTCTCTGTTTGGCTTCCTTGACTCATTTTTAAAAATGTAATTGTTTCCATTATTGTTTGAGCATTAAAAATGGCCAGTTCTGCTAGTTTTTCGTTGGATAAGTCTCATATTTTGAATGGAACAAACTATAGTATCTGGAGGGTAAGGTTAAAATCTTGTTTCATGGCTAGAAATCTCTAGGATCTTGTGATTGGTATTGAAAAGCGTCCCACAGGGAGACAAGATACCCCTAAAAACCTTAGCTCCTTCTCTCAAAGATCTCAAGAAGCCCTATCCATCCTATTGCAAAGCATTAGAGATGAATTCTTGATGCATATAGGTCATATGGACTCACCTATAGATGCATGGAAACAATTAGAGACCATGCATGAAGGCAATAGGTTATCTAAAATAATTAAACTAGTTTTAGAGTTGTTTACATCACCCATGAAGGGGGATGAGAAAATTGTCAACTATTTAGCTAAAATTAAGAACATTAAAGCTCAACTAGATGGTCTGCAACTATGAATTATTTCAAGATAAGATTTTGTACTTTATAATCCAGATTAACATTAGTGAAAAGTTTAGAAATTTCATTTCAATTCTTAACTCTAAGTATCAAAATGAAAATGATCTGCCTGATTTGGACACCTTGTCTTCTTTGTTGATTCAAGAAGAGAGAGTAATGGAAAATTTTGATTCAAAAGAGACTTCCTCTCAAGCCTTGTTCTCTCATAATCATAAGGCAGCCCAAAACAAGTCTAATAATTATTCTAATAATAATTCTAGCATTAAATCTAGATTTAAAGAAAATCATAAGCCTAATCTTGCCAAAAATAGTCAAAATTTTAAAGTCAAGTTCAATGGAACTTGCAACAAGTGTGCGAATTTGGGCATTAAGAGTCGATTTTAGAATGATAAAAAAAAATTAACAATCAAAACAAAATTCAAAATCAGAAGCAAAAACAAGCAAATATAGCTGAGCAGTTTATTGCCTTGTATACATCCCTTTCAGCTTCAAATGACAACGAGTGGATTCTTGACAGTGGTGCTTCTAGGCACATGACCTATACTCTTGGTATCCTTTCAGATGTTGTCAATTGTGAGGAAAATATCTATCTAGGAGATACTCGTCATTAGATCTAAAGTCTGTGGCAATGTTAAGTTGTCAAATGGTGTAATTAAAGATGTCTTGTATGTTCCTAAACTGAAAAAGAATATTTTGTCTTGCTCTCTCGCTAACTAAAGAAAATCTGTAAATTTTTTTGCTACAAGATAAGTGGTATGTCAAAGATAAGGTTAAAAATGTTATTTCTTCTGGCATTCAGAAAAATGGCTTGTATATATTTGATGGCTTTATATCTGAGTCTTGTTTTTCTTCATCTTCTAGGAATGATATTCAACTTTGGCATGAAATACTTGGGCATGTTAATTTCAAAATATTGTATGATATGTCTAGACTGAATCTTGTTGTTGGACTTCCTAAGATAAATTCAAATCATGAAACTTGTGAAAGTTTCCTATGTGGTAAGCAACATGCTCAACCTTTTCACAAACATCATGATCCTAACTCCTCTTAGTTATTAGAACTAATTCATAGTGATGTAAGAGGTCCTCTTGAAGTTCCTTCTCTTAGTGGTGCTTTGTATGTTGTTTTCTTTATTGATGATTATTCTAGGATGACTTGGTCTTATTTCATTAAGAAGAAGTTTGATGTCTTAGTTAAATTTCAAGAATTTAAAGCTCTAGTTGAGAATGCTTCTAATCTGAAAATTAAAAGAATTAGGACTGATAATGGAGGTGAATATGTCAGCAAAGAGTTTGATAAGTTATGTGTGTCATGTGGGATTCAAAGAGAGCTAACTACTCCTTATTCCCTCAACAAAATGGTATTGTAGAAAGGAAGAATAGGACTGTCTTAGAAATGGCTAGGACTATGATTCATGCTTCCAATGTGCCTAAGTTCTTATGGGCTGAAGAAATGAACACTGCTATGTATATTCTTAATAGAGTGCCTACTAAAGCTCTTTTCCAATCTACTCCTCATGAAGTATGGACAAAGAAAAAACCTGATATCTCTCACCTTAAGATCTTTGGTAGTCTTGCTTCTATCTTCATTCCAAAAGACAAAAGGAAGAAGCTTGATCCAACCTCATTTTCTTGTATTTTTGTTGGCTATGGCTATAAAACTAAAGGATTAAGAGTTTATGACCCATTCAAGCATGATATTATTGAAAATAGAAATGTTCATGTCTTAGAAAGAACTTTCTCTGATGATCCTCATGAACCCTCCTCTGCCACTCCGGAGATAGAGCCTGATAATTCTTCCCTCATGGAAACATAAGTTCAAGAGGATGTTCATCCTAATCTAGATATGATGGAGATTGAGGGGGAATCATCCCAAACTGTCTTGCAACCTAAGGTTCCTAAATGGGCTAAAAGTCTTGTTCAAAACTCTCAGCCTGATAATCTTAGAAATCTAACTAGAAGTCAACATACTTATCATGCCTTGATGACCCTCTATGAGGTATAACCAAAATCCTTTGAAGAATCATCTCAAGATGATAGATGGATTCAAGCTATGAAGGATGAATACAATGCTTTAATCAAAAATGAAACTTGGGAACTAGTCCCTTCTCCTTCTAAAAGAAGCATTGTAGGATCTAGGTGGTTATTCAAAATTAAATATAACTCTCTAGGAGAGATTGACAAGTTCAAGGAAAGGCTTGTAGCTCATGGTTTCACTCAGAAACCTGGTATAGACTATGTTGAGACCTTTTCTCCTATTGCTAAGATGAGCACTGTAAGAGTTCTTCTTGCATTAGCTTCCCAATATGGTTGGGAGATTCACCAAATGGATGTCAAAAATGATTTCTTAAATGGTGAATTAAAAGAAGAAATCTATATGAGTCAGCCTAAAGGTTTTGAAGAACCTGGTAAAGAAATTTATGTCTGTAAGCTTAAAAAGTCTTTGTATGGTCTTAAGCAAGCTCCTAGAGCTTGGTATGATAAAATTAATAGGTTCTTTCAGGAACTTGGTTTTTCTAATTGTTGTTCGATAATGATTTATTTATTAAGTTTGATAACAATCATATTATCATTATTGTTCTCTATGTTGATGATCTTTTGATTACTAGTAGTGATATAAATTTAATTGTTAGAATCAAAGAAAAGTTAAAACAACGTTTTGAAATGACTGATTTAGGTTTATTAAATCATTTTCTTGGCATGATTATATTTCAAGATCATAAGTCTATTGTTGCATCTCAATCTTAGTATGTTATGAATTTTCTTAGAATATTTAACATGATTGACTATAAATATGTTGTCATTCCTATTGAAGTTGGTGTTAAGTTAGACCCTAAACCAGCTTGTGCTAAATTTGATCCTACTCTATATAGATAGCTAGTTGGTAGTATAATTTATTTGACCATTGTGTACATGAATTTGTTTGCAATGCAAAAGAATTATAACTAACACCTAGTAGTCCTAAAACAAAGCTAAATCAAAATCAATGCACCATCAAACTTAGAGCTTAAACAATACTAATCTACCAACATCCTTACATTAGAACATGAATAAATATCCATTAATCTCTATCTATATTTAATGTTAATCAAATGAAATGAACGTATTTAGATCCTTAGAAATCAAATATTTGATTGTATGTTTGAATCCCAAGGTTTTCAAGAATGGAGTCTTGTCAATCCATGGCTACAAGACCATTTGACATATCTCCATATGACTTCAAAACTTGGATGGATGAATGCAAGAGATGAAGATGGCTAGTTCTTCCAATGAAGAATACTCTAAGATGATGAAAATGGCTATAACTTAGGCTCTATGCTCATTTAGGTGTGTAAAGGTGTAAATATAAAGGTAGGAGGAGGGATCCTTATATAGCCCAATGGATAAAAGAATCTCTACATCCCTTTACATGTGGGATAATAGAGAGGTTGGGTTAGTTATGGATAAGGATGGTTGAAAGGGGTTGAGTCAACCTTAGGAGAGTTTATTTTGTCCTTTAGTGACTCATGGGGTTTGAGGGGATTTATTAATTAACCAAAGTGATTAATTAATAGGTGAGCAAGCTTATAGAAGCTTTTAGAGGAATAATTAGCATGATTTAGACTATGGGAGGAATTTAATCAAATAAATGATGATTTATTGATTTAATAGAAGAGAGAATTAATTAATTAAGAATAATTAATTAATCTAGATAGAAAGGGGAACTTAATTAATTAGAAATAATTAATTAATCTAGATAGAAAGGGGAGTTGATTAACGGAATGTCATTAATTGGCATCATTGTTGGATAGAAGAGTTAATTAATTAACGTAATGTAATTAATTAACGATGATAGCAGAGAAAATGTGTGATATTGACAATATGTTGTCAATTTGTGGGAAAGGGTATAATTAGCACAATTTAAGTATTTAAATTGCTCAAGCTAAATTATAGATGTCTACAACCATTACTAGACCTGATATTTCTTATGCAGTAGGAATAGTTTCAAGATTTATGCAAGAACCTTATGAGTCTCATTGGAAAATGGAAAAAATGATTTTGAAATATATTAAAGGGACAGTCAATTATGGTCTTTTTTATTCTTCTTGTAATGATGCACAATTATTTGGTTATTGTGATTCTGATCATGTTGGTGATGCTGTTGCAGATAGAAAGTCTACTTCTAGATATATTTTCAATTTGGGTGTAGGTGCCATCACTTGGAGTAGCAAGAAGAAACCAATAGTGTTTATCTCTTCTACTGAGGCAGAGTATCAAAGTGCTATGGAAGTTGCCAAAGAAGTTATGTGGCTAAAAATATTGTTGGATGAACTGCACATGGGTGTCAAAGGGAGCACTACTCTTCTATGTGACAGCCAAAGTTGCATTGCTCTTGCAAATAATCTAGTTCAACATCAAAGGACCAAGCATATTGAAGTTCATATGCATTTTATTCAAGAAAAAGTCCTAAATGGTGATATTGATCTCAAGTTTTGTTCTACTGAAGATCAAGTTGTAGATATCTTCACCAAGCCATTGTGTGTTGTGAAGTTTTGCAAGTTTCATGCCTTGTTGGGCCTATCAGAGTTTCCATTGAGGGGAGTGTGCATGAAAATGCCACCTCTTAATAGTTGTTGTAAACTTCTAATACTTCCTCCATTTTGTAATAAGTAAATGTGTCACTATAAGTGAAGTTACTTGTAAATCCCAGTGAAGCTTTAGTTATGGGTATGCCTTGGTTTATAAAAGGATCCATAATCTAATGTAAGTCTTCATACATAAAGCACTTGTTCTTAAGAATTTTTGTATGGGAAGATCATCTGATTTCCCTTATTTGCATGCTATCATGAATCATTGTTTTTGATTCAAGGATCGTAAATCCTTTTGTAGAAAAAGGTAAACTTGGCATGTCTATTTTTTTGTCTTCCCCACTTAACATTAAGGGGGAGTGTTGGGGTATTAATGTCAAGTGGGGATAGCCACTTAGACAACCCCTTGTCTTAAATATTATTTTTAATAATCTTAGTCGGTCTTTCACAACCTTGAAAAGAGTGAAGTGGTATAACCGCTCACCCATCCTATATAAGTAGGATGATCCCTCATGGGACTGTTTACTTGTGATATTGAATTACATGGTGTTATTAAGCATATAGACCATTTGATCTAAGCTCAAGCTACTTATGCAAGCTGTTATACAATGAGGAAGAAGTATATGAGTGTTTACTATGAGACCGAGGAGTGAAGTGGAAGTCTTTGGGTTAAATTGATAAATTCTTAATATAAGACAATGCTTTTCAATGGATTTTTTCCCTTTGGGTTTCTCCACTTAAATCTAGTGTTATCTGTGTCTTCTCTTGTCTCATTTACTTTCAGCTCTTGCTTTCATTTATGATTTTTTATATGTTATATTAATATATAAACATTTGATTAATGTCTGCACATTATAATCTATAATCCTCAGTTGTTTATTTGTGGATCTATAATTCATTAATTATTCATTCCATCTATTTTCCAACACAAGTTTGAAATAGATATCTCTTTTTCATTCTTATCTCCCTTTGGCTTGGAAATTTCTTTAAATTGTTATCCTTTAGCATATGAGACCAAACAAGAGGTTGTCTTATCTTTTTTGGGAGGAGGAGGAGTTGTACCAAAGAGGGTAGCCACTACATCAATTCTTTGAAAATTTTTTTGGGATGAAGCCTTCCTCTTCTTGTTATCAATCATGGGTTGAACCCATGTGAATGAATCATTGAAAGGTGGAGCTGGAGGAGGTGGAAATGTAAGGAAATTTGGAGGACCAAGAGGTTGAGAAGTGGAAACCTCAAGAGTAAGAGCTTTGGTAGAAGAAAATGATGGTCTCTTGACTTCTAGTTTAGGCCTTAAAGCACTAGCTTTTTGCATATGGTTCTATGATCTCTACCTCATATTCCTCATCTTCACCTTATTCATTACCTTATCCTTCCTCTTATTCTTCTTCATCATTATTTTGTTCCTCAACTTCTTGCTCCTCAAATACTTTTATCTCTTCTTCAGAAGGTTATGGAACTAGATCAAGAGTAGGAGAAACTTCATTAGTTGATTCAGAAATCTTCTCTTGCTCAATCCTTGTCTCTTGTGTTTCCTCATTCTTATCCGACTCTTTTGATTTATCTTTCTTTATATATGCCTTGGTTTTTGAATCCAAGGGAGAGGAGGAGGGAGTTAATTGTGTTGGAGCCTCTTTCTGAGAAGTAGAAGCTTCCTGAGATGAAGATATCTTCATTGTTTCCTTGTATTCTTTCATTCTCTCCATGAACCATTGTCTTGTTCTCAACAATACAAGAGTATTCACTTCATTAGGATAATATCTCTCTTTTTTAGACCAATCAATTATTGGAAGAGGCATATATTGGATAGATCTAATGTATTCCACAAAATACAAATCAGAATCAGCATCTTTGAGGCCTTCAAGATCATGATATTGGTTGATGTCTTTAATTTGCTTCAATTATAATCTACCAAAATGTTTTTCCTAACCTCAAACTCATCTACATAGTCCTCCCAGTAGTATTCAAAAGAGGATCTTCTCTAGAAAGTGTGGAATTTGAACTCAGTAATTTTTCTCTCAACATTCTATGCATCCAATGAAGATCTACAACTGTAGTTACCCAGAGAAAAAGGAAATTGAATTCCAGTGATCTTCTTGTCTCTACATGTTTTTTGCAATACATCCAACTTCCTATAAATTTCTACTAAGACCAATTTATTATTGCAATACATTGGTAACTTGTAGGGTATTCCCTCAAATCCAACTTTCCTAATGTATGAAAACTTTCTAAATTGGATAAATAGGTTGTCATATGTGAATATTAGCTACCTTGATTCTAAAGAAACTCTCTCATCTACATTTACTTATAACAGTCTAACTAGGTATATTGTAAAGGGAGCATTCACCCTCTTGTGATGAGTCCCATTGTTTTTATATGTGAGTTGAGGGTAGAATACATATATCGATCCATTTTTCTTATCTTCATTTTTATAAAATCCTACCCATACCCTATAAGATGCAATGGTGTACATTAGGTAGGATGTCATGTTGAAGGTTTTACTCTATTACACATTGACCAATTGTTCACTCAGGTTCTCACATATGATTTCCTCGAATTCAATATATTATTTTCTTCTCAAATGATATTGATATACACGCACATTCAGTACTAGAATTTATCGGTGGTAGGAATTCCCATCATCCTTGTGAGAAATGTGATCATATCTGACAATTCTTCCTTGAAATCAGACCTATACATTGTTGTGGGCAGCTTGTAACCTCCTTTCTTTTGAGTCTTGAGCCAAGACTTGGCTATCATTGACTTACATTTATCTTGGGCTTGATAAAAAAATATTTCTTGCTTCATCCCGAGTCAAGGTTGTAGAGTTCTCAAAGGTAGGAATTCCTAAGGCTGCATTGATATAATTGGCATCAAGCTTAACAATTATTTGTCCTTGTGGATCCTTAATTTCCTTAGTTTTTGGGTCAAAGCTTGAAGTAAAATCTAGGATGGCGTTAGTGTAGTGTACCAAAGGGGAAATCTAGCAGCGTAGGAAATTCCACTATTTTTAATACATTGGGAAATTACAGTGGGGTGTCTTCAGAAATATGGGCCCAAAATCATCAAGATTCATATGCCTCATATCACTTGTCTACTATATCGGGAACATAGGTTTCAAAGGAAGATATACTTGTATCCTTTGTATTGGAACTTCATTGTGGAGGTGTGTGGGAAAACTAGGGAAAATGGAGGTTAAATAGTGGTTTTAAGGGATATTTTAAAGGAGAAGACCAAAAACACAAATAAATACCAAACAAGAAAAAGGAAGGATGAAACCACTCAACTTTAGTATGGAAAAGATGACGCCTCCAAAACAGTTCCAAGGAATCTTGAATTTTTGAATTTGGATAAAAATTGATCAATTTATGGGGAAAAACCTCTTCCTATGGCATGATAGCAAAGTGGAGAGTGCACAACAAAAATTTGATTTAAGATGGTAAGAAATGACCAAATTTAACCTTTTGTAGCAAAGGGATTAAAAAATAGGGTTAATTTGGAATAGAACAATGGCATGCATGCATCAACAAGTTTATGGGAATTATTTTAACCATTCCTTAGTTTATTAGATATGATGGAGATTTTGGGAACTTGAGCAAATCAACATGGTGTCGGAGAAAAGGGGTTGTGGGGAACAAGTTTCTGAAAGAACGGTTACATTCGAGTAAAAATTCTCCACATATGCTACGGAAGGCGGTGGCTTGGCTAGTGAGAAGACAGTGTGGGGAACACATATCCAAATGGGAAAATTCCCCGAGTTCTAACAATCTCGAGATACCCACACAAAAGGAAAAGTAGTATAATGCAAAAATAAGACAATGCAATGAACCGGGGTTGGGAAGGAATGGTTCCTTTGGTTCCACAAACCCTCACAAAAGTCACATTAAAGGGTCAAATAAAGAAATGTGGGGAATAATTATGGGAAACTAAAACTGTAGAGAACAAAGTCCCGATAAGAAATAGTTCCACTGGGAAATCCAAAAGTTGATCGAGACTAATAGGCGGTGTATTGTGGGTAAACCAAGGAATCGGGGAACAAGAGGAACAAAGGAATTATTCCTCATGTTCCTCTAAAGTCCACAATAACCTAAAAATAACCCAAAAGACTCTAATTTCTGAAGTTTTTCACAAACTTTGAACTCCAAAGAGGTAGATACATCCATGTAAAGGGTTACTTAGCCAAAAAAATCAAAATTTTCAAAAATTCCAAATTTTTGGGTAGGTGAGAACATGTTGTTGATTAACTTGATTTTCATTGTTCCCAGAGACGAGTGCAAAACCTTCATCTCACGGTATCCTTTTGGAAATATATCCTCATACTCGCATAATAGCTCAATAATTTTTACGATTTCGGTTCACTCCAAAGTAGTCACCATTTTTGCCATCTTTGGTTCATTATCATTGCCTATGTTAATCTATATGGATTTGAATGATTCATCTTGTGGTCGATTGTCTTGTTATTTTTTGTCTATAACTTCTCTTGATCCATATGATACATATACATGTAAATGGTAATTATCATCCCCATCTACTATTTTTCACACCACTTTCTCTTTACCTTTGCACTCACAACTCTCCTTCTTCATTGGTCCCTCTTCTTCACAACTATAAATGCTATCCAAGAGGTCATTAATGAATGTTTCTATTAGCACAAACCCTTTGTTTTTGTGTCATTCCAAAATTTTGTCTTCCATAGTGGCATCAAACCCTAGTGCATCGCTTATTTTATACATTGAAAGGGATAATTTAGTTGAGGAAACAAAGTGGTAAAGGAAAAGGTATGTATAAACCCTTGTGTCATACTTGATGCAGGGGTCAATACCAAAATTTGCTTCACCATATTATCAAGAGCTTGAACCTACTCTATTACTCCATCCACCCCTGCTAGAGGATCATTAATTTATGTTCATGCAACCTCATCTGTTGTATTCCTTTTCACCTTGAAATCCAATGAGACCTAGTACCAACTAATTCTTGAAGACAACAACTGAAGGAGGGTTAACTTTGATGAGCAAAGGTGATCACCTTGTGATCACAAAAACAATATTTAATATATGTAAAGAACTTCTATGACTGTCCCAAGCTACAAAATCCGTTCATAAAATCTCAAGTATTCATACCTTCTTGAGTTCTTTTACCATACACCTTTGCTTGCAAATGGAGCTTTTCTTCAATATAGTCACAAGTTCTTCTCTTCTTGATTGAACATGACCAAGGCAACAAACCAATGTTTCAAGTTCCTTTACGAATGCTCAAGCATCTCTCTACTAGTGTGCAGTCTCAATACTCTGCCCTCAAGACTGAACTTAGTCTAAAAACATCCAATTCAAACTCTTAATACTCAATCAGTTGGTTCCCAGGGCATACCCATAGCTCAACAGACCTCCCTTCACAATGGTTGAGGTATTCATGAGCTCCATATACTGTCCTAGATCTAGGTTTTTCCTTTATCACCTCCTTTATGGCTGTAGCATACAAAAATCAGGCCTATTCTGACCCTAGCTATGACAGTAGGCACTTAGGACTTTGATCTCACCTGTAGCTTGATGGATCCACTTCAGAAATTTCATCAAGATGATTGATACAAAATTTAGTGGCTTGATTCCACGTTATGACCATTCATGCACTTCAATTCCTCTCTCTCCACTGTACGTTGTATATTCTTGCCATAACTCAAAAAAAACAGTCACGTATATCTTGAGCGATACAAATCCATTATCCTTGAAATTTGGACAGTAGTTATATCATGTAATTATAGAGGTATCCTGAAATTTTCAAGCAATTTCATTCATGCAGTAAAAAGTTATGCTATTTTTCCCTAGATCGGGCCAGAGAGCCTTCAATTTGCTATAAAACTCAAATTATGCATTTTCAAAACATATAAAAATTACCACTATGATCTACATCACCTGTAGAATCTTTCCATGCTAATATTTAGGAACTTTACATCATTTAAACGTTATGGAGGGTTTCTATCTTGCTGTCTTGCCAGGGTTCTTGTGCACAGTCCATTGAAAACAAGCTGATTTTCTTCAACATGGTCGATTTTCATCTTTTAAAACATATTACCTGCACCATTATACATTATTCAACCTCTAGAATCCCTATCCCTCTTCATTTCCATGAATCACCTATGAAATAGGTATTCATTAGCTAAGAATAGACTCTAACAAGCACCTAAACTGACTCCTAAGCCAATTCACACTCCTAAGAAGACTCAACAACTTCCTCTACATAGAAATCACGTGGATATCTCCTTAATACTCTCATGTAATCCATATAAGACAACTATTACATGATTACATGGCTTTATTTTTCCAATATTACTCCTTTAATGCCAAGTCTAGTCACCTTACCAACTTCTTACAAACATATATTCATTTTTACAACATATTTAACTCTAACACACCTAAAAACATGTATCATGGTCTTATATGACCTTATTATGTGTTGTTCCTTGATGCTCCTGCATCAGAGTGCCCTTGAGAGAAAGAATTTGAGCTCCTGCTCAAATGGTTCTTCTTCTTTCTTGTCTTCCAATTCTTCCTTATTGAATTTGCTGGTATAGTTTGTCTCCTCCATCTGCTCTTGCATTTCCTCTCCTCAATTCTACTCTTCTTGCTTGCTCCTTGCTTCATCTTCCTCCTCATGGTCTTTGTCTTCAATTCTGCCTCTTGTAGGTCTTCTATCTCCTTCACTAAGTATGTCAACTCTGGTTTGTGTTCATAACAAAGCATGTAGCTACAGCTCCTTGATCATTGCTAAGAATGTTCTCACAAGACTTAATAGTCTTCTCCACCTGCTTTATCAACAATATTCTTTCTCTTTCATCTTTGGCCTCTTGATAGGCTTGCTTCACCTTAGGAATGAAATGAAGGTCTTTAGTGTTGAAATCTATCTCCTCAGCATGCTTTGAAGTTTCATATGCCTCCTCAACTGAAATCTGATTGTCTTCTATCAACTCTTCACTTGTATGGTCTTCATGTCTATCTGCATGATCCTCCTTGGCTTGATATATGACTTCCTCTAATGCCTTTAGTTCCTCTTGCAGCTGCTCCATACTTTTGTACTCAAAATCACATTTTGGTGCTTCTTCACCTTCAAATGCCTCAACTTCATCATCACATGTGTCTTCTATATCTTCTTGTTCCTCTTGTCTCATGAACTTTCTCATTGAATCATACACTTGATTCATCTCTTTGTCTACCAAACCTGCATTCACAATATTAACAACACCATTAGAAGTAAAGGGTTGAGGCCATGAAGCCTCTTGAATGTCTACAGAGTGCTCTTCTTCTCCATTTCTTTTTGTTTTTGCTGTCATTCTCTTCATCAACTCTTCTAGTATCTTCATTTCTTCTTCCAAGTCAGCTCCATCAACTTCTCTTTCATCTTCATCATATATAGGACCTGTTTTTTCTTCATCCTTCTCTGAACTCTGACTTCCCTGACTGTACTCAGCTCTTGCTTCACCATCTTTTGAGGACCTTCCACTTTCCATTACTTCATGTTTGATGACTTTGTATTGCTGCTCCTTGAAGCTCTTAGCTTGCCATACCTTGTTCTGGATGACCTTAGGTTGATACACCATTTTTTTTTCATGTTTTCTTCTCCATTCACGAGTTAGGCCGTGTTTGTACTCATTTCTACTCTCTTGTGCACCGACATACTGGACTGATTTTATCTTGTAAACTGAATTTTCCTCCATACCTTGCCTTGGTTCTTCATGACTGAGCTCCAGTTTGATGGTCTCTTTCTTGGACTCTACCTTCTCCTCTTTGTCCTTAGTTTTCTCAAGCCATTTAGGCATCACATAATTATGCTTGATCTCTTTGGGTAGCATATACTTTTGATGACCTGCTGATTTATCTTCATTCCCTATTTCCTTGAACCTTCTTTGTTCAATGGCTTTTAGCTTGCCTATATCCTCCTTAATGGCTTCTTGTCTGGCTTTACTCTCTTCCTGGACTTCTTCTTCACTTGTGATGCTATCCAACGCATCATAATACTCCATGTTCTCTGTCATGCTTCCCTTGTCATCATGGAAGTCTTCATTCTTTTCATATCCCTCTTCAAGCTGGTCCCTGCAGCTGTCTTGTTCATTTCTCTTCATATTTCTCAAGCTCTTAAGCTTAACCTGCATCAACAAGTTCTTCATACCTGCAAACATAAACAAAAGCTTAGATATAAAAACAAGAGACCATAGTGTCTCCATGAGTGCTCCTTTCCTTAGCACCTTCCTCTCATTCTCCTTTCCTTCCTTAAGTGCTTGTTCTGGCACTTTTTCTTCTTTCTTGTTCTCTACAATGAGAACTTCTTTCACCTCTTCTTGTTGCTCATTTGGAAACTCTTCTTTCTTCCTCAAGGCATCCTTTTTGTGCCTTCTATCTCTTTTCACCAATGACCTCACAGGCCATTTCATCTTCCCTCTCAATACTAGGCCACTCCTCTTCTGATGGCTCTCTTCTTCCTGTAACTGTAACCACATGGTGGTCATTTTCTCCAAATCTCTCTTCACTTCATCTATTTCTTTTTGAAGTGCCAATCTTCCTCTCATCTTCTCCTCTTTCCTCTTTTTCTCTTTCTTTTCTTGTTCCTTTTGATAGCTTAGGAACTTAACCAATTCACACACTGCTCCTACCTCCATGACTGATTCAATCAAAACTTTACAATATGGAGTTCTCTGAAAATTATAGAAATAAATAGCTTGAAAACATGTGTTTGTTACCTTGAACTCCTTGGTATTGGATCTACCTTTTGTTTCCTGTTATGGCTGTCCTTTGATCTCCTATCCTTTCTCGATACCAAATTGATGCAGGGGTCAATACCAAAATTTGCTTCACCATATTATCAAGAGCTTGAACCTACTCTATTACTCCATCCACCCCTGCTAGAGGATCATTAATTTATGTTCATGCAACCTCATCTGTTGTATTCCTTTTCACCTTGAAATCCAATGAGACCTAGTACCAACTAATTCTTGAAGACAACAACTGAAGGAGGGTTAACTTTGATGAGCAAAGGTGATCACCTTGTGATCACTGAAACAATATTTAATAGATGTAAAGAACTTCTATGACTGTCCCAAGCTACAAAATCCGTTCATAAAATCTCAAGTATTCATACCTTCTTGAGTTCTTTTACCATACACCTTTGCTTGCAAATGGAGCTTTTCTTCAATATAGTCACAAGTTCTTCTCTTCTTGATTGAACATGACCAAGGCAACAAACCAATGTTTCAAGTTCCTTTACGAATGCTCAAGCATCTCTCTACTAGTGTGCAGTCTCAATACTCTGCCCTCAAGACTGAACTTAGTCTAAAAACATCCAATTCAAACTCTTAATACTCAATCAGTTGGTTCCTAGGGCATACCCACAGCTCAACAGACCTCCCTTCACAATGGTTGAGGTATTCATGAGCTCCATATACTGTCCTAGATCTAGGTTTTTCCTTTATCACCTCCTTTATGGCTGTAGCATACAAAAATCAGGCCTATTCTGACCCTAGCTATGACAGTAGGCACTTAGGACTTTGATCTCACCTGTAGCTTGATGGATCCACTTCAGAAATTTCATCAAGATGATTGATACAAAATTTAGTGGCTTGATTCCACGTTATGACCATTCATGCACTTTCATTCCTCTCTCCACTGTACACTGTGTATTCCTTGTCATAACTAAAAAAAAAACAGTCACGTATATCTTGAGCGATACAAATCCATTATCCTTGAAATTTGGACAGTAGTTATATCATGTAATTACAGAGGTATCCTGAAATTTTCAAGCAATTTCATCCATGCAGTAAAAAGTTATGCTATTTTTCCCTAGATCGGGCCAGAGAGCCTTCAATTTGCTATAAAACTCAAATTATGCATTTTCAAAACATATAAAAATTACCACTGTGATCTACATCACCTGTAGAATCTTTCCATGCTAATATTCAGGAACTTTACATCATTTAAACATTATGGAGGGTTTCTATCTTGTTGTCCTGCCAGGGTTCTTGTGCACAGTCCATTGAAAACAAGCTGATTTTCTTCAACATGGTCGATTTTCATCTTTTAAAACATATTACATGCACCATTATACATTATTCAACCTCTAGAATCCATGTCTCTCTTCATTTCCATGAATCACCTATGAAATAGGTATTCATTAGCTAAGAATAGACTCTAACAAGCACCTAAACTGACTCCTAAGCCAATTCACACTCCTAAGAAGACTCAACAACTTCCTCTACATAGAAATCACGTGGATATCTCCTTAATACTCTCATGTAATCCATATAAGACAACTATTACATGATTACATGGCTTTATTTTTCCAATATTACTCCTTTAATGCCAAGTCTAGTCACCTTACCAACTTCTTACAAGCATATATTCATTTTTACAACATATTTAACTCTAACACACCTAAAAACATGTATCATGGTATTATATGACCTTATTATGTGTTGTTCCTGATGCTCCCGCATCACATACCTATCTAGGAAATTCATTGTCTTCGCAACTTACACCTAAAATACAAAGGGCATGCCCATACACGTAGTGTATGATAGAATAAGTGTGTCCATAGTGCATGGTTAATTTTTTAGTAGTTTTCCATATCTCGCAAACATTTATGTAGATGTCCCTTTGGGTTAGTGACTCTAATATAACGAGTAATATCTTCGTGTGCCATAGCTACACTCAAACCTAGCCCTCATGGCATCTTTCAAGTTCATCCATATTGACAATGTCATTCTTTGTGTTTCCCACCATCTTGTTCGTACCCTTCAACAAATATATTAGACAGTCAAGTCATGCCTTGTCAATTTGTGTATATGCCTCCATTTCTTTGAGGAAATCATGGATAGTTTCACTTGCACTAAAATTTGGTGGTGTTTATGGGTTTTCCTTATGAATCTTCCATGTTTTTCTGAATTTATTTAAGAATTGGGATATTCAAATATATTTTTGCACTCTTGATCATACCAAAAGCATTCCATAGCAGCTTAATACAAACCATGCACCCAATTCTCACATGTCACACTAGTTGTATCAAACATTGACTAGTTATCTCCCCACTTAATTTCTCCTTCGATGTTGGTCCAAAATTTTCCATCCCCGACTCTTGTATATTATATATACACTCCAAATATTTGTATTCTTCCACATTATCCACATATGGTGCACTCTGTTTGGGGTCCATAAGGAAGATGATGTGTTGGCCTCCATTCTCGAAGCTTAAATATCAGTTATTAAATCGTAAGTCAACATTATTCACATAAAACCAAGGCCTTCCTAGTAGCACTAGAAAATTATCTACTTTACTAACGGTATTACTTCAAAATTACCATGAAAATTTAACTCCTTAATGCTAATTGTGACATTTCTTAGGAATCCTGTCAATGCTACCAAAGTGTTTTGTTAGCCATGAATAATACATGCAGGATGGGTGTAATACATGGTCACCCTATTTTATTCTAGGCATCCATCGTAAGTATACTAACTATCACACATGTGTTGACTAATATGTTGTTAATGTTCCAACCATCTATACATTCATCAACTAAGATTTATATATCGAAGCCTTCCATTTTTGTGGATATTAGATGATGCTTCATGTATTTTCCACTCGGTTCTTTAATGTCACCTTCCACAATTTATGCAATAACCATTGGCCTAGTAAAGGCAATATACCCTCTATGCGCAACAATCTACAAACCTCTTAAAACTCGTCTTTGTTGATTCTTTCTTCTTCAAATTATTTTAACCTTTCATTTCATAGCCTTGCTTCATCTTGGAGGAATTATATTTCTCCTCAAATTTTCCTCACCATGTATTTTGATTATCTAAAGAATATCCTTTTATTTCCTTCCATCAAGATATTGTTTCTACCAAACATCAATTTTTGTGGGTTTCACTTTATCTAAAAATGCCTCTTGTGTATGTAGAATAATGCTCATCGTTAATTTAACCTTAGCTGATGGCTCCACTATTGGCATGAATTTGGAATTATGTTCATCCACTATGTTTCAAGCAATTAAAATCATTCTGCGCCGCCTTGCCACTTTTTCCCTTCATAAGCGCATATAGGTCGGGACAATACTCTACTTTGTGTTCCTTTTGGAAATGTGTGCAGACCATAAATTTTAGGCAATCATGTTGGTAAAGGTCTAACGAGCCACACGTATAAAGCCCTCGGTGGGAATTTTCCTCCGATATGACCTTTCAGATCCTTGACCATTCCTACCTTGTCCAAACCCACCGCCTTCTTCATTAGTATTGTCTATTGTAGCTTGATAAAGTCCTAGTGACTAAGATTTGTGAATTTGATCAATGATGTCATGCATATGCGCATCACATATCTTACAATAAGTATTAAAATTTTCCTACTTGGTATGTTGTAGGAGAAGAAATTTGAGAATCGTGTCCTCTGCATATTTCACATGCTAGAAGCATAACTTGCAAGCTTCTGCGTGGACATGTGTTTTTAGTGTGTCCTTCCACTTCATAATCAGTACACCATACTCCACTCTAGGTTTCTCTTGTGCTATTCACCATCAACTTCTCTAGCCTGGGTAACCATGGATGTAATTTGAGCCTTCATGAATGCTGACTCTCGTGTCAATATACCAACCGCTTTAGCAAAAATGTTGCTTCTAAAGCCTTACGTGGTTTAGTGAAAGTCTTGTGGGATAGTATGTGCCTAAATTGCATGAGTATTCCCCCTAAAAACTACTATGTATGTTGTGTGGGATTTATTTCATATGAGAGTTTTGAAATGAGGGTATTAAAATGTACATCATAAACACGTACACTCTCAATGATTCTCACTGATATCCCTTGATCGCAGAAATAATCTGCTACTCGAACTTGGGATTGTCGAACTCTTTCAAGAATTCTATCTTTAGTTGATCATAATATATTGCAACCTATAATGGGTCATGTTTCCTATACCATGTATGGGTGTAGTCAAGCAATGTCATTGTGAATTGGCTCACTTGTTATTTTGACGAAGTTATTCACTATATAAGTTCACACTTATGGACATGTTCCAATCGCATTTTCGAACTATGATACTATGGTAAGTACAAGGAAATTTCATAATATATTTGGCGTAGCTACCTGTTGTGCAATATTCACAACACTACCTTGGGATCGAATACTTATTTTTGGAGAGATGTTCCCACTCCCACTTCCACTTGCAGTTGATGGATTATTTACAAGTGAATTGCGTGTGTTGTATCATTTCCTTGCTTGCTTGTTAATGCCAATGATGTTGTAGTGGCACTTATTATGCCAAATCTCTATGCTTTCAAAAGATGGGGTTGAGTGGTACTTTCTTTGGCATTGGTCTTAATGATTGTAGGACATATGGAAATTTAGTACTTAAGGTATCTTTCTCCTTATCCTTTTGACCTCTTCGTCACTATTTCTTTCAATTCAGACATGTTCTCCTATAGCCATTGGCTCAATTGCGTGAGCAATCGTAGTAGGTTGGATCTAGATACCATCAACATTATACCCCACTTCTTCCTCCTCTATATCCCTTATCTTCTCTTAGCACACTTCTTCTTCTCTCAAGAGTTCCTTATCCTCACTTCCTTCTCCCTTTCGTAATCACTACCGTTGGTCAACTCCTATAGTTTCAGAAATTAAATCATGTAGGTGAAATATATCCTTTTCCAATGTATTGTAATTCTCTTTAAATCAATCATCTTAAGGGTGTACTCATCCTGGGAAACCATGACTAGTTCAATATATCTTCCTACCCTTGTTATTCCCTACACCACCCACATGTAGAGAATTCAGCCTTCGATTAGGAAATTTAATATTACCATATCAACCATTAGTTTATTAATTTCAAGGGAAGTTTCTTTAAGTATGATGCCCTAACTTCCTTATAGAAGTTGAAGCGTGCTTTGTCTACATAGGATAACATTGAAAATGAATAGTCAATGATATAACTATGAAGCATTCCTTTCCACCAATATTCTACCACATGTTTCTAGTTTGCATCATGTCTCACAAGTATCCTTGTGTGCATTCATAAGTCCACGATTCTTTTGACCCAAATTTTGGATCTTTCCTAGCAAAGATGTAGCTAACCATGCATGTAAATGAACCAGAAATTCAAAAAAAAATGTCTCATATAGGTTATATTTGATCCATGCTTGTGGTGAACAATATGCAAGGCTCGTCAGTTTCATATAGCGAATGCATTTTCAATGGTATGTAGCCAAGATTCAATGTTCTCTTGCATTAATCGAGGCATATTCTATCAATTTCCTCCTTTCATTTTTATGAAGGTCCCAAAAATGGAACCACAATGTTTGGTGTCTAGTGTACTCCTCCTATGTACTCATGCACATGTAAATATAATAACCTATGCACACAATATTATACTAACCCTTTGCGTTGGCCTATCACATCCTAGTGTGGTCTTGAACACGCCACCCGTGAGTAGGAATGGTCTCTAGGTTCTATTATCACCAATCCGGCACTATGATAATTCTTCACAGAACTCCTCGTGCTATGATTATTTACTAATGCATAGCCTTTAGTTTGGTGGATGTAACTGAAACAAAACAACAAACATAACACAAGAATACCATCGACTATGATAAGACTAATGATGACAAATATGAAATATCAAAGTAAATTATAATATTAACATGAAATTGTTACAATCTCACCCATGAGGTACTTCAAGTGCTATTGACTTCACTTTCCTTCCACCAATACTATCGAAGAAACTTTACAATTACATCTCTTAATGGCTTTTTCAACACACCTTTAAATTCATGGCTTCCTTTACACACTTCATACAATATTTCTCACTACTTCTTTCTATGCTAAATGAGGGGGTGGCCTCTATTTATAGAACTTCCAGACTTATCCATCTTATCTCTAAGATAGGATAAGAAATCCACTCGACGAATCATATTCCATACCTTAACTCTTATTTGTACATGTAAGCTTATCTTTTAAGATAAGATAAACCTTATCATTTTACATGGGTTCCACATTTTTAGACTTTTTACAAATAAAATACACAAAATATTTATGACCTCACTCCATGTCCTTATTACCAATATAATATTTCTAATTCCTAATCATGTAGACCCTACTTCTCTACTTACCCAAACTTTGACATTTTAACATTACCGGACCACTTACTTACAAATATTTACTTTTACCACAACATTCCTATTGACTTTGATCATTACCGTACTATATATTATTTATTATTGGCAAGTAGCGTGATCTTGCAGCGCCGTTATCTTCTATCGGACGCTACTACTAATTATACTTAACAACATCCTCTTCCTAATACATACATTAATGAAATAGAAATTACGGAGGAAAATTTTAGTGTCGACATCTTCCCCTTCCTAGCTTCTACTCCGTCCCTGAGTAGACTATTCTCAGTGCTTGGAAAATCTTCAACTTGTCGTGGTTGACCCATTTCGTAATGGGAGTGCCATCCAATTCTCTCCGGTTGGTACGTACCATTTTCATGTACACTGCTTTATTTTGTAGGGCCCCATCCATTTTGAAATAAATTTTCTCTGTTTTCTTTTTTGGTATCTAAGATCATATACTAGAACCAAGTCATTCACATGAAATGGATACCACAGATATTTTGATCAAAATATTCCTTCGCTTCATTTTCTTCTTATAGCTTGTACCTTAGCTATTTCCTCATTTCCTCTAGCAAATGAAGATGTACCAACCTTTCTTTTATGAATCACTTTCATCCATTCTTTCATTTTTCATTACTCGACCGTGGGAATATCAAACTTAATAGGAAGAATTAGATCAATGCCATAAGCCAACCGAAATGGGGAGTATCTTGTTCTGACTTTGATGTTGCCCTATATGCCCACAATGCCTTTGCATGAATCCTTTTATCCCATTTATGTACCGCAAGGCTGCATCTTTTGCTAGAATTTGACACAACACAAAATTTGTTCGCTCCACTCCGTCCATTTGTGCTTGGCTTGTATGTTGTTGCCTTCCGTGCTTAATAGAAAACTTATTGACTAGGGCTTCTACCACCTCATTAATGAAGTGGCTTCCTTGATCTCACTACAATTTCTAATGGACAACCAAATCTGGTGACAATGCGTTCATATATGAACCTTGCCACTTCATCCATGGAAGTTGTTTTCAATGGCCTAGCTTCAACCCACTTGGTTAAATAATCTGTGGCAACTACAATATACTTATTTTGACGTGAGGTAGTTGGAAGTGGACCTACAATGTCTATTCCCCACTTTTCAAAGGGACCAAGTGGAAGAATATGGCATAATGGAGTGATGAAGTCTTACGGTTACCATGTGTTTGACATATATCACATGTCTTACAATAATTATAACAATCTTTAAAAAGAGTGGGCCAGTGATAACCTACATCCAAGATCCTTCTTGCTATAAGTTGTCCAGAGAAGTGCCCTCCACATGTACCATTGTGGAATTCTTCTAGCAGTTCCTTCCCTTGATCATGTCCAACTGCCCTCTTGTCGCCGATTAGGTCCTATTCAAAATAATACTCCATGCAGAATAGAATATGGATGACTGGCTTGAGTAATCTTCCTCTTAGTCTTTACATTGGCACCATCAAGAAACTTGAATTCATTCAGATAATTCCAAATATCTATGTATTCACTAGGGATTGTGTCAAGGGATAACAATGCTACATCGGGGAAATCATCATCATCACAAGATGATCCTAAACCATCATACGCTCGAGAGAGTGCATCCGCATTGACATGCTTCTTTCCCCGGCCTATTTATAATATCAAATTCAGATTCTTGTAGCAAAATTATCCATCTTGCTATCCTCCCGATGGGTTACACTTATTTACAATATATTTTAGAGCCGATGATCACATTACAACTAGAAATTTTTGCCCTGTAAAGTAATTCCTAAACTTCTTTACAACAAAAATGATAGCAGAGCCTCTTTTTTAGTTATAGTATAATTTACCTCAAGAATGCTCATTTGGTCTGCTCCCAAAGTAAATTGGATGTTCATTCCCATTTTCATCCTTTTGGCTCAAAGTACTTCCTAGTGCTGCATCTGAGGCATCAGTGTACACAATGAATGGCTTGCTCCAATCTGGATTCTTTAAAACAGGTGAAGACACTAGGGCTTCCTTCAGTTGTCCAAAAGCTTCATGCACCTTATTTCCTGGTTCATAAGTAACATCCTTCTTCAAGAACTGGGTTAGTGGCTGTGTAATCTTTGAGAAATTCTTGATGAACCTTCTATAGTACCCCACATGGCCTAAAAATGATCTCAACTTACTTTTATTCATAGGAAATGGTAACTCTTTGATTTTTGAAACTTTATCAGAATCAGTACCAATACCATCTCTGGATACAGCATGCCCTAATAAAATGCCTTTAGAACATCCAAAGACACACTTTGTAGGGTTTAGTGAGGCTTGTGCTTCATCTAACCTTTGAAATGTTGTCTCCATTTGGTGCAGGTGGTCCAACTTGCTCCCATAGATGCAAAAATCATCTAGAAATACTCTGATGAAGGTCCCAATGTAGGGTTCGAACACCCTATTCATCAAACGCTGGAATGTTCGTTGGAGCATTACACAACCCAAAAGGCATAACTATATAAGCAAACGTTCCTCAAGGAGTGGTGAACATGGTCTTCAATCGATATTTCTCTCGCTATACAAACTTGGTTGTAGCTGCTATATCCATCAAGAAACTACAAAGACTCCTAGCCGCCTACTTGGCCCAAGATCTGATCTCGAAAATGGAAGAGGGTAATGATCCTTCTTTGTTGCCTTATTGAGCGCCCCGTAATCAACACAAATGTGTAGCTTCCCATTCTTTTTTATTGAGATCACAATGGGAGAAACCCATTCGAATTCTCCATAGCAAATATGAATTCTCGCATCAAGCAACTTATTTATTTCTTCATTTACGGTCTTGGAAAAATTAGGATTCATTCTATATGGCATTTACTTTATGGGCTTAGCACCATCTACCAGCTCAATAGAATGTTCTACCCAACTTACTTGACGGATTTCCTTGTAATCAAAAGTGAATAGGTGTATGTACCTTCGAAAGAGCTGGAGGTAGGATTCCTTCTCACTCTCCATCACAGCATCACCAATATTTATTTGTTGGAGACGATCATCAACTTCTTCTTCAGATAATTTTATGGGGTCATGAGTTGGTGTGACTGGAAGGATATCCATGACCGAAACATCAACCTCACTTTCTTCATCTTCAGTGTCCACTTCACTAGTACTAGAGTAATCAGAGGATGTCCAATCATCAATTTCATCACTTGAATCCACAGGTTTTGCCTTATGATGTCGAGGGATCACGTTTATCTTCACCCACTCTCTACCACGTCCAAGTGTCATGAAACCTTCATTCCAGTAGTTTCTTGCATGAACTCTCCTTAGCCATGGTCTTCCCAGCAACATTGGGTACGCAACAGTACCATTTTTCATCACCTGAAAGTCTACCACACATACAACACCCATAACAGATATTGCCACATTTGAAACTACACCTTCTAGTTTAGTTTTTCCTTTATTTAATGACCTTAACATAAGTGTTAAAGGGCGATCAATTTTTAAACCCAACATATTCATTACAGACTCGGTCATTACATTAACTGCAGCACCTCCATCAACTAAGACATCATGAATTGAAATACCATTACATAATACCTCAGCTTGTGGAGCATAGGGATCCGCCCCGCCTCCAAAACAGGGACCTCAACCTCCTTCCTTCGCCGAGCATTGAGTCCACTTCGCAGCCTCCCGCCTCTTCTCGAAGACATAGCCAAGAGTTGACCATATGTAATATTTGCAGGCCTTTTGGACAGATCTTCCAAGATGGAGTATGGTCCTTGCCCCTGTGAAATCAGAAAATCCTACACACCCAACTTTCTTCTCCTATGTTTCTTACTAGTTTCTCCTTTCATCTTCTTAGGATTATTTCTATCTTGATTATCTTTTTCTTTCTTTCTTTTTGTTACAAACACATCTACTTCATTATTTCTGCTCTTATCTACTACATCAAAAGAATTCACAAGTTCTTTTCCTTTATCATTATCTCCTTTACTGATGTAGAAGCTCTATCTAGACAATTATACTTATAATGACCCTTTTATAACAACCATAACATACAACTTTAGAAATATTTCTTTTTGGACCTCTATCTCCTCCCTAAGAACTAAATTATTTTCCTCAAGAAGATTAATAGTTAACTCGACCCATCTTTTTGAGCAGATCTTCATACTCAAAGAGATGTACTAGGAGAAATATTTGTGCTCACCGGGAGTGGTTGTGGATTCTGACCAAAGGTGCTTTGGTGTAGGCTCTACTTTAGAAACAATTTCTTTGGGCTCCTCTTCCATGCTTTCTTCTTGCCTTCTTGCAATCTCCTTTGCTTGTTCAATGGTAGTTGGGTGGTCATACTTCACTCATTGTTCGATCTCTCGGCTTCATTCCAAGAATGAAGTGCTTACATAGGAGATTATCCACGCCGTTCATCAACCCATCCGCTAATCCTTCCTTTCGGATCTCGGGCATCAAGCTTCCTCCTTAGCTATAGAACACGAGCATGATAATCCCTTATCTTCTCCTTCTCTCCTTGGGATAGCTTTGTGATCTCGATCATGAGATCGCATATTTCGTTGTTCACCAAATTCTTCAAGAAAACTTTCAGCTTAATAAATCCCATGAATTTTTCACATTATCACCTAGTGTTTCAAACCACCTAAGTGTTGAACCATCCAAAAAGGTAGGAAAAATTCAGTCCATTGTTCCCCTTCTTATGAGGCCATTACAAATACAAGATCGTTTAAACTCTTGAATGAAAGAAGAAGCATCTTCATTAGATTGAGCTGAAAAAAAAAGAATCTTTCCCATTTTCAAAAGTAACCACCGTGAAATACCAACCCACAAGTACAATCAACAAGACTTATGTGCACAAATAATTGGAATCACTGTAATAGAAAGTGACTTTACACCTTTCTACAGTAAAATAGAAATGACCACGATAACTATGGTAAAACTTGACTTACTGCGGTAAAAACTGACTTTACTGTGGTAAACACTATTCACAGTAAAAAGTGAAGTTATGCAAAGAAATACTATTCACGGTAAAAAGTGAAGTTAATGTGATAAATACTATTCACAACAAAAATGACTTTACCATGGTAACTACTATGCAAAGTAAAAATAAGGTTACCCTCCAATTGATTTTGACTAAGTGGGAATATCTCTCCAGAAAATCCACCAATGAGGAATGGTCCTGGCAACGGAACCAAAATGTCATCACCAATCCGGCACTATGATAATTCTTCACCGAGAACTCCTCGTGCTATGATTATTTACTAATGCACATGACCTTTAGTTTGGTGGATGTAACTGAAACAAAACAACAAACATAACACAAGAATACCATCGACTATGATAAGACGGAATGATGACAAATATGAAATATCAAAGTAAATTATAATATTAACATGAAATTGTTACAATCTCACCCATGAGGTACTTCAAGTGTTATTGACTTCACTTGCCTTCCACCAATACTATGGAAGAAACTTTACAATTACACCTCTTAATGGCTTCTTCAACACACCTTTAAACTGATGGCTTCCTTTACACACTTCATACAATATTTCTCACTACTTCTTTCTATGCTAAATGAGGGGGGTGGCCTCTCTATTTATAGAACTTCCAAGCTTAACCATCTTATCTCTAAGATAGGATAAGAAATCCACTCGACGAGTCATATTCCATACCTTAACTCTTATCTCGTACATGTGTAAGCTTATCTTTTAAGATAAGATAAACCTTATCATTTTACATGGGTTCCACATTTTTAGACTTTTTACAAATAAAATACACAAAATATTTATGACCTCACTCCATGTCCTTATTACCAATATAATATTTCTAATTCCTAATCATGTAGACCCTACTTCTCTACTTACCCAAACTTTGACATTTTAACATTACCGGACCACTTACGACAAATATTTACTTTTACCATAACATTCCTATCAGACTTTGACTGCATTACCGTACTATACATTATTGGCAAGTGTCGATCTTGGTAGCACCGTTATCTTCATCGACGCTACTACTAATTATACTTAACAACATCCTATTCCTAATACATACATTAATGAAATAGAAATTACGGAGGAAAATTTTAGTGTCAACAGATTCCATCAAGATTATCAAGCTTGAAGTAGATATATTATTGAGTAACTAGTTTAAGAACACAAATTAATATCAAACTCAATTATTGACCAAGATAAATATTTCTCATTTATTAATCAATATCCTAATTATAATCATAATATTTCAACATCCTTCAAACTCAACCATCAACAGTTCAAATGATATAAGCTCATTCCCTCTAACTCTTAGACTCCCTACCTCTATGTGTATTTGTCTCTCTCCCTATACAATGGCTCCCTCATGGGTATTTATACTATTGGGGAATTTCCCTTCACTAAGTCTTCCAAGAGCTAATTATATCCCCCGTGTTACATCATCGTCGCCTAATCTGTTACATTTAAGCGGTTGATAAAAATAGCCACTCACCACTTCACCCCGATCTACATGGTAACACACCTAAAGGATCGATGCTAATTCTCAGCTTATAATTTTAACCAATCTCTTTTTTGTCTCTATATAAGTGATTCAAACCGTAACTTAAGGTCTATTTCTAGACTCATGTTATCTTTATCCTATTTTCCCTAAATGTATTCATCCAAACTTATCTTTCTCGCATGTTTCTCTATCTCTATCGTGTTTTTATTTCCTTACATAGACATTAGTCCCTTTTATTTCATGCTTACCCTTATCTTTCTTCCTTGAGCGCCCACTCCTTTCTACCACACACATCCTCTCAAAAGTTCTACACGTCCCTTTAAATAATAGTTGATCATGAATAAATACTATTTGTCTTGCAGGTCTTAAATAATAAGGAATTAAAAATCATGGGCCCAACACACTCTTTCCATAATTATAGGCCTTTTAAGTGGGAATTTGCTATCGATCGGACATGTTTTTAAGAGAGAAGTGAACTTTCTCAAGGGGTCAAACAAGTACAACTTTAGGTATTTGTTGCATGTTGTCCAAGAAGACTAGAGACATGTCATTTATTCTATTATTATTTTTGGGATCCATGTAATGATTCCCAAGATCTCACTCACAAAATTAGATGCACATAAATATGGTGATTAGATTTGTCACTCAACCAAAACTTACTAAACAAGAAAAACTTACTCGGTTGTAAAAAATCCAAACTACCCACCCATATGATGACTCACCTTCACCATCACATATAGAATGGACCAAAACCCCAAGGTACGTAGTAATTTCAGAGTGATAGACCACTAGAGTGGGAAATTTCTACCATTCAAACATGTTCCTTAAGAGAAAAGTTAAAACTAAATGTTCTCAAGGGGTCAAGTAAGTCAAACTTTGGGAAGTCTTTGTATGTTACCTAGGAAGGATATAGGTGTACCATCTGTTCTATTATTTTAATAATAGGATCCCTCTAATGATTCACATGATATCATTCATGAAATCTAAAACATGCAAAGATGGCGACTGGGTTTGTCACATAGCCAAAACTTACTATACAAAAAAAAATTTGCTCAGTTGTTGTAGAAACTTCCAAACCATCCATCCAGATGATAAATCACCTTTGAAATTGCATCTGGAATAAAAAAACCCAAAGTATGTACTCTTTATGTAGTGATAGGCCACCAGAGTGGGAAGTGTTATCCATCGATGAGTTTCTTAAGAGAGAAGTGAAAATTTTAAGGGGTTAAACAAGTCAAACTTTAGGAATCCTTTACATTCTATCCAAGAAGGATATATATGTACCATATATTCCATTATTCAAGTGTGGAGTACCTCTAATGACTCCTAGGAGATGGCTCAGAAACTCATAAGTATGCAAATATGGCGACTGGGTTTGTCACAAAGCCAAAAATACTAAACAAGAAAAAAGTTACATGTTATTGAAAGCAACTTTCAAAACCATCAATATAGATGACAAATCACATTTGTCATCACATCCATAATGGAATAAAACTCTAAGGCACATACTCTTTCTGTAGTAATTGTTTGCCGTAGAAGGGGAAGTTCACTTACCGATGATACGTTCCATAAGATAGAAGTGAAAATTCTCAAGGGGTCAAGCAATTCTAACATCATACAACCATTGCATGCTATTTGAGAAGGATGAATATATGTCATATATTCCATTATTTTCATGTAGGATCCTCTAGTGATTCCCAAGATATTTCTCATGAAATCGAAGCACACAAACATGGCGATTAGGTTTGTCACGTAGCCAAAACTTGACGAACAAGAAAAAAATTGTTCATTTGTTGTAGCAACTTCCAAACCATCCATACAAAAAATGAATCACCTTCTCCATTATATCTAGATTGTAACAAAAGACTAAGGCATGTGTTCTTTCCACAGTAATTGATGACCATAATTAGAAGAAACTACCGGTTGGACACATTCCTTAAAATAGATTAAACAATCTCAAGGGGTCAAGTAAGTCCAACTTCAGGCAACCATTTCATGATATTTTAGAAGGCTAGAGATGTGTTGTATATTTATTTAGTTACATATTGGATCCCTCTAATGATTCTCAGGAGCTCTCTCATGAACTCATAAACACACAAAAATGGAGGCCGAGTTTGTCATGCAACCAAAACTCGTTGAACAAGAATAAATGTTACACAATTGTTGTAACAACTTCCAAACTGTCCATCTAGATGATGAATCACCTTCATCATCATGTCTATAATGGCCCAAAACCCCAAGAAATACACTCTTTTCACAATTATCAACCACCAAAGTGGGAAGTTGCTACCAGTCGTATGCATTCCTTAATAGATAAATGAACATTCTCAAGGGGTCAAGATAGTCCAACTTTTGGCAGTCGTTACATGATATCTAGGAAGGATAGATGAATTTTGTTTGTTCCATTAGTTTTAAGTGAGATACCTCTAATGATTCCTAGGATCTTGCTCATGAACTCAAAAATATGCAAAGATGGCTACCAAGTTTTTCACACAGTCAAAACTTGTTGAACAAGAAAATAATTTCTCAACTGTTGTAGCAAATTCCAAACTATCCATCCAGATGAAGACTCCTCTTCACCAACACATTTGGAATGGATCAAAACCACAAGGCATGTACTCTTTTTTCAGTGATTATCCAATGGAGTGGGAAGTTACTTCCGATTGGATGCATTCCTTAAGAGATAAGTGAACATTCTCAAGGGGTCAAGTAAGTATAACTTTGGGTAACCCTTGCACGCTATCCAAGAAGGATAGAGACATGTCATCTATTATGTTAGTTTCATGTGACATCCCTATATTGATTCCTAGGATATCTCTCATGAAATAAAAACATGCAAATATGGTGACTGGGTTTGTCACATAGCCAAAAATTGCCGAACAAGAAAAACATTGACCATTATCAACACCTAAATACAAAATATTTTTAAGCTTCATTTTGTTTCAAGAAGATTAACCTCTCTAATCATGGTATAAAAAATTTGAATGTGAAAGCTCTTCTTGTACCACTAACCTACATAAAATTTGTTAGTAATTTTTGAAATGAAAATAAATACATAGTGATGAAATCAAATATTTTAAAATATATTATTTATCACATACAAACCTTGATAATTTAATGAACCAGTGGGATCTTCCCTACTCTTGATTAAATCAAGAATATATTCATGGTTAAACTCATGAAACCTCCAAAAATTATTGTTATATGACTTACCCTGATATTTGATCAATTAAACATTTGTAGAAAGAATCAAATTTGACTAATGGAGTATATTCCTTTTAGTTTCATGGTATTAAAACAACCATACATCATAGTTCCTTATTAGATACTGTTGAATCCATGTTCCATAAACACCACAAAGCCAATGGGGTACTCAATATTTTCTCCATCTAGGAATTGAGAAGTTAATTCATTTTTCTTCTACACACCAACACAAGTAGTAATATGTTCCCTCATCATTATCCTCATCCACAATCATTACATATACATGTCCTGCATCAATAAAAATATAACATTTGTATTAATTTATCACAAATATTTGTAATATAGTATGTGCATAATTCTAAATTATACTTGAATAATTTAAAATATTTAATTTACATGCACTCTACACAAATCTAAAGGATATTGTATATAGTTGAAGTAGATTTGATACTTTGTTAAAATCTATTGACACTATCATTTCTCTTAGTTGTAGTGATTTTGGAGGACGATATGTGTTGATATGACTTAAAGGTCTACATTCCCATTCATCAACCCACTCTTTTGACTCAAAATCATTAGAATAAAATTCCACACATATTGGGAAAAACATACCATTTTCCTTGTATTAATTATCTAAGAAGATTCATTAGAGCTACAGAATGAGTGAAAATCACTCAAATCTATCACCATGTAACAATCTTCATAGATTTTTTAATTTTTCTTCAGGTATCAAATAGAAATTATTATACAAACAATAGAGTTATGTTGAGAACCACGAGAAATTATATTGTTGCACCATACAACAATGTTTGTTGCATCTTTTAAATATGCACCATCTCGCATACTTCAACTCCTCTCTCGTAAGGGATATTTTCACACATGATCCCGCATTGTTGTGTTCCCCTTTTCCATGGCCCTTTTATTGAAACTCCACATATGATATAAAATTATCTAAATATGCATCCCGCTCAATTAGTAGAACATCTGTGTATTCTTTAACTGTGATGTCTAATTATCGACTAGATATAATGTTGATTGAAACTAATGCTTAGTTCACTCAAATTAGCATAAAATATTTGAAAGGATCCTTGAACATACTCTAAAGAATGTGATCGATCATCACTAATATAGAAATGATACTCCCTCAATATATTTTGATCTTCCTTTGTACTATCATATGCATGTATGAATGTTATATACATAAAAATGGTAACTCGCACTAAGTTGTAGTAATGTGATTGAAGCTCATTATGTGGTTTCATTGTGTAGTTCTTCATAAATTTGACCACTGAAATAATTTTACCAATTTGAATTGTGTCTTTTCTTAACTTGGACTTTTCATCTAACCAATAAGACCTCGTGTGTGTGTCTTACATAATCATACACAAGTTTCTCTCGAATTCACCCATGAAATCTAAAACATGTATTTGTTTAGTAAGTAGCTCACACCTTTTCACTCCTTACCATATTTTAATGTGACAAACTTATATTTTTTAAATTCAACTGATAATTTTCCAATGTCATGTGAAACCTCCTCATGAAAACAAATTTTCAATTTTGACATTCCACTATAAGTGTTGCATGTACCATTCAAACATGTTTTGTTATTGAAAATTTTTCCATCTCGCTCTATGACATAAATGAGTGGGAATAAATTCCTTGATAATATTAGTGAAACTTGCAATCTAAACTCCTACAATAACAAGTCAATATGCAAGGTACATTGTATATAGTGAAAAATATCTTAATGTATAGAAATTTAACATGCATTTGACAACAAGTGGTGCATGTGTGATTGATTTTAACATAGAAAGGTTTTTCCATCTTGAAATATCTTTGAATAATCTTAATAAGTAAATGTTTCTCTAAAAACTTTTTATAAAGATGCATTTGTGTCATATTTAATTATTTTTTTGGATGTGGCTCACGCTCACGTGAACCAAGTCTTCTTCTAAGAACATCACTTTGATTAGGTGACAAACGTGTGTTATCTTTCCAAAATTGTTGAACTAAATATTTAAACACATCAACTAACACTTACCTTTCCATGGAACTCTACTAGAGAATGCCCATAATTCATTGTTGTTTGGGTCATCAATTTTTTCACGTTTTTATACTTTCATTATTGTTTCTTTGCATATGTGATGCATGCCTATTTAGGTGAGAGGGAAAGGTGGACTAGAGAATTAATTTATCTATAACAAGAACTAACTTCATTTCTATGACCATTATTATTTAAAAATCCATACTTAATTCTTTTTATCTTAAATATCAACTTGGTTTGAAAAGAGGAAGCATAGTGAGAACATATAAGGATATTTTACAATCTAAATTTTTATTTCACATTCTAAAAGGATCTTCAATACAATTATAATTATTGAATATCACCTTTTCTTAAATATGATTGGAAGAAAAATATCAGTAAAGAGGATGTGAATCTCATTATTAGGTGGTACATATCTTATCTTTCTAAAGTATTTGTTGATCAAAGAATACATGTTAGAGAACACACAATCATTCAACGTGGGAGAGAAGGCCAGAACAAGGGCGAAGAGGGACAGGAAGGACCCACATGAGGAAAGCAATTTCAGCATTCAGGACTTAGCTGATTTTTAGCATGACAACCTATTTTTAGAAGATGGTGTGTAGAACACACCAACGATGTAAAGACATGTGCACCATGTATTGTCTTTTTTTGGGAGAATCGATCAAAGCGTTTTGCATGGAGACGAGATAAGAATAGGATTGACACTTCAGTTAACTGTAAGAGGCCTATAGATAGCACACTTACATGTGTGGCTATGCTTGTGAACAATGTGTGGTTATTAATAGCATGCGGCCTATTTCTACGGAATAGATAAGTGAAGGGAAAGTCCCCAACCAATATATATGATGTGTGGTACATAGTGGTAATATATGAGTGTGAGGGATGTATGGAGGTATACAGATATACACATATGATTGAATTATTGTATCATATCCATACACGCATTGGTATCAATTGACATTATTGTAAGGAGCTTCTGTGTTTATTAATAGATGGAAGATATTGGTTGAATCTAAGTGTCATTCCTGTGTGTAATCGAGTAGTGTATGTTATTGATTCAATCATGATTACTGTTTAATGCTTGTTTTGTCATAGATATGAATGTAGCATACAATATAGAATGATAGATTAGTTATGAATCTATATGTTTCTTCCTTCATCACGCTAACATCCTACTATAGCAACCCTAAAGAGGGACCTGGTACCTTTGCGCACTTCGGGTGAGTGCTCAGTCTGGGTGAGTGATGTGCCAGCACGTCTAGGGAGTTATCTAGTAAATTCTAGGCTGCAACATTGGTTCCATTGTCGGGACCTCTTTTTCATTTGTTTTCGTGGATGGTTTGCGATGAAGACATACCGGTTAACTCTAGCAAGTATTGAGGAATGGATACATGATCTAGAGGAAGAATATGCATGGCGGTTCAGCAGTGGATCTGAGTTTAACACATGTACTTGGGTAGAACAAAATCTATATGATAGCTTATATGAGAGATTTTTTACCATCTTTCTAGTAGAACTATATGAGTGGCTTACTGCTTATGCATCTTAGTAGAATTGGAGGTATCACACACTTGTCTGGATAACGGAAGAATTTCAGGGCCTTTATGATGTTGATCTGATCTAGACTCGCGTTGTGGATACATGGTTTTGTGGTGTTCTAAATAGTTATATTCTGGAATATTCAATTTCGACGTAATTTTCTCGAATGTAGATGAATTCTAGTTTCGTGGTATCCAAGAGGAGCATATTTGTGAGGTATTCTATTGGTGATCAAGATCTTGATGGTAACTTTGAACCTGGAGAGTAAACCGATGGCTAACTAAACTTCACCATGCACGAGGGTAGGAACAAGTTTGGTGAAAGATGGAAGACCTAGCGGTAGAGAGGAAGAGAGAGGAAATGTGGCTTAAGTATAATGAGGTGCACGAGAGGGAGATAGAGAAGTAGTGTTACGTTGCAGAAAGTATGGTGTTGAGGAGAGAGATGGCTTGTGAAGGATTTATAGCTCACGTAGAAGATGTGGAGCCAGAGCATCAGGAACTACCCCATCTTGGAAAACATGATAGAGATCCCCCCTTGGCCTCACATAGAAGTGTACCAATAGAGACTACCGGATCATGGGTGTGTATCTTAATCCACCTTGTGACCTAGCCCTTACTCTTGGTTTTGTAGTATCTAGTTCGAAAAGTAACGAGAAAGCTAATTTGGGAAGTAGGAGACCAGGAGTAAGTCAGGGAGCAAGTACATCAATGGAAGGAATGACAACTTCAATGATATTTGGAGGAACATCCTTAGGAACATCATCCACACCGAATGTGAGTGCGCAAAATGTTGGATTCACCTTTGGAAGTGGAACTACCTCACGATAGTAGGGGTCTAGTATAGACTACTGTCGTAACACAAGGAGTACATATACAAGTTCTATTCCCACTACGGGTGGAGATGGGGACATATAGGTGGTTCTGGAGGTAGAGGGAACACAGGAGGTTTTGGATTAGGTGGTCAAGGTCCATAACAACCACATAATATTTATATGGAGATGTCTCTTCATCTTCTACAGTATAGAGGTATAGATGATGTTGTCGAACATGTGCATATGTGTGAAATATTGTGGCATGCTAAAGGGATCACGGCTGCTGAGCATAAGGAAAGTCAATTTGCTACTACATTATAGGGACATGCACATAGCTGGTATAGGAAGTTTGACCCTAATCAAACTTGCGTGGATTATGCAGCATTGAAAGATGCTTTCTTGAAAGAGTTCCATATCCCTGAGTTTGAGAAGAAGAGTATTAGTGCACTCAAGGATATCAAGAAAGGCACTACTGAGAGTGTACATGAGTATGATGCTCATTTTAAGACACTTCTATCTAAGCTATCTTATGATATTCACGCTAGCCAACATGCACAATGGTTCGTTGGAGGATTGATTACACCATTTAGAAGGGTGTTGTCACATAAGACATACACTGATCCATGTGAAGCACTAGAAGAAGCTTTATGTGCTGAGGCAGTTGGGAGAATTGACACTAGTGTTAGTCCATTCTTAGAGGCATAAATTGCAGCTATGACAAAGTAGTTAGAGAAGTTATCAGCAAATTCAGCCCATGAAACACGCTCAGGAATTTGGTGTACAGATTTTGAAGTGGAAGGTCACACCAAGGATAGTTGCCCTCACATATCTGTATGCTCATTACTATTGGATTGTGAGATCTATCATTTGAATCATGATGCTAGTCACTATCCTTTGTTATAGTGTGCGATAAGGAAGAATGTATCTTGCTTTTGTAAGATTTATAGGTCCACGACCCATGATATTGAGGATTTTTGATTGATTGGTTAGATCCAGGATGCTATAGACATTGGGGTATGACAGACAAGTGTAACAGATAATTCTAAGGGTAAGAATGAGCACCAGGATTAGGATCATAATCAAACGCACTATGACAGGAATGAGGGGCATTTTGAAGGAGGTCATGGAAGAGGATGTGGATATCATGGTGGATATGGAGGACGAGGCTATGGTGGAGGAAGAGGTGAGTTCCCTCATGGAACATGTTATACGTGTGGATATCCTAACCACTATATGCACGAATGTCCTCTAGAATATTGCATGTTCTTTATGTGGGAAGAACCATAGCTATGAAGAGTTCCCAAACTTATATGAGCATCTGAGTAAGAAACATAAGCAAGAAAACAAAGGTGTCGGGATGGTTAGAATCCAACATGTGGTAGAAGATCAGTGGATGCCCAAGATAATAGAATGACTCAAGCATTGACAGTGAATATTGCTACACGCACTAAAGCGGAACATGTAAGAGAAGCATTACACTTGAATCCTATGATCACCAAGGAGAAGGTTTTTCATGTAAGGTACCCAGATCTTGCTCATCGAAGGAGGTTTACCAGAAACCATGGAAGTGCTAAGGAATCTTCAAGGTGAGATACAATACTTAAAGGAATAGAAGAAAGCATTAGAGATAGTCCAAATTGATATCAATGATCTACGAGAAGTGTGTAGAATGTTGCTCCAGGAGAACATTATCCCAATATTAGGAAGTTGGTTAAAGGGGAACACTCCGCGTGTAAGTTTTGAGACCAGACGGAAGATCCTGCATGTAAATCTTCCCCTAATAGCATTGACTATGACAAGTAAATTACTCTTAATGTTGTTGTGGATGGGTGGTTGTTGAGAAACATATTGATTGATACATGTACGGAAGTAAATGTGCTTATGTTAGATGCATAGGTACAAATGGGGAGGCCTCCATTACAACCATCATCTAATGTGTTGTTTATGGAAAACTGGACTAAGGCCACTCCCATAGGAGTTTTTAAGGATGCATCTATAACCATATAAGGGGTCAAGTTCACTGGGGATTTTGAGGTATTAGCACTTGCAGAAGAAGAGAAAATTTTCCAGCCTTGCTTAGATGCCCTTGGTGTTATGCAAATGATACTAACTTGAGATTCAATAAGGGGTATATCAACTTTTAGAACAAGGAGGAAAAGGTTGTGATACCATTGACAGATGGGAAGTCTACACTATATGTTGAGCCTCTAAGTGAGGATGACTTAAACCGAATTTGTGTACGCGTTATTCAGGACCTAGAGGTCAATGAGCCATCAAAAGAAGGCATCATACAATGGGAGGATTCTCATTCTATTAGTGATACTACGAGTATTTCTTGTAATAATTGGGCTCATGGTACATATGAATTAATAGGGCGCGAAGTAAAAAGTGTAGTTGGGTGCAAGAATAGACTTCGTTCGGTCTAATGGATAGGTAGCACGGTACCTTAGTATATAGGGGAAGAAGATCTTCCTGCATTTTTTAAAGCCATGGAAATACACAGTGGATAGATAAAATTAAGAGAAGAGCTATGTTAGTATATACCTTGCACGGGATAACAAAGACACGGTGGGTAGTCCACAAAGATAATCTTATAGAATGGGAAGAGATTGGAATCACCCTATCTATTAGGTTTGTAAGGAACAATGCACCTATGCAAATCTACACTTATCATGGTGATCAACCTGTTCAACATCACATTCAAGTAGTGTGAGAGACTCTGGATAGTAGGACATGAAGCATTACCACCTTCACTCTGGGTGCATAGATTGTACTCTACATTACAAGGATGTGCATGCACTGGTATGTATATGTAGAACTACATTAAGAGACTGGAAACTAGCAAAAATTGACTGCAGGATGATCTAGACCTTTGACTACTTTTCTTCTCAACCTCCAATAGAAGAGGCATTAAAATTTATCAAGCACTTAACCATGGGAGATACTGCAAAAACAAGAGCATAATCAAGAATTATTTGGTGAGACAAATTCCAGAGCACGTTTTGAAAAGGAAGAAGAAATGGACTTCATACTACTTGAATGCGCTTTCCTTGAGAAAGAGAAAGGAAAGATGGTTTACATCGTGGATGATGAGGAAGTTGAGAACCTAGATATTGAACATTCACAAGGGGTGTGCAAGGTCTTAGAAAGTGCAGACAAGGATATGCGTGCCTATCACAAACCCATGAAGATAAAGAAGGTGAATATAGGTTCAAGTCTGAGCCTAAGGAGGCCATAATTAGAGACTACCGAGTCGACTCGAGGTAGTAAAGATCATTGAGTTACTCTGGGGATTATCAGAAATATTCCATCGAGGATATCATGAACTTAAATGCATGCATAAATCACTTGGGGAAATGAAGATAAAGCTTAAGGACGGTCCATGCCCGAGATAGAAAGAGGCCTTATAGAATGAATCCTAATTTGCGTGAAAAATTATTGATAAAATGTTGAAATCTGGAATTATCAAACCCCTTGATGAGTGAGAATGGGTTAGCCCAATGGTGATTAGTATCAAGAAGGGTGGATGAATTAGAATATGTGTGGACTACAGGGAGTTGAATTCTGAATGCGTCACCGATCCATTCCCTACACCGTTCACTAAGGAAATCTTTGGAAGGCATTGCAAGGCGTGAAATATACTCCTTTATAGATGGGTTTTCCAGGTATCATCAAGTTAGGATTGCTCAAGAGGATCAAGAAAAGACAACATTTACTACTGAATGGGGTAATTTTACCTATACTGTGATTCCTTTCGGATTGAAAAACGTGCCTATTGTATTCTCATGTATAGTTTTTCAAGCATTCAAAGATTTTATTCATAACTTCTTACAGGTCTACCTACATGATTGGACAATATATGGTCTTGTGAAAGATCATAGTGATAATCTATGCTTGATCTTTGAATGGTGTAGATAGTTGCGTATCTCTTTGAACATCAAGAAGTGCATATTTTCTACACCGTTTGGAATATTGTTAGGACATATAATATGCAAGGAAGGTTTGCTCATTGATCTAGCTAAGGTTACAATCATTTTAGGCCTGGAAGTGCCTACCAGTCAAAGCGAGGTGCACGGATTTTTAGGTCATATAGGATATTATAGAAAATTCATCAAAGGGTATGCCAAAATTTCTGCACCCTTGGAAGAGTTACTGAAGGGGAAAGGTACATTTTATTGGGGAGAACCGTAATAAGCGCGTGTTTGAGATATTAAAAGAGAAACTTACTACCTGTGCCCATTCTATGCTTTCCCTCATGGGATAAACCATTTCATGTGCATGTGGACACCTCTGGCATGGCCATTGGCACTATGTTAGCTCAACCTAGAGAAGGTATTGTCAATCATCCAATTTTTTTGCTAGTAGGAAGCTGACTCCTGCTGAACAAAATTATACAACTACAGAGCACGAAGCTTTGTCCATGATCTATGCATTGCACAAGTTTCGACAATACTTGTTAGCAACACCATTTGTGTTTTATATAGATCACATGGCATTGAAGTACTTGGTAAACAAGCCCATCTTACAGGGGTGCATATGCAGATGGGTACTCCTATTTCAAGAGTTTGATTTCATAGTTGTGGTGAAGCTAGGGAAAAGTAATTCTGGACTAGACCATCTATCTAGAATCAACTCAGGAGAGGAAGCATAGACAATTGAAGAAACCATGCCAAATGCATAGTTATATAGGTTACAACATGTGCCATCAAAATTAGAAGACATTGTTGTCTTTCTGCAGACTAGTATAGCACCAGAAGGAATGAAGGCATTAGAAAAGAAACAACTTGCTATACACGCAACACCATCTATGTTAATTAGTGGTGAACTCTACAATTAAGAAGAGATGAAGTATTATGCCATTGTGTATTAGAGCATGAGCGCAAGGATATTATAGAAGAAACTCATGGTGGTATTGCAGGAGCCCATTATGTAGGTGATACAACTGCCTAGAAGATCCTACTTGTTGGATTATGGTGGGAGACATTGTATAAAGACTGTAAAGAATATTCTAAGGCATGTGATCATTGTCAACACTTAGGAAAACTAGGGCAAAGAGATGAGATGCCTTTGAGACCAATTACTAGTGCAAAATTGTTTGAGAAATCAGCCTTTGACTTTGTAGGACCTATTTCGCCAGCCACGCGTAGGACTGGATCGCGCTATATCATTACTTGCACATATTATCTCACAAGGTGGGTAGAAGCAACATCTACAAAGGACTGTACAACAACTACAAAGTGGCTAGGTTTCTATGGGAGAATGTTCTTACAAGATATTGATGTCCTTTAAGCTTGACAAGTGGTAGGGGTACACACTTTTTGAATGAGACAATCAGGATCCTATTATATGAGTTTATGGTTGCACACCATAAAACTACACCCTACCATCCTAGGAAAATGTAACTGTTGAGGCTTTCAACAAGATTTTTAGCTAGAATTTGACAAAAAAAAATTGATGTTGGAAGAAATGATTGGAATGAAAAAGTGTCAGTTGTTATTTGGGCATATAGAACAACTTATAAGTGATTAAACAAAGCCACACCATTTCAGTTGGTGTTTGGCATGGAAGCCATTCTCCCTATAGAATTTATGTTACCTTATTTGTGCATTACACATGCTGGAGGTCTAGCTGATGAATAAGCTTTAGAAGAGTGTATCGAGAAGATGATTCAACTAGATGAGTGGCAACCCATAACACGATGGAGTCAAAAGTAGGAAAAGGCTAAGAAGAAGGCATGGCATGACAGAAACATAAGGGATAAGAAGTTTGAGATTGGAAAAATGGTACTTCTTTATGACTCTAAGTTCTTGTGCCATCCAGGCAAGTTCAAAGTACATTGGTTGGGGTCGTATGTCATCACTTACATACTTGAATCAGTGCATGCGGTTAGAAGCACTTGATGGAACACAGATACACGGTTACTTTAACGGGAGCATGCTAAAGCCCTACTATAAATAAGACTTCTTGGTGTTTTTAATAAGGCAAGTATTTCCATTTAGATTAGGTTTCCTTCGTATTTCCTTCATTGTTGTTATGCTTTGTCAATTTAGTTTTTGTTCTTGTGTAAAACGTGCTTGTGCACATGAATCTAATCACTATGTGAAGAATGTTTATGCACAGAGGATTGCACATACCTTTAGTGTGGGGTGGTTGTATTTATCCAAGCAAAAGATCGTGGGAATTGAAAGGTGAAAGGAATAAGCTTCTACATGTGTGTTTTAAGTCAAAAGAAGATTGCTTCTCAAAAGTGACCTAGGATGGAGATGAATGAAAGGACAAAGTGTAACGCAAGGTAAGCGAAAGCAATGATATCTACCAGAGAAGGTACGGTGACGAGGTACTCGGGTGTAAGGACATGCATCGAAGAGAAGTCTCGTGACAAGAGGGTAGGAAGGCACGCTAGAAGGTTATTGCTGGGGTGCGTAGATGTACCACATGGAAAGAGCAAATTTGGTTAGTAAATGAGAGAATATTTGGTAGGTGAAGGAGTGATAAATGCATCAAAATTTGAAAATTTGAAAAAAAATATATAAGGATGGGATACATATTCATTTTTACCGTTACGGATAAGAGAATTTGAGAAAAGATCCCATTCCAAAGAGATAAGTGATCGAGTTAAGGTGCGAAGGGTGTGAAACCAAGCTTGATAAATAGATCTGTGTAAAAAGAAGCTTGTGTCCTCGGTGGTGAAGGGTTTGAGCGAAGAAAGGAGGCAGAGAGGAGTTAGGGCACGAAGTTTCCACCTAGGTCATGATTGAATCAAGCTAGGGTTTGATTCGCAAAGTTACAGAGTTAAAGAGGAGACATTTGCAAAGGAAAAAAAATGGCACCCAAGAAGGTATCTGCAGCAGCAGCAAAAGGAAAGAAGAAGGTGGTTGTTGAGGAAGAAGAGATGGCACCCAAAAGCCATTTTTCAGAAATGTAATATCCAAAAGGAGTCATCATTGGCCAAGAATGGGATTCACCCATTAGAAAGAGAAAAGTGAGTGAATACAATCATAGGACCATGGAGAACAAGAAGGAGCTTGATTCCTTTCTCACTACTAAGACGCACAAGTGTACGACAAATGACATTCCAGTTTATGATGATGTAGGAGAGAAGATTCTGAAGAGAATTGGGGTCTACCAATTATATGAGCTTCCATATTTCAGGAAGTATGAGCCCTTGTATCAGTGGCTCATGAGCAGAGTGCATGAGGACTTTTTCTACTTTACAGGACGTAGAGTCGAATCTCATCTGGACTTATCTCATCAATTATAGGTTTGAAGGCCACTGGAGAGGACATAAATAATGATCTAACAGATAAATTTGTGATCTTAAAGACCAAACAAGAGTTAGGGTACTTGAAGGGTCCGCACGGTATAGATATAGACATTTTGAAGAATTGTCCGATTGTGCAAGCCACAACACACCTTGTTAAAAATTTGAATGATCACGAGCGGTGGTCACAGGTAAATACTATGTGGTTACACATTACACGTAGGATTTCAGAAGGAGTGATCTACAATATTGTAGGCTATATTTCATAATAGATAGTCGAGGAAGCTTGCAAATGAGGGAAGATCAGCTTTGGGGTTGTTCTACTATCACTAGTATTCATGGAAATTGGAGTACCAAACGGGCCGAAGGAAAAGTATGGGAATACCCCCTAGATAATAAGTCACCAGCTACAAGGTTCAAGTATCTATGTAAATGGGTCATGACAGACGCCGTAAAGCAAAGGATAGAGAAATGGTATGACAAGCTCCGCGCGACATTTGGAGAATAGTGGTGCATCCCAAAGGACCTACCATCAGTAGTAGGAAAACAAGTCCAGTTTGTTGTATTTCACATTTATGCATCATGTGCTTCCCAATGAAAGATGGAGTCTAGAGCCCTTGGTGTAAATTGCCATCTGCCTTCACTACAAGGTATTTCTAATCATCTATTCATAGATTTATAGACATGCACCAACTGGTATTCAATGCAGATAAGGTAGACTATGACTACCACATGTTGAGAAAGAAGTATGTGTATCCTGGAAGAAGTGAATTCACCAAGAGGATCATTTCAGAGGTGTTGAATATTAAGCCAATAAGTCTGGTTGTAGCAGTGTAGGGGCAACATTGGTGTATCTTCAGTTGAAGCCAAATATGGAGAATAAAAAATATGTGGAAGGTGATTTTTCACTTCTAGCACCACCAAAGTGAAAGCATACAATGGAGAACATCCCAGTGCCTAAGCCCACAAATCCAATTGAAGTGGAGGATGAGGAGGAGGAGCAAAAAGATAGTGGTGGTTTGGAGCATAGAGGTAGGAGACATCCTACAAATAAGGGTGAAGTTGAGCACGCCATTACACCACCTCAACCATTGGAGGGGGATGAGTAGGACTTGAATGCAGTCCAAGGGGAACACATATTTAAGAGGGTTTTTAGGAGAACAAGGACCCAAGGTGTTACTCCAACCACGGTGCGCAGATCACCCAGAATCTCTCCACATAAGGAGGCAATTGTGCAAAGAAGGAGGAAACTGAATTTAAATGAGGTAGCATAGTCGGAGGAAAGGGCACATAATTCTCCCACACTTCTAGAGAACATAGAAGAACATGGTGAGGAATCAAAGGGAAGAGAAGAGGAAATGAAGGGACAAGAGGAGACAACTACCGAGAATGTTTAGGACATGGAGACACAAGTCCCAAATTTGGAAGCTAAAGTCCCTAAGCAAAGAACGGTCTAGAAGAACAAGTGGAGAGCACATTCCACTAGCCATGGGTATGTAGAGGATGTAGGAAAAATTGTTTGTGCCTGCTTATAGAGCACGATAAAGACGTAAGGATTTATTCAGTTGGGAACTAATGGATGAGGATATGGTAACTGTTTGCACTTAAAAGCAACTATCATGGTCAATACACACCCACATGGATGAGCTTGACTTTGATGTATGTGAAGAGTCATGCGTTTCAAGACATCTGAAAAAGGCACCCCAAGCTAGACACATGACAAGTAAAGCCTACTGTCATGTTAGATGAGCAGTTAGCAATGCATTGGTGAAGGTTTCTGCTAAAGTGGCTAGAAGAAACATGGAAAAAGCTGCAACAATCAGAGTGTTACGTGAGGAGCTAAAGACAAAGGATGCGGAGATAGCGTGCATAACACAAGAGAGGGACTTCACGCAGAAGAAGAACAAAGTATTTATCAGCATCGCAAAGGAGATTGGGGACAATGTCATCAGAGCAAGGCCACACTTGGAGGCCAAGGTACCACAGACGTTTCCTTCAACGATACACTATGTAGGAAAGTTGGTGGACTTGGTACTTGAAGATGAACCTCTACACATGATGAAGTGCAAGGAAGCCCGAGAAAGATGTAGAACAAGAGAAAGCCTTAGTGATGTGAAAGATTACATCTTGTGAAGGCTTTTTGCAAGTGTTACAAGAAGTATTAAAGAAATCAGACCGGGCTTTAAATATCTACACAACTCCAAAGGCATTTATCAGCATAAAGACCCTAGAAGAAAATAATGAGGTCTAGAAAGCAATGAAGGATGAGACATTGGGCCATGTAGAAAGATTATCAATGGTTAAATAGAATCGCAAGGCCCTGGCAGCAAAGCACAAGAGCCGCACAAGACTTGGCTAGAAGAGCTTGGGAAGGAAATTACGTAGAAGATGGATCTTTTAGAAGGAAGAATGACATCAATGTCCAGCATTGTGTTGGTTCTACTGAGAATGAAAAGGGAGATATTGCAAGGACTGAGTTGGAATCCATTATTGTAGACATACCAGAAAAAACAGGACAAGCACTCACTAAATGGCGGGTTTTGAAGGCTGAAATAAAGGAGGAGTATTCAAAATTGATACAGAGAGGAGGTTGTCTCATAACCTCATAAAAATTATGTATTTGTCTACATTCTTTCATTCTTATTCTTTCCATTATTCTATTCTTTACTTCAATTTTTGGAGGAATACCCATTGTCGGGATGACAATGAGGTTAGTGTGGGGTAATGTTGATCGAGAGAACACACAAGGATTTTGCGCGAGAGAGAAGGCTAGGATCAAGGGCGCGGAGGGAAGAAGGACCCACGCATGGAAGGCAAGTTCAAAATTCAGTACTTAGCCGATTTTGAGCATGATGACCTATTTTTAGAATATGGCATGTGGAACACACCAACGATGCAGAGATGTGTGCACCATGCATTGTCTATTTTTGGAGGATCGGATCAAATTATTTTGCATGGAGACAAGCTAAGAATAGGATTGACACTTCAGTTAACTATAAGAGGCCTATAGATAGCACACTTACATGTGTGGCTATGCCTATGAACAGCGCATGGCTATTAATAGCATGTGGCCTATTTCTGGAATAGATAAGTGGTGAAGGGAAAGTCCCCACCCTATATATATGATGTGAGGTACATAGTGGTAATATATGAGTGTGAGGGATGTATGGAGGTATAGAGATATACGCATATGACTGAATTATTGTATCATATCCATACACGCATTGGTATCAATTGACATTATTGTAAGGAACTTCGTGTTTATTAATAGATGGAAGATATTGGTTGAATCTAAGTGTCATTCATGTGTGTAATTGAGTAGTGTATGTTATTGATTTAATCATGATTATTATTTAACGCTTGTTCTGTCATAGATCTGAATGTAGCATACAATGTAGAATGATAGATTAGTTATGAATCTATATGTTTCTTCCTTCATCACGCTAACATCCTCGCACAAAGAACCCTAAAGAGGGACCTAATACCTTTGTGCACTTTGGGTGAGTGCTCGGTTTGGGATGAGTGATGTGCCAAAGCACGTCTAGGAGTTATCTAGTAAATTCTAGGTTGCAACAATATTAAAAATAACCACATAATCTATATCATACTCATTGGACTCTTGTATGATTTGAGATAATAATAAAGTAATATTATAATCAATATTTATTTGAAAATGGGATAATAAATCATTCACTAATGATGTAACATGAGTGATAAATATATTCACATTACAAAACATATAACCAATTAAATGTACAATCCTTCAAATTTTTGGAAGTAACCTAATAACTTATCAATATAAGTGAAATTTAAATAAAAAACACAAAAATACTTGATACGATGATAAAAATCTTTATTTCTATTAGACAATTCAAACTTTAGAGAAACAAATCTTGTTTGAAATGGGTTTACAAAACTTCATAAAAATAACCCTATCATTTGGATTTTGAGATCATTCAACAAAGGATTATATTTAACTTTAAAATCACATAATATTTTCCTTATTCTGGTCATAAGTTCAAAATCTAGAATAATAACAAAATTGGCATAAGTTAGAATAGAGGAATTAATAAAATAAAGGGTTGTAAGTAAGTTTATGAATATTATAAATAATGGATTACTTGGGAAATAAAAGGAATGTAAGTAATATTAGTATTTTAAATAATATAAAATGAAATGGAAGAATTTTAAGGTCTTGGAATTTCATAAGAAGTAATAGAACCATGTCAAGGAATACAAAGAATTTGAGAAGCAACATTACGAAGAATTTGTAAAGTGATGGGAACATGTTGGGAAATAAGAAAAAATTAAAAAACATCAACATTTGTAGGAATTTGACAACAAAAATAATAGGAGGTGTGGAAGACACATTAGAAACAATAAAATCATATTAGAAGCAAGAAAAATTTGAATGGCTATGACCACATTAAGAGGTAGATTTTGACACACGACATCTTTCAATAAATTATGTATTCAAGTTTTTTTGATATATTTTATAATTTATACAATATTCTTAACGCTATTTTATACCAATTTCATATTGTAGTCATTTTTACCCTTATCACAAAAGAAAGGAACCCCATGCGCGTTGGCCTATCACCCAATGGATGTTGGGCACTTCTCACCCAAGGCACACGAGGGTGCCGAGTCTCTCTTTATGTGAGTTTAGTGGGAAACATCATCTATGATTTGTGTTCAAGATATTTCAAAAGGATTTAAGACATATAAGAACCATAGAGCTCAGAACAACCTCTAGATCCTTGTAGTCATTCCAGATGGTGTACTTAATAGATTATATAACTTGTATCATAACAGAAATAAGTACATCAAAATCCATACTGAGCATAAAATGAAAAAGAACCTATGAAAAATATGTATGCATCAGAATAATTGATATTCATATATATATAAATTGGTAACCCCATTGCATCCATGGAGCCATTTACAGAATGTCACATAGAAGCAGACCATAGTCATGCATTATAACGAGACTAATGTAACTATACTACCAAAAATAAAATTTAAAGGTCCCCATACCCAATACATCCTTTCCCAAGTGTAATTACCCACTAACAGAGTTCTTGTAGTATTTCAGAGCTCCGCCCACTTTCTATTTCTCTTCTCCTCTCCCTTTTTACTCTACAGGCACTTGTATTTATAGCCTTTCTAGACTGCCAACTCATCCTCTAAAGCACCCTCATATCCGATGCCAAGTGTCTGAATGTGGTCCTCCATGCGAGCATGCTCCTCCGTGCCCGACCTTTCCACTTTATACCATGATGTGCTTCAGAAGCTTTTCTTTGCTAGCATGCTCCTTCTTGGGCCAACCTGTTCTTTAGGATGACACCTTATCCATGTGCAATCGGGTCATTTTCACGTGTTACGCCTCAAACACCCAATTTGATTAAGTCTCGAACCCTTGGTTATGTCCACGCGCGCCACGAGCTTCCTTAAACCCTTTTCTTAAACCCTGCCTTACATTCTTTGTCCTTATGCACCTTTCCTTAATTGGGACCTTGCGCGCCTACACGCCTTTTGTACTTAGTCAATATTCAAGGGACCCAACATCACCCCACACTACGCCTGTTCTCCGTCCACGAGAACACTTCTCTCTAGTGAGAGAAAGAATACAATAGGCTTACGCCTAGGAAAAGAATAAGGGGATGAAAGAATGGGGAAAGAAGAAAGAATGGGAGAGTGAAAGAATCACTGCAACAAACTGGGAAAATCCTTTTGCAAGTCAGCCTCCAATTTATTCTAGGCATCGACTTCATCCTGCGCTCTCTGACAGATGTCGCTGATGAGGGCGCTCACGCCTTCAAATTTTAATCCATCTCCTTCTGCGCTCATGGTATCAATGATCTTCTCCAATTCCTTACATATATCCTCCAGTAGCGTCCATTCTTCGTGTAATGCGTGGATATAGCTCCTTCAACTAGTTTTTGATTGAAACCCTTAAGGTTTCAATGGCCTCTGATTTCTTCTCAACCTCGGTAAGGATTTTTTCTCTTTCGCCCTATTCCCCTTGTTTTTCTCCCCGGAACTCCTTAAGTTCCGCTTCATGAGTGGCGACCAAGGTGCCTGCCACTTTATCTCTATCTACACAATTGTTGTACATGGCCTCAATAGTTTGGGAAGCATCCCTTACATTAGCAAGCACTTTTTGTACTCTGCGATGAGTGCTATGATCTTCAACTTATCTTCCTTCTCTAGGCGTGCGGCCACTTCCTCTGCAGACTCCAAGGCTAGGTTGTCTTTCCATGGTGAGGACCCTTGTTAAATCCTCCAGGCATCCCAAGGTAGATCCATACTTCTGCGCGGGTGATGCTAGGTCCGGATGCTTTAATAGTATGGCCTCATTGATAGATTCCACTTTCTTGTACACAATGCTCACCTTGGTCTTTTCATCCTTCAACTCCCGCTACCACTGGGTGTTGATCAAATTTTCTGGCTCAGCTCCTTGGTCATTGTAGCTAGCTCTTCCTCTTTCTTCTTCAGCTCCCCTTCCAAGTCTCTTGACCCTATCATTTCACCTGAAGATTCTAGCCTCTATCTCAACAGAGACTTTGTTAAGTGTGTTGCATAGTTGTTCATCCGAGAGCTGCTGGGTATCCACCACTGGGTTATCTTCTCCTAGTCCTAGCAATGTTATTATTACCCCATGGCTTACCTCAAACTCGGCTCATCAAGGTGGGACTCAATTTCCCATGAGATCATCTTCCTTGTCTGCGGATAGGCAACCTCCTTGTCAAAAGATGACATTCCTACAAGCTCCTCCGCCGAAGTGTACTTTGGAACCACACGTGAAACACTTTCTTGGGGTCATCAATATAACCCATCTCTGGCCTCCCCTATCTGTGCACCTTCCTCCTATGCACGTACCCTTGGGTATACTTACAGTTAAAACCTAGCCTCTAGTGTTGTCGTATTCCTCTTTTGTGCTCTCTTTCTCTTTGTTCAACACTGGCTCGGTGTTGCGTTCTACTTTGTCCTCTACGAGTCCGAACGTCCCTTGTCTCCTCTTCTTCTACCACCTTGGTTGTCTATTCTTGTGCAAAGCTCGGATCCTCTTGCTTCTGTGTGCTAGACTCCTCATATTTTCCCATGTCCTAGGCACTTCCTCCTACCTGGCTATTCTTGTGCCGCATAAAAAGGAACCCTTGTTCTTCTTCTCCGCCTTCCTCCTCTGAATCATGTATATTGAAAACAAGCAGCCCTCGATTTTTCCTAGGGTCCTCTTCCCCACTTACTTCTTCGTCACTACCATCCTTTTCTCCCATGCACTTGTCCAAACTTCCAACTTCTTCCAAGGTGGTCTCCTCTTCTACCCTCTGCTTCTTCCTAACGGAGATTCCAATGTAGGTGACTCTATTTCTTCTTCTTCTGATGACTCCTTATCTGATGGCTTTTCTGGCTCTGGAGTCTTCTCTTTTACTATGGGATTTTTATTGTGCGTGTACATACTGGTTCTAGCACTTGTCCCGAGGGAACCTATTTCCTGTGTCTCCACCACACTTGGAATTTTCTTTTCTGGTTCTTTTTCCTCCCATTTGGGCACATGTATTTTCCTCCCAGTTGGATCCTGAGGTATAGATATCTCATTTTCCAAATATGTGCCCTTTTTGACTTGGGTCTTATGCAAATGTACACATGTGCTGCGGATCCTTCTGTAATGGGCAGAGTCATGGGCCTTGTCATTTGTACCTCATGTAATATGTACCACTCCACGTATGTGTGCTTTCCAAGGTAGACCAACCCTTTGCGCATTTCCCTGTGGTCCTGGTCCAGATTACCAAGGTCTAACTTAAACTTTTGGACTCCTTGAACCTGTTTACTCCTCGCTTGGAAGTATTGAGTTGTGAAGGAAAAGGGAGCTTGCACCATGGGCTCCATGTCCCATCTGACAGTTTAAATCTGCCCAAATAGAAATGATGGTACATAGCAAATTCCACGTCTCCCCTGGTGGCTGTTGGTAATTGTTCAGGAATTCTCAATTCTTCCCTGAACACGTTCCTTAGGCACGCTCACTACTTTTCCAAGCGCACCTTGTGCAATGTTGTCATAGTGTCACAAGTGTATTTCTCAAACCTTTTGGCGGGCGAGGGGTCTTCAGTAGGGTACTCCCATAAAAACTTATTTGATACATCAGGTACCCCGATCTCCGAGAACACGATGGTTAGCAGCAGATTTCCAAAAAGGATCCTGTCACCTTCCTTCGCGTAGTTAACAATTTCATCCATGATTAATGTAGACAAATTATAGATGGTGCCCTCTAAAATATTTCTACAAATTTTTAACCATGGCTTATTGACTTGGGTCCATCTCTCCTGACCATTTAGCTTTGACACAGTGCACGACCATCTTCATTCTTTGGATCCTTGATATCTATAACATCATAATACCTTGACCCCTTTTTGCATGCAAAAGCAGTGATAGTTTCCTTAATCACTTCTTTTTCAATCAAGTCATCCTCCAAACCGTCTCCTTCATAGATGAGGCCTGTGAAATGTGAAATTAGTTGAGGAGTTATGTGCATCTTGCACCTGTGAAGTGGAAATAGTCCTCATGCATGTGTGACATCAACCATCGACTGATACAGTCTCTCAGGTTTCCCAAAGTAGGGAAACTCAAAGAGTTGTAATAACCCTGCCTTCTCCAACTTGACCTTCACATCATCATTATAAATGGGCAAACCCTCTAGTGTCCTCTTATTTTTGGGTGCACTAACTCTAGCGCCAACTCCTTTTCGATTGTGCTTGTCCGATGATTATAATCGTTTACAGACATGTCCCTAAGATGGGACTCCCACTCCTTCCCCAACAACACTCCATCTGGGTACTGCATTTCTGCATACCACTCTTCATTTGTGCTTGCTTCAATTTCTTGTTACTTGCCCTTGCCCTTTCCCTTTCCCTTCTTGGGTGTACTAACTGGTTTCTTGGGTGCCATTATCTAGGTCTTCTTCCCACTTCAATCACTCTGTGTTACTCTATTCTTCCACTCTCTCCAACCTTAGATCTCAAACTTGTGAAGAAAATTTCTTAAACTCGTGCCCTAGTTCTTCAAACCCTAACTGGGATACTCCCTTCACAAGACGACGCCTTCTCACAACTTTTCCTACACCCGTGAAATCCCTTCCTCCTGGTTCACAAATCCAAAATAGTTACCCATGCTTCAATCTCTCCAAGTTTTTCTTCACATGGATTGGTTTTTTTGGAAGCCCTAGTTTACAAAGGTGAAAAAAGTGCTTCGTTCTCCTTATACGCAAAGTGAAGAATGAAGTGCCTCAACCCCTTTATTTATAATGTTTCCCTTTTTCAACATTAAGTGCTACTTCACCTACCACCATACTTTTTTCATTTAATGCAGCTTTTTCAAACAAATCCCATCTTCAGCGCTTTCACTCACGTGCCCCAACCTGCATGGACAACCCTCCAACCTTCTGGCGTGCAACCAATCCAACATGACAGGAGACTCTTGCATGCGCATAACCAGCGCCGAAGGAACTTCTTCTATCCTAATTTTTAGTCTCGCCTACCTCGTGTTGCTTCATGCGCTTTCTCCTCCTTTGTATGTGGGATTTAAAGTAGCTTTATCTTGACACCAACCATCCTTTTTCCATATTTTCTCTTCATACACCTCTTTCACCTGGGCCATTCAACTGGGATTTTTAACACAAACTTCCTTGGCACTTTAACCATGTGCTCCTTCACATTACTCCACCCCACACTAAAATGATGTGCAGTCCTCTACGCACTCACAAATTCTCAAAAATTGGCAATAAGGTTACTGACACCTAAGGCACAAAACAAAATAACAATGTGAAAGGGAAACATAAGAAAATAAACACATAAAGAAACATTCTAAATTAACTTGAAAAACTACCTTATTTACAAACATCGAGAAGACTTATTTATAGTAGGGCTTCAGCCTACTCCCATTGAAGTGTCCAAGAAACTTCATCCCATCCAACACTTGTAATTGGCACGCACCCAAATCAAGGATGTACGAGATTGTGTAAGGACCCAACCAATGGACTTTCAACTTCCTAGGATGGTGTAGAAATTTAGAATCATAAAGTAAGACCATCTGCCCAACCTCAAACTTCTTGTTTCTTATGTGGCGATCATGCCAAGCCTTCTACTTTTCTTTCTTTGTTGTTTGGCTCCACCTAGTGAGTGATCGTCTCTCATCCAGCTTCATTAACTCATCAATTCTTTCTTCCAGCACTTTCTCATCAGCCAACCCTCTTGCACGCACTATTCACAGAGAAGGTAACATGAATTCAACCGACAAAACAGCTTCTGTGCCAAACACCAATTGAAATGGTGTGGCTTTGTTCAACCTTTTATAAGTTTTCATGTAAGCCCATAATATTGTTGATACTTTGTCATCCCAATCTTGTCTTCCGACATCACAAATTTTGGTCAAGGTATGACTCAAGTATTTTGTTAAATGCTTCTATGGTTCCATTTGCTTGTGGGTGATAGGGTGTAGTCTTGTGATGAGCCACCATGAACTTTGCTAATAGGATCCTCATGGTCTCATTCAAGAAATGTGTACCCCTATCACTGGTTAAACTCAAAGGACATCCATACCTCATGATAATGTTCTCCCACAAGAATCTTGTCATTGTGGCTGCTGTGCAGTCTTTAGTTGGGGCTGCCTCCACCCACCTTGTCAGATAATCCATGCAAGTGATGACATAGTGTGACCCAGTCCTACACGCCGCTGGTGCAATAGGGCCTACAAATTCTATTGCCCACTTTTCAAAAGGTTCCATGCTAGGTATAGGGCACAAAGGCATTTCATCTCTCTTTCTTGGCTTGCCAATGCGCTAACAATGGTCACATGCTTTACAATAGTCTTTATAATCCTTGTACATGGTTTCCCACCACAAACCTACCATTAATATCTTACACACGGTGGCATCACCTGCATAATTCCCACCCACACTTCCTCCATGTGCTTCCTCCATGATGGCGAGGCGCTCATGCTCTAATACACACTGTGCACAACTTCATCATATCCCAATTTGTCTAAGTCTCCACTGATCAGCATGTAGGAAATGATGCGTATGGCTAGTTGCTTCTTCTCTAATGCCTTCATTCCTTCCGGTGCCACACCTTCCTTTAAAAATACCGCAATCTCCTCCAAATCATGGCACGTGTCATGAAACCTAAATAGTTGTACATCTGGCATTGTCTCCTCAATACTCTGTGTGTCCTCCCCTGAATCAATTCTTGATAGATGATTAGGTCCAATATTGCTATTCCCATGCTTCACTATAATGGTGAACTCAAACTCTTGAAACAACAACACCCACCAATATATGCACCCTGCAGCGGGTTTGTTCACCAAATACTTTAATGCCATGTGTTTGGTGTAAAACACGAAGGGTGTTACCAGCAGATAATGTCTAAACTTGAAAAGCATGTAGATCATTGACAATGCCTCGTGCTTAGTTGTGGTGTAATTCTGCTTTGCTGGTGTCAACTTCCTGCTTGCAAAACACAGAGGATGATCAACAATTCCTTCACTGACTGTGTAAACACTGCTCCAATAGCAGTTCCTGAGGCATCTACATGGACATGGAAGGGCTTGTCCCAAGAGGGAAAATGTAATATAGGTGCCGTGACAAGCCTATCCTTTAATGTATCAAATGCCCTTTGTTGCGCCTCTCCCCAATGGAAGACACTTTTATGTCTGAGCAGCTCCTCTAAAGGCACGGTGATCTTGGCATACCCCTTGATGAATTTCCTGTAATAACCCGTATGCCCAAGGAATCCAGACACACTGCACTCTGGCTAGTAGGCTCCCTTAACCCTACAATAACTACAACTTTAGCAGGATCTACCAACAAGCCCTCCTTACATATGATATGCCCCAATAAAGTCCCAAAGGGTGTAGCAAATACACACTTATTAATATTGAGGGATATCCTCAACTACCTACACCTCTCAAACATTAACCTCAAATTTTCACAATGGTCTTTTACTAGACCATACATTGTCCAATCATCCAAATAGACCTAAAGAAACTTATGGATGAAGTCCTGGAATGCTTGCACCACTATGTGTGAAAAACAACAGGCACATTCTTCAACCCAAAGGGCATGATCGTATATGCAAAACTTCCCACTCAATGGTGAAAGTTGTCTTCTCCTAGTCTTCCTTTGCAATCCAGACTTGGTGGTACCCCGAGAATCCATCCGTGAAGGAATAGATTTCTTGCCCAATGACTCCTTCCAAAGATTTCTTTAGTGAAGGGGGTTGGAAAAAGATCAATGACACAAACTACGTTCAACTCCCTATAATCCATGTAGATCCTAATCCACCCATCCTTCTTGATGTTGATTACCATCGAGACTTATCCACTCGATTCCTCCACTACTTCAATGATCCCAGAAGCTATCATTTTTTCTATCTCCTCCTTAACCTTCACATGTAAATTGGGATTCATCCGGTAGGGCCTCTTCCTGACCGGGCGTGCACCGTCCTTTAGCTTTATCTTCATCTCCCCAAGGAATGGTGAACGCCTTTGAGCTCATGGTACCCGCATAGAAATAAATCCTCAAATTCATGCAATAGATCAATGATCTTAGAGACTTCCTTCTCCGACTAGTAATCTCCAATAATAGCTTCCTTAGGTTCTTCTCCTGAACCAATGTTAACCTTCTTTGTCTTTAAGGGCTCATGGTAGGTGCACATGCGAGTATCAGCACTATCCACTACCTCGTGCATCCCTACAAAATGGTTAACATCAAAATTTTCTACTTCCTCCCCATCAATTACATACACCAACTTCCCTTTCTCCTTTTCCAAACACGCGCACTCAAGTTGTAACTCTTATGTTTCCTCTACTTCTTTAAAACATGCCTCCAAACCTGTTCCACCTAGTAACTCTAACAACCTATCCTCCGCCATGGCACTATCCCCCATGGTAAGGCACTTGATACCCTATAAGGCCTTATCAACTGATGGCTTGGTACTCCAATACTCAAAGGTTTGAATGATGTCAGCCATGAGCTCCCGCCATTCCCCTGTCGGCGGCGTGTCTCTGAATGAATGTACCATGTGCGCGTGTAACCCTGTAGTGTAGAATACAACTTTTATACCCAAAGGGATGGTGGCAAAGCTTCCGTGCCTTCTCTCCAGATCCTTTCACACTCCTGGATATGGAAAGAGGTGGGCTCCTTCCCATGGTAGTCCTTGATGGTGGTGGGCACGTTGCTCCTAGAGAATCTGACAGAGAGAGCAATTCTTACCTCACGCCATTCCAAAAGGCTCTCCTAATGGGTAGCCCACCACCATGCCACTGTGCTGAGTAGGACATAACTTAACATCCCCTCTATTCCTTCTCATTCTTCCACTGAGCTTCCATTTCCTATAAAAAGATCTCAGGGAAGGCTCCTCCTGAATACTTAGGCAGTTCCTTTCCTCCTAGGCACCGAACTGTGCGCACCTTTGTCACCTTGGTCACCGACCCTCTCAACTGCCGTCCCATTAATTCATAAGTTCCATGCGCCCAATTGTCACATGCTAGACTGGTGGTATCACTTATTGACTGAGCATCCTAAAATTGGATAACCCCGTTAGTAGGGTGTATTATCTTTGGGTCCCTGATTGAGCACACATATATCATGTCCGTAACTTCTTCTCTCGGGGTTCGGTATAGGGCGTTGACTTCCCACTAGCTAGGTGTATAATGAACCACTCCTCCTTAATTTTTAAATCTGATGTACCCTTTGTTGAACCGAGGTCCGCATTGTTCTTGTAACACCATGGGTGCCCAAGTAGTGCTGGGAAATTGTCTACCTCGGTGAGCACCAAGAATTCAAAGTCCCCAGTAAACTTAGCTCCCTGGATAGTGATAGCTACATCCTTTAAGACACCGATGGGCATCGCCTTAGTCTTGTTTTCCATATGACACATTCGAAGATGGTTGTAATGCAGGTCTTCCCATCTGATTCCATGCATCCAAAGTTAGAACATTAACCTCTGCACCTGTGTCAATGAGGATATTACTAAGGAGCCATCCATCTACAATTGCATTCAATGTGATCTCTTTGTCATAGTCAAGGCTATGAGGGGGAAGGTTTGCATGCAAGACCTACCTCTCTCACTCTTCTCCGGTGTGTGGTACCTTCTCTCTTAACCATGATCCTAGCAAGGGAATTATATTCTCTTGCCTTATCATTTTACACACCTCCTTGACCTCATCTAGGTCATTCTTTGGTGCCTCGACTCTCCTCCCTTGTTCCTCCCTCTTGGATTTCTCCTTTAGACACTAGATTTCCCCTTGTAAACTCCGAATGACATCCATGGTGTCCTGATATACCTCCTTTTGATGCACTGGGTCCTGGGTACCTTTCATGAACTAATTCCTCCCTTGAAACCAAGTTCTTCTACCTTGGTATCTCTTCTTGTGCGCGAGCGGCTTCGCCTTTGTTGTCACCAAGATAGGATCCAAACATGCATCCTGTGTTACTCGAGACATCCACCGTATGTCCGCTTTCTTAATACTGACCATTGCAGCACCCTTGTCTTTCTAGTGCTGCTGATTCATGTGCTCAAACAACTCCGAGAACTCCTTGTACTTATGCTTCTTTCTACACCATGAGCACTACAATAGGTTTGGGAATTCTCATTTGTAATGCTCTCTAGACCCACAATTGAAACAGGTTCCATGCAGGAACTCACTCCTTCCTCCTCTGCGGTTACCATGACCACATAATCCTTCATGAAAACCCCTTCCACGCACGCCTCCATCTGTATGCTCCTCATAATGGTGATCATCACCCTTGGAACTACTGGCAATGTTGTTTTGGCACACCCCATGATCAATGGCCTCATGGATCTGATCAATGAGCCTATAGTCCTTAGTATCATGGGTTGTAGAGGTGTAAATCTTGCAAAGTAACAAGACACATTCTTCTGGATTGCACGCTATAGCAAGGGGCATCTACTTGCATCATGGTCCCCAGGAAAATTTCACAATCTACCATCACACGGTGCATATTGTCCTCCGGGGGAAATTATCCTTAACGTGCCCCTCTACTTCACAATCTATGCACCACAAACCACTATAAGTCTCATGGGCTGAGTTTGCAGAAAATTTTTCCAACTGCTTGGCCATAGCAGCAATCTGAGCCTCCAAGAACAAGCTAACACCAGTATCAACACTACCAATAGCCTTGGCACGTAGAGAAGCTTCCAATGCCTCGCGCGGGTCTGTAAAAGTTTTATGAGATAAGGCCCTTCTAAAAGGGGTGATCAATCCTCCAAAAACCACTGAGCATGCTGTGAAGGGTGAATATCATATGATAATTTATAAAAGAGAGTTTTAAAGTGCACATCATACTCCCGCACACTCTCTTCCATTCCTTGTTGAATCTCCTTCAAAGCACTGATGCTCTTCTATTCAAACTCAGGAATGTGGAATTCTACCAAGAATGCATTCTTTAAAGCAGTATAGTCCACCACTGTTTGATGAGGGTCATATTTCCTATACCAGCTATGCGCGTGCCCTTGCAACGTGGTTGTAAATTGACTAGCCTTCCGCTCTGGGGTTGTGATACCCTTTGCATGCCATAGTAGTTCACACTTGTGAACATGTTCCACAACATCCTCAATACCTCTATAATTGGGAAAATGTAGAGACATTTCAAAGAAAACTTGTGGGGGTGGTTGGGGCCCGAATCCTCCTAAGCCAGAGCCTTGGTTTTTTCCCTGTGTTTCCTCCTTCGCTCGATCCACTGTGTCCCGAACCACCAGATCCACCAGTCCACTAAGTTACGAACCACTAGATTCACCAGTCCACCAGTGCCCTCAACCACCGAGATCCACTAGACCCACTAACTCATATTCCTCCTAAACCACTAGATCCACCAGACCCACTAGGTCCTAAAGTGGTCGTGCCAAGGGTCCCCATAGTTCCACTGAACTACGCACCTATGGTCTACGATAATGCCCCACTACCAATAGTATACCCCACGGCACTCCTGATGTGAGACCAAAAGCTTGTGTGTCTATACCTTGCCCGAAAATTCCTAACACTAGGTTGGTGTTTGCAGCCATAAAAGGCCCAAATGAGAAATTATACCTCCTAGGTGTAGACCGATCACCTCCAATGTAATCAACTAGACTAGCAATATTTTCCCCCTGATCTGGAAAACCAAGCGCCAGGGTCCGGTCACTAGGTGGGCTCAGATGCATGCCAACGGTTCTTCTCTCTCCGCGCAACGAACTCTCATCAGAATCCGAAGGGGTCTCTCTTACGTGCTTGCCAAGATGGGGTCGCACAGACTACTCAGTTCCACATGCCTCTGCGTGAACCTCAAATCCTTCCCACAATGTCTACCGCCATACATCCATCACACCTACAACCTCACGTTATCTATCAATCTCCCTTTCACATGCTTCACCATACTTGAGTCATCTCTCCTCCCTTTCTTTCTTTGTCATGACATCTACCATCTTCCTCCACCCTAGCTTCCTCACCCAGACTCGGAATGGTTTAGCCACCATTGGGAATGCCTCTAAACTCATGGTAACCATCAAGATTTTCATAGCCAAAGGGACAACACGTAGAAATGATCCTTTGGGCTCCCGCAGAAACTCAAACTCAACAACCTCCAGACAAGAATATGTGGAAATGGCGTACTCCAAAGTGTAGCTAGCCAATACTCCTTTCCACCAATGATCCACAAGACGGGTCCACGTCAGATCTACATCCTGCAGCCTCTGGTATTCTTCTTGGGTCCACACATGCGATCCATAATGCCAACTTGATCTAGACGCATAGGTTGAGAGCCATTCATATAGTTCCATTGGGAAGCAACAAAAAAAGTTTCATACAGATCATGGTAGAGGTTCTCTTCTACCCATCTATGTGCATCAAACTCAGGTCTAGTGCTGAATCTCTAAGCAAATTCATCCTCCGTGCTCTTGAACCATGATTCAACACTTTCCAACGTTAACCGCTCTATCATTACTCATTACATAGATCATGATGAATGTTATTTCCCACTACAACTTCAAAAATAGGTCCTGCAATGGAACCAAGATGTAGTCATTTTTACCCTTATCACAAAAGAAAGGAACCCCATGCATGCTGCCTATCACCCAGCGGATGCTAGGCGCTCACCCGAGGCACGCGTGGGTGTCAAGTCTCTCTTTTATGTGATTTTAGTGGGAAACATCATCTATGATTTGTGTTTAAGAGATTTCAAAAGGATTTAAGACATACAAGAACCATAGAGCTCAGAACGGCCTCTAGATCCTTGCAGTCATTCCAAACAAAGTGTACTTAATGATTATATAACTTGTACCATAATAGAAAGAAGTACATCAGAATCCATACTGAGCATAAAATGAAAAAGAACCTATGAAAAATATGTATGCATCAGAATCATTGATATTCATATATATATAAACTGGTAACCTCATTACATCCATGGAGCCATTTACAGAATGTCACAGAGAAGTAGACCGCAGTCATGCATTACAACTGGACTAATGTAACTATACTACCAAAAAGAAAATTTACAATCCCCATACCCAATACATCCTTTCCCAAGTGCAATTACCCACTAATAGAGTTCTTGCAGTATTTCTGCAGCTCGCCCACTCTCTAAGTCTCTTCTCCACTCCATTTTTACTCTGCAAGCACTTGTATTTATAGCCTTTCTGGATTACCAACTCATCCTCTAGCACCCTCAGATCCGATGCTAAGTGTCTAAATGTGGTTCGCCATGTGAGCTCCAAGCCTGAGCTTTCCACTTTATACCATGATGTGCTTCTAAAAGCTTCTACTGCAGGCATGCTCCTTCCTGGGCCAACCTGTCGCTAGGCTGGCACCTTATCCACGCGTAGTTGGGTCATGCTTTTCACATGTTCTACCCCGAATGTCCAATTTGACTAAGTCCCAAACCCTTGGTTCCGTCCGCACTTGTCACGCGTGCCACAAGCTTCCTTAAACCCTTTTCTTAAACCCTGCCTTGCGCGCTTTTTCCTTGCGTGCCTTTCCTTAACTAGGACCTTACGTGCCTATGCACCTTTTGTACTTAGTCAATATTCCAGGGTCCCAACATCACCCCACACTACGCTTGTTCTCCACCCGCGGGAACACTTCTCTCAGTGAGAGAAAGAATACAATAGGCTTACACCTAGGAAAAAGAATAAGGGGATGAAAGAATGGGGAAAGAAGAAAGAATGGGAGAGTGAAAGAATCACTACAACAACAGACTAGGAAAATCCTTTTGCAAGTTGGCCTCCAATTAAAATAAAATATAACACACACTAATATCTAAATTTTAATTAGATAAACAAAAAAAAAAAGTCACAACTAAAATGTGAAAAAGGAAAAACTGGAAAAGATAGGTGCATTTTGAATATAAGAAGCCACAAAAGGGTCATAAGAGCATGAGAATTCTTTAAACAATGACTAAAAATATTAGGGCATTCCAGACAAGACAATCCCAAACACTTGAGAATAAGAAGAGAGAAGAAGGAGAGACATAATGGTAACCTAAAAATATGTCAATAATATATAATTTTAACCATTCATTAATTTAAGTACACAAATATGCTAAAATTATACAATTTGAGTAATAAATGCATAAGAAGCATTTTTAAGTGTCTAAACTTCACATTTGGAAATTTTGTTATGAATCTAAACATTCATTAAAAAAATTATACATAGTTGGATCAAATTTAAGATTATTGGATGTTGAAAATCATATCTCGATTTCTATGTTAATTTGGGTTTGTGTATAATCAATTTTATTATATTATTATTATTTTTATAATATACTATTTCATTTCCCAAGGCATTTCCTTTTTTAAGGTTCATGGTGCCTAGCTTCACGCGTGTTGATTTTCACCTAAATCTGTTATTTTTATAATTGAGTGTAATAAGTACCAAAAAAATTAATTAGCGGGTGGTACAGGTATAAGATACATATGAAAAAATTATAAATATTTAATATGTAGATGCCCACTTGTTTATAGGAGTAATAAGCCATTATTGCATAGTTGGTCTCTTTGTCACATGAAAATGCCTACTAGAATTGGAATTTTTCCCAAAAAGGACACTTATAGGTAAAGAATATTTTTTAATACCATGATTGAGCAATACACAATTGTCATATAAGACATATATTTTTTTGTGAAAAAGGGGATTTTTTCGTTTTCTCTAGATCTAGACTAAATAAACCTGATTATGTCAATTACCCAAAAAGTACAAACACCAATGTACCTCTCGATGGTTGTTCCACATGATTTGTTTGTGTATGGGATAACATGGTTGTTGTGGTTAGATACTCCCATTTAACTTAAAGCCATAATTCCTTAAATAATGATGTGGTTGTTATGGGATGAAAACTTGCTCAAAAATGCATTTACAAATATGCTTCTCTTGCTTTAAAATTTGTTTTCATACTTAAATTACCATAAGAATAATACAAGTGCATTCGTCCTTGTCTAGAAAAGAGATCTCTTGTGTCACGACCGCAAAGGTTCTTAGACATTTACTAAAATGACAAGCAACATGTGTCCATCTTGATTCTAGTGGATTTTATGGTTATAATTGGTTAGAAGGAGGCTTTTGTTTTAATTAATTCCATCAATGCAAGTTTAAGGATCTATCCCTCCATTGAGTAGTTTGGGATCAAAGTTAGTTGTCTTTAAAGAAAAATTGCGCCAAAACTCGTAATGTTACATGCTTTGAAGATTCAACTAAGGCTTGTTATAAACTATTTGTTTTGGATAGAAAAAACTTACAAAATTTGAAAATGAAGCTATTGAAAACATTGTGCATAGTAGCAAAATATTGAATAAAGCACCCAAAGAAGGGTGTTTGAACGGTTTCTAGAAACCTACTTTAAAGATGATCTTATTTCACCAAAATTATATGGGTTGACACTCATCTATTTTAGAGCTTAAGTGCTTATTCCATGGAAAAATACCTTAGTGATCATTTCCAAGGTGAATGTTGTTCAAAAGTTACATGCTTTACGAATACCCACATTAATGGGACATCTTATTCGGATGGTACATTGTGTTTATTTTAAGTTGTTTTCAATGATCAATAATTACAGGTGGACTATTATGCATTTTTGTGTGTGTTGGTATGTTAAACTTGACATTCTTCAGAACACAATTTTTTTAATCTTCGGGAACACAATGGTTTTTATGCTTAGACCACATGAATATCTATCTATCTATTCATTTTTTTCTTTTATGAATAATTACATTAATATCTATCTATCTATGTATATATATTCCCTTTTGCTAGATTTTGGGAGGTTAGATCACATGCAATAATTAAATCTATTTAATAGTGAAAGGGCTCTTAAGGAGTCCCATGAAAAAGGGAACAAAACTTCTATAGCTAGTGTTTCCATCTTTTTGTTTATGCTACAAAGAAATTAGTGAAGAAAAATAATTTTTTATCCTGGAGTACTTGGTCTTCTTTATATTACTTGCAATTTCTCAATAAATTGTTAAGAATAATTAATTCTCTATATTTCCTCTCCTAAATGTTTACATATATTTATAAAAAATTGAAATCCAATATAAAATGTTAATTATGTAAACTTTGATTCAGTTTTACACAACAAATCATATAATAATAATACTTTTTGCATATTACACTCATCCTCAACATTATAATTATATAGGAAATGTCTTTTCTATAAACAAGGGAAGTCATATCCCTACAATCAAACAACTTCCCAACTAACTAAAATCTCTTACTAACAACATTGATATTGTTGTAAGTGTCAACAATATTAATTCATAAATATTATAAACTAGTAAATTATTACTCACGTAATTATTCATATTACAATATTCACCCAAACATTAATAATGTGAGTACTAAACATATTATTTTGCTAACAAATTAACACACAAAACAAAAAAGTTATAATTAAAATTGAAAAATACAAGACTAAAAAGAAGGTGCACCTTGAATAGATACAATTACAAAAGGGAACTAGAAGTGTGGAGACACTCGAAACAAGGGACTAAAAACTATGGGAAATTCCATTAAAAACAATCCCATACATTTGGAAATATGGAAATTGAAAGGGAGGGAGAGATGAAGGAGAAATGTTGGGAAAACCTAGAAATGCACGTCAACATTATATAATTTGAAGGTATTTATTAAGAAGTATACACACATGTTGAAATGATATAATTTAACAAATAATAAATACATGAGTCCTCAATGATAATCAAGTTTATAAAATTTTCAATCAAGAAAAATAAATTAAATTTGGAGGTTTTATCATAAATCTAAACATTCATTAAAAATAAGTGTATGTCATTGGATTAAGACTAGGTCAATTGGATGTTAAAATAATATCTAATGTTTTATGTTAATTTCCATGTTTACATATGATCAATTTTATTAATTTGTTTACAATTCCTTTCCCAAGGCACGTTTAGTAGGAAAATAATTCTTTCATTAAAAATAAGTGTATGTCATTGGATTAAGACTAGGTCAATTGGATGTTAAAATAATATCTAATGTTTTATGTTAATTTCCATGTTTACATATGATCAATTTTATTAATTTGTTTACAATTCCTTTCCCAAGGCACGCCTAGTAGGAAAATAATTCTTCGTGGGTCCATGATGCATGCTTCTATGGGTGAGAAGGAAAGGTCCCATTCATAACTATTTTTTTAATGGCAGGTCATAGGCTGCCATATTCCATGGGTGAGGTGGACAGAGTTTTTCGGTTAAGCGGCTAAGAATGAGGGTTTCCATTCCGCCAAATTCTCCCGAGGCACAATCTTGATCTCATCCCTTATTACAATATCTCTTGCCTTCGCTTTCAGCAAGAATTGAACCCTGGTGGACTCTTTAAGAGCCAAGCATCTTCACCATTGAGTCAAACGGCATTCGATCATCCATAACTAATTTCACTATAACACTAGCGACCTTTATTTTTATGATCAATTATCATTTTAAAATCTATACTTATTTCTTTTAAACTTAAACCTTGAATTGTTTAAAAATGTAGAAATATGTGAAGAATATATAAAGATATTTACATATAATTTTTTAATTATAAATTTTCTTATAATATTACAAATCTTTTCAAGATAAATATAATAATCTTTTCTTAAATATAATTGGAAGGAAATTATTAATAAATAGGATTTTTAATTTTATTATCATGTGATACATAATTTATCACGTAATTTTAATGTACTCATTAGCTTTTTGTTTAATTTGAGACAATTTTAATTTTAATGTAGTGTTCTAATCAATATTCATTTGAAAATGGGAAAAGAAATCAATTCATTAATGATTTAAAAATGATAAATAGATTAGTGTGATAAGACATAATCATTCATTAATCTTTCAAGTTTTTAGAAATAACTTAACAATTTATCATTACAAACACTAAATAAAAAGCATAGAAATTCTAGATGCAATGATAAAGGTCTCCTTTTTATTAGACAATTCAAACTTTGTAACACTTACTTTTTGAAGTAGGTATATGAGAACTTTGAGTAAATCAAAGAGTTTAAAAAATATCATTAGGTATAATCATATCGTTTGGATTTTAAGAACATTGAACAAAGAAATAGAAGTCATAAATTTAAAATTTAAAATAACAACAAAAATGACATAAGTTTGTGATTTAATAGTTTTTATACTTGTGATTTAATTTTTCAAATCACATATATTTGTTCTCTTTGTAGTTATAATTTCAAAATATAAAATAACATAAATATCATAAGTTAACATTGGTTAGAACTAGTAATCGCACGAGAAATGTGCGATGTGAACGCTGAAGGGGAAGTCCAATATGAGGTTGATTTTGAGGGAGCAAAACATAAAGAGGAAGAGGGTTGTAGAAGAGGGGGTTAGAGGGAGGAGAAGCAATTGGGAGAGGATAATATTGAGTGGAACCATTATGTGAAAAACATGGTTTTATGAGACTTTGATATGTTACGAACACCGTGGAAAAACAAACACAACTAATGCCGAAAGATTTTAAATATATAAAACTATAGTGTGAAAATCAAGATATTGTAGAAACCATCCACGTTTCCAAACAAGAATTTTGATCGAAAATTAAAATGGTGTTATGTAAAACATCTTAAAAACGATACTTTAAAATCACGAAATGTGGGCAGATGTCACATGGAAAGAACCAACACTTATAAAGTAATGTCCATCTAGGAAAATCCTAATAGTAACAACTATTAAATGACTTCCTAGCCCTTTTGTGAAGCAAGTTTTAAGTGATACGTTCCTGCACTGGATTTTCTCAATTTGTGGCTAAGAATGTTGTCATAATAAATAAGGAAAAGGAAAAAGTAAATTTGCAAGGATTTAGGATCATGTCTAGAACAAACCAATATGGAATCCCCTGTTTATTTATTTCTCCATCGTCAATCCTTTGGAATTGTTTTTAAGCGCAAGATGTCGAAGAATAGATTAAATTTTTCACGCGTTGTGTGTAAGGTTCAAAATTGTGCAAACATGTCTACCAGAGCATTTGTAACAACAACATCTAACAAATATATTTATATGTAAAATATACTAATAGATTTATATGTAAAATATACTAATATATATTAACAATAGGTAAATATAAAAACAATAAATTGATATATATTTTATTAATAGTATAAAACTAACACTATTTAATATTTTGAAAGGTAATATTTGAAAATAACTGCAAGTTCCAATGTCCATAAGTTTTATGGAATTCAATTTTGAAATGCCAGATGAAAGCGCGTATTTGGAGTAAAGATGAGAGAGATCATTCTTTCAATCCATTGCTTTTTGACAAGGAGTGGAGGGTAGTCCGTGACAAATCCAACACCACGAGAGAGATCATTATTTCAATCACATGTCGGGGATTTTATGTGAAATAGGGATTAGTCTGCATTAACTAGGAGCAAATATAAGAAGATCAAATGTGTTTGGAACATCAGTTCAATTGTTAACTATCAATGAAATTCGACATGCATTGCCAAAGTGATAAGTAGGAAACTCCTATAAATCTTTGATTAAGAAAAGATTCCTCTTCTTTTTAGCAATTTTTGTGCTATATCAAGAAAAACATCATGCACCATGAAACATATCAAACTTCCATCTAAATCTTTAAGAAATGGCTCTATAAGACAACGTTCGGCTAATAGATTGTGAATCTTTGTATTGTTTGGAGAGGATCATGTCCGCTCACAACCCCTTCTACAAACCATAGCTTCCTCACATTTGCAATAAAGATGACTTCAACTTCGAGGAAGGCAGAGCGGCAGAGAAAAGATAATTGTAGAGAAATGCCAAAGTCCTCCAGAGCATCATAGGTCAACCTGCGTCTTTGCAAACTATTCAATGTAAATTTCCATTCATTTGAGTGGGTGACGTTTGCCATCACCTGCCCTATCACTTTGAGAGCTAAAAGAAGGCCTCCATACTCCCTGCACACATGCCTCGTTGCATCATGGTCAATGCTCATGGGTGAAATTCCATGATAATTGTGTGGAAAAGCATGGAAACAAAACAACTTCCAATTATCATCCTCCCACAATCGCTTTTGAATTGGACGTTGGATGCATCTAGAAATAGTAATTGTTTAAGCATGTTATTACTTCTAGAAGTGGCAACGATGAGGTTTGAGTTATGGTGTGGAGAGATCGTAGGTACGCATAACTCAATTAACAAGGAGTTTGCATCGGTTTACCAAACATCATATAAAAACAAAGAAACCTTATTTTCACTTAACCTCCCACTTAGCCATGTTTTCACATCCTCTTCCTCTTTGCTCTGCAATATTTCAATTATTTGAATATCTATTTGTTTGACAAGGTCATTTTTGGGAGCATTGAAAGTGGGAGGTTTTGAAACGATAAGCCAAAGCATCAAGCTATCACTGGACAAAAGAGCATGTACCTGGCTGTTGTCGAACACATTTTCGATCTATCACTAGAAAATATCCCTAGTTGAAATGAAACCATCACTGATCAAGCCATGTGCATCACCAAGCCTGCAAAGAGTTGAGGACCGAGTTGTTTATTTTCAACCGAATTAACATTCACCTTTGCATTGGCCGAGATCTTTAAGGGGTAGAAACATGTTTCTACCGAGTTTGCATTGAGCTACCAACAAAGTTGGTTGATGAAGGCAAGTTGCCTCGTTGTGTTTGAAAAGAGTCGTGGATCAAGTTGGAGGTTAAATATTTTGGCGAGTTCACATTCCTCATTGCATTGGCGAGCGAGTCAAGAAATCAAAGTATTGTGACCATTAATCCGTGTAAATATTTAAAAGTAATATTTATTATCTTATGAATAATGAATGGGAATATGTTTCTTAATTCCTTGGTACGTCAATTGTTAATTTTACAAAATAGTTCAAAACAATTATACAGCCTAGACATTCCTTTGTCATAAAAACGTGTTGAGTGCATTCAATTGTACCGAGTGTGTACACGGGACATAAGGGTATACATAAATTTAACATATACCAAATTTCAAATAGATAAAAAGAGAAGAATATGAACAGAACTCACAGCGCGGCCATATTCCAACTGCTAGTACATAATCTAAATCTTACAACAATATAGCGTTATACAGATTCTTACCCAAAAAAATGCATTGATAATAACAATGTAAATTTCCTATTGCTTGCCTGTTATTCACTTAAACAGGGTGACAATCATGTGAGTATACTTGAAATCAATAAGAATACCCTTGGACTGCGGGGCAAGAGCAACATATATAATATATGACCAATCTGAGAGTTACATTTTCCAACAACTTCGCTCCCGTGAGCGAGAGCGATGTCCGCCACGAGCTCCACATTGCCGGACGAATTCCCACGTGTTTCGAAGGCGTGTAATTGCAGCCTAAAGTCTCCACGTTGGGTAACTTGCGTACAATTGCATTTTTCTTGTACCAAGTGCCAAACATGTAGTAATAACTGTAGGAAAGCCTTACAGTATGGCATCAACTGCCAATGCCACTGTAACCTCAAAGTAATATGTGCCTTTTTCAAAAGAAAACTTAAAATTCTGTGGCCAGCCATCCACAATCTCCCATGAAAGGAAATACTTGACATTAATAAGCTAAAGTAGTGCACAAACAACTCCAATAATGTCAGTGAGTGCCTCCCCAAACTCGTTCAACTTTTTCTTCAATGGTGTATCCTCATCATGCTGAGATGCCTCGTGGATCTGAGAATGAACCTTGCCTATCTTTGTATGCATGTCAGTCTCTGTTACAAGGCAGATGCAGCTATCATTCACAACAGTTGTCCCTGCAAAAACCATGCATTCTTTTCCTTGCAACTCTACATCCTCACTATCCACTTTGTGATCGCTTTTATTCACAGACATGCTTTCTCCAGTAAGCGAGCTTTTATTCACCTGTATCTGAAGCGGGTTCAAGTCTCTGAGAGGAAACTACTGCCTGCCGCTGTTTGGTTTGTTGTATGCAGAAGAAGAAGAAGATTGAGTTTTAGGAGGCGTTTGAGTCGAGCGTAATGTCTACCAGTATTGATTTTGCTTCTTCTGCTTTTGAGCACCTGCGGCACGTGCACTGTGACCTTTGTAGCACAATTCCCGCGGTAGTCTGACAGTTCAGCCAGTGATGCACTGAAGAACCCCGCACATGAGGGGAAAACAGTGAAAAATGCGGGGAAGAGGGCGCCCTCCGACAGCAAATGCGCGTCCTCCAAGCAGACCTCCTTGCTGCCTATGCCCACCGGGAAACTCTGCACGGAACTGTCAATCACATTTATGACAACCTATCACATCTGTGACAGTCACGTACAAGTAGATTAAATTAATTTATTTTCTCCATTTAAACAACGCCACATAAGCATTTGACTTTCAAAACATTGCACGGAGGAGGGCGAGGCCTTCATTCATGTGCGGAGGGCAGGGTAAAATGCGCGCTCGCATCACTGTAGCTGCGCATCCGCACTCGCATCCTTAGTCGCCATGTGCGGGATCTATGAGAAGACGTCATCCCTGTAGATTTCATGGACATGCAGAATATCTGTCTGTTCAAATTAAAATATGATTATGTCGATGATGTACGTTGATATCCTAGCCGCCCACATCTTGTCCGTGTCAGAGAGAGGAGAACTCGACCCCATTGTAAAAAAACGCTTCGGCGTAAAAAGAATGGAAACATTTTAAAGAATTGAAAGGATATAAGAAACAATAGAAACCTTTTCAAGAATACAAATAATTTGAGAAACAACAACATTGGGAAGAGTCTATGAAGCGAATGGAACATGTAAGAAGCACTTTGAAAAATATCAACATTAAGAAGAAATTGAGAAGCAAAAACATTAAGAAGAAATTGAGAAGCAAAAACATTAAGAAGTGTGGAAGACACTAGAAACAATAAAATCATATTGTAAACCATAAAAAAGAGTTTTGATAGGATTAGTAGATTTTAACACTTAAAGTATTTTAATAAATTTATGTATTCAAATTCATTTGTGATACATTGTAAAAGTTCTACAAAATTCTCAACCCTATTAAATTAGATTCCAAATCCATATCTTTAGTTTGTTTTGTGTGAGGATAATTTCTTTTGTTACTAACTAGTACTCCCATAAAATAATTGGGATTTCTATAATCATGAAGGCATCACCAAATACACTCATGCCATTTTTGTAAGTTTAATTGGGATCGAGAAAATGGAGGCTATAATGTTTTGTATCAAATACAATAGACCATAGAAAAAAACAGAATTTCAAATCTAGCATAATATGAGAATTATCTAATTAAAATAAAAATCGCATATACATCATATGAGCAACCTAATGTTCGATTTTTAAAAATCACATTAACTTAGAGCTAAGCATGGAATATACAAGAATCTAGGGACATCGGAGTTAATGGAATACAAGATCATTAAATCTAAACATTTAATATATTCATCCTTAGATTGATCAACGTATAATTCTCAAACGATTGTAAATGAAATGATTAATTAAGAAATGATGACCTATCTTGATATTTTCGTGGCCCCTCAACAATGTACATCATATAAAATAACACACTAATAATTGCAAAAAAATAAATGTGAAGCTATTTGTAAATTTCTAATAGATTATTGTGAATAATGAATTCTTTAGATTCCTTTGTGCAAATATGCGGCGATACTTGTATATTTATAAACAATTGAAATTGAAATTAAGTAATGTATGAAACAAAAAAATCACACCTAAAAAATGAAAAAGAAAAGACCAAAAAGAAGAGTACATTTTGAATAGAAGCAACGACCAAAAAAACCCTAGGAACGTGGAGATACTTCAAACAAAGACATAAATGTTAGAATGTTCCACACAAATCAATTACATATACTAACCCCAAAAATATGTTAATAATATATAATTTCAACCATTTATTAACTAAGTACATAAATATGCTAAAATGATCTAATCTAATAAACATTCTGTTAAAAATTTAAAAAATTGTACATAGCCGGATCAACTTCAAGCAGGGATGAGATTTGACGGGCAGGGTTGCCCGTCAATGAAATTTTTAAGGATGGAAAAGATATTTTACTCCCTGTCCTCGTATAAATTTATACATTAAAACTTGTACTGACTCAGTAAATTTTTGAACAGATCATAATAAAGAAATTTAATAAGAATGTATACTTCCTAGTAAATTTGGCAGTTTTTATAGATTAATCCCTGTTAACAAATGAGGGGTATAAACTAACACAAACTGTCAAATACGTTCAAAACACCCCAAAAACGGGCGGGACGGGCATCAAATCTCAGCTCTGGGATCAAGTCTAAATTAATTGGACGTTGAAAATCATATCTCAATTTCAATGTTAATTTGGGTAAAGTGTATTTTATTAATTTGTTTCCTAAAGACATTTTTTAAGGTTTATGGTGCCTAGATTCAATCGGCATTTCCATTTCCATTTCCATGTGTGAAGAATTGCGCTTAGACTGTAATTTTTTTGAAATTGAGAGTAGTAGTAAAAAAACAAATAATCAGCAGGTCCAGTACAGATAAAACGCATATCAAAAATATTTTACAGATTCAATATGTAGATGCCTACTTATTTATATGAGTAATCCGCCACTACTGTAGCTGTCCTCTTTGTAATATCCAAATGCCTACCAGAATAGGAGCTTTTCCACAAAAATGGACACTTATAGGTAAAGATTATTTTTTAAGACCAGGCCTGAGCAACACAGAATTGACATATAAGACATCTATTGTGTGAACAAGGGGATTCTCCAGCTTTAGACTTTAAAATAAACCTAGTTTTGTCAATTACACAAAAAGTACTGACAAGAATGCACTTCTGATGGCCTCTTCCCATGATTTGTTTGTGTCTATGGATAACAGACTGTTGTGGATGGATACTCCCATTTAACTTAAAAGCCACTCATTCGCTTCTGATAGATAATGATGTGGTTGCTATGGGATGAAAACTTGTTCAGGAAATGCATTTGCATATATGCTTCCTTAAATTAGATATTGTTTTCATAGATAAGAAAATGGTCCAAGTGCATTCGTCTGTTTCAGCAAAAGGGATCTCTTGTGGAGGACTGCAAAGGTTATTGGAGATTCACTGAAATGACAAGCAACGTATGTCCGGCTCGATTCTAGTGGCTTTTATGATTGGAGTTGGTCAGAAGAAGGTTTTGAATTTAGTTTATTCCATCAATGCAGGTTTTAGGTTCAATCCCTCCATTGAGCAGTTAGGTATCAGGTTTGTTGTCCTAGTCTTACAATAAAAGTTGCACCAAAACTCACAAGTTCACATGCTTGAAAGATTCAACTAAGGCTTTGTAAGATTATGTGTTTTAGATAACAGCAAACCTGCAAAAGTTGAAAAGGAACCTAATGAAAATATTATGCACGGTAGCGAGACATTGAATAAAATGCCCAAAGAATGGTGTTTGAGGGTTTCCAGAAACCTATTTTAAAGATGATCTCCTCCTTTAGCCAGGATGGGTATGGGTTGACACTCCTTTTTGGTGTGGATTTATCATTGGTTGATTGACCAGTCAACCTTGCAAACGTATGTGAGGTTTAGGCTGAGGGCACTGCTCTATGTCAGAGCCGAAGTGTTTATTCTGTGGAAGAAGGCCTTAGTGATTATTTGCAATGTGAATGTTGTTCTAAAGTAACAAGCTTCATGAATACCAACGTTAATAGCTATCTACCTATAAACCCTTTTGTTGGATTTGTGGAGATTAGATCACATGCAGTCTATTGGATCAGCTATAGTGAAAGGGGTCTTATGGAGTCCATTGAAAACAACCAACAAAACTTCTTTACCTAGTGTTTCCTACCTTTTGTTCAATTCTACAAAGAAGTCGGCAGGGAAAATCAAAATTATGATTCCCCAACTCTTCAGCAGTAAAACCCCAAGGGCAGGAAAATAAAAACAAGAACATAATTCATCAACAAGACCTGGAGGAGCAACCTAAAGTCTTGAATGATGCAGTGTGCAGTGTCCATTTCACTTATTTTTGTTATCTAACTTTTTGTTTCCGGTAGGTCAGCAAGATAATTTTTGGCAGATATATTAAGTTCCAGCAGAGTATGTTAGGCAATATTTTGGTAGCTTCAGAAGCTTGTATATATTTCGTTAGTGTTAATGGTCTGTTTGATGCACCTGGCTAATTTTGGAAACCTGTCTGCTATTTTAATAATAGTTGTTATGAAGTGTCAACAATTTAGGGGTTTGGGTTCAATAACTGAGCCAAATAATCAGATCTATTGTTATTTGTCATTAGTATATGAGTAAATTATTGAAAAACCAGTCTGTCATCTATAACAGGAGCAGAGTTATCATCCTCAGAGAATTGTTGACATCCAACTGCTCTTTGGAATCTTCAGCGGCTGAATAAGCAAGTGCAGCATTGACATAAAATAAGGATTGTCTTAAATAATTGGGTAAGGTACGAAAACTTTGTATTTCAATTCAAAGGAGTACAATTTAAGGTCAAATAGACTGGTGGTTTCATTCTACATAGACCTATTCATGGTAGGCTCCCCTAACCCACAAAGTGTTTAAAGATGATCTGGGAATTTAAGGGCAAACAAGATTCCCACCTACTACAGAAGCAAGTGAGATGCTTTACTATGAAACCAAACTACAGGGAATTACCTAATTACAGAATACAGATTACAATCTTACAAATTATGGTTTTGGCAGGTAAACACATTGAAATATACAATACCAGTAAATAAGCCCTTGTTAGGGTTTGGCGTGTGTAAAGTAATGGTCTCCCAGACGATGTTCTCTGAGTTTCTTGGTGGAATTTTAGGATTCAATTCCACCCGGCATAGCCATGTTGTTGTGACAGAGCATAAGAAAGGAGGTCTGACCTGACATCTGATTTGGAGTTTGCAACACGCTTGCAGAACTCCACCAGGCCTAACAGCTCTCTGTCACTCATATCATTTGCAAATTTGAGCACAGGAAATGCATTTTCTTGTTGGTGGTGACGTAAATAGTTGTCATCAACAAATATCACCTTGCTCAAGTTCCTCCCAAGCTTAGACAAATCTTTGACATGTCTTGGCCCTGGTAGCTCGTTGCACGAATCTCTGTACAGCCTATGCCTGAAGATACTTCCAGATGGATCCAGTTTATCCAAGATAGCATCTGCATACTCTCTGTCCGCTGCAGTGAACACCACAATTTCGTACAGCCTTTTCAATTCATTCAACATTAAATCCACCCAAGGCCTTTTCAGAATGTAATAAGTACATTTGGTATTAGTATACTCAATTATTTCAACGGCAAAATCATACTTCTTGTTCTTGGGAAGCTTATCAGTTGAATGGACAAGGGTTTCATCCAGGTCCAATACCAGCGTCTTCTTGTTCATTTTTATATCAGTCTTCCTCATGGGAGGCAACATACTGCGCTCAGCATTAATGGATGATGACATTAATGCATAACACAGAATGTCCTCCCTCACGTCCGAGGATTTGTACTTTGCAACACGCTTGCAGAAGGCTATGAGGTCGAACAATGCTCTGTCATTCATGTCGCCCTTGAATTCACATACAGGAAACGCATTTTCTGACTGGTAAGAATAATAAGGCCTGTCGTCTACAAATATCACCTTGCTCAAATCCCTCCCAAGCTTGGAAAGATCTTTTATTATGACCGAGTTTTGAAGTTCCGTGCAATCTTTTCTGGAAAAACGGTGTGTCATTGCAATGGTTTTCTGTTGGGGATCCAATTTCTGCAACACAGAATCCACAAACTCCTTTTCAGCTGAGGAGAACACCACAATCTCGTAGCCAAGCACAGGCAATTTACTAAGCAAGAGCTCCAAGCCAGGCCTTTTCAGCACATAACAGGTATGTCTTTCCCCAAACTCTCAAAATCAACCGTAAAATCGTAGCCAGGCAGGGGCATGGGGCTTGATTGAATAAATGTCCCGCTCAAGCTTAAAACCAGAGTCCTTTCCTTGTGATTTTCCATAGGGGGCAACATAGGCACATTATTATCTCATTTTCTGTTATTATTGTCAATGTCAGCTGCTAAATGCCTCCTTACATCACAAGGCTCTGACTCTGCAACGCTCTTGCAGAAATGCATGAGATCAAACAATGCTCTGTCTCTGTCTTTCATATGTCTACTGAATCTTCCCACAGTGCGGAGATTTTCTGGCTGTAAAGACTCACAAGGCCATACGTCAACATATGTAACCCTCTCCAGATCCCTCCCAAGTTTACACAGGTCTTTTACCAGGTTTCCTTGCAGCTTTGTGCATGAATTTCTGAAAATCCTGTGGCTAAGCGGGATGATTTTCTGCGTAGGATCCAGCTTATCCAACAGAGCACTCGCATTTGCCCTCTCTGCTCGAGTAAAAACCACAATTTCATAAAACCCTCGCAATTCATCTAACAATTTGTCCAAACCAGGCCTTTTCGAAACGAAACAAGTGCGCATCTTTCCCTCGAATCCATATTCAACCCTAAATGAACCATTTTTAGGCTCCGGACATATATCAACGAGCGCTCCGTACAGCTCCAATACCAGCGTCAGCTTCTTCTCCGAGACTGCTGGTAGCAGAAAATTATCACATACAGACAATGGATAACAGGCAATTGCTTCCCTAACGTATAGAGACGAAGAAGCCGCAAAACTCTTGCAGAAATCTATAAGCTGGAACAGATTTCTATCATTTTTATCTCCTTAAAAGCCCCGAGAGGGAACGCATTCTCACACTGGTAAGAATGATAAGGCTTGTCGTCGACTAACATCACCCTGCTTAAATCCCTGCCAAGTATTGTCAGATCTTTAATGTAGATCGGAACGAGATGCTTAACTTCGCAACATTCAAAGTATAGGCGGTGCGTCATGGGGATAATAGTCTCACTTGGGTCGAGATGTTTCAGCAGAGCATCTGTAAAGCTCTTACCCTCTTCCGTATACACCACGATTTCATAAATGGCGGAGAGTTGTTGTAGCAGTTGGTCTACTCCATGGTTTTTTGTAACGTGAAATTTTTCCAATTGCCCTTGAAATTTAAATTCAACTGTAAGATCCTTGTGCGGAAGAGGGTTTCGACTGATAACAACAAGTGTTTCCCTCAGATCCAATACCAAAGTATTCTTGCTCTTTTGCAGGTCCATGGCGGGCAATTTCTTCTCGCCATCCATTGCTATTTCACTATAATTTGAAGGCTTCAAAAACACAATTCCTCAAATTGGTGGCGGCAAATATTTATATGCGGCCAAATTTGCAAACATCCTTTCCGAATAGTCACATGTAAAAACCGCTGATCTTTAATTTATCCAATTACATAAATATAGTTAACACACACGAGCTTTGCTATTTATAGCCAATTTTGATATACAGTATTTAAAAAGGAAAAGATAAAGAATATATAATTGGAATGGTGCATGATATTACAAAAAAAATTGTTTAAACGAATGTTTAAAATTGGAATGTAATTTAATTCTTTTATTAGATATCCAAATTTTTTTGGTAAGAAAATAGTAGTTTGGGCAAAGAAAAATTTAATTTAAAGTATTTAACATACACTTAATTTCAGTTTTTGTTAAGGGATCAATAAATTTTTATGGCGTTCGTCACGATGTTTTAGAATTGTAGAAATAATTTTACGACGCACTTAAGAGGTATATTCGTTTCACGGTAGGAAGGTGTACATTTAGAGGAAATTTGAACACGATTTTATTGGGAGTATGAATTCATTAAATAGGAGGGGAACACTCACCAAAAAAACATATTCATCGCACAACCAATCAACCATTATGTTAGTAGGAGGGCCACTTTCATTAGTGTATTTATGTGATTCATTATTGGACCAAGTAAAACTTTAATTGACATGTGTTCCTTCTGTTATCTAACTTTTGACATGTTAATTTTATGTCTACACTACAACACAAAGTGTAATTTGCACTGAATATTAGGTCCAATTTTTGTCACAAATAAACACTTTTCGATCTTTTTGGATGTGAGCTTTAGAGAAATTAAAACCGACACAAAAATATGCCATTGTACATTTTCAATAACATCATTTTTACTTGAATTTGTTTCAGTTCACTTTAACTAAATGCTTTGGGTTGTGGTAAAATTTGCATCGAGTTAATTTAAATTAAAATAAAATTTCTTGTGGAAATAGTATTACAATTAATATTGGTGGTGGATGACATTGCTATGGAAGTGGATAGAAAATTCCACCATGGAAGTGCAATCCACTTTCATGTCAAATCCATCCACCGCCAATATGCTAATAGACATTGAAGCAACATTTCCTGGACTCTACCATTCTAGTAACAACTATGCCCTTCTCCACCATTGCCACAACAACATTTCCTTTCTCTTCCATAACAACAATATTTCCATCCCCACTCATTGTAACAATATCGTAGTCTTCCCATTGAAGTCCTTATCGGTTGAAGAGGTGCTCTAACTCTTGTAGAGGTTTGCATTTAAGGAAAAAACACACTAGTATAATACAAAAATATGAAAAACCATGCAAGAGGTAGGATTTTATATCCATGTAGATAATAATTTTACATGCTCGATACCTCTCATTGAACCAAAGAATTATAATAACAAGAAGAGAGGTTTGCATCTACATGTGCCCATTCTAGAAAGAAGGAAATGTTCAATAAAATTGGAGAATAATAAGAGATCTAAAACAATATCCCATCTTTTTAGCTATCACGTCTTTCACTTCTAAATCTAATACTTAGATAAAAATACTGACCAGCTCAAATTGACTTCCCAATTTTGGTAAGTGACACGAATTTGAAAAGCGACACAAATTTTGGGCGACATAGTTCTATGTAGTGAAAATTCAAAGCTATTTGCTCTGAGTTTTCTTTAAAGTTGCTTTGAATTTCTATTACTAACTAATCCATAGAATAAAAAATAATGGATCGCCATAATTTACATGCCATGTAGTAGTTAGTGTTACTTTTGATGTCTTAAACCTTGTTTGTGATTTTAGGTCAAGTTTCCTTTTTTATATATCTCTAATCATCCCTAATTATCCATCCTCCATTGTTTTCCCACCTAGACGGTCATGCTAGTTCTGTAATTTCTACAGAAATGGTCTCCACCTTTGTGGGCCCTTTTACCTCATGATTTTGAATCTTTGAGGTTTAATGTTGGCTTTCTCATTTTTGTGTTTAAACTTGTTCACTAATAGGGAAAAAAATTGAATTTGATAAGTCTTTAAGTGCATTAGTGCTTTTAGAAACAAATCACATCAAGAAAAACAATTATAAGGAGAAATCAAATTCAAGAGTGAATATATTGAAGTTGTAAGAGAAGAAATTATTGTTTCGACATCATCCCCATGTCATAAGAAAAATCAATAATTTAGAGTATTCTAGAGTTTATTAGGTGTTTTATATCTTTGAAAAGATATAGGTATGACACTTCTATCTTGGTTTACATAAAATGTTTATTTCGAATTTGTTCAAGACATGAGGTGTTTGATAGTAATGGAGAGATATTACAATCCCCATTCACCCTTCTATTTTAATTGTAATGGTCATATAAGGTGTTGAGGTTAACTCAAGCATTTGAGAAAGGGAGGAAATATCCTATTAATCTGTAAAAAAACCAAAAAATAAATGAACTTAAAGGATCGAAACCACTTGATCAAACCCATCATACCATTTTCACATTTGAAAGAGGATAATGTTTCTTAATGTATGGAACTAGATGTGCCATTGTACTTTGTACAAAGTGGTTGAGTAGGCCCCATAATTCATATTTTCTAGGTTTGAATTTCCTTGCCATATGGATTTTTTTCCTATTGTTTTCATTAATGGTTGTCTCTAGATTCACACAAAATCGAGTATTATCTTATGAAATACTAACTTACTAGTATTTTCAAGCATTTCAATTAATCTAAGCATTTTTTATCATCTTACATTCTAGCTTCACCCATGATTTATGTAATTTTAGGTATGATTTATTGATTTTTATACAAATGTTGGGTTTAGCACACCGGTTGCACATATTCATTTATCGATCTAAGCATAAAGCAATCAATACGGAAATAAACAAGAAGAAATGATACACAAGATTTAATGGGGGTGAGTACAACAAGTTGGCGGACAAAAAAGGGGTCATAAGTGGACGTCATATTGCAAAAAAACAACAAAATCTCAACTTGTAGGGATTATTAGCAATACACACACTCAAAATTAGAAAAATTTATATAAATATAAATTGTAGCATCCGGAATCTAGTTTCTAAAGTACTAATTTTTTTAAAAACGGACAAGTTTAGCTATATTAAACACTTTAAATTATATGACTTGGTTTTTTAAAAAACCTATAAGATTGTAGTCCGTTTGCCCACAATTTGGATGACCAAATCTTGTTTTTTTTTTCATTTGGTGAAACATTAGATGTAGTTGTCTATCTTGGGATGGATTTTATTTTGTATTTTTTGAGCAATATATTTTTTTATGATTTTTTCCGTGAAAGTGGTCAAAAGATTTAGAAAACGGAGCGCTTTCTGTTTGCTTGCCATAACTATATCAAAAATATCGAAATCAAATATATATATTTTTTAACGTGTATAGAATTTCTCCACACTTGGGATGGTATAAGTTTTATCACATTTTGATAAGCGAAACAAAAGTTGCAGTCTTAAACGTAGACATGAACATTCGTAGGAAAAAATGTCTTAAAGACCTATTGTTAGTAAAAAATTATAAAATGATATTTATCTTATTCTATTCACTTTAAAATCAATATTTCTATGAAAGCTAATAATTCCCCTACGTGATGGCACCATTTTTGTGAAATGTTTTCATGGTTTTTAACATGGTTCAAGTCTATGGAAGAGCAAATTTGAAGTTTTTGACCTTTTACACTTCATAATGACCTTTTTCTTGTTTGACTTTACCATACGAATTTTGCTAAATTCATGTTGTTTTTTCGACATTTTCTTATCACCTTTGGAAGCAAAACATCATGGGAGACAAGAAACGAAGTAAAAAGGAAGTCATTAAGTAAAAAAGAACACCAAACGAATTAGAGGTAAATAGATTTCAAAATGTTGAGCGAATGTGGAATCTTCGTGAATCAAGAAGAGGTTGATCTTTAACCCCTACTATTGTAAGTAATGAGGAACTAGGTAATGTTTCTACTGTCAATGTTGAAGTTGAATTAAATACTCATGATGAAGATGTTTTTACTATCAATGTTGAAGAAGAATTAAATACTCATGATGTAGCAAATGTTGAAATTGAAGGAGACAATGAAAATGTGAATAAGGAAATTGGAGTTGAAATTGAGTAGATGATGACCCGCTAGGCTCCTACATAAAAAGACAAACATATATTAATATGTACATGCATGTTGATGAAACATTATAATAATAAAAGTGCACAATCAAATGAAATTTGAAATTTAAGTACAACTTGAAACTTACGTTTGTAACATGCCCAAGCTCGAGTAGTAACTAGCATGTTGTGATGGATGTTTCCTTCACCGGCTCTTGCTATTTAAAATAAAATTAAAAAAATAGTTTTTACATGTATATACATGACACAATCAAATACATATATATTAAAATCTCAAACATGAATTAAACTATTGTGTGTGTGTGTATTAAATATTTATTTGACATTTACCGTGAAAGACCAAGATCCTTTGCACCAGTTCTAAAAATATCCACCATCATCTCATCTAGAGAAAAGAAATCATGTGATCAACAAATGATGTCTCGCCTTAAACAGTGCATACGGCACCACATGATCCACACGGTGGTGTGGTGTGCTTTAGGCCAGTGCCTCCACCAACATCACCAGATGTAATCTGCTCACTATGTTGGGTCGAGTGTCGAGTAAGCTCCATCAATACATGTAGTGTCAATATCCACAACCTCCTTTGTATAGGAGGGATAACGGGAAGGCAAAGTGGGGGTTTTGGGGCATGGGGATCCTTGGTTGACCTATGCGTGCACCAGGTCTACTCTGTGCAGAGTCGCCTCCTCGCCCATAAAAATCAGAAAATTCAAAATAATTTGGGACCTCATTAAGCACAAACTTATAGGTATATAATTTCTTCAAAAATAGAGAGGAACCTCATTGTTGTTGCATAGTGGATAATCAAAAACCATCCACCATCAGTCCCCAAAATTATTTTTGATTTGGTCATCGTGGCATCAATAGATTGGGAATCGTTTGCAAGTAGTGCGGGGGAGGGCATTGGTTATTGGGTCAATAAATAATACACAAATGCGTTCTTTCCCAATTTTTTTGTCTTTTTACAACGCGCATGGGATAATTTATATGCATACCACCACCTATGATCACCTCTAAAGGTATTTCATCTGTCTTATAGTCTAAATAATGTTCTCAAAACGATTTTATTTTGTCATATTTTTCCAACGATATCAACTTGTGTTCCTTGGTTCCGTGGGGATAGAAGGAGCCACAAGAGCAGATCTATGTTTGGAGGTGGGTTTTGAGGAATGTTTGGAGGGTTTTGAGGATTTTGGAGGGTTTTGAGGAATATTTTGACGGTTTGCAGGATTACGAGCTTGCCAAGAAACTGACAAAACAAAAAAATTGTATACATAAACAAAAAATTGAAAAACCCATGAAAATCACAAAAAATAACCTAAAATGCAAACAAATTGATCAAAATCAAGGGCTTACCTCTTTGTCTTGGCGGCATGGTTGAAACTATCGTGATCCAGAAGTCTCGAAGAGCAATTTTTAGGGGTATTCAAAGTGCGAGTGCCAAAGTTCTAGGAGAAATCGCGGTTGGAAAGGGAAAATGGGGGAAAATGAGGAGTCGCGGGTCTATTTTTTTGTCTTAGAGGACCGCGATCATGGTTTTAGGTTTAGAAATCACCAAACCTATAAAAATAATTACGCGAGCACGGTTTATAAACCGCGATTGTGGTACCTAAATTTCAAGTTTTTATGTCCACTTAATTGTCCACCAAATTGTTGCACTTACCAAGGGTTCACATGGTGTGGGCTACGTCCACCAAGAAACAACCAATTTATTATCACAGAGGAAATACAATGAAGATTTGCAATCTTCCACACCTTCTTGGATGTCCTGTACTTTCTTCTCTATAAATTTCTCTTTTCTCTCAAAAGAAACTTCTCTCAATTCTCAAATTGAATTCTTCCTTCTAAACCCTAGCTTTATGCTTATATATGCATCTACAATCTTAGGGCACTTTAGCTATGTAATTACAACCATTAGATTCACTTTACAACTAAAGATAGATATAATTCCCACAACTTAATTATAGTAGTCACACAGAGGCAATGATTTGTCGGTTCCTCCTTTCCTGACCAATACCAGTCCATGGGTGACCGATGGTAGTTTGTCAACCGACACCGGTTACTGTGTATTCCAACAAGTCTGCAAAAGCATGTCAGTGAAGCAATTAAGCTCCACAACTCAACAATCTCCCACTTGGAGATAAATTTCTGCACTATACCGTACAAATCCTTCCTTTGATCCTTTCCTTGGCATGTTTCTCCCTCCTCAAGTCTCAAACTCGAAGACCAACAGAAGTGGAGTGTAGCTCCAACTTCTCCTTTGCCAACAACTTCGTTAGCATATCCATAGGATTTTCCTTTGTATGAATTTTCTCAACTTCAGCTTCCCATCCTCCAATACACTGCCGTATGAAGTGATATCTCAACTGAATGTGTTTTGTTCTAGAATGAAATGTTGATTTCTTTTCCAAATGAATCACACTTTGAATATCATTGTGTAATCTATAATCCTCTTTCTCCTTTCCCAACTCTTCCATGAACCTGCTCATCCATATCATTTCCTTGCTAGCTTCTATAGCATGACATACTCTAAACCTCTATAATAGACATGGACACAACCTTCTATAATCTAGAAATCCAACTAATTGTCATCCTACCTACTATGAAAATATATCCAGTGGTGCTCCTCCTACCATATAAATCACCAACCATGTCTGAATCCACATAGCCACATAAAGAAGTATCTGACCCTCCATAGCATAACTGCATGCCGAATGTCCCTCTCAAATACCTAAGAATCCATTGGATTTATTTCCAATGCTCTTTACCTAGATTAGCCATAAATCTACTCACAACTCCCACTTCATGTGTAATCTGTCCGGTGCAGTACAAACCATAACATACATCAAGGTCCTACCTACTGAAGCATACATAACTCGTTCCATGTACTCAACCTCCTCGTGTGATGTAGGACACTGATCTTTGCTCAATTTGAAGTGTCCAACCATAGGTGTACTTATAGGTTTTGAATTTTTTAAATTAAACCTTTCCAACACCTTATTGATATAATGTTCCTGAGACAAATACAACTTCATGTTCTTCCCGTGTCTCGTGAATTTGCATGTCAAGAATTCTCTTTGCATCTCCCAAATCCTTCATTGCAAATGTGTGAGCTAGATTTTCTTTAAGCTCACTAATGTCCTGTATATTAGATCCTATAATAAGCATATCATCCACATACAATAACAAAATAATATATCTCCCATTTCCAAGCATCTTGAAATAAAAAAATGGTCAGATTCACATCTCAAATAACCATGCTCATGCATGAAACTATCAAACCTCATATACCATTTCCTTGGAGCTTGCTTGAGCCCATATAGGCTCTTTTTCAATCTGCACACAAGTTTCTCCTTACCCTTGACTTCATACCCAAACGAATGATTCATATAAATATATTCCTCTAAATCACCATGAAGAAATGTCGTCTTGACATCAAGTTTCTCTAAATGCACTTTTTCTACTACAACTAAACTCAATACAGTACAAATATAAGTCATCTTAACAACAGGAGATAACATTTCACCAAAGTTAATACCTACTTTCTTTGTAAATCCCTTTACTACAAGTCTTGCCTTGTATCTCTCTTGTCCACCCTCTTCTTCCTCGATCCTATAAACCCACTTGTTATGCAATGCTCTTTACTCTTGGAAACTTAACCAAATTTCATGTATGGTTCTACTCTAAGGAGTCCATCTCCTCATCCATGCCATGCTCCCACTACTTGTGGGCTTTATCCTACATTACTTCTTCAAAGCTTTCTGGTTCACCACTATCAGTTAATAATAAATAAGACAAGGAAGGTGAAAATATTTCTAGAGGTCTACTTACCCTTTGTGACCTTCTCACTGAGATTTGGGGTGTCGGAGGCTCAATCTACTCATCCTATAGATTTGTATGTACTAAGACGGCTGACGGTGACGCTGGTCACCTTCTACAACTATTGGTTTGGTTAATCGATCTGGTCTGGATATTAGATGGCGCGTTGGTATAGGTGACCTATGCCGATCAAGGGTAAACCGATCCCGATTACTATGTAAACCTATAGGTGTTAATTTTAAATCCAAGAGTTCATTTTCATCCATAAACTTCTCCACCGGTTCACCTTTAGGTACCAAAACTTGATCCATGTACATTCTCTTTTCATTCCAATCAATGTCACGACTCCTAATTATCTTAGAACCTTTTAAATCTAAAAACCAAAATCTGAAATCACCAGAGCCATAACCAATGAAAGTACATATTTTAGATTTAGCATCCAATTTATTTCTATTTTCCTTATCAATATGCACAAAATATTTTGAGTCAAATACTCTAAGAAAAGAAAGATCTACCTCTTTTCCAGTCAAGCTTCTTCTAGTATTCCACCATTTAGTGCACTTGAAGGTCCATGGTTAATCAAATAAACTATCATGTCTACTTCTTACGCCTTTAAAGCTGTAAGGTCAATCCAGCATGTATCATCATGCTTCTAGATTGTTCCATGATTGTCTTGTTCATTCTCTCTACAACACCATTCTCCCGTGGTGTTCTAGGAACTGTCCTTTCTTTGTGTATTCCATTTATTGAACAATAATCATTGAAAGTCTTGCTGCAGTATTCACCACCATTGTCAAATCTAAGGCACTTTAACTTTGAATTTGATTAATTTTACACAAGGACTTTCCATCTTTTAAAAGTTTCAAAAACATCAGATTTACGATTTATACAATAAACCCATACCTTTCTTGTGGCATCATGTTGGGACCCTATTATAGCTTCCAAATCTTAAAGGTTCCTAGGCATGCATGACCGAAGGAAGCACGCAAGTTAAGGTGCGTAAGGCGAGGATTCAAAAATGGTTCTTAGATAACCAAGGACACGCGCCCACAAAGCACAATTTGGGACTTAGCCGTTTCGGCCTTTTGAAAGAACACATGAAGAACGTGTTCTGTTTAGATAAGGTTCCAGCCTGGCAATAGGGTATCTTGGAAGGAATATACCTTGCTATAAAAAGATCCAAAAAGTTAATCATGACATGGAGAGGCATGTGCCTGGGGTGACCCACACCTTGACACTTGGGGCTAGATTTGAGGTTGCAGAGGAGTTTGTTGGAGATCAGATGCCTATATATATGCGCGCCCTTAGCAAAGAAAAGAGAGAGAACCCGAGGAAGGAATCGAAGCTCTGCAAATTGCGTGATAACTATGAGATAAAAGGGGTAGATGATTATAGGAAGGATGTAATAAGGGAATGGGGAATGTAAATTTTGTTTGAAAGTCTTCATGTATGGATCCAGATATGGCACATGACTACGGTCTCCCCTTCTGTAATATTCTATAGTAATGTTATGAATGAATATGATAAGGTTACCATGATAATTGTATTAAGATATTCTCTCTGTATTATCTGCATATTTCTATTATGCTTTTGATCTTGTATAATCATGAACCTTATTTGAATGTTAAGTTTATTTGTGGATTTACAACTTCCTAGTTCTATTAATTCTATTAAGCGCTTTTACTTTTGATATGACTGAAAGGGTATAGAAGCCGTTCTGAGCTCTATAGCTTTTTCATGTCATTTAAATCACTAATTCAAGACCATGAATGATGCCTTCCACTAAACTCACATAAAAGAGAGACTTGGCTCCCTCTTGTGCACCTCGGGTGAGCGTCAGCGCCCACCGGGTGATAGGCCAGCACACATGAGGTTCCCTTGTTCTTAGTGGGTGCAAGAATGACTACATTTTGGTTCCATTATTGGGACCTATTTTCAAAGTTGTAGTGGAACTTGACATACATCATGGTGCAGTGTAAAAAGTGATGACGGAGCGCTTAACACTTGAAGGTGTCGAAAATTAGTTTAAAAGCATGGAGGACGAGTTTTCTCGGAGATTCAAGATCTTGGACCTGAGTTTGATACACAAAGATGGGTGGAAGACACTCTCTATCATGAGTTGTATGAAACCTTCTTCTGTTGTTTCCTAGTAGAGTTATTTGAGTGGCTCTCGACATATTCATCTAGGTCGGGGTGGTATTATAAGTCACACCCTTGGACCCAAGAAACATACCAGAACTTACAAGATGTTGATCTAACATGGACCCGTGCTATAGATCATTGGTGGAAGGGAGTATTGGCTAGTTACACTCTGGAATACGTAATTTCCACATATTCTTGTCCAAAAGTTGCTGAGTTTGAATTTTTGTGGGAGCCCAGAGGATCATTTTTGTGGGCTATCCCCCTGGCAATCAAAATCTTGATGGTAACCATGAGTTTAAAGGCATTCCTAATGGTGACTAAACCACTCGAGCGCTTGGCGAGGAAGCCGAGGTTGGGAAAGATGAGCTGATATGACGATTGAAAAGGAAAGGGAGGAGAGATGGCTCAAGTATGGTGAAGTGTGTGAGAGGAGATTGCGAGATGACACGAGGTTGCATTTACGATGGATCCATGGAGGCATACATTTTTGGGAGAAGAGGATCACATGGAGGATGTGGAGCACGAAGCGAGTCTGTAATGTCCCCAATTCCGAGCAATTGGCCTAACTTGGCCGTATTTTGGTCTTAGCCTGGTCATTCCCAAGGGACTAACGACTTTGGAGGTTATTGGGGATGGTTGTCAGTTTCCTACTAGGGTTTTGTTATATTTTGGGTGTTGGGAGGGTCTAATGGGCCATTTGTATTCTATTTTGTCGTTGGGATCACTTAAGTGGACACTTACGGCATTTAATGTTATGTTTCTTCGTTGGGGCCACTTAAAGTACCTTTTGGTGACTTGAGGGATATGTATTGCATTTAATGTTATATTTCTTTGTTGGGCGCCTTTTTGGGCCAAGGCGCCTAGGGGGAAAAAGTAACTTTAAAATATTTATTAAATGGGCCCTCATGGGAAAGTGCGCCTTGGGGGTTTTAGGGTTTCTTTGACATGAAAAGGTTATAAAAGGAGAAAAGGGGTGAAAGGATAGTCACTCATGCATACACTTATATTTCTTTCATGTGCAACTGTTGTTTGCAACTTTTTAGCTTGTGGAGTAAGATCCCATGGGAACCCTAGCTTCGGTGGTGAGAGATCCATCCCTAGCTAGCAGGGCATTCTTTGGTAGTGAGAGATCTACCATAACTTGTCATTTGAAGCTGATTTCAGGGCTGTTTACTGAGAGGTATTTTCAGGGTTTTGAGAGATAAAGTTTTGAAGGTTTTGGTGAGTTTGGGTGGAGATTTTCAGCTTGTTTCGGATCAGACCTACGGCAGCAATAAAGGAAGGGTTTGGCATCATCTACTGAGAACTTTTTACATCTACCAAGGAGGGCGACTTGTTTGGGAGATTGCAGCCCTAATTTTTAGGGTTTCCGGTTGGCATTTTCAGATCGAAGGTTGGAAAGTCATCTACTATATTTATATATGTTATTTCCCAAGTTTCATATTTTTGCACTTGTAATCGGAAATATATGAATTTTATAAGTTTGGAGTGAATTGATGCCCTAAATGTGTTGGGCGACCTACTTTTAGGACAAAATTAGGGTTTCGTGTTTGCTTTGTGTGAAAACTAATTTTGGAATATTATTCTTCATATTTTTTTGGCCCAAGATCCAAAATTTCAGCTCATTTGGACTTCTTTAGCAAAAGATATTAATTTTAGAAGTTTTCGGCTATTTTAGGCATCTTTGTAAATTTACGGCAGCGTTATATTGACTGAAAAATTCCAAAAATATTTCCTTTGTGTTCTTTATATTATTATCTAGTTCTCTTTAAAATTTCAAGTGATTTGAGTGGATATTTTGGGAGTTATTCATATTTTCTTGTTCGATGCCCTATTGTAATTCTCTGCATAAAATCATAAAAAATCAGATTTAGTATTTGCTGCAAATTTCGTATTTTGTCAATTTTTGTAAGATCCCAACAAGGGATATTTCAGTGGTATTAGAGTAGTTTTTCCTCCATCTGTTAGGGTTAAAAGATGGGAGACAAAGACGAGAGACAGTGAAGAGATGGGAGTAGATCTGATGAGACAACTGTTCACCAACATGGTGAAGCAGCAGGAGACTACCAACCTCTATTTGAGCCAGCTTACTGAGAGGTTAGCACAGGGAAGAATTGAGACTCATGCGGAGAAAGGAGAGGCCAACAATATGGGTCAACATGGTAATAGAAGTGAGAGTCGACATTCGGGACAAGGGTCCCCTCATGCATCTACCAGGCCCTTGGGACTCCACGAGCCTTCCTTCTTGAAGGATCCGGAAGTTTCACAAACACGACAACCCACAGACATTGTGGATGAGGAATCTTGTTGGGAGAAGTACCGGACATTGAGTGAGGGTTTCCGGGACAACATGCCATTTCAGGAGTATTGCAAAATGAAGATTGGTAGCAGGCCCAGGAGAGATTACCAGCCACAGGTACCTGAGTTTCAGAGGAGATTGGGACAAATCTCTATTCCACACTTCGATGGCTCTAAGAAGTGTACTGCCCAATCTTGGATTCAGAAGTTGAAGACTTACTTCGACTTGAATCCCATGCGTGAAGAGGATGCAATTAAGTTTGCTATCCTACACCTCGAGGGAGATGCTCATGACTGGTGGCATCATGGATTGATCACACAGGGGCACATGCATATCACTACCTATGCAGATTTTACACAGAGGTTGATGAGCAGGTTCGACAGGAGGGACCCAGATAGGCACTTCAGGGAGTTGACTCACTTGAGGCAGACTGGTTCTCTAGATCAGTACATTGCAGATTTTCAGAGGTTATCAGTTATGGTATCTGATGTTTCAGAGATGAGGTTGACTTCACTCTTCATGGCAGGGTTGGATCGACGCCTTATACTTGAGGTTTGTGAAGGCATTTGAGCCTTCTTCTTTGCATGAGGCTATTAGGAGATCTTGAGACTTGGAGTTATCCACTCCAAAGTCGAGGTTCCACCTTGCGTTCAGCAAATAGAACCTCCATCTGGATTAGATGAACTTGGCAGAGAGGAGCCTCCACCGAGGGGGAGGTGGCTAAGAAGCCATTCATTTCCGAGAATACGAGAGATGAGTTGAGGTGAAAGAAACTATGTTTCGATTGCCGCACACCTTGGGTCCCAGGACATGATTGCAGAGGTAGAGGGAAGGCCCACTTCATGAAGTATTTGAGGAGAGTGAGGATGAAAGAGGTGAGGGTTGGAGACTCACGAGATTGATGATGGGGATGGAGTTGCGATGGATAGTGCTTGATGCGGAGCAGGAGGAGGAGACTTTCCCTCGGGAGATTATAGCCACATTGTCTAGTACTCCGATGTACAAGGCATTCAGGATTAGGGGAGTTATGCAGGGTCAGCGAGTTATGGTACTCATTGATAGTGGGGCTACCCACAACTTTATTGATGCATCATTGGTGGAGAGACATGGTTTACAGACGAAGGACTTTGAGGGCTTCAACATTGTTGTAGCCAATGGGGAGTATATGAGATGCACGAGAAAGTTCCATAATTGAGCATCACCATGGGTAACTACATAGTTACTGATGATTTCCACATTGTTGGTATGGGAGTGACCCACGTAGTGTTGGAAGTGTAGTGGCTTCACTCTCTTGGTGAGTTTCGGACTAACTTCCAGACGATGGAGTTGAAGTTTAAGTCCGAAGGCGGGAATGTGACTTTGAGGGGATTATCGATAGGAGCCCCTAGGGTGGTTGCGGTGAGGAGCCTGGAGAGGACTTTCCGGCATAACGAGGGGTTTTATCATTGTGGATCAATGTGGAGTATGATGGATATGGGTGTGACCAGTAGTGTTGCACATAAGGTAGTTGCAGAGATCGGGATTACAGGTTCAGATCATATGAGTTTATCATTATGTTGGTTGTCTGAGGTTTCGGTAGACTAGAGATCTCATTTGCTTGTTGAGTACTCCAGAAGGCCGACACACTTGTGAGATTACGGATGGTCACATACTGAGGATGATAACTCTGACTGGAGGATGAGATGATCTTTATCAGGACAGATTGTACCTCTTGTTGGATTCATGGTTGAGGATGGAGATATTGCGACATGTGCATTATTCTTCCATGTCTGGACACTTGAGCTTTGATGAGACCTTCAACTTCATATGGGAAAGGGTTAGATGGCATGGGTTGAGGGAAGATATCCTCAACTTTGTACAAGGATGTGTAGTTTGTCATGGTGACAAATCAGAGTATGAATGTTCCTTATTTCTAGAGTTGATAGGGGATAACACTCCTATATGTATTACTGCTTATGAGGATGACGAGCATGTGCTAGTTAGCTAAGGGATGGAGTCGACAGGAGATACAGTGGGTGACCACATGATGACAGTTTTGTAGTGGCAGGGATTGGACAGATTGATAGTTTCAGTATGGGTACCAGTAGAGAGTCAAGGTGGGCAATATTCTACTTCAGGGACAACATTGTTGTCTACACCTTTGCATGGAGAGCATGATGACTATATGTGTTGTTTTGGTCACTTAGGATCACACCGATCTTTGATTTTGCAGTGAGATGGAGGCACTTACTTTGTGGTATTCAGTTTCTACACAAGGGAGGATAATGCTTGGGGTCAAGCATTTTTCGGGGGAGGAGGATGTAATGTCCCCGATTCCGAAAGCGGTTGGCCTAACGGCCATATTTTAGTCTTAGCCACTGGTCATTCCCAAGGGACTAACGACTTTGGAGGTTATTGGGGATGGTTGTCTAGTTTCCTACTAGGGTTTTGTTATATTTTTGGTGTTGGGAGGGTCTAATGGGCCCTTTGTATTCTATTTTGTCGTTGGGATCACTTAAGTGGACACTTCGGCATTTAATGTTATGTTTCTTCGTTGGGGCCACTTAAAGTACCTTTTGGCAACTTGAGGGATATGTTTGCATTTAATGTTATATTTCTTTGTTAGGGCGCCTTTTTGGGCCAAGGCGCCTGGGGAAAAAGTAACTTTAAAATATTTATTAAATGGGCCCTCTCCATGGGAAAGTGCGCCTTGGGGGTTTTAGGGTTTCTTTGACATGAAAAGGTTATAAAAGGAGAAGAGAGGGTGAAAGGATAGTCACTCATGCATACACTTATATTTCTTTCATGTCTGTTGTTGTTTGTAAATTTTTAGCTTGTGGAGTAAGATCCCACGGGAACCCTAGCTTCGGTGGTGAGAGATCCATCCCTAGCTAGCAGGCATTCTTCGGTAGTGAGAGATCTACCCTAGCTTGTCATTTGAAGCTGATTTCAGGGCTGTTTTACAGAGGTATTTTCAGGGTTTTTAGAGATAGGGTTTTGAAGGTTTTGGTGAGTTTGGGTGGAGATTTTCAGCTGGTTTTCGGATCAGACCTACGGCAGCAATAAAGGAAGGGTTTGGCATCATCTACAGAACTTTTCACAAGGGTTTTGGTCATCTACCAAGGAGGGCGACTTGTTTGGGAGATTGCAGCCCTAATTTTTAGGGTTTCCAGTTGGTCGTTTTCAGATCTGAAGGTTGGAAAGTCATCTACTATATTTATATATGTTATTTCCCAAGTTTCATATTTTTTGCACTTGTAATCGGAAAGATATGAATTTTAGAAGTTTGGAGCTGAATTGATGCCCTAAATGTGTTGGGCGACCTACTTTTTAGGACAAAATTAGGGTTTCGTGTTTGCTGTGTAAAAACTAATTTTGGAATATTATTCTTCATATTTTTTTGGCCCAAGATCCAAAATTTCAGCTCATTTGGACTTCTTTAGCAAAAGATATTGATTTTAGAAGTTTTCGGCTATTTTAGGCACGCTGTAAATTTCTGGCAGCGTTATATTGACTGAAAAATTCCAAAAATATTTCCTTTGTGTTCTTTATATTATTATCTAGTTCTCTTTAAAATTTCAAGTGATTTGAGCGGATATTTTGGGAGTTATTCATATTTTTATTATTGCCCTAGCTGTAATTTTTCGCATAAAATCAGAAAAAAATCGATTTAGTATTTTTGCGCAAATTTTTGTATTTTGTCAATTTTTTGTAAGATCCCAACAAGGGATATTTCACGATCTGTGCTACCCCATCTTGGCAAGCGCGGAAGAGAGAACCCCTCAGCTTTTGATGAGAGCCCGTCGCGTGGAGAAAGAAGAGTCGTTGGTACGCATCTGACCCCACCTAGTGACCGAACCTTGGTGCTTGGTTTGTTCGAACGAGGGAAAAGTATAGTTGATCCATTTGATATCAGTGGAAGCAACCGATTGATGCCCAAAAGATACAACTTCTCGTTTGGGACTTCTATGGCTTCACACACTATTCTAGTATTTGGTGGAATGTTTGGACAAGGCACATATACAGGTGGTTTTGGGAGCACGTTAGGAAGTGGTGGAGGAAATACGACTGGGAGTGGCACTAGTTCACAAACTATCGGTGTGCTATTCAGTGGGACAATGGGAACATTCGGCATGACGAACATAGGCCTCATGTACCTAACATAGGAGGATCTGGAGGTGGAAGTGGTGGAGCTGGTGGCTCAGGATCTAGTGGGTCGGTGGAGGAGGAAACACCAGAGGAAATCGAGGGACTAGGTCAGGAGGACAAGGGCCTCAGCCACCTCCTCAAGTCTTTTTCGTGATGTCTTTGCACTTACTAGATTACAATGGTATAGAAGATGCCACAGAGCATGTGTATAAGTGCGAGCTGCTATGGCACGTGAAGGGGATCACGACCCAGGATCGAAAGGCAGTCAATTTGCAACAACCTTGCAAGGATGTGCACATATTTGGTATAGAAAGTATGACCCTCATCAGACTATTGTGGATTATACCATGCTGAAAAATGTGTTCTTGGTAGAATTCCACATACCTAAGTTTGAAGAGAAGAGCATCAACTCTCTCAAGGAAATATAGCAGGGAATGGCAGAGAGCGTGTGGGAATATGATGTGATCTTTACAACTCTATTGTCTAAACTGTCCTATGATATCCACCCTTCACAACATGCTAGTGGTTTTTCAAAGGGTTGATCACACCCTTTAGGAGGGCTTTGTCTCATAAAACATTGCGGACCCACGCGAAGTGTTGGAAGCTGCTTTGTGCACTGAGGTAGTTGGTAGTGTTGACACTGGTGTTAGCCCATTTCTGGAGGCTCAGATCACTGCCATGGCTAAGAAGTTGGAGAAATTATCTGCCAACATAGTTCCAAAGACTCGCGGTGGGATGTGGTGCACATATTGTAATGTAGAATGGCACACAAAGGACAATGGCGGGATATGTACTTGGAAGGTGATACACTTTGTAGCAGTAAATTGTGAAATATGTCACAAGGATCATGATGCAAGTAGGTGCCCCCTTTTATAGCACGTGATCCACAAAAATGTATCTTGTTATTGCAAGATATGTACCTTAACCACACATGACACCAAGGATTGTAGATTGATTGACTAGATTCATGAGGCAATTGATCTTGGTGTGCGCTTGACTGACATCGGCTATTGCCAACAATTCCAAAGGAGATGAGCATCGGTATGAAGAACACAGAGATGAAGGTGCATGTGGAAGAGGATTTCACGAAGGATTTCATGGCCATGGTAACCGTGGGGAAGAAGTGAGTTCCCGCATTGAACATGCTTTAATTGTGGAGCCACAAACCATTATAAGCATGAATGTCCAGATCTTCTACAATGCTCTTGGTGTGGAAAAAACATAAGTATGAAGAGTGCCCAGAGTTATACGAACATATGATTCAACAACACTGGAAGGATAAGGGCACTGCCATGGTGAGTATTAAGAAGGCTAACGCAATGGCTCCCATGAGTAATACGTGAATCAGAACTAGAGCTGTTATGGTAACAACAAGGGTAGAGTCCACGCGTGCAAGGGAAGCACCTAAGTAGAGACCTCTGGTTTCAAGGGAAGAAGTAGTACATGGGAAGTATCCAAACCCGGCTCACCAGAAAGAAGTCTACCAGGAAACCATGGACGTAATTCAAAGTTTACAAGGGGAGATCCAATGTTTAAAAGAAAAACTAGAAAAGATGAGCAAAGAAGACCAATAGAAGCACCAAAGGATGACTTGGATGAGGTTAAGGAGGTGTGTAAATTGCTGAGGCAAGAGAATGTTATTCCCCTGCTAGGAGCATGGTTGAGAGAAAATGTACCACATGCCGTGGAAGAACATAAAAGGCAGATCCTGCATGAAAACCTCCCACCTCACAACCTTGATTATGACAAAGAGATCACCTTGAATGCAGTAGTGGATGGATGGCTACTTAGCAACATCCTCATTGACATAGGCATGCAAAGGTTAATGTTCTCACTTTGGATGCCTGGCATCAAATGGGAAGACCTGCATTACAACCATCTTCAAATGTGTTGTATATGGCAAATAAGACAAAGGAAATGCCCATAGGTGTCTTGAAGGATGCGACCATTACCATTCAGGGGACTAAGTTCACTGGGGATTTTGAAGTCTTGGTGCTTTCCGAGGTAGATAATTTCCCAGTGTTACTTGGGCGCTGTGGTGCTATAAGAATAATGTAGATCTTTGGTTTAACAAGGGGTACATAAGTTTTGAAAACAAGGAAGAGAGGGTGATTATACCGCTTACTGATGGAAATTCCACACCCTATATTGAACCCCTTAGAGAGGAGGTCCTGGACAAAATATATGTGCGCTCCATAAGAGATCCAAGAGACCATCCACCCTACAGAAGGAGTCATCTAGTTTGATGATGCTTAATCTGTCAGTGATACTACCAGTATAACATGTGATAATTGGGCACATGGGACTTATGAATTGATTGGGTGACATCTGAAAGGATCGGTGACTAGGGTAACCATGGCGCGTATAGTTCGGTGCACCTGGGAGGAAAGGAAATAACCAAGTATTCTAGGGATGTATACCCTGAGGTATTTTTGAGAGAAATGGAAGCTTAATAGAGGGAGGACGAGCGACGAGGTATGTTGGGTTATGTCTTCATAAGCACAACAATGAATGAGGTGGGTGGGCGCATAGAAAAAACTTGTTGGAGTGGCGTGAAGTTAGAATTGCGCTCACTGTCTGATTCTTGAAGAGCAATATACCCATCGCTATCAAGGATTTCTATGACAATGAACCCGCATCTTCCCACATCCGGGCATGTGAGAGGATCGGGGAAGGTGTGGAAGCTTTACCACCCTCCCTTTGGGTGCACAAGCTGTATTCAAAACTACAAGGTTGTGCATGCACTTGGTACATCCATTCTAAAACTCACCGCCAGATGGGAAATTGGCAGGAATTAGCGGCTGACCTGGTTCACACATTCGAGTACCAAAGTACCAAGCAACCAATTGATGAGGCGTTGTAGGTTGTCAAACGGCTCACTTTGGGGATTGCGCCATGGTGGAAGATAGATTAGTAGACTTACTTGGTGGACCTAGCTTGGAAGCGCAGTTCGAAGAGGAGGAACTAGAAGACATACAATTCGAGTGCGCGTGTGCTAAAAAGGAGAAAGGAAAGATGGTATACGTTATTAATGGAGAGGAGATGGAGATCCTGAATGTCGACCATTCGGTTGGGACGCATGAGGTAGTTGACAGTGTGGATGTATGTGCGCATGTGTATCATGAACCAGTCAAAACCAAGAAATTTAACATCGGCTGGAGAAGGAGCCCAAGGAAGCTATCATTGGGGACTACTTGTCGTTGGACAAGGAAGTATCAAAGATCATCGATCTCTTATGTGAATTTGAGGATTTATTCCCACATAGGTACTATGAGTTGAAAGGTGTCTACCATTCATTGGGGGAAATGAGGATAAAGTTGAAAGATGGTGCGCACCTGGTTAGGAAGAGGCCTTATAGAATGAATCCCAACATGCGTGTAAGGGTTAAAGAAGAGCTAGACAAAATGATAGCATCCGGTATCATTGAGGATATGGAGGAATCATAATGGATAAGTCCAATGGTGATCAACATAAAGAAGGATGGATGGATTAGGATATGTGTGGATTACAGGGAGTTGAACATTGTTTGTATCATAGATCCTTTTCCCACCCCCTTCACTGAAGATATTTTGGAAGGATTTGTTGGGCATGAGATCTATTCCTTTACAGATGGATTCTTGGGATATCACCAAGTAAGGATTGCCAAGGAAGACCAAGAAAAGACAAATTTCACCACCAAGTGGGGAAGCTTTACATACATGGTCATGCCCTTTGGATTGAGGAATGTGCCCGTTGTATTTTCGCGCATAGTGGTACAAGCATTTAAGGACTTCATCCACAAGTTCCTTCAAGTATATTTGGATGATTGGATAGTGTATGGATTGGTCAGGGACCATTGTGATAACTTGAGATTGATGTTTGAAAGATGTCGGCAGTTGAGGATTTCCCTCAACATCAAGAAATGTGTCTTTGTAACTCCTTTTGGAACATTGTTGGGGCATATCATATGCAAAGAGGGCTTACTGGTGGATCCCGTGAAAGTTGTAGTTATTGTGGGATTAGGGGAGCCCACCAGCCAAAGCATCATGCATGGATTTCTTGGACACATTGGGTACTACAAAAATTTCATTAAGGGATATGCCAAGATCGCGCGCCTTTGGAAATATTTCTCAGACATAAGAGTTCCTTTCAGTGGGGAGAGGTGCAACAAAGGGAATTTGACACTCTAAAAGAAAGGCTTATCACCGCACCTATTCTATGATTCCCATCATGGGATAAACCTTTCCATGTCCACGTGGATGCCTCTGGTACAACAATGGGAGCCATTCTTGCTCAACCAGGAGAGGGGATTGTTGATCATCCCTTGTGTTTTGCAAGTAGAAAGTTGACACCAGCAGAACAAAATTATACAACGACCGAGTGTGAGGCATTGTCAATGATCTACGCGCTCCACAAATTTAGACAATATCTGCTGGCGACTCCCTTCATATTCTACACTGACCATATGGCCTTGAAGTATCTAGTAAACAAAGCAGTGTTGCAAGGCGCATATATTGTTGGGTACTTTTATTTCAGGAATTTAAATTCAGAGTGGTGGTAAAACCGGGAAAGAACAATTGTGGGCCGGATCATTTATCCAGGATTGATTCGGGAGAGGATGCACAAAGTATCGAGGAAACCATGCTAGACATGTAACTATTTAGGTTGCAGCACATGCCCTCAGAGTTAGAGGACATTGTTGTTTTTCTCAAGGAAGGTGTGGTGCCCTGAAGGGATTAATGCACTGGAAAGGAAAAGGTTAGCCATATGTGCCACGCCCTTCATGTTGATCAATGGGGATTTGTACAAAATGGGCTGCAATGAGGTTTTTTGTTTGGTGTGTATTAGAACATGAACGCATGGCCATAATAGAAGAAGCTCATGGTGGGATTGCTGGAGGACACTATGCAGGGAATGTAACCATGCGTAAGATCCTAGTTGTCAGAATATGGTGGGAGATGATTCACCAGGATTGCATTGAGTTTTGTAAGGCCTGTGACCACTTGCCAGTGCCTTGGAAAACTTGGAAGAAGGGATGAGATGCCCTTATGCCCCATCGCCATGACATGGAACCTTTTGAGAAATGGGAAATAGATTTTGTCGGACCAATCTCACCAGCTGCGTGAAGGACTAACTCATGAGTATATCATTACCTATACTGATTATCTAACAAGGTGGGTAGAGGCCACACCCACTAAGGATTGCACCGCAGCCATGAGCCTACTAGCTATATTTTTGGGAGAACATTATCAGTAGGTATGGGTGCCCATTAAGTTTAACAAGTGATAGGGGCACTCACTTCTTAAATGAAACCATTAGGATTCTATTGGTAGAATTCATGGTAGCCCATCACAAGACTAGCCCTTATCACCCTCGGGCAAATGGGACTACAGAGGCATTTAACACACGTAGGAGGGTTGGACGATGAGCAAGTGCTGGAAGAAAGAATAGATGAATTGATAAAGTTGGATGAAAGGAACTCACTAGCAAGATGGAGCCAAACAACTAAGAAGGCAAAGCAAAAGGCATGGCATGACCGCCATATTAAGAACAAATAGTTTGAGTTGGCGGATAGTGCTGCTAGATGATTCAAAATTTCTACGCCATCTTGGAAAGTTGAAGGTGCATTGGTTGGGTCCTTATGTAATTTCATACATCCTTGATTCAGGCGTGTGGCCCATTATAAGTGCTAGATGGAACAAAATTACTTGACACTTCAATGGGAGTAGGCTAAAGCCCTACTATAAATAATGCTTCTTGGTGTTTGTAAATAAAGGGAAAAGAAAAAGCATTAGTTTAGAATTTCCTTTTATGCTTTTCCTTTCTTGTATTTCCCTTTTGCGTTGTTGTTTTGTTTTGCACCTTGGGCACTGATAACCTTATTACTTTTTGACTTATGAATGGGCAAAGGACCGTGCATCGTTTTAGTGTGGGGTGAGATGATGAAGAGAAACTTGGAGTTATTCTGCTAGGAGGATTTGGGTCGGTGGAAAAATAAGGTTACATTGGAATTTCACGACAAAGGAGAAAAAGTGCAAAAATATGAGGTAGGTGAAAGCAAGAATCATGAGGATGGAAGAAGTGCCTTTGGCACCAATAACATGTGCACAAGAGTCTTCTGTCAAGATGGATTGTTTGCACGCCAAAAGGTTGGAAATTTTTCGCGCAAGGATTGGGCATGTAAGGAGAAGCGTTGAAGTCGGGTTTTGTTTGAAAACACCACATTAAACATTGTCATACGGTGGTAGGTAGCCTAGCCTTAAATGCATAAAAGTGGGAAAAGCTATAAATACAAGAGTGGGCATTTCATTATTTCACTTTGCGAACACAAGAAGAGCGATTTTATTTCAAGAGCTAGGGTTTCAAGAACTGACTCATGCAAAGGAAAATCCCAAGAACTTAAGCACAATTGGGTTAGATCTACAAACCAGAAGAAGTGATTCATGGGTGTGAGGAACGTTGTGAAGAAGTCTGTGATCAAAGGAGAAAAATATGAGATTAGGGTTTGTGTTTTAGGGCACAGGGCACATGAGGAAAACATTCAAACAACTCGCAAGTTAACTTGGGAATGAAAGCAAAGGGTGCAATGATGGCCATGAAACCAGTTGATAAACCTACAGAACAATCCAAGAAGGGAAAGGGTAAAGGAAAAGGAAAGAAGAAACAAGAAGAAATACCCTTGGATATAAATGAGGAATGGTACTCGGAGATGCAATACCGGATGGGGTTTTGCTAGGGCAAGAGTGGGAGTCCCACATAAGACAGATGACCGTGATCGACTACAATCACCGGTCAAGTACAATCGCAAAGGAGATGGCACTGGAGTTGGTGTGCCCCACAAATAAACTGAACACCTGATGGGTTGCTGATCTACAGTGACATGGTCAAGGTGAAAATGGAGAAGGTAGGGCTTCTCCAACTTTTCGAGTTACCATATTTTGGGAAGCCCGAGTGCTTTTACCAATGGTTGATGACGTGCGTACATGAAGACTTCTTCTACTTTGCAAGGCACAAAATGTGCATAACTCCCCAACTAATTTCATGCTTCACAGGCCTAAACTGTGAAGGGGACGTGCTCAAAGATGACCTCCTGGATGAAGAGGCAATCAAAGAAACCATAACATCCCAGGGATTGAAGAAGGGATCAAGGTACTACGATGTCTCGGATATCAATAATCCGGTGATGAAGATGGCTGCTCACCTAGTCTCCAAGCTGAATGGACAAGAAAGGTGGACCCAGGTGAGAAACCTCAGCTAAATGTCTCTGCAATAAAGTCGCGAGAGGGCACCATATACAACCTCTCCCAATATATTGCTAGATGGAATCATAAGTAGCGTGGAGAAGGGAGGAAAGATCCTATTTGGAAACATTCTGTTGACAATTGTGTTCTCAGAAATTGGGGTGCCAGATGCATCTGAAAAGTTCATGTGGGAGTACCTGCTGAAGATCCCTCACCTATGGAGAGGTTTCAGAAATACACATGTGAATTAATGACAGGGGTACACAAGGCATGCTTAGACAAATGGTATACGCACCTTAGGAATGCATTTGGGGCTGAATGGTGGATCCTTGAACAACTCCCCATGGCAACCGAAGGAGAAGTAGAGTTTGCAGTCTACTAGCACTTCTGTATTGGTAGGTTCATTTTGGTCAATGGAAGCTGGAGTCCATGGTGCAAACTCCCATTCTCATTTACTGCCCAATTTTTCCAAGTGGGAGTAAACAAATACAAGGAGTCGAAGAAATTAGACCTTGACTTGTCCACCCTTGATAGAGAGCATAGGGAAATGAGGAAGAAGCTGGTCTACCCAGAGAAGCGTGCATACATTGAAAGGTACGTGTCGTAAGATGTGCATATTGTAAGGCCTTTGACCTTACCTATTGCTAGGAGCAATGCCGCAAGGATTTACCTACGCATAAGGCCAAAATTCGAAAAGGGCGTGTACGTGGAAAATGAGATATCCATCCCAGACGACCCTACTGGAAGAAAGAAGCCCACGCCAAAGCATAAGGAGAGGGAAGAGAAAGAGGAACAAAGGGCGGTGGAGAAGTAGGATGTAGGTACCGCGGGGACAAGTACCTACGTCCGGAAGAAGAAGAGAATGGTGGTCAAGGAGAAGACCCCAAAACCTGTGAAGCCACCATCCCCGAGGAACCCTTAGATGAAGAGAAGACCACATCCTCGACTCCAGATTTTTCAGCAAAGGAAGAAGAAGAGGGGATGGAAGAACTAGATTCGAGGATACGAGACGACATGAACGCCTATATAGGAAAAAAAAAAAGGATGATGATAAAGAGGAAGAGCTGGAGAGGTAAATAAGGCGCTGATTGATGTCCATGATTCAGAGGAAGAGGAAGTAGAAGATGTAAATGATGCCTTCATCTTTGCAAGGAGGAAGGGCACCCAAGGGGAGGAAGGCATGGAGCGAAGAAAGGAGCGAGGGGGAAAGTACTAAGGAGCCAGATATGCCCAAGCTCACTTAGGAGGAGGTGGATGAGAAAGCAACAAGGGAGGCGAAGAGGATGATTAATTCCTTGGTTGATAAGGAATTGGAGCAAGCGCGGAGATTGTGCTCGGTGAATTCAAGAAAGATAAAAGGGAGAAGAGTGTAAGTAGCATAAAAGGCCCAACTCTTTCAAAGAATCGCATTCCCAAGGGTGTGCGACATGAAGAAAATAGGTGAGAGGGGAAGAATAATGATGGGATATGTTGATGACCCCAACAAATTTTTTTTGTGTGCATTTCTAGAGTACCATGCCCACCAAGGAGCTAACCGCCATGGAGTCCTTTGATCCTGAGGGTGGATACCCATGCACAAGAAAAATGCTATCGTGGGCATTCGACTCCCACCTTGATGAGCCCGAGTTTGAGGTTAACCAAGGAGCGATACTAGCACTATCTCGAAGGAAAGGGGGACAACCCCATTATAAACACGCAACAACTATCGGATGAGCAAGTGTGTAACGTGCTCAAAAAAGTCTCCATGGAAGTTGAGGCTAGGCTCTTCTACAGAAATGACAGGGTTAAAGTCTTGGAGGACTTGATGGAGAAGAGGAAGGAAGAAATAGTTAAGCTAACAAAGGAACTCAGCCTTGAAAAGTTGATCAGTGCTCAACTACAACAAGAATTACAAGAGGAGAAAGCTAAAGTGTGTGAAGTTTCCAAGAAGGTGGAGCTCATCTCCCAAGCTATTATCATGAAGCACCTAGACCTTAACCCTCCCGCGCAAAAATATGGTTCCTCTCGGAGTGTCTTGAGGACTTAACTCGGATCCTCACCATGGAAAGGCAGCCTTTGGCCTTGGAGTCGGTAGAGGATGTAGCTGCATGCTTGGAGCAGGAGGACAAGTTGAAAGTCATCACACTCGTAGCTGAATACAACAAGGTGCTTGCTGATGTAAAAATAGCTACACAAACCACCTGGGGTCGCATACGACCATTATACGGATCAGGACAAGGTGACAAGCATGCTGCTTTCCAGATGACAAGGCCGAGCTGAAGGACTTCAGGGAAAAGAATAAAGGCAATAGAGCTAGAGCGAGAAAAGATTCTAGCCAAAGTAGAAAGAAAATTTGAAGCTATTGAGATCTGGCGGGTCTCAATCAAAACCTAGCTTAAAGAGCTCTACAAGGTCATTACGAGGAAGATGGATGCCTTGGAAGATCAAGCAAAGGAACTGGAGATGGTGGTAGAGACCATAAACACAAAAGGGGAAGGGTTAACCTTTGATGAGGTGAGTGCATTGGTTGGTGACCTTTGCACAAGAGCATAGGATGAAGTTAGTGCATGGAATACGTCTGGAGGCCGACCTGCGGTAGATTTTCCCCTTCTTCTTCTTTAGGTAGTTCTCCTTCTATTCTTTCTCTCCCCCATTCTTTATTCTTTCCCTCCATTCTTTTCCAAGGCAAGGCCTTGCCTTTTTGTACTACATTCTTTGAAGAGGTTCCCGAGGGTGGAGAACAGGTGAAGTGTGGGGTAATGTTGGGACCCTATTATAGCTTCCAAATCTTAAAGGCGTGTAGGCACGCACGACCGGAGGAAGTGTGCAAGTTAAGGTGTGCAAGGAAGGATTCAAAAAGGGTTCTTGGAGAACCAAGGATGTGCGCCCACAAAGCACAATTTGGGACTTAGCCATTTTGGCCTTTTGGACAGAACACATGAAGAATGTGTTCCATTTGGATAAGGTTCCACCAGCAACACAGGGTGTCTGGAAGGAATATACCTTGCTATAAGAAGATCCAAAAGCTAATCATGACATGGATAGGCATGCGCACGGGTGACCCACACCTTGACACTTGGGGCCGATCCGAGTTTGTAGAGGAGTTTTTTGGAGATTAGATGCCTATATATATGCATGCCCTTAGCAAAAAAGAGAGAGAACCCGAGGAAGGAAGCGGAGCTCTGCAGAATTACTGCGAGAACTATGGGATAAAAGGGGTAGATGATTATAGGAAGGATGTAATAAGGGAATGGGGAATGTAAATTTTGTTTCAAAATTCTTCATGTATGGATCTAGATATGGCACATGACTATGGTCTCCCCTTCTGTAATATTCTATAGTAATGCTATGAATGAATATGATAAGGTTACCATGATAATTGTATTAATATCTTCTCTTTGTATTATCTGCATATTTCTATTATGCTTTTGATCTTGTATACTCATGAACCTTATTTGAATGTTAAGTTTATTTTTGGATTTACAGCTTCCTAGCTCTTCTAATTCTGTTAAGTGCTTTTACTTTTGATATGACTGAAAGGGTATAGAATCCATTCTGATCTCTATAGCTTTTTCATGTCCTTTAAATCACTAATTCAAGACCATGAATGATGCCTTCCACTAAACTCACATAAAAGAGAGACTCGGCTCCCTCTCGCGTGCCTCGGGTGAGTACCCAAAGTGCCCACTAGGTGATAGGCCAACGCGCATGAGGTTCCCCTATTTTTAGTGGGTGCAAGAATGACTACACATCATCAATGAAAGTAACATAGTATTGGGATCCTCCATGAGAAGCTACCTGGGTTGGTCCCCACACATCTGAGTGTACAAGCTCTAATTTATGTTTCTTCTTTATTGCCCCAACTTTGAGAAATCTCACTCTCTTCTGCTTTCCAAAAATACAATGCTCACAGAAATCAAGATCTACACATTTCAGATCTGATAACTTACCCTTTTCCTTTAAGATCTACATTCCCTTTTCACTCATATGGCCTAGTTGATTGTGCCACATGCTTGTATATGAATATGAAGTAGATAGAACATAAAAGGAATTAGTAATATAGGTAGAAAAATACAATGGTCTTACCTTCTTGCCTCTTACCACAACAAAATATCTCTTGGTAACTTTCCAATATTTGATTATGCATGTAACCATGCAACCAGTTTCACACAATTGTCCTGCAGAAATTAAATTTATTTTGAGGCTTGGAACATGCCTCACATATTTCAATATCCATGTATTTCCATTCTGCAATTTAAGATGAACTTCACCTCTACCAATAATAATGCATGGTTCATCATCTCCTAAATAAACATGCCCAAAATTACCTTGGACATAATTTCTGAAATAGCCCTTATTAGGGGTTATATGGAAAGAAGCTCCTGAATCTAAAACCCATGACTCAATTTTACTATCCAATGAGAGAATTAGGGCATATTACATTACCTATTTTACAACAACATTTGCCTCTTTACCTTTCTCTGGTACATTCTCTTTGTTTTCCTTGAACCAACAATCCTTCTTTGCATGACCTTTCTTTCCACAATTCCAACAGATTATACCTCTACCTCTGGATTTAGATATGCCATTCTTAGACTTTGATTTCCCATTATTCTTGCTCTTGGATCTCTCCTTTTTCCTTCCCCTTTTTCTACATTCAAAGCATTCCCAAATGATGATTCTCATGTACTTTTCCTACGTATTTCTTCATTTAAGATTATACTAACCACATCATCAAACTTTAAAACATTAGTAGTCAGATGTTGTATTACTAACAACCATTACCAAGTTATCCCAACTATCTGGAAAAGAGCATAATAATAAAAGTTCTTTCACTTCATCCTCAAATGGAATACTAACTGATTTTAATTGATTTACAATAGACCAGAAATCATTCAAATGAATTGATGCAGATCCTCCTTCTTGCATCTTTAAATTAAACAATTTTTTCATCAAATAAACTTTATTTGAAGCACTAGGTTTTTCATATAGATTTTCTAAAGATTTCATTAACTCTACCGTAGATCCTGCTTTGGTAATATTTGAAGCCATAGATGTTGTCAGGCTCAATATTATAGATCCTAGAGCCTTTCTATCAAGAATTTTCCATTCTTCATCAGTCATCTTTGCAGGTCTTGCCTTCTCATCCAACAATAAGTATAAATATTTCGATATAGATAAATATTCACGTTCATCTTCCATAATAGATAGTCATGGCTGTAAAATTTATCTACTCTGAGTTTTCCTTCTTCTCCCATTACTTTTCTCCCACTCAATCAGAAATCCCTCTATGAGTAAATATGTCAACACACACAACCCTCAAACAAATATGTTATGATATCGGTTGTTAGGGTTAACACACGATTGCACATATACATTCATCATATCTAAGCATAAAAGTAATCAATACGGAAATAAACAAGAAGAAATAATAAACAAAATTTAATGGGGTTCACCTAGTGTGGGCTACATCCACTAAGAAATAACCAATTTATTATCATAGAGGAAATACAATGAAGATTTGTAGTCTTCCACACCTTCTTGGATGTCCTATACTTTCTTCTCTACAAATTTCTCTTTTCTATCAAAAGGAAACTTCTCTCAATTCTCAAATTGAATCCTCTCTTCTAAACCCTAGATTTATGCTTATATATGCATCTACAATCTTAGGGAACTTTAGCTATGTAATTACAACCATTAGATTCACTTTACAACTAAAGATAGATCTAATTCCTGCAACTTAATTATAATAGTCACACATAGGCAACCAATGTTGGTTCCTCCTTTCCTGACCGATACTGGTCCATGGGTGACTGATGGTAGTTCGTCAATCGACGCCGAAGTTCATCGTGTATTCCAGCAAGTGCAGCAAAAGCATGTCATGAAGCAATTAATCTCCACAACTCAACAACAAATTATGCTAATAGCTAATTATATGTGGTTATTTTATATCATTTTTTTATTACAAAACCACTTTCCACATTTAAATCTTTGTGAACCTATGCTTTCATTAAAAAACTAACCTAAGGTGTCCTTTTCGGCGACTCTACAAATTTTTGAACACCCTATCTAACTCAAACTCCCCCAAACCTAGGATTTCATATTTTGATAATACCCACATTACTTATTTAACAATATGTGAATTGCAATTATCTCATGTTGAAACCACTTATTATCTTAGGGGTGCTCCATTTGTTTTGATATTTTTGTGTACATAAATATTGGTTGCACATTGTTCCTTTAAATGATATTTTTACACCCCTTTATAACTTTTAAATATTGTTACGAGAATTCATAACAATAAAAAAATTATAAGGTTCGTTACATGGGGTTCTTTGGATTAATTATATAATATGAGAATAAAACATTAATACTTGTAACTAGTGATTAAAATATGCTACATGTTCAAATAAAAAAAAAAAAAGAGATGCACTTAGCTATACAAATTGATATATGAGTGATATGAGTGCATAGATTGGAGAATCTAGTAGTGCTAAACTTGAAGATGCTTCATTCATGATATTACAACGAGAAAATTATCTAGTATAAAACCATACAACTTTGTCAAGATTGGATGTATGGTCCTAGACTAAGCTGTATGGTCTTGGACTTACTTGGAATGGGGTTCTACAACTTTTTGTGACCTTTGGAGGTTTGAAAATATGTTCCGCTATCAAACCCTAAGCATCACACAATCTCAAAATCATTTGGAATTAGTTGAATCAAACTCAAACCCTAACCATGGGTAAGAGACCTAGCAAGAATGATATTGTTTGGGTTGAAGTGCAATCCATGCACCGCCTACATCGAAACTACTCTGAAGAGGCCTCAAATGACACATAGTTCTCCACATAACCTGTTATATATGCATGCAAGTATTTGAAAACTTGAACCAATTTTACCATGCTTGAGATGACTATTATCTTGTTAAGACATTGAGTTGGAATCTTTAAGTGCTTATAAATGAGGCAAGTTGAATCCCTTGACTTGGTTGAGTGCTTTGGAATTGTAGTAGTATCCACCCTTATATATGTGCATCATCATTGGAAATATTTAGGGAGCCTTGGATACCTTTTGTGTTAGCATTTGCAATGAGATCTCATAAGAGTGTCAAGTTAGTGAACGAGGTGATATAAAATTGCTTATATATGGTTCTAAAGGTAATTTTTTATGTAAAGGCCGTCTCGGAAGGATAAAAATACTGAAAAAGATAATGGTATTGAAAGTAGAGTTGGAAGATGTGTCGCGTTCCAAGATGGTATAGGTCGTCCATCATGACCAAAAATTACATCCCGATCTTACCGCATGGTTTTGGATAGGGTGACAATGAATGAAATATGGAAGTTGCATCATGAAAAATAGAAGTCAAGTACTAATTTTATGCATTTATATTTATAATGTGATGACACATTAGTGTGTAGGAATAATTAGTTAGGAGAGAGATAACAAGATGTATTGAGTGGGGATTGGATGTGGGTTTTTTTCTTAGCCAATAAGTACAATCATAACCAACAATTTCAAAAGGATAAATTTCCAAATTTAAGTGTGTACATTCCACCCCTTTAAGTATGAAATGAAAATTACATGTTTAAAGGAAAATAATAATTTTGTTGCTCAAATTTCTTAATTGTACAGATGTGTTGATGATGACATGCTCCATGGTGAAATTTGCAACACAAAGTGTAGTCAACATCCATAGTAGAAATTGAACTGTAACTCAAATGTAAATATATAATTTGAACTTTCACACAAAGTGAAATAAAGATATGCAAAACATGGAAGGAATACACATGTTTGTTTCATAAAGGAAAATCTCTTGGTCCTTGCTTGTATTTGTTTAAATTTCCTAATGATTGGGGGTGATCAATACCCAATTGTGTTGAAGGTAAAACCAAAGTATTGGGTGCATGTAACCCAACTCAAAATATAAGGTAGGTATAAGAAGAGTGAGGTACCACAACACCTCGTGAAGCAAGAAGACCATGTATCAATTATTTTAGTAACTTTGATAGCTTTCCCTTTGAAAGAGGATATGAAATGCTACCTTTGAAGGGCTTAGATACTTTGATTCTTTCCATAACCCTAGGACTGCACCACTGTAGACAAATCTAGGACCAATTTTGTATATATAAACACAAAATATAAAAGATAATGGGTGCCCTCATGCTCTCCTCGTGTACCACACAATTAAGTAGGAGTGTGTAAGATGCTAAACCGATGATATAGAAGGAGACTCATGCCCTAAAAATCCTATATTTTGTAAAAAAATGAGTATCTTGAAATGTTCTCACCCTATAAACTACTTTGAACTATGTCAACTCGAGTATGAGATTATTCCAAAACCTATATCCATAAGTGGAAATATGAAACCATATAAATATCCAAAGATAATTTCCCCGGATAGAAATGTATGGTAGGGTTAGGAAAATCCATCCATACTCGACCTTTCTATATGGTTTTGAACCAATGCTCTTTTTGTCCAATTTTTGTATTTGGAGATATTTCTTAGGACATGTACCCTATGAAAACTTGTTCATGAACCTAAAACTATGCTTGTTAGTGTATCTCTATGAATTCCTCCTATTTTGACACATGTGTGATAAATAATTTGAACGTGTGGATTAAACAAATAGATGTATATCCATGTAATGTGTATCTAATAAGCTATAGGAGAATGTGGAATGTTAAAGTGGTGGCTACCTTTGAGAACCTATACCTATAAAAGGGGTTGCACATGGTGGAGAGAATGACATACAAAGAAACAAACAACAATAAGAACAACAACAATAGTAAAGAATAACACATGCATAATAGAAAAATCAAGGAGAGACATAAAAATACTCAAGTGAGAAGACGAAGGAAATAACATTAAGAGAATAATCACATCAAGGCATAGAGCCACAAACATGGGACACCTATGATGTCATAAGATAATCAAGGCATGTAGGCCACATACAAGATAAATAATTTCACATAATTAAGACATAGAGGTACATACATGAGACACCCATGGTGTCGGAAGACAAATAAGACATGCAAGCCATATACAATGAAGAAGAAAACAGGTAACAAGCAATGATGTCAAATAGTAATAAAAACATCATAACAAGTACTAAGAAAGGCACAAGACACATATGTTAGTCTCGTTAGCTCAAAAGATAACATGTATACGATATATGTAATTAAACATAATTAGGAAGTAGAAAGGAACTATGATGAAATAATAAAACTTGTATGGTGTGGAGGTATGCGCCCTTGAGACTAATGTAAGGAACCAAAATAACTCATATTATCATGTAATGTGTGTGTGTGTGTGTGTGCGCGCGTGTGCACGTGTGTGTGTGTGTGTGTGTGTGTGTGTGTGTGTGTGTGTGTGTGTGTGTGTGTGTGTGTGTGTGTGTGTGTGTGTGTGTGTGTGTGTGTGTGTGTGTGTGCGTGTGTGTGCGTGTGTGCGTGTGCGTGTGCGTGTGTGTGTGTGTGTGTGTGTGTGTGTGCGTGTGTGCGTGTGTGTGTGTGTGTGTGTGTGTGTGTGTGTGTGTGTGTGTGTGTGTGTGTGTGTGTGTGTGTGTGTGTGTGTGTGTGTGTGTGTGTGTGTGTGTGTGTGTGTGTGTGTGTGTGTGTGTGTGTGTGTGTGTGTGTGTGTGTGTGTGTGTGTGTGTGTGTGTGTGTGTGTGTGTGTGTGTGTGTGTGTGCGTGTGTGCGAGCGTGTGTGTGTGTGATTCATAAAGCTCAATATACCTCATGGATTCATGTGTGTAAAGAGTATAAACGATATGTTATCAATAAAACCATAGTGAAAAATAACACATGTAATGTAAAGTGCCTACAACTCAAGCTATGTGTATAGGTCATGGTTTTGTATTTTTACAAGTATTTGAATATTTTGTATTTTAAAATTTATCTATACAACACAAGAGATGCCTAATGAGAGTCTCATGAGGGGGAAAATCAGATTTGGAAGAAATGGGATCTTTGGTTTGTAATTGTGCTAAAGAAATATGTTCATGTGCAAGTGGTACAAAAGTTGTCACATTTTCCATATAAGTCCCGAGAGGAGAAATAGGTGGGATAGATCCATGATAGGTAATATGTGATGGGATAGACCTAGGAGGGTTGTAAGAGAATGATCTAGAAGAGATAACATGTGCACTATAAGACATAGGTGGGACCCTAAGAGATAAATATCCACTAGAGATAACATGTGCACCTTGGAAGACCTAGTGGGGATATTAGGATGATAAGAGACTCCAGAGATAACATGTGTGATACAATACCTTAGAGTGATTCTAGGAATAAAATTTATAAGATTCGACAAGGAAACACATGAAGATGGGCCTCAAAGGGAATACCCCAAATTGTGAAAACTTGTTATAGGTGATTAAAATTGACACATTGGTGTATAATAGATAAAACAACCCTAAGAGAATATAACCAAGGAATACCTAAATGCATGTCACTTGAGATAAGAGTGGAGGCCACTAGAAATGGGACCTGTGTAGTAATGGAGCTGATAGTGATGGGTAGAATAATATGTCCAAAGTTGGAGTTAGAATAGTGCGTGATTTCCTTATTAGTATAAGCAATAAAATAAAGTAGCTTAAGAGTACATAGATTAGTCTTATTGTGTGAATCAAAAAAACACTATGTATGGGGACCCAATTAATAGACACATAGACATACAAAATATCTAAAACAAGAGTATCATCCATATCAGAGTCATCAAAAGTAATAATTGGTGTAGAAAGTGGCATAGGGACAACAATGCCAATAATTGCATCCAATGGGTGATCATAAGAAGGAAGAGGTGGTACCACATGATGAGCATTATGCAATTTTCAAGTCTATTTGTCAGTGTTATGATTAAGAAGTGGATCATTGAATTTTTCAGATTTGGATTATCATTAGTAGGCTTAGAGGATTCAATGGGATCATCCCATTCAATTGCATTTGTATCAATAATATCTTGTATAACATGTCAAATTTTTATGTAATAATAAGTGAGGTGACTAGTGCATCTATGATAGTTGTAATAAGCATTAACATAAAAAATCTTACCATGAGGCTTGACCTTTAGTAGTGAGAGAGAGAGAGACATGAGGTTGCACTCAAGTAATTGTTTACGCGTAATGCATGGAGCACAAGGTAGATGCACAAATTACATTTTTGTAGGTTATAAGTGTAGCTCAGTAGGTTGACCTATGACATTAAAAATGTCCTTATTAGTATCCTTATTATTTATAGCCTTGCCTTTGAATGTGAACTTGCTTGAAAATTTGGCATTAGATGTAGTAGAAGAGATGTTGACATACTTAATCTCATTCATATGAAGTAACTTGGCCTCATGTTCTTTGAGTGTATGAAACAAATGATGGGAACTTATTGAATATGAATAATTCTTGCAAAGGGGAAAGAAATCTTTGTGTGAAGATACATTGAAGTTCACTATTAACTAATCTATTATTAATTTTAGTAAACATGGTCTTATAACATAAAAGATAATTACTGATGTGCTCATTAGACCCTTGGTGTGATTTAGATATTCTAGCATAAGATACTTTGTCACCAACATTATTAGAAAACTGGACAAGAAACTGATTTTCCAAAGTAGTAAAAGATCACATAGAATGTGTTGGGAGATCATAGAACCATTGTAATGAAAACTTCTTGAGGCTTCTATGAAAGTTATTTGTAAGTAAGATATTATTATATGTATAATCGAGTAAGCCACATGGAATGATAAAAGGTATTTTGCGGGGTCACTCTTTCCATCATAGATAGGAGGTTTAAGACAAACACAATCAAGAGGAAAAATATAATAAACCACTTCATATGCAAGTGGATTATGAAGTAATTGAGTAGAATATATAGTATGAGAAGAAACATATGCACCTTGTTGTAATTATAATATTTTAGCTTGTAAAGTATGAACATGGGTTTCAAAAGACTACTTTCTAGAAGAAGAAGCATGTGACCCACTATGATTGCATGTAGGAACAACAATAGATGTAGGAATGGACATAAATATATTAGGTGTTGGGATATGAGATTCCCCCACAAATGTAGGCACCATAGAGGTAAGAATGGTATATGTTTCTATATTAGATTATGAATAAGACTTAATTTTATCCTAAGAAACCTATAAGAGAATGTCAATATTAGTAGGATTCTCTTGTAAAATACGTAAGATGTAGTGCCTCATCCTCGAGAAGGCAATGTGAATGACTGCTATAGTTAAATGTTAGAACATTCAACTTGTATATGGTCATGATGATGACGGTGAAAATGGTATTAGAAAAGATATGATAATTATAATAGGATCCAATAGTAGGGACCATAGTGCCACATTGTATACCAAAATAAGGGGAGTAATATATCATAATTGTAGGATAACGAGATCCCCTAGGATTAAGGTGAAGATGATAGAAGAGTTGAGGATTAATCCTGATGATATAGAAGGGAAAATACAACACCAAGAGAGATGAACATACATAAAATTGAACCCAGGAAACTAGGGTTTGAGAAAAAAAGTTTGACTCAAGAGTTAGGTTCAAAAGTGTTTACACCCTTTTAAAGTTTAATAGATTTTTATGGAAATTCACAACAATAAAAATGAATGTAAATTTTGTTATAGGGGTTATTATGATTAATTAAATTCTAATATTAATAAAAATATATCGCAATGAACAATTGTGGAATATCTTGAGCACGGAAAACTTATTCACATTCATAGAGATAATTCATGGACATGACCCTCATATCTCAATGGAGTTTGCTGCCACATGGAAGGATATAATTGTGTAGTTCAGGGGACAAAGATGGTTCATTTCTGAGGGACTTATAGCTCATATTACGGGGATGAGTACTCTAGGTATCAAGTTCTACAAAAGTAAGTGCAACTAGAGATGAACAAGAGGCTAAATTCTTGGAGGAAGGGGAATGCAGATCCACCCTATTCTTGTAGGCTTCCTCCACTCCTCCATTCCCATCCCGTATGGTGAAGTGGATAGAATAATTATCAAATAATTGACTGGAAGGAGATTCCATCACATCAACACATACCACTTGGTGCTCTTGAATCATTTTAGATGAAATTTCCTGGTAAATATTCCTTTCCATATTCTTATGTCTTTAGAAAAATCTGTCAAGGAGGTGCAATGGGGAAAAAATTATCCTCTCCATCAGGTTGTTATCCTCCTCATATACATGCATTTTATGAGCCAAAACCCTAGACAAAATCCTACCCCCTCCCTTCCCTCCACCTTTATGACTAAGATCAATAAGAGGCAGGGTGAGGATATCAACTCGACTAGGGTACTGAGAAGTAGCTCTAACAAAGGCAAAAATGTCAAAGGCCCCAAAACTACACAAGGAAACACTCAATAAGGGAATGTCAGGATATGGCTATTAGGTACCTTCTGAGCCTTGGAAAGAATAGTGACAAGAAAAGCAAGGAATCTATCCACAATGAACTAGAATTTCAAAAAGATGTTATTAAGTGGATCAGAAATGATATCAAAACTATCAGGGGGAATGTTAAATACCTCAATACCAATAAGGCCGATAAGGACATCCAAAACGAGAAAGAGAAGGAATTCAAGATGGAGGGAGTGGAAAACAAGTGCAACATTCTGGCGAGATGGATTCATCATCCAAAATGATATCTTAAGATCTATTTTGAAAGAGCTTAATAATAAGGGAAATAAAGGAAACATCAACAAGGAATATAGGAAAAGGAAGATGAGAAGAGAGATCAATATCTAAAATATATTATCCAAATTTCTAACCAAGTGAACAACCGAGAAATGTTTTTTTGGTTTTTCCTTTTTTGGCTAGTTTTTGGCCATGCTTGGGCTGCACTTCTAAGGCTGGTTTTGGGCTAATTTATTTAGCCATTTTGGTTTTCGATCATATTTTACTCATTTTAATGTCTATTTTTATATTTTTATGTTATATCCTTTTTTTGTAATAGGGTAGGGCCTCTGAAAAAACCCTCTTTTACCATATATTTAAAAATACATCAAAATAACAAATTAATACTTACTTGCAACTAGTGAGTACAATACACTAAAAGTTTAAATGTAAAAAATTAGACATATTCTTTCTTTGTAAAGAGTGATACAAGATAGATATGAGTTTATAGGCTAGAGAATTTAGGAGTACTAAACTTGAATCTATGCTTCGTTCTTGAGAGTGCAATTGGAAAATAATCTGGGACATAACCATATAACTCTATCATGATCGATAGTGTGGTCTTGGACCCTCTTGTATGGGATTGGAAATACTTGGATTTGGGTTTGTAACTTTATGTAGCCTTTTGTGGTTTATAAATATGTGTCACCGTCAAACCCTAAGTGTCATATAATCCTAAAATTATATGGAATCAATGAATCAAACTCAAACCATAACCATAGGTGGGAGACCCTCCAATAAGGTTAGTAACTAGGTTAAAGTGTAATTCATGCACCACCTACATTGAAACTAATTCAAAGAGGCCTCAAACCACACGCAATTCTTTACCTAACATGTAATATCTATTTAAATGTAACTAGCTGGAAAATCAAACCACTTTGACCATGCTTGAGATGAGTGTGCTCTTACTAAGACATTGAGTTGGAATCTTTAAGTGCTTGGAAATGAGGGATTCTAAACTCTTTGACCTAGTTCGAGAACTATAGTAGTGGATTCCCTAGTGGATATGCATTAGCTTTGGAAATACTTAGGGAGCATTGGGTGCCTTTTGTGCTAGCATTTCCAATGAGAGTGATAAGAGTACAAAATTAGTGAATGAAGTGATATAAACTTTCTTATATATGGTTATGAAGGTAATTTGTTATGAAAATGTCGACCACTGGAAGATAAAAAGGTCCAAAGAATATAATGAAATTGAAATAAAAGTTGGAAGATGTGTTAGTTTGAGACCTGCACAAGTTTGTCATGAACAAACATTACATCATGACATGAATGTACGATTTTGTACGGGGTGATAGTGAGTGAAATTTGGAAGTTGCTTCGTGACAAGAAGAGGTTAGGTATTGATTTTATGATTTTATATTTAGAATATAACACATCAATGTATATGAATAAGCAAATTAAGAGAGAGCTAGAAAAATGTATTGTGGAAATAGGATGTGGGTGTTTGTCTTAGTCAAGAAACACAATCATAACCAATAATATAAAAATGATAAATTGGTAAATTCGAGTGTTTACTGAGATATATATTTTTTCCCTCAAAATTGATTAGAACCAATACTAAAAATATAAAAAAATTAGGTTAAAATCCAATCTAATTCATCTTGTATAAATTCCTTGTTTCATACTATGGTTTTAAGAAAAATAAAATAGCAAATCTCAATGAGTCCTATTTTAACCTTGAAATTTTACAAACTCCTCTTGAGATTTAGGTAGCTATGGGATAATGGGGGACAATATGGGAAAGAAGAGGTTGGGTGAGGAATAGTGGCCATCTATTTTCCCCTAAAAACAATACCTAAACATGAAGATATTTTTATAAGCACCGAGAGAAAAATAATTTTGTAACATCGTAATCTTGAAGACAATTAATGACATTTTAAATCTAGTTTTTAAATATATATGTTTATAGTACCAAAATGAGATAAGTATGTAAATTTATGCATCTATGATAGTGACATAATATTTTTAATGAAAATATAACAAAAATGTATGTGTATAGACACATGTTTTTGGAGAAAATGAATGAATATTTATATTAAATTATATACAAGGATGTGTACAATGTTGAATATTGTTGAGAATATTTTTCTTAATTTTTCTATCAATAAATTTTTAAAAATAACTTTACAAGTCAAGAAATTAGGAAAATTGAAAACACAAGTGTACATACAAGACTTTTGACCTTAACTTTATAGATTTTTTTATCAAAGTAGCCAATGGTGTGTAGATTGTTGAGATATATGTTTTGTAACATGTTGATTTACTATCAAATTAGCAATTCTATAGAACCATAATGGGTTAAATTATGTAGAAATTAAATAATAATTATTAATAATATTAAAATATGTGTATATGCATGGAATAGAAAATATGATGGAAGAGCTATAAAAGTGAAAAGAAAAGCGAAGTATGGAATAACTTGAAGAGATATGGAATATGGAGTAAGGAGATGAGTGACAGTGGGGAATGGATATTCCAAAATTCATGTATTTTTCATCTTATGCAACAATAAGTATGCGAGAAGAAAGGAGATTGTGGAAGAGGAAAAAGAGTTAGTGGAGGAAAAAATGAAGAGATACAAAAAAAAAGATACCATCGAGCAAGTAAAATAGAGGATCAATTGGATGATGAAAGAGACAATGGAGCAGATTTTGAGGGGAGTAAAAGATGGAGCTAAAGGGGATTCATGAGATAATACACTCTAATGTGTAGTTAAAGATGATGACATATGTATTAAGGATGATGGGACAAGATATTATATTTTGTATATATGATGATACGATGCTTCATTATTGTATCCCTATCCCTAGATCTGAGGTTAATGAGAAAATTATATGGAAAGAGATAATGGGTTAGCATGTTACATATGTAGAGAGGCGACACATTTTTATGAGAGTGAAAATAAGAAATATTTTAAAGTGTTAGATCTACAAAAAAGTAGATGATATTTATCCTGTGGTTATGGATTTAGATGTGAATATGTTGAACCTAGAATCTCTTAAATTCCCCCGCCCCCTCCCCCAAACATCCCCATTTGGACATGACGGAAAATATGAAAGAATATGAATGTTTTATGTTGGCTGATAAAAATATCCCAGATATGTAGGTAAGGATAGATAGAAATTATTTTTGAGATTGAAGTCACCGGTGCTATATCTGCTTAATTTTTTTTTTTTTGCAATCACTAGTTCAGATATGAACTTGGAAGGAGAACATGGAGATCAATAAGAGTTTAAGAAAAATAATGGTTTCTTGGCTAATTCAGATTGCAAAGAATACCAAATATTTGAGGAAGGAAAGGACTGATCTAGATCTGATGCATCCAAACACTTGTTATTGGTAGTTTAGGGCATGTTTCCTCTCTTTCCCCTTCTATCCACGTGTTCCCATTACCTCGAACGAGATCTATGATTTTCTGTCATTGACCATTATATTGGCATCTTGAATGTAATATTTTTCAAACCGTTCTAGTTTTTGTAGGGAAATTAACTATGAAAGGGTATGAATTTGGTAAAAAAATACAATAAATTATGTTATATAATTTTAATCACCCGATGTGAGGAAAGAGGTCATTAAGGCTGCTAGGAGAGGTGTTAAGAGAAAGAAGGAAACTGATAAAGCTTGTTTTTGTGATCTATAAAAGTGAACTTAATATATATGATTTTTGCATGGATTTGGAAAAATAATAGTGATAAAAACCACTTAAATGGGAACCAATGGGAAGGAAAATGGCCGTTCTAGTTCATTTGACATGTTTCTAGATTCATTTTATACATTTTTATAAACTATGTGTGACTTGTTTGTTACTTTTTATGGTAGAAGCTAGTGGTGAAAATTAATTTTTGCTGGGGAAATTTTTGCTAAATATTCTATTTAAAAATTTGGAGTTACAAATATATATGAATGATGGAAAGAATTTTAATCTATTTCCTTTGGAATGTAAAAGTGAAGATGAAGTACACATCAAAATATGTGCAAGAGTACTAGTTGTGTTAGGAAAATAATTAACGCAAGAAGTGGAGAGTGAGAACTTGTGTTTTGTATTTTTTATAAATTAATTGTGTAAGGAGTGTTCGAAGATGGAGAATTCTGAAAGAATTGTGTAAACTAATATAAGAATTTATGGATATATTGATAGAATAGGTTCTAAAAGGATTACCACAAATGTGTAGTATCATTCACCAAATTAACTTGATACTAGGGTCATGTTTTCCAAATAAGGAATCATATAGGATAAATCTTAAGGAGAATGTCAAATTAAGACTTCATATGCAAGAATTGTTAGGATGAGGTGTACTCAATGAAATTTTAATCCCATGTGTATTACCCATAGTATTAGCTCTGAATAAAGCAGAGAATGGCACATGTTTGTATAATTGAGATCCATAAACAAGATAACAATCAAGTAAATATTTCCATTTCCTAGAACATATGTGAATGGATTTTCTTAGTGATGCGCAATGCTTTTCCAAGACTAACTAGATTATTGGTTACCTTTACCATAAATTCCACATTAGATAAGGAGATGAGTGGAAAATGGCATTCAAAACCAATGAAGGTTTGTATAAATGGTTGATTATGTCATTCAAGTTGATTGATTCCCGAAACACCTTTATGAGGTTGATGAATGAAGTGTTGAATTCATTTCATTGGAATTTGTGATTGTATATTTGGATGAAACTTTTGTATTCATAATATAAAATAGGAACACCTAAAGCACTTCAGACAAGGTGATGGAGTGCTTATAAAAGGATAATTTAATAAACATAAAAAAGTGTAACTCCATTTACGAGAATTGGTATATTTGGGTTTTGTGTTATCCTAGGAAGGCCTTTGGATGGAAATCGAGATTGTACATACAATATTAGAGTGGCCATCATTGAGAAATGTGACCGAGGCCAAAAATTTCCATGGACATTCAAGCTTCTATAGTAATTTTATCCATAATTTTATTGGATTGTGAGTGGAAATCATGGAGACAATGAGAGGGCATTGCAATGTCTTTTTATGGAGAGAAGAATCATAGTTCAAATTTCTAGAGATCAATAAGAGGGTAACATTGCAATATGTGTTAGCGTTACCAATCTTTGAAAACAATTCCAAGAAGATTGTGATACAAGTGGCACAACAATATTTGTGGTGTTAATCCAAGAAGGAAAACACGTTTCCTATTTCGTGAGAATTTTAATGTTTCCAAGAAGATATAATCGGTCTATGACCAATATTTTTATGTTAATGTACAAGAACTAAAGAAATGGAGGCATTACTTATTTCCAAATGAATTTTTACTATACAAAAATCACCAAGTGTTATAGTTCATCAATAATCAAGTGAAGTTGAACAGAGGCATATGAAATGGGTAGAGTTTTGAAAAAAATATCTTTTGTGTTTAAGCATCAAAGTGGGAATCAAAATAAGGTCATAGACACATTAAGGAAAAATATTCTATTGGTGAATGATATGTCCATAGAAGTCATGGGGTTTGATGCAATAAAAGAGTTATGCATGCAAAATGAGGATTTAGAGGATGCATGGGAAATATGCGAGGAAAAAACACACGTAGGTAGGACATCATGGTTATATTTTTTTATTCAAGATGGAATGTTGTTTAGAGGATTAAAATTTTGTATACCCAAAGGGTCAATGTGTGAGAACTTAGTTAGAGAGAAGAAGAGTTGAGGATTAAGGGGTTACCTTGGAGGTCAAAAACATTAGTGTAATTGGAAGAGCATTATTATTGGCCAAGGATGGGAAGATTACACATGTATGTAAAGGAATGTAGAGATTTTCAATTATCAAAAGGCATTGACAAAATACAAAGTCGTATCATCCATTACTAGTGAACAATGGAAGAACATTAACATGCATTTTTTCTTGGATTTTCAAAAGAAATGAGAGGAATGACTCCGTTTATATTTGATAAGTTTTGAAGATGTCACACTTTATTACATCCAAAAATGCTAATGATGTATCGGACATTACAAATTTTTTTGTAGATATATTATTTGGTTGCATGGGTTGTTATTGAGCATAATATATGACAGGGATACAAATTTCTAAGGCCATTTTCAAAAAACCTTATAGAATAATACGAGTATCATATTGAATTTTAGTTTGGCATATCACCCACATATAGATGAACAAATAGAGGAAATAAACATAAGTTTGGGCAATTTATTGCATGGTTTGGTTGGAGATAAGCCAAAGAAGTGGGATATGGTGTTATCACAAATATTCATTTTAAGACACCTATAGAAAATTGGAGGTGGAAAATACCTGGTGAATATCCCCAGAACTGGTTTCAGTGAAAGGTGAATTTGACAGTTTTCCAGAACCAAATTTTCACCAGTTTTTTCGAGCCAGAGAGACTACAAATTTTCAAACACTGACACCTCATTGACGTACATCAACAAGAGCTCACTGACATTATGTTGACGTAAATCAACAAGGGCCATTGACGTGCGCTAATAAGGGATATTGATGCGTGTCAACGCCCCTTGTTGACGTCGTCAATGGCGCTTGTTGACGTGAGTCAATGAATCCTCTTGATGCGCATCAAAAAGGGCTATTGACATGCGTCAATGATCCTTGTTGTTGGCGCCGCTTCAATGGCCCTTGTTGACACACGTCAAAATTAGTCGTTGACGTGTGTCAACAAGGGCCATTGACGAGTGTCAACAAGGGGCATTGATGCGCATCAATAGCCCTTGTTGACGTTTGTCAAGATGAGTCATTGACACACGCCAATGACCCTTATTGACATTGTCGATAAATGTCATTGACCCTGGATTTGTCCTATAAATACCCTCTTGTCAGTCATTTTCATGTTTACACTTTCCGGCTCTTGATTTTTTTGTATACAGGAATCCATCATTCTCAAAGACTCAAGCACAACTACAATGGCAACTACAAGTGCATCCCAACTGCAAGCTCAAGACAAAAATCAAGAGGAAAATCCAGTCCTATCCATGGGCAAGATCATCTACAGGAATCCTTTGTGCCCCCACATCCAGACTATTTTATAGATGACTTCCGAATACAAGGATTTAATCGATGCATGTGAGTTTAGTGGGCTCATTAAGATGCCCCATTTCAAAACAAGACCAAGATATTTTGAACTACCTTCTCTCATCTTACAATACAGAGGATGACCTGTTTTATGTTACTATGAATGATGGCCGATTGTTTCAATTCGGTATCGACCCAACTGACATTCATCGGTTTACGGGCCTTCCATTCAGAAATTTACCCTTTGTTACAATGAAGGAAACACTCATCGAAGATGATAAGAAATATCTCGAATCGACGTTCGGTTTCCATGTTGATTGTAAGTATAATTCGTTTTCATTCGTCATTTTTTATTCAATTTTTTATTGTGATACAATTTAATGTTATATTAATTCCCACTATTTTTTGGCATTTACAGCTCATGTCAATAAATCCAGGCGTGGTGTGGATACGCAAGCAATTGCACACCACTTTCTTACTACAATGATTTCCTTTTTTCAATCTAGAATAGTTTTGCAGGGTCAGCAAACAGATATACCAAACTGGGCCATTGCATACATTGTTGCAACTATCGCAAAACAAAAATTTGATTGGTGCACCTTTTTATAAAAAAATAAGAACTGACATAACAAATGCAAAGCTTTCAGAAAAACCTGTCATTTACTCCACAAACTATCTCCTTGGCCTTTATTACGAGGCTCTTTTAAATTTAAAAGACAAACCAATTCCCACTTGCACTGACGAGGCGTTGATGAAGTTGTCAATTCCATTTGAAGAACAACAGGTATAAACTATTAAGTTTGTATTTTGACATTACATTGTGCACAGGTATTAACAATTTACTATTTGTAGAGAAGATTTATGGAAGCCCTTCCCCAAAAAAGGCGTTATCAAGAGGAAGAGGCCAACAACACGCTGAGGCTTGGGAGATTCCCAATCTGAAATGGAAGCTCACTCCTCTCCGAACCCCCAACAGTTTGAATTCATTAAATGCCAGAGAAGTAATACCTTTTCATGTATTATTTACAAATTCCAAATTTGTATTTTCATTTTCCAATTTAAATTTTACCCAATTGAATTGACATACAATTCAATGTTGATGACATTATAGGGACTTTGGACCATACGCGTGTTTTGGAAACTCAACCATCTTCCCCAACTCACTCAGTACAGTCGCATGCATTTGTATCTTCTCAACAACCACCAATTACTACTCCAACATGGCCACCCTTAGCACCACCGCGACAAGCTACCCCTCAACAACAAGGTACAAGTTTTGAATACTACTTCATTTAATTTCGTAGTTTTTGCATTGTTTTCTAGTTTTTCATATGTTTTTTCTTGAACTTTTCAGCACATTGCAGTCCTCTCCTTCTATTCAAACAGGCACCGACCCCCTCAACCAATAATATTTAAAATGCCAACCAGAGGATCAGGAAAAAGAACATTGGTAAACGCATGCCAATTGCTCCGGCCCCTAGCGGGACACTAAACATTGCCTCCTCCTTTCGAATTCCAACCCTCTCACTTGGTGGCTTGCCCAGTGCAATGGGCATATATGGTTTTGAATAATATAAATTTAGATGAAGATTACTTGGGCATTGATAACAATGACCCAACTGGATTTTTCAATACCCGTGAGATGATTCAAGGCCAAGCAGGTATACTTCAATTTCAACATACTTTACCATATTGAATTACATTTCGCTTTAGATTTATTTGTCTGAATCTTGATTAATTTTATCACAAACAGGATCAAGCCACCCAAAGGCAGAAACAAGTAGCAGTTGATCAACCCGAAAGCCCCCATACCTCTCCAAATGAGATCATCTTCATCAGATACAGATGGTGAACAATTGCTACCTTTTCCTTTGGAGAACTTAATTGGTTATGATTGTCAATCCCATGTCGGTGAGTTTATTCTACCTCATATCAATCAACTCATAGAATGGGAGAGAAGGGCTAAAGTACTTATCAATGAGATTATTAGTCGTTATGAAAATTATTGGCAAAGGGATAGTTTATATACGCATGCAGTCCAGAATCAACTTGCGAAGATGGATTCCTTACTTACCCAAGTAAGAAGTGGGACTGTCACATATAACAACAACTATAAAGATGACATTTTGGATAAGACATTAAACAAATTGGAAAATATTAGTGTTGAGGCCCATGCATATTTTAACAAATGGTCTAAGGACAAGGATCTGGTAGCAGTTGCAAATGCCGAGAGAGATAGAGCGGTCGTAAGTATTATAACTTTCAAACAATAATTTTTGTTAATTTAAAGTTTTCTTATTTTAGTAATATGTTGAATTGACATTACTTTTTTGTGCAGTTGAAATATGAAAATTTGAAGAGTCAAGCAAAGGTTTTCCAAGTTCACTTGGAAACAACAAAGAACAATTTATCCGCAAGAAGAATTTGAAGGAAAATATTGTTTTGGTTAACAAACAAAACAATACACTGAAGTGGATAATTAAAGAGCATGGCTTCGACCTTGAAATATTATTCAAAGCTAAGGCAAGCAGCTGATCCAAATTTTTTGTCCCATGGAGATGCGACAAAGCAAGAAGAAAGAATTTTAAAAAATCTGGACAGTGTTGTGGAAGATCTCATAAGTTCTGGGGTTATTTCTGCCATTGGGGAAAGGGGTACAACCACAGGTGAAGAAACCATTGGGGAAAGGAGCACAAGAGTTGAAATGGATACAGAAAAAGAGGGTTGAAATTTTTTATTATTGAGTGTGGAAACTTGAAATATTGAATTTTATTATCTGGATTTGATAGCCTTTGAAAATTTGAAATACTATATAATCTTTAATTTTATAACTTCCTATATATTATGTATAGAATTTCTAGATTGTATATGGAGTTTATGTTTTTTGGTTTACTTGTGATGATTGCATTAGATAGGGATGATGATGTATGTTTCTTGTTTACTTGGATTATCATGAATTGTATGTGGATGTAGATTTAGCTTCAAGCACGATAATTCTTGTTCTCTAGACATTTAAAATTGTTTTAAGATAATTCTTCTTCTCTATACTTGTAATGATATGATCATGATGACATTAGAATGGATATGATGATGATGAATGATGATAATGGATAATTGTTTTTAAAAAATGGAATGTGTTAGGATAGAGACATTTCTTTAAATTTAAAATAGATAAATAATTGTTTTAATAATAATTGTAGTGTCAGGATTATGATAATGATATGATGATGATATGATATATATGGATGATGATGAATTTTATGTGGACGTAGATTTAGCTTCTAGCACGATGTGGATGATGAATTGTATAATGGATCATGGATTATGAATTGTATAATATGGAAAAATCTTCCTCTATAAAATTTGATTGTGTCATTTTATCCCACAAAGTTTAAAAATATATCAAAGCATTTTGCAAATATAAAAAATAAATTAAACATAATTGTAAGAAATCAAGAAAGATGATATGATAGGGTTTAACTTACCTCTAGTGTTTTAGATGGCTATGAAATCATCACTGGTAATGTGCTAGATCTTTGTTTTAAGAAAACTCAACACGAGAAATGGATTAGTAGATAGATGGGTGAGTTTCCTGACATTGTCAGTCCCGAGAAGTACCAGCTTCCTCGGATGGATGTCAACCCACATTTTCAAAAAAAAAAAAAAAAATTGTATATAAATAAATGTAAATATATATACCTGTAACATCTTTAATGATAACAAGAGCTGAAAAAAATTTAAAGTGACAAACAATAAGATTAAGGTGAAGAAGATACCTATTTAAAGTTGAAACAATCCATTATCAATAGCTTCTTCAAACTCGATGTTCTCTTCTGTAGAGTGTGACGATGCACCAATTCCACTCTCAACATTGGGAACAGTTGTACTTGTAGCTATATTATTCACACCTCTTCTTTCGCAAAGGGAATTCCAATGCGCAATTGCTCTATCGAAAGGAAAGGTTTCCATGGAGTATCGAGATACATAACACCTCATGCAACTTTCTAGATTTTTATCCAACCTGTTTCTCAGTTTTGATTTTATAAATGATAATGCACTGAAAACCCTTTCATCCTCCATAGACCCCAAAATCATTGTTTGGCATAACTCATATAATCTGAAATATTCACTGATATCTTCTTGTAAGATAGAACTTTGATAGATTCCTCGCCACAACCTTGTAATAGCACCACTTTCAGAAGGTTCGTCTAAATTTTTATATTGGTTCCTCATTGTTGTTGCAAAATTTGTTGATTGAAATTTTAATAAATCAGCATTCAATATACCTTTGATTTCCATACCCTTGAACTCTGAAGTCTTTGTGAAATGTTCCATTATTGTACCCATGGATTTATGGAAATGCTTTCTTACAAAGTCAGCATGACCACCTTCAGTATTCCAAAAATTAGGATTCATCACACCCATGGCTTCAAGAATTTTATCTTTGGAGAAACGTTCTCTAATTTTTGATGATAAGGATTCTGAAAAAATTTTTTTAAGCTTTATTCTTGTTTCAACTATAACAGACTCAAAGAGATTACGTGTCATGGGAACATCTTCTCATTCGATCCTATAATATCTTGACATTTTTGCAAAATGTGTAGTGGTATGTCCCTCCCATTAACAGTGATGCAGAGGTGATCATGGATATTAAATCTCAAATAGTTACTGGGATTTTTAAGATCTAATAAAGCTTTCCAATTCTCAAAAATAGGTGTATCAAAACTATCTTGGGAACAATACAAGATATCAAGACTTTGACATACCATTTTTCTCATCCGTATAAAATCCACAATATAGATTAATCTCCCCATGCATGCTTCATCAATGTATTGATCTCCTGCAACATTGGAAGAATACCAACCAATGTAAGCAATGTCTCCAAATCAGTTAAAATGGAACAACAAGTCCCTCACCCTATCAACTTCATGACGATATTTGTGCATGAAACCAACCAACGAAGGATACTCCTCACGAACTCTACATGCAGGTTCATACAAAGAGATCCATCTAGTCTCAACATCTTTCAGAAGTTTTTTTCCATTTGTAATTCCAATTGCAAATTTTGGAACTCAAGAAATCGCTTTGGGCTGCTTGCCATATAGGCATGAAGTTCTCTTATAAGGTCTTCTAATTTAGCAACATTTTCGTGGTTGCTTACCATTTTATACGCTAAATTCATTATGTGAGCCATACAATGAATTGGTAGCATATATGGGGCCACTGTTGTTTGTAATCTAACACACACCCTGTTCGGTGACCCTGCATGACAAGATGCACCATCTGCTCCGACGCATACCAACTTCGTAGCAATTTCATAATCAGTCATTCCAGCAATATCTTTCAAATGAGAAACAACTATTTTATGTAGGTTTTTGGCATTACAGTTTTCAACCATTTTCATAACACCCAACAGATGAGGTGTCCTTATATGATTTTCTAAAGTATAGACGTGGATACATACCCATGCAGTGTTGTCGACTATTGTCACTTCATCAATTGAAAGAGAGATAAACTTTGATTTTTTTACATTCTCTTTCAAATCTTCCTTCTCTATCATCGAAAGGCATTTTTCCATTTCCCATCCACTACTTTCAGACCAATGAGACTGAGGTACATTCAACATTCCATTATATTGATACAAAACTTTGAAATCGAGGAAATCTGAAATCGGTCTTCCTTTCTTTAGTATGTGAAATAAAGTAGAGAATTGTATGAGTTTTGCATGTAGATTTGTTTGATTCATCTTACCAATTTGCGATGTGATCGTTCCTCCCTTTTCCATGAGATGTCTGCATTTTTTTTGCTCTGCCTCATAATCCACTATGTATCTAACATGCATGCATTCTTTTTCAATTTTCCACCTGTGTGTTTTGATTTTCTAGCCATCCAGCCCCCATTATAGTCAAATATTGTTTTCCACAATGTTTTTCTATAGTGTCCAGCTTCATTTGCATTTTTTGTTGCTTTCCCAATTTCCACGTACATATTGTACATGTACATTTAGATGGGATCTCTTCAAAATTAGATGATTGTACAAGTTTGATAAATGAAATTTAGCTACCCAATCAAACTTGTATGACCTGCCAATGGTCCACATATTCTTGTTCATTTTCAATGTTTTACTTTTTTGAGTAGAATTTTGAGCAATATCACAATCACCTGGTTTCCTCTTTCGTGAACCGGAATTTGAATTTGATTTTGTGTTCCATTTTGCTGAGTATTTATATGTGTGATATCTTGATGCACTTCTGGTTGCACCCCAACAGGAAGAATATCTTCAAGATCTGGCATATTATCGTAGGTGTCATTTGTTTGATACTGTGCAGAATGCATGTCCACCTCAATAATACCTTCCACACAGTCAGTATTCTGATTCTTTCTAGTGGCAGCTATATGGTTGTTGGTAGTTTCAATATATATATGTATCAAGAGTTTCCAAAATACTTGAACAATGATTTTGAGATTTCTTAGTTACTTTTAGGGTCTTCGCATTCTTAGGACTAGCACCTTCCATTATTCTAAATAGAGTCCTACATCAACAAAAGAACCAAGTAGCGACTCAGCGAGTCAGAGTCAAAATTACTATGTCATGCGTCAACCATGGTAATCCCTATCACGTGTCAACAAGGTGTCAATTGTCTCTGTCGCTATCCATCATGCACACCAAGGCATCAATTTATCTTTGTCATGTGCGCACAAGGTTTCAACTCTCTTATCGCACACATCACACGTCACAACATCTTCACGCATCACTCCTTGTCACGCGCCACTCTTACTCTCTGCGTGCATCATCTCTATCGTCACGTGTCAACAAGGCATCACTGTCTCTATCATGCGTCAACTCTATTTCTCTCGCACATCAACTACTTACCCCCTTGTCGTGCATCTATAATATCTCTCCTTTATCAGCACGCATAGTATCAAATACCTCTTTTGCATGTCAACTATATCCTGTCGTCGCTGCATCAACAACTAACCCTAACAGGCTAACAACAATCTCTGGTGCTTAAGAGTATGCGAGTTCAAACTTCACTAGTATTGGTAATTTGGTAAGCTACTTGTGGTAGTACCATAGTATACTACCCGATGAATCACCTAGGTTTTTATAGGAGATGTTTTCAAATGAAGGTGAAGCCGACCCCAAAAAAAAATATACTATAAATTTTAGGTGAACAGGACACCGACCCGCTCTAAAAAAATCACCTTTTCAAATTTTCCTAAAATGAAATTTTCACCATATTATGAATAGATGATTTCAACAGAGTCTAGTCAACTAGGGCATACTCTTGAGGACCCTAACTCATGAGATCGATCTCACTTTCAGGTTTTGGGTTTTTGATGTAGGATCATTTGGTAAATTGGAGGCATAAGTTATAGAATTTTGTTAAGTATGGGCACATGAGTAGACAAGAACAAGTGAAGGAATGAGAAGTGTATGATGTGTGTAGTATTTCACGATGAGGGTGTGTGATTTTTTGCATAGTATTTAAAGATCAAGGCCCATATGGTGTGTACAAATTTGAAGAGTAGAGGAAGAACTTGAGTGTTTTGATTGTGCAATGAAGAAAATATTATGCGCGAACCTTTTTGGGCAGACACAAGACATGATAGAATAAGATCATGTGATAAAAGTGACATACAATGGAAACATGTCATAAGTGATAAAAATAATGAATGAGGATAAGAATACTAGGGCATGTGTTAGTCATATTTTTAAGTGGAATTATGACACATAGGAGTGCCTAACAACTTGACAAATCTTTTGATGGATCTTGGACCAAGATCATAAGGACAAATTATCTTCAACAACCAGAGTTTAACATGATATGTATAAAGAAACATTTGGAAGGCACAATTGTTTAGAGAATTTAATAATCTAATTTAAATTTGGATAGTGGCCAAATTTTAACAACATGTGAAGGTGAGCCCGCTAAATTTTAGGAAATGATAGTTATAAGTTTGAGAGGTAGCTAAAAGTTAGTCATGGTAGCATGAGAGAGAGAGAGAGAGAGAGAGAAGAGAGAGAGAGAGAGAGAGAGAGAGAGAGAGAGAGAGAGAGAGAGAGAGAGAGAGAGAGAGAGAGAGAGAGAGAGAGAGAGAGAGAGAGAGAGAGAGAGAGAGAGAGAGAGAGAGAGAGAGAGAGAGAGAGAGAGAGAGAGAGAGAGAGAGAGAGAGAGAGAGAGAGAGAGAGAGAGAGAGAGAGAGAGAGAGAGAGAGAGAGAGAGAGAGAGAGAGAGAGAGAGAGAGAGAGAGAGAGAGAGAGAGAGAGAGAGAGAGAGAGAGAGAGAGAGAGAGAGAGAGAGAGAGAGAGAGAGAGAGAGAGAGAGAGAGAGAGAGAGAGAGAGAGAGAGAGAGAGAGAGAGAGAGAGAGAGAGAGAGAGAGAGAGAGAGAGAGAGAGAGAGAGAGAGAGAGAGAGAGAGAGAGAGAGAGAGAGAGAGAGAGAGAGAGAGAGAGAGAGAGAGAGAGAGAGAGAGAGAGAGAGAGAGAGAGAGAGAGAGAGAGAGAGAGAGAGAGAGAGAGAGAGAGAGAGAGAGAGAGAGAGAGAGAGAGAGAGAGAGAGAGAGAGAGAGAGAGAGAGAGAGAGAGAGAGAGAGAGAGAGAGAGAGAGAGAGAGAGAGAGAGAGAGAGAGAGAGAGAGAGAGAGAGAGAGAGAGAGAGAGAGAGAGAGAGAGAGGTGGATCTTGTAAGTAATCCTAGAGCACACACAACCATTATAATAGCTCCAAAATTTGTTTAATCTCTCTAATATCCCCATTAGAGAGGGTATATGTTATAGATGTTGTTAAGGCTATGAAAATAAAAGGAAATTTAATTTTTGGAATTTTTCAATGTGTATTATGATAAAGATAATTTGGTATCTTAATCCCCACTTTGTATCACTCCATTAACACCTCCCCCAACCCAAAACAACAAACCAAAACCTTTCCTTTGTGAATATATTTTTTTAGCTACATCTATGAAAATAAGATTATTTCTCCCATCATGAATTACCTTCTACTCATACTACCATGGTCTCCCCAATAAAATATGATAAACATCTAATGACATCACATCATACAACACTTCATCGCAATAGTTCCCAATTTAGAACTTGACAAGACTTTACTTGTTCACTAAGAATTGATATGATTTTGTAACCGAGACAAATTATAATGGTTAGGATGCATGAATCTTATTAATTCCAAAATTCTCAACCATTTATAAAGATGCCAAATCATCTATGTTTTCACTATCAAAAATCACCTTCTAAAATTTACCTCCTAACTTACATACTTTCATGAATAAATTTTTCCTTTGCATTATCTCACCCTCATTTTGCATAGTATTCACAAATACCTCTCTCATCATCATGTATCCTCTATGTTTTGGTCCCTTAGAATACTCAGTTGATATTATAGAATCTATGTTTGTATGTGTCATACACATACTTTCTTATGTGTACCTACTCGTGCTTTTAATTTATGCATTAGAAAAATCAAATGTGTGATGTCCTAGTTGTCTGTACTTGAAATCGGCCTCAAAGAATCATATTTCCCTTCATCTTATAAATATTCCTCATTCTCATGATGGGTATGAAATTCCTTTTTGTGCACTTATTTGCACACGTGTTTGAACACTACCTGTGATCTTCTTATGAATTTTTGTATCCACAAATGCTACTTCCTTTTTGCACACATTTTAGCCTCCTCTTTAGATCGCACTCTAAATCTTGCGCCCAATTTTTTTCCAAAATTTTGTGTCAGTTGGTAAGATTCTTCTACTATCCGAATGCACATAAAAATTAATTCCTCCTTAATGAAAAATCTCAAACCATTGACATACCTCGCAACCTTTACTTGGTCAACCTCTACATGCCCCATATTGAATTGTGATTTGATAGAACTTCTCTCGTATAATATTTGATTGAAATATCATTTTAGCTTAAATTTTCTAAATTCTTGAATAAGTTCATTTGGTAGTATATGTGTAGGAAATTTAATTTCATCTTGACCACCACTCTATCCTAGTGCAAAATATTATCTTTTCCTCTTCTTTGATGCTCATTTTGAATTTTATTCCAATATAAGGCTACACGATCTCTCAACTTATTTTGTGCTACCTACACTCTCCATAGATCATTGATTATTCAAACTCAAAGTATTCTTCCATGCTAGTAATCTAGTCTACCAACTATTTTGGTTCCAATATTATTGAGAAAGATGGAACATCCATTCATGGTTCTTGACCCATTTTTGAGATAGCTCTTAATCTAGTCGTGGTTCACTTGCTTTGACATCATATTCTTCCTCATTTTATTTATCTCCAACTCCCTCATCATCACTCTAAGAATATCATGATACAAATCCTATCCTAAAATCCTCCTTTACCACTTATAGCCTTGTTCTCAAAATCCTACGCTCATTCATGACTTGTCCAAAACATCCGTTATTGTTGCATTTGCTACACCTCTAATACCAACTCATGTTGGAGGTATATTTGTTTCTCAAACATGTGCTTCATGTTTGGAAGCTGTACTAGTATTTTGTATCAAAAATAGCTCAAATCCTCTTTCTCATAGTTGTTTCCTTGCTCTGATACCAAAAATGATGAAAAAAGGGGATTGGGATCCCAACTTCACCTTATCAATATACAAAATAAAACACTATAATAAAAAAATCTTTTAATTTCAAATCCTTATTGGAAACTAAAACATCCACCATCTCTAATGGGGATATTACAAAGATTAATAATATTCACATAGCTATTATAATTGTGGTGTGTGATCTAGGACTACTTACATGATCCTTCTTTTTCTCTCTCTTAGTCTAGATCAACTCCTTTCTTACTCTCATGCTAGAATGACTAAAAACCAACTCCCTCTTGAACTTCTTACTATCAATTCCTTGAAAATTGGTGGTCTCAACCTTCCAACCTTATTCAAAATTTTCCAAATTCAAATTAGATCATTAAATGCTTCAAAAATCATGCCTTGAAATGTTTATTTTCATATACCATGTTAAGCCTAGTTTTTAAGGATAGTCTATTCTTGGGAGCTTGGATTAAGATCCATTAGATGATTTTTCAAGTACTTATTAGACACACATTGTGTTGACTTGCTTTTGTGATTGACATATGCCCATGTTGGTTGATCCTCGTTCATTCCTTTTTCACTTATGAAATGTTTCCCTTGTAAGTCACTTTTTTGTGTGCTCCTATTACATTTATGTCGCATGCACTCTTTCAACATAAGGATGTGCATAAGATTGTTTCCATTGTGAATTCAATATGCTGTATTCCATGTATTCACCATATTATTTCAAAACCAAAACCTTCATCATGTAATCTTGTGCGCGTCGTGCACTACCTATTCCTTAACTTGTTCTAGGATACCTCTTCAAAATTCTAGAGCTTATATAAGATAACCTAATTTACCGTGATGCTCCTACATCAATAAGAATGATTTATAATGTGTATGGGATATGTTATAGGTAATAAGTGTGAAAGACATAATTTTTAGGGCCCTCCATAAGCTAGCCTTACCTTTTTGGTCAATAAAAAAAAGCTAAAAATGTGGAAGATATGGATATATTAGTTTTTTGATGTTGCGGAAGACTTCCAGTTGTAACCTTCTATTTTTTTACATAAAAAGTTAAATTATAATCATGGTTTTATATATAAAATTTAAATTATACTTCGTATCTTATACAAATGATCTTTATTTTCATGAAATGGGGAGTACTTTCATTTTCACGTGTTGCTTATGTAGCTTGCCTTTTTCATAAATGAAATGGTGAATTTTTCTTTTCGACATCTCATTAAGATGGTTTTTATATAAATGTTCATGGGACGTATTTTGCAAGCTTTTTATAATTTTAATGAAAGGGCGAGGGACTCAATAACCCTCTTATTCACTGAATATATACATATATTCTCATATTAGATTTTCTCGTCTACAAACCCATACATTTTTAATAAATAAACAAAGTGACAATTATTTTTGTGTCCATTAAGGGATTAATATTTCTAAATTCTTCAAAATCCATGATGACTAGTCTAATATAGGTCTAAGGCTCAAGTACGAATCCCCAAGTCACAACCCATGGCTATATGGGAGGGTAGAAAAGCTATTTTTTTAAACAAAGGGCGTATGCCCTTTGTAGTGGGTAATTGAAATCAACATATTTTACCATTTTTACCTTTTTATATTAGGAATGACATGCATGGTATTATAAATACAACCTTTGCATTTTTATTAAAAATAAATGCATATTTCCCCACCTTTTTACTAATCTCTTTCACATTTTACAAAATCTAAATTGGTTATGTGTCGATACTTTGTAAATTATTCATTTGGTTTTATCTCATATATCATGTATTGATCAATTTTTTATTACATAACATAAATATAGACCGCAAGAGTTCGGTAGTTTCCACCAAGACCAACTAAAGATAAAAAAATGAACTTGAAGTTAAGAGAGAAAAAGAAAAACACTATGGAGAGCATCCAAAAGAGCTTTTAATTGATTTCAAGGTACTTATTTGACAAAAATAATTTTTATATTTAGAATAACATACTCAACTCAAAGAAATTTAATTTATAAACATCTTTAAGTGGGATAAGAAATGAACAATTGTTGTTAAATGATACACCTCAATATGTAGGACATGTTAATGAATTCATATTGAAGGATGAAGTGAATGGAGAAACACAATGCAATGAAGCATCTACCCATAATAAAGTTTTGGAGGATGATGATATAATAATTTTACATAATGATAAATAATACGATCACATAATTCCGCAATCGAACTCATTCCAATTGAATCATAATTAACTAGCCCCATAGAGTTTGATGTTAACTTAGAAATGTGCCCCCCTTGTATGGTTTAAGCAAAAACACTAACATATGTAATAACACCAACATATTTAATAGATGACATATCTTCTAAAAAGATACCTTAATTTAAGATTATTGGGTATTTAATTGAAATAGAAGATTGTTGGTAAAATAATTTGTTGTGGGACATATTAATGGTTTTCACCAATGGTCACGGGGCTAGGCCCCTCCTTCTTGGGTTTGGGAGGCTCCCATTTATTGAATGCAAGGACTAAATAAAACTATGAGGTGGATGTTAGGAAGAGGATCACACATGAATACTCCACTAAACCTGTGGCAAAGTGCTTATACAATGTACAAGGGAGGAATTTACTTTGGAAAGAGGTAAAGGGAAGTAGGAAAATAGAGAAAGAGGGTTAATATTGTGAGTATAAAAGTGCAAATTCTCACCAACATTAACCAGATTAGGTCCACATTCAATATGAATAAATAAACCGTGTAAGCAATATCAAGACTAATAAATCAGAGAAATTTTTTTCCATGGATTCATTAATCAAAGACACAAAGTTCCTTCTTGGTTGTATAAGATTACAATGCTTACAAAGTTGAAAATAGGAAGTAGAGGAACATAGACAAGAAAAATAGAAGAAATAACTTCTTGCTTGTAGTGAGAGAACAATAGCTATCAACCCTTGGAATGGAGAAGCCACCCTAATATATAGCTTTACAAAATGTCTTTTCATCTCCCCCCACATGACTTTTCACATTCCCATCACTTGCGACCTTTCATATTCCTATAGGAATAAAAATAAGTCCCTTTATTATTAATTAAAGATAACTTTTACAATGTCAAATTAAAAGGTCGCCTAAGTGAATAAGACGAAAAAGTCATAAAGTACATTCCCAATGAAGAATTATAACATAGAGAGAGAGGGAAAAAGAGAGAGAAGAAGAGAGTGATCGATACAAAGACGAATAAACTTATGATGATGAAGATTCAAATCCTCGGATAAATACGAGGAAATAATCCTGGAATGAACTTCTCACCCTTCAATTCCATCTTGAAATGAGCTACTTGATTGCCACATTTCTCGCTTGTGGAATGCAAACACATCCCAAAGAACTAATCCAAGTATCATGAACACCACTAAGGGTATTGCATTGGTTGAACCAAAATTGATGATCTATTACAGTATTAGATATTGAGCCTCTAATTTCGTGAGGGATTCCAAAGTATATTCATTCAAAGACAAGGGATCTCATGCCCTTTCTTGACCAAATCATGGAAATAATTAAGGAGTTATTTTAAGGATGATTGTTAGCTCGGTGGAGGTGATATGAGATTCTCGCACACTATTGCTAACACTTTCCTAGTTATCATATGTATACTTTCCACAAGACTCAAGTTCAAGATAACATCATTTATCATATCATAAATATCACTCATTGTGTGAGTCCATATGGGAGGAAAATTTTTAGAGATAGAGGTGAATAAATTTTTTCTCACTAAGAGTGAGAATTAAGACAACTCATATCATAAACCAATGGGAACACACTATCCTAGTGGGTCTTTTCTTTCTCAATCTCCTCCTTGGTCATTTTCACCTTGGAAAAAATGGCAAGGGAAATTTTGAATAATGAGAGAACTTCATGTAGCAATACCTTTTCCTTTTCTAGAATCTTCTTCACCCATTTTTCATTAGCTCTCCATGTGGGTATTTTCTTTCTCGCCTCCTCCTGGTCATTTTCACCTTGGAAACAATGACAAGAGAAAATTTGAATAATGAGAGAACCTCGGGTAGAAATACCTTTTCCTTTTCTGGAATCTTCTTCACCCATTTTTCATTAGCTTTCCCTTGCATGGTGTACCCTTGAGCTCTCTTGATCACTTGAGGATAAAAATACTAATGGGAGAGATAAAATATTTCAAAGAAAGTGATGTCGCATTGGGTTCTAGAAAAGGATTGTACATGGGAAACAAGGATTCTCATATGATCTTCCAGTTAATCCACGGTCTGTTTGTTCTCTTCTTTTTGGTAAGGAAGTAGGCTGCAAACTATTTGAATATGTGCACATATCCTTCGTGCATAGCTTGTCCCAAATAAACCCTAGTCATCTCATAGTCACCTTGAATCATATCTCCCACATGTTTTGTAAATTTTAGTCATATAACTTCCACATACCGAGATCTAGAGGCCTTAGTGAAGAAACAAGAAGTTTTTCGTGCTTTCTTCCTTTGCTTGATTTTGATGAATTTTGAGATGGCATGAAAATTACATGATGCGTTTGGTACACCATTCTTAACTCACTTCCAAGCAGCTCCTATACCCATGGGAATGTTTCAGGTGGAGTAGACAAAAATCAGGTATAGGTGCACTTTCGTGTACTCAAGAAGGGATCACAACCGCTCACGATGAGATGAATGTCACCGAGAAGGACACACTTAGATGCCAGTGTGATGAACATGGGACTATAATGGATCAATCTCACCTAAATAAAGGAATTTAATGAGATTTTTAATGACCTTTGTCCTCTTGTGAAGCTTCCTAGGGGAAGAAGCTTCAATGTACTTTGCTTCCACAATTTTCCTCTTGGAGGATTCCTATGAATGAGTAGATCCCGTGGATTTCTCAGATGCCTTGAGGGCTCGGAAGTGTGAAAAAATTTCCTACATGGATATAATACCACCAAACTCAATGAAGGAAGATTTCTTCCACTTGAACCATTATTTTTACCTTTGGATCACTATCATGGTCCTCTCTTTAATATCACTTGATTCTCGATGCTCCATGGAGTGAGCCAAAAAGGAAGATTATACTACTTGGTATTTAGGATCAAATAAGTCAAACTCATCATATTTTATCCCATCCAAAAACTAGTAAAACTTGAAGTCTCTCATTTGGTCCACTTTCGCCGCATGTAATCCTCGTTTTTCGACCTCGAACTCATTTGTGCGAGCTTAACCCTATAGTCTTTAATTTTTGGCACATGATGTAATCCTAACAATGTGAAAGTCTTTATGTTCCTCCTAATATCACAGTTAGAGACTAAGATATGTAAGAGTATAGACTGAGAGATGTGAAATATGTTTTGGTGTTTGCTACATCTGTGACATTCTTGCATGAGTATATTCCCAAGGAGATGGGAAATGACACACCTTTCTTTTTGCATTCTTGCACTCAGTATGAACATGAGATAATTTTCGACATAGTTCAAACATGATTTCAAGTGTTAGAGATGATTAACACAAAAAAAATTAAAAATGTATATTTCCAGAATAATACAGTGACTATTATATAGCCATGGAGGTAGAAAACAACCTCCGAGGAAATAGGAAGGAAATATAACCATTAACCGGTAATAGCCATGGGTATAACAAACTAACCACTAACCTATAACAATTAAATACCATACGATAGCTAATTATAATTACACCATAATACACATAATAAAATAATGGAACACTACATATTATGAATTATTAACATTCTTTCCTTAGTGCGAATGTGGGAGAAAAGCGAAGTGCACTTCTTCTCCGCACTTTCCGCCTCTACATGCTCATGATATTTGTTCACCGATCGTTTTACAAAGGCTAACCAAAAACTTCATTATGAACCCCTTCTCATCTGGTATGAACCCTTATTCATCAAATATGGAGCCATATCCAAGGTATGAACCCCTATTCATCCTACGTTTACCTCGTGCTTTCATTTTTCCACTAAATTTTCACATCAAGAAAATACATAGGAATATAATTCAAGTATAATGGAAATAGAACATTGGTATTATATTCCCCCACAATGTGAAATTTCCATTTATTCATCAATCCACAAAACTGAAATGAAGCACATTGCACACAAATGAAACAAAATGCACACTAGAAATCAAATATTGAATTGAAAAGCATACTGAGACCCTCATTATACGGTCATGTTGTTTGTGGCTAGCGGGAGGATGCTACTTGTCCTCCATCCACCTCGTGCCTCCATCCTCCAATGTATAATGTTGCTAACTCGTCTTGATTTGGCTTTGAGGTTCTTTATGTATTTGTGTGTTGCCAAGCGTCGACATTTTTGAGGTTGAGAGTTCTCAAGTTCAATTTCTCCCTCACATTCTTCTTTGAGATTTTTGAAAATTATTTTGTCTTGGAACTTTAGATATTGGACATCGGTTTCAACCGATAATGTGTCCTTCACAATTCAAATCTGGTATTAATGACTCAAAGACTCTTTTTACTTAAAATAATGACTTTTTAGTGACAACTTACAAGACCACTAAATTTTAAAACATGATAATTTTATATTAATACTAGCAATATGATATTTGAGTTTTGACATGAGAAAATTTGATGATGAAAACTAAAAAGTAATTAAATATTACTTTTTAATATAACCCCACTAAAACTTTACCATCACCGCATACCTATGGGACTCGACCTCTTGTTCTTTTAATGACATTTTTATAGGATTGATGACGTGACACTATTGACAAGACTTGTAATATTTAATGTAAAATAACAAAGCTAATTATAGGACAATAACTAGGACAAAAATTAATGATGACATGAAGACATAAAACAATGTATTTCTAATAAATGTTTAAATTATCATATAATAAAATATATCAACTATCAAATGACATTGATAAGTCACTATAATCTAAGATCTTCACATTACAAATTCCCTACATATACCACCAAGGACTTTAGACGCTATATAATTAAACTAATTACTAGCAATCACATGTGTACAATGCAATGTGAACGCTGAATAGTATAAGTTATTTGATTTAGAGGGATATTTTTGTGGTTTTTAATTATTTGGGGAGAAATTGTATAATATTATATAATTTATTTATTTAATATTTATAAACAATAAACAATTTTATATTATTTTAATTCATTGGAATGATTTGAACACATTTTTATCCAGAAATCTGATCTAAAATTGTATACATTGTAAAAACATAAAATACTATTAAACAAAACATTTTTTAGTTGAAAAATCCCTTAATAAACAATTAAATGCATCAATATTTAATTAAAAACATTGATTTTACTTCTTACACTCATAATTAATTTAATAAAATTATCATTTTTTAAATGAACCCATATTCTTTCCATATATTAAATGTATCATATTAAACACTATTTTACAAAAATTGCTACTTGGGTAGAAGTAATAACCCATTAAAAAACATATATGCTTTGTAAGGATATTAAACATCCTATCTAGAATCTTACAACCTATAAATACGGGTAGCAAGGAGCACATATAGGGTTCTTCTTAATGCCAATGGAATATAAGGGATGTCAATTCCCGCCTAAATTACCTACATAACCCCTAAATTGTCTTTTACCCAACTCAAAAATATGTCGTGATTCAGATTGAGATTCGATAAATGTGGGAGGGGACCCATGTTGTAGAATGGAGTACCTTCGTTGTGAAAAGTGTAGGGAACACATTTGTACGTGTGGCTGCAAAGTGGAGTGTGAATAGTGACCAAACAAAGCAAGAATTCCGATGCCATATTCACTTCAAGCCAACAAGTTTGTATTATTGTACATGATACTTAATAAAATAACTATTTTTGTAAGATAAGATAAGAATGGCCTTGCTATATACATCAATTTTCTTATTAAGCCTTGTTCTTTCATATTCAGGGTCAATGTAACCAATGGTACCCATAACATAGGTAGAGGTGTGGGTTTTGGCCGAGGAAATGTACTTGGCAATGCCAAAGTCTGACAAATGTGCCTTAAAATTATCATCCAAAAGAATGTTACAAGTCTTCACATCCCTATGAACAATGCATGGGCTACAATCATGATGAAGATATGCTAATCCTTCTGTAGCAACATTAGTAATCTTTAGCTGAGTGTCCCAGTCTAGCTTTATATTCTTTTATGATCCTATATGAAAATAAAAATTAAAAAAACACTTGTTGGATTCTCCAACAATCCATTTTAATCAAGAGCGTTAGAGATTGATTGGATTCTTATGAATCTTCAATGTACAGATCCATTTTTCTTCATTACATAATCATTTTACTCAACGTGTAGGATGTCCCATAGACTTTCGTTTACCATGTAATCATAAAACAACAGGTTTCCATTTGGAGAAAGCAAATATCCATGCTAGACTCACAAGATTCCAATGCTTGATGCTTCCAACACGCAAGATTTGTGGGTAGTGACTTTACAGTCTATTTATAGCAATTGGCTTACAATTCTTTAGAACACATTTATAAACAGTGCTTGTAGCAAAAATAGAAATTACCAGATCTAAGCTACCGAGTATAAAATCCCCAATTTGCCTTAGTTTTTTCCTCCTTTTCTTCTTCTGTTACATAAGCCAACGGAATAGAAGCCCGTGTCCTGAGTTTTTCACAATCTTTTACCCATTTCTTCATCACACGAATGGTCACTGAAGTAACTCCAACAAGAATTAAATTAAGATACAAATGAAAAACGAATAGATAAGTTTTTTTCCTTATACTCCCAATGGATCTTCAGAGAATGGCAAGACATTGGATTATGAGTCAGTTCTTATATTTTTGCTTTGATCTAAGAACATGGGTATTGTAACTATTATTATGTTTTGTTGTGGTAGACCTTGGCGAAGGAAGGGTTGTAGGCATGGGAAAAAATTTATTATAATTAGAATTGATGACAACCTATTAAATCTAATGAGTCTTCGACACTCTAATTAGAATATAGATCCAGGCCTAGAAAACAATATACACATCATTGTAGTGGCATAATTCCATAAACATTTTACCTTGATTGACTGAAATCACCTCTGCATTACCAAGAATGGCCATTGTCCTAGAGTCATGGATCTCACATCACATCCAATCAACAATGGTGCCTGAAATCATGATTTACAGTAAAGGCCATTTCAATTTGTTTCATCATCATGTATACATATCTTTTTCTCCTATTTTAACAATATTGAAGAGGTAAATATTTTCAGCGAGAGTTCAAATCTTAACATTGTTTCTCTCTGATTATGGGTCCATGCATCCAGTATAGGATTCAAAACATGGGAACAAAAAACTTATATGCAGTCTTATCCAAAAAAATATTGCTATAGTCTCTTATTATAATGAATCTTAAATATTTAATTAAGATTGTTTATCAAGCCTACAAGAAATTCCATGTTCCCTGGCCATTATCTAATATTATACTTTCTATTGGTTCCCAGAAAAAATTAATACATGAACATAATCTAAGAACTTGAGAAGATCAATAACAGAGCATAAGATGTGAGTACCTTCACGAGGGCCCAAAGGCTAAAATGTGAAAAATATTCTCTAGTCACATTACCATTTCCTACCTCCAACATGTCCGGATCTGATCCCCAAATGAAAAATGAATAAGACTGAATACAAGCATAGGTCTAGGATAATCTACAGAGCATAGAGGCTCAAAATGGGTGATTAATTCTCTGCTATTTCTTCATGTAAACTATGGTCATTTTTAAATTCAAACAAGTACCTATATTGGAACCTTAAATAACATTAGGTGAATCATCAAAGAAATAAATTAAATGTGATAAGGACTAAAGTAACAATTGTGTGCCCAATTATCATTTCAGTATAAATTGAATTGATATGAAATAATCAAATATTTTTCTCTATAATTGGAAGAGGTCCTCACCATTCCATCCCCATGGTTCTGCATATTTTTCCCATTTGGTATTCTGATATGCTCGAGAAGATATGCTGTAGCAAATGAGCCATTTACGTTCCCATGCTTAGAACAATTGTAAAATACAATAACAATCCATGAACTTCAGGGGATTCAATTTTTCACCTAACCCAACTATTGTTTATGTCTTGTGTTGTCCTCTAGCTATGTCTAAATTTTTCTGCCCATTGAGCAGGATGATCTATTCCCCTGTAAGAACATCATGGCATGATAAGGGAGATTTATAACCAGGGGAAATTTTATGATGTAAATAGCTTAAAGCTTACCACCATTCACATAGAGAGTAAAATATTGGACGCCCTATTTTGAGAAGTGCCTCTTTCATTACCGGGATCTCGTAATTGGATTGCAAATAAAAACATAAATTAACATCAAATATACTTAAGTAATAGGTGTGCAACAAGATCTTGAGACTTGTAAAACACCAACATACCGAACTTATGCAATACAGGGGAGAAATTTCATAATTTTTAAAAGTAAAATTAACATATTGTAATTCTTTATAAATATTAAAGCAACAAGAATTTTCCCACCAAATCGAATACCTTCTCAGTTAGGGTAGTCCATTCCTTCTATAGAATTTGGAACCCAATAATATCTGTAACGCTTTCAAATTAGAAATCACTTCTCAATCCAAAAAAATAAAATTGAGGGTTAGAAAAAGCCAATGGAAAATTTCTGAAAATAAAACCAGCAGAAAATTTCTGAAAAATCAACGATGAATTACAGAGCTGTTGAAATCATTAAATTGTCTAACCAATTTTGATGGGGTATCCAATCGATCTTAGTACTGTGCCATCAATAGATCAAATCTCAAGCCCGAAAATTTTGAAGATATTTGGCCTGCTAAAAATGAAACATGATGTAGAGATGATGGGGATGTCAAGGAAATTTTGTTGGGATTTAGATAAAAAATTCAAACAAGGAGGGACGTGAAGTAAACCCGCATCCAACATGTAAAAAATGAAAAACCAAAACTGGTAAAAATAGTCACAAAAAATGAAAACATCAAATAAAGTACATTTGATTGTCACAAAACGCCGCCAAATGTAATCGCCTTAAAAAATGTCTAAACAACCGTCAAATTTAACATAGTCATAGAAATGCCAGGAAGGGCCTTTCCCATTGGGGGAATGTCTTTAGCATAAAAACTTAGGAGGAATGTATTATTTACATACCCAAAAAGCATGCAAATTTGAAAGGTCACAACATTCTCCTATGAAATAGATCAAATGTATGGCATGTCTATACAATGAAAGGAGAAATGGTAGAGGTTTAAAAATAACTATGGAGGACTGAAGTATCATGGACATGTCATGGTAGTAGAGTTTGATAAATGGATTTGGAATCCTCCATGCCTCACCTATTTTCAATTTTACCTAGTTAATGGCGATTTATTCCTCCTAGGTACAAAACCCGTACCATGTATACATGCACTCCTTGTTCAAGCTTCTATAAAATAATTTCAACTATAGAGATTTCCTTAACATTAGTGCACGATGGATGAATATGCTACAATGATATATATGATTCCCAACCTAATGAGTGCTCCAACCAGCACGATCTTCTCACAACAATTTTTAAATAAACCTATACACAGAGATTCCGAACCATTGTGAATGAAGACATCAATCTATGCATATATGTCATGCATTGCAAAAAAATTCCTTCAATTTGTCTTTCCAAGATTTGAATAGCTCGTGTCTCTCCTCCATGGGATGAATTTGTCTCATGCATAGGCTCCAAAAATAATACTTTGGTATATGTCGGGAACTCATGTACGAGATTTAAATGGATGTTTCTACAACATGGTCCTGAATTTTCTCAAAAAGTAATTCACTCTCATACTAAATGCAAGTGTAGGATCATATTGACACACGTAATTGCTTGGTATATTTCAACACAATACAATGGCTAGCAATAGCCAAAGGTATAACTAACCAACCAATAACCTCTAAAAATTAATTACCATATGGTAGTTATTTATAATTACACCATAGAACATATACTAAAATAATGGAGCACTAAATATTATGAATTCTTAACAATGATGATTTTATCATTTAGGTACCGGGTAGATGTGAGGGGCAAGATCAAATCCTTTGACCTTGATGTAAGTGTAGGTGGGGAATTAGATGAATTGAATCCTATACTCCCAATCAATGTAGCATCTCGGAATGATATCCTCCATTCGGATTTCCTTGAGCAACATGATTAACATGGTGAATGCATCATTCACCCTAGTATATTGAGAGTTTCTTTCCCCATGACCGAGTTGTGGATAATTCTCATAAGTAGGTGAATTTTGAGGCAAATTGGGGGTAGTGGATAGACCTCGGAAGGGTCTTGTGAAAGCAAGGGCATACAATAAGTGAGAATTCAATGCAAACTTCTTAGTGGAGGGAAACTACAACAATTGTTGATGGATGTTACTACTGATGATTTTACCCCACTCCACCATTTGGTTTCCTTTTGTGGCCACCATGATGAACTGATCCATCCAATATTGGATATCCTTTGTTGTCTCTTCCTATTAATCTTCTCAATAGGAAAATGACATCAAAATATTCCCCTGAAACTCACTCTATGGTAGGCTCTTAGGGATACGAGAGGGATCAATTCCTTGTTTGAGTCATGTGCTAACTACTGGGCATTGCATATATGAGTAAGTCCTCACCCCATCCTAGGGAGAAAATTCCTTGGTTATGACGACCATGTTGCTATTGGTGGGAATTTGTAGGCATTGAGAAATTCCCTTTGGTGTGAGGATTGGGAGGAGCGATTTATCATCCGCCATTATTATTCGGTGTTAGGATCATAATGTTTTCTGCACAGACGAGGACTAGATCACTCGCTCTAAATAGATAGCAGGTGTCCTCCTACCATGAATATTATGCTCAAGAGTATCGCTCCTTCACTTTCCACCGTGGTTCATTTATCATTATGGTTTTCAAGTCTTCTAGTTCCATGTGGGTGACATCACTTTACCCCACATTAGGGTATTCATTTATCGGTGTGGAGATTGGTTCTAGAATTGAATACTTGACATTCATGATGTTAAAAAATAATCCAATAGGTGGGCTATGTGTAGAAAAAAATCACGCACTTTGAGTCATTATTTAGTCCCGGTCTCATACTATTGTTCATATGGTTCTGAAGTGAAAAGAGTAATAATTAACCAATGTCTTTGGCCATTTTACTTTGCTTTATGTCATTAATTTTGATCTTGCACCCGCAATTTCCTAGTATGTATTGTCATTCTACATTTTTCCTATTTCTGTCTAGGGTGCCCAGCTAGGACGGGGCACCTGGTCCCCTTTGGGGCACCCTGATCCTCTTTGCACTTTACTCTCACCTTTTGGGCACTTTCTAGCCATTTGAGATTTCTATCTTTTTGGTGGTTAGCCTTTTTAGGGTTAATTACGAAATTATAACAAGAGAACCATATAAATATAAAGTTATGTGACCATAATAAGGGACCAAATACTAAGCATTTACTATCACCATCTAGAGTTGCATCCATCAAAGGAATCTAAAGCTACATTTACATCCATCTAGCTCCATCAAAAGGCACACAAGGCTGGTTCATCTACATCACACTTCATATGAGGGGAGTCTATTGTTTCCATGCACACATTTACTACATTGTAGAATGATTTATTTTCTCGTTACTTCACAAAGCGTGACTGACACAAGAGAAACCTAGGGCACGATTGCACACACACACACCTAGAACTAAATTGGGTTTGATATGTAGTGCAATGCTCAGTAATAATTCCATCTATTTGGAAGCTGAGGATAGTCAGATCCCTTAACATGCATCATTCTTTTTTACGAATTTTATGCTTTCTCTGGGGTTTTACAGTGATTCTTTATTGTAGGTCTTATAACGACATTTTCAATCATATAACAACCTTCATGTGACAGAAGTGAACATAGGAAAATAATTAGTGACACCTCGAGGAGGTATCCTGGTCATTTCTGAGACCAAGACACCCATGGGCGCCCTATCCATTTCCAGCACCCTACCCAATCGGATAGCTCGATTTGTACTTTCTCGGGCTTTTGTGTGGTTGTTTCCTTCTCCTATTCACTTGGTCTATAGTATAACACAACCCTACGACATCTTTGAAACATCTAAGGATTTCTTAACTCTCTTTACACATTAGGGTTTCATATTCTCTAGCTTAGTTTTCTTGGGAATCATTTCAAAGTATTTTATTACTTCATTTATTTAGTAATTTTTTGCTCCTATGCATTAGATTACACTAGATTATATTTTACATTTTAGTGAACCCGATAGATCCAACCCTTCCTTTTGACTATGTCTTCTCCTTATCAAGTCATGACTCAATCATCTTATCCTTCTTTTGCATCGAATAAAGTCTCTAGTATAGTTATTAACATCTTTGACTTCATGCAAGTACATACTAACATCATCCTCACTTTGTTACCCTTAGGGTTGATCCATTTATCAATGTAGTTATTACTCACCGCACTCGCCATCCTATGGCTCCATCCACTACTCTTCCTCCATATATCACTTCCTCAGCTCCATTGGCTCCTTCTAAGGGTTATGATATAATTGAACAACTTAAAAACACACCAGCTAAGATTTCTCTTTATGATTTATTGTGTAGGTCACTAGATTTTCATAATACTCTAGAAGTAGCCCTTTGTACCATTCATATAGAAATTGATAACTCTGCAATAGCATTTACACACCTCATTTAGTCTCTCACAAATCTACCACATGCTATATCATTCACCAATGAGGATATATCACTTTTTGCTAGAGACAATCCATGTGCACCCTTGCTAATTACCGCCATCATTAGCACCACTTGCATCAAACAATACTTATAGATAATGGGTCCACTATCAACCTATGTCCTCATTCTCTTTTAAAACAACTGGGTATTAATGATAATCTAATTTCTAAAAATTTGACACTCTAATTCAAGGTTATGAATCTACCACTCGCACATTTCTAGGAACTATTTCGTTACATATTTGGGTCGGGCCGAATACCGTTCTCACTAAATTCCATGTTATAGATTCCTCATTTTAATTCAATCTATTGTGAGGTAGACCTTGGATTCAAGCTATGTAATAGATCCCATCTACTGTTCACCAATGTGTTAATTGTTTACACGACAGCTTATGAGAATACTATTATTATCGATCCCGAGCCATTCAAATTTTGTCACGTAAACCCTTTTACTGGTATGCTTATTCCTCCTCCACAACCTATTCCATATGGTAGTATTGATACATATGACATTGGTCAATCTAGTGCTTCACAACATTCCTCTGTCACTTCGAGTGCTCTAGCCATTTCTACTCACACTACGAGAAGTTATTGCACCTACCGTGTCTACTACGCTAAGCATAACTGCTCCACCTATTGATACACCTCCTACTCCTCCACCTAATGCAACTCCTAACAATATACTTGATAAAGATATACAACATGATAATGCTCACATGGATGCTTATGAGGAATCGATGAAGAAGTTGATGTTGTTGACCTCACCGCTTTGAACCATTAGGCCAACTAAAATTTACACCTATCAACATATATGACTCTTACGTTGAAGACACCTTTATGGTTGATGGCCCAAAAAAATAAAAATTTAAAACCCCTCCTTTTACCAATGCTATGATACTCTACTGTGGATTTTAACACTTTAAATGTTGTTTTATCTCCTCCTACATGATCTACATCTACACCCTACATTTCATATGCACATTATTGATCAATAACTCCTTTTAGCATCCTATCTCGGTTGATAAAACTTGTCTAGATACTATTTGCACACATGAGGGATTGACTAGGCTTGGCTTGACACTAAGTGACATTCTGCCACCAAATCACTCACCACATCTTTACCATTATTATTGTCATATTACGACCTCCTATGGCCTGCATGTGTTCCATTTGATAGTCGTCATTTCTCATTCACCTCTCACTTCTCCATTGACACTGGGGCAATCTTAGCTTGACTATATTGGTGGTACTTTAGATATAGACCACACTTCTCTCACATTTCCTATGCCATTTGGCAACATTTCCATAGGTAATGACTCATATCCTAATAAATATTATAATATATCTCGTTGGTATGCACACGACTGTCCACCAGTACCCTTCACTGATGAAGAATATGTCATGAGTGTCTACACCCTATGTTCCAATGGTTATTTATACGATTCACATTGTTCTATTGCTTATCACATCTCAAATGCTTCTTCAAAGTGGGTTTTGATCGTGACAAAGATAATCTATTAGATAGTGGTACATGATTATAATCACCACCACACACATGGGGGCATGAAATATACACTCCCTTCCCCTCACCCAAGCATCAACAAACATTTCATACCACACATCAAACTTCTAGCATACACATTTTCATCTATACTCTAAGCATCATCACTACCCTATGACACACTCTTGATCTTTGGTGCACACTTGAATGTTGAGGGCATTCTCTACACATGAACCTCACACTACATAGCAGTAATTACACATTAGGAACCACGTATCATCACACGATCCTACATCATCTACACATTATATACTACATTATGGGCTATACACATCACACGTCTTCACACATTTTACATGCATACATTCTACATCTTATATCTATCATGCATCATTCAAACTTGGTGTTTCATACATAATACACATTCTATACCTATATCATCTACACATCTTGCATAACATATTAGACATCAAACATCACACACACTTCACATATCACATTACATTTCCTACACATTACATATTTCAAACATTCTCTTATTCGTGTTGCACACACTACCCGATGACATACTCTAGTCTCGTGGTGTATACTAGATTGTTGAAGATATACATCACAAATGGACCTCATCAAACTCACACATTAATCATTTGATATTTTTTTCTCATGCAAAATTCCTAGGATTAGTGATATACGCTTTAGGATACAAAGTCACTTATTCTAGCATCATCTTGTGATAGGTTATATCATCACCTTCGGTTACATCATTTAGAGGTATATGATTTAGGCTAAATCACCACTCCTCTATATTCATCTTATCATGATATATGTTTAGGTTGCAGAGGCATACACAATTCATCTCTATGTCGCATTTCATCACTACACACTCATCACAATGCACTACACACAACACATAGTTTGACCATTTCTCGATGACACACTCTCATTTATGGTTCATTCTTGACTACTGAGGGGGAATACTAAATAAACCTCACTACATACAATTCCATTCACTCGAGGGGCATGCGGATCCCATTATTTACTCTACATTCCATTCCACCCATCCACATCATACTGCATTTTATGGTTGCATTTATTCTTTCTTGTACTTACTTTTACATGTTCTCTTTTTACACATGCTAGATAGATATCTTGTATGTCACTATCATTATCATACACACATGCGCGTTCACTTTCTTTTTAGTTGTGGTCACAGACTATTCAAGGTTACTACACACAACATGGATGTTTGCCTACCAGTCCCATAAAGGCTCCTAGGGGCATCCACATTCATCCGTTATATGTGTTATTGTTGCATTTTTGTTCATAACACACTCCTTTGGTTTATACATGACTTGGCATACGTTTTATCTTTCTAACATGCTAATAGGTGCTTCATGTGCAAAATTTATTTTGTAGGGATACTTGTATCCATACTTGTTTGTTATATTGTATGCTATTGCTTGGTATTGCATGTTATTCTTTGTGGGCTATGCCCTTTGTTTTGTGTACACACTTTTTTATTTGCAACCACTACGGCCTAGAGTGTCTTGCAACATCTTGAGTGGTGTCCCATGTTTGTAACCCATTTTATGTGGCATACATTATATTTTTGGGTGTTTAAATTATCTACTTATGTTATAGATTACACATTGTTTGTTTGGTTTACACATGTTTTCTACATGCATGTTCGTACTAACACAACACTTGTTTTTTAACAACTTGTTTGAGTGTGCCTTGGTATTTTCCAAGCACATTCCCTTCCCCATGCGGGGAAGAGTTTCAAGATACACGGTCGGTCCTCTTTGGGGCCGCATTATCCTATCTATGGCCTCACATGCATCCCTAAAGAAGGGGGCATCATTTGGGTTTACAAACTACACGCAGTACCAGACAATTTAGTTTAAAATTTTCATCCCTAAAAAGTGGGTTATATAATGAGTGGGTTCAAACCCAGTCTACATAACTCCACACATAATGGATTCTATAGGGTAGGTTGTCTTTAGAATTTTGGGGAGTAGTTACAAGTTAGAGGAACATCAAAATTTACTCCCTACACTTATTCGGCTAGTGGTTTTGGATTGCCCAAAAACTAGACAAGACAAAATATCTCTTCAAAACTCTCGGGAAGTGGTTATAGGTTGGAGGAACATCATAATTTCCTCCCTACACTTCTTTGGCCGTGGCATGAGATCTCCAACAAAATCACACTTCACCAACAATTATAGGATATCCTTTCTACCCCTTTTTATCATCACAAATCAGGTGCACATGTTCCTTTTTCACTTTCATACTTTTATTTACAGTCTTTTTACTAATACATGCATTTTTATACACAATTTTTACACATATACATGCATATTTGAATACTTGATCATCTTCTCTTTTACGTGTATGTCTATATGGGAAGTAATTAGTAAAAAAACAACACACACATGGCGGGTACATCACACACACGATACTAACCATGTAGGTACATTACACACATTGAAATCTACACACGTGCTTTCGCCCTAGGTTCACTCTCATCACTTTTTACACTTTTTACATCTTTAGTCTCCACGCTCCATGTTTTTAATCACTCCACGCTTTGTCTAGTCCTTCGGCACACATTCTACATCACTCTACATGGATTATCGGTACACATCTCTATCTACTTTATGTTACCGAGCTTTCCACTCACCAACATAAAGTGGGGGAAAATGTAGACACAAAATCACACACTTTGAGTCATTATTTAGTCTCGATATCATACTAATGTTCATATGGTTCTTAAGTGCAAAGGGTAGTAATAAACCCATGTATTTGGAAATTTTACTTTGCTTTCTATCATTAATTTCGTTCTTCCACCCTTGTCCCAATCTATATTGTCATTCTCCATTTTTCCTATTTCTGACTAGGGCACCTAATTCAGGATCAGGGCACCCCTACTACCCCGGTCCCCTTTGGGGTGCCTTGATCCTATTTGGACTTTAATCTCACCTTTTGGGCACTTTATAGCATTTTGATATTTCTGTATTTTTGGTGGTCTTCCTTTTTAGGGTTAATTACAAAATTAGAATAATAGAACCATATAAATATAAAGTTATGTGACCATAATAAGGGACCATGCACTAAGCATCTACTATCACCATCTAGAGTTGCATCCACCAAAGGAATCTAAAGCTACATTTGCATCCATCTAGATCCATTACAAGGCACACATGTCTGGTTCATCTACATCAAAATTCATAGGAAGGAGTCTATTGTTTCCATGCACACATTTACTACATTCTACATCTAGTTATTTTCTCGCTACTTCACAAAGTGTGACTGACACAAGAGCAACCTAGGGCACGATTACATACACACACCTAGAAATACATTGGGTTTGAGATGTAGTGTAATGCTCAATGATAAGTCCATCAATTTGGTAGCTGAGGACAATCCAAACCCTTCATATGCATCTTTCTTTTTTAAGGTTTTGATGCTTTGTCTGGGGTTTTGCAGTGATTCTTTATTACAGGTATTCATACAACATTGGTGATCATACAATGACATTCACATGACAGGAAGTAAACATAGGAAAACACTCGGTGAAACCTTAAAGGAGGCATCACTTTCATTTCCCACAGACCACGGCACCCACAGGCACTCCTACCCCTTTCTAGGTGCCCCACCCGGGAAGATAGCTCGAGATCTATACTTTCTTAGCTTTTGTGTGGTTGTTTCCTCCTCCTATTCACTTGGTCTACACTGTGACACAACCCCGTGATATCTTTGAAACAACTAAGGCTTTCTTAACTCTATTTGCACATTAGGGTTTCATATTCTCTAGCTTAGTTTACTTGAGTATCATTTTAATATTTTGTTACTTTATTTATTTAGTTACTTTACTACTCCTATAGCATTAGATTACACTATAATATATTTTACATTTTAGTTAGTTGGTATGAACTGATACAAGTGATTTAATCCTAATTTCAGCACTTTCTATTTTTAATCGGTCCTATCTCGGAATGGCTATTTTTTGTAATTTTTCACAATTTTCACTTTTTGGTGATTTTTTACATGCAAGGAGTAACATGGATGATGAGAGTTTATTTTTGGAAAATTCATATATTTAGAAATATGGTCCTATCATGACTTACTATTTTTATGTGAAGGTTTTGGGCATTGGAATGGAACAAAAACCGATCTCAAAATTTTAGGTTTTGTCTCAGACATCATGCTCCATTTTTGAAAAAAATTGATATCTAAAACTCCGTAGATCTGAAAAATAAATTTCAGGGGCTATAAATTTCTAATGATTTCTAAAAATTATACATAACATTAGTATTTCTATTTTTACAATCAATTTGAAGGAATTTTTGGGAGGAGTGCACTGGTGAAGTTTTGTGGAGATCGGGTGCATGGATTGGGAGATATGAGTGAAATTTGGATTTTGAGTTTGGTGGTCCAAGAAAATTTCAGCAACATTACTGGGAAATAATGGAGTTTTGGGGGTAAAAATTAGAGCCTTTGAAATTTAATAAAGTTATAAGTGTTTTGGTTTTGAATTTTACTACATTCACTTTGTAATTTTAACTCAATTTTAACCCATCGGGCCAAACTAGGGTTGGATGGAGGTTGGTATGTGGTTACACCTTAAAAATTAGGGAAAAAGAGGTGTAAAGGGAAAATAGATGTAGGGAAGTGTGATTTGTACTAGATGTTGGCAAGTGGCAACTTGTGATATAGTGTAAATGAGATGGGAGGTGCTTTGAAATAGGCTTCTAAGAGCTAGAAGTTGGTTTTTCATGTGATCGGGGGTTGAATGGGAGGGGAGTGAATTTTCATGTCTCTTATGTCCCTTTGGATGTTATTAAAATGTGAGTTGATGTAAGTAGCTTCATAATGCACCACGGGTCTTGACAACATGAGGAGAGGTGACATGGTGGAGAAAGTGTGAGTTTACATGCTTCTTATAGGTGAAAGATGTGTGTTTCAAGTTACAGAGTGGGGAAATCATGGGAAAGCACAATTTTTTTCCCCAGTGTCCCTTTTCTCCTTGGGGAAAAGTGGAAGGGGACACTCCACCCTCCAAAATGCACCAAGGGTCTTTAGCTCATGAGGAAGGGGACTTGGGTTGAGTGAAACCTTCACATGCACCTCCTAACAACACAAGTTATTGTTTAAGGGAAAAAAATACTTAGATGAATGGGGGAGCACACATATTTTTCCCTCATGCCCATTTGCACCTTGGGACAAAGTGTAAGGGGAAAAAATCTTCAAAAGTGTGCTTAAGATTTTTCCAATTATTGATGTCATCTTCGCTAACTCGTTTTAAAACACCAAGAGTGATTTTGTGCCCGAGAGCTTGAATGGAGTTTTTGGTAAGAAATTATATTAATTTAACTAAAAATAACCTTTTTATATCACACCAATAACTGTAAAGATCTATTTATTCCTGCAAATTAATTTTCAAGGATTGTTCCTCTTTTGGCTTCAAGGGGCAGCTATAGTGTCTTGGATATTCATGGAGGATTTTGAAGTATTGGGAATAAAGTTATGTGTTCATCATGTGGAGGATTAAAAATTATTTCCATTTAATATTTTTTTAGCTCCCAAATCATCCTGGGACTCCCAAAATCTTAAAAAAAAAAGTCACCTTTCTCTATTGGAGTGTGGCATTCCCCGCACTCATAACAACCCTGCTTTTACTTGTTTGATTCCCAACATCACATGGCTCCACAGCAATTTCCTCAAACTAACTTGGATACATTAAAACATGATCTTCACAAATTCTAGATGGTTTTTCCCTTGCAATTTCCTCTTTTAGGATATTCATCTGTTGTAAAATGGCCAAAAATAGCCCTTTATATACCTCTAGGGATAGTTTCTCACTTTGATCTAATTATCTTATTCAATAACCTTAGGTATACTTCCTTGCACATGAAAAACACTTGAAACCCATGTTAGCACGTTCCTCTTAGTTATAATTAGGATGGAATTTTGGATAAGATGGCTAGAGGAAGGGTTTATAGTGATCGAGAGAGGAAAATTTCAAGTGGGGCTTAGTTTTCATGACCAAAATTTTCAATTTTGCATGCTAGAAATTTAGTATGATAACATATGTCTCTAAATTAAGGAAATATACCATAATGGATAATGGAGGACCTTAGAATTCTCATGGTTAAGTAGACTAGTGCCTTGATAATTGGGTAATAGAGTCATTCCTTCACCAACTAATACAAGCAATGACACGAACGAGGAAAAAAAAAAAAAAAAACACCAAATGGAAAGGGAAATAGACAACATAAGGGAAAACTATGATACATGTGAGGAAATTTTATAGAGGAGGGATAATAATATACAATATTTTCACACACTTGACAACATCTTAATAAAAATAGGTACCATCATGGAATAATGGACTGAATTCATACCACTTTTAAAGCTCAAAAATAATCAGCTGGTCATGCCATGCTATCATGATAGCTTTACATGGTTTGAGAAGAAGAAGGGAAATAAAATTTCCATTCTCATATTGATATTGTATAGAAAACACATTTGTATGTAATGAACACTTTGTTACTTGTTGAAATTTTTTTCTCACTTGTAGTCTCGTTTGATATCTTGTGACCATAGGAATCCATTCTTCTATGTTTTCAAAAATGAAATATTTTCTTTCAACATGAAGGTAGCCACCATATTTGGGTAAAACTTGCACCATTGATTCATTTCTAGAATTAGCAGGGAATTTGGAAGTGATGAGAACAAGTCGTCTCTTTCACCATTCACAGGCTTCTTCTAGCTTCTCATTCATTTGTTGTTCTAAATGGTTCCTATTGTACATATCAGTTCATCCTTAGTATGGAAATACTAATATGATGGATCCTCCTCATGAAGAGATAAATGACATAATTTTAAGGATGTAATATGGATATAGTCATTTATTACATCATGAACATATCCTAGAAATTCCTCTTATTTGTATGGAAAAGAGAAGACTCCATACTCAATTTTATGTTTGCTTTATCACACTCTCTCTTGGTGATGAAAATGAAACAATCATCGAAAGTTCATGTGCTCTTTTCTCATAAAAAATGTCTCGAGGGGGATATTAAACTCTTACAGTTTATCTATTTTACTATTGGGAATTCATGCATCAAATGAAGAGGTAAAATTAGAAAGGAAATCATAAATAATTACCTCAAAATCACTCTCCTAAAGGAACTATGGAGAAGAATGAGGATACATTTATTGAACGTATTCATGATCAAGTGGAAAATTTAGAAAGCATTGGATCATTTAAGATGAGAAAAAATTATAATTTCCGTGCATGTTGTTTCTCCAGAGGATTGTGCTTTAGGTGAAGTGCAATTATGGATGGAAACTCAACTTTTATGATTTCTTCATTATCTACCAAGATGTTAAGTTGAATTTCACTGAATTCTCTGGAATAGAACAACCATGAGTGGAATTGAAGTATCTTCCTAGAATAAACACTTCATAGTATGAGACTCATTATAATCCACTTCTGGAAGGTGGTTCTTATCCATATCACTATGGAGTGCCTCAAGATGCTCACACTTCTCTTGCATGGCCACAACATATGTTAGGAATTCAATATTAATTTGGGGGTCAAGAATTCCTTCTGCAACTCTAATTTTTTTTTTTCACATAATACTTTTTCAAGGAGGTCATTTCTTCATCTCCATAAGTAAGAAAATTATCCAAAGGAAGGGAAACAAAATAAAATGTTTTGAGTTTTTAAAATAACAGTGTAGAGTCCAAAACATTACACATTCAAAGTGAAAGGATTTTCTCTTCACTTACCTCATCTAAAGATTAAATATCATGTTTTTCATCCTTGTGTTCTTGCAAAATTTCATCTCTTTTTCATCCTTCTCATAAGATGCTTGGAATCTTGATCATCAATAGGTACAATCCCCATTTTATTTCCTCTATCAACACTCCTTTTGAATTGAAGCCACAATAATTTGATAGTAAGATCATCAGATGCAACAATTTTATCCATTCTAATTATCATTTCTATAACTCATGCAGAACATCAATGTCTTCCTTTCCTTTTACTCGATTGCATATTTTTATTCGAAACTCGAGACCCCTCTGCTATGTCAAAATCCATACTTTTATAAGAGATAGCCAAGATTGATGATTATTATGAAACTTGGATATTTTTATGGTCATCTTATTCTTCTTTGTTGTTGTCACTTATTGATGTTGAACACTAATCATAATACTTCATATTCACGATGTAGGAAATGAACATGAAAGGGATTCATTCCTTATAGAGTATCCTTTTACTTTTAATTTTTTATTTTGATATATTTTTATTTGTTTATTTATTTTCAAAATATTCTTTGAATTTTAGAGATATTTATAGGGTGTGCAAGGGTATATCATGCCTAGTGGAGTCACTAAATTTTTTTGGTGAAATAATTTGTTACAGGACATATTAGTGGTTTTCACCAATAGTCACGGGGCTAGGCCCCTCCTTCTTAGGTATGGGGAGGCTCCCATTTATTGAATGTAAGGAATAAATAAAATTATGGAGTTGACATTAGTTCAGGGATCACACATGAGTAATCCACTAATCCTGTGGCAAAGTGTTTGTATAATGTACAAGGGATGAATTTTATTTGGAAAGAGATAAAGGGAAGTAGGAAAATAGAGAAAGTGGGTTAAGATTTTGATTAGAACTTTCAGATCCTCACTAACATTAACAAGATTAGGTCCACATTTAATAGGAATAAATCAACCATGTAAGAAACAATAAGACTAATAAATCAAAGAAATAAAGTTCCATGGATTCATTAATCAAAGAGACAAAGTTCCTTCTTGGTTATACAAGATTACAATGCTTATAAAGTTTAAAATAGGAAGTAAAGGAACATATATAGTAAAAATATAAGAAATAACTTATTTATTGTAGTGAGAGAACAATAGCTATCAACCCCTTGGAAAGGAGAAACCACACCAATATATAGCTTTATAAAATGTATTTTCATCTCCCCACACCTGAATTTTCACATTCCCATCACTTTTTACCTTTCATATTCATATAGGAATAAAAATAAGTCCATTTATTATTCATGAAAGATACATTTTACAATGTTAAATTAAAAGGTAACTTAAGTGAATAAGATGAAAAAGTCAAAAAATACATTCCCAATGAAGAATTAACATATAGAGAGAGAGGGAAGAAGAGAGAGAAGAAGAGAGTGATCAATCTAAAGATGAAGAATCTTTCAATGATGAAGATCTGGTTCCTTGAGAACTCGAGGAAATTCTCTTGGAATGAAATCCTTACCCTTCACTTCCTTACTAAAATGAGTTGCTGTGAGTGCCACCTTCTCTACTTGTGGAATGCAAACACAACCCAAAGCACTGATCCAAGTCTCAAGAACACTACCAAGGGTCTTACATTGATTGAACCAAACTTGATGATCTCTTACAGTATTAGAGATTGAGCCTCTAATTTCTGTGAGGGATTCCAAAGTATCTTCATTGAAAGAGAAGGGATCTCCTACCTCTTTCTTGACCAAATCTTGGAAATACTTAAGGAGCTCTTTCAAGGATATTTTTCATTAAGTGGAGGTGATCAAAGATTCTACACATTGTTGCTAATAATTTCCAAGATCTCATATGCATGCTCTCCATAAGACTCAACTTTTGAGATGGCATCATTTATCATATCATATCTAGCACACATTGTGAAAGGCCACATGGGAGACAAATTGTAAGAGATAGATGTGATTAAAAATTTTCTCACTAAGGAGTGAGAATAAAGACAACTCATCTCATACACCAATGGGAACACATTATCCCAGTAGGATTTTTATTTCTCAATCTTCTCCTTGGTCATTTTCACCTTAGAAACAATGGAAAGGGAAAATTTGAATAATGAGAGAACCTTGGGTAGCAATACATTTCCCTTTTCTAGAATCTTCTCCACCCATTTTTCATTAGCTCTCCCTTACATGGTGTACCCTTGAGCTCTCTTCATCACTTAAGGATAAAAATGTTGATGGGAGAGATGGCCTCTACTAGAGGAAGTGATACTACATTGGGTTCTAGGAAGGATTGTACATAGGTAGTGAGGGTTCTCACATGCTCTTCTAATTACTCCATAGTCTATTGTTTATCTTCGTTTCTAGAAATAAAATGGGATAATTTTTTTTTTAATAGGTGCACAGCTCCCTCATGTGTAGCTTGTCCCAAATAAACCCTAGTCATCTCATAGTCATCTTGAGTCATCTCTCCCATGGGTTTTGTTACTTATGGTCATACAACTTCCACTTACTGAGATCCATAGGCCTCAATGAAGAAAGGGAAGTTGTTTGTGATTTCTTGCTTCACTTGGTTTTGATGAATTTTGAGATGGACTCGAAATTTGGTGCTAGGGATTTCTCCACCATTCCCGACTCACTTCCAAGTAGCTCATGTACCCATAGGAATGTTTCAGCTAGAGTAGACAAAAAATAAGGCATAGGGGAACTTTCGAGTGCTTGATAAGGGATCACAACATGCTCATGATGAGATTACTTCACCACCGAGAGGAAACACTTAGATGTTGGTGATGAACATGTGATTACAATGGATCAATCTCACCTAACTCAAGGGGTTAAATGATATTTTCATTGATTTTCACCCTCTTGTGAATCCTCCTAAGGGAGAAGCTTTAGTGCACTCTACTTCCACAATTTTCCTCTTGAAGGATTCCTCTCAATTAGTAGATCCCGTGGATTTGTTAGATTGCTTGAGGGAGGAAGTGTGATAAAATTTCCTACATGGAGACAAAAGACCACTATACTTGATAAAGGAAGATTTATTTTTCTTGAAACATTCTTTTGACTTTTATATCACTACCATTGTCCTCTCTTTGATATCACCTAATTCCCGATGTTCGATAGAGTGGGAGGAAGAGGGGAATATTACACTGCTTGGTATTTAGGATCAACAAATTCGGCCCATCATGTTTTATCCCATCTTAAACCCATTCATTATTGAAGTATCTCATTTGTTCCACTTTCATCTGCAAGTAATCCCATTTTCTAACCTTGAAGTCATCCATGCAGTTAACCCAGTAGACCTCAAATTGTGGCACATAATGCAATAATGACAAGGTGAAAGTATCTAGGTTCCTCCTAATATCACACTTAGGTTGAGATATGTAGGATTATAGACCGAGAATTGTGAAATATGTTTCGATGTTTTTCGTATTCTGTGACATTATTGTGCACGAGTACATTACTAGGGATATGGGAAATGACACATCTTTTTTTTTTGTATTCTTACACTTGGTATGAACATAAGAGTGACATGAGATAATTGTTGGCATAGTTCAATCATGATGATATTATCACTGGGTACCTAGGTAGCCTATGAGGGGAAAGATAAAATCCTATGACCTTGATGTAGGTGAAGGTGGGGAATTGAATGAAGTGGCTCCTTTACTTCTCAATAAATGCAACAACTTGGGATTAGACCCTCCATTCTATATTTCCTTCAAGAAACCTTATGATGATCGTGGTGATCGCATCATCAGAATAATAGTATAGTGATATTTTCTCTCCCTATGAGTGAGTTATGGATACTTCTCATAAGTAGGTGAATTTTGAGGCACATTAGGGGTAGTGGATAGACCTAAAAAGATTCTTGTGAAATCAAGGGTGTACACTAGGCAAGAAGTTGTAGAAAAATTCTTAGTGGAGGGAAACTGCAATAAATTTCGATGGATATTATCGATGTTTTTCCCCCAGTACACCATTTGGTTTCCTTTTGTGGCCACTAGAATGCACTGATCCATCCAATATTGGAAATCCTTCATTGTCTCTTCCCCCATTACTCGCTCAAGATGACAATGGGATATGAATATTCCTCATGAAACCCACTCGTGATAGGTTCTTGGGGATACGAGAGGAATTTCTTCCTTATTTGAGCCACAATCCAATTGCTAGGCCTTGCAAATATGAGTCAATATTTGCCCATTCCTATGAAGAAAATCATTGATTATGATGACCATGTTGCTACTAGTAAGAATTGATAAGCACCGAGAAATTCCATTTGGTGTGATGACTGTGAGGATCGAGTTATCATCTTACATGATTGTTTTTGTATTATGATCATAATATTATGTATAGGTCAAGACTAGCTCAATGATTTGAAAACTTAGTCGGTGGAATCCTTCCCTAAACATTCCTCTCAATATTATATTTTCCTCCAATTTCCCCTCGTAGTTCATTTAGCATTCTCGGTTTTCAAGTTTTCTAGGTTCATGTGGGTGATATAACTGTACCCCACATTGGGGTATTAAGTGATCAAGTGTGGAGATTGGTTCGAGACATAAATACTTGACCTTTATGATGGTTAAAAACAATGCAACATGTGGGGCATGAAATGATACAAGTGATTTGATACCATTTACAAGACTTTCTATTTTTAACAAGTCCTATCTAGGATGGCTATTTTTAATAAGTTTTCAAAATTTTGACTTTTTAGTGTTTTTTTACTTGCAAGGAGTAACATGGATGCTTTGAGAGCTTATTGTTTTGGAAAATTACTATATTTATATTAAGGGGACCTGTCAAAACTAAGTATTTTTATATGAATCTCTTATGGGTGTCGAATGGAACGAAATCGGTCTCAAAAGTTTAGGTTTTGTCTCATAACCTCCTGCTTCTATTTTCAAGGAATTTTGATCTCCAAAACTCCATAGATATGAAAAGGAAATTGTAGGGGCTGAAAATTTCTTCTTCTTACTAAATATTGTACATAACATCAATAGTGTTATTTTTATAGTCAATCTAAAGACATTTTTGGGAGGAGTACATTAGTGAAGTTTTTTGGAGATCAGTGTTCACATATTGGGAGATATGAGTGAAATTTGGTTTTTCAGTTTGATGGTGAAAAATGTTTTTAGAAACACTACTAGGAAATAAAATAATTTTTTAAGGTGGTAAAGCATAACCTTTGACATGCAAAAATGTTCCAAGTGTTTGGTTTTGAAGTTTATGCCATTCACTTTTCAGGTTTTAACTCAATTTTTACCCATCAAGCCAAACAAGGGTTAGATGGAGATTGCTATGTGGTTGTACCTTAAAACGTAGTGGAAAAGAGGTGAAGTGAAGTGTGTTTTGCACCAGATGTTGAAAATTGGAAGCCTTTGAACAATGTGAGTGAGATGGGAGGTGCTGGAAATGGGATTCTAGGAGTTACAAGTTAGTTTTTCACATGACTAGGGGCTGACTGGGAGAAGGGAGCACATTTTCATGTTCATTTAGTTGTTGGGAAAATGTGAGGGGAAATAAAAAGATTCAAAATGTGCCATAGGTCTTGGAAACATGAGGAGAGGGGACATGATGGAGTAATTGTTAGTTTACAGTGTTTCCTAGGGGTGAAAGATGTGTTTTTCAAGTTGCATAGTGAGGAAAAGCATGGGGAACACACTTTTTTGTCCCTCGTGTGCCTTCACACCTTTGGTAATAGTGAATGGGGAAAATCCACCATCGAAAATGTGCAAATGGTCTTCAAATCAGAGGAACGGGACCTTTGTTGAGTGAAACCTTCACATACAACTCCTAACAACAAAAGTTGTTGTTTAAGTGATGAGACTAATTTGATGAATGGGGTGAGCACATATGTGTCCCTCATGTCACTTTACACCTTGGGAAAAAGTGAAAGGGACAAAAAATCTTCAAAATCATGCTCAAATTTTTGTGTAATTATTGATGTCATCATGTCAACTCAGTTTTAAAACATCGGAAGTGCTCTTTATGCCATGGTAGCATGTAATGAAGTTTTGGGGTAAAAATTTATATGATTTTGACTCTAAATAACTAGTTTAAATCATACCAACCAATTTCAAGAGACATTTATGTCTAAAAATGATTTTTAGGGCCCATTCCTATTAGATAAATGAAAAGATTTATAATTAACCAATTACAGATCCACCATTAAAATGCCAAAGATTATAGATTATGATGTACAATCAAATTAAACATATATTTATCTTATTAAAGATAGAAAATTACAGATCTTAGATAATATGAGCTAAAAGAAAATACAGGAAAGTAAACAAAGATAGAACACCAGATTTAAGTGGGGAAACCCGAAGGAAAAACCCCACTGATAAAACATTGTCTTATATTAAGAATTTATCATACTTTCACCCAACACTTCCACTTCGCTCCTCGGTCTCACATAGATAATTACATAGCTATGTCTCACAATTATAACAATTCACATATATAAATAGATATGATCATAACAATATAGAAAATAGCTCTTGTCTATATTGACTAGTGTTGATTCGTACTAATCCCGTGTGGGATCATCCTATATATATATATATATATATATATATATATATATATATATATAGGATGGGTGAACGGTCAAGTCTTTTCACTCTATTTGAAGTCAGTGAAGACTGGCTAAATTTTAACAAAAATATTTTTAAGTGGTGGTCTATCAAATGATATCCCACTTCAAATTATCAACCCCAACACTCCCCCTTAATGTTAAGTTGGAGAAACAAAAACAAGACATGTCAAATTTACCTTTTTCTACAAAAGGATTTACAGATCCAAGAATCAACAACAAAGTGACTCTGGATAGCATGTAGACAAGGGAAATCATATAGATCTTCCCATACATAAATTCTTAATACAAGTGCTTTACATATGAAGAATTACATTAGATTATGGATCCTTTTATAAACTAAGGCATACCCATAGCTAAAGCTTCGCTGGGATTTACAAGTAACTTCACATAGTGTGACACATTTACTTATTAAAAATAGAAGAATTATTAGAAGTTTAAAACATCTATTAAGATGTGGCATTTACATGCACACTCCCCCTCAATGGAAACTATGATAGGCCCAACAAGGCACAAAACTTACAAAAATTCACAACACACAATGGCTTGGTGAATATATCTACAACTTGATCTTTAGTAGAATAGAAATTGAGATCAATATCACCATTTAGGATTGTTATCTAATAAAGTTCATACAAGCTTCAATATACTTTTTCCTTTGATGTTAAATAGACTCTTTGTAAGAGCAATGCAATTTTGGCTATCACATAGAAGAGTAGTGATCCCTTTGACACCCATGTGTAGTTCATCCAACAGTATTTTAAACCACATAGTTTCATTTTCATCTTCTATAACACTTCTATTCTCTTCCTCAATAGACTATATAGACATTTTTTTTTATTATTTCTACTCCAAGTGATGGCACCTATACCTAGCTTGAAAACATATCCGTAAGTAGAATTTCTATCTCGCAACATCACTAACATGGTTAGAGTCAAAATATATAAATAATTGTACATTATTATAAGAAGAATAAAATAGACCATAATTAATTTTTCCTTTAATATATTTCAAAATTAACTTTTCCATTTTACAATTATCCTTATAAAGATCTTACATAAATCCTAAAATAACTCCTACTACATAAGAACAATCAGGTCTAGTAATAGTCAAATAAATTAGACTACTAACTAGATGTCTATACTGAGTAGGATCAAATTTAGCACAAGCAGTTTAGGATCTAACTTTACACCAACTTCAATAGGAATGGAAATATTCTTACAGTCAATCATGTTAAATCTTCTAATAAAATTCATAGCATACTGATATTGAGATGCAACAATAGACTTACGATCTTGAAAAACCATGCAAAGAAAGTGATTTAGCAAACCTAAATCATTCATTTCAAAACATTGTTTTAATCTTAACAATTAAATTTCTATCACTGATATTAATCAAAATATCATCAACATACAAGAAAATAATGATAATATGATTATTTTCAAACTTAAAAATAAATCATTATCAGAATAATAGTTAGTGAAACCAAGATCCTGAAAGAAACTATTAATTTTAACATACCAAGCTCTAGGAGCTTGCTTAAGACCATACAAAGACTTTTTCATCTTACAAACATAAAGTTATTTACCAGGTTCTTCAAAACCTTTAGGTTGACACATGTAGATTTCTTCTTTTAAGTCACCATTAAGAAAAGCATTTTTAACATCCATTTGGTGAATCTCCCAACCATATTGGGCAGCCAAAGCAAGAAGAATTCTCACAATGCTCATCTTAGCTACATGAGAAAAAGTATCAACATAGTCAAGACCAAGTTTTTGAGTGAAACCATAAGCTACTAACCTTGCCTTGAATTTTTCAATTTCTCCTACAGAGTTATACTTGATTTTGTACAACCACCTAGATCCTATAATGCTTCTCTTAGAAGGAGGAGGGACTAGTTCCCAAGTGTTATTTTTTAATCAAAGAATTGTATTCATCTTTCATATCTTGAATCCATCTATCATCTTGATAGGTTTCTTTGAAATATTATGGTTTTACCTCATAGAGGGTCATCAAAGCATGATAAGTATGCTGACTACGAGTTACCTTTCTAAGATTAACAGGATGAGAGTCTTGAACAATACTTTGAGCCCATTTAGGAACCTTGTGATGCAAGAAATTTTGAGATGAATCCCCCTCAATCTCCATCATATCTAGATCAAGATAATCATCCTCTTGAAATTCTATTTCCATAATGTTAGGAGAAGGATTATCAAGGTCTATCTCAGGATAAATAGAGGAGGGTTCATGAGAAACATCACAAAATGTCTTTTCTAAGACTTGAACATTTATATTTTCAACAATGTCATGCTTGAATGAATCATAAAATATTATTACTTTAGTTATAAAACCATATCTAACAAAAATACAATAAAAGGAGGTTAGATCAAGCTTATTCCTTTTATCTTTAGGAATAAATATAGAAGTATGGCTATCAAATATCCTTAAGTGAGAAATATATGGTTTTTGATTTATCCATACTTCATGAGGAGTATCTTGATGAAGAGATTTAGTAGGAACTCTATTAAGAATATAGACATCATTAGTCGCCGCTTCTCGCCTTGCAGAGAAACTTAGGCACATTAGATGCATGAATCATAGTCCTAGACATTTCTAAGACAATCGTATTATTTCTTTCTATAATTCCATTTTATTGTGTCAATAGGAGTAAATCAACTCCCTTTCAATCCCATATGCCACACAAAACTCATCAATTTTTTTCTAACATATTCACCTCCATTATTAGTCCCAATTCTCTTAATTTTTAGGTTAGAAGCATTTTCAACTAAAGGTTTAAATTATTGAAGCTTAGGTAAGACAACAAAATTCTTCTTAATGAAACAAGACCACGCCATTCTAGATAAGTCATCAATGAAGAAAACATCATACAAGGCACCACTTAGAGAAGGAACCTCAAGTGGACCTCTTACATCACTATGAATTATCTCTAACAATTGAGAATAATTTGGATAATGATGCTTGTGAAATGGCTCAGCATGTTTCTTACCACATGGGAACTTTCACATGTTTCAGGACTTGACTTCATCTTTAGAGGACCATCAACAATATTTAGTCTAGACGTTTCATACAAACTTTTGAAATTAACATGACCTAATATTTCATGCTAAATTTAAATATCATTCCTAGAAGAGGAAGAAAAGTAAGACTCAGACACAAAACCATCAAAGATATACAATCCATTTTTCGTAATACTAGAAGCAATAATATTATAGAGCTTATCTTTCACATACCACTTATCTTGCAACAAAAAAATTTACAATTTTATTTAGTTAACTAAGAGCAAGAGAGAAGTTCATTTTTCAACTGAGGAACATATAAAACAATCCTAATTACACAATTTTCCAATTTAACATTGCCACAAGCTTCAAATCTAATGATGAAATTATCTCCTAGATATATGTTTTCCTCACATTTAAATACATTTGAGAGGATACCAAAAGGCAAGTCATATTCTTAGAGACACCACTATCAAGAATACATTCATTTTCATTTAAAGCTGAAAGGGTAGTATACAAGGCAATAGAATTCTCAGAACATTAACATGATTTTTCTTCTGATTTTTCTTTTGATTATTACGCTTGTTATTTCTAGAATTCTTAGCTGATTTGTTAGTTTTTACTCTACAATCAGAATCTTTATACCCAAATTTTCCACACTTTTTGCAAGTTACATTAAATTTTACTTTAAAGTTCGAATTTTTATGTAATTAGTCTTAGGATTTGAATTTTTGATATGTTATTAGACTTATGATTAAAATTACTATTTTTCTTATTATGAGAAGACTTATGATTATGAGAGAACAATGCTTTAGAAACAATCTCTTTTGAATAAAAATTTCTCCATTACACGCTCTTGTTGAATTAATAGAGAAGACAAAGTGTCTAAATCAAACAGATCATTCTCATTTTGGTACTTCAATTAAGAATAGAGATATAACTTCTAAAATTTTCATGAATGTTAATTTGAATTATAAAGTACATAATATTATCTTGAAACAATTCACAATTGTAGCCATCTAATTGAGCTTTAATGTTCTTAATTTTAGCTAAATAATTGACAATTTTCTCACTCCCTTTCATGGGAGTTGTTAACAGCTCTAAAACTAGCTTAATTATTTTTGACAATCAACTACCTTCATGCATTGTCTCTAATTACTTCTAAGCATCAACACGCGAGTCCATATGACCTATATGCATCAAAAATTCATTTTTTATGCTTTGTAAAAGGATGGACAGAGCTTCTTGTGATCTCTGAGAGAAGAAGCTAAGGTTTTCAAGGGTTTCTTGTCTACCAGTGGGTCATTTTTCAACACCAGTTATAAGATCCCAAATCTTCCTAGCCATAAAATAGGCTTTCAATCAAACTCTCTAAATGCTATAATTTGATCCATTTAATAACTAAGACTTATCCAATGAAAACTAGTAGAACTATCCATTTTTAATGCTCAGACAACAATGGAGACAAATATAGCTAAAAATATGAACCAGGGGAGCTAAATAGAGAAAAAAAACAACCTATAAATAATTCAAGTAGAAATATACACGTACAACTAGCTAAAACTGAAATAGACAAGCCTGGAAGACCACAAAACAAAGATCTAAACTTTTCAAATTTTAGAATCCATGACACAAAGAAACTTAGAAAAACCACGTAATGAAGAGAATTAGAAAACCCATGATACAAAGAAACTTCACAATCCACAAGACATGTTATTGGTCCAAAGTGCACCTTGATTTAGATAGGCTATTTGACTCTGACTTCGACTGGTACAATGGTATATCCTCCGAGTTGTGAGTGCCTCAAATTGAGGAGAACTCCAGAGTGTGTTGGATCCCTTGGTAAATCACTTAAAACTACTATTATGGTGGGGTTGCGGGATAGAAAACAACACAAACTGAACGAAAGTGGGAATATACGGTGATACACTAATGATTTGGAAACTCAAATCTACACAAGACACACTAATTGGATTGTAAAGACCTACAAGGTTCACTTTAACTAGGGTTGGATCAAATTTGACACTCACAAAATGCATTCATAAGCTTTCATTCAAGCATGGGAGTGTGTATTTCCACTTCTAGGATGATTAAGACACTAAAATTGCACTTAATATGACATGTAAATCTTCACAATAACTCAAAGAAGGTGTTGTAACATATAACAAGCATACAAAGGAAAGAAAGATTCACTAAAACATACCAATACATTTTTGTGACACACTTCAAGAAGTTGCAAGTGGAGGAAACCAATATTTGTTCATTAAATAGGTGATACAATACAAAATTGACATGACCTAGGCACATGACAAGAATAATGAGCCACCCTATTACTCTTACAAAAACAAGGTATAAATACAAACACCCATCCCAAAAATGCCAAAAATAGCACATGCACCACTTCAGTTTTAGACTCATCTGCTAAAATTAGCTAGCTAGGGATAGATCTAATGCATGGAAAAAACAACCATCTCAACCTAGTTATACCTCCTTTTACAAAAGGAAATAATAAGTCAGGCATAATTTTTACACAAGCTAATAATATGATTACATGGGTTATTTTTTTCTCTAATAGACTTAGTCAATCTACTATTGACTCCCAGTTAAATCTACTCTTGCATGGGCTATGGTTGTTATACGGGCCTTTTGTAAGGATTAAGGTATTTTAGATAAATTAAGGTAAAGTATATTTTGCTCATCTCCAAAAAGCTAATTTGTCCCTTGTGCAAAAGGTGAATTATTTTTTCTTATTCCCTACTTGGAATATATACATGGGCTGGAAATTTTTCTTTGGCTTGTAGAATTTTAAAACATGCATCATCTTGATCAATGGATAGCACTTGTATTTAGCAATCATGCATGATTTACCTTGTCTTATCCCCTATGATCATTTGCCAAAAATAATAATCCATCCCAAAAAAAAAATTAATAACCACTAAGATTCTAAAACCTCCATCACGTGAACATTGGAAATGGGTAAGATTTAACTCAGAGAGTTCAAACTTAACCATGGTTAGTCAAGACTTGGTTAAGGATTTCAAACCCTAACATCATTTTCCCTTTTTTATTTTATGTTTATTGTTCTCTTGGAGGATTCTAGAGGAAAGGGGCTAAACTATGGCAAAAATTCATGGCATCCATTATCGTCTCTCAAGCCATCAAGTGGTTTTTATGAAAATATATTTTGCATCCGACTTTTATTATGTGTTGAGCTCACAATCGCCATGGTTGCAAAATTAGATATTTTGTTGTTTGTATCCCTATTTTGGGTTTTTGGATGCTCTGTATTCATTTACATATGCCTCTCCTCTTTCAATCGTGTTTTTTTCATAGATTTGGGTGTGCATACTCTTTTTGGGAAAAGAACTCACCAAAGGGTTTCTCTATTTCTTCCGGGTGGTTACTTAGGCCATGTTTTGGGTTTTTATAACTTTCTCAACTCACCGCATAAATTTGGAGTTCACCTCTAAAATGGCTTGGTCGTGATGGAAAGAACCTCAAGCCTGTGTTTTATTTATGTCGCATGGGTATACTTGCTATATTAAACCCTTGAGCTCATGCTTGACATTATCCAGTGGGTGAGATTCTATATCTCGAGCATAAGACTATTTTCCAGCTCACCACATATCTTATTATGGTTTGTTCGTGAACGAGCTTGAGGGATCTACATTGTTGTTTTCCTACTATTCGCCGAGTGGGTTTTACCTTGATTTAATGGTTCTGTACATATTCCTTGCATGAGCTCGGTCACAAGTGTGTCATTGTTTCTAAGTTCCGCCTAGTTTGGGATTAACCTCCATTTTTATTACAAGTCGAACTCTATTCGTATAACCAACTCATTATTTGCATGCATCTCGAGCTTTGTGCTTTGTGGGTGTTGGTTTTAATGGATTGGCTATAATATTGGGGTTATCTCATTGGTTTTCATGACCAACTCAGCTATATAACCTTTTCCATCTTATGTTCATTCTTATTCATCTTGCTGGGTTCGATATTGCTAGGAAACTTGCTTTCACGAATTGACATTTTCATGAGTTTGGCCACTTCAACTCATCAATTAAATGGGTAAGTTGTGCCTTTGTCCGAGACATTGGGATTTTACAAAAATGCTCTAGATATTCATTTAAATCTCACATTATGGTTGTAGATTTCCTTGCTCATTCAAGATCTAAAATATTTGTAATATTGGAAAATAGTCTCGTGCCCTATCTTGTTGATTTGCATTGGTTCGTGTTTCCTTTAACCAGACTTTTTGAGTTCTTTACAAGTGTTTGTTTTGAAGACCTAGGCCATATCTTGGCTATTTTTTTTTCCCAACTCACCTTTTTGTTCTCATATCTGTTTCATTAGATTCTCTATTTTGCATTTTGGTGATCTGGGTTGTGCTCAGTTTACTCATAACCATGAGCTATATTTTCCACTCACAAGATTCGAGCTGTGCTGCCATATTATTCCCTGAATTTGGAATGTATGTGAACTCTTCTCGAGAATGAATTGTGGTTTGTACCTTACATGCACCTTGGCTAGCTTGGGAGTCTACATGAAAGAATTTTTTTATGTTGGCTTGCTTCTATTCCATTTGAAGGATCTCGTTTAATCACTTTTAAACACCCAACTTGGCTATAACATGAATTCTACATTGTTGTGCTTTGATATGAGAAATAAGAAAATAAACTCAAAGTTTATGTAAATGCCTAGATTTAATGACAATATCTATAGCTTTGTTGATATCTAGTTAAGTTAAATCTATATCTTCCATCTCCATGTACACTTGTGGCCTTATATATAAGGATTTAGTGTTTTTGATTCCTTACAAAATGAAAGCTTTCCCTTCCATATCAATGGTTAAGCACGAATTGGATTATATGCCTTTGATATTCTCGAATCGATCATTGGTTTGATTTTGGGGCTATTATGGTTCGGGGTTGAGCTTTGTGTAAAACCTCCCACCTATAGCCTTGTATTTTGTCATTGTAAAAAAATCTTAAATCTAAAATTCTTGAAAATTATCTTTTGAAAGTTGATGTGCAAATTAAATGGTGATCTTTAGTATAATTGCGCTTCGGAAATGCTTTCTTTGAAAAATAGTTGATCTCTAAAGCCCTTTTCCCTAAGGATTTGCATTTCACAAAAAGGGTATAGTTTTCTTCTATTCACCGTAGAAGCTTACCGTTAGGTCTATAAATTTGTATCTATGCAAAATTCCTTCGAAAGATGTTTAAGCTATTATTCATTGTGTGCAAGTATGCATGTGTGCTAGAAATTCTTGTACGCTAAAACACCATTATTTCAATAGCTACAATATCTCAAAAAATATATTTAGTTCCCTCTCCATATTTGAAATCAATATTTGCATAGATCCTATTTATCCAAATTTTAAAATTAGTCTAGTGCATGAAACATTTACTCATATGATCATACTCAAAAAATTGGCAAATATGAAACTTATTTGTTCCTTTAAAACTGTACCTAGAAATCTACATTGTAAGCTCCTCTTGTGTACTATAAAACATGGCATGCCATTTGTAGAATTATCTTGAAACTAAGTGTTGACCGAAGAACTTTCTTTCTCGCAAGCTAATTGATTTTGTACACGTGTAGAGTGCATTTTGAAATATGTACTTCCTCTTCTCGATTGATTACTCCTACCTTGAATAGTTGTTTTTCCTTCTTTTCATCGATTGCAAACCGTATTTTATTGAGATGTTTTGAACTCGAAGATCATACTACATTTTCATGAATATAGGGAAATATTTGCAAGATGAATGGCTATCTTGAAACTTTGTAAAATCTTGAAATAGATGCTTTAGTTCTGCAACAGTGTTTCTTTCCCTTTTGTTAGAATGCATTTATTTTTGAAGCTGAAAATATAATGAGATAAATAAAACCCAGATCTCTAACCCATGCTCTTTTTATTTCAAGAATATGCATAAGTATGATGGAAATCATGGAGCACAACTTGCGAGGAGGTTATCTCGCATCTTCTATAGGAAATTATAGGTTCTATTTAACTCATTACATTTCCAATTTTACTTTTTCTAGTCATATCCCATGGATTATGTGGGATCATTATACTCTTCCATTATGAATAAATGAAAATTGATTTATGTGATGAGTCATTTATGTCTCTTTTCATTTTATTTCAGTAACATAATATGGAATGAACCCATGCAACTCAACACACTAATGAAATTTCACTTAATCATAAAGAATAAAATGAATTAATTGTACCTTTTCTTGAACACCGAACACAAGTAAATAAAACTAATTATAGAACTGCACTATACCTTGTCCTTAAAATCTACAATCTGAATGTTTTCTATCCCAGCGAGTACATTCTTAATTTATGATGTCCTTCCCATCTCTGTCACAACCCTCCAACAGTTTGAAAAGGATGACACATGATCATGATAAATATGAATGTATGAATGACATCGTATGCAAGGAATAAGACTTCTAAAACAACATTTTCAATCTGTTAGTTGCCTATGTACTTGTTTAACTTGCACCTGAACCTAAGAACTCGAAAGTTTTATATACCCGTTTTGGATGATGACAAAAATGATCAACAATACATAGAAACTAGATACCCGTGGAATGAAGAAAATTTAAAATCGTGACACAAACAAAAGAAACACGTGACACAAGATAAGAAATATGACACTTGAAAAAATTAGAAGACATGTGTCACTTTTTTATTAAATTTCACTTGCAAAGACACAAAACCAAGTTAGAAAATAATTAAGAAAAAACAAGAAAGCAAAAATGTATACACATGTCGTTAATCTATTGGGTTGTTTTTACACTGGAAAAAAAATGTGAAGAAATGTGGACACGTTTAATTGGTTCGCAACTGACAATGACTAAAAAGTATTGGTCAAATAGTGCTACTTGTCGAAAATATAAGGACTAAAGAATATATGTTTGGTGACTTTTCACCAACGTTTAAATAGATTTCCTTGGGAATACTTAAAGTCCCCGTAATATACCAAAATTTAAATAAATTTCGGTGTGAAATTAATAAATATATGTCACAATCTTAGTGGCTAAGTCAAAGCTAAGACTAACACCCCAAAAGATAGAATCGACACTGCAAATACCGACACAACAAAAATTAATATACATGTCAAAATGCAATTGGTTCACACTTCGTAGTTCTTACCAAAATGTCTAAAGAAAAAAAGAACACATGTGGATCCTTTTAAATGGCTCACTTTTCACAAGTCTGACAAAGACTGAAAAATGTGAAACAGTGGCTAATTCTTATTGGATAATCAATCGCCATGATAAAATAATTGAAAATTGTGAAATGTGAAGATACTTAGAAAATCTATTGGCTCAACCTTCGCATAGGACACATGACGCTAAAAAAATACTAACAATGTGAAATAGAAAAGACTTGGTACTTTTATATTGGGTCAAATTTCACACATGATGACAAGCAAGAAAACACAATACTGACAGAGTGAAATACGAAGCTACTAGGAGTTATCCCATTGGATTGGATTTTGAAGAGGTAGAAAGAACTTACAAAAGATCAAAAATGTGAAAAATGGAGCAATCTTATTGGCTCAAATTTTGTAAGTACAGAAACAAGTTATCAAAAAAATGACATCATGAAGTATTAAGTGACTTGGAGCTTTTTTATTAGATCTGATTTCACAAATGATAGAGGAGAGCTAAAAAAAGTATGATAATGTGAAGAAATGTGTAAAGGATTTATTAGCACATGTTTCATAACTGACATATAGATCTACAAATAACTAGCATTACAAATTCAGATGGAGAAAATGATTGGCACGAGCTTTTACCAATGTAACTTTGCAGAAAATGAAAAAAAACTAATAAAAATGACACAATGAAGCCTCTTAGAAATCAATGATTGGATCAGGATTTGTAAATGAAAATCTAGCAAAAAATAAAGAATTAAGAAGTCAAAATCAATTTAAATTCTTCAAGCTAACTAGATCTACAGGAGGATATTTCGGATCCAAATCCAAAACTAGCCCTAACGGCTATAAATGACACGAAAAATTAAAATAAGCTCGTAGATGACAAACTTAAAATTGAAAATGACTCAGTAACTAGATGAAGAAACACATATCTAAGGAGAAAAATTCTCAAACATGATCTAAATAACCATTTCACCAATATTTTCAAAAATAATTGAGTGGGAAATGGAATTTTAAACCTGATTAGCTTCGCAGATGATTACGGAATTTGTAGGGTATCGTAGATGCATGAATAAAATTAAAGCTTCTTCAGTTCTTCAAATTAAAAGCTTCTAGATCAATCCTACACACACATAATCACCAACTTTGATACCATGATAGATAAACGACGAGATTTATAATTAACCAATTATAGATCCACCATTAAAATGTTGGATATTATAGATTATGATGGAGAGTCAAATTAAACATAGATTTAGCTTATTGAAGATATAAAATTACAAAGCTTAGATAATATGAGTTGAAAGAAAATACATGAAAGTAAACAAATACATAGAACACCATATTTAAGTGGGGAAACCCAAAGGAAAAACCCCACTAATAAAGCACTATCTTATATTAAGAATTTATCATACTTTCACCCAACACTTCCACTTTGCTCCTTGGTCTCACAGAGATAATTACAGAGCTATGTATCACAATTATAAAAATTTACATATATAAATAGCTATGATCATAACAATCTAGTAAATAGCTCTTGTCTATATTGATCAGTCTTGATTTGTACCAATCCCGTCTTTGGATCATCCTATATATAGGATGGGTGAATGGTCAATTCGTTCTAATCTATTCAAAGTTGTGAAGACCAACTAAGTTTACAAATAAACTTTTAATAAAAATTTCGTTAAGTGGTGGTCTATAAAATGATATCCCACTTCACATTATCAACCCCAACATATCCTATTATGGCTTGAAGGTGCAACCGTAGTGTCTTTGATCATCACATAGGAATTTAAATTCTTAGGCTGAAATTGATGTTTTCATCATGTAGAGGATTGTAATATATTTACATTTCCTATCTTTTATCTCAAAAATCCTCTTGGAATTCCTAGAATATTTAGGAAAATTCATATTTCTCCATTGGAGTATGACATTCCTTGCACTTATAATGACCCTCTTTTCTTGTTTGATTCCCGACATCACATGGATCCATAGAATTACCTCAAACTACCTTGGATACATTCCAAACCCATATAAACAAATTCAAAATGGGTTGTTCCCTTGCAATAACTTCCCGGAGGATATTCATTAGTTGTAAAATGGCAAAAAATTACCCTTTCCATGCCTTCTCGGGATAGTTTATCATCTTTGATCTCAACAACTTCTTCAATAACCTTAGGTATAATTCCCTGCACATGAAACCCACTTAAAAAATCATGTTAGTATGTTCCTATTAGCTATCACGAGGATGAAATTATGGATGGGATTGCTAGAGGAAGGGTTTACAGTGTCCGGGAGAGGAAATTTTCAAGTGCGGGCTTGATTGTCATGACCAAAATTTTCCATTTTGCATGTTATACATTTAACATGACAACATAGACAATATAGTAAAAGCTATGGAAGGTAAAATGGATAAGTGTACGACTAGACATCAGTTAAATGTGTATGGAACCATGCATTTGAGAATAAAACCAATACAAAATGATGTTAATTATTTGTTGAAATGATGAAAATGAAAAAATGTGCCATGTGATGAATACTTTAGGGTTGAGAAAAAGAAAGTATAGAAAATAATTAAATTGTAAATAATCTAATCCTAGAATTTAATGTAATAGGTAGAATACTTGAAATGCATATAGTAATATTGCATGAAAAGTGATAACCAAGTCTATATTGTAAGTAAGGTGATAAATACGCATCAAATTCTAAGTCAAAAAGTACAAATCTGAATTCAAACAAGAAATTTTTAATTAAAACCATCAAAATAAGAACAAAAAAGGTTGATCATTTATTCACATAGTGTTGGGCATTTAGTGGTAGACTACAATGAAAGTACAAGATATTAGTCAAGTAAAAAGACATTTGATTGATTTTTTTGGCATGAGAACACAATGGCCTTGCCTAATATTTTTGATAAAAAGATTGAAGATTCCTTTTCCCCGTACATGCCAAGATTAAGATTTACATAGCTATCAAAAATGTGCATTAAACACAACAAAGTACTTAGCCCCAAACATTAGAAATGTAGGAATGAAGAAAACAATAAATAAACCTTAAGTCAAAATAGAAATACAACAACTAACACACACCCCCTCTTTAATCCTTGGGATCTGATCAAACATCACTTACCTTGACCTCCTCCATGTCTTCTCGCCTCGAAGAGATGTAATTCTATATTCCTTCAGCCGGGCCATCCTTAACACAATACAAGAGCTAATTGTATGAATCCATTTATGAGAAACGAAGCTCATTCCATCACAAGGTAAGTTTCTTAAGAAAAGATATGAGTGCATCAATATCCAACAAGGAATGCACAAAACCATTGAATCCTTAGATAATTGGACGATTGTCTCTATGAAACCCAACAATGCCTCAAACATGTTCTCCTATTTATCAAACGCACATATTTCCACCAGACTATCTTGAAATAACTTTTCTTCTAAAAGCAATGACAACACTATAAGCCTTATCTTGAACAAAACCTCCTCCATACGTACTCTATGCTTAGGTATCACCTATTTATGGATAATTACAACTTCCATTTTCTTTTCTTGGGTGAATGATCAAAAGATGACCTAAAAATGTAGTAGCCACCTTCACATGACATAGGAAAACCCACTGTATTCACATAACCATCCCCAATTATCCTTTCAATAGGTTCCAAAACCTACAGGAGTTGATTTTGATCACCAATTTCAGTCTCTTCTTGGAAATGTTCATATGTAAGGTTGTTTCCTAATCTATCCCAAGAAAATTTAGAAAGGGATACATGGGATTATCCATCCTTTTAAGAAGCTAGTAAAAAATATGGTAACATTTGCATAAGACATATGGAGAATTGAGAAACTAATTATAAATACTTTTCCCACACTCCCACATGAGCCACATGTCTTCAAAAAATGTGGAGTTTCTAGTTCTCATAAATAATACATGCCTCGAGATCCAAAACTCCTTTAATTTAGAGCTAATGATGGCCATTAGATCCTACTCAATGCCCTTATTAGATAATAATTTCATACATTTATTTTTCTATGAAGTTATGATTGATAGACCAATCACTAAAGTTACTATGCCAAAAATAACCTTTCTCAAAATTAAATTGATTTTCCAAGAGGAGCCATTATAAAAGAAATTATCACCGAGAATCCCCTTCAATTTTTAAATTCTGAATTTTCAAATCAATTGCCATTTTAAGCCCTTTTCTAAATCTTGTATTTCCGCCAAATTACATGATCCCTCTTGTAAAAGAAAGGAGCTAGCCAATATCAACTCACCCTTCTCATTTCTAATTAAGGATCCCGCCCTAATTTACTCGGATTCCCTCTAGATTCCCTATCAAAATTCAACTTGAAAAAACCTAGAGGGGGTGGAGATCCCATACTATTGATTGTATTGTCAACCTTGCAGGTGGCGCCCAATAGTGCACGTGATCCCGAGATGGGACTTAAAATCTTTGACCAATTCTTCAAAATCTCCTCATCGCTAGAAGAAAAAGAGATTCCAATTTTCCAAGGAATAGATACATTTTTCTCGAGATAGACATCTCCAACATATTAATTAATACCCACACAAAGCTATATTATTCCCTAAAAATTATTTTGTTCCTCTCCCACCATAAATGCCATATCATAAGGAAAGGAATGCAACCCAAAATACAAGTATGAGCTTCTTTGGGATGAGCTCTTGGGCAAAAAAGAAGAACGAAAGAGATAGATTTTGGTTAAACCCAAGAAAGATTTAACTTAGAACACAACCAGCTCCAACATTTCTTAGTAAAGGAATAATGAACTAATAAGTGATCCAAATCTTCCTCCACTACCTAACATAACACACATCTGGTGGGTCCTTCCTTATCCATTGTCTACCTTCTTTTTGATCGATAATTATTCCTTTATATGCCATCCAAGAGAAAGCACCAACTTTAGGAGGGAAAATTTTGGACCAAAAATTATTCCGTTTGTTCTCCTCAAATCCAAACTCAAGAACTAATTTCCTATAAATGTACCGAGATGAATAACTACTAGATTTTGAAGTTGTCCATATAATTTCATCTAATTGAGGAGACAAGGAAAACTCTCTTCTCGCCAAATTATATTTAAAGAGGGAATTGATCTCCTCCGGAATATGAATGTTTCCCAATTCCTTTCAAGCCATTATTGGAGATGCATGGGAGAACCATGACCCATAATCCCCGACTTTGTCTCCCAAAGTGGGATAAGAATTATTTTTATTTCCTAGAATTCTGGCTTCCCCAAAGTTAGAAACCCATTCTAAGAATCATCCCAAAAATTTGTTTGTTAACCACTACCACCAACTAAGTTACTAACTAAATGAAGATAGATCAACAAGATAAAATAAAATTCCAAATGTGGGAACCTCAAGGTGGATAATTAATAGAAAGAAGAGAAAGCGGTGTAGGGAAGTACCCATATATTTCTTTTCCAAAATTTTTCCCAATAAACTATGAGGTTTGGAAAGTAAAGACCAAAATAGTTTGGCTACTAAGGCCGTATTATGTTTTTCCAAATTGATGATTCCATCTTCCCCACATTTTTCTATGAAATGTGATTGTTTCCTACTTAACCAACATAATATTTTGGGCTTCCTTCATTCCTTTCCATAGAATTGTTCTCATTATTTTTATTAACTCCATTAAGACAATTTTAGGGATTTTAAGAAATGAGAGAATATAAATGGGAAGAGCATTAATGACTATTTTGATAAGAAAAATTCACCCTAAAAATAAAACCATCTCCCTTTCCAATATTGAAGATGATGTTAAAAGGATTTCAAACAATTTTTCCAGATAAATGATATAAAACATCCGATAAACAAAGGCATGCATAAATAAGTATGGGGAAGCTTACCCAAATTGAAGCCAAAAATCCTTTGAATCCTCTTATAACTTTTTCTAGAGTTATTAAAGAAAAAAATGAGAGATTTTTGTTTGTTGATAAATTTCCCAGTTGCAATTGAGTAGGAATCTAAAATAGATCTGAAATATTTAGCCTCATAAATAGAAGAAGCGCCCCCCCAAAAGTATCATCTGCAAACTACTGATGAGATAATGGATTTGAGCCTTCAGCTACCCTGAGTCCTTGAATACCTCCCTCCCGAAATATAGTCTTAATAGATCTTCCCAAGTCCTATACTACTGATATGAAAAGGAAAGAGGAAAGGGTATCCTCTTGTCTAATTCCTTTATTGCTCTTAAAAATACCTTAGCTAAGCCATTAACTAAGCTAGAATAATAGGGGCTAGATATATAGCTGAAAATCCAATCATAAAAGGATGGGGAAAATCCAAATTTCAACAAAATATTTATAATAAACCTCTAATTTAATCTATCATAGGATTTTCTAACATCTAACTAAAGAAACATACCTAGAACCTTATTTATAGAAATATAATGCATCAACTCATGAGTAAGAATGACTCCTTATGAAATATATCTTCCAAACACAAATCCACTTTGTTTTTATGAGATCAAAGTTAATCAAGTAGAGGCTTAATCCAAAAAGTAATAGCTTTGGAGATTATTTTATAATTTGTATTACAGGGGACACTGGATAAAAATTGTTAAAATATTTTGGTATTTCCTTTTTTGGAAAAAAGATTTAACAAGAAAATTTAAAAAAATTTAAATTCCTTTTAGATTTTCGAGATTCCTCAATAGTTGCCCATACATATTTCCCTATGATATGCTAGAACTCCTTAAATAAGTCTTCCTTAAATCCATCCAATCCTCGGAGCTTTATTCTTTTCCATAGAGAACACCATTCTATGAATTTCATCCAAAGTAAAAGGGGCCATTAATAATTTTTTTGACTCACAAAATCTAGGGGGATATACCTAAGAAATATTATTGAGTTTGCAACGGGATGGAATATCACTCCTAGAAGGTTTGAGAAAATCCAAACAACCTATTCTTTTATGTCTTCCCATTTTGTTAACATCTCACCATTACCATCCTTGATACATAATATAAAGTTAAAATTTCTCCACTCCGATTGCGTCATGATAGTATTTTGTATTTTTCACACCTTCTTTATGCCAATTTTCCTTTGAATTTTGTTTCCAATATACTTCTTCTCTCAACATAAGCTCCCTAGTTCTTCAAGATTATTTCTCCCTTTGAAATTTACCCGACCAATGCTACTAATAGAAAATTTCTCATTCAAAGCTTATAGCTATTTTTCTACTATGATATTTTCTTGAAAAATGTTATTGAAGTGGAGTGTATTCCACTCTAGCAATTTTCCTTTTAGAAGTTTCAACTTTTGGGAGAGAATATACATTTTAGAACCATTGATACTAAAGGAAGACCACCATACTTTAATTATCTCTAGTAAATGGGGATCCCTAAGCCACATTAGTTCAAATTTAAATAGATATTTTTGTGGAGCCTCATCTTGATTAGTAGAAAGAAAAATAGGATAGTGATTAGAGCCTAACCAAGGCATTACTAAGCTATCCAAAAGAAAATTTCTTTGCATCCATAGAGGATTAGTCAAAAAATGATCTAACCTTTTATAAATATTGCTAAACCTGAGTCTCCTATGTGACCATGTAAACCAACCTTATTTTGGTTTAATTTCAACCAGAGAATCGACTTACGTATTATTAAAATTCAATTATGATTGAGAATTTCTCACAAGACCAACTTATTTTTCCCTATCGGATACGCTAACATTAAAGTCTCCACCAAGAATAATCAATTGATCATGCATATTCTCCATTTCCTATGAAAGATCCTACCATCAAATTTTCTTGCTCATGATGTTAGTAGGCCCATAAATATTAAAAAGAAAGAATTCTTCTTGGCCTCTATAAGGAGTTATTTGACCTAATTTCCAATTAGGTTTCTATTTAACCACCTCCACTTGAGTTTTATTAACTTTCCAAAGAATACATAATCTTTCCATTACCCCTTGAGCATCATTGAACACACTTGACCAACCTCTCCATCTTTCAGACCAGAAATTCATTAATTCCTTTGTCATCATATTAGTATCTTGCAAAAGAACCACTCTATTTAAGGAAAAAACAAAACACTTGACCAAGTGTTGTTTGCTAGGGGAATTTAAGCCCCTAACATTCTAGGAAAGCATTTTCATGGTTTCTTGGGAAGAAATTTCACCCTCTTAGATTCAAGATTTGAAAAGTCTAGAAATTTTTGTTTACTTATTGCCACTTCTTGTTTCAATTTTTGGCCTTTTTTTTCCAGAAGGACCATAATTGAAAGATTTCATTCCATTATGAGAAGAAGCCGTGTCGCTAGGAATTTATGGAAGATCAAGGTCATCCTCCAGTGTCATATTCAACCTTTTTCCAGAGAAAGTTTCCTTTTCATATTCTTCTTCTACTTCCTACCATTTCTCCAACCATTCATTAAGTTCATTCATGGATTTAACTTTCCCCAAGCTAATACCTTCATTAATTAGATAAAACAACTCGAAAAATACTTTAACACATTTTATGTATCCTCTAACAATGTTTGGGGGTTATATATCTCCTCAGATCACTCCCAACCTTAGAGTCTATTGGAAAGTTCTCAAATTCATTCTTACTATGCCAATCCAACTTTATCAAAGGCTACCTTCTATTGAGACACTTTATTTTAAAATGACTTGTCCAATTGCAATGGAAGCATTTGAATATTTTTTTCCCATAATCAACCCTCTAAACCCATTCACTTGAGGGCGATTTGATGGAGATAAAATGAGGAATGTCCTTGAAAAGATCTAGTGAAACACATACCTTGGGAAAGGAGCCCATTGTTCCATCTAGGGATCTAGGATCGATTCTTAACACTTTTCCTACCTTTTTAAAAATTTTAGAGAGGATCTCTAGTTTCCAATACTCTAAAGAAAATTCAAAAAGTCTAATCCAAAATAGAGTATATCCCAATGAAGCTGAGATCACATCAAAGTTGGGAACCCAAGGTTGAAGGTAGATTCCCGCTTCTCCCATTAACCATTAGTTTATTCACAAGGCTTCATTATTCTATTCTTCACTTCAGAAAAGGATTGAGAGTAATCCCTTAGGAAAAAAATTACTCGAATCATGTTTACCCGCTAGAAACTATAGCAATGACTGATAACATCCATAGAGATCCATCTTCCTGGAAATTTAGTGAATAGGGATCAACTTTATCCCTTCCTCTAACTCTTGCTCAAATATCACCTCTACTTTATTAAGCTTTACTGAAGAAGCTTCTAAATATCTCACCTCACTTTGAGCCTTCCTAGATCGACTCACATGACTGACCCTCTTCTACCAACCTTCTTGAATACTCCCTTCCGAACGCTGGGTTATACCGCTATTCCTTTTGCCACCTTTTTCGAGTTCGCTAAAATTTTCCATCTTTTTCCTCCTAGATATGTATGTTATTATCCTACGAAGGTTTGACAATCATCCTGGGTATCACCTAATATTAAAGATTTATTAATAAGAATAAAATGTTTAATATTCCATGAACCACACCCAAACATTTATTGGAAACAACATAAACAAAAATCTATTAAAAGTTCCTTGATAAATACATGGATCTATTGAGTACTATCCATATGAACTTTGAGATGTGTAAACCCATTTATGTCAAAATAAACCAAACATGTAACACTTTTTGTTACAAGGTCTACATCTAAGTTTCTTCACATTATTTACATTTTATGTTATATATGTTTTATTTTACATATCAATAATATTATGTAGGAATGTAGGGTGTCTTCTCCACTAAAATCATCAAGAGAATTAATATTGATTTTTATGTGAAATACCTAATGGACAATATTTTTGCTAAAAATATTTATATGGAACATGCAATAATTATGGTAATTTGTACATTAGATGGATAAATTAATCATACATTTAGAAGGAAAATAGTTGATTTTAAGAATTAGAAATATATAAAATATGCATTAAATTATAGAAAATATTCATCAAGATGCGAGTTGGTTATAACCTAGGTAGTGTATCTCATTTCATTCTCAAATTCAAAAATAATATTCACCAAAGATGCAAGACACACACACACACCAATCTTGATGGTTGAATGGGAAATTTAGGATATGTAGGGACATGTTCCCATTTAGGAATATTATTTTAGTTGTATAAATTGTATATAATTACACCTTACAACCAAAAAATTAAAATCAATCCTAGTACTATAATGTAATTTAGGCTTATAGTTTTATGCATATTACATTCAAACATACACTTCATAACATAGAGGTTAGTAGAAATATTTTGAGAGAGTACGCTTATCCCAAATTTACCCCCTCGGGTGAATTTGGATAATTTATTATAAATGGACTTAGCCACTCAAAGTTTTGGATGTGCAGATGATTATTAAATTCAGCCCTAGAGATCAGAGAGAAAGACAACTCAAGATGGCTCAACCGAGTTAATCTTCATGCGCTGTAAGATGGCAAGCCAAAACGAACCAAGTTGGTCAAGGTTGTCTAGTGAGTTGTAATCGAGCTAGATGATGGCTGAGCTACAGAGTGAGATGGGTGAGTTTGTCATGGAGCTAGGTTAGACAACTTGTTTCTTATCTATGTTGCATGTATGACCGGGTTGGATGGGCTGGGTTGGATGGCTAGTTAGACGGTTGGGTTGGATGGCTAGGTTGGATGGCTGGGTTGGATGGTTGGGATAGACAACTCGGATTGGTCAACGAGATGCGTATGGATAGGAGCCGGGAATACCGGGTTGAATGCTTGGGTTCGTTAGTTAGGTTGGACGATGTCCAACCCCTAGGTTAGATGGTTGAGGTCGGGTGATGCACAAGGTTAGATAGGTCACATGGTTGGTCAACCCGGCAAAGGTGGTACGATGAAGTTGGATGGGTCACATATTGGATGAATCATGAGTCCCAAGAATAAAAAAGGTAGGTGGGCGAATGACATCTCAACAACCATTTTAATGCAATATGGTGCCCATGTCTTCATCTAACAAAATTACCCTTGGGAAGTGAATTTGTATGGGTTCCCATACCTCTTTAATGAGGTTAGGTTAGAATATTGCTTATATAATGTAATCAAACCCCTCATTTTCAAAGGAGACATTTTGGGAATTGGGGAAACTCTTGCAAAATTTTCCTCAACTCCATTGAGCTGCGAGCCTTCTCTTGAGCCTGGAAATGTAATTATGCCTTTGCGCATCATATATAATGGTTTATGCATGTTTTAAATCAATAAAAATTATGTTTTTTGGTGTTTCTTCAACCCTATCTCATTTTTATTGTGTTTCTCTTGTCTTTCCATTGTGTTATTGTATTATGTGCATATATTTATCACTTGCAGGTTTATGATGTTGTGCTTCATGGAGATTTGATGACGAGTGAGGAGTTGAGTTAGTGTTATATTGGGTATGGCCTCTCCCAACTCCATCTTCCTTATTTTCCTCCCTCAACAGAGTATCTCACCCTTTTTCTTGGTGCTATCACCACCCTCTTAGTGTAGTATTTCCCTTTTCATGCACCCTTTCTCTCCCCGTCTCCTTGGAATTGTTAGGATAGGTGTAGTTAGGTGTTTTTATTGCATTAGGAGTAGTTTAGCATTAGGATTAGGTAGAGGAATCCAACCTTCTCCAGAGGGTTATCTCAAGTTTACAAGTCCCACAACTTGAGGGATAACCCCATGTTATGCAAATTACACTGATGGCCCATGCACACACACTTGAGTTATCAGGGGTGCTTTGTAATTTTGTATTAACAAGTAATACTTTTATATCAATGACGACCTATCACATTTCTTAGAGTTCATCCAATTTTTTGAGATCTTTTATATGAATTCAAATGTGAGATTTATTATGTTCAATCAAAGATAAATTTGATTAGAAAATTTTGTAGCTTAGTGTAGACACCCTAAAATTACACACTACCCTTTGCACATTGCTATTTGAATCAATATTCACCCACATCTCATTAGAATTAATTTAATTAATTTTATCATACATAAAAACTACACTTACACTCAGCTAATTTAATTAGCTATTTAAATAAAAAAAAAAAAAAATATCCACTCATCTCCACTTCACTATCTCACCCACTCAAGTTATAGAACCCTATAAAAGAGGAATCTAAATTACATGTACAATGAAAGAATTCAAGAGCCAACTATTCAAATTAAATCCTCTTAAATTCTTATTCAAACTCATCCAACTACATAGACCAAATCAACATGCTAAATTAGGAAAATGCATTCATTCACCTGTAACTTAGTCAAATCTTGATCCTCAATCCATGGCCTCTCCTTCAACTATAAATAAGAGGATCATCTCCTCAAAAATAATCTTTGGAATCTTAAGGAATTTTTAGTATTAATATATCCAATTGCCACTCAAATTCATATGCCATTAGGTTTTCCATTTGATCAACAAGCTCATAATCAATCTCATCACTCATCCATTTGCTCATAGCATGAAGTTTCTTCCATTAAAAGTCACATTTAGAGCATCCAAATAAAATATAACAACGAGATTCAACAATCTTAGCACTTCACTCCACACTTTATCCATCTCATCTGAGGTTTTAAGGAAATGTCAAGGAAGGATCTGGTTTGCATTTTATTGCTTGTTTTCTTCCATTATTAGTTTTCTCTTGTTCACATTCTAGCATGCTTGGTGGGACCCCCACACATTCTTACTTATTTTTTTTTTTTATAACATCAATTTCATGCTTTTGAGGAATTGCAAGATATTGACAAAATTTCATGTCATTTGGTGAACAATTTGTGATTTGTTTGAAAAAAATCAATCATTCCCGCCATTTTTTCATTTTTGTGTAGCTACAAACACCTTGAATTTAAGTGAAATCGATGTATCTCCGTGTTGCTCAGAAGTGAATTTCCACATCTCTACATGTGTCTCCATGTTAACACTTGTGCTCTGTGTGAACCAAAGATGCGTTTGTGTGACAGTGGATGTGCTACCATGTTTGTATCTCGCATCTTTGTCTCTATATTTTTCTATTATTTTCACTCATATGAGTTCCTATTTTACTATATTTGTTAGCATGTGATTAGATGCACTAACATCTAATATCTTGTTATAACTATTTTTCTTTGCACATGTTTATATATGATTTTCCCTAATAGTAGGTGTGTTTCGTGGTATCAAGTGTGTCTATGTGCATCTAAAGTGAATTTGTGTGCATCTAAGGTGTGTCTATGTACCTTAGACTTATGTTTTTTTCATAAGTGCATATCTATTACTCTAATCTGTCTTTCCAATATGTGTGAAATTTTCATATTTACATAGTTTTCCAAAATTAAAATAAACCATTCCCTATTTTTTTTTATAGTATTTCTCTTACTATTTTCAGTCACTTTAGGTTAAATAACAGAACCTAACAATTTCCTTTATCATTTTACTAACGTTTTTACTTCATTTAAGATAATTTTAACTTTCATTTTATAATTATTTAAGCACTTTTATTTTCAACCAACCTCGTGTATGATCTTCTCTTGTGCCTACGGGTGATCTAGAGAATCAAAAGCAAGAGTGATTTTTTTAGTAATATGTTTTTATTAATCATAGCATTTTAATTTCACAATCAATATCATGTATGCTCTTCTCTCACGTCCTTTGGATGATCTTGAGAATCAAAAGTGATTGTGATTTATTTCTACTTTAACTTTTTCTAACCAAACTTATATGCTCTTCTATTGCACCTTCAAGTGAACTTGAGAATTAAATATAGTAGAATTTTTTTATCACTTTGTTTTGTAATATATAGTGAAAACTACTAATCCTTCTTATACATGACTACTTCATTTAAGAGGATCTTCATCTTACCAAATCAAGCAACAAACTTCTAACTTGTGTGCATGCAAGTTTCCTTGGCTAAAGAATATTAAAAGTACTAAATTGTTTTTCTAAAAAAATAAAAAGGTACAATTTTAATTTCCACTTGTCAATTACATTTTTCATTTACACTTTTCAAGTTGGAAATAACCTTACTTGTAACCATCTCATACACTTGTATTTTCACGTAGTGGATGTGGATTTCATCACCACTTAAACTACACCAGTGACATGGATTTCACCACCACACACCAACACATTTTGCATTGCATTGCACTTGAGACTTAGTCTCAAACAACATTCAGTATCTACCTCGCCTCTGTCCCCCACTTATAGGTAATGTTATCGTGATTGAGGTTATTGCGAATTTCTCCTAATATAGATGTAACAACAAACTACGTGGCATCCTCCCTATAAATATTCAAAGAGTAATAAGGAAACCATTCACACCATTCCCCCATCATCTTTCCACCTTTTCACAAATCTTATGCATTGGACATGGTGATTCACTCCTCTAAGTGGGTTAGTAATGAATTAGTGAGTCTCTTTCAAGTATTTTAAGGGATCCTTGTACCAATTTTGTCTCCATACATATTTGGTATATCAAGACTAGGATATATCAAAAGACACATCTATTTGGAGAGATAAGAGCTTGCATCCACTCATTCATAACATTCTTGTATGTTTCATTATTCATAAAACTTTGCACGAATTACCTAATAAATTTTCCCTCTTAAATCCAAAACATTTTTACAAAACTTGTTGTTTGTAAAAAATAAGGTTTTATCAAAATTCTATCATAAAAATTAGATTTTGCAAACACTTCCTTTTACACTTTTTATTAAATTCTAGTTTGAAATTTTAGGTTGTGTTCCACAAACACAAATCAAATCCTAGAAAAAAATCAAAACTATCTTTTCAAAAATCCATTTGGATTAGAAATTGTGTTCTACCAAAACAAAAAATCATAAAATTTATTCCTTTGGACATTCACATCCAAAAAATGCAAAACTTATCAAAATCAAACCTCTTATACTATTGGATATTCATTTTATTCAACTCAAAAAAAAAAAAATTCTTATCAACATCTACATATTCTACCTTGAATACTCGTATTCAAAATTCTAGTCCAAATCCAATCCAAAGAAATCCTATTAAAATCTAAATATATACCCCTTTGGAAATCAAATCAAACCATTTAAGTCTTAGCCTTTGATTTCACAAAACCCTAGTTTTAAGCAAATTGAATCAAACCACGATTTAAGCCTTTTACATTGGATATTCACTTTATCCAAGTTTAAGCACATATGATTTTATCAAACAAAAATCTTATATATTGATATTCACTTTATTCATGTATTAAGTAAATAAAATAAAATAAAACTAAATCAAGAGCTTTATACATTGAATATTCACTTTATTCAATTTTAAGAAATTCATGAATTAAATCACATCAAAATATTATATGTTGGGTATTCAATTTATTCACATATTAAGTACATCAAATCAACCCAAATCAAACCTTATACTTTAGATATTCATGCTATCCCGATTTAAGTAAAACCAAATCCATTTTGATCAAATTAGAATCCAATCTAAAATTTACGTTTTGATCAGATCAATCTTACCAAAAAAAGGCTAAAAAAATCACTATTATCCACATTTTTAGCTTAAAATTTGTCAAAATTCTCAAAACCACCTTTCACTTAAGTATTTACCTTAAAAAAATGGTGGTTACACATATAAAAATATCCATGAGGATTTGTATAAATTCACCCTTTTGGTCATAACATATTTGAAGAAGAAGACATTGAAGAACAACTCGAAATGTCGATACCGAAAAGAAGCTATCGATAACCTCATAAGGAAAAACAAATTAATATCTTCTTCACCTCTTAGAAATGGGAGATAAAACACCCTCATATTTTGGGCATGAAAACTTAAAATATTTATTACATAAAATTGAGTCTATCACTCAAAATCACAAATCAAATGCTACATCCAACTCATGAAAATAAGACTTACAAAAATAGAAGAGCTAACAGACCAACCTGACCAAAAATGAAAATACTACAAATGAGAACACAAATCTATTCATGAAAATGATGTAACCATGGAAACTCCTCAACCTAACTCCCCATTCACACAAGAATGGAAGAGTATGAAAGAAACCATAATGGGACTTCAAAAGCGTACAAACTAATTTAATTTCGATGCGTTATGTCCTTACCCATTCGATAAGTATATGTTACATGTACATTTTTCCAAATCATTTGAAACACCAAAACTTGAAAATTAAAAGGGTAAACATGATCCAAGAGAGAATGTTAAATAATTTTTATGGTATGCCAAGAAGCGGCATACAATGACATCATAATCTGCACCTATTTCTTAAAAATTTAGGAGGAAAAAATTTGGACTGGTTCTTACACCTTCCAAAGGGATCAATCACAACATTTGCAAACCTTTCAGAGAAAATTTTCAAACATTTCTTGTTCAACCTAGATTTTGAAATCATAATGATGGACCTTTGCAACACAAAACAAAGGAACAATTATACTTTTACGTTGTTTCTTCAACAATGACAAGGAATCACAATATAATTATCTTTCTCTATACCTGAGAAATAGTTAGTTAGTATATTCTTTCCCAATATAAATTAAAAATTATACTATCAAATGTAAATGCATTGCTTGACAAAATTTGAATAAGTTATAGAAAAACGACAACAAATTGAGAGGGATCTCATTTCTAAGGGCCTAATAAGGAAACCTTCAAAATTCCAATCCAATAATAACAACAAAAATAATCAAAATCATGATAAAACCAAGTTTATCATTCACAATAATTTTTTTGTAAACAACGGGATGATTGATTCTCATCATGTTCAAAATGTACAAAACCAAACTCATCAACAATTGAGAAAAACAGAAAAATCCAATAAATATCTTCTAATCCTTTATAGCAAATAAACTACTCCACGTGAGGTCAAATGATGATAATTCACACATCTCAGATAAATTCTTTCAAGTTTACTCCATCAATTAGTAAGTGCTAAAATGGTGACCTATCCATTCACATGACCTTTTGAAGAAGAACAACCTTAAGCCGCATAGTATAAGGAAAACATATACTATGACTACCATCACATACTTGGTCATCCTACAGATCATTGTGTAAGAATAAATAACTTTATACAAGACTTAATTGATAATGGAGACATTGAAACCAAAGGTCAATCTTGTAATAAAACAAAAAATGAGAAGTTAAAGGTCTTCCAAGACCCCTTCCCTAAGCATGGTATAAATAATAACGTAAAAGACAAGGGCCAAACATCAAATAATGTCAAGTTTGATACTATCATTTCATTGTTAGTTCATACATCCCACATGTAGCCAACGTAAAATTTAACACTCCTACTTATGATGTGACAAAAATAGAGAAACAGATTGGGTACCCACTTCTAAGCAACCCTCCACATCCACAATATCGTAACAAATGTACAATCCTAAGTCCACTAAAAATGCACAATCCTCAAATGCAAAGTCTTTATTTGATTCATATGATATAATCAAACAATTAGAAAAGAAAAACACACAAAATTACCTCATAGAACTACATAAAACATCACCGCATTCCAAAGTATCATTAATCTTACACTCCATGAGGTACGTGTTCCTAAGGATATTAACTCTCAACAATTTTAGGCCTTAATTGCAAACTTATCACCTAATAATCCAATTTTATCATTTTGTCCTCATGACCTCTTGAATCCCAATATTACCAATAACAATTCCTTATACATAGAAGCATTCATAACACATCATAAGATCAAATGAGTGCTTATAGATAAAAAAAAGTTACATCAAACATTTTCTCCATAATATTATTGAGATGTCTTGGTTACATTGAAGAAAGTCTAGAAACTAACGTCATTACCATTCATGGTTATGAAAATAGAAAAAGACAACCCATAAGTACCATCTCGTTAACAATAAAATTTGGAACTCAAACCTTGGACACATATTTCTATGTTTTGGATATAGAAACATATCATAACATCCTCTTAGGCCACTCACAGTATACACACCATGCAATCTGCCTATCCACATTCCATCAATGCATCAAATTCTCTTATGATGCTAAAGAATTCAAATTACGTGTGGATGTTAAACCTTTTGAGTATTGTGAACTTTTAGAAGGAATACATACGCATGTAAATTATTGTCCTTTAATGGATAAATCCTTGGCTCCCCACTTTATCCCATTTACAAATGAAAACCATATAGACCCTGCAGTCTTGATGAAACTTCAACCATCCACTTCTTCCACCCACCTATGTTGGAAATCATTGATAAATGAATAAGAGAGTATAAACTCCAAAATTTTCTTCACGTTGGAAAACTACTTTATCACCACACATCTATGGTCAATCCAACACTCCTAATATTATAATTTTTCCAATATATAACCTTTATAAATCCATTTGGAAATAGTTTGGATATCTTGATGAAGAACACATTAAAGGTTTTGATGGATATTAGGTATATGACATGATTTTCTTCTTGTTACGAATCATCTGAATATAATAAAGAACACAAAATAATGAAAAAGATGAATTGTAAAGGTAAAGGACTTAGAAAACATTAACAAGGATGTCTTGAGCTGATATCTTACACATAAAATATTCGTTGACATGGTCTTCATTTCCACACATTTGAAACTTTTCTCGTACTACTCAATATCTCAGCTAGTGGTGATGACACTTAATTCGATGATGAGATAGGTTCCACACATAGCCTCTTTGATAACCTCACAAAATAAACATTTTTATCGAAAACCTATCCACTAACACTATTGCATTCCAAATTTTCCATCCAATACTTATCATTTAAGACCAATTAAATCATGTCTTTATGGATCTCTTTCAAAATGATGAGGCCATTGAAGAGTTTCTCAGACTCAGGATTCCATCCTGTTTCTGATCATTTGAAGGGATTCAATATTGACCTTGGTGAATCTACTTATTTTGGTAAGGAACTAGAGTACCCTCGTCTAGAAAAAGTAAATATCAAAACAAAAAATGAAAAAAATATCCCATAGTGAAAACCTCACTGAATTGTGATTTGAGAAACACATAATAAAAAATTAAAAAATAATAAAAAATAAAAGGGATATATCTCCTGGTGAAAACCTTTATGAGGAACTAGAGAGAGGGGAATCTAATTCATATCAAATTGATTATTTACATCAACCTATGGTGTCATTTCCAGAAAAATACACATCCAAAATATTGGTTGAGGAATCAATTGACATTAATATCAACATACATGAGAAACCAAAATTTCTACAACTCGATGTTAGTCTTACAAAAAAATAAAAATAAAAATTCACGGCACTCCTTGTGGAGTTACAAGACATTTTGCATGGAAATACAACTATATGCCCAAGTTGGATCTTAGTACATCCAAATGTAAAATATGTCAAATAAAAAATGAGAATAATGCATCTCAAAGTTGCATTTCTTGTAAAAATTGAGCTTCAAAAACTATTAGAAGTGGACTTCATTTGAATAATTGACTTTCAAACATGAATTTTAAAAACAACTGTGTTGCAAAAAAACTCCAGAATCGAATATGTACATATTTTTGTGGCATTAATATGGCTTGTCCAAAATATGACTTTCCACTTCCAAACATATATATGATATTTAACTTGACAACATGTCACAAAATTCTTTCCTTAATGGATGGATTTTATGGCTATAATCAGATACATATTTCTAAATAAGATCAACATAAAACAATGCTCATTGCACCATGGGGAACATTCTGTTATAAGGTCATTCCTTTTGGCCTTAAAATGTAGGTGATACATATCAAAGAGTGATTATAGACACCTAAAGTCCTCTTACGCAGGATTTAATGATAAGATTGCACTAATTATCCTCTTTCTCATCATTTCCATAATAATTAGCGCTTTCCCACTAATTAGCTAACATTCCTCTTCATATTCGTTAATTAATTAGCCTTACTATCATTAAGGATGTCGATTAACGACCTTTCATTAGCTAATATCTCGCTTCTACTAGGGTTAATTAATTAATTACGCTCGTAACTCTAAATCAATAAATTACCATATATTGGATCAAATTCCTCTCTTAAATCCCACAAATTATACTATTTTTCCTATAATTAGCTTCTATAAGCTTACCTTTACCTATTAATTAATCACCTTTGATTAATTAAAACATCCCCAACTCCCATGACTTAGTAATGAAAAATTAAACTCTTCTAAATCAAGATTAACTTTTATATAACAACCTTAACCATTCATAATCTTGTTTTACCTTTATCCTACATTCATCAATTTGCTAGCCTTGCCTCTTTAGACAAGCTATATAAATAACCCTCCTCTTACCTTTCTTCTTGCACCATGCTTTGAATAGTGAAAACCATGATCATTTTGATCTTAAGCCATTCTCCATTGTTGGAAATAGCTTCTCCATCTTGCATCCTTTCACTCAAAATTGAGTAATATGGGAAAATCCAAAATGGCCTTGTAGTCATTCTTGGTGAGATTCCATTATCAATACTTGAGATTAAGTAACAATCCACTTTTATTGCTTATGTTATTCATAGGTTTGTAATTTAAGTTTGCAATCATAGAGAGTAGGAAATAACTTAGCATGCAATTTCATTTATGCATAGAAGAATCATTTCCTTTAAACTCCTATTTTGATGGTTCATTGTTTTATTAGAATTTATTTTTGAAGCTATGTAGATATTCATTTCAATTTATAGATTAGTTAATTATACATGAGAATATATGGTAAGCCCAAAGTGGAACCTACTTGTTATGTTTGTGGAGCCTATTTTCATGTTAGAGTGTGGTGCACCTTCTATGTGTTACACTCGGGTATTTTTACGGTGGGTATTTTCATGTTAGAGTGTGGTACACCTTCTATGTTAGCAAATTTTCATGGGTGGTTTATTAACCCATGGGTAATGGGTAACCTTTATGGGCTGTTTTTGGGCCCATGGTTTTTCGGTACCCATTGTTTTGATACCCACAGTTTTTTGCCCATGGTTTTGATACCCACAATTTTTTTGCCCATGGTTTTGTATCAAACTGCTTAAGCAATTGTCTATTTATATGGTCATATGCATATGACATAGACAAACAAATGTATTGCAGATGTGTTTTGAATCCGGGTGTGAATTCTAGAGAGTTTGTTGAGCATATCTACAAACAGATCAGGTATTGTATTGAGAGAGTGAGGCTTGTAATAAAATATGAGCAAGTGATTCTTGGTGGACGTAGCCCAAATTGGGTGAACCACGTTAAATCTTGTCTTTCTGTGTTTTTTTATTTATTCTGCATATTAGTTTCTCTTTTATTACGATTTTGTAAGGGATTATTCCACTTATTTTATCTCTTATTTCCTAACAATTGGTATCAGAGCCTAGTTTGGTTTGCTGAAGTGTTGAATCGTAGGGAAAGTTTTATCTTGAGTGGGAGCTATGGCAGATGATGGAAGATCTAGGGTTGATAAATTCAACGGGCAGAATTTCAGTCTTTAGAAGATGCAGATGAAAGATTACTTTTATCGAAGGATCTTTATACTCCATTGTCTGAGAAGGTGAACAAAACCTCGAGTATGACAGATGTAAAGTGGGATTTGTTGGATAGGAAGGCACTTGGAATGATCTGGTTGTGTCTTGCATCTTTGGTATTATTTAATGTTTCAAAGGAAAAGACTACAAAAGAACCGATGGATGTATTAGGGAAGTTGTATGAAAAACCCTCTGCCTCTAATAAGATATTTTTAATGATTTTTTTTTAATATGAAGATGTCTGAGAATGGTTCAATAGCAGATCATTTAAATGATTTCAATATCTTGTTGTGAATATGCTAGCTTTGGTTACAATAGAATTTGATGAAGAAGTTAGGGCTTTATTAATTCTTATCTCTTTACCCGAAAGTTGGAATAGCACAGTAATGGCGATAAGAAACTTGGTTCTAGCTAACTTGAAGTTGAAGTTTGAGGATGTTGTAGGGGTGATTCTAAGTAAGGAAATGCGAAGAAAAATCTTGGTGGAATGCTTTGACAGTGGAAACTAGAGGAGAGACAGAAGAATAGAGGAAATTGTGAAAATCGAAAGATCGGGAAAGGTCAAACTCCAAGAGCAAGATTGTATGTTGGGAACTGTGGAAAGTCTTTGGCATGCAAATAAGGACTATTGGGAGCTTCGGGACAAGAAGAAACAACAGGAAGAAAACAAGGAGGCAAATGTGGCATCGGGTAATGTATGCCAGGATGCTTTGATTATTTCTTTACATAATATTACTAAATCTTGGGTTTTAGATTCAGGGGCTTCTTTTCATGCTACTCCACATAGGCATTATTTTGTTGATTATGTTCAAGGAAATTTTGGGCATGTTTTTTTTTGTGATGATGAGCCTTGTAGTATAGTTAGAAAATGTTCTATTCAGGTTAAGATGCAAAATGGGAATACATGGCTATTGAAGGATGTCAGACATGTGCCTACATTAAGGAGAAATTTGATATCGGCGGGGCAATTGGGAAGTGATGGTTGTACTGTGATATTTATAGCTGACTCTTGGAAGGTTACGAAGGGTGCTCTTGTGGTGGTAAGAGATAAGAAGGTTGGAACCTTATATTTATCCACCGATAGTACTAACAATTGTAATCTTGTGGCTTCAAATGATGAGATACAACATTATGGTACTATAGGCTTGGTCATATGAGCCATAAGGGCATGGACATCATAAAGAAGAATTTTCTGGATATACAAAAATAGGTTTGGATTTCGTGAGGAATGCATATATGGGAAATAGAAGCAAGTAAGGTTTCCCAAGGTTAGACCTACAAAGAAAGTGAGTAAGTTAGAGCTGGTGCATTCGATGTGTGGGGTCAACTCGGGTATCATCTCTTGGGGTTCAAGTTATTATGTTACTTTTATTGATGATGCAACAAGGAAAGTTTGGGTTTATTGTATTAGAAACAAATCTGATGTATTTGACACTTTTGTTAAATGGAAAGCCTTGGTAGAGAATGAAACAGGTCTTAAGCTAAAATGTCTTAGGTCAGATAATGGAGGGGAGTATTACAAAGCAATGAATTTAATGATTACTGTTCTCAGAATGGAATCCATAAGCAAAAGACAGTTCAGGAACTCCGACAAAATGGGGTATCAAAAAGGATGAACAAAACAATAATGGAACGTGCTAGGAGCATGAGGTTACATGTAGGATTGCCTCTTTCTTTTTGGGTAGAAGCGGTGAGCACAAATATGTACTTGATAAACAGAGGACCCTCAAGTGCCTTGGATGGAGGCATACCTAAGGAGGCTTGGTATGGTAAGAAAGTTGATTATTCATTTATTAGAGTCTTTAGATGTGAGGTGTTTTTCATATAGACAAGGATGATAGGACCAAGCTAGAGGCTAAATTAGAAAAATGTACTTTCATTGGTTATGGTGGTGATGACTTTGGATTTAAATGTTGGAGTATTAAGGACAAGAAAATCATTCGGTCTAGGGATGTGGTCTTTAATGAGAAAGTCATGTATAAACAATAGTTGTAGGAAAACATGGAAGAATCCAAGAAAGAATATGCAGTGGTAGAGGATCTTCCAGATGGGAAAGTGACCCATGAATCAGTTTAGGAACCGACTCAACAGGAACCCCAAACTCCTACAGTGAGGAGGTCTTCTAGGGTAAGAAAAGAACCTGAATGTTTTTCTCCTTCTCTTTATTATTTATTACTCATTGATAGTGGAGAGCCGAGAGCTTTGATGAAGCAATGTAGGTAGATGCTAGTAAGAAGTGGGAGTAAGCCATGGATGAGGAGCATAAGTCTCTCATGGAGAACCAGACTTGGGATTCGGTGAAACTACCGGAAGGTAAAAGATCATTGCAGAACAAGTGGGTGTACAGAGTTAAAGGTGACGAAGGAGGAAAGAAAAGATATAAGGCCCGGTTGGTGGTCAAGGGGTTTGCACAAGTAAACAAGGTATATATTTTGATGAGATCTTTTCTCCTGTAGTAAAAATGAATTCTATTAGAACTATTCTTGGAATAGTGGCAACATAAGACTTACACTTAGAACAATTAGATGTAAAGACTACATTTCTCCATGGTGATTTAGAGGAGGAACTATATATGCAACAACCGAGAGGGTTGTGAGGTCAAAGGTAAAGATGAGATGGTGTGTAAATTGAAGAAGAACTTGTATGGCTTTAAACAAGCTCCACGCCAATGGTATAAGAATTTTGATAGCTTCATGATGGAGCAAGGTTATATTAGATGTCATTCTGACCATTGCGTGTATACAAAGAAATTTGAGGATGGAAGTTATATTATCCTGTGTTTGTATGTTGATGACATGTTGGTTGCAGGTAAAAACATGCAGGAAATAAAATTACTCAAGAAACAACTAAGTGAATCATTTGATATGAAGGATTTGGGGGCAACCAGAAAAATCCTTGGTATGAGGATAACTCGGGATAGGAAGGAACAGAAGCTGAATTTATCTTAGGAAGAGTACATTAAGAAGGTATTGGATAGGTTTAACATGTAGGATGCTAAACCGGTTGGGACTCCTTTGGTAGGCCATTTTAAGTTATCAAAGGAGTAGTGTCCCAAGATAGAGCAGGAAAGAAACCAGATGTCCAAGGTACCTTACTCATTAGCGGTTGGTAGTTTGATGTATGCTATGGTGTGTACTAGGCTTGATATTGCCCATGCAGTGGGAGATGTGAGTAGATTTATGAGTGATCTAGGTAAAGAGCATTGGTAAGCAGTAAAGTGGATCCTTCAGTATTTGAGAGAGACCATGGGAAAAATTTTGTGCTATAGTGGATCAGACACCACTTTACGTGGTTATGTAGATTCAGACATGGTTGGAGATGTAGACAGCAGGAGGAGCACGACAGGTTATATTTACACTGTAGGTGGGACAACAGTGAGCTGGATTTCACGACTACAAAAGTTGGTGGCTTTATCAAGCATGAAGGACGAGTATGTTGTTGCCACAGAGGCAAGAAAAGAGATGATTTGGTTACAAAAATTGCTTGAGGAGTTGGGGCATAAGCAGGAGGAATGTAAGCTACATAGTGATAGTTAGAGTGCTATACACCTAGCTAAGAACTTTGCTTTCCACTCCAGGATGAAGCATATACAATTGAGATATCACTTCATCAGGACAACTTTGGAGGAAGATAAGTTGAAGTTGGAGAAGATTCATACCAGTCAGAATCCTGCAGACATGATGACCAAGGTGGTCACAAGGGATAAACTAAAGATATGTTCAGCTTTGGTTGGCCTTCACAGATGACAGTGAAGGGTTGAGAATCTTGCTTAGTGGAAATCAGTCTCCAAGTGGGAGATTGTTATGTTTTTGGAGCCTATTTTCATGTTAGAGTGTGGTACACCTTCTATGTGTTACACTCGGGTATTTTTACGGTGGGTATTTTCATGTTAGAATGTGGTACACCTTCTTTGTTAGCAAATTTTCATGGGTGATTTATTAACCCATGGGTAATGAGCAACCGTTATGGGCTGTTTTTGGGCCCATGGTTTTTCGGTACCCATTGTTTTGATACCCATGGTTTTGATACCCAAAATTTATTTGCCCATGGTTTTGATACCCACGGTTTTGTATCAAATCGCTTAAGCAATTGTCTATTTATATGGTCTTATGCATATATGATACATAGACAAGCAAATGTATTGCAACTTATTTGTGTTTTGAATTTAGGTGTGAATTCTGTAGAGTTTTTGAGAATTTCTCCAAATGGATTTGGGTATTGTATTAAGAGAGTGGAGGCTTGTAATAAAATATGAGCAAGTTATTCTTGGTGGACGTAGCCCAAATTGGTTGAACCATGTTAAATCTTGTCTCTCGTGTTGTGTTATTTATTCGAAATTTTATTTGAGATCTGTAATATTTTCTGCATATTAGTTTCTACTATTGTGATTCTATAAGGGATTATTCCACATATTTTATCTCTTATTTCCTAACACTACTCCATTGTCCTTTGCACTTAATTTCAAGTTTTTGTAGTTATGTTTCAATTTTGGTTACTAACACTCTTTTTGCATATATTAACATAACTTGTTTTTCTTAACTTGTTTTGTTGAGTTTGTATGTGTTGAGTATTCCTTTTAGGTATAAAGGAGGTGAAGTTCTGTCAAAATTAGATCTTTATGGGAAAATTTCAATATTCCTCCATGTTTTCATTTTTAGAGCTTACTTTTTCAACATTTTACACACTAGTATTGTCAATTTCTTGAAAAGTTTAAATTCTTGAGCATGTAGGTTAGTATTTGATAGTGTTGAGTATTCTATTTACATATTGATATGGTGGGTTGCTATCAAAATTGAATCTTGGTGAGAAAATTTCAAGATTTCTCCATGTTTTTATTTTTAGAGCTTACTTTTTCAACATTCTACATGCTACTTTTGTCAATTTATTGAAAATGTTAAGTTTTTGATCGTGAATGTTAATGTTTGATAGTGTTAAGTATTCTATTAATATATTAATGTGATGGGTTGTTGTCTAAATTAAATCGGGGTTAGAAAAATTTGACATTTTTACAGATTAAGGGACGTTTTTGACATTTTTAGGTACATGTTAAGTGCATACCCATGAGCATTAGAGCATATTTGTAACCCATCTTCCGAAGGCAATAAATTTTTCTTCCAAAATTTAAATGACTCCATTTTTTTGCGTTGAAAGGTATTGACTTGAAATATGCAATGGAAATATAAATTAAGGATTTATACTTAGAGAAACTGTAGGTTTTACCTTTATTATAAAATTGGTCATTTTCTAACATGTCTAATGTTTTGATGAATGTTGTATTTCCATGCTTTACTTGATTTAGGAAAAAGATTATGTATGCTCTTATCTTGTAAATTTTGGTGATATTGAGAATAAAAAACAAATTTGATCTCTATCTTTTTAACATTTGGATTAACTTAGAAATTTGATTATTTATTTTACTTAAGGGAATAAACTTTTTACAAAACATTTTTATGGTCCTTCGATTTGAATTTTTCCATTTCCATCTAGTTGGGATAAAGTTTGTGTATGCTCTTCTCTTGTACCTTAGGGTGATCTTGAGAATAAAAAGAAACTTTAGTATTCATCTTCTAACATTTGGTTAATTAGAAACTTTATCTTTCATTTTTGGCTTAAGGAATGAACATTTATCAATATTTTTGTACGGTTCATTAGTTACAAAGTTTTCCTTTACTTTTTAGTTGGATTATTTGTTCTGTATGCTCTTCTCTTGCATCCTTGGATGATCTTGAGAATCAAAAACAACTCTTAATCCTCTTACAAATAATGTAATTTTCTTGGAGAACTACTAAGCTTTGAATGCAAGACCTAAATACGCTTGCTAAAGAATTGGGATCAAAACAAAATACTAATGAAATTTGATGTAGGTTGCTAAATGGTCTACAACTAAACCACATTAAGAATAAAAGATAAAAAAACACACCACATTCATAACACTGTATTTACAAGTTTGGATAAGGGTACGCCTCGTCTTTTTAACTAGGACATAACCCATTTGTCATAATTATTAATCTACAACAATGGGGGTGGTCCTAGAAACCCTAAATTAGTCCACACAAGAGAGAAACTTGTGGACAAAATGGGAAGTTCTCCGCACACTTACCTAACTAGTTTTACCTTTGTGAGATTTAGCGTCAAAGTTATTCATATCACAACCCCAGTGAGAGTACATGATGAACACATTAATTTCTCACTATACTTGAAGGGGGTAAAGTAAAGCTGAGATAACCCAAGACTAGTCAGTGTGAATTTCTTGGTAAATTGAGCTCGCATCTAGATAACTTGTGACACCTAGTTGAGCGAACCACCTAGGAAATCCATTTAGTCTTTGGAGCCAACTTGACCAAATAATTGTTGTAAAGAGCCATCATTCATCACAAAACATGTGAAGCATTACTTTTTCTTATTTTTTCACTCACCCTAAGGCGAGGTGAAACTCTGCCGAAGTGAGGCCAACATTTTTCATCCTCACTTGTACTACTTCCTTTGCTTTCTTTTGACACTTTGTTGATCAAAAGAAGAGTGACCACACGTGTATTTCCAATTGATTATGTTGCCAATTTTACATCCATTTACGCTCATCCATGTTTGTGATGTAGGTTATTAAACATATAAAGTGTGTGGGAAAATTCTCATATCATGGAAACATTTTTGATCTTGATACCCACGTCAAGATCATCATCATAGTTAGGATTGGTTCATCACTTGATTATCCTTTGAACTATTATCTTGCTTGTATCGTATCACAAAATTTCGATACTTACGTCTTGTTTCTTGAAAACTTGACCTAAGTGTTTAGATTGTAATGTTACACTATGTGCATCATAACAATTCCTTGGTATACTCTAGCCTTGGTTTTATTTCAAACATTACCTCAATTTTGAAAGGTGTTGTTGTTACCTTTGTGCATGTCGTATTAATATTATTTTGATACTAATACCTTAATTTTCTATAAGGTTTGGTTAACATATCTTAGTAGTATTGTTACGTTGTTCATATTCATAACTTACATTTTTTTAGATTTAGGTCTTGGTTGGACTTAGACTTGCTTTTAGTATACCTTGTTTGGAAATTGTATCAACCTTTTGTTATTTCTTACGTCTTGTTCATTTTTGAACTTGGCATAAGTGGTGACATTATGTTGATAATTTTACGCCAACTACATTTGACACACATTTTGCATAAGGAGTATTTCCTTGTAGATTGGCTTTGTGTTTTGAAATTATGTGATTTTTCCTTATGTTTATCCATCTTATAAACTCATGTCTATGACAATCATTTGAGACTTTTGATCCTCTTGATCTTCTTGTTTTTTCCTAACTTTATGGTCATTTTTGAACATATCTTTCAAACCTTATCAAAAAATTTCCTATCAAGAAACGTTTGCATCAATCAAACATTGGAAATATTTCCTTTGTATACTTTATGTTGCTAAAATTTTGATCAATCCTTTGACATTTATGCCTCCAAACCTTGTTGGATTATCAATTTTATGTCAACACAATGTATGTTTTGCTTAGCTTCCCTTTGGAAAATCACACAAACATCCCCTATCTATTTGTAAAATGTCTAGTTGGTTGTTGTTATGCTACCCAAATTGACATGGAACTTCCTTCTATTTGAAGGAGTTAAATCACACTATCTAGGTCTAGGCATTTAGACTTAGTGAACACTAACCATGAATGATTATCATAGGGTTCCTTATATGTACAACCATAAAGAATCAAAATTTAGGCGTTCACATCAAAAGACACCCATCATGACTAAACCATGTTTGGTTCTTCACGCTAGAGAACCCATTCGGGTAACCCGTTCCCCACCTTCATCTCATAGTCGGTGGTATGGTTTGGACACTTTTGATCCAAATTATTATTCGGGTTCCCCCCACTATTTTTATGATTCTAATCTAAACATTTCCTCTTCTTCTAAGGATTCTAATCTAAATATTTCCTCCAATTCTTCTGATGATTTGGATCCAAAATACTATTCAGATTTATCTAATTCGACTCCTAAGTGAGGTCCTCCCCTTCTTTATAGGACCTCCTTCATCATACTTCTACTGTGATTCTTGAGTCTCCCCTTTCTTCACGAGACCTCATTTATCATTCATCCAATTCAAATCCTAAGTCACGGTCCACCCCTTCCATACATGACCTTATTTATGAAACATCTAATGTGATTCTTCAATCGTAGTCCTCCCCTTCTTCACAAGACCTCTTTTATTAGTCACCTCAACAAACCCTTCCTCCTTTGAAGATTCATGTGACTCAAAGTCCTTCTAGTCAATCATCTAAGTCGACTCCTATGTCACAATATATGGAATTTTGGATACAAAATCCTCCTATTCTTCCTCCACGACATTGTCTTATAGGGAAACCTATACCAACCAATTCTAAATCCACATCTTCTTTTACTCACGAGACATCTAGCCCTAATTATACTTCATCTCTTGATTCATCTTCTTCTATCAATCATCATCAAACATATTCTAAGTCTTCCACACTAGTTAGACCTTTTTCTTCCAATAAAACCCCTATGGTTGATAAACAACCCATACTGATTGATTTCTTTAAGAAGGAAAGAGAAATCATGGAATTTATAGGGGCACATGAAGATATCTATATATCAAATTATGAGTAAGGATTATCTTTATACCTCGATGCGTTGACGTATTGTGGGGAAAAGGTTGATTCATTTTATCAAGAAACAAAGGAAGAGCCTAAGAACTTGCAAATTGATCCTCCTCTTATTATTTCATCCTCACATTCTTCATTATGTGATGAAATTCTGGGTCTAGTATCGAGCCATGACCCATCTTATCATCACCCAATTCTTATTCACATATCACAATTCCTCAATCACAATTAGACTTTGGGTCATCGCCAAGTAGCCCATCACCTTCTTCTATATATGGGCCACCTCCAAGTAGCCCTTCATCATCTACTTGTGGGTCTCCTCCAGTAGCCCATTACCTTCTATTCTGGGGCCACGTCTAACTAGCCCCTTATCTTCTATATATGGGACACCTCCGGGTAGCCCCTCATCTTCTATTCTTGGGCCACCTCCTAGTATCCCTTCTTCCTCTATATTGGGGCCACATCCAAGTAGCCTTCCATCTTCTATCTATGGCTTGCCTCCTAGTAGCCCATATTCTTCAATTCTTGGACCGTATCCTTTTCATCCATCACATTATGCTATCAATGATTGTGGCAAGCCCACCTTCATTCCTCTCATAAATTCTAAACATCCACATTATTCTCCCACTTCTCGGGATCAAACAAGTCAAACATTAGCTTATAAGAAACCCAGACAAGTTCTTTATCAAGATAAGATCAAAACTCGAAGAGCTCCAAATATCCCAACAAATCAAAAGATTATAAAATTCAAAGTCAAATATGATTTCAGAATGAACACCAATGTACCCATCAAGTATGATGTAAAGTGCAAAAACCTATGGATAGGGAACACAAAATCCCACATACAAAACCCATGTTTCAAAACAAATCATAGTAGTTTGTTGAGTGTGAACTCACCACGATCATCAAGATCGGGATAGTATCACTCTTGATAATCAAACATGCTTAGTCTCCTTATCAAGGAAATCATGAATATCATTGTTGGATCCTACCATGTAGAGTGCCATGGTTGCTCCCAATCTCCCAACACACTGAAAAATTCTTTAAAAAATAACAAAAATTCAAAAATACAAAAAATGAGAAAAACATTAAAAATCAACAATAGTACAAAGATCAAACATTACAATTAGGTATTGCATACACATGAATGTTCTTTCTTCCCTTTCTTTCATATTCCTCTACAATTCATCCACCATTTTCATCCCTTCGATGATATTTTAGTTAGCTTATTTCGTACACATTTTGTGACATTTATCTCTATGGTATCTATTTGACCTTGGTCTTTCATCACCTTGGTAAATTAAAGAACGACTAACCTCTTAGAGATCCTATCACTATCTACATATAATAAACTTGTTGGGAAGAATTTTTGGGCATATTTGTTGACACTAGCCAATGTTGTCATCACAATCACTTCCACATCCTTCCATCAAGCCATCAGTGGTTCTTAACCCCTGTCAAACAAGAGAGCTGAAATAAGTTTTCAAAAAGTAAAAGAATCAAAATCAATCAATCAAAAAGCAAAAGCTAAAATCAAAATCAAATTGATATATAACTCTCTCTTAGGGTATTTCCAATAATCTCTACAGGGATATGGACACTGAATGGGAAGTAGAGAAATGTTGTGATTAGAATAAAATGCATCTCTGTTGGGGCTATGGACATCCGGATGACAATGAAACAATGTACGACTCTCCTTACACAATCCATTCACAAATCACCTTTCAAACTAAATCATTCCTATAGATTGGCTAGTGTCTTCACTTTTAGTTTATCAACTCTTTCCTTTAAGAGGTAATTAATTTCCATGTGCACACATGAGATATCGATGAGTAAACAAGATTAGTATGTTACTAAGTGTTGCCTTTTGGACCTTGTTCAAACTCTTGCTTTAATGCATGTCTTGTCTCATGATTATGCCTTAGGCTAATCACTTTTTCATCAACTGAATTCTAAATATTTTCATATCATCCCTTTTCTTGAAAATTGTTTTGAACATCCACATGTATAGGATGTACTCTTTGCCATGTTTGTAGACACTTTTTCCCCTTTTAATAAGACAATTTTCTACTTTGTTTCTCTCATGTGTTTCTTTGGCTAGCTTACGTTGGGGGCATCCTTGCTCCCTCATGATTGAACCTATTTTATATTGGCCTTGATCCCCCTTCAGCATGTGAAGAGTTTTCCTTTGAATACTCCCACCTAATTGTTGGGGAATTTTTGCATCTTCACTTTCTTGTGCATACGCATGGGATTTTTCCTTGTACATCCCATCTATTGTTGGGGGAATCCACACTTCTTTGTCTTCATGTACATAGTTTTAGAAAAATTTCAAAATAAAAACATTCAAATATGTTTCTAAAAATCAAAACAATAAAAATCATCCTACAAAACATCGCTCTTTGGTTCTCGTTTGTTCTTGTGCGCGACTTGCGCAGATCATGTTGATCTAACTCCATTAACAAATTTGTGTTTCTTACTATGTCGTACTGGGAACAATGAGTTGCTTGGTACTATTTCATAGTGCACTACTTTTCATAGGACCCAAGTGTCCTCCGTTATTCCCCTTGCATGTATCCTTGCTTAGGGCACCATATTTTAACCCTTATCGTTAATTCACACAGGTCTGAATCAAAGCTTGCTATAAAAAACATTGCATTATGTTTCTCTATTATATTAGCTTGTTTAATTTCTCGTATTGTATTGCATTATTTATGTTGTAGGGAGTTAGGCATCTTTACTTTCTCATATTGCATTGCATTTTGTATGTTGCATGGAGTTGGTGTTTTTAGCTATGGACATTTTTTTGTATATGGATTTTCATGTCATACTACACTTTTGTTCATTATTTTTAATAAGGACCGATGACGTCGATCATAAGAAAAATGATGAAATAAAGTTGGTTTTTATATCTGCAATATGATATCTATATCCATCTCTTTTCATCTTCATTTTTCTTCCATATCACTCTCCTTCTATCAACACTTTTCTTAAAAATAAACTTAGGGCAATAGGGATCAATTCTTCTACTTATTTTATTTTGTTCTTTCATCTTTTCAATCATCGATCACCCTCTTTCATCACCCCATCAACACTCGAGGGGCATCCTTCATTCTATTAATTTTTCTTCTATCTCTTCAAAAAAATATTTTTTTGTACTTGTCTACTATCTTTGAAGTGGCATCACTTACACCACCCCAAAGAGGGGAAAATGTAGACAACTAAAATCCGCTTACGCATGCTTTAATGCTAAGATTGCACTAATTATCCTCTTCTCGTCATTTCTATAATAATTAACACTTTTCCATTAATTAGCTAACATTCCTCTTCATATTCATTAATTAACGACCTTTCATTAATTAATTAGCCTTCCTATCATTAAAGATGTCGATTAACGACCTTTCGTTAATTAATATCTGCTTCTACTTGGGTTAATTAATTATTATTAATTAATTATGCTCGTAACTCTAAATCAATAAATTTCCATTTATTGGATCAAATTCCTCTCTTACATCCTACAAATCATACTAATTTTCCTCTAATTAGCTTCTATAATCTTACCTCTACCTATTAATTAATCACCTTTGATTAATTAAAACATCCCCAACTCCCATGACTTACTAATGACAAATTAAACTCTTCTAAATCAAGATTACCTTTTATAAAATAACCTTATCCATTCCTAATCTTATTTTACCTTTATCCCACATTCATCAATTTTCTAGCCTTACCTCTTCAGAAAGCTATATAAAGAACCCTCCTTCTTACCTTTCTTCTTACACCATGCTTTGAATAGTGAAAACTATAAGCATTTTGATCTTGAGCCATTATCCATTGTTGGAAATAGCTTCTCCATCTTGCATCCTTTCACTCAAAATTGAGTAATATGGGAAGATCCAAAATGGCCTTGTAGCCATTCTTGGTGAGATTCCATTCTCAATCCTTGAGATCAAGTAACAATCCACTTTGATTTCTTATGTTCTTCATAGGTTCATAGTTTAAGTTAGAAATCATAGAGAGTAGGATATAAATTAGCATGTAATTTCATTTATGGATAGGAGAATAATTTCCTTTAAGCTCTTATCTTGATGGTTCATTGATTAATTAGTATTTGTTTTTGAAGCTATGTAGATATTAGTTTCAATTTATAGCTTAGTTAGTTATACATGAGCACAACAATGACAGTCATATTTCACGATGTGCTACATGATATCATATAAGACTATATAGATGAAATTTTAGAAAAATTTAAAAATTGAGTAAATCATCCAAAATATTGAGTCACATATTTGAAATATTGCATGAATATAAAGTTAGACTAAATCTAAAAAAATGTGTATTCAGTGTAACTTCAGAAAAACTATTGAGATTCATTTTTTTACATAGAGGTATAAAATTTGATCTTGCAAAGATGAAAGCTATCATGGAAATCACTCCTCCAAAAATTTTTAGACAACTAAGAGGAATACAAGAAAAGATCCAATCAATCGGATGGTTCATTTCACAAATTGCGAGATAAGTGTCATCATTTCAATTAGTTGTTGAAAAAATATGTACTATTTCAATGGAACCAATAATGTTAGGATTCTTTTGCAAAAATAAAATAATATCTATCAGGTCCACCAAGTACTCATGCCACCAATATCAGATAAACCAATGCTTCTCTATGCATTTGCTATAGAATCTGCAATAAGAGCATTGTTAGCACATCATAATGATCAAGGATAAGAGAAGACAATCTATTATCTTAGTAGAACACTTATTGATCATGAGCTAAAGTATTCACAGGTTGAGAAAGTGTGTTTAGTAGTAGATTTCACATTTCACAAACTACGCCACTATTTTCTCAATCATACAACCAAACTCATTAAAAATTAGATCCCTAAAATATCTACTATCTATACCTATTATCATAGGTATAATGTCAAGATGGTTTGTTTTACTTAGTGAGTTTGATATAGAGTTCATCAATCAAAAAGCTATAAAAGGAAAAACATTTGCAGATCAACTATCTCGCAACACCTCTACTTGGATTGAAACCTCTTCACTTCAAAATTCTAGATGAAGAAATATTGTATATTGATATAGTACCTTCTTGGACTCTATTTTTGATGGATCTTGTAATGTCCATGGATTAGGAGCTGGTATTCTACTTATCACACTAGATGGCAATGTTATCCCAAAATATTTCTGCTTGACCTTCCCATGCACAATTTTTTGCAGAGTACGAAACACTCATAACTAGATTGAAATCAGATATATCATGGAATCTCAAGGAGTTGCTATTGTTTAGTGATTCACTTATAATCATTAAACAAGTCATGATTGATACCAAGTAAAATATGAAAAGATAATTCCTTATAAACTTATGGTGGATAAACTTAAAGGTTATTTCTAGTTGATCAATTTTGAATAAGATCCTTGCCTCCAAAATAAATTAGCAGATTTAATGGAAACTATCATATATATTCTTGAGTTCAATTCCTATCAAACACGTATCAAATTTCTCATTGAACATCTTTTGGTTCCAACCTATAATTTTGTTGAGTCAACCATGGTTTTTGAAATAGTTGGTCCTAACAATCCATGGTATCACGATATTTATACTTTCATCCATGACAACATTTATCCTAAAAATATGAACTCCCAAAATAAACAAGTCTTAACACAATGTGTTTTGTGCTATAACCTAATTGTAAACACCCTTTATTGAAGAGGCTATGATGGGACTCTATTAATATTTATCAACCAAGATGAAGTACTCCAAACTCTAGAAGACGTACATACTAGTATTTGTGACACACATACACATGAAATGGTCTTAGAAAATAAAATCTTATGTGTAGGTTACTATTGACCGACTATAGAATCTGATACATGTAATTTTGTCAAGAAGTGTGTAGCATGCTAAAAACATAGGAACCTCCTTCATGCACCTTCATAAGATTTACAAACAATATCTACACCTTAGCCTTTCTCCCAATGGGGATCAACCTAATAGGAAAGATCAATCCCACCTCGTCTAATGGCCATAAATTCATTATCACCACCACATAATATTTTACCAAATGGGTAGAGGTAATGCCTCTCACATATGTCATTAGTACTAATATCTCCAAGTTCATATTCAACCACCTCATTTGTCACTTTGACATTCCTTCATCCATTATTATTGATAACGGTAAGTCATTTAAAAAAACCGTTAAAGCATTATCCAAATTCTTCCACACCGACTTCGCTAGTCCACACCTTATTATCCACAATTTAATGTCCAAGATGAAGCATCCCATAAAAAATTGAAATCCATCCTGGAAATGTTTTTTTAAATGTTTGTAATTTGCATACAAAAATATATCATGCCCTCTGGGCTTATCACACATCCTTTCGTATTCCAATAGGAGCCACTCCATTTTCACTTGTATATAAATCTGAAGTTGTATTACCTATAGAGGTCAAGCTCCCATCACTCGATTATCCCTCCAACATCTGACCAAAGAAGATGACTATCGAAAGGCTCATATTTTTTAGCTTGATCTCCTAGATGAAAAGTGGCTCAATGTTTTATATCATTTAAAAGTGTATTAGAATTAAATTTGTCATAGCTACAAAAAGAAGATCAAACCAAGAAAATTTGAGACCGATAACCTTGTGTTAAAAGAAAATTAAAAATACAACCAAAGATCAAGAAAAGAAAGGAAAATTTGAACCAAATTGGTTGGGTCCTTACCTTATCATTGTAAAATTTGAATCAAGTGCTTACAAGTTATCTAATCAAAATAACTAAGAGCTTAATGAAACCATGAATGTGTATCATTTTAAAATATTCTATTTCTGATTCATACATACGTACATCTTATTTTGGGTGCATTTTGACACCTCCACTTAAATAGATCTTTCATCCTATCTATCTTACTATATCATCCCAAACTGGTTTTTGTCACTTGTTAGTTGTATGTAGGACTTTTACCATCTTTCATCCTATTCATTTTCACCCATATCCCTCCCTTGATATTCATAATATTTTATGTATTTATGTGTTCTTGGGTGGGTCTTGGATCACCAAATTAAATCTCACTGGATATAATAGTTAAATCCAAAACATTAAAAATAAAAAATCCAAAACATTCAAAAAAAAAATCCAAAACATTCAAAAAATACAAAAATTCAAAACCTTAAAATAACCAAAAAAACCTAAATATTTACAAAAACAACAAAAACTCCTGAAACATCAACATACTTAACATAATCAAACTTTTAACTCCTATCCTAGTGATCGTTCCAACTATCCTACGACTATCAAAAAAAGCATATTCTCCCTTGTATGTGTCTTTACTTGGGGATAGTCAAATCAATCGGATTCCTCAAGTATATCCTCGCTTTGGGGAAATATAAAATTTCATTTTATCCCATTCATGTATCCTTGCTTGGGGTAAATGACCCATTCAATCTCAGAATAATCTTCAATGCAAATCCAACAAGAGTGTCACTTGACCCCACTCTTCAATTTGATCTAACCCCCTTGCATGTATCATTGCTAGGGGGTAATCCAAATATACATTAATCTTCACCATGGAACACATTAGGGCATAATTAATTGTCTTTATTTAAATTTGTGTTGCATTGTTGCTATTATTGTTAATTCTTGACCAATTACAAGTATTTTTTTTATCATATTGGTTCATTTGTAGCCATGGTGCGTACATTTATTGTGTATATTGGGTTTGTTCTATATTGTGTTTATCTTTGTGTTTTACTTTTTGACCAATTAAAACCATATTTGTTCATCTTGGTTCATTTATAGCCATGGTGTATACATTTACTATGTATATTGGGTTTGTTTTATTTTTTACCTTTTTTATTTGTTGTGTGTATGTTTTTATTACGCACATAATGAGTTACTCTTCATGGTTCCTTAATAATCATGATGTAAACTATGTTGTGCAATAGCAAAATAGGTTTCTCTAAAGTATAATATCTGAATGGAAGCTCAAGCTATGAGAAAAATCACTCACATCATCATCAATATCATATCTATCACATCATTTATCATAATAATGAAAACAAATAAACATCCATCCATGAACAAATTACAATGTGAAAAATAAACCAATCATCATCTATATACATCAATAAAATGTCCATGTACAATTAAATGTAACATATACATGAATATACATCATAATTCCACAATTGACATCTATATAATGCATCATGAGGTATATGAGTCATCTACAACTCTCTCCCAACCTTGGACTTCTTAATCCATCTCCTCCTCACCTTGGTGGTGACATCTATATTGATCTCATAGACCTCGATGTTGCATGAGATCTCATTGAACTCCTTGATTTGATCCCTTCTCTTTCATTATAGCCTAGCTCTCTCGATATGTAGGGAGAACAATCTCATATAACCATAAATAATAGCCCAAATCATGTGTGGCTACTAATAGATCTTCTGCAATAGATATCCCATCACACTGGCCTTGGCTACACACTATGTAGTATCTATCTCTATGGTAATTTATTATAAATAACCCCTAATAGCCCATAGATGGCTCATCATAGCCTCCAGGTCTTTCTGTAGCCTGTGTCGGGATCATAAACACATCATGTTGTTACAACACTATCTCTCTCTCCCTCTACATCCTCCACACCTCTCCTTATGAAATTATTGCAAGTCAAAATTGTTCTTGCTTACCCCATATGTTAGAATTTCCTCTATATCCCCACCCATCATATCCATCCCCATGTCTATATCATCCTCCCCATCCTCTTGAAATTGATGCCATCTACGGTGAACCCTATACCTATACCTATCTTAGTATGTGTCCCTATGTACCATGTAACTACATCACATATATATGTCCCTATCCACCCTTCACATGTCTATCCTTCCTTTTGAGCTAGAACTTGTGCATCATGTGCATCAAATATCCATCCTTGACCCTATCGGCCTCTCCCTCTCCTTCATATCCATCTCTCGGGATATCCGTAATGCCATTACCATACGTGTTTCCATAACTAATCTAAGAAGAGTCAAATAGATAGGTATACTAAGATCCATAACCCACGATGCTCCAAGATCCATGAAACCTGATCAAACATTGAAACCTATGGCAATACTCCTATAAAATTTCCCGTGCTATGCTTGACCTAATATGCACTCCAAAATCCAAAGTCTCTCCCTGATACCCTAGCATGCCTTGCTCATCCTCAAGTATTTCTTGCCTCACCCCAACTTCCTCATGACCCCATCTCATCTATAACACTCCAGGATATAAGAGAAAATGCATATCATATAATAAGTTATCCCCACTATCCCTAAATCCTCCATATTTTTCTCCCATCTATAGGACTCCATTACAAACTCCATATCACCTGTCATAATTACAAATCATATAGGGATAACTAGTAGTAGGATAGGTCATCTTGGATTACCTGTGCCTAGCTCGCTATGTGTCATCTAAATAATGAGGGATCCTATAACTATAAGTACCTTAACACACCCTCTGGTGACACACATGATTATGTGATCCCATGCCCAAATCTGTAATAGTGTAGTCGGTTCTAAGATCTTCTTACTCCTATACACTATCATGTGCATATCCCTATATAAGCGAGATAATATGCATGGTCCCCATACAAACATGGTCGCTGAATCCATCATCTTAACAACTACTCCAATCAACCATAATTGAAAGTAGCTCCCGGTCTTATCGAGATAATAATAAGGTCTTGATAAGATCCGTCAAATAAATGGGCATCCGATCAATATGCTCGTCTTCCATACATACAACTAAATGTATCGGAATCCCTATCTATAAATATCCTCTCCACCGAACAAAGTATATATGTGTGCTTGAAGGTGCACCCAAATTCCGTCCCACTCTATCAACCTCCCCTTGTCGAACTCGAGAATCGATAAATGTCCTCCAGATTCACTGACATCTCTCCTATTAGAAGTCATAATTTCTATGACTCATTATGTCACCTCTCTGCTAATGTTGTCACTCTCCATCTCTTGATTTAGAAAACTTGTACTTTGTTATAAACTTTTCCTAACTCATTTTTCTCAAAAAATCCCACATTTTTCTAATTTTTCCTCTCAAGTCACACTAGCACACCTACTTACATGCTAATAAATTTACCTTTATGCTAGTGTACTTACTTACATGCTAGTGCACCTAATTTAATGATAGCACATTTTACGCTTGCTCACGTAATTTAGGGGTAGTGCACCTACATGCACGCTAGTAAACTTTTTCATAAAGACACACTTCATAACATGCTTTGACATTTCACACTAGTGCAAACATTATCATGCTAGTGGACTTTCTTTCCTACACTAGCATTATTCCCTCTTTTCTTTGAATCTAAAATAACATTAAATGTACTTCAAATTTCAAAATTCAAATCTACATACAACGAAAACATCATTAGGTCCCCATCAATACATCATACTCGGTCTACATAATGTGTGTGTGATGCAAACTGAGCCATCTCTCCCACAATATCATAGCTCAAAAATAGCTCAAAGGCACAAAGGGATCCAATAGAAAAATGACCAATACATTTTCTACCCTCCCACCCTTTTATTTAGCCCCTTCTTCTACCCCTAATTTCCTTCCTAGACCTTAATTTTGGCATTTGTGACTTCATGTCTCATTTTCTATGCATTTTTTCTATGGCTATCTCTCTCTTTGTATCAGTGGATGCCCACCATTTTATCACGTCACCCACCTACTCAAGGGGGAAATCCCTTAGCACCATTTTCAACTTTCATTAAGGCATATAAACACATCACTTTGGGGTAAATCGGGCAAAAGTATGCCACACCTCTCTATCATCCATCTATTGATCTACACATGTCTACTATTTTAAAATGCTATTACTTTGTAATAACAATTTAAAGAGGGGAAACTGTAGACACCCTAAAATTACACACTACCCTTTGCATATTTTTATTTGAATAAAAATTCACCCACATCTCACTATAATTAATTTAATTAATTCTATCATACATAAACAATACACTTACACTCCTTAGCTAATTTAATTATCTATTTAAATAAAAAAAAATTAAATATCCACTCATCTCCACTTTACTATCTCACTCACTCAAGTTCTAGAACCCTACAAAAGAGAAAGATAAAGTACATGTATAATGTAAGTATTCAAGAGAACTATTCAAACTAAATCCTCTTAAATTATTATTTAAATTTAGCCAACTGCACATACCAAATCAACATGCTAAATCAGGAAAATGCATTCATTCACCTACAACTCAGTCAAATATTGATCCTCAATCCATGACCTCTCCTTTAGCTATAAATAAGAGGATCGTTTCCTCATAAATCATATTTGGAAGCTTAAGGCATTTATATTATCACTCTGTTCAATTTCCACTAAAATTCATATGTTGTTAGGCTACTCATTTGATCAATAAGCTCACAATTAACTTCATCACTCATCCATTTTTGTGTAGCACAAATTTTCTTCCATTTGAAGTCGTATTTGGAACATCCACATATAAGCTATTAAAGAGATTTAACAAGCTTAGTAATTCACTCCACATTTCATCCATCTCATTTGAGGTTACAAGGAAACATGAAGAAAGGATATAGTTTACATTTTATTTCTTGTCTTCTTCCATTATTAGTTGTTCTCTTGTTCACACTTAGTTTAAGAATTTTGTGTATGTTCTATTGGTTGAGAAGGATGCATGTGAATAATGGAGTTAATTTTTTTTGGAATTACTTAAGGATGGGCATGGGAAAGAGGAACATGATGGTGTTGGAACTTGTGTAGAAAGGTCCCTCAAAAGAGAGAATTTGAAGTACAATGATGGTTATAAATTAATTGATTCCATAAGAATTATAGATTGGTGTAGTGAAACATTTTATTTTATATTAGATAAATATTCTTCTAGCTAGTAGAGGAAGAAAACAAGGAGATTTATGAAGATTACATTACATTAATTAGATTAAGTGATTTCCACTCATTTCAAATCTCTTATTCTAGATCATGGAAAATATATAATAAGCTCATGACATGTTTTTATTTAGCATGCATGAATTTTTGTTGGAAGGAGTTTGATCAAAATAACGGGTGATGAATGGTATTGAAGGCCCCGATGCCTATAGAGATGTGATATTAATCATAAACATTAAATGATTATAAAATGAAATAATTTTTGATATGATTTTTATGCACACCAAATACCACTAGTGAATGAGTTTTTAGGTATGTGGTTTTATAAATAACCAATGGTGAAATAGATGGCATATGACATTATAATTTTACAACGTGATTCAAAGCCATAAAATTTCTAAAGTTAAACTTACTCTAATATGTTCCCAAAAATTATTTTTTTATAGGAAGGGTAAGGAAGAGATTTTTTTTTTTGAATTGATACACACACTTTGTTTTAGATTTCACAATGTTAAAGGAATTGGATAATCAAAATTTTTAGGGACTTGAAAAATGCACAAACTCTAACAATCTCCAAGTTGACACCTATGTTAAGGTATGTGAAAGGATGAAAATACTAAAGCTATGCATATATGTCTTGTTGGAAAAATTATTTCAATTAAATATCTAAGATTAATATTCAAGCACTTACATAAACTTACAATAAAACCATTTTCGATCTAAATTAACAAAGAACAATTCAGATTTCATAGTTCATTACATTTCTTAAGACAATTTATATCATTCACATAACATATGCATCTATATAGAGTTAAAAGAGGAAACAATAATAGTAACAACTCATAGAACATCTCAATGTATTTCAATTTCTTATGAATATATACTCCTTTGATAATATATATATATATATATATATATATATATATATATATATATATATATATATATATATATGAAACAAAGAGGCCAAATTTCCTCGCTAAAAGTCTTATTTTAACTCCATATAAAGATTAAATACGGCTAGCTATAGCTTCAACCAAAATATATCCTTGAGAATCATTCTCAATTACAAATCAGCTCGAGTTCCCAGATGGATCATTCATCTAAATACAAAGCTTTATAAACAATAGTACGCTCTAATCCTACCATAACTTGTTTTAAAACAAGTGATGCTATATCAAATCATTATTTATTTTCTTTATGTAGACACCTAATTTCAACTTTGTAATTTTAATACTAAAAGTGCAAAAGTAATTATCTCCTTCCCCTCCATTTAGTCATAATTAATGATTTCTCACTAATTAGCCAATATACCTCATCTTCTCTCACAATTAACAACATTTTGTTAATTAATTGGTTTTTCCTCATTTTTTATGCCAATTAACGTCACTTTGTTAGTTAGAATTCTCTTTTAATTAATTAATTAACCATTATTAATTAATTACCCTTTTACAATCTTGTATTTAATTAATAAACCCTCTTATTAATTAAATCCCCTCTCAAACCCCTCTAATTCCACTCATTTCCCTCTAAATCATCTCCAAATGGATTCTATAAGTTAAACATGGCCTATTAATTAATCCCAATTGATTAATTAAACCTTCCCTAACTCCCATGGGTCATTAATATCTAATTAAATCTTTTTAAACATGCTTATCCACTCCTAATTCTACATCTCCTTTATCCCACATTCACTAGGATGTATGCTTCTCCCAAATTGGAAAGTTATATAAGAAACCTAGTACCTTCCTACCAATCTACACCATGTCCTTATAAGACACATTTTTAATCTTACTCAAGAAGAGAATTTCTATTATAGGAAAATTTTCCAAATTGAGTAACCCTCTCCCCTTTACTTGATAAGAGTAGTAGAAGATGAATCAAACATAACTTTAATGCCATTTTGAAGAGATATCTTCCTCTTTGCTTAAAGAATCCTTGATCATATGTAGCTTGCATTCAGCTCATATAAGGAAGTATCTACATATCAAATCACATCCAAACATCAAAAGAGAGGTTTGCATTTAATATTAGATTTATACTTTGTGCAATTTAGTTAGCTTTCCCTTTTTAAGCTCAATCTTGATGTAATCAATTTAGAGAACTTTGCTAGGATTTACTTGGTGTTAAGTCCTTCTTATTAGCTTAGCATTTATTTAAAGCATGCATACATATGGCACACCTAGTGAGATAACCCTTTGTCTCATGCACATTTTGTTATTTTTAGTTTAGCTTCATTTACCACTTCTATGCAATTTCTTTCAATTTGTTAAAAATGTCAATGTTTTTGTGCATGTGTCTTTGGTATTTGGTAGTTTTGATTCTTACTTGCAGGTATAAAGTGAAGTCTTTGTCAAAATTGGATATTGGTAAGAAAAATTCAAGCTTTTGATGCTTTTTCCAATTTTTTCGTGATTTTCCACTTTCAACATCATCACCCTAGCTTTCAAAGTGGTCTCGACCTCTGATTTTTCTAAACATTGTTTTACAAGATCAACGACCTTGACAATTGTTTCATCGAGTTTTCCCATATTCAACGACCTAGTTGATTATACAAGTGATCTTTCTCAATGTAATTACCTTGTTGTGTTTTCTAGTGGCCTCGACTGCTTCAAGAAGACCTTGTCTTGTGCTATCTGTCGGTGCCCTCCTGTCAAAAGGAGTAATCATTTTTATAGCATTTTTTGTGTTTCTAAGCTATTTATGGTTTTCAATGTTGTTTTAGCCTATTTTTTCACTTTTTAATCTCTATTTCTAAGTATTAAGTATTTAAATACCCTTATTTACATGTTTTCATTAATATATGAGTGCTTATTGTGTGTTGTGTGTTTGTAGGTATCTATTTTGAGCATTTAATAACATGGAGAACACCTGAACTGAAAAGAAAAGGTAAAACTCCATCAAAAAGACATCGAGAATGTAAAAATCAACTAAGTATACTCAATTTCAAGACTGTTGTTTTCTTTAGTGGCCTTGTCATGTCTTTTAGCAACATTGCTTAAATTTAGGGCCATTTTAGTGTTTAGTAGTGACCTTGTGAATACTAGTGGCTTCACCTTAAACCACAACAACCTCACTTGTTTTTAGCAGCCTTGTGACACTTTTTAGTGGTTTTGATGTTTGGCGTTCTCACCCTACTAAACAACAACCTCACTATTTGGGTCAAAGGCCTTATGATAGGGAGTTATGGTTTGAAATTTATCTCACTTGTTTCTCTTGTAGGGTTCATTTTTATCATGTAAGATTTAACAACTACTAATTATTATGTGTAGGTTTCCATATTTGCTTGAAATTTTCTCAAACAAAAGAAACCATTAAACAAAAATACCAAGTTGTGTGAACATTAGTTATTCGTTATCCTACTTCACACTTTGATTTCTCTTTACTTATGAAATTAAATTTTCCCTTTGTGATTGGCATACCATTATTAGATAAATCTTGTTGCTAAACATGTAGGTTTATTGGTTAAGTATATTGGATTGATTTGTTACCTTAAACACTTATGTTGCTTGAAAAATTTCATATATTGGATTGATCATTGTCTTAAACATTTTAAGGGTGTTTTTTTCCTTCGACACCATTTTTGCATGATTTTACTTCATCTTGACTACGTATGCTCTTCCCATGTGCCGGAAGGTGATCTTGGGAATATGAAATAATCTTGGAACCTTTTTATTTAGTAGGGTTTGGTGGTTAGGACATCATTACCTAATCATTTAGAAAATCCCATGTTCCAGTGGGCTATATAAATTCGTGGGAAGACCAGTCATTTTTGGCTAAGTAGGAGTTCACTTTTATGTGGATCCTATGAAGTGAGGGGTGTATTTTCCTCCAATACCCAAGCCCTAGAATGGACCCCATAGGAAACAATTGTCATTTTTGACTAAGCTCCACTGAAATGGCTGGAGTGAAGGGGAGGGGGATTTGACCCTTCAAACCATGTCTTAGACAACATTTCCTAATTTCACGAGACTTGTGCCTCACGACTTGAAAGCTATATCACAGACACCTTAGTAAATTTTTCACCCAACCTAGGTGGCCAAATATTAGGGAATATGTTGTGCTTGTTTGATTTCACCCAAATACTATGTTTGTAAACGAATTAGACCAAAGAGTGTTACTTAGTACAAAATCCTTGATTCACAAATACTCATGAGGCAAGACTTTAATCGGGCTAGGGACCTTGTTTTGAAAATAAAATGAGGTGATGCTTCATCCGAGTTAGACCAAAGGTGTTTTTCTAAATTAAAATTTGACTCATCAAAAACTTGTGAGGTGAGACTTTGACCAAGCTAGGGACCTAATTTTGACAAGAGAAGAAGGTGATGTTTTGTTCAAGATAATACAAGTGTTTTCTTACTATAATCATGGACTTAGTCCATATTTTTGACTACATATATCAAAATAGAAAATTGTGTTACTCTGCCAATTTCAAAACTTATTTACACACACCAAAACACTTCACAAGTAATACTTTGTCTGAGTTAAAACCTTTTTTTGTGATAAAACAAGATGAAGCTATGTAAAATTTGTGCCATGTGTTTTTCATCACTAACCATTTTACCAAAATTTTAAAACTCTACCAAATTTTTACCAACCATTTTTAAACTCACATTCTAAACTTATTTTCCAACCTTGGTTGATTGATTAGGATTATGTTGTTGTGTTGTGTTGGATTTTTCCTAGTTTCTTTAGAAAAAATTACAACATTAAAATCTAGGAAATCAACCATTTTGAGCCGTTACATTGCAATTTTTTTCATTTTCCTTAAAAAACATTTACAACATTTAAATCTTAGAAAAACAATCATTTGTAGTTGTTACACTATAAAAATTACCTAGATTTCCTTTGTAATGCCTCATAAAACATCTTAAACTTGGGAAATCCCCATTATGCAATTGTTATGTTGCCCATTCTTGCTTATAGTACTTTCAAACATTCACACAAACATCCTAAATATTTACATAACATTAATTTTATAGCCATTACACCACCTAAATCAACTCGGGAAGCCTCTGCAAAACAAATGCTCAATCCATAATCATAATTCTATACATCTAGTTATGGAACCTATAACACGGGTAGAACACGGAAGGCACATGTATAATAATTTCTCTCTGGAATCCTCAAGAACAATATCTTGATGAGGAGTAGGAACTTATTGATCACATTGGAGGTGAAGAAGAAATACCACATAACATATTTGAACACGATCTTGCACATGTATAAAAATTCTTATTTTGAACAAAGATCGAGTATTTTTATGCCTATTCAAATTAGGGGATGAATTACCCTCTTATTTTGATCCAACCTTTCTTAGTAGTATGATTATAGGATAAACATGAATAGATCCTCCTCCCTTTAGGACTTTTGAAGACATATTAAACTCTCAATGTGCCTCTATGTCTACATAACCCGAGGGTTATCTTGATGAAGAAGAGACATCAAAAAATAAAATGGGAAATTGTATACCCTTTGATATAATCGATCCTAGAACTAGAATAGAGGGTGACGAACCCAAACCTACACCATGTAATGAGTATGTAACAATACAAAAACGTTAAGCACTTACTTGTAAATTGGAAACTTTATCTTCTCGTGTTAATAGAGACATGCATGGATCCACTTGCATAGATAAACCTAAGGTGAAATATATTATGCACTATATTGAAAACCATGGTGGTGAAGCCTCTAAATCCAACCATAATCATATACCTACCACATCATGACGTGATAAAATATTTGACCAAAAATGACATTGTATGAAATACACACTTGTTGGCTTATAGGAAAACAACACCAAATACAATAAGAAGTATCAATTTAAAGAACTATGTCCTTGTATGAAATATTGTATATTTCATACAAGGCCTTTTCAACAACGATATTTCATACAAGGCCTTTTCAATTTGACTTATCATTGTTGTTATAAGAAAGTGGTGAAGTTATCATTGTATGTTTACTTTTGTGGACTTATACGAAAAGGCAGTCAAATTGAAAAGGCCTTGTTGGCCAAAGGGGTCCTCAAACCATTTCAACAAGATTACATCAAAAAACCTATGGAGAAACTAAAAAATTTCAATTAAAATTTCATAGGTGTTGGGATCATTGATTTCAAACATGTATAGGTGATTTATAATAGCCCACATCTAAAAATCTCACGTGGGTCTTTTAAACCATAAAATAAATGTATAGAATATAATCCACTCATGATGTCCTTATCATCAATCCTTAAACAAATTGATTCAAACAATATTGTTAGATTTACAAACACCAAACATTTTGAGAATGATGTACCGAAACCATCATGGTATAAAGACCACAATTATTTTTAGTATCATCATGTCAAAGGTCATGAAACGTATCGATGTATGAAATTAAAGAAATTGATTGAAGATATCCTAGATCATAGAGATCTTGAGATGGACACAAAAGAACCCAAAAATTTGTCCAATAATTGGTTAGGAATATAGAAGGAAACTTTCTCAAAATATAAACATGTAAAAATAAAGCCGGGTCAAGGTGAATCCTCACAAGGTAAAAGTACCAACCATGTTATTGCTCAAAAATCCCATCCATTTGATTCTCTTATTGGCTATATTCATCCTATCACCAACCATATTACTACAATATGAATCAAACCTTAAGAATGTGTTGCTATAATGTGATGCACTCACCTTGTTGTCCCAGGAGCCTCTTTGTCTAGTCCTTCGAATAGTCATTACGATCTCCTCGTAAAACTTTAGAAGATAACCTCTAAGATTTCTATCTTGGATCTTCTTAAGATATCTACTGTTCACGATGAAATCCTTTATAAGAACCTCCAAGATTTAATATTTCCCAAATAGATTGATGCTTCACACGTCCAAGTCTTGGTTATGTGCAGATCACCCCATTTGACTAAATCATTTTTAGCCAAAATGAGATTCCATTGGATATTTATACGCATAATATCCCCTTATCTATAAAATAGATCATTACCCATAAAAATGTTAAAAGTGTTCTTGTGGAAAATGGATCCAACATTAACATATGTACTCTAAAGCTCATTAAAAAAATGGGGCATGTAGATGTAGAACTGGAGCCTAATGTGATCACCATTAAGGCTTATTATAATGTGGAACGACAGTCGGCAAAATTGATCACCTTATACATGGAAGTTGGGATTGTCACACACGAAACAATATTTCATGTCTTTGACTTGGAACTTACCTATAATATTCTCCTTAGTCTCCCATGTATCCATTCCATACAGACCATTCCATCCACATTTCACCAATGTATCAAACTAGAATACCAAGGGAAAGAGCTCACAATTCCCAGCTACCCCCAAACCTTTACCCATTTGAGTGTTGACTAGCCACTACCAAAAAAAGCTTATGAGTGTCCCTCTACGAAATTGGATATGGAACTTGAGTTAGGGGTTATTTCCTCTCATATCAATCTTGATAGACTTCAACCTTATAAAAGTGGTGCTTCTACCTCCACATCCTCTTTTTCTACATGGGAATCAAAACTAAAAATCCTTAATATCGGTTGTGGATAGTATGACCTCCAGAAGGCCCTCCATGTGTCCAAATTTTCCTTGTCACCAAAAACACATGACATGACAAATTTTTGGTCACAAATAACTCATAAGCCTTGTAGTCTAGACAAGTTTATCCTGGTGGTCTCTTGATAGATGAACATTTAGATAATACCTATACATCCCAATCACATGATGAGAAGATAGTCTTTTCTATAAATCTCTAAAATATGTTATCCCTAATAAGATGATGTATGCCATGAGATAAAAAAGTTATGGATGTGGATTACATGAACAGGGTGTGTGGTAACCTCTTCCCACACATGAAAATATGGATATATATGGCATTTGTATTGATCATTATGGGGCATCATCTATAGAAGTTGACACCACCTCTTTTGAATGTGAAGATAGCTCTTTGATTATGAAACTAACCTAGGATCCCATTGTACTATATATGAGGACCTTTCCTCCACAAACCTATTTTACGATACCTCCATTTTAATCCTATTCCCATACACTACTGAAATAGATCTCATACACCCATATCTTATTGATTGGGACCAAAAACCACACATATCGATAGATTTATTTTAGAATGAGGAGGATATTGTATAATTCATGGGGCTACATGATGATATTTCCATTGAGGATCATAAGAAAGGGTTCTCCATTAACCTCGACACATACATGTATTTTAGGGAGGAGGCTGAGTTTTATGGTCAAAAAAAAAAAAAAAAGGCAAAAATATCATCCAAAAATCCTAAAAATAGAAAATCCAAGTTCCATAGTGAAAACCACTTTGATGAATTTACAGAAAAACAATGTGAAACAATAAAAATGCATAATATAAGTGATCATTCTATTGGTGAAAATATCATTGAGACACCAATAAAGAAAGATCTCAACCTCCCTCATAATCCTACATGTATGGAGGATGGTTCCAAGTTATTAGTTGAAGAGATTATTGATGTTAACATTGACACAAAGGAACAACCTAAAATTATCAAGTTAGGAGCTTCTCTTATGCCACATGAACAAAAAACATTTACTATGATTCTTAGAGAGTTTGCTGATGTGTTTTCTTGGTCCTAAGCTACTAGGCTTAGATCCTTCTTTGGTTGTGCATAACCTAGTTGTGCATGAATCAACTAAGCCCATAAAACAAAAATTATGTAAGATACATCCACATGTAGCTCTCTTGGTCAAAGAAGATCTTGAGAAATTACTGGTAGTAGGATTTATTAGACCTATTGATTATTCAGAGTGGATCTCCAATATTATTCTTGTTCACAAGAAACTAGTTAGAATCAGGATCTACACAGAATTCATGGATATAAATAAGGCATGCCCTAAAGATGATTTTCCTCTTCCTAATATCAACATGATTTTTTATTCTACTACAGGCCATGAAATGTTATCCCTCATGGATGGATTTTCTGGCTACAATCAAATAAAAATAGCTGAAGAGGACCAACATAAGACTACATTTACTACTCCTTGGGGTAATTTTTGTTATCAGGTCATGCCTTTTGAATTAATAATGTAGGTGCTTGAAGAAAATAAAATAAAATAATCAAGCATACATTCACCTTTCAAGAGTGTTCAAACATCAACTACTCCATATCTCTCGCAATAAAGGATCACTCACATCCCAAAAATGGCTTAACAACTGTTGTATTTGATAAAATCTTGCTCAAATTGACACAATATCAAAAAATTGTCCTCCTTATCACCCTAATTTATTCCTAAACCTTGTATACAATTTGAAACAACATTTACATTACTTCAATTCCCTCAAATATCATTCCACACTCACCTTGCATTTACTTGCTTAACCTCGGCTTCATTAGTTATTTTCTCAAGAATGCAATTTTTTATTTTTTCTTCTTTAATGCTTCCTATCCTTTTCCCCTATTCAACATCTCAAAAAAATATTATAACCATAACTAACTTGATTCATAAGGTTCAAAACACCATTGTTACTCATCTTGTTAAAACTGTCTCCTTACACCCTTACGACAATGTGCCTGGATCAGTCATGTTTAGAGTAAAATGGGAACACCCAAAAATTTTATCACCTTCACTAATTACCCTTCACTATCCTTGAGGTTTATGCCAAGTTTTAGAACTTAACTCAAATTTCTCCTATCTCAATTTCTTCTTTGGGGCTTACAAGAACCCTAACTAGTCCTATCTCAGCCCTACGTTTAAGCTTATATCCTTCATCATAAGGTTTCACAACACAAGATAATAGTTTGTAGGCACCCATTTTGGATTTCTCACTATTTTCCAAATTTCAAGAGTAACTCTAAGTCTAAACCCTGGATCCTTTGTAAAGTGGCTTCTCAAACTAGCCCTCGCACACTATGTTATCTAACCCTTGACTAGAATGTCAAGAATACCTTGATATTTAACCCTTAAATTTCCAAATTTACTTCAAAATATATTAGAACACACTCTGAGATGATGCTTTATAAATTTTAGGTCAAAATACTATGTTTAAGGACTCTAACCTTCAAGCCCTAGTAATGCCTTGTTGTGTATCTCCATGAAACTGCGAACCTAATTTTGTAATAATTTTTTTAATCAATTATTTAAGGTCTTAAATTTAGACCTTGGATGTATTTCCCTATCCTTCTCATTCCCATTCTATCGGTGACCCATGAAATTAATTATAAGATCTTCAATTAAGTGAAAGACTTCCTACATGTACGTGTAAACCTAGGTATTGAAACCCTTACTTTCCCACAGTAAAACATAGACTCCTCTTTTGAACCAAGCTTTCTCCTCAAAATCCTTAAATTTCATTCTTCTTGAGGTAACATGCACTACTTTACCCAAATTCTTGATAAACAAGACAAGTTATTGAACTTTCACATACACGATCACAGTTTTGTGAGGTTACTCAAATAGATAAACTGGGGCAATCGGTCCCTTAAAGCCTTTCATATAAAGCAATATCATGCAATGCACACCTTTTGCCACGTGAATCAATCATCAAGCTCACTTTGAAATTCTCAACAAAATCTAGTTACTGATGCCTACTTGACACTAAGACTAACAAGGAGCCCTTAATTAATAAAAAACAAGAGAATCAAGGTTTAATATCACACAAAATCTTACATGAACCTGAGAAAATTTCTCGCACAACTTAATTCCTAAAAATCCAGTGAATTCTTCATCATCTATTAACATTAATCAACGAGTCTTCACTATCAAACTGAGAATCATTCAATCACATAGTCTATCAAAACTAGAGTACTTTATTATTCATAATATATGCTTCATACAAAAATCTCGGACCTTTATCTTGTTAATTCCTTCCATTCCTTTCTCCTACATGATAAATACCCCATAATATGAATTCCTCTCTCTCCTCTCTTGTATATCCCTCTTGCATGCACCTACTTCATGTTTCATAATTTCCATTTTATGACCCTTGAACTTCCCATATACCTTCTTCATCCATAATTTTCATTATTACACTATTTTAAGTATTCTAATGACTCACCTACACTTCCTAGGACCTATTTTCATGCTTATACACCTTACATTCCCTTTTCAACATCAAAACCTCTATGAAAACCACATTTCCTTACTTCCATGCTTTTACAATTTCAAATCCCTTTTTGGAGGGAAAGTACAATAATAAGGTAAATTCAAATTTTAACATTCTCAACACCTTGACATGACTCACATTTGTCCCTAAGACCTCTAGAAAAACCTAGGATCATGATAAAAGGATAATCATTACTTGCATGCTCTTCATTCTCTGATGCTCTTGCATCAACACTACATATCAATGCCTTTGTGACTATTATATTTCATGATATGTTGCATGATATAGTAGAGGATTACATGGATGATATCCTCATCAAATCCAATACTAGAATAGAACACCCGAAAATAATTCGTCGTATTTTTAAGCGAATACGAGATTATAAGGTTATATTAAAGAAAAAGAAGTGGGTGTTTAGTGTTATTTCAAAAAAATATTGGGATTATTTTTTTCTAGAAGAGGAATTGAAGTGGATCCGTAAAAGTGACTACCATTACTAATATTCCTTTGCCCTAAAACCTTAAGTAGCTTCGTATCTTGTAAGGAAAATGCCAAGTGATTCGTAGATTCATTTCCCAACTTGCAGATAAATGTCATTCCTTCACCCATCTCCTAAAAAAGGATGTTGATTTCTAATTCGGTCTTGAATTCCAATAAGCATTTTCCTAATTGAAATAAGTAATTTCCCAATCTACCTATTTTAATACCACTTACCCTAGGTGAACCCTTGATGTTGTATATTTTTGCTACTCAATTTTCTATAGGTGCACTCTTAACACAATATGATGACCAACATAAAGAAAGATCTGTCTATTATCTTTGCCACACCCCGATATATTATGAGATGAATTACCCACAGATTGAGAAGGCCTTCTTAGTCGTCATTGTTTCTTTTCAAAACAATTTCCATTACCTTCTTAATAATAAAACCAAGCTTATCTCCAAAGTTGACACGCTTAAATAAATCTTGTCTAAACCAACTCTTACTATAAGGATAGCCAACTAGATCATATTAATTATTGATTTTGACATTGAGGATGTCAATCAAAAAGTAGTGAAAGGAAAAGTACTTTCCAATCAAATTCAGAAGCACCATTACTAGGTTAAACCACTAAGTTTGGATTTTTGGATGCATCAATTTTATATATCAAAGAATCTTCTACCCTAGAAAATATAATTTGATGGTTTATTCACATTTCATTGCTTCGGGGTAGGAGTCATCCTTGTTACCCATACCAATGATCTTATCCCACAACCATTCAAAATTAGGTTTCCTTGCACAAAAAATATTGTTGAGTATGAAGCCCTCATTACTAGTTTAAAAGTCACTATCAAATGTGATATCAAACAATTTGAGGTTATAGGTGAATAAAAAATAATCATTAAATATGTGAATGAAGAGTACAACATCAAATATTATAAGTTTATTTTATATAAATTCATGGTAGATAGCCTAAAAGAGTACTTTTTTCAAATCATCTTCCAATAGGTCCCACGAACATAGAAAAAATCATTAGATGTTATGGATTCTATTGGATCTTTACTTTGACTATTTATGGACACTCAAGATTTCCAATTCCTCATTTATCATCTAACGGTACCTACCTACAACATGTCAAAATTGTGTTTAGTATGTGAAGTTTTTGGTCCATTTTCCCTCTAGTACCTAGATATCTATAACTACTTACAGGATGGTATATTCCTACCTAACATTTCCACTCACAAAAATGAACCCTTATCCAGTGAATAATGTGTTACACCCTCCATGTGGGAACTCTCTATCATCAAGGTTACGATGGGAATTTATTATAGTGTATTAATTTGGAATAGGATATCTAAACAACCAAAGAGGTAAACGATGGAATCTGTGGTTCTCATATTAGTGGCATGGTTCTAACAAAGAAACTACATCACGTATGTTATTATTTTCCTACCATGAAAAAATATTGCTTTAAGTACGTAAGGAAATGTATTTTGTGTCAAAATCATGGAAATTTGATTGATGCCCCATTGTAATCTTTATAAACCATCACTATGTTGTGGCTATTTTCTAAATGGGGGCTTGATCTCATAGGGAATCTTACATCTACTTCATATGATGCCCATAAGCATATCATCACCTGTTGAATAATTTACCAAATGGGTGGAGTATGTTCCCCTTAACTATGTTCTTGGTGCTCGAGATATCCATGTTTATCATGAACCACATCATTTTTTGCTATGGAATCCCTTCTATTATTATATCTAACAATGGTAAATACTTTAAGAACAAACAAGAGAAGAACCCTTGTAAATGATTTAAAATATTTCAATAGTGGTCTACCCCTTATTAACTTCAAGGTAATGGGAAATTTGAGGCCACTAACAAAACCCCTGGTTCACATTATGGAAAATTTGGTCAATTAAACATGCCGTAATTTATATCTTGATTCACCCTACATTATGGGCTTACGGTAATTATATCCACACTCTTATATGTGAAACCCTATACTCCTTGGTGTTTTTACTGAAGCCATTATTCCCTTAGAGACTGATCTTCCCTCTTTACGAATATCCCTGAAATATTATCTAGATAATGAAGAGGATTATAGAGTGGCTAGACTAGCAGAGCTCGAGTTACTTGATGAAAAACACCTCCATGCCTTAGATCACCTCAAAGTGTATCATAATCAAATTCACGTTAGCTAAAGCGCATTATTTTTGTGAATTTTAGGTTGGAGATATTGTCCTTAAAGAAAACTAGTTCAATACCACTAAGGAACATGAAAAGAAAGGAAAATTTGAGCCTAATTGGTTAGGACCATACATTATAGTCACTAAATTTAGTTAGGGAACCTATAAACTCAACTATCCTGATGGTTTAGAGCTCTAGGATCCCATAAATTTCATGTATCTCAAATTCTTCTATACGTAAGCTCAAAGGCTTGTAAAATAATAAAAAAATCACAAAATAGTGAAGATAAGTAAATTTGTTTAATTGTGAAAACCAAGTAATTGTGGAACTTTGGGCACATCCTTTAGTGAAAAACAATTTCTAACACCATTGAATAATTCCATTGTTCATAAGTACCTCACACTTGGGGGCATGATTTATCTCTCCTATCTTTTCATTAGCTTGATTTTGTAATCTTGTGGAACCTATCCCTCTTAGACTTAATCCGAATTGTCCTATCCTTGTATATATGTGTGGTATTTTTCCTTGTTTATTATCACCTCTCACTAGGGGCATATAAACATGTTGTTATTTTATACATAGTTTTGGAAAACTTAGAAAATATAAAACATTCAAAAAAACCTAAAAAATCCAAAAAACATTCACAAAATCTTAAAATCTAAAACATTTGGAAAACCTAGAAAATATAATACATTTGGAAAACTTACAAAATCCAAAAACATACACAAAACCTGAAAATTTAAAACATTCAGAAAACCTAGAAAATCCAAAACATTTAGAAAACCTATAAAATCCAAAAACATTCACAAAATAAAAAACATTGTCTAACACAAAAACACTAAAAATTGAAAACTATACCACAAAACATCCTACTTCAGTTTGCTAGTTCTAGCACATGACATGCAGATCATCTTGTGATCTTATTTTAAAGATAAGTTTGCTTTCTTGATATGTTTGTCTTCCGTCATTTATCATTGCTCGAGGCGGTTTCACTATGCACATTTACTTTTCTTGAGACATATACATCCTCCGTTCATTCCCTTGAATTTATAATCACTTAGGAAACATATTCAACGTTTTCATATAACTTAAACATTTGGGTCTTTGAGCGGAGGAAAAAAACATTGGTAAAATTGTCTTAAAAATTGATTGTTTGAGTGTTTTTCTTGTACTTGTGTGTTTGTTTGTTTACTTTATCGCATTGTTTTGCTTGTATATATTTATTTGAGTAAGTCCTTTAGAATTGTAAAATATTAGTACTATGAATTTTTATGTCATTTTACCTTTTTGTTATATGCTTACATTAAATAAAAGGTATTTCCAAGCCATGATGGCATGCATTGACTACGTTATGACATTTCCATCCCTCATCATATCTAGTCCATATCTAACTAATTCCATGTTCTAGCTAACACTTCCTCTAAGTAACTAATTACTTTTCTCTATTATACCCTACAAGAAAGGTAGGTGATGTAATTAGAATTTAAATGGCTAATCTACACATTTGAAACAAAAAACAAAATGCAGATATATCATATCTAGGAAGTAGCAAAAAATAATATATAACATCATCACACACTCAACATATTCTCATCAAATATAATATAATCATAGATCCATCTATAATCATCTATCTAAAACATCATAAAAATAAAATGCTATACATCTATTATTGATACAAATAATTGGCTAAGTATAGGATGTGCATGATGGTTGAGAAGTATGTGGGAGTGGCGGCGAAAGTATGAATAAAAATGCATGAAGGTTTTCCACGTAGGAAGATGAAAGGATGCGACACATTCGGGGCATGAGAGGTGAAAATATATTGTGAAGGAGAGATAACTTTATTTCAAGAAATCCAAAAATAGAGGAAAGCGTGGATAAGAATTAGATGAAAATAGGAGAATAACTCGCGGGGTTAATTATAGATGAGACTAATGCATGGATATAACAGGATATTTATATCACATGGGATGGAAATAGAGTTTCCAGAATAAATAAGACATCCTTTAGAGAACCGTATGTTTGAGTCTAAATATAGATAAGTGAAGTCTTAGAGCATGCATTCTATGAATATCACAAGTCAATTTTTAGAAGGAAAAGTTACCACCCTATAAATACTTGTAATATCCATGCAATAAGAGCACCTACATCTAGAGAATAAAGTAACATCTAGAGAATATTTGAGTGTGTCTTGAGAAGTCATGGAGTGTCTAGTATTATATTGAAGAACATGGTATTGATGAAGATCGATGTAAACTATTTATTCCATGTGAAGGGAAAATCTGTCATAGTAAGTTGCATATTTGCAATAGACCGTGATTCATAAATGATTAATTAGCTCTTTCCTAATGATATGTTTAGTTTCCTTTACACATGATATTGTGATTATGTATTCTCCATATGGCATGCATGTATGTGGTGATAGTTGTGTGCACATGATATGCATTTTGATAGTCAACACAGGATGAGACATGGTAGAGTTACACACGCTTAGGGTGAGTAATTAAGCTTATTTCGAGTGAAGTTTGGTGTACTTGAAAATGTTGTGTTGATCCTAGACTATAACGTGACATTTTGGTTTCATTGTCAATACCTTATTTAATTAAGGCTCTTAATATGTGGTGCCTTATGGAATTTTAGTTGTCTTTAGAGAATATTTAATGTCGGACACATGAGGGAGAAACAATATTTCACTAAGATATAATATCTGGTGAAACATTCAACCCACGCAAATGGGTCAAGATTAATCTGTAAGATGGGGTTTATGAGACGTTCTTTAGTTTATTTATGAGGGATTTATATGATTTGTTAGTAATGTATGTGCAAAAATAGAAGGAATAGGATGGGCCGAGGTAAATATAGAATCATGAAAATATCAAACTTTATTTGAGTTAGAGATGTTATGGACATTCATAGTAAACCACTAGTGGAAGGGTGTTTTGAACAACTATACTTTAGAGTACATGATCTCTACTTATTCATTTCCAGAGGAAGTTGAGTTCTAGTTTCTTTGAGATCCTAGAGGATCGTATATATATGCACTTACGATTTCCACTAAGATCTTGATGATTAAAAGCTGGAATTAAATATCTAACTATGGTTTTCTAAAAATCCTCTACACATAAGGGAAAGGAAAGGGGTTGGAAAGGATAACATTAGGCTATATGGAAGTAGATAGAGAAGAAAGAATGCACATATACAAAGTGACCTATGAGAAAAGGAAGTTGAAAAGGCATTGATATAGAGAGGAATAGGGCCATGTGGTAATGATGAGAACCTTGTGGAAAATAAGGGGCCACAAGACTATGTCCCTATGATATTAGGAAAGTGTAGAAGGAACCCCTCAACATCTGAAAAAATCAAGTCCGGTGAGGATTTCAAAACCATTGACATGCATATGGACCACCACGAGCCCTTAGACATTGTGCATCGTACTCAATATTTGGAATTTCATATAGAATATTATCATAGTGAAGACACAAATAATGTGAAGGAAATATAGGATCACCATCTTGGGACGGTGATATAAGTAGAAGTGTATTAGTAACATTTTAGGAGGTACACATGATAAAATTAGCATGAATGACATTAGAAAATGATGAACATCAAGATTTGATAGATGGTAACCAAAATCTATTTGGAAGTAATACCGTAGGTGTAACACCAAGGAAAAGTGTTGGTGTCTGAGACTAGTTCTACTATCGGCACGTAGACTAGCTCTTCCACATGTGCACATATAGGAATTATGATAACAGGGGGGCTTAGGAGGATATGGTATTACTTCAAGAGGAGGAAATCTTGGTTGAGGTTCAAGGATAGTTTTTGTCCTTCTCCAGGAAAAGGAAATATACCATCACAATAAATTCATATTTAGAATGAAATGTCACTCCATTTTCCTTAATACATAGAATTTGAGGATACAACTAAGCATGTGCATAAATGTGAGATTTTATGGATATCCAAGGAGATCACTACTTCATATAGGAAGGAAACTTAGTATGCAACTATGTTGCAAGACAAAGTGCATAGCTAGTATTAAATGTATGATCCACACTAGACATCAATGGATTATAACACCTTACGCAACGCCTTATTGGATTAATTTGATATCCCCAATTTTGAATAGAATAGTATCAACCCGCTAAAGGAAATTAAAAAAAAAAAATTTAGTGTACATGAATATGATACGCATTTCAATATTGTGCTATCAAATCTAGCTTATGATATCCATCAAAGACGTCATGTACAATGGTTTGTAAGAGGACTCTTGACAACCTTCAAGAGATCGTTGTTGCATAAGAGGTTTACCAATCACGTGTGAGGCTCTAGAGGTAACTTTGCATGTAGAAGTAGTTTGTAGTGTAGAAATTGGGACCCGAGTCAATTTTTGGAAGCACAAATTGCAACCATGGCCACACAACTAGAGAAGTTAATGGCTAACTTAGTGCATGAAACTAGAAGTAGAGTACGGTGTATTGATTGTGAGGTAGAAGGGCATAATAAGTTTTTTTCTAGATAGGAATGTGCATGCCCTACCTGTCATTTTGTGAAATATGTCACAAGGACCATGATGTCTAGGAATGCCCACTCCTTCAACATGAAACACAAAAGACATATCAAGTTATTGTAATATTTTTAATGTCCACACACATGATACCTCTTGGTACTAATTAATTAATCAAATCCATGAAGCCTATAGAATAGGGTTATGCCAAATTAGTATAGAAGGTAATCGGTAGGCGCACAAAGGTCATGATCATGGTACCGGTCAAAATAGAAATAGAGGGTATAGAAATAATTATTGAGGTAGAGTTTGTGGTGGTTACAAAGGCTAATTCAGAGAGGAACTTTTATTCATGTGGATTTCTTGATCATTATCAGCTTGAGTTCCCAAGAGATTTTTGTGCATATTGTGAAAGGGGCATAAGGTGGAAGATTGTCCATATTTGTATGCACATATGAGAAATATTAAGAATGATAGGCGCACAATGATACAAGTTACAAACTCCAAACAAGGGAAATAGAAGCCTAAAGGTTTGGCACTAGCTAATAAGGAACCACTATTTTTCATCACACGTGCACATGCTTCACGAACGTGAGAGTGGGAGAGATATAAACCACTCATTAGATGAGAGGATATTGAAAAATGCACTAAGTATCTTGATGTTGATCACCTGAAGGATATTTTCTAGGAAACTATAGGTTTAATAATAGATTTACAACATGAGATATTATGTTTAAAATAATAAACGAGAAGATAGAGAGTGCGTGAAACATACAAAAGTTCTGATAGGGATATTGATGAAATTAAGGAAGTATGTTGAATTCTTAAAATGAAGAACATAATACCCATGATAGGTGAATGGTTATGTGAAAAGGTTTCATACATGGAAAATGATAGGGACAAACAAATCTGCATGTGAATCTACCACCTCAAAACCATGAGTATGATAAAGAGATCACCTTGGATGTAGTTATTGATGGCTAAATGGTGAGAAACATTATGATTAACAATGACATGAATGTAAATATCATTACACTAGATGCATGGAACATGATGGGTAGGCCACCACTACAACCTTCTTCTAACATGCTTTATTTGGATAATAAAATGAGGGAAATTCCCATTAGGGTCCTAAAAGATATAAGCATTACTATACTGTGGGTGAAATTCAAAGGTAATTTTGAGGTTTTAGAATTGGAAGAGGTTTAAAAATTTCATGCTTTACTTGGATGGTCTTGGTGTTAAACCAACAATGCGAGATATGACGTTCAACAATCACTATGCTAGATTTGAAAATAATGATGAGTGTATGCTTATTCCAATAGATAGTACTCAAATAATTCCTTACATAGATCTAGTAATCGGGGAAGATTTGAATCAGATATATGCATATACTATGCGTGATCTAGTAAGAATGGATCATACAAAGGAAGGAGTGCTAAAATGAGGAGAAGCACAATCAGTCTGTGAAACTACTAGTGTTGCATGTGATAATGGGGCACATGGGACTTATGAAATGGTTGGAAATGAATTTTAAGGGAGAGTAACCAAGGTAATCAGAGCACAAATAGTTTGACAATTAGGGTGGACTGCGATTTTGAAGTATAATGGAGAGGAAAATCCTAAAATATTCTTGCATGGAAAAACAGTTGTGCAATGAAAGTGATAGGATAAATATGTTAGTATATTCGGTCATAGGAACAACAACAAGATAATGGGCTGCACATAGGGATAATTTTCTGAGATATAACAAAATTAGAGTGCCATTCTTAACCTATTTTGTTAAGAAAAAGATCCCTTGAAAGACACTAGACTATTATGGGAAAACATCTCCCATGACTCACATGAAAACTGTGAGAAGAATTAGATTGAGGATCCCGACATGCTACTTGCCATCCTTGTGGGTACACAAGTTTTATTCAACTTTGCATGGGTGTGTGTACACATGGTATATTCATGCTGAGTTAAAGTAGGAGATGATAAATCGGAAGAAATTAACTTCATGTATCGTACATGTCTTTGATTATTTTCATCTAAACCTCCTATGCATGAGGCACGATAATTGATGAGTTAAATTATTGTAGGGGATAGTGAAAAATTAGATGAGCTTATGACCCGGTTGTATGATAATAATATTTTGGATGAGCATGCCAATGAAAAGTGCTTGGTTGTACTCAAATGAAAATCTATTAGAGCATACTTGGAAAGAAAAAGAAAAGGGAAAGCTTGTGTACTTAAATGATGATGATGATGTTGAGGACCTAAACATAAAACTTATAAAGGGATATCATGAGGCATTGGATAAGGAAGATGAATAGGCTTGTGCGTATCACTAGCCCCTAAAGACCAAAAAAGTAAATATTGGAACAAATGATGCTTTGAAGGAAGACATAATTGGAGATTGTTATTTTGAGGCTAAAGTTGCTAATATTGTTGAGTTGTTGTGTGACTTTCAATATCTCTTTCCTAGGGGCTACTATGATTTGAAAGGTGTCCATCCTTTGTTAGGAGAGATGAAAATAAAGTTAAAAGAGGGCACATGACCAGTTCGAAGGATACCTTATCGGATGAATCCCAATCTATGTTTCAAGGTCAAAGATGAGATAGATAAAACTATACAAGTGGTAATATTGATCCTATAGAATAATATGAATGGAATAGTCCTATGATTATAAGTATAAGGAAATATAGTAGTATCAAAATTTATGTAGATTATAGGATATTAAATTCTTCTTATGTCATTGATCCATTCCTTACACCATTTATCGAAGAAATTATATAGGGTGTAGTAGGGCGCAAAATACACTCCTTACAAACAGTTTCTCTGGATATCAGCAATGAAGGAGAGATTGAACAATGCACCTATCCTTCATTTCCCTACATGGAATTTTTATTTTCATTTTCATGTAGATACCTTAGGAACTAAAATTAGAGCTATGTTAGCACAACTTGGTGAGTGAAATATTGATCATCCCATAATTTTGTAACCAGGAAGTTAATACCCATGGAAGAAAATTATACAACTATAGAGCATGTGGATTTATCCATGATGTATTTGCTTCATAAGTTCAGGAAATATATTTTGGCTAATCCTTTCGTCTTTTATACTAACCATATGGATCTAAAATAGTTTTTCAATAAGCCTTTTTTTATAATGTTGAATTTACAGATGGATACTGTTGTTCCAAGAGTTTGCTTTCTCATTGAAAGTAAAACCTGGTAAGAGAAATCTGGGACCTGATCACCTTTGCACATAAATTTTGGGGAGGATGTACAAAGTATTAAAGATACCATACTAGATTCCTAATTTTTTCAGGTTTTAGCACGCACCTTTGAAAGGCCTAGAAGACATAACAATATTTTTGCGCATGGGTATTGTGCCTCAAGGAATGAATATTATGGAAAATAAGTAGTTAGATATATGGCATGTTCCTTATCATCTAGTTTTTGGAGACCCTTAAAAAATGGGTCATGATGAAGTACTATGAAGATGCGTCTTGGAGCATGAACACAAATTAATTATGGAAGATGCACATGGTGGTATCGTTGGAGGACACTATGCTAGAGAAGCCACTATGCATAAGATACTTCTAGCTGGAATTTGGTGGGAAACCATTTATAAGGATACCAAGGAGTTTATAAGGGCTTGTGAACATTTCTAGAGGATTGGTAAGCCATGATAGAGAGATGAGATGTTGCTGCACCCCATTTTATCTGCGAAACCTTTTGAAAAATGGGGCATTGATTTTTTTGGACCAATTGCGCCAATTGTGTGATGAACTCCGCGCATGGTACATCATCACTTCCATACTATGATGTGAATAAGGTACACTATAAACTTGGATCCCACCATCTACCTCCATTTCTTCTATTTTAACTTCACACTCTACATCATCACAACTAGATCTTGGAATGTGGGAGTATCAATAATAGTATCCATAATAGTTTATGGTCCCATCCTCTTAGGTTGAGCAACATCCAAAGGAGAAATAATAGGTCCTACCATAAATAAACCATGTAGTAACAACTAAAACAAAATATAGTGATAGGACCCCACCACCGAGATATCATTATTGAAATGCTAGTACACACTCAACCTTGTGGGAAACTCCTTGTACATGTAGAGAAAGCTTGTAGTTGAAATAGTTGAGGCTTAGAGACTAGGGAGAGGAAATGAAACTCCTTTAAAAATAATCTATTTTAGATCAAAATACATCTCATATGGGGAAGCTATCCTAATGAATGATTCAACTTGTGTGGTGGGTTCAAATCTAATTACATGTGTCCATGGTGTTGTCATCCTCTTAAATACATTATAAACATGAGATAGATTCATATAAATTAGATAATGGGGGATAAAAATGTAAATAAGAATTGGGATACTAGTGAGATAGGTTTATTATTGTGTAGCCACCATCTAATGAGGATCCCATCATCTAAACTCAGCTATGGTGGGTACATGGTACTAATCATGTTCTTGATAAAATATCCGTAGTGTAAGGTATGTTGTAAGCTTATATTTACCCACATTGAATGACATGAAAGGATAAGTTCTCTATGAAACACCATTATACCATCCTCCATTACCTTATTCAAATTGGTAGGAAAATGTTTTAATAACTAAACATATTAGGGAAATACCTATGAAAATTGTGGGAGCCTTGAGACACCCATCAACTCGATTAATGTCATATCTTAATAATAATATGAAACTCCAACGAAATTTATAGACTCTTGGGTAGAAGGAAAAACCGTATATCTAGGAACATCATGAATTTATTAATAAACAATAGCGTAGGATACTTCACATATATCCAATATAGCTCCATAAGCGATTATGATTTTAAAATTTAGAGAAAACTATAATGAAAAGATACATTAAAGAACAAATCCAATTTGGCAACGAGGATCCAAAGGTCAAGGATTAACAAAATACATCCACCAAATAATAAATCATAAAATATATTTTCCCATGTTCTATATGTTGCCACGTGACATGTATATTATAGTCTAATAGTTCTCTAGAGTCAAGATTATTATCTCTAATTATCATTCCTAATTATTGACCCAAGCTTGGTTAACATGGTCATCATCCTCTATACCATATAATATATTTAATAACACCATCCATACCCTTTTTCCATCCTTAAACAATGCAATAGGAAGTCACACTTTGTGTTTTATTTTAATCCTTTCAGGATCCAATGAACAATAATTTAAATCATTAATAATGTTCCTCTCATTCATGTGTTTTTAGTAGTGTCTTAATTATTATAAATATTAGGGGATTTCATGTGATGCATACCATTGAATTCCTCCTTGTGAGTGTAATGACAATTTTTGAAACCTTAGAAATAATTTTTTCACCTTCAAGTCCGCATGTTGTGAATACATCCTCATATAGATCTTCACAAGGGAAAAAATCTAGTTTGGAAAATATTTTTGTAAGCCGAGTCCCTCATTGATATTATGTCCTCATAGTAAATATGATATTCTTACGTGAGTTATTTTCCTCATAATCTTGAGTCACAACTATATATCTCCAAAAAAAGTCACTATAGTTCTTAATGTGGGCTCTTAAACCTTTAGTGAACTGAGTATCCTTGAGTACTTGGGGATTAGAACCCAAAGATGATCATCCATTTTTAGGCACTATATATTATGATTTAAAGTTGTATTTTATTAAATAAAATTTCATGTAATTAAAATCTTCAGTGGTTTTGCACTCAAATCTACTCATAATCAATAAGCTTCAGCTCATTTATGCTTTACAACTTAAAACCCTTCATAACTCTTAACTCATACCATATTTTTACAAATGTGAAGTGTTAAATGTTAAATTGTTTAGATTTAAACTAGAGATGATTTCAATCTCTTCACCATAAATCCTCAATTTGTGTAAGAAATATCATTCCACCTATTGTGAATTAATTAACGATAAGCATTAATGCCAATATTTTCAAATCTAGTGACTCAAGAACCCACATGAACTAATGCAATGATCCTATACTCCAGATAGCTTCATTATTTCCTTAAATTTTGTTTATGAACTCTTAAGAGGATGAAGTGTTTTGGATCAAACAACTTGACTTAAATTAGAAGCCCCACATTTTACATGACTTAATATTTCTAACCTTATCAAGATAATCGACAACATGCATCGTTCATCGGTGTCTCTGTACTCCACATGAATTATTCACCTAAAACTCTTCTTCATAATCCCTTTGATTTAATTTGAAATGGGTACTTGATCCATGATAAGTGATGACCATTAGTGAATAATTCTTAGTGAGATTATTTTGATTTCCTATCAAGTGTAGTGAGCTAATACATACCAAAAATTGGACTCTATCAAGTATATCCATTATTTTTTCAATATATAACCTTAGTTTTGTTAGTATATCTATTTTTGTGTGGAGTACCGATGAATGACATGTGGATTTCATTAGAATTCAATTTTATTTCAACACTTATTGGTTTTGGATCTTGCATGCTTGAGTTATACTCCACCAAGGATATTGGATGATGAAACTTGTCTTCAATTGGAAAGTATTCCTTCCATAGTCTAAACTTTATATAATCAATTTCCAAATATATTCCTAAATGCATCGATAAAGGATATCAAAACATGTCAGCCATTGATGTAATCAATATCTATGGATCCTTAGTATGAATTTATTTCCTAAGGTTCAAATTATTTACTGAAAGTAGTTATGATGATGCATGTCAAGTGTCTTGGCATAGGGTGAATCCTTAGCTCATTTCTTTTCGCAAATCAATTTGATGGCCAAAATGAATGAACCTAACAAGAAGTTAGAATATCAAATGGATTGACTGGAAGTTTATAAGGAGTTAGAAAGGACAATAAATGAAATGGAGTTTTTTTGTAATTCTTAGCCAATATTATAAATTTTTCCTCTCCCTAAAAATTGTAGACACTAAAATACTCAAACATACTTGTGAAATATTTTTACAGATGAAAAATCACTATTAAATGAAAACTCTAATGTTATTACTGATTTCACAACAAAATATTAATCCATAAGTCAGGTTCAAAGTTTTTCAATGGGTCTCCATTTTGTTCGGACAAATGCGGTGTGTTGGTCACAACAATCATCAACTAATTTTGACCACATCTTATATCTCAAGGAATAAGGTAAACATTTTTATAATATAATTTTAGCTTTTAACATTAGTGATATTTTACATTTCATAAATGTACTTAAAAATAAGGTTACACTTTAAATAAAGGGACCATTTTTATATTTGTTGTAGATGAAGGAAATAAGAAGGGATCAAATTACTTCCTAGATGTTGGTGTGTAGAGTCAAATATTAATTTAACTAAAATTGTCACAAACGGGAAGGCCTAATTTATCCTATTGGGATTTTGGTTGTTACATGAACCTATTTTGTAAGATACCCTCATAAAAATATGAATCAATGGTTGTTTCAAGAATTTGAAAACCATGGGGAATACATAACTATTCAAATTTTGTTAATGCTACAAATATTAAATTAATCAAATTATATGGAAAATATTACAAACAGGATTTTTCGAAAGTTTTGAAGCTATTCATGAAGCAATTCTTGAAAACATTAAAGTGAGAACTAATCTAAATGGTTTATTAGAATGAATTAACCAGTTATTTTTTAATTAATGTTATTTGTTTAAACATTAAAGTGCATTCAAATTTGTATTAATCTATTATTTTAGTATTCATTTTTGTATAGAAAGTGGTAGTAACACATATAATGTAGGTTAGTGGTTCTAAAAGAGCTTCCAACTTCATGTGGTTAGCATTGCGAGTAGAAAAATTTATATTCTTAAAAAATATAAGCTTACAATGCATTATTTCATGAACACTAAACTATGCACAACATGAGATATTAACACTTCATCATCTACACTTGTAATTCAAAGAGGATATAAAAATAAGATAGTAACCAACAACAAGAACTTGATATGCATCTTACAAACCAATAACAAAAACCAATTCTCATTTCACATTCTATATTATATTAAAGTATTTTTAGGATCGAAAATACATAATTTTGACATTCTTCCAACCCCTAATGCCTTAAATGAATACAATTTTACACATCCATAAGTGGTTCTTTAGAGGAGCATCATGGTCCCAAGGCCAAATCCACATCAAAATTTGAAATGTAACTATACATGAATAAAGACACGAGACAAACCGTAAGTTTTTACAATTACACATATGCATTCTTTAAGCATCATAAAGAGGCTTTTGTTAAAGTCCACATAATATGAAAATGGTGGAAACTTTTCTCTCATGGAAAATCAAGTACTTTACGGAGATAAATTTTATTACTAGAGTGAACAACATTTTATCGAGCACAAAATAAAATTTACAAAAATACATCTAGATGGCCATAAAAACTATCTTGACCTTCCTCTTTCCCCTAAATTCCCCTGATGACTTTAGTGATATACATCTAGAAGTATTTCTTAAGAGAGAATCACAATTCACATCGATTTCACTTTTTGTGATTCTATTTCATTCATTTTTAAGTTTTAAGAATGTTTCTAATCAACATGCATAAAAAGGATGAAATAATGTAACAAGTGGATTTTATGATTTGATTAAATTCCAAAATTAATTCCACAAATTATAATAACACTTTTGAAAGTGACTATTGATCTAGTGACTATAAAAATACAAGGGAGAATTACACTTAGTTGATTCTGTGTGAATGTGGAAGAATATATGTGATATGAATGCGGGGAGAAGGTTGACATGAGACTGAAAAGGATTCATTACGAAACTAGCAGTGAAATTAAACTTAGTAAAAATCATACAACTAGGTAAAAGTGTCTATGCAGTCTTCACCCTTTTATATGGTCTTGGAAAGCTTAGATTCTAGGTTTGAAATTTCCTGATTTCTTCACCTACCTAGAAATGAGTGTCTCTATGTGTTGGTATTCTTCGTTCACCTTCGAAATGGCTCTGTAAAATCTTCTCAAAACCTATAACCCTTTTAGTGCAAGGAGTTCCTAAAAAAAATAGGTGGGTTGTGGGCACCACTAACATTGTTACTACTACGAAAAGGGATTAAACCAAACACCATTCTCCTAGCATGTGATATCTACCATAGTGCAATCAAAACTTGAAAACCGTGCTTTTAAAATGTTTTTCTTGAGTTTTAAAATTTCTCAAATATTTGGAAAGGTTCACTTTGCTTTCTTTTAGAATAAAGATAGAGAATCCTATACCTATAAGGAGACTTCATACTTGTAGAGTGTGCTTCCCTAATGGATGTGCATGAATTATTTTAAATTTTAGGAGATTAGAGTTCCTTTTGTGGTTTCTTTTACTTGATTTCTTAAAGTGCTAGGTTGTTTAAATGAGGTATGATTTACTTTCTCATATATATGATTTTAAGGGATATTATGTCATGAAAGCACAACTAAGGGGACATATTTTCTCATAATAATGTGATAGAATCAAATGAATTATCCCAAGGAATGTCGGTCTAAAACCATACAGTAGGGTCAACTTGTAAATTTGTTAAAATAAACCAAAAATGGTAGATTTGGTAGGAGGGAAAAAAACATGTTTTGAATTTAAGGTTCAAAAGATGGATGTTTCTAAATGTGTTTTATGTTGTTAAACTTCATAAACTGAAAATAGAGAGGTGTGAAAATATAATCAAGTAATCAAAGAGCTATCAGAATGTGTTAAGCAAGAGTGAGGAGAGTGCATTTATACATGCAAGTGTGCAATGCCAAGATCAACAATGTCAAAGGATAGATTTCCAAATTTGAGTGTCTACATTTTCTCCCATTTAACTATGAAATGAAATTACATGCTTAAAGGAAAAGATACAGAGTGTGTAGACACACTTTGTATTTTATCACAATAACTATTTTTGTAGTATCCCATTGTGTTGTTATTAGAACTCTCTAAAATTAAACCTACAACATAGAGTGTAGTCAATGCCTAAGATAGGAAACTAAAATTTAACTCAATATGTAATGAAATTACTATAGGTAAATGTGCATTAAGAAATTCGAAAGAGATGAAAATATGGAGGGAATACACTTGTTTATTTTATAGTGGGAATGCGCTCCCATTCTTGTGCTTATGGATATTTTAGATTTGTTGAATTCGATAAATATTTTTGATCTCAAACTTGTACTAAGGAGATGTCAAAGCATTAGGTGTACTAATCCAATACATGAGTGACAAAGACAAGAACCAAAAAGAGGATCCAAATCACCATACCAAGGAATAAGATCGTGTGTCGAATTCATTTAACAACTCTAATATCTTCCCCTTAAGTGTAAAGAGGACATGAAAGTTCTACCTAAGAATAAATTTTTCACTTTGATACCTTCCATAACCTCACGGACCATACCACTGTAGAAGGATACAAGCCCAAATTTGTAAATTAAGACACGCAATAGAAAAGAGAAATAAGTGACCCTATAGTATTCACATGTGCCACATAATTGAGTAGAACTGATTGCATAATGAAATATGAGTGGAGAAAGGAGACCCATACCCCAATGTGTCTAAAATTGGAAGTGAAAATGAGTACCGTAGATAAAGAGAGAATGAAATTATTCATGCCCCCGAATTTGTGCCAAACTGAGTCAATTTGAGTATAAAACCATATGAAAATGTTGTTATTTATGAAAAAAACGATAATGGTCACAAATTTAGATTAAATTCCCATGGGAAAAACTATATGATAGGTCGAACTATCTCAGAAAGTCCCGATCGGATGTAAAATCTTGACCCTTATAGATTTTGCTAAATTCTCATGCTTGCGTTAAATTATGAGGCATTTATTTCTACCCCGCATATATTTGTGCCCATAAATATTCTTGTATCAGCTAGAAATGTGGAATGAGCCCTAGATGTTTTCCCCCTCTTTCAAGGTGTGTATGATGAAGAATTTGACTGCGCGACTCAAAAGAAAAGTTTTACACTCATAGATGAGTATCTCGAAAGTCTGTATATAACCTCTTAAATGATTGATGTAGTGTCCACCATGAAGAACTATTCTGCAAGGTGGATGTTCATGGTAGGAACCATGCCACAAAATGAGAATAACAAAAAATAAGAATTATGATAACAAGAACAATGTGAATGCAACAAAATAACAATAATAACAATAAAAATGATGTATTAGTAAAAAAGTGCATATAATGTAGAAACAAGTGAAAAAATGGTAATAAATGTCACACAAAAGGAAAAAATGTGACACCCATGGTGTTACAAAACAATCAAGGCCTTTGATCACACAAATAAGATATAACAACTATACACAAGGCATAATGCCATGTTGGAATGACAAAAAGGATAAGTGTACACATGATAATGAGGCACGTAAGTGAGGTGTGTGAACATGCACAAGGGATAGTTGAAGCGGCATGCGCCGAAATTTAGATTCTAGAACTTAGCCAATTTTTCTGTTACAGGATAAAAATAGAAAAAGTGAGTTGGAGTGTGGATCACGCAAAGGAGAAAAGCAAGGAGACTTGGTGACCAAGAAACATCTATTTTTGGGATAAAGAAAATGCAAAGTGAAGATGAAAGGTCATGCATGAATCGAGCTATTAATAGGATTAAAGAAAGTCTTATTTATAGGTTAATCTATTATTAGATCCATTATAAAATCATGCAACTATTAACACATGGCTATTTTGAGCATGTAGTCTATATTGAGAATGAATGAGAGGTGAAGGAAAGTCCCCACCTATATATATATATATATATATATATATATATATATATATATATATATATATATTTTTTTACTTCATTGTATTAGTTAGACACCCATGATGTTATAGTGTTATGTTGTTTGTTGTACTAGTGTGCATGGCTCTATGAACACATGTTTTGTATGTTATGTATCAAATTCCTTTTATGTAGTTCCTATGAATTAATGGACAATTGTGGTTAGATTATGATCATTGATTTGTCTTAATAAGGGGATGTGATCCTTCAACTAATCTTAGTCATGGTGATCTACTATACTTCCTTATTACATGTGTTTCCATTCTAAGCTCATGATATGATGTATGTTATGATCTGAACTTGAATGTATGCTTTGATATTGGTAATTATGGATATGCATGCTAAAATATTTAAAACTCAAGGGAAGCGATGGACCTGGTAGCTTTATGCACTTCGGGTGAGCATTCAAATATGTTTGAATGAAGTGCCAACACACATAGTAGTTTAGTGGAAATAAGAGACTACATTTTGGTTCCATTTCCAGGACCTCTTTTGAATTTTCTACTAGGAGTTTTCTTGTGGATGGCATATCGATTTACTATGGAGAGAATTGAAGGTTGGGTAGATAACAATAATAATAAGTTTACACAGAGATATAGTACTAGACCTGATTTCAATGCACATCATTGGGTAGAAGATAATATTTATCATGATCTCTGTGAGATGTTTTAAGCATCTTTCTAGTAGAATTGTATGAGTGGCTGGAAGCATATGCATTAGGAAAGTGTTAGGGATATAGGCCAAGTATTTGGGCACAAGAGGACTACTAGACTCTTGTTGATGCTGATGTGGATTGGACTAGAGCTGTAGATCATTGGTGGGATGGAGTGTTTGTGCAATTACACATTAGAGTATGTTATTTCTACTTATTTATGTCTAAAGGAAGCTGAGTTTAGATTCTTATGTGATCCTAGGGGATACTACTTATGTGTTATACCGTTATTAATCAATATTTTGATAATAGAGATGTATTTAGAGAGCCTACCCATGGATAGCTAAACCCCCACCGTGTGAATGGGTAGGAGAAGGTGTGGAGAAAGATGGCAGACCGGCAAATGAGAAAGGAAGAGAGAGGAAATACAGCTCAAGTTTAATGAAGCGTGATAGAGGGACATGCCACATGAACAAGAGATTCAAGAGGTACTAGAGTTGAGGAGGATAATGGATCATGAAGGTTTTGAAGCTCTCATGGAATACGGGGAGTTGCATCATCAAGATATTCCAACTTTACGAAATCGAAGTAGAGAATACTATTTGGATTTGGGTGAGATAACATCGGAGGAGAGAGTGAAGACCGTAGGCACGTATCTAAACCCACCTATCCACCTATACCTTATGCATGGTGTTCTAAATCTAGAGAAATTTGTTGGGAAGAAGGATAGTGTAGGTAAACAAGTAGAGGAAAGTGGATATTACTTTGTGTTGAATTCAATAAATAAGGTTAATAGCATGCCTATGGAGACACAATCAACATTATTGTTTGGGAGTTTTATTGTAGGGTTGTTTCCAGGTGTGTCATCGGGACAGAATGTTGGCATGTATTCCATTAAAATTACTACAATAGCACTTATGACCATGCATACGGTTGGCGTCCAGTATAGTACACCCATTAGGACACAAGGGAGTATGTTAACTAGACCAAAACCCACCGCAGGAGGATCGGTGGATTGGGTGAATCAAGAGGAGGAAATACTGGTGGAGGTACGGTTACGGATCGGTGAGCAAGGCCCACATCCCCAAAAACCCCCAAATCAACCTCAAAAACCCCCAAATCAACCTCAAAAACCATTATAACTGACACCTCAAGTTTAATATGAGATGTATCTCCGATTACCATAGTATAGAGGGATTGAAGATGTAGCAAAACATGTGCATAAGTGAAAACTACTATGGCGTTCTTAGGGAATTAAAAATTCAGATAGGAAGGCTAGTTAGTTTGCTACTACGCTACAAGAGCGCACATAAATTTGGTACAAGAGGTATGACCCACGTCATCTTGTGGTTGATTATAATGCTCTTGTGCATTGAATTTTTGGCATAGTTCCACATCCCATATTTTGAGCATCGCGTGATCAAGGATATCAAGTAGGGTTTATATGAAAGTGTGAGGGAGTATGATGCACGTTTTAAGACCCTGTTGTCTAAGTTGTCTTATGAAATTCATCTTACTCAGCATGCACAATGGTTCTCTATAGTATTGATGAATCCATTATGTAGGGAACTCTCTCATAAGACATATGTGGATCTGTGTGAAGATTTGGAAGCAACTTTATGCACTGAGGTGGTTGAAAGTGTTGATATTGGTGTGATCACATTCTTAGAGGTGTAGATTGCAGCCATGACCAAATAGTTGGAGAATCTTTCTACCAACTCGTCACATGAGACACACAATGAAATATGGTGCATGATTGTGAATTGGAGGGATATACTAAGAATAATTTCCCACAAAATTCATTACATGCATTATTACTAGATTGTGAAGTATGTCACCTAAACCATGATGTCTGTGATTTTCCTCTTTTGCAGCACATGATCCAGAAGAAGGTGTCCCTGCACTATAATATTTCAATTTCCATACTCACAATATTGTTTATTGTAGATTAATTGATCACATCCACAAAGCCATTGAGATAGGAGTGCTATAGACTAGTGTGGCGATCAGATCTAAGGATCAATAAGGAAAAGATAATGAAGGGCACAACCATAGAGATAATAGGAATGGGGGATTTCGGTGAGGATATCATGGCCGAGGTCACGGTGCTAGTAGAGGCAAGTTTTCTCGAGGAAATATTTACACTTGTTGGTTACATGATCATTACCAACAAGATTTCCCTTAGAATGCAACATGTTCATGGTGTGGGAAGCCACATAAGTTGGAGGATTTCCCAGGATTTATATGAACACATGAGTAAAAATAAGAAGAAAGATAAGGGCACTAGGATGATCAAGGTGCAACGTGTGAATGTTGATCAATGGATTCCTAAGAAGAATGATCTAGAGTTACAACCCATCATAGGTACGATGCATGCTAAGGTAGCACATGCACATGAGCCTCGAATGACAAACCGGTTATAATGAGGGAAGATGTGATACATGCTAAGTATCTAGATGTAGCATGTTAGAAGGAATTTTATCAAGATACTATGGGAGTCATTAGAGATCTGTAGGGTGAAATACAATGCTTAAAGGAATAGAAACGTGCAAGAGAGCATGCAAAGAGTGTTGAGCTTCCACGAAGCACGTGGATGATCTAGCGGAGGTGTGTAAAATGTTGCACTAGGAGAATATCATCCCATTTCTAAGTGAATGACTTTAAGAGAATATATTACACTTTGGAGTAGAACATGAGAGATAGATACTTCATGTAAATATACCACCTTAGGACCATGAATTTGACAAAGAAATCACACTTGATGTAGTTATTGATGGTTGGTTAGTGAGAAATATTTTGATCGATACATGCGCTGAGGTAAATGTGTTGAATCTTAAAGCATGGAATCAGGTGGGAAGACCTACATTACAATCATCTTCGAATTTGCTATACATGGGAAAAAATGGTAATGCATATTTGGGTAGTAAAGGGTGCATCTATTATCATTGAGGGGGCCAAGTTTACTAGAGACTTTGAGGTGTTGGAGCTTGCTGAAGCAGACATCTCTCTGTTTTACTTGGGCCACCACGGTGCTATGCAAACAATTCTTATTTGTGCTTCAAAAAAAGGTACATCACTTTTGAGAATAAGGATGAGCGCATGATTATACCTCTTTTTGAAAAGAAGGCATAAACTTATGTTGATCCTTTGAGTGAAGAAGAGCTTAATAGAATCTATGCTCAAATTATGCATGATCCAAAAAATCTAGAACCATCAAAGGAAGGTGTTCTTCAGTGGGAGGATGCGCAATCGGTAAGTGACACTACTAGTGTTTCTTGTGATAACTCTACTCATGGCATGTATGAGATGTTCAGGTGTGAACTAAAGGCTGAGTCACTATGATGATCAGGTCACACATGGTGAGGCGGTTGGGATTAACTCAGGTACCAAGATATATAGGTAAAGGGAATTCTGATACATTATTTCCAACCATGGAGACTTAGTGGCAGAATAAAGGGGATAAAAGGAACATGTTGGTCTATACTGCAGTGCGAGCAACACAATGTGATAGTGGGAAACACATAGAGATAGCCTTTTATAATGGTGAGAAGTGAGAATCACCTTTTATATTAGGTTTTCTTAGAGTAATATACCTACACAAACATGTGAATTTCATGGGAAGTATCCTACCTCACATCACATCCATGAGTGTGAGAGATCATGGGCATAGGGTAAGGAGGCCTTACCACCATCCCTTTGGGTACACAAGTTTTATTCCATATTTCATGGTTATGCGCGTGCATGGTATGTCCATGCTGAGTTAAAAATATAAACAACAAATTGGAAAGAGATTAGTGCAAGTATGATCCAAAATTTTATTACTTTTCTACTAAGCCTCCAGTCCATGAAGCATTACAGATAATGAATCACATCACATTTTGGGATAGTGCAAAGGTAGAAGAGATCATGTTGGAGTTTTTTGGAGAACTTGATCTCAAGGCACACCTTGATCTTGAGGAAACAAAAGAGGTACAAATGGGTCACACCTAGAAAGAAAAAAGGTAAATTAGTCTATATGATTGATGACAAGGAAGTTGAAAATTTGGATGTTAGCCACATTGAAGGTGCATGCGAGGTAATGGATTTTGTAGATGAGAAGGCACGCACATACCATAGTGCTATGAAGATGAAGAAGGTTAACATTGGTATTGATGATGAACCCAAGGAAGTCATCATTGGTGATTACTAGTCAAAACAGGAAGTAGTAAAGATTATTACATGAGGTTATCATGAGTTAAAAGGAGTACACCCTTATTTAGGTGAGATGAAGATCAAGATGAAAGAAGGTGTGTTCCCGGTTAGGAAGATGCCTTATAGGATGAATCCTAACCTGTGCATGAAGGTGAAAGAGGAAATTGATAAAATGCTCAATTCTAGAATAATTGATCTGATTGAGGAACTTGAATGGGTCAACCCCATGGTCATAAGCATTAATAAGGACGGGGGATACAAATATGTGTGTACTACAGAGATTTGAATAGTTCATGTGTTATAGATCCCTTCCCCATGCCTTTTATTGAGGAAATTTTGGGAGTCACTGGGCGCGAGATATATTATTTTACAAATGGTTTTTTAGGTTATCACCGGGTACACATTGCGAAGGAATACCAGTAAAACATAAATTTCACTACTAAGTTGGGTAGCTTTGCATATACGATTATGCCCTTTGGGTGATAAATGTGCCAATAATGTTCTCACACATTTTGTGCGAGACATTTCAAGATTTTATTTATAAATTCTTGTAGGTATATCTTGATGATTGGATAGTATATGACTTAGTCAAGGATCATTGTGATAATTTGAGGCTCATGTTTGAAAGGTGCAAGTACTTGAGAATCTCTCTTAACATTAAAAGTGCATCTTTGCTACACCTTTTGGCACTTTACTTGGGCATATAATTTTCAAGGAGGGATTATTGGTAGACCCAACCAAGATAGTTGTGATCTTGGGCTTGGAAGAACCTACTAATCAAAGTGAGGTACATGGATTTTGGGACATACATGATATTACAAGAAATTTATAAAAGGCTATGCAAAGATTTTTCGTTCCTTGGAAGAATTATTAAAAGCTAAAGGGAAATTTTATTGGGGTGACGTGCAATAACAAACATTTGAGACATTGAAGGAGATGCTTATTCTGCGCCAATTTTGTGCTTTCTTTCATGGGATAAACCATTTCATGTGTTCATTTTGATGTCTTTGGCATGGAAATTTGCACAGGTGTTGGTACAACCAGGAGAAGGAATTTTGGATCATCCCATTTTATTTATAAGGGGAAGTTAACACCCACAGAGCATAATTATATGACCCTTTGAGCGTAAGGCATTATCTATGATCTATGCACTACATAAGTTCAGATAATACTTGTTGGAGACCCCGTTTATTTTCTATACAAATTATATGGCGCTCAATTATTTAGTCAACAAGCCTATTTTGTAAGGGTGCATATGCAAATGGATACTACTATTCCAGGATTTTGATTTCACAGTTGTTATAAAAGTATTAAAGAGCGGTTTAGGGCATGATCATTTATCAAGTATAAATTTTGGCGAGGACACGAGAGAATTGAGGACACAATGCACAATGCAAATATTTTTAGGTTAAACCGCACGCCCACAAACTTGGAAGATATTGTAGTGTTTTTATTCACTAGGAAGGTACCTGAAGGAGTGAAGACATTGGAGAAAAAATATCTTGTTATACGCGCAGATCCTTATCGGTTATTTAGTGGAGATTTGTACAAGTTGGGTTGTGATGAAGATTTACGTTGTTGTGTTATGGATCATGAACACAAGGCCATTATGGAATAAGCTTATGGTTGAATAATAGGAGGGAATTATGTTGGTGATGATATAGCGCACAAGATACTAAGGAATATGTAAAGGCATGTGATCATTTTCAGTGCCTTAAGAAGCACGGAAATAGAGATGAGATGTCCTTGTGGCTTATTGGAAGTGTTGGCCCTTTTGAAAAGTGGGCTATTGACTTTGCAGGTCCTATTTTACCACCCGCACGTAGGTCTAACGCATGCTACATTATTACTTTCACTGACTATCTAAAACGGTGGGTAGAGGTAACACCTACAAAGGATTTTACAAGAACCACAATAGCAATATTTTTATGGGAAAAAATTATTAGTAGGTATGATTGCCCATTAAGCTAGAAAAGTGATAGAAGAAATCATTTCTTGAATGAGACTATCAATGTTTGTGATGCCCGCTAAAACAAGCCACTTGAGACCCAAGTAACAACCTAGGGTTAGTTAGGAAAATTATGGAATAATTTTTTTATTAGAAGTGTCTACAACTAGGTTGTAAGACAAAAAATGTCACTAACAGGTTCCAAAACAATTTTAATATGCTAGAACATACTTTTATTTTATTAGCAATTATCAAGGGTTCAAGGTCCAAATTCTAGGGTTAGAAGTTTCAGTTAGGTTCAGGGGGTAAATTAACACCATACCCACTCTCAAATAGGCTTAGATTTTCAACTTGATTTTTCTCACACTTAACACATTCAAAATTTCTCTAAATCATTCCCATTGGATAGGAAATTTTCTCACCTTTCTGATGATATAAAGAAGTCCTCCTAACTCCTTATAAAACTCTAGTTATGGGCCGGCGGGCCCTGGGGTGAAAAATTTCCCAAAAGGGACACGTGTCGAGCGGGGAAGAAAACCCATTTTTCGGGTTGGCGGGTCACGGGGTGGTGTTTGCAAATTTTCTTGTGCGGGGGAGAAAATTTCAATTTGCACCCGCTCCTCCACCTTGTTCCTCTAGGGACATGTGTCGGACTCCGAGCAAGCGGGGAGAGATGAGAGAAGGGGGGCGGCAAAGAAAATTAGGAGATTTCTTGAAGGGGAGATAAGGGGAAGTTTGTGAACGGGTCGATTATCCACAGAGGAGGTTTTCCCAAGGCAGGGGCGTGAGTGCGAGGCCGTGGGAGGAAACACAAAAAAAAATCCAAAACAAAAATTTCAAAAGGAAAACGTCAGCAAGGGTTCCGCCCCTCTGCTGTCACCCCATGGTGCCATATGATAGCCTATGATTGGATGCATGCCGATAGGCGGTGGGGGAAATTTTAAAAAATTTCCCCAAAAATTTTCAAATTTTTTTCTAAGTTTTCAAAGGGAAATTTTTAGGCCGCGGGCCCGTCAGGAAAATTTTCCCAAATTTTCCCGCCAAGGAAGGAAAACTTCAGAGGGCCATAAATTTTGATAAGAAGCTCAGTTTTGGGAAAACAAGGACTTTATAGAAATCTCTCAATGCCCTCTTTGCACAAGAATCATAAATTTTAAATTTTGATAATTTTTAAGCAGTCAATTTTACAAAAATGTTCTTCAGGATTTTTAAAAGCAAACTGGTAAATTTTGACTTATAAATTTGGTTAAATTTGATCTCCTCCGTCACTCAACATGCCAAAGCAGACATGGATGATTGTTCTAAGAAGTATTTAGGATGTTTTAGGAAGGTGATCTTGCTCAATTGATTTCCAATTTGAATTTTTCCAACAATTGACAGAAAAAAAGACTGCAAAATGACTGTGAAAGGTTTGGGCCAATTTTGCAATGTTTTAAAAGATTTCCTTATGTGTTTTTTTGTCAAATTTGAGTTCCTTGATATTATAGCATGCTAAATTTTAATGTTTCAAAGTTGATTATTATGTGCAGGCTCAAACTGTGCATTTTAATTAAATTATTTGCCAGTTTTAAAAATTTACAATGAGATCAAATTAAAAGGGGTCCATCTAACTTTTTCATCATTCAAGTATGGAATTTCATTTCTAATCTAGTCTAATACATTCAGTTTTTTTAATCAAACCATTCAAGATCAAAATGCAATACTGAATTCAATTTTATACATTTCCAAAAGATACAAATCCTGTATTATTCCCACATACATTTCTTCCTTTCAAACAGAGATTTAACTATCTCTTTTGCCATGCAATAAAACATTGAATTCATTCCATGCTAGCCTTAAATGTTTTCCTTCTTCAATCAAACATTAAAATAAGAATGCAGTTTTCTATCCTTTCCAAAATCATACATTTTAAACAAGGCAGAATAATACAATTTCATCTCACGTGTTTCTTCCTTTTTCCACTTTCCAAAATAGGGATTCCAATCACAATTTGATGTTCCAATTCAAAACAACAATGCATATGAAGAAAGGTATTGCAATCCTTTATTGACTTCAATTATACAACTTTACATATTTCAATGTTTGAATGTAAATAACAGATTTCTATTTCTTCTTTTCAATAAAACATAACAGTAGTATAAATATCTTTCACATTTCAAATATTTAACTTTCATGTCTTTCTTTCAAAATCCATAAACAAAGTATGTCTCTTCTTTACAATTCAAATTACAGCTTTCATATCCAAATACAAACATCTTTCCTTCACAAAAATATTACAATTTCATCCACTTTAAAGTGGAAAAGGTTACAATAAAATATATTTCACAAGGGACTGACAAAAATGTCTTCTTCTGCTCAAGAACAACAACATGCAAGTTTCCTTTTTCTTCCAATTTGATCACAACAAAAGTGGGGGAAAGGCAACGCTCTCCACCCAACCAAGACATCCAATGAAAGTAGAATCCATCCTTCATCATTAGCCCTTGAGCCCCAACCATAATACAATAAAAGGTGTGATTTAACCCATGGAAACAAATGGCTTCCAAAAAACACACAACATTCTTTCAACATGCATATTTCAATATAAAACATAGTCCAAACAAAAACAACAGTTTACAACTACATTTGCAAACATTCAAACAGAACTCAGGCTTGATCATGTAAGCCAAAGGAGCAAGGACTATGGGGGAAGCTACTTATGCCTCCCAATGGGAATTGGGCATCCACTGTAACAAAATACCAATAAAATTCACCAAACATATCCTTATGCCCCCCACAATCCCTCCTTGTCCCCCACAGATTTCCTTATGCCCCCACAAAGTAAGAAATGCAAGCTATTTCTTTTCCATGGTGGATCCCAAACCCAAAATCCCTCCACAAGAATTCTGATGCCACTGGCATTCCCTTATGCCCCCCCACATGAATTCCCCATAGCCTTCTCCTACACCATTCCTATGGCAGTCTACCCAAACAACCAACAAATAAACAAAACATACACCATTCACACAAACACAACAAGAAATAACAGCATAAGAGAAGAGCTAAGCTCCTACCTCTCCATGGTAGATTTTGTTTCTAAACAAAAAGCTTTCAATGCCAAGAATACAGTCCCAAAATCAGCAAGAAAATGTGCCCCAAAAGGAAGTATTCCAAGGTTCAACAACCCAAAACAAAGTAAAGAGTTTGAATTTTATAGAAGAGGGAAGAGAGGAGGATGATGTGGATCCATGTAGGATGCCACATCACACATCCTCAACTCCAACACAAAAGACAAATTTCATTCTCCCAAGAACAATAAAGAGGTGGGTGAAAATATGACAAATTTACTTACACACTCCAAAAATCCCACACCCCAAAGGACTGAAGTAAATAACATGTAAGAAGAGTGTAATTAAAACATGCAACATGATCCATAAAATGCATTTAAAAAGGGCTAAAATCAACCCTCAAACCATAGGTATGGTTGGTAAATAAACTTAAGAGGTATGGGACAAGTTTTACTTGTCCCACAAGCCTCCAAAAACAACCTCCAAGGACAAATTCGAATTTCCAAGGAGGTGGAGTGTTTCATACTCCAAAATCTGACTTACACAACTCTTACACATACTTACACATCCCTTACATATTTAATACAAAGAGCCAACAACTTCCATTATTACTTTCTCATATCCCAATTTGATTTATTTAACTTTTAACCATATGTTTTCTCACATTAATTCTCCACAACTTAATTAAATAAAAGAAAGGGACACATCACTAATAAAATACAGAAAATAATAATAAAAAGGAACCACATTAACAAAATATACAAAACCCCTTGTTCACATTCAAAGGTGATTCCCCCCATGGGAATACCTAACAAAATGACACACACACACAAAACATGTTTCCATGGTGATCATGTTGAATTCATCTAGAATTCCAATGTGGTTGGTCTCCAATCCCTCGATGTTTGTTGTGATATTTAACCTGCAAAACACAAATACCTCCTTCGGCCTCGTGGCCATATCAGAACATCCAACATGATATAAATAAAATCAAAAAATCATCTAAATATGTGAATCACAACAACATCAAAGAAATTTAACAATATCACTTACAATCTATATCCACAACTATATCATCATCATATAATGTCCATTTCTAAGTCTACTCACAATATCCAAAAATCACATGCCCAAACAACATTCACAATATATCCATGTCAAATAGTATCTCATCATCCACATATAAAGTGTCTCTAATAATCATGATGCATCATAACCAAATCAAGATCAACAATAATCCATGATCAAATGTCTAACATCATACTAAATCAAAGCATAATAATGTCAATAATGTAATTAACGATATCAAGATCGGTATCAAAAGGGTGTCAAAGGTAAGTGGGAACTACGAGTTTCTGTCGAATTTATGGTGGCACACCAAAAATATCACACTCAAGCCAATGTAATGGATAAACTTTCAACAAGATTTTGGATAGACATTGAAAAAAATCTGTGATGTTGGAAGGAAAGATTGGGATGAAAAAGTGTCAGCTGTACTTTGGGCATACAAGACTACTTATAAAAGGTCGAATAAGGAAACACCCTTCCAATTGGCGTTTGGCATTGAACCAAGATACTACTAGTTGAATTCATGTTACCGTCCTGTGTATAGAGTGTGAAAGTGGACTAGATGATGAATAGGTTGTTGAAGAGAACATTGATAAACTAATGACATTATATGAGAGGCGCTCCATTACGTGTTAAATCCATAATAATAAGAAGACATGGCATGATAGGCACATTACTAACAAGATGTTTAAAGTTGGAAAGATGGTCCTTCTCTATGATTCCAAGTTTGTGCGCTACCTAGGAAAATTGAAAGTGCATTGGTTGGTACCTTTTGTAGAAACCAAGATACTTGAATCGGGAACTTGCCAATTATAGGCGTTGGATGGAACCATGTTTCCTGGTTACTTTAATGGGAGTAGGATGAAGCCCTACTATGAATAAAGCTTCTTGGTGTTTGACATAAGGTAGTGTCGCCATTTAGATTAGGTTTCCTTTTCATGTGTTTCTTTTTAATCATTTCTATGCTTTGTTGTTTTGTTTTCCTTTGTTTGGTTGTAGCAAGTCTTCTTTTGCATAGGAACTTGATTACTATCTATTGATTTTATGTGCAGAGGACCATACATACTTTTAGTGTAAGGTGAACCAATTGCAAGTGCATGAAAGAGAACAAAAATTCATAGGGGTTGGGATTTATAAAATTTGGAACATTTGAGGGTGTTCTTTGAAGTATTTCCATAGAAGGAAAAGTTACTACAGGTGCTAGGGATGAAGGTGCTCTTAAGGAAATTGCTTAGGATGAAGACCATGCATGAGAAAAGGGTCATGAGTGTAACACAAGGCAGGAAATGACATGGTGAATTATTTGGCATAAGGCATAAAGAATTATGTACTTAAATGCATGGAGGCACGTGTAAGGAGGTTTGTGGCCTTAGAAGTAGTGGGGCATGCCAGAAGGTTACGGCGAAGCATAGAAGAAAGAAGTGAAAAGTAGGAAAAGGTGTAATTAAAGCTAGGTATGGTGGTAGGTAAGGAGCAATTAATGTAGGAAAATTTGGAAAAATATATAAAAGGAGTGCAAATGACTTCATTCTTACCTTGCATGTTTTGAGTATTCGAGCCTTGGATAGTGAAATTAAGGGTGAATGAGAACAAAGTGTGATTGCGAGACGATAAGTACATCAAACCAGTTGAATTTGGTCATGGTTGTAGTGGAGCTCATTCATGGGAAGTGTGAGAGCAAGTAAAAGGTGTGAAGATTAGGGTTCGAGGACCTAGTGTTTGGAAAAAGAAACTAAAACTAGGGCATGCAAGTTTGGGGTAAAAGAGGTAGCAAAAGGAAGAAAAAGGTAAGGATAAGTTGTGAAAGTTAGTAATGGCACCAAAAATGCACTGCAACAACCGCGAGGGGGAAAAGGAAGAACATGACGAGAAGTAGAAGTGGAAGAAGCACCAAAAGAAATATTCTCTAAAATATATTATCCTAAGGGTGTCATTATGGGGGATGTTTAGGAGTCTCAAGTTTGCAAAAATTAAGGTGAGAGATTATAACCATTGCACCAGGTGCAAAAAGGACCCAATAGAGAAGAAGTTGGTGAAAAAGACCACTTTGTGAATTGAATATGATAAACCAATTTACGATGATGAAGGGTACAATACTTTTAAGAAAGTTGGAGTCTTGTAGATTTATGAGTCAACATAATTTCACAAACCAAAATATATATATCAATGGATGATGTCAAGAGTCCATGAGGACATCTTTACTTTGTAGGAAGGAGAGTACAAATCATCGTGCCACTCATTAGGAGACTTATATGATTATGAAGCTCGGGTATAGAAATTTCATTCGATATATAGATGATGACATAGGTGTGAAGGCCACTTTGTTATTAATATTGATTATTAGAAAAGAGGGCGCACGATGGACATATCTAAGGTAAGCGACCCTGTTTTGAAGATTATCACATATCTCTTAACTAAATTTAATAACCAAGAGATTTAGGGCCAAATAAATAATAAATGGATCCACATTTCATTAAAGATGGTAGAGGGTCTTGTCTAAAATATTGTTGCATTCTTTGCAAAATGCATTATCGAGGAAGTGCGCACATGCAATAAGATTTCATGGGGAGAAATCCTCTTGTCGATCATACTAGCATAGATTGGGGTCCCGAGAGGGACCTAAGGACAAAATGTGGTAGTACCCGCTAAAGAATAAGTCATTGGTTGAAGGATTTGAAAATTATACTTGTGATGGAGTCACAGGAAGTCCTTACAAAATCAAGATGGAAATGTGGTATAAAAGAATTAGCGAGGATTTTGAGCATGAATGGCATGTACCAAGTAACTTGCTTACAATGTTGGATGGGATGCCATATTTTGTGTTTTACTAGCACTCTTTGCATCAAGAGTTTTTACATGAATACTAGTAAATGGAGCCCATCGTGTAAATTTTCATATGCATTTACAACATGATACTTCTAGGTCTTAGTGAACATATTTTCATATGCGACTAAGCTCATGTTTGATGCAGATAAGGTAGATTGTGACTACCACATGCTAGGAAAGACTTATGTATATTTGAGTAAGTTTGATTATATTGAGACTATGATATTAGATGATATCATCATAAATTTTATGACTTTGTTAGTAGGAAATATTTATATGGCTAAGTTGTACATATACCTTAAGCCTAGATTGGTAAATGGGAAGTATATTGAAGATGAGTTTAAACTACCTAATATACCAAAGGGAAAGCATATAACTAGTCTTGGGAAGAAGCACGATCCCACCCCTCCAAGGATAGAGGAGGAGGAACAACCAAGAAGGATCGGTCTCTAGGGAGAGAATAGAAGTTGGTTATGGTTTTTACGAAAGATGGTTTAAAACCCGTAAGTGAGGATTACAAGGGACGACGTGCACATCAATGGACATGCTAACGACAGTGTGAAGAGATCTCGGGAGGAGCGAGCATCAACCGAATGTGCATGAAAAGATTTGAAACACGGGTAGAACCTGGTTAAGCCATAAAACTCTCCTCTATCTCATAGATCAAATGGGGTGTACATATAGGAGGTGCTAAGTAACCCCCAATGCTGCAATCATGACAACTTGAGTAGAGAGGGGGAGTTACATTCCTAGAATAGAAGTGTAACTCCCAATGACGCATATGATGCTGACGCACTAACACATAAGAGAATCTCATAATGACCCCTAAATGACACATGGACCTACAATCTCACCTAAGTGAGATGACTCACCTAATGATGTGGAAAATAATACACACCAACACCCCCCCTTCATTATAACTTAGGATGAGGCGGCAAGTCAGAAATGAGAAATGGGTCTTGGCACAAAGCCTAATGAGGTACCCATGTACAAGAAAAATATCCCAAGCAATGAAGGAAAACCCAGTGGGAAAAACATCCACCAAAAGAGAACAAAACACTCTCTAATCTAAGAAAGATGCCAAAAATGGGTCCCGGCCATAGATGAGCCTAAAAAGGTACCCATGTACAAAGAGGCAATCTCTCGTAAAGAAGAAGAAGAGGGAGATGAGAGGAATGTAGAAGATGCCATGGACGGATCTGAACTCTGTAGCTCTAGGAGGTCTCCCAAAAGAATGTTGATGACGAGATCCTCGCCTTTGACCTGAAGAAGATCCATCTGTACCGAACTATGTGCCTACCCTTAGGAAGGACAGAAATGACGTGCTGGAAGTCTGCCCACTCCACAAAGGAAATGAAGCTAAAAACATGAAGTACTCGAGTGCGGGTGCCTTTGAAGTGTGACATAGGTCTAGTGAGTGAGTGCCAAGGAATCGAAGGTAATGCCACGTGCGTAGAACTGTCAGAGTGTGAAGAGTGAACACCTATAGAAAGGATGTCCACGTGATGTGAAGGGAACAAAACATCCTCCACAATAGAAAAGGGATCCACAGCTGAGGGTGGATCAATGAAGGTCTCCAGAAAAGTGGAAGTGGTAAGAATCCCAGAAGGGGCACTCCCAACAACGGAGATGATGAACTCCTCTGAAACACTTGTAGATGGATGAGGGACCTATAGTGCATCACAAGTAGACTCTACGAAAAGATGACTAAGGTTAGGCAGATACTTGTCCCAATGAGGGGGCTCAACAAATAGAAGAGTGATGTTAGATAGGTATGAGTCATCTAAGGAAGGTAGAGGAGTGAAGTGGGCCTCACACACTTTGGAAGTGAAAAGGAGGTAGGTGTAATGATAGTGTGAGACTAAGTAGGAGCTGCTTGATATCGATGAGATGTGGGATGTGACAACACATGCGGAATAGTGAGAGAAAGAGGAGAAGAGTCCTCTGTAGTGCTCTCGACATCAAAACTGGGTGCACAATCCTCATCATCAGAAGTAGAACCAAGCGAGTCTGTATCAGTGGTAATATCATCACATGAAGAAGAGGAGACAACTGAATCAAGTAGTAGCAACAATGGCAGTAGTATGTGAAGTGTCTCCATAGAGGGACTGAAGAATGCTCCAGACATGGTGAGGTGGATCTGAGTCTGCCACGTGAAACCAGAGAGATCGAGAGACATGCATCATCATGTGACCAAAGACATGGTCACATTTATCAAGGAATTCCTCTAGATGACGATGATCAGTGAGTGCAGGAACTAGCTCAAGTAAGAAGGGTGAAAGACCCTCGTGAGCGAAGTAACGTTCCATGGAAGCATGCCAAGTTGAATAGTTCCCTCTCCTGGTGAGAAGTGGCGAGAGGCTGTAAGGTGATCCTACAACGCTCAAGTCTAGAAAGAGAACTCTCCATGATGAAAAATGCAAGATGCACAAAAGCAAGATGTCGGACTCGGTGATAATGCGTTTGCGTGTGTAGGCCCAAGAGTACAATCAACCCCCCCAGAATGTGGCACTTTATAAAGTAGTGCATTTACAAAAATGACAATGCCATCACGTAATGTGTGGAAAATCATGCAACTTTGACTAAAGAAGCGCTCAAAAATGAGTAGCAAGTCAAAAGTTATAGCATTAAAATGATTCCCAACTGATGGAAAAATGCACTAGATGCTGCAAACACATTAAAAAAGTACATGAGATGGGTGCAAAGGGTATTGTGTGGGTACTCGTTGGAAATGGCACAAAATTTTAATGGAGGTTTATTTTTTGCGAGGGGATTAGCCTCCTGCCAACCCGGACCTCGCCCTCTGTCTTCGACACTCGAAGGAAGGATGATAAAACAAGCCAAAAACAACCTTAAAAATAGTTACAATGCCATGAATGTTTTTTAATGACCTCAAAACATTAAAAAGAGGATAATGATAAGAAATGTTTTTTTAATCACCCTAAAACATTAAAAAGAAGGTGATGGCCCACGTTTTGGAGTTTAAAGGAGAAGCCATGTGGAAGAGAGCTGGGAAAACCACCAAAAAGGCCAGGTCCACGTGGAGGCAAGTTGCTTAAGCTGTCTATGCGGGGCAAAAAATGTCGAGGAAGCTCCAAAAATATGTGAGAGGAGGCCACGTGCTGAGATAGAGGTGTGGTAGGTCGTGGAGATGCTGCAGGTCGCACAAGTCGAGCTGGTCAGAGACCCCAAACCGCCAAAAAGCCAGAAAAACAGTTGTGAAGACCCAAACCGCCCTCAAATGGCTGTGAAGACCACGTGTGGGGCTGGCTGTAGGCATGTGGGAGGTCTCAGAGACTATGGGAAACGATCTGAAGATGCAAAAAAACATTTTCAAGGTAGGTCGAATGAAAAACGTGCCAAGGTTTGATCCAAAAAAGGTTGAAGCGACCAAAATAGGGAGAGATAAAACATTTTCCAATGCTGAGTCGACTAGAAGGAGCAGGTGTGTGGAGATGGAGCAGAAAATAGCAAGGCTTCTTTGCGAGAGGAGACTAACGCATGAGGTAGTGTCGAACATGCATGTAAACACGTTGAACCATGTAAAGCCGTATCACCAAACAAATGTAGCATGGTGAGTAAAAACATCCATGTATAGGTAGAAATGAGGCCTCCAAATCAATGCAAAGGATATGAGTCGGTTAATGCAACTGGACGGGCTGGTAAACCAGTGAGTAACTCAAGTCACCGGAAGACCGAATCATGCATGAGCAATAAAAAATGAGCCTCCAGATAATAATAAAAAAACTGAAACTCAGATTTTAAGCACTCAAATAGCACCCAAAAAACTGCAAATCACCTCTAAAGACTACATGCAAAAACCATAAAACTACAAACACTACAACCGTAAAACCACAAAAACTGCAAACCTCGGTATGAAGCCGAATCAATGCACTAAGGCACATGACGGAATATCCATTACGACACATGCAACAAGAACTGGATATCACACCGGAAGCCGAGAAAACACACACATAAATTCTGAAGGGTACACGGATCCACAAGATCCACTCTGATACCATGAAAGAGGGTTTAAAACCGCAAGAAAGGATCACGAGGGATGACGTGCACATCAATAGACATACGAATGACAACATGAAGAGATCTCGGTAGGAGCTAGCATCAACCGAATGTGCATGAAAATATTTGAAACATGGGTAGAACCTGGTTAAACCATAAAACTCTCCTCTATCTCATAGATCAAATGGGGTGTACATATAGGAGGTCTTTGAGTAACCCTGATGATGTAATCATGACAACTTGAGTAGAGAGGGGGAGTTACATTCCCATAATAGAAGTGTAACTCCCAATGATGCATATGATGCAGCGACACGTAAGTGAATCTCATAAAGAACCCTAAATGACACATGGATCTATGATCTCACCTAAGTGAGATGAATCACCTAATGATGTGGAAAATAATACACACCAATAGTTTCAAAAAGCACGACACGTTTAAATTAGCGAGGAGCCACATAGTGAAAAAATAAAGGAGTTTGGTTCAATGATAGTGCAAAGGATGGAATTTATGGAGGGCATGATCTCAGGCTTGGTGGGAGTAACAAGGGAGCTCAAGCATAAAGGGAAATATATGACTCTAGATGAGATGAAAGAGATAGTTGGGACAGTCCCATATATAGTGAAGAAGGGGCTAACCGGCGGAATGAGCTAAAGAGTGCAATCAATAAAGAATACCACTGAGATTTTGTACCATTTGAGGAGTAGTGAGCAACACATGTGTGCACATTATTCCATTATTTAATTCTTTGTATATTCATTCCTTATTCATTTTCATAATTGATTCTTTATATCCTTGAGAGATAAGTCAAGAAACCCCATTTTCGAGGACAACAATGTAATTAGTGTGCGGTAATGTTGGACTGAAAATGGGTAAGTATGAAGAATGCGTGGGATAATGAGGATCACAAGTGGGGTGCGTGAACATGCACAAGGGCCAGTTGAAGTGGTGTGCGCCCAGAAAGTCAGATTTCAAGACTTAGCTAAATTTTTTGTTATGGGCTAAAAATAGAAAAATTGAGTTGGAGTGTGGATGACGTAATGGAGGAAATCAATGAAGCTTGGTAGCCAACGAACATCTATCTTTTGGATAAATTACATGCAAAGTGAAGATGAAAGGTCATGCATGGATCGAGGCTATTATTAGGATTAAAGAAGTCTTATTTATAAGATAATCTATTATTATCTCCATTGTAAAAGCATGCAACTATTAACGCATGGCTATTTTGAGCATGTAGTCTATTTTGAGAATGCATGGGTAGTGAAGGAAAGTACCCACCAATGTATATACTTTTTGTACTTCATTGTATTAGACACACGTGATGTAGTAGTGTTATGATGTCTGCATTGTATTGACATGCATGGCTATATGAACACATCTTTTGGATGTTATGTATCAAATTTCTTTTATGTATTTGTTCCTATGAATTAATGGATAATTGTGGTTGGATTATGATCATTGATTTATCTTATTATGGGGATGTGATCCTATAGTTGATCTTAGTCATAGTGATCTAATATGTTTCCTTATTATATGTGTTTCCATTATAAGCTCATGATATGATGTCTATTATGATCTGCACTTAAATGTATGCTTTGATATTGGTAATTATGGATATGCATGCTATCTTCTTGACAAGACAACACAAAGGAGGGACCTTGTAGCTTCCCATGCTTCGGGTGAGTGCTTATATTTGTCCGAATGAAGTACCAACGTGCATAAAAGTTAAGTGTAAATAAAATACTACATGCCACAAACATGGACCACCCATAATATCACAAGATAACCAAGGCCCTTAGGCCTGACCAGAGTAGAAAAAAACCATACTCACAACTAGAAAACATGTATGAAAAGTAAGTTTATCCAAATTTGATGAACAAAGAGCATATGATATAAAAAGAGCTACTAATAAGCTGTAAGCACTTAATAAAACACATGTTAGTATTGTTAGTCTATAAGAGATTAAATACACAATATATATGTAACCAAGTGAAATGAGGAAAGAAAGGAACTATAATGGAAATACAACACCTGCATATAGGATGTAAAAGTAGATGCCCCCAAAGTTTAACATTCTAAGTAAAGGCCGAGGCCAACACCTATCATTGTGTATAACTCTATGGATGTATTGTATCATGATCAATATACCAAGTGAATTTATGTGTGTAAAGAATAAATTTTATCTATCAAACCAAATGAGTAAGAAACATGTATAATATAAATTCCAAATAATGTATGGTATAACATAGGTCTTGATTTTGTATTTTTACAAAAAGGGGTTTTTTTTTGAGTCCCTCCTTGAAGGAATAGATAAACACCTATTCTATAAATATAAGGAAGGATGATCCAAGAATTCCCTTATGAAGGGGAAGAGATAGATATTGTGCAACTAAAGGATGGGAAGAAAGATTTCCCCTTGTGTGTGTGTGTGTGTGTGTGTGTGTGTGTGTGTGTGTGTGTGTGTGTGTGTGTGTGTGTGTGTGTGTGTGTGTGTGTGTGTGTGTGTGAGAGAGAGAGAGAGAGAGAGAGAGAGAGAGAGTTGAGGTTCAGGTGTGAAACCACTCCTCAACATTCAAGTTGCACTTACAAATAGAGTGTGTTATCAAGAAACATGTGGGGATAACAAGAGATTTATCCCAAGAGAACCTTGTGAGGAGGTAAAGTAAGCTAGCTGAGGATGATGGAGGGCAAGCCTTGAATGTTTCATTATCATGCATAGGAAGTGGACTATTGAAGATTCAACTTGATGGGATGAATGAAGGAGAGAAACAAAGGGTTTTCAAAGTCATGTGTGTAAATTTTAGGAAAAACCGTTGTTCCTTTCTGATCCACTTGTAGTGTTCTAGATTTCTCCTATGTAGGAATAGTTTTGGTGTGAGAAATATTACTAGATGTAGAAACATTTTTATCAAGTTTAGAACTTCCTAGAGGTATATGTTTTGGAAGAGGTGAAGTAGATCTATATACATGTCATGTCTCATAGGTGATGATACCTTTTTCCTATAATAACATAGGCTTATGATCTAACACATAATAATCATTGTCATGATGTCCATTAATAATATGAAATTTTCCTACCCGTTCATGATTCATTGTGAACCGAATGAGTATTTGTTTCATGGGGAAAACTATCCTTGAATCTTTAACGATTCGACAATCTTCCAATTGTGAATATGGAGTGTGGAAAGATTACTCCCCTACACTCGAAAGGGATGATCCCCACCCCAAATTATCTTCTATATAGGATCCATTTACAGATCGGTGGATGTGAACACCACACATACATTGGGCCCCAGCACGAGGAATCTAATCTCTATATGGGTAATGGGTGACCCCCAATTAGATATATAGTGTGTTCCAGTCATGGGGTATCCATTAGGGGATTGGATATCCATCCATCCCATCTACCTCCATAGGTGGATACTAATCTAGACTATACTAATCAGATATGGGAGAGTAGAGCCATATCTATAGGGGCCTACATGCACTCGTATTGCATATAGAGTAGAGATATATAAGACATGTATTTTTATATTTCTTATAGCATGAGGGTTTTGAAATGACTTGCATCCTTGTACAAAAAAATCCCTCATGGCCGAGATATTACAATGAAATAAGAAGAGAACAATCTTGTATGCAGAAAAAAGCAAAAACCAACAAGGCCCAAAATGAATCTATCTATCTATATAGGGTTGAGGGATGGGGAAAGTGGGCTGGGAGAAAACCCTATATCATGAACTATATTGGGCGGTGCCATATCTCTCTCGCCCCCTTGTCACATCATGATCTTGACACATCTACTATAATACATCGTGAACCCTAGATAAAAGCAAATGACCGTTCTCACATTCAAACCTATGAGGAGGGATATGATCATATATTAGTAACCAAATCACTCTCTTGTTAAGTAGTTTAGGTAATATGTCATTAGGCCTATCACAAGCCTTATTAAAATATATGGGATTCCACTTAGGAGGAGATGATTTTTTTACTCATTGATTAGGTTTAGGATGAGAAAAAGTACTAGCATAATGTAATAACTTCACTTGATTATAATTGTGTATAGGATTCTGACGCATGTTAGAATCATGTGTAACATAAGGGGTTGTAACATTCACATCTAAAGTCATAGGCTTATATTACGCATAACATCTTGTTTTAAATCAATAAAATATGAGCGAGAGATCGAGGAATGAATCACAAGCATCATAATGTAATTTTTATTTTAGAGATTTTATAAGTCCTCTACAAAATATGAATTACATCTCTAAGTCACTAGTTGATATACAAGTAAATGCATGTTTACCTTAAAACAAAGATATAATTAGCTATAAATTCAACTTCATCATGATGTAAAGAAGGAAAAAACTCATATGTGGCCCTAAATATTTTATTGAACTATGATGAGCTAAGAATGCATCATAAAGTTCTACAAAAGTACTTAAAATCCATTAGGTAGATGAGTAAACTAAGAGAGATCATCACTAACAAGACTCCTAGAGAAAACATTAAGAAGCGTATTATTATTTTCATAAGGAGCCATGATTGTCATATAATATTTGAAATGTATACAAGGATATGAAGTGCTATCAAATAATTAGAATTTGGGTATTAGAAAATTATTAGGGAATGATATTTGAAATATTCTACATTAAATAGGATTTCCTAGAATAATATTAGAATTGACACTAGCATAATAGGACTTGCTTTCTAAATTCAATGTGCAGATATTTATTTGTAATTAACCTACTACATACATAAGAGAAATCACTTCTTGAGGAGGTATAACATAATCACCTAGAGGTTAATTCAAAGGTTTCACCCTACCATTAATAGTAGCCATAAGAACACTATTAAGTCTAGGAATATTATTGAGCGATGAGCCATTGGAAGTTAGGGTAAATGGAATGGGCTTGGGCTCATGAGTAGTCTCTAAAGGGATATCAACATCAACAATAAGTGTCACAATAACACTAGGATATGTATCGACATGTGTTATAGGTGCAATGAGTGAAATATCAACTTGCTTCTTTTTGCTAACAATATCACTATGCACATTAGTATCTACAAGTGGAAGAGAAGAAGTACTAGTAGAAACATCACACTTGCTTGTAAGAGGAGAAATAGAAACACAATGTGTATCAACCAAAACATGATTCATATTAGAATTTTTGAATTCATGAGAAATGTAATCATTAGGCTAAGAAACATCATTTTTCACACTTAAATGGAGCAATAGAAGTGAAATGGTCATTATGTGTAAGCAAACTAGAGATGCTACAATCAAGCCCATTATTTTTGTATTTTCAACTAATGCATCATCATGGTTGTAAATATGGTGCATTACTTCCTCTCCATTATCAGAAACATAAAGGAAATCATCAATCAATGTGTAAATAGAAGGAAAATCATCTGTATGTGCACTAGAAGTAGTAACATCATTATCGAATATAGGTCATCTATAGAATTAGTGTGATGATTTGTATGTAAAGGAGATTTTTTTATCATGGTCACTACTCCAGCCTACAAGGCTATCCCTAATGTTTACATGTGTACTAAGATCATCATCACAAATGTAATTATAAGAAGAATGTGGTGTATGTGTATGCAAAATGTTAGGTACAATTGCCGAGATCATTAGTGAATAAGCTCTTCTAGAAATTTGAGAAATTCAATAATAAGAGAGAGAAGGTAAGAAAAATTATTGTTAGCTTTTATCATAATATGGTAGAGATACTTTTAAAATTATGTTTGGTAGGTAGGTTCATGCTTAATATAGTCATAAAAGTAAATAGGGGAGTCGAGGAAGTGCTATCAATGATATCAAAACCAATAAATCAAAAAGTGAATGATATGAAATAGATAGCTTAACTAATCTAAATAGGGAACAATTACATTATAGAATTGTACAAAACATGAATGCAAAAATTGAACAATGTTGCAGAGATCATATTATAACAAAAACAATATAATATTGATTGAATAATGCTTGAGCAGATTACACAGTGAGTAAGATTACAATATAAAGGATAATGAACTCCTTAATACAAGGATTCAACTCCAATCTTCAATCCCACAATATACTCTCTTATCTCTCATAGAATCTCTCACACAACACTCAAATAGAGACTTGAGTTATTTATTCAACAAACTCACAACTAATACAAATATCCTATATTACTAGTAATGAGTTGATTAACAACTCATATTAATAATATTAAAATCTTTTATTTTCCACACACATGATATTAATATAACAATATTAATATCTCACTATAACACTAACTTACTAATGTAATATATTAATATTACATTTTACAAATAATAATGTGAGCACTAATCCTAATATCATTCGTAACATTCCCCCTTAGTGTGAACATGGATGAGTTCAATCTAGTACTGCTCATGATATTATGGTTTTCAAAGAGTACCATAAGATCAGAGAGGTTTTCTAGTGGAACCATTAACCACTCTTTATGTGATTTTATAAGATATTCACAAACTCTCAAATTAGTTTTCTAGTGGAACCATTAACCACTCTTTATGTGATTTTATAAGAGATTCACAAACTCTCAAATTAGTTTTCTAGTGGACCACCAACCACTCCATATCAGCATACATGTTTCCCCACTCACATTTTACATTCAAGGGAAAATACAAGGAATTTCTCACATATTAAAATACTTTGAACATGTATGATCCATCTATTCTTATTTGCATACAATGGAAATTAAAACACATGACAAAAATAAATGCCACAAATTCATTGTGTGGCCTCGTCGCTTGTGGTTGGCGAGAGGTCATTGATTAACCTCCTTCCTCTGTTGCCTCCTTCCTCCATTATATGCTGCTTTAGTTACTCAAATTTTTTTATCATGAAGCTAAAAAATACCCCCCAAAAATCGACGTCACGTATAGGATAAAATGCATCCAATTATTGAAAAAAATACATAAATGTACTATGCACCACTTTTTTTGGTTTCAAATCCCTATTTTGATTTTCCACGTTTCTCTTCAACTAGAAGCGGGTTTTGTAATTGTTTTCCAAAAGTTTCATATAATACAAATAAACAATCCTAAAAAATTCAAAAGATTCAAAATCTGGTTTTTTGAGAAAGAATCGAATAGTCGTTTATTTAAATATCGAGAATCTAGAAAATGGCAATGAAAGCTTAAAAACTCTTAAATTTGCATCTAGAGGCTGCGGTTTTCCTGCGATGAATCTCATAACTTGTCCAAGTCTCGATATGATGCTAGATGATATGAAATATATAGCTTAACTAATCTAAATAGGGAATGTAATTAAATTATAGAATTGTACAAAACATGAATGCAAAAATTGAACAATGTTGCAAAGATTATATTATAAGAAAAAATATAATATTGATTGAATAAAGCTTGAGTAGATTACACGAGTTAGTAAGATTACAATATACGGGATAATTAACTCCTTAATACAAGGATTCAACTCCAATCTTCAATCCCACAATATACTCTCTTATCTATCCTAGAATCTCTCCCAAACCCATCAATCCCTCACACAACACTCAAATAGCTGTGTGAGTTGTATATTCAACAAAATCACAACTAATACAAATATCCTATATTATTAATAATGAGTTGATTAATAAATCATATTAATAATATTACAATATTTTATTTTTCCACACACATATGATATTAATATAACAATATTAATATCTCACTAACACACTAACTCACTAATGTAATATATGAATATTACATTTTACAAATAATAATGTGAGCACTAATCCTAACATTATTCCTAACAATGAAACATTAAAACAACTAGGGTTAGGGATACGATATTCGATTAGTGAGGTTCGGGTTCACAAAATGATTTCACTTTTTGTGAATCTTTTCATTCCTTTTTAAGTTTTAAGAATGGTTCTAATTAACATACATAAAAAGAATGAAATAATGTAACAATTGGATATTCTGATTTAATTAATTTCCAACATTAATTTCACAAATCAGAATAACAATTTTAAAAGTGACTATTTATCTAGTGACTATAAAAAACATAAGGGAGAATTGCACTTCGTTAATTCTATGTAAATATCGAAGATTACGGTGATATGAATGTAGGAACAGGATGATCGAGACCGAAAATGCTTTGTTACAAAAACTAGTACCTGAAACTGAACTTGGTCAAAACCATACAGCTAGGTCAAATTCATCAGTATAGTCCTAACCATTTTGTATGGTCTTGGACGTGTTTGTAATCTAGGTATGAAACTTCCTGAGTGCTTCGCTTTCCTAGAAATGAACTTTGTTATTTCGGTCTTCTTCACTCACCTTCAGAGTGGCTCTATAAACTCTTCTCAAACCCTAGAACCCTTGTAGTGCAAGGAGCTCCTGCAAAAAAAATTTAGGTGGGTTTTGGACACACATATACACCACCAACATTTCCACTACCCCAAAAAGGTCTCAAACTACAAATCATTATCCTAGTATTTGATATCTACTGTAGTGCAATCAGAACTTGACAATCGTGCTTTGAAAATGCTTTTTTTGAGTTTCACTCTTGCTCAAATACTTAGAAAGGGTCATTTTGCTTACTTGTAGAATGAATATGGAGAATCCTATATCTAGAAGGAGACTTTAAACCTATAGATGGTTTCTCCTAATGGATGTGCATGAGTTATTTCACGGTTTGGGGAGATTAGAGTTGTGATTGCTTTTACATGAGGAGTTCTTAAAGTGCAAGGTTTTTACTTATGTGTATATGCTTATAAGGGTTATTATTTCATGAAACGAATGGGATATATTTTCTCATAATAATGTGATAGAATTGAAAGAATTATCCTAAAGCATGTCATTCTAAAACCATACAGTAGGGTCGGCTTGTAGATTTGTACAACTCAATTGAAAATGACAGATTTTTGTCAGGGATGGAAAACATGTTTTGACTTTATGGGTCGGAGGATGGATGTTTCTAGATGTATTTTATGTTGTTAAACTTCAGAAATTGATAATAGAGAGGTACACAAAGATAATAAAGTAGTCAAAGAGATACCATGGTGTGCTAAGCAAGAGTGAGGAGAGTGCATTTATACATGCAAGTGTGCAATGTCAAGATCAACAATGTCAAAGGATATATTGCCAAAATTGAGTGTCTAGACAAACACCAAATACACATCGAACTTTAAAACAATAATATACATAAACCAATATGTATGGAGACAAATTCTAATTCCTATGGTTAGAGATTATGGTTTGTAGCCTTAATTCCTTAATTGAAAACTTTATATCCAACTATCTTCATTGAAATAGGGGATTAATTTCTTCCTCATTATATAGGTGATTTTGAAGTGTATACTAAAAAACATCATTACAAGTGTATCATACAACTTTTAAAATTTTGAATTTTGAATTTATTAGCATCTTCATCCATGAGCATACTTATTCACAATGTCATTTGGTATGTAAATAAATTTTATAACCATCTATAATGAAAAAGGATGTTTCTTTTCAACCCATTTCTTTAACTTCTTTTTCAAATGAAAACCTTGTTTCTCAATAACTTATTTCAACCACTTCATCGCTACAATGCTCTCTTGCCAATTTTTATTTGAATTTTTTTTATCACACAACACAACACATGTTTATACGTATTACACATTTTCTATAACAATATTTTGACCCGTCTTTATGCTTTATGAGGAATTTTCATATTTTTTTAATCGGCTAATTTATCCTAAATTAGAATTGAAAGGGATATAATTAGTATTTAAATATTAAATGTGTAAATATCCAATAAAATTAATAAATAAATTATTCATCATTGAGATCTGAAAATAAATGTGAAATTTTAGAAATAAGTTTCATTTAATTAGGGATGGTAAAGAACAAGAGGATCATTTTAAATATATAGATTTATTCTCTACAAGCTAATCTAGATTGAGGGATGGGTCAAACAGGTTGTAATAGAGGTGAACATGCTTCATCTTTAAAAGGCACCCTATATCCTTACTAGACACTAATATATGGCGCTTATAATTTAGTATGATGCCAATATGGGCACCTAATTAATTACTGTTAGGATAAGATTTTTGTGTTTTAGGAGTTGAGGTATTTTTTGGTTATGTGTAAATCTTTAATTTTTAGAAATTTATTTTCAAATTGGAATTGTCGGTTAGAGTGTAATTAACTAGATATGCACTTAACTAAGATTAGATAATTATCCATTTAACCCCTAGAGGTGGGGTGTTATTTCTATGTATTTATGACTAATTTTAGTATTATCTAAGTCTATTTTTATTATTAGGATACATTAGGGCACATGGGTTTATTAGGATCCATGATAGATTTTCATGTGTCACTTAAGCTAATAATGGCTTCTTGCATGTTGAATATATGTTATTAGTGGATTATAATTATCATATTAAATATATTTTTAGTAATATTTAGTTGACTTTATCTCATTTAGGAGTTTTAGTTCCTATTATTAGTATTTTACTCATCATGTAATTTGAGACAAGTATTGTTGTAATGTCTACATAATCCTTGTTGATTCAGAAATCAACAAAAACTTAACCAATGTCAAGTCTTAGAACAATCTCTTATCAAAATCAACAAAAACTAGCACTTTTACCTTTCTCAAGAAGCCTAAAATGCTCCCAAAAACCAAAATGCATTAATAGAATAATTCAATAGCTAAAATATCTCTAGAACTATTAGATATCACCAAATAAACATGTTAAATCATTTCCCAAAGTTTCATATCTCCATTTCTTGTCATTTCCTTTGTAGACATCTTTAATTCCTTTCGGACCTTCAAAATGTTTTTTTTTCACAAAATTCACAAAATACAAATTCATTTTCTTGAGTTTCAAGATATTATGATGCCCATTATACTTTTCTAGTAGTTCATAAAGTTTCATGCTTCAATTTTGAGCCCATGAGTTTTTATTCGTATTTTACCATTTTCACTAGCCCTTCGATTAGACTTTAAGGATTCCAAGCTTTTATGTTTGAAACAATCTACCAATGACCTGCATAATGGTACATTAGAAAATTAAACACAAAATAATATTTTATTTAGCACATTTTTGAAATCAATACATAGCTATTAAATAGCCATAAAGGTCAACAAACAACCTCCTTAAACATAGGATCTAATAACCCGTGGTAGTCATGAGTAAAAAAACAAATAATAAATTATAACCCATTTAAATGAGTATAAGGCTATAACTTAGTAAACACCTATTAATATTTACTCATAGTAAGTAATATACACCCCTTGCAAATCATAAATTCTTAACATTCCCCTTATTATTTACATGGTAGAAAAACATTCGCACTTCCTCTGCATCTTGCCGCCTCTGCCGGCTCATGATTTTAGTCTTTTATTTTACCAAACAACCCAATGCATGATGACACATCACTCGGGAAGACTTGATCTCTCACCCAAAGTGGGCAAGGGTACCAGTTCCCTCTTTTATGGCAGCTTATTTAAGAAGTTAACATGATCATACAAATATTCCAGATCCATAACCAGTAATCAAGTATAGTGCATAACATAAAATAGATCTAGATCATAACCATGTGCAATAATAACTTATACAAGAATCAAGATTAAGTTCACCATGCAAGAATCAGTCATAGATATGTCAACAACCAATATCCAGCCATAAAGATCCATTGTATTAATTACTATAAAACATAGAAGTTGAATACATACATAGTAGTGACACCATAAGTCATGCACACTCATGAACCAACAACATAACTCTATTACAGAACTCTCTCTAAACCATGCAAATAAATACATATTTATAGGTAGTGGGGACTTGCCCTTCACTACTCATGCATCCTCCAAAATATGCTACATGCTAAGAATATCCATGTGCCGCTATAAGATAATTACAAAAGCATGCAAGCTCGCTAATAATAGATTATATAATAATAGATGTAATTCTAATCCTATTAATAGCCCCAAAACTATGTATGTCGCTTGGTCTTCTTTCGTATGAGATCTATCCAAAAATAGACTTTACTTTAAACTCTAATATTCATGATCTATTTTTATCTCCAAAACCTTACTTGATCGCCGCTCTAACTGTTCATCTCCTAGTTCTATCAAAATGTGGCTAAGTCTTAAACATGTTTGGTTCGGCGCAAACCCTCACATGTTGTCTATAATACTCCACACGAGTCCTTCACACCTAACTCTTTTACATCAAAACCCTTCGTGTTTCCTATACTTAGCGTATTTTTAGGGGTCCAACATTACCCCACACTAGTTGGATTGCCACCTCGACAATTCTTCGTTCATAGGTACAACACCCCGAGATGGAAAACAAAATTGTAAAATGAGATTCACACTTGAAAGAGCTAAGGTTCTTGGAAGACCTCAAAAAATTTTTCATCTACTTCACTTACTAGCTTCTTCCACTCCTCCAACTCCTTTAAGGATTTCCTGGCATATTCTCCACAATCCCTAGCACTTGGTCAAGAGTTATTTCCTCTACCCTTACTTTTAACTCCTTAATCACCACCTCTATCTTTGTGCAAGAGCCATCAATATTGTCCATGTATTCCAGTATAGAGTTTTGGAACTCACCAATTCTCTGTTCAAGCTTTGTGCTCTTTTCCTTAACCATATATTTCTACTTCATGGTATCAATATCGGTTGAGTGCGCTCTGTTTTATTAGTTGGGGTATTTTCTTGTGTAGACTTGAGTTACTTCCCCATCCACCAGCATTACATCAATATATGGCTCAAACTTCCTATGCCTATTAAAGCCAATATCTACTTTTTTATTTGCATCCTTGAGTTGGGTGAGCATGTCCTACTGACTCAATGATCCTGGCCTCCATTACAACTTTTTATTCTTATTTTCTTCTGCAATATCTCTCTTTATATGCCCCACGTCTTTGATGTTGACCAAGAGCATGCCAACCAAGTCCTCTAGGTATTCCATCTCGTCCCCATATATTGTCATGGCACGGCTCACTAATTAAGGGCATTGTCCCAATATTTGTTTGAAAAATTCAACAATGCCATTAGCTTGCGGGTGTTAGGGTGTCGTTTTATGGTGTGCCACCATAAATTTTGCCAATTATATCTTGATTTTCTCATTAAGGAAATGAGTACCCCTATCATTTGTCAAACTCGGTGGACATCCATACCTGCGATAATGTTCTCCCACGAAACCTTTCTATTTTAGTTTTTGTGCAATCCTTTGTAGGTGTTGCTTCTTCCCACATTGTAAGCTAAGTTGTACAAGTTATAATATATCGCAATCAATCCTACATATAGGTGGGAAAATAGGACCCAAAAAGTTAATTTCCCACTTTTCAAAAGGTTGTGCACTCATGATAGGCCTCAAAGGCATTTCATCTATATGCGTAGGATTTCCAAGTCGTTGGCGGTGATCACATGCCTTACAATATTATTTACAATATTTATATAGTGTTTCCCACCACAAACCAACCAATAAAATCTTGCGTGTGGTGGCATCCCCAACATAGTGTCCACCTACAATCCCACCATGAGATTACTTTATAATAGCTTCACGCTCATGTTCAAGTACACATTGACAAAAACTTCATCCTGACCTAGTTTGTATAAGTCTCCATTGATCAACATATAAGGTGTGGCACGTATGGCAAGTTTTTCTTCTCTAAACTCTTCATCCCTTCAAAGTGACTTACTTATTTCACAAAAAGACAACAATATCTTCTAAGTCAGAGGGCACGTGGTTCAATCTGAACAAATGTGCATCTAACATTGTATCCTCAATGCTCTATGCATCCTCACCTGAATTAATCCTTGATAAATGATCTGGTCTAGAATTTCTCTTTCCTGGCTTAACCACAATTGTAAAGTCAAATTCTTGAAACAACAAAATCCAACGACATATGTGCCCTTATAAAATGGGCTTGTTCACTAAGTACTTAATTTACATGTGATCTGTATAGAAGATAAACGGTGTTTCTAGAAAATATTTTCTAAATTTATGTAGCACATAGATCATGGAAAAGGCCTCACGTTATGTAGTTGTATAATTTTATTCAGCTAGGGTCAACTTCCTTGCTTGCAAAACAAACAGGATGATCAACAATACCTTCTCCAGGCTACACGGCCATGCCAGAGGCATCCACATGCACATGAAAAGTTTTGGTCCATGAAGGAAATCAAAAAATAGGTGTTATAGTAATCATTTCCTTCAATGTTTCAAACACGCGTTGTTGTGATTCACCCCAATGGAACTTGCCTTTACTCTTTAACAATTCTTCCAAGGGCATAAAAATCCTATCATACCCTTTGATAAAATTTTGGTAATATCATGTGTGCCCCAAGAATTTGTGTACTTCACTCTTGTTAGTAGGTTCCTCTAAGCCCAAAATAACAACAACCTTAGCAGGATCCACTAACAAACCTTCTTTACAGATAATGTGTCCCAACAACATCCCAAAAGGTATAGAACAAACACACTTCTTAATGTTTAAGGACATGCTTAACTTCCGATACCTCTCAAACATAAGCCTTAAATTGTCACAATGATCTTTCACTAGCCCATAAACTATCCAATCATCTAAGTAAACCTACTTAAACTTATGAATGAAGTCCTGGAATGCCTTCACGAAAATGTATGAAAAGGCGCATGTGCATTCTTCAATCAAAAGGCATAACTGTGTATGCAAAAATTCCCCATTCAGTGGTGAAATTTATCTTCTCTTGATCCTCTTTAGCAATCCTCACTTGATGATATCCAAAAAATCCATCAGTGAAGGAGTAGATCTCGTGCCTTGTAACACCTTCCAGAATTTCTTTAATAAAAGGTGGGGAAAAGGATCATTACATAGGCGAATTTAACTCCTAGAATCCACACAAATTATTATTCTTCCATATTTCTTTATACTTATCACCATAGGGATAACCCACTCTGACTCCTCAATGGGCTCAATGATTCCAAATTTAAACATCTTATCAATTTCTTCCTTTACCTTGACACGTAAATTAGGATTCATCTGTGAGGTCTCTTCTAACTTGAGGCACACACCTTTCTTTAGCTTAATCCTCATCTTACCCAAAGAGTGATGTACCCCTTTCAATTCATGATAGCCTCTAGGAAATAAGTCACGAAATTCATGCAACAGCTCAATTATTTTGGTAACCTTTGAGTCATACCAAAAACCATCGATGACAGACTCCTTTGGCTCAAAGCATCTATCCCAATGTTGACCTTCTTCACTTTTATGGGCTCATGGTATGTACGTGCCTTCTCATCTGTCTTGTTTAATACCTTGCACATACCCACAATATAATCAACATCTAGATTCTACACTTATTCATCATCAATCACATACACCATTTTACCTTTTTCTTTTTCTAGGTAGGCATGCCCAAGTTGTTCTACATATGTCTCTTCTTCTTCCAAGCACACCTCTAGATCTGAATCACCTAGTAACTCCTGAATAAGTTTCTCAGCCTTTGAACTATCTCCCATAGTCAAGTGCTTCATAACCTGTAACACCTCATTCACTGGAGGTTTAGTAGAAAAATATTCAAAGGTCTGAATCATACTTATAGTTAATTCCTATTAATTCCTTGTTTCTCTATTCAACTATGTATAGACATACCATGTGCGTGCGCAACCTCACAAGGTGAAGTAGATATTTTACACCCACAATGAAGGTGGTAAGGCCTCCTGCCTCTCTATCTAGAGTATCTCACACTACTAAATGTGATGCGAAGTAGAATCCTTCCCATCGAATTCACATATCTTGGTAGATGCATTTCTCTGAAGAAATCTAGTAGAGAAGGTGATTCTCAATTCTTGCCACTCTAAAAGATCATCTTTTTGTACCATCCACCAGCATGTGGCTTTCCCATGTAAGGTATACACCAATATGTTCCTTATTTCAACTTGATCTATTCACTTTGAACTTCCATAGCTTGTAGGTATACCTCAGGATTTCCTTCGCATGTGTACCTTGGTGCCTAGTTACTTCCCAAACACCTAACATAACGAGGCCTAAATACACACATAACTGCACTCTTAATCTCATGCCCAATCATTTCATAAGTACCATGTGCCTAGTTGTCACAAGCAATGTTGGTTGTATCACTCATAGATTGTGCATCATCCCATTAGATAAATCCTTCCTGAATGGCTCAAGCACTTCAAGATCTCTAATGGTGCACACACATTTTGTTCAAATCCTCCTCACTCAAAGGTTCTACATACGGTGTTAATTTTCCATCTATCAAAGGAATGATGATGCACTCTTCCTTGTTCTCAAAATTGATATATCCTTTATTAAAGCATAAATCAACATTATTCGTATAACACCAAGGGCACCCAAGAAATGCTAGAAAACTGTCTTCCTCTACAAGTCTTTGAGACCTCAAAGTCCCTAGTAAAATTTTCCCCTTGTATAGTAATAGTAGCATCCTTCAAGACTCTAATTGGCATGGATTTAGTCCTATTTTCCATAAACAACACATTTGAAGATGGTTGTAATGGTGACCTCCCCATATGATTCCACGCATCCAAAGTGAGAACATTCACTTATGCACTGTATTAATCAAAATTTTACTCAACAACCATCCTTTAATAACAACATTCAAAGTGATCTCTTTGTCATAATAAAGACTGTGAGCGGAGTAAGTTAACATGTAAAATATATCTCTTGTTCTCAAATCTAGCGGGAGACATATTCCCCTTAACCATTCCCCTAATAAAGGAATGATGTTTTCTTATCACAACATCTTACAAACCTCCTTCAAATCATCAACATCCTTCTAGGAAGCTCAACTTCTTTTTCTTACTCTAGCCACGTGACTTCGCATCTAAGCATTGTATCTCACCCCGGGTTTCTAATAACTTCCATGGTTTCTTGATAAAATTCCTTCTGATGAGTAGGGTTTGGATAATTTGCATGAAATACCTCTTATTTTTAATAATAGGTTTATGCTTTGGAACTTCCTAGCATACGTATAGTGACCAACATAACCATCTCAAGATTAGGCGCTAACTTCAACATCCTCTGATATTCCACATTACATTGTACTTTAACCATTTCGAGCCCTTATATACTGCTTATGCTTCTTGCTCAGGTGCTCATACAAGTATAGGCATTCTTCATAATTTTGGTTCTTTCCATAAAAGGAGAAAATAATATTCGAGGGCATTTGCACTTATAATGATCAAGGGATCCACATGTGTAACATGTTCCATAGGGGAACTCACTTCTTCCACTACCATGACCTCGGCATCTGAATCCTTCATGGTAGCTTCTACCTCTACCTCTACCACCTCCATCAGAGTACCCTTTATTGTAACCATGATCATGATGCTCACCTTGTTCCTTGGAATTGTTTACAACACTAGTCTAACGTACACCAGTATCAATGACATCATGAATCTAATCAATCAAACTACAATTATTTATATCAAGAGTGGTAGACTTGCAAATCTTATAGTAACAAGATACATTCTTCCTTATCGCCTGTTACAATAGTGGGAACCTACTTGAATCATGATCTAAGTGATAGATCTCACATTCTAGAAACATGCCATGCAACCTTTGAATTGTAAGGGAAATTATCCTTGGTATGTCCTTCTACTTCACAATCTATGCACTAAATACCATTGTGCATCTCATGGGCTGAATTAGCTAACAATTTTTCCAACTATTTCACCATATTTGCAATGTGAGCCTCCCAAAATGGCCTAACTCCAATGTCTATGCTCCCAACTATCTCATTATGGAGAGCTGCCTCAAGCACATCATGCAGGTGTATATAAGTCTTGTGTGAAAGCACCCTTGAAAGGTGGGATCAAACCTCCAATGAACCATTGAGCAAGCTGAGTCGGGTGAATATCATAAGAAAACTTTGATAATAAAGTTTTAAAGCATGCATCATACTCCATTATGCTCTCGGCCATGCCTGCACTTGATGTCCTTCGGCGTGTTGATGATCTTCTTCTTGAACTCAGGTATGTGAAACTCTGTTAATAAATCATCCCGCAATGTGGTATAGTCTACACAAGTTTGGTTCAAACCATATTTCTTGTACCAACTATGCGTGCACTAGTACAATGTGGTAGAAAATTGACTTGACTTACATTCGGTAGTTGTGATCCTTTTCGTGCACCATAATATATCACACATATACACATGCTCTGTTGCATCTTCAATCCCTATGTATTCGAGAGATGAAGATACATTGTTGGCGAGAAAAAATTTCGGGTGGAAAAACGTGTGGATTTCTTTCCAACGCTCTAGGAATTTAAGTCCCTCTACTTAACTGGTGTAGCTTTCATATATGTATGCACATGAAAAGGTTGATTTTATATGGTGGCATTTCGACCGGGGATTTAACAAGGACACTCCAATGAACTGTGGCAAAGCTTGTAGATACCTGCAAGAGAGGATTTTTCGTAGAGAGGGAAAGGGGAGTGAGAAATTAGATAGGAGAACTAATGTTGCAGGTAGAAAATTAGATTCTTGCATACATCAATTAGAATTTTTATCACATGCATCAAAATTAGGAGGAAACAACTCTATGCATAGCAACAAGACCAAATGGAATTTATGATCACAAAGTCTCAATAAACCCCTTAGTCAAAAAAGGATCGAAAATCCTTCTTCTTGTATTGATTTCTTAAACCAAGTTGTACATAGTATGAGAATGGAGGAAAAATAGAGAGTGGGGGAAAGGAAGAATTTGGATATCTCTTTTGTTCCCTCAAGGTAGAATGCACTCTTGAGATTACAAAATTAATGACCAACCCTTTGAAATGGGATTTGGCGTTACTGATTTATAAAATGAGAGGTAACTTATCAACTACCCCCAATGGAATTTCATATGTCCTTGTGTAACTTAAAATTTTTGACTTCTTAGGAGAATATTAAGTCCCTTTTTATAACATAAAGGTGACTTATTACATTAGGAACATTAGGAAATATGAAAAATTGCAACCCAACACAAAATTAGAATATTGGAAAGTGAGAGAAAGTTGGGGGAAGAGGAGTGAGATAGAGAGAGAGAGAGAATAAGAAGAGGAGATGTCATTCCCGATGAATTTTGTTGGTCCTCATTGATGGAAAGCTCCAAATGCAGTGAAACTCCTTACACACTGTGAAACTCCTTAATTAGCTCATGAATGCTCACCAAGTTGAGTGAATTGTTCCACCAATGACCACAAATCCTAGCCTACATATGATATACTATTTTTAGTGAGAGGTGATTTTTCCTCTTCTCGACCATCATGATGTGATGGACTCCCTCATTTGATCCATGTGCACACTACCCTTGCCTCGGCCACTTTTTGGGTTGACCTACTATTTTTAGTAAGCACCCATATAGGGAACTTACTATTTTTAGTAAGTGGTCATTTTAACTATTTTCTACTCCGAGAAAATCATTCTGGCTTCCTGGTGACCTTGGGTACACATTGCTTTCACCACAACTGCTTTTGATGATGACTTTCCAAACATAACAAGTCGTATAGGAAAACTTACTATTTTTAGAAAGTGTGTTTCCAATGCTTGATTTGTGATAGAACATATTTTTTTAGACTCGTCTCATCATCACGACCATATCCTCCGAATTTCACATAATTTTTCCCACTAGAATGTCGAGAAATAAAATTTAAAATTTTCACTGGCAGTGGCTTTGAGCACAACGCTGCCATGGCGGCCATTAATGGAGCTTGAAATTTACAGGTCTAGTTTTTATCTCTGTTTGTGAAAAAAACAACTCCATTGCTATAAATTTTTCATTTGGAGCCTGTGTGCAAGTTTTTAGCCCATTTACATTGTTGGAATGATGAAAAATCCAAAAAATGTGAGTCGGTGCACGAAGTGAGGATTTTGTTGGAACAAATAATTCTATTCACCATTTGACCTTTGGTTTATTGCATCATGATCATCTTTAAAAATGTGGAAGTCTGCAGAAGACGACACCTTGATCCAACTTGTATCTTGTGAGATATGAATATTTCTCGATCGGGTGACTTCACGGTTATCGGGAAAAAAACCTTCATTTCCTTCCCGTTCTTCATTTCTTCAGCACTTTTGATCATTCCTTCCCTAAAATCAATGTATTTTCATGGACTAGGTTTTAATGTGGTCATTACGGAGCTGGTTCGGAGCAACAATGTTGGACCGGGTGTCAGACAATCATGCATAGAGCCATGGCATGGTGAGAAGTTGTGAAGGATAAATGAGGGGAAGAAAATGACTAAGTGTCGGATTTAAATATTAAAAAAATCTCGCGTAAGGGTGGGGAGAATTTTTTCATTTCTGATGTCCTTGACCTTAGGGATGTGAGGGACATCAAATTCCACGGTGAGCAAGAGGACAACACATGTTCTCGATTCGGCGGTAGGGGATTTGTTTGAAAAAGCCTTTGGGGATGAAAGTTGGTCACATGGATGACCAAACGACACCCCATAGAGGCTGGGCACATTTTTCATGTCTAATGTCCCTAAAATCAAGGACGTAAGGGACATAAAATTCCATGGTGGTCCTGGAGCTGACACATGTCCTTGATCCGACGGTAGGGAATTTGAGCTTCAAAAATGCACCTAAGGGCTGAATTGTCAAGTCTGAAGGTCACATGAGGGTCCCAGAGGTTAAATGGGGGTTGGGTGCATTTTTCCAAGGTTGGTGTACCTAACCTCAGGGATGTCAGGACATAAAATCCCACCAAGCTCCTGGTGTTAAGAAGTGTCCTCCCAAAAATTTACCAACTCCTGAACTATCTCCAAGAGGGTAGCTTGGAACAATGATAACTTGAGCTCCCGGTAGAATTTATTGGTGAAATTTTATATGATCCTAACTGGAAATTTCATTTTTAAGCCAATAGTTTGGGTATTATGTCTTGATTCATCCATTTGATCCCTAAAAAATCAGAATTTTGATTTGGTACTCCAACCATGCCCGAGAAAACCGCTGCGGACACTGATGCACCAAAGTGTTGTGAAAAATATGATTTCACCATAATTTATGTCTTGGAATTATATTTTTGGTGATGTTTTGTTTTACTCATAACACCATTTGAAGCTCCTGAAATCTTCTTCTAAAGCTCAGCAACTATTTTAGGCTTGTGTACTACCTAGGCTTGTGAACCCTGCTTTTCATTCAGACTGCTCCAAGTCTTTCAAAACTTCCACAAACCTTCCAAAATCATTTTCCATGATGTTATAAGGTATTCAACTCACCTCCATGTTGATCTTTTCCCTTTGTTCCACTTCAAGTGGGTTATCTTTGTCTCGGGAAGGCCGGTGTTATCCCTTCTCACAACTGCATGTAGCTTACAAATGAACTCCTAAAATCACCTAGGGGGAATGAATGGAAATTCCTAAATCACCTAGGGGAATGAGATAACATTAATTGGGAGGTCACTTAGACTAACTGGACTGACCCGAGGTGTCTTGGAATGATGAGACTTAAAAACATTAACACTGGCGTGTAGTTGTCGTGCTCGGGAATTGTCAATTGCCATGTTACACTTTTACACAACAATAGACGTCTCTAAATAGACTTGCTGGGTTTGGTGCAGATTGTTCCCACCAGATCCGAACACCGTATGACCTCCTATGTTTCCTATGCCTCTAGAACAACCAGATCCACTAGATATTAAACCACATGATCCTCTTGATCCCCCTCTAGTAGTAGGAAATAGACTAGATGATGTACTACCTTGTGTTCCAAAAATTGTGTTAAACTAAACTCCCATAGTCCTGTGAAGTTTGACTACTTCCGGATGTGATACATGTGCCAAAAATGTACCTCAACTAGACCTCCAAATAACACAGATGACAATTACGTCATCATAGATGAATGTGCTACCTGATTAACTCCTGAAATTACTTGGAAAATGAAATCTACCTATTGCTACCAAAGCACCTACACTATTTGAACTCTCAATAAGCTGTCTCACGAATCTGGAACACCAAGTGTAATGGATTGGTTGCTATGTAAGATCAGATGCACACCACAGCTTTTAGTCTTTCCTCTAATGCGCTCTCATCAAAAATCAAAGAGGGTTCTCTTCCATGCTTTCCCAAATGGGGGAGTTCCAGATGCTCTAGCTCCACATCTTCCACATGAGCTCCAAATCCTTCATGATTCATCTCTCTTCGCAACACCATCTGTTCCACAATTTCACACTACTTTGTCAGGTCCCTCTCACGCGTTTCATTAAACTTAATCCACATTTCTTATCTCTGCCACCAATTCTTCCATATTTCACCACACCTTTCCCTTCCCCATGCATGGTGGGGTTTAGATAGCCATAGGAATTCGTTCCAAATCTAGGGTCACGATCAAGATCTTAATCGCTAAATAGATAACGTGAAAATAAGATTCTCTAGGTTCACGTAGGAACTGAAATTCAACAATGTCTAGACAAGAATAAGTAGAAAGCTGTGTACTCCAAAATAAAACTATTCAAAACACCATTCCACCAATGATCTACAACATGTGTCCAATTCAGATCAACATCATGCAAATTTTGGAAATCTTCCTGCGTCCAAACAATTACTCTATAATTCCAATTTCTCTTTGATGTGTATGTTACTAGCCACTCGTACAACTCTATAGGAAAATAGGAAAAGAACGTCTCATAAAGCTCATGATATAGATTTTGTTCAACCCATACGCGTGCATCAAATTTAGGTCTAGTGTTAAATCTGTGAGCATACTCTTCCTCTAAATTCTCTAACCAATCCTCAATGTTGGCCAAAGTCAACCGGTATGTCTTCATCATGCAACATCACAGTAAACAACTAGAAAATAGGTCTTGACAATGGAACCAAAATGTAGTCTTTTATTTTCCCAAACAGCCCAAGGTACACTGGCACATCACTCGGGAAGACCTAAGCACTCACTTGAAGTGTGCAAGGGTACTAAGTCCCTCTTTTATGGCAGTTTTTTCAAGGAGTTAGCATGATCATACAAATATTATAGATCCATAACTAGTAATCAAGTATAGTGCATAACATAAACTAGATCTAGAGCATAACCATATGCAAGAATAACTTATAAAAGAATTAAGATGAAATTCACCATGCAAGAATCAATCATAGATATATCAAAAACTAATATCCATTCATAAAGATCCATCGTATTAATTCTTTGTAAAACACAAAAGTTGAATACATACATAATAGTGACACCATAAGTCATGTGCGCTCATGAACCAACAACATAACTCTATTACAGAAATCTCTCTAAACCATGTAAATCAATACATATTTATTGGTAGTGGTGACTTTCCCTTCACTATTCATACACCCTCCAAAATAGGATATATTCTAAGAATAGCCATTCAACGAGATAATTACAAAAGCATGCAAGCTTGCTAATAATAGATTGTCTAATAATAGTTGCATTTCTAATCCTATTAATAGCCCCAAAAATATGTATGTCGCTTGGTCTTCCTTCACATGAGATCTATCCCAAAATAGAATTTACTTTAAACTATAGTCTTCATGCTCTATTCTTATCTCCAAAACCTTACTTTTCCACCACTCCAGCTTTTCATCTCCCGGTTCTTTCAAAATATGACTAAGTCTTAAACAAGTTTGGCCCAAATGCAAACTCTCACATGTTATCTATAATACTTCAGCGTGTGCCTTTTCACCTAACTCATGTGCATCAAAACCCTTCACTCTACCTATACTTAGCATCTTTTTAGGGGTCCAACAATGATCTTGTTACATACTTGAATTGAAGGTAGAAGAAGGAACACATTAACTTATTATCAACCAAACACGTCGGGAATACATCGACCAAAATAGTGTGGGAACACACTCAAAAATCACCTGTTAATTAACCAATCACTCTATGGAACACATCTGACCTAAAAAGTGTGGGAAATCAAATAGGAACACATTTGAACAACCTTCAATGGTTTTCCAAAGGCTAACCACAAACCTAGGTATGAATAGGAACACATCTTACTGTTTAACCTCTTCAAGAATCATGATGTTACATTTCATTGTGCTATATGTTCTTCACTATATTATTACATCAGATAATTATGTAGGCATAACCACATAAAAATGTGAACATAAATGAACCTCTTCTTTTATTTCTCACACCACACAAATAATCTGAAAAACTGAAATCCACACCACACAATTGCAAAACAAGTCACTTTACCGAAGTGCGGCCCCATTGTTGCGCGATTGACGAGAGGTCACTTATTGGCATCCGGACTCCAATGCCTTTGTTCTCCAAAGTGGATGCACCGCTTACTCGTAAAATATGGATGTGAATTTCAAAAATTTCCACATTTGATTTATTGGTATAGTTTCCCTCCGCAATGTGAATTTTTTTTTTGGACATTAGGTAATCTGAAAATGCGTTCGTAAGGTAAATTTTTTTTCGGACTTTTGACAACAAGACTACCACAAGGATAATACAATGACATAACAATATTTAAACTATTTTTTACATTGACAACACAAAATAAATTTTGACTCTTTTAAAATGACTTTTAAAATAAATTCGACACTTAAGTGACTCTTGATAAAATGATAACAAAAACCTAGAATCACCTAAATGACACTTTAACTAATAAAAATATAATAAAATATTGGATGAAAAAACTATAATTTTCATTTTATTGAACCATTAATGGACCTATTCATAATAAAATAAAATAAAAAATAAAAATGACAAGACTAGACAAATAAAATATGTAGATAAAAACCTATAATTGACACTTTATAGCTTTACTAAAATGGCATGCCTATAAAATAAACAAATGTTAATAAATAAAATAAAATCGATAATAAACTTTTAACTCTTATAGACCCGTACCCAATAACATTTGACTACCCATATAACAGAATATACTAGTCAATAAATACCAAACAATTTTTTTCATTTCTTGCCTCTAAGCTTCCACGTTGCCATGTCATTCTTCATTTTATTTTGCAGGTCTCCTTAAGGGGATGGATGATAGGTTGAGTGTAAGGAGGGTCGATAGAGCGGTGGGAATGCATGAAGTAGATCATATCTGATTGAAGAAGAAGGCACGAACATAACATAAGATTTCTCGTGTGACGGGTGGATAAGTGTGCTGGAGCGAAGAGTTTGGATCCAAACGATGCATGTAGATAATGATTTTGATGGATACACATAGGCCACATAATATAATACGCACAACACTACCAGATGGAATTGATCTCTGTTATCTCCGTTTTGAGTTTACGACAAAATGATTAGATAACCCATACGAAATTTTTGAAGTTGATTTTGCATTATGGCCTCTTTTAGCGAATTTCGGGTTTTCGGGTTTTACCAACAGTTCGACATGAGTTTTAACATGCTTTATGTCTTGTGTCTTCCGAAACCCGAAACCCGCTTCCTATTGTGAAAATCGGGTTTTCGGACCTCCGGTGCATCGGAACATGCCTTACCTAAAACATGTTTTACGCCTCATGCTTTCCGATACCCGAAGTCCGCTTAGTCCTTTGTATCGGGTTTTCGGAGCTATGTAACATCTAAACACCTCATGTTTTGTGCCTCATGCTTTCCGATACCCGAAACCCGAATTGCACTAAGTCCCCTCGTGTCGGGTTTTCGGACCTCTCAAACATGCTGACATGGCATTCATGCCGAGTTGTCGGTGAATTGGCACGTGCCGAGCCCAAGTGTATTAATTGCCAATTTTCTTATAAATACGTGGATTTCCACGTCATTATTATCGGACTTATTTTTAATTCGTGGATTTTTCGCGCATGCTCTTCCGATTTTGAAACCCAATGACTCACATTACCCGATCGAATCGCTTTGTTTTCGATTTTCCATTTCTCTACGATAGAAGGTATTTCTTTCTCCCTTCTTTGTTCTTGGTTTTACGGATCGATTGCACGCGGTTTCTTCTCAATTTCTCGCACGGGTTTTGAGGGTTTTCCTTCCTTCTTCTTTTTGGAGTTATTTTGAAAAGGGTTTTAGGTTCTAGGGTTTATCTCTTCTGAGACTACCACTTGGTGCTATTTCTTCCAAGTTTTATTATATGCATGGAACATGAATGACAAAAAAGGAGATTACATGTTTTGGGATTCAATGAAAACCCTGTTTTTCTTCTCGGGTTTTGAAGATTGTTTTGCAGAGTCGAAGACCTGAAGTGTATCAAAAGTTTGAGGCATCGAGGTTTCTCAAAGTTCCGATCTCCATAGTGAGTGCCGGGTTTCCCAGAGTTCCCATCATCAACGCAAGCGTCGGGTTTTCCCTGAGTTCCGACAGTATCAGACGTGCCAGGCTTTCCCAAAGTTCCGGCATTACCAAGTGTGTCGGGTTTTTCAGAAGTTCCGACACATCGGACTTTCAGGATATTCCGACATCCTCCTCAGCGTGTCGGACTCTTTTGTTCTTCCGGCATATTCAGCAGATCGGGATTTTCAGTGTGGCCAACATCTCCTGAGCTTCGAACCTTTCTTCGTTCAACGTCCTTCATGTCGGACCCTGGTCCATCTCAGGAAAAGGCCGAGAAGTCTGGCAGAATGAAATACAAGTTCAAGAAGCTGGAATCTCCATCATACATTGATTGTAACTATGACATCAGAGACACTGAACTCGGAAATGTAGACATGGAAGATTTTTGGAGTAGGGTGAGGAGTTCCTCCCAAACTCCATGGATGAAAGCTATAGCTGACAGTGGCTTGCCTCTCGCAGCGGGTTTTCCCATGTCCGCCCAATGTCCGGAATTCATTTTAGCTTGTGCATCCAGTTATGACTCGGCTTCTCGTTCTGTGAAGAGTCAGTCTGGTGAGGTAGTAATCAGATTGGATGGAGTTTACTTTGATGATCTCCTAAAATTGCCTAATTTTGAAGAATATGGGGAGTTGAACATCAAGTCGGCTCAGAAGGCCTGGGACAGCAATCAGGAAGACTACATCAAGGATGTAAACAAAAAGTTCCTGATCAAGGCCAAACCGGCGGTCTCTAGATTTCCAAGGACTATCCCCAGGAGTGATTTCATCCAAGAAATCAATGATATTATCACCCTGCTGAGTCGGGTTTTTGGCTTGCCGAATCGAATGTATTTCATGGATGGATGTATCAATTTATGGTCACCATCAAGAAAAATCAGCAAGGGATTGACTGGGGCACTCTCATCAGCAATGAGATTGATTCCCAAATGACAACGGTCTTGTCAACTGGGAAGTTTTATATGCTTTCATATGTCGCATACGCAGCAGCCGGGATGAGGAACTATCCCGGGGTGGATACTAAGGGAAGCAGAACGGTGAACTGGTTTATAAATATTTCCCTCAATTGACCAAAAAGGGGTCTAAAGAACATTTCAGAAGGGTAAATGATGCCTTCTTCTATGAAAATATCTGTAGGATCAACCCAGAGTTAAGGAAGACAAGAGTCTCAGACGAGGCTTGGGCCGAAGTTTCTAAATGGGGATGTATCTTCTTATAATTCAAGAAGTTTACATATCTTCTAGGGACGAGTCATGTACTACTCGGGGGAACCTTTTCACCGCCCGCTATCCGGGGATAGACTTATATTAATAGAATTGGTTAGGCAGTTGTTGGATTTTCATAAATTCCAACAAAGCAAACATAAGGCCGTTGTGTCCTTCCCAATTTCTATTGGGAGATATACTTGCTCAACAGTAATAAAGGCCAAAAATGTTGAATGTGAACTTCAGGACAAATTGAAAAAGCATATGAAGCCTCGAGATGGTTTTGACGTCCGAGGAGTGCTCGAGCATGTGGAACCCAAGATCATCGCATAGGCCAAACATAGAGGATATTTGGGTTGATCTGCGTAACGAGGTTGCTGTTCGCAGGAAAGATAATAGCAGATTAACTATTGCTGAGATTCAAACACTGGAGCTTTCTGATTTTCCAGAAGGAACGAGTGACAATGAAAGTGTTTTGGATCCTTCCTATGATGGACTAAATGAAGACCAATATGTTTTCCCATCTATTGATTGGTCAGCCAGCGAGAAGGCCTCTATTACAGATAGGTCAGCTCTAATCCTTGCTCGTACCAAAGCATGGCTTTCCTCTTGGGGAATGAATTTTAAAGATGATGAGTTTTCAAAGTTGGCTGCTTCAGAGGCGGGGCCCTCCAAAAAGGAAAAGGACAAGAGATCTTTTAGGGCGCCTATAAAATTCAAGATTGTCAAGAAGAGGAAAGAAAGACAAATCTCTTCAATTATTTCTCCAGCTGAAATGGTGGATGTGCCAGAATCACCAACACCACCAGAAATAGGAGAAATTAATTTGGAAGAAGGAGGAAGCCAACTTCTGGTTTCATCATTTGTTGATTATCAAACCGAAGAGACCTTGTCTCTTACATCTCAGGCTTTGGAATCTGAATCTGTGCCTCCCCCTCAACAACCACTCCTACCTCCTCATTCTCCATCCACTTCTTCAAGCATGGCCGGTATTTTCTCTGGACTCTCACCCCTCTCTGCTGGAACCCAAGTGATCACCAACACTCCCCCACAACCTGTGCCTCTCTTTATTGAATCTACTACCACATTAACAACTGTTCCCCCTTCAATAGTAGAATCTTCTCCTCTTGAGAGTAGAATACCAGTTACTACAACATGGGCAATTTCCTCTGATACGCCACAATGGCTACTCGAGCAAACTCGAGGAAGAGGAAGGTGATTGTACCCCTACCAGCCTTTGATTTCAGCTCACTCAAGGCTTCTACTGCGAAATCAGCCAAGAAACCCAAAACAGTTTCAAGGGTTTTGGTGGATGCTTCAGGAGATAAATTCGCAGAGATTGCCACTCCCTCGACTGACAAAACTAGAGAGGATGTAACAGCCTCTGATTATCAGATAACCAGGGTGGCTCTAGGGAAAGTGATAGCAGAAGGGGTGCAACAAGATGCACGGGATTCCATAAACATGCTGTGCCAAAAGTTGAAAGAAACAAAGGACAACAGAGATGAGCTTAAGAGAAAAGTGGAGCAATTAACAGAGGTTTTGATTAAACTCTCACAACCCCTCGAATCCATACCACCTTCTTCTGTTTCTGTTGGATTCGATTTCTCATCAGTGCCCACAATTGAAAAGATTGCCAAACAAGGAAGGGCGGTTGATGAATGGATCCAAAGGTTGCTCCAATAGGGGAAGGAAGTGATTCAAGACGTGGTGAAAGTTCATCAGTCTTTAGGGGACATTCAGAAGGAGGGAGAGAAGATGGATGATGAATTCTCTCAGGAGATTGGACAGCTTGATTTGACTTTTGAAGCTCTCCATGTATTAAAGAAAATCCCAGCACATCTCTTGGTAGAAGAAGGTGTTCTTCCACATACAGATAAGCATTTCCAGCTGACCAAGGCCATCAGATTCAGAATAAAGATTCTCAATGAAGCCCTGCAGCAAGTTGAGAGAATCGAGGATAAATTGATCGATGGGAAAAGTGATCTGGAAGAAGAGTTGTTGAAGATTTGTCCAAAGGTGTTAGTTGGGAACTCAGGTATCCTATCAGTAGATTATCTCTTCAATCAAATTCGAGAGTCTGTTCAGCAGGAATCAATACAAGGATTTGGTCTTGAAATCATCGATCGTTTTGTAAGGGTTGAGCATAATTTGGAGGCCTTAAGGAAACTCAGAAAGGATTGAAAAAGCTTCCCGGTAATGCCAGCGACATTCATGAGACCTGCGAAATTTGGAATGATCATTCCACTGCGCCTGATGAGAATGAAATGCAAGGCATAATTCGGAAGTTCCAGGAATTTCAGAGCAAACAGTCTCAGCTGGAGGAAGAAAAAGAGGAAGTAGCAAAGGATGACGATTCAGACTAAGTCCCAACGTTTCATGTCATTTCAATCTTGAAATTGACATGTCTTTTTCATTTCTGTTTCGTCACATTTTTGAATCAATGTTTTGACTTGATCTCCTGCGTGAGAGTCATGCTGGCGAACTCTAGTTAAATTGCTACTTTTTAGGATCTGCCCTATTTTATCTCTACTTCTTTTTGTTATAAATAAGGGATGCTTGTGCATTCCAAAGGGTCGAGATTTTTTGGAATATTTAGGGGCTATTGGAAAGAAGAAAAACTTTGTGTTTTCATTCAATCATTTTGAAGAATAGGAATCGATATCGTTTTACAGACTTTGTGTTGTGGAATATATCTTACTTAAGACAGTGTTCTTATGTTCATGATCTTAAGCTATTCTTTGCATAGCATCTTAGTGTTTCTGATTATTTCGGACATTATATTTGTGATCTAAAACTCGTATGATTATTTCGTGCTCTGTGTTTACTCGAAAGAAAATACGTTTCTCTCATTTCCTTTCTATCATGCTTCTTTCATTGTAACAGTTTCTAACCCAGTTCATTTACGAAAGAAATACCCTTGAATCTGTGAATGTGGATTTTGGGATTTCATTCCAACCCCCAATGGTTAGATTAGTGTGAATACTGTATATATTGTTTGTTGTGTTTTAGATTAGAAATAAGCAGGAAGCCTCACTTGTCTTTGAGGAGGGATTTTATCCCATATACGTGGTTGAACCTCATATTTTGGTTTGACAAAATATCCAACCAACAATCTCCTAAAGAGTCAACACTTGTAAACAATACGAGTGTAATAGATTTGTGAGTCGTATGAATCCTTAAAAACATTTAAATGTGTGGATCTATATATGTGATTCCAAGGCTCGCATATATGTCACTATACACGAATAAAATCTCCCACATAATTTAATCCATAGAATGATGATCATGTTGAAGATCACAGAGAAGTTAAGATCTGTGAGTCAATTAATGTCAACCTTCTTGAATGAAGATTCAAACAAAACAAATAGAGATAAGTTTGAGAATTTACCAAAGTATGTGTGTCTCAATTATAAGCAATTTGGATCCTAATGATAGATGAGCATATGAAGTTGTACACATGAATGGATCGAACACATCCATGAGAAAATACACTTGTTGTATTGGGCAAAACACTGTATAGAAAATGATTCTAGATTAATGGAAATACTTGAATAGCTAGAAATGATAAAGGATCTGAGCACACTCTTATTGATGGGCATCGGTAGAAGACAACCAAACTATCATAATAGAAATATGTACCCATAAAATTTGTATTAAAACTCACAAAACTAACTAAAATCTCTCATATCAATGAATTTCATACACGGAAAATGGACCAACATTAGAGCTGCCTCACTCAATTTTTTAGAATCACGTAGTAACTTTGATACCAAATAATGGTACATCAGAAAATTAAACATAGAATAATATTCTATTGAGCATATTTGTGGAATCGTACATAGCTATTAAATAGCCATAGATGTAGCCAAACATCCTCCAAGAAAATAAGATGTAATAACACAGGATAGTTGCGGGTAAAAAAAATAACAAATAAAAATCATAACCCATTTAAATGAGTATACATGTATAACTTACTAACCAACTATTAATATTTTCTCACAATAAGTAATATTCACCCAATGTAAATACTAAATTCCTAACACTTAGGTTCTTATCTTTTTGGGTACCCATTTGGGCCCTCATGGTGTGTGGCAACTTTAAGGATCCAACTCTTTGTGCAATTTCTCCAATCTAACTATTGGTAGGAGGAATTGACAAAGTTTCAAGAAGATGTGAAGGCTTACATGCAGGTAAATAGGAAGCACACAAGGTGCACGTGCATAGGTAGTATGGGTTAGTGCATGAGGCTATGCACACAAAAGCAAAGGAAGGAGGACTCGATCAATTTTTCCGAGAAAGGCTAAAAATAGGAAAAGAAGGGTTGAATACTTGACCAAAAAAAGATAATAGTGTGATGACTTGGCAGCCAAGCAAGGAAGGGAAATCACATGTAAAAAAATAAAATAACCATGCATGGATCAAGATAGTTATAGGATTAAAGAAATTATTATAATTAGGTTAATCTATTATTAGCAGAGAATGTAAAAGCATTCAAGTGTTATACACATGGCTATTTTTAAGAATGTAAGCATGTACGTTATTTGGGGAGTACACCTATAATTAGGAGAGTGCATGGGTGGTGAAGGGAAAGTCCCTACCCCTGTGTGTGTGTGTGTGTGTGTGTGTGTGTGTGTGTGTGTGTGTGTGTGTGTGTGTGTGTGTGTGTGTGTGTGTGTGTGTGTGTGTGTGTGTGTGTGCCTTTGTAAGGGATGACCCATCAATTTGACGGAGATAGAGGTGGAGTATGTGTATGTTTTAGCAGAGTTATGTTATAGGGTTTGGTATTTTCACATGGACCTGTGTATTCTGTAATAGTTTTTATATGTATCAACTTTTGTTATGCAAATGAATTGTGGTTTGTAATGGATAATTTTGGTTGGATAATGGTAGTTCATGGATCTGATAATGGTGATTTGATAGTGTAATTGATATTAGTTTTTGTTTACATGGATTAAGTGTTTCCTTATTATATGTGATCCCAAATTTCCATTATTTGAGTGATTATTTGTGCATGAATGGTTAATTGTTAATAAAAAGATAATTATTCATCTTAACTTCTTGTCAAGCATAACAAAGGAGGGACTTGGTAGCTATATGCACTTTGGGTGAGCATTTAGATATGTCTAAATGAAGTGCCAATGCACATAGCTTAAGTTTGAAAACAAAATACTACATTTTGGTTCTATTTCCAAGACCTCTTTTTGATTTTTTGGCTAGGATGTTGCATGTAGATGGTGTATCAACTATCTTTGGAGAGTATTGAGAATTGGGTGGAAGATGACCAAGATAAGTTTGCACAAAGATATAACACTAAACCTGACTTTAATGCATGAAATTTGGTGGAAGATAATATTTATGATTGTCTATATGAGATGTTCAACTTTTTGTGGTAGAGTTCTACTAATGGTTGGTAGTTTGTGCATCGAACAAAATTTACTTCCCTGGAAAAATATTTTGGGCACAAGAAGAATACCAAATTCTTTTTTATTCACTTGAGACATGGACTAGAGATTTGGATTGTTGGTGGGAACATGTGTTGTCTTGTGCAACATTGGAAAATGCAATTTCAATGTAGTTGTGTCAGAGAAAACAAAGTTTAAGTTCTTGCAAAAGCCCAGAGGATCCTAATTACATGTGATACCCTTAGCTATCAAGATCTTGATGATAGAATATGGATTGGAAAGACTACCTATATCTAGCTAAATCCCCATCGTGCGTAGGGGAAGGATCAGGTGCGGAGAAAAATGTCAATGTCCTTGGTGGAAGAAAGGAAGAGAGAAGAGATATGACTCAGGTATAATTAAGTGTGAGAGGAAAATTAAATCAGTGCTACTCTTGTAGAGGAGAATGATGGCTAGAGAAGGTTTTGACACACTCATGGAAGATGAGGATCCGCAACATCATGTCCTACTAAAAATGGGAAATTGTAGTAGAGAAACCCCATCAACTTCCGATGAGATCTTATTAGAGGAAATAATGAGAACTGCGGGTGCACATTTGACTCAACCTGGATACTTATCCATTGAGCAAGGTGTTTCATATCCATAGGTAGTTATTGAAGGGCAGTCTAATGAAGGAAAACAAACAATATCCCTACATGGACAAGGAGATTCAAGTAGATATAATTTCATGTTAACTTAGGAAGTGCATCAAACTAGGAACATACACATGGCAGCGCAATATGCATGCAAGTGTTTGGAAGTACACTTGGATAATTGTTTACAAGAGTACCATTAGTAGAGAGTATTAACATGTAAGACGTTGGAAGTAGTTCTATAGGTGTTTGTATAGCACAAAAAAGTGGTTGTCTAGTTTAGCACCACCAAGTGGAATTAGTTATAATAAAATTTTAACTCTTATATACCCGTACCCAATAATATTTTACTACCCATATAACAAAATATACTAGTCAATTAATACCAATCAATTTTTTTCATTTCTTGCCTCTAAGATGCCACGTTGCCATGCCATTCTACATGGACTTAATTTTATTTTGCATGTCTCCTTCAGGGACGGATGATAGATGAAGACTCCACATAGGTTGAGTGTAAGGAGGGTCGATAGAGCACGTGGGAATGCATGAAGTAGATCACGGCTTGCTAAGATCATATTTGGTGAAGAAGAAGCCACAAACATAGCATAATATTTCTCATGTGGCCTTACGGATAAGTTTGCTTTGGAGCGAAGAGTTTGGATCCATAAGATGAATGTAGATAATGAGTTTGATGGATACACATAGTCCACATAATATAATATGTGCAACACTACCAGATAGAATTGATCTCCTGAAGATTCAACACTTGTAAGAAATATGAGTGTAATAGATTTGTGAGTCGTATGAATCCTTAAAACCATTTAAATGTGTGGATATATATATATATATGATTCCAAGGATCACATATATGTCACTATACATGAATAAAATCTCCCACATAATTTGATCCTGAGAAGGATGATTGTGTTGAAGATCACAGAGCAGTTAAGATCTGTTGGAGGGAATTAATGTCAATCTTATTGAATGAAGATTCAAACAAAACAAATAGAGCAGTGTCGTTGAGAATTTACAGTATGTGTGTCTCAACTATAAGCGGTTTGAATCCTAATGATAGATGAGCGTATGAAGTTGTACACGTGAATGGATATGAACACGTCCTTAGAAGATACACCTGTTGTATTGGCCAAAACACCCGTATAGAAAATGATTCTAGATGAATGGAAATAAGTGAATAGCTAGAATTGTTAAAGGGTACCCTACACACTCTTATTTATGGGCTTCAGTAGAAGAAAACCAAGCTATCATAATAGAAATAAGTACCTATAAAAATTTTATTAAAGCTCACAAAACTAACTAAACTCTCTCATATCAATGAATTTCATACACTAGATAATGGACCAACACTAGACTTGCCTCACTCAATTTTTCAGAACCGCATAGTCAACTTGATACCAAATAATGGTACATCAAAAAATTAAACATAGAATAATCTTCTATTGAGAATATTTCTGGAATAAATACATAGCTATTAAATATCCATACATGTATCCAAACATCCTCATAGAAAATAAGATCTAATAACTTTCAGGATAATCGCGGGTAAAAAAAAATAACAAATAAAAAATCATAACCCGTTTAAATGAGTATACAGGTATAACTTACTAACCAACTATCAATATTTAATCACATTAAGTAATATTCTCCCAATGCAAATACTAAATTCCTAACACTAAAAAGGTTCTTATATTTTTGGGTACCCATTTGGGCCTTCATGGTGTGTGGTAACTTTAAGGATCCAACTCCTTGTGCAATTTCTCCAATCTAATTGTTGGTAGGAGGAATTGACAAAGTTTCCAAGAGGTGTGAAGTCTTATGCACAAGAGAATAGGGAAGCACACAAGATGCACATGCATAGGTACTATGGGTTAGTGCATGAGGTTGTGCGCACAAAATCAAAGGAAGGAGGAATCAACCAAATTTACAAGGAAGGCTAAAAATAGGAAAAGAAGGGTTGAGTCTTGACCAAAAAAGGATAAAAGCGTGATGACTTGACGGCCAAGCAAGGAAGGGAAATCACATGCAAAAAAATAAAATAACTATCGAGATAGTTATAGGATTAAAGAAAGTATTATAATTAGGTTTCTATTATTAGCTTGAGAGAATGTAAAAGCATACAAGTTTTATACGCATGGATTTTTTTAAGAATGTAAGCATGTAGGATATTTAGAGAGCACACTTATTATTAGGAGAGTGCATGGGTGGTGAAGGGAAATTCCCCACCTGTGTGTGTGTGTGTGTGTGTGTGTGTGTGTGTGTGTGTGTGTGTGTGTGTGTGTGTGTGTGTGTGTGTGTGTGTGTGTGTGTGTGTGTGTGTGTGTGTGTGTGTGTGTGTGTGTGTGTGTGTTTAAGGGAGATAGAGGTGGAGTATGTGTATGTTTTAGCAGAGCTATGTTGTAGGGTTTTGCATTTACACATGGGGCTGTGTATTGTTGTAATAGTTGTTATATGTATCAACTTTTGTAATGCAATGAATTGTGGTTTGTAATAGATAATTGTGGTTGGGTAATGGTATTTCATGGATCCGATAACAAAGATATGATAGTGTAATTGATATTATTTTTGGTTTATATGGATTAATTGTTTCCTTATCATATGTGTTTCCAAATTTCCATGATTAGAGTGATTATTTGTGCATGAATGGTTAATGGTTAACAATATGATGATTATGCATGCTAACTTCATGTCAAGCATAATAGAGGAGGGACTTGGTAGCTAAATGCACTTTGGGTGAGCATTTAGATCTATCTAAATGAAGTGCCAATGCACATAACTTATGTGTGAAAACAAAAGACTACATTTTAGTTATATTCCAAGACCTCTTTATAATTTGTTAGCTAGGATGTTGCATGTAGATGGCATATCGACTATCTTTGGAGAGTATTGAAAGTTGGGTGGAAGATGACCAAGATAAGTTTTCACAGAGGTATAGCACTAAACCTAACTTTAATGCATGAAATTTTGTGGAAGATAATCTTTATGATTGTCTATATGAGATGTTCTTCAATTTGTTTTGTTATAGAGTTGTACTAGTGGTTGGCGTTTGTGCATCAAACAAAAGTTACTACCCTAGAAAAAGGGTTTGGACACGGGAAGAATACTAGACTCTTTTTTATTCAACTGAGACATGGACTAGAGATTTGGATCATTGGTGGGAAGGTGTGTTGTGAAACCGTACATTAGAAAATGCAATTTCAACATATTTGTGTCTAGAGGAATCAAAGTTTAAGTTCTTGCCAGGGTTCATTTGAAGAGACCTCTTGGAAATTGGAGGTGGAAAATACCTAGCGAATATCCCCGGAACTTGTTTCACTGAAAGGCGATGTTTTTGGGGTTTGTGTGAAAATGTTTCACCTGACAGAAAGGCTACAGATGTGCGATAGGAGATTTGTTGTCGCGACAACAAGGTTGTTGACGCACGAAAAAAACCTCTTGTCACGCGTTATCAAGGGTGTTATCCGGCACATCAACAACCTTGACGACGTGTGACAATAAATCTTCTATCTAGCATCTGCAGCCTCCACCCTCTTGTCACGTGTCAAAAAATTATCTTTCTCACACATCAACAAATTCTTTGTTGCACGTCTACTGACCTCCGCTCCTCTGTCACACGTCAACAAACTCCCCTTGTCATGCATCAATGGACTCTCTTTGTTGTGTGTTAGTGGAACTTTCTTGTCATGTGTCTGAGAATAATACTTGTCGCTTGGCTGAAAATTTGATGAATATCTATAAAACTACACTTTGTGTACTAGCCTCTATTGCTTCGCAAGTTTACTGTACTTGATAATAGATATGCCCCCAGGTGGTATGATAGAAGTAGAAGTGTTCTACCTGGTGATAATCTAGGATTATATAGGGGATATATTTCAAGCGTAGGTGAAGCCAACCCCTAAAAAAATTAAACTATAATTTTTAGGCGAACAGGTCACTAACCCGTGCCAGAAAATTCACCTTTTCAAATTTTCCTAAAATGGAATATTCACCATATTACGAATGTTCACCACTAAAATTATCCATGGTTCTTACACAAGCCCAGAGGATCCTAATTACACGTGATACCCTTAGCTATCAAGATCTTGATGATAGAATATGGATTGGAAAGACTACCTATATCGGCTAAATCCCCATCGTACATAATGGAAGGATAAATTTTGGAGAATAATGTCAACGACCTTGGTGGAAGAAAGGAAGAGAGAAGAGATACGACTTAGGTATAATGAAGTGTGAGAGAGGGAAATTAAATCAGTGCTACTGTCGAGGAGAATGATGGATTGCGAAGGTTTTGACATACTCGTGGAAGATGAGGAGCCACAACATCATGTCCTACCAAAAATGGAAAATTGTAGTAGAGAGACCCCATTAAATTTGGATGATATTCTATCAGAGGAAATAATGAGAATCATGGGTGCACATTTGAATCAACCGCTACTTATCCCTTGACAAAGGTGTTTTATATCTAGAGGTATTTGTTGAAAGGTAGTCTAATGAAGGTAAAAGCAGACAATATCCCCACATGGACAAGGAGATATAGGTAGATATAATTTCATGTTAACTCAGGAAGTGCATCAAACGAGGAACACACCCATGGTAAAGATTTAGGCACTAGTGTTTGGAAGTACACTTGGAGGATTGTTTATAACAAAGTACCATCGTAACAAAGTATTATTACGTAGGACATTGGAAGTAGTTTTATAGGTTCTCGCTATAGCGTAGACAAGTGGTTGTCCAATTTAACACCATAACTTGAAATAAGGGAGTTCATCTATAGGAGTGCAGGCCATGGTTGGCGTCGCGGGAGGCTCAAGAGGTCTATGAAAACCACCATACGGAGGGAATCCTAGGGGGATCGGGTTCAAGATCTAGTCCTAACCCATGATAGGTCACCCATCAACCACAACCGAATCAACACCAGTAGACACCACCTCAACAACCACATCAGCAGAAAATTTAGGTCTTCTTTGAAATGTCTCTTCACTTACCAGAGTATAAAGGTGTGGAGAATGCGGTTGAGCATGTGCATAAGTGTGAGTTATTATGGATGGAAAAGCATATTGCGGCCCTAGATTGAGAGGAAATTCAATTGGCCACCACACTCCAAGGTTACACGTATAGTTGGTATAGAAAGTATGATCCACACCATACTGTCATGGACTATGATGCTTTGCACACCACGTTTTTGGCTGAATTTCACATTCTAGAGTTTGAACAAAAAAGTATTAGCACGCTCAAGGATATTAAGCAGCCTAGTTTGTCTAAAAGTGTCAAGGAATATGATGCACATTTTAAAACCCTCTTTCTAAACTATCCTATGATATTCATCCAAGTAAACATGCATAGTGGTTCATTGGAGGGTTTCTAACCTCATTTTGAATAGCCCTATCTCATAAGACATGCAAATATGCACGAGGCTTTAGAAGAAGATCTATGTGCGAAGCAATTCGGGAGTCTTGTGAGTAGAGTAAGACCTTTTCTTAAAGCATATATAACATCCATGGATAATAAGTTAGGGAAAATGTCTTCTAATTCATCACATGAAACACACACGGTGGTATATGGTGCAATCGACTATGAAGTTGAGGGACATAAAAAGGATAGTTGTCCATGTAGGACTATACGTGAACTATTGCAATATTTTGGAATTTATCACAAGAACCATGATGTATGGAACTCGCTCACTCTTAAAAATCATAATGATGAAGAATGTATCCATGTATTGTAATAATTTTTATGCACACACTCATGATACAAAGGATTTCTGGTTGATAGATCAAATTCACGAGGCATACGAGACTGGATTATAGAAAACCATGTGGCAAGTAACTCTCAAGTACATGAAGATCGACCCACCGAAAGGCATAATAGTGAAGGTTAATTTTGAGGTGGATATAGGAGTAGAGGTCATGGTGATAGAGGTATATTTATGCATGTTACTTGTTACACTTGTGGATCTCCGATCATTACCAACATGAATGTCCCCAGAATCTTGTATATGCGTATTATGGAAAGCAACATAAGATTGAGGAATTCCCTAATATTTATGTGCATGTGTAAGAAAAAAAATAAGGATAAAGGAACATGAATGATAAACGTACAACATGTGAAGAATGAACGGTTGAATCCAAAGAAAATGCCAAATCTCGAGTTAAAACCTGCTGGTCACTACTCACACCGAAGCAAAGTGGTGTTTGCACGAACCTCTTAAAGATAAAAATATTAATAAGAAGGAATATATCATACATGGCAAGTATCCAGATGTTTCCCATTAAAAAGAGGTCTATCAAGAGACTATGGGAGTCATAACAAAGCTGCAAAAGTGAGATACAATGCTTGAAGGAACAAGCATGTGAGAGGGAATATGTGAAGAAAATTGAACTTCCATAGAAAGATGTAGATTATTTGAAAGAGGTAAGTAAGATATTGTGACAAGAGAATGTCATCCCACTACTAGGGGAATGACCGCACAAGAAGGTATCATGCACTAGAGTTCAACGTGAACTTTAAATACTACATGAAAATTTTCCACCACAAAACCATGAGTATGACAAATAAATCACATTGGATGTAGTGATTGATGGTTGGCTAGTGAGTAACATTCTTATTGACATAGGTGCTGAGGTGAATGTTTTGACTTTGGATGCATGGAACCAAATGGGGAGACCACCATTGCATCCATCTTCCAATGTGTTGTATATGGAAAACAAGACAAGGGATATGCCTATTGGGGTTTTGAAGAATGTTTTAATTACCATTCATGGAGCTAAGTTTACAGGATATTTTGAAGTATTAGAGATGGTTGAACTAGATAATTTTCTAGCACTACTTGGGAATCATTGGTGTTATGCAAACAATGTTGATATGTACTTCAACAAGAGATATATCAATTTTGAGAACAAGGATGAGCACATAATCATACCCCTGGATGATGTGAAGGTTGCTCCTTATACTGAACTAGCAATTGAAGAAGAGATGAATAGGATTTTTGTGCACATAATGCATGATCCACGAGAATGTAGAGCCCTCTAAGGAAGGCATACTTCAGTGGGAAGATGTGCGGTTTGTTACCAACACCACGAGTGGTTCTTGTGATAATCTGAGCCTATGGTATGTATGAAATGGTCAGTTGTAAGATGAAGGGGAGAGTAACTATAACTATCAAGCCATGCATAGTAAGGCATTTGGGAAAATCTCAATTACCTAGGTATACTAGTGAAGAAAATCCCAAGTCATTCTAGCATGCTATGGAGAAACAATAGAATAATGAAGGTGATCGAAGGAATATGCTCGTTTATACATTACATAGAAAAGTAGCACGTTATTGGATGAAACACAAAGATAACTTGATGGGCTGGTGAGAGGCAAGAATTACCTTTTCAATAAGATTTACTCGGAATGCAGAAAAATGTGCTTACATTCATACATGAGTATGATGGCAAGAATCTTTCTTTGATACACGTTCATAACTATGAGAGATAATGGGTGTAATATCATAAAGCTTTACCACCATCTTTATGGGTACATAAGTTCTATTCCACTTTGCGTGGATGCACATGGGCGTGGTATGTGCATGGTGAGATTAAGCAAGAAAATACAAGCTTGCGGGATATAAATGAAGTTATGGTTCACACTTTTGATTATTTTTCTAATAAAGCTCCAGTCCATGAGGATTTGCAGATCATGAAGCACATCACATTAGGGGATAACATGAAAGTGGAGGAACTCATGCTTCATTTACTTAGAGAAATTGATTTTGAGACACGCATGGATGTCTTTGGAGATAGACAAAATGCAACTTAATCATACCTAGAAAGAGAAAGAGAAAGGGAAGCTAGTCTACCTAATTGATGATGAAGAGGTAGAGAATATGGACATAAGCCATACAAAGAGTGTGCATGAGGTGATGGACACGGAGATGAAAATTTAGGTGTGTAACATGTTCTAATAAAGAAAAGAAAGTTAATATTGACACGAGGATGCACCTAAGGAAGCCATCATTGGAGACTACTAGTTAGAACAAGAGGTAGAAAATATCATTGATATTTTGCGTGACTTCGAGACTTATTTCCTTAGGGCTATCATGTGTTAAAAGGAGTACACCCATCATTGGGAGAAATGAATATTAAGCTGAAATAAGGCACGCATCCTATTTGAAAGAGGCATTACGGGATGAATTCGAACATGTGCGTGAATGTGAAAGAAGAAATTGATAAGATGCTTAAGTCTAGAATCATTGAACTAATTGAGTATTCTAAGTGGGTTATCCCTATGGTTATTATAATCAAGAAGGATGGGTGAATCAAGATCTCTGTGTATTACAGAAACTTAATGCCTCATGCATCATTGATCATATTCCTAATCCATTCACAAAAGAGATACTTGAGGGATTTGTAGGGCGTGAGATTCATTACTTCACTGATGGGTTCTCAAGCTATCACCAGGTGTGCATTGCGCATGAGCATAATGAAAAGACTACCTTATCCATTGAATGGGGAAGATTTGCATATAATATGATGCCTTTTGGATTAAAGAATGTGCCAACAATGTTTTCGTGTATAGTTATGTAGGATTTTGATTATTTCATTCACAAGCTTTTGTAGGTTTATCTAGATGATTAAATTATTTATGGGTTCGTTAAATATCTTTGTGATAATGTAAGGGTCATATTTGAGAGATGTAGGTAGTTAAGCATCTCTCTTAACATTAAGAAGTGTATCTTTTCTAAACCCTTTGGATCTTTTCTTGGGAACATCATTTGCAAGGATGGATTATTGGTATACCTAGATAGTGTTGCAAAGTGATTTTGGGATTAGAGTATCTTTCCAACCAGAGTGAGGTGCATGGATTTTGGGGCATATTTCTTATTATAGAAAATTCATCAAAGGATATATAAATATCATTGCACCGTTGGAGGAATTTCTCAAGGCCAAAGGAAACTTTTATTAGGGTAACGCACAACAAAAATGTATGAGCCTGAAGGAAAGATTGACTCATGCTCCTATCTTGTGATTTCCTTTCTGGAAAAAATATTTCCATGTACATGTTGATTTCTCTAATATGGTGATTGGCTCGGTCTTGGTGTAACCTGGAGAGGGTAATGTGGATCATCCCATATGTTTTACAAATATAAATTTGACACTAGTGGATTAGAATAATACTATAAGCAAGGCACGAGGAATTTTCTATGATCTACACTCTTTATAATTTTTGGTAGTACTTTTGGCTATACCATTCATTTTCTATATAGATCATATGACATTGAAATATTTGGTCAACAAGCCCATTTTGTAAGGGTGCATCTATCGGTGGATACTTCAATTTCAATAATTTGAATTCATTGTTTTTTTAAAGCCATGAAAGAGAAATTTAGTGCTCGATAATTTATCAAGGATCAATTTTGGAGAGGATACGCAGAGTATTGATTCTTGAAAACACTATTCCTAATGAACAATTGTTCTAGTTAAATCTCGCATCTGGTTGATCTAGAATATAATGTAGTATTTTTTATATACTAGACTTATGCTAAAAGTAATGAAAACATTGGAGAAGAAACAATTTTCTATTCACGCGGCACCTTATAAGCTCATTGGAGGAGACTTGTACAAGATGGCTGTGACAAGGTATTGTGCGGTGTGTTTTGGAACATGAACTGAAGCCATTGTGAAGGAAGATCATAGAGGTATTGTAGGAGACAATTATGCATCAAATGTGACTGCACACAAGATCCTTTTAGCTAGAGTATGGTGGGAGACATTATACAAGGATACCAAGGCTTTTGTTAAAGCATGTGACCACCTTTGTGAGAAAAATTGGAAGCCTGGGAGTAGAGATGAATTTTTTGCGACCCATAATAAGCATGAAACCTTTTGAGAAGTGGGTTGTTTATTTTTTGGGACCTATTTCACTACCCACACATAGGAATGGAGCATGATACATAATCACATGTACTGACTATTTGACTAGGTGGGAAGAGGTTGCGCTTGTGAAGGATTTTACTACAGCCATGAAGGTTCCTTTGGGAGAATATTTTAAGTAGGTATGGATTCCCTTTAAGCTTGAACCATGATAGAGGAAATCATTTCTTGAATGAGACAATCAAAAATTTCTAACCAAGTTTATGGTGGCACACCATAAAACTACTCCTTATCACCCTCAAGCTAATGGCACTATGAGTAAACTTTCAACAAGATCTTGGGACAAACTTTGAAAAATATTTGTGATGTTGGAAGGAAGGATTGGGATGATAAAGTATCAACTATACTTTAGGCTTACATGACCACATATAAAATATTGAACAAGGCCACACCCTTTTAGTTAGTGTTTGGCATAGAGGCGGTACTACATGTGGAATTTTTATTATCATCCCTACATATTGTGCACACATGAGGATTGTCAAATGAAAAATTTATGGCTGAGAGTATTAAGAAACTAATGCAATTAGATGATTTGTGCACAATTGCATGTTGGATCTAGAATAATGAGAAGGAACGAAGAAAATACTTAGCATGATAGAAACATTAAGAGAAAGTATATTACAGTTGGGAAGATGGTCCTTTTGTATGAATCCAAGTTTGTATGCCACCCAAGAAAGTTGAAGGTGCATTGGTTGGGACCTTTTGTAGTAACCAAGATACTTGAATCAGACACATGTCAATTGCAGGTATTGGATGGCACCATGTTTCCTAGTTACTTCAATGGGAGTAGGTTGAATCCCTACTATAAATAAACTTCTTTGTGTTTGTAATAAGGCAATATTGTCATTTAGATTAGATTTTTCTGTTTCATGTCTTGTTTTTTTTTGCTTGTTTTATTGTCATTTAGATTACTATTTATTGAGATGATATGTAGAGGACCACACATAATTTTATTCAGAGGTGAACCCGGTGTACGATGATGGTAGAAAGGTGGGATGTTGTTTAAAAGGTGATCGTGAGAAAAATGAAAAAGGTGTTACATGGTGCAAATGATTGATTGGGTGTGTGAAAAATGATTTCTTGGATTAAATACCATGTGAGGGAGAAGTCATCTAGCATAATGTGAGGTAGGAAGAAACAAGATGAGCTAAATGGTATGTGGCATAGAGGAAGAATTGTTGTGGTGCGTAAGAGTACTGCAAGGATTCTTGTGGCCCAAAAGTAGTAAGCATTCCGAAGGTTATGAATGTAGTGCACAGTAATCAAGGAGAGTAAAGAATGGAAAAAGCAAAAATCATATTTAAATGTAAAGTATGATGGTAGGTGAGGAGTAATAAATGTGGATTTTTGTTGAAGGTCTATAAAAGTGGTGCAAATGAGTTCATTATTACCTTCGTATATGAAGTGTTAGAGCCCTTGAAGAGTGATTTAAGTGTGAATTTTCCGAGAAGACATTGTGTAAAGACAATTCATTACCAAAGAGGATTTATCATGGCCTAGGTTGGAGATCCTTTGGAGGAAGTGTGAGTGTGGAAAAAAAGGACGTGTGGATAAAGGAATACAAGGTTTGGAGGTTGCTTTGTAGAGCTAGGGTTTCTACTGATAAAATTCACATCATATTTTAGTTTCAAAGTTAAGGAACAAATGGTTTGAAGAACAAACAAGGTTCTTGAGAAAGAATAAAAAACCTAGCGAAGAGCATAGAATCGGGTAAGAATAACTAAGCACCTAGGGTATACTTTAAATTTTAGTTCAAATTGAAGAAATGACACCCGGGGAAAATAACCAAAATATCACCCAATGGAAAAGGAAATGGTAAAGGAAAGAAGAATGAAGTGGAGGACATGGTGGAAGAATGGTATTCATAAATGTAGTACCTAAAGGGAATGATTAAGGAAGTGCAAGGTCAAGTGACACAATGATCATTTAGATGTAAATGATCATGAAATAGAGGATGAGTTAATATAGAAGATGAATGAGAGTAATCCTAATGGGAATTGGATTTATGATGACAAGGGATACAAGGACTTAGAGATAATGGAAATTTTCCATATCTATGAGATTCCATACTTTGGAAAGCCATAGTCATTATATCAATGGTTAATGTCATGATTCCATAAGGACTTATTCTATTTCATGGGTAGGAGGATGTGCCTTACCGCACAACTAATAAGGAGAGTCAATGTTTTACGTGATTCAAGCTTTAAAATAGGAATTGATTTGGATGATGATGATGGAGTGGAGGTCACTTCCACTTCTGGTGAAGTATCGGAGAGGTGTTTGTGTGATGGATATCTTTAAGCTTATTGACCCTGTTGTAAGATTCATCACACGACTATTCACTAATTTGGGAGCACAGGAAAGATGGACTCAAGTAAACAAAAGGTGGCTCCATATTGCACAAAAGATGGCCAAAAATGTATACAACATTGTTTCCTTCATTTCGAAGGAATCATAGAAGAAGCACGTCTTTGGATATAAAATAAATTGGGGCACCATTCTCTTCTTAATCATATTTTTATAAATTGGGGTACATGATGGACTAAACAAAAATATATGGACGTATCCTCTAGCGAACAAGTCCCTCGTGAAGAGATTCCCGAGTATATTTGTTATGGGATTACAAATGCCTATAAGTTACGGGTGGACAGTGTGGTATAGGTGAATATGTAAGGAATTCATGTTGGAAGCACAATGTACTGAGAGGGTGGGTTAATCAGTCCTTAAAAATTAATTCAATTTCATATTACTTACTTAAATCACAAACCACTTATCCAACCATTAATGTGTGTACAACATCAAATAACATACATGCAATCAACCATGAACAAGGAAATCAACACCATAACACAAGATATAAGTGGGAAACCCTCATGGGGAATAAAACCCATTGAAACAAGAAATTTATATTACTCTATTTCAAATTAGTGAGGCATCAATCCCACAAGGAGCACCAACCCCTATTTTAGTATAGAACTAACCCTACAAAGAGCATCGACCCTAGTTATGTGAAGCACCAACTCCACAAGGAGACTAAAACCCCTAAGATGATAACATACCCACTCAATAACCTTATGATGAATATATCCAATGTATTTTCTGCCACAATTAATTTGATATCTCTTATTCAACCCGCTCTCATTCAAACCTCGGGTCTTCAAACTTGCACAAAATTACACTTTCTTCACTTCTCAATGCTTCAAAACCTTACACACACTCTTCCAATCATTATTTATCCTTTCATACACACATCATATCTCAACTCATTCCTTTATACCTGTAAATAACTCACACATAGGTCGCACTTTTCACCAATGCTCAACTAGTTACAAATTGCACCCAAAACATCACTTTTATAAGATCATGTTGATTCAAATTAAAAATAGGTCAGTTTACCTCATTTTTTAAGACCAATTCAACTTCATAACATCTGATTTGAATCATAAAACGTTCACATATGACCCATGTATGTTGGTCATGCCCAAAACTACTCATCATGCACAAAAATGCCTCAAAACCCCATCACTACGATGAGAAAAATCCACTCATACCAAAAACATGCTTATTTAAGCTTCAAAATTCACAAAATATGATTAATATAACATAAAAACATCATACATGTTTGCAAATTTACTTTAAACAATCAAATATTTCATTAAATGGGCCCACTAGCTCATATCCTTCACAAAATAGTTCTTTATCAGCATCCTGATTTCACCTTTGGGCCTCAAGACCACCCAATATGAACTAAAATATGGCATGTGACCACTATATGGAAACATTACAACATTTTTAAAACATCTAAGGAAGTTAGACATCATGAAACATTCATATACTCAAACCACAACTTTACACTTCACCAAAACAAGCTACCCAAAACCAGTTTGAAATATCATCTAGTTTGCACCCTTATCGACACATTACAGACCTAAAAATTCCTTCAAAAGGAAAAAAATTCATTCTTCTTCACTTTCCAGGTGGTAGAAAGCGGAAAATTATCCATCTCATGCTTCAACCAAGTCAATCTTTCAAGAAAAAGCAGTCTTGTCCTACAAAATACAAAACCTTGTCCCAAAGTGAAGTTCTTTAGAAACAACCCTATTTGTGTGGGGTCCACTCATCACCATAAGCACTACCATAACTTTATGGAAACCTGGAGGATTCCTATACATCATCCAATCATCATACAATCATCATCCATGATTTATAAATAAATTCTAGGTACATATGATCATTTTCTCTCCTATCACTTTTGAGCTAGGGTTTTAAGAACATAAAAAGTTGTTTACATTCTTAACATTCGTTCATAAAAATGTGACAATGAAATTACCTCCTTATTTTTGTGAAACATTCTAAACTAAATTTAGAAACATTCATGAAAGCCGAGAAGGTCCCTTCTTGAAAAGAACACTACTTAGGGTGAGCATCAAAAGGTGCAATTCGAGTTGGAAATGACCTTCTTCTTGACCCTATTTCACACAAAACATCATAACTTGAAATTCCCATAAAAAAATGATTCCAATTTTTTCTCACACCTCAATAAAACCCTATGCATCATCTCCAATCATAATATTATCTCAAAATCTCCCCATCTCTCCATCCCATCTCACTTGCATGGCTAGCCCTTAGGTTTTTACACTATCTAAGCTAGGTTCAATTGAAATATTATCATAAATCATAATGAAAACTCTCCAAAAGGTCCTAACATACTTGATACATCATGAAACAACTACCTACATGCATCCATGAGCTCACATGGCTCCAAAACTCAACCTCATACCTCCTAAGACCTATACCTGGTCTAAATGAGCACCTGAAACTTGGTCTTCAACCTGTACATGTACCTTGAAACTTATGTGAGTTCCCAAGCACTCACAAAACATACTCTCCATGGTAAAAACATGTTCCTCAAGTCACCAAGAATCTCCAACCACCATACACCATCACCTAGGCTAGGTAGGTCACCCGATAGGTTTGTTTGAAAAATCCAATCTCACCGAATCTCCTCAAGAAACCATGAACTGACCTAAATAACCATATCATCATCACTCTAAGAATCTTTTGAATCTACTCCATCATCCTATTTTTAATTAATGGGATTTTACATCAATGAAAACACCTTGAAAACAACATTGCAAACAATCTCCCCTTTGTCATGATGAAAAAACACCCAATCTTCTCCCCATTTTCACATTAATGACAAAACAGAAATGGAATTGCATATTATTCACATTTATCAGCTTCATAGGATCACCTCTTGGTTAGAAACATCAACATAATATCTCATTATAGATCACAAACATGAAAATTCACTCAAAAAATTGATTTTTGGCTATTGTCCAAGAATTCTTAACTCGTAATCCCCTAGGCAAAATATACAACACCTAAACATGACAAAAATGGTGATATAGAACTGAAAACATCTTCCTTACCTCTTTCTTGAGCTATCTCATCACACAAGATCCTGATTTCAACACAAGAACTTGTTCTTCTTCATCTCATACCCTATTTTAACCATCTTCACTTGTAAAGGCAATCGTAGTTGAGACCATGGACTTTGTACATACCTCATTTTTGAGATAATAATCATGAGTTATGAACTTATACCCTCATCTCTCACCTTTTCATACATTGAGAGAACATACTTTTGACTATTTTCTTGTATATTATGTCTTCACACCATATATACAACTGAGTTCCCTAAAATCTTCAATGTTTTTAAGACCATCTTTAACAAGATCTAGATACCCATAACCACTATAACACATCTCTTTATAGCTCCCCCTAGATTTATGACACCCATTTTTAGAGAAAGACACACAAACTTGCCTACATACCTTTATTGCATGCCTTGAGAACAATTAAAACACTTGGGCTCAGTCCTAAACCTTCTTTTCAGTCCTTATAGTCATATTAGGATGCAATAATGCAAGTTTGAACGTGAAATTATTTTATTTGGAGAAAATAACCAAATCACACCTTGAAATCATCTAGAACATCCTATAGAGTTAAAGACACATACTCCCCCTATCATATAAACATCCTTACACATGTATCATACTAGCTCTTATGCACTCTTAACCCTGTAGCTTCATATTTTCAACACTCGTTTACTACATCAGACTAATTGAGATATTTGGTCCATCTTTTTGACCCAAGAAAAACTAGTAGGCCTAGTCACGAATTTTTTTTCTATCATACTCATATAGTCAACCTTTATTAGTAGTCAAAATATCTTATAACTCTCATGAATTACCACATTAACATGTATAGGCTTGTAGGATGCAATTTTTAAGAGGATGTCAAACTTTAGTCATAATATAGTCCACTTAGCCACACTTTATATTCTTTTGAGGTTATATACACTTTCTAGATTAACTATATAAGTTCAAGAGCTTGTCAACAAATGACATCCATGTATATGACTCATGTTTTGCCTCTTGTATACACATTATACCTGTAGTAAGTAATCTTTCTCATGGAGCGATAAGTGAACTATACGAGTCTTACCATCCCTGAGATTATCTTCTTTACACAACATCAAATCCCATAGACACCTTCACATATGCATGCACATGCTCCACGATGCTCATACCATTTAAGAGAACCATCTTCCATACCTATAGATGCACAAAATAGACCACTGAGACTAACTTTACCTTATTTTCACACACTTTCCTTTATTGTGAATTCCACATGTGGATGAGAGGACACATGAAGACCACTCCTCTCTTACTCAAGATACAATCTCAAATCCATTAAACTCTTGCACAATGATTAGGAGATATAAGAAGACACCAAATAATGACTTATAGTCCTATATCTAGATAAGACACTATACATAATGCTCTAATGAGTCAACCACCTCACAACTTACCCATACTCACATTTAAGGATTCATACAAATATATGATAACCTTATTCATGCATTCAAGGGGCTAGCTAGAGTATCATGACATATTTTCAACTATTTTCATTTCTTCATACTTGCAATCCCAGACTATCATCCTTGTTACTTATGATATTCATGCCTAAATTTTGATACTCACACTTTCATGATGAAATACATGTTATAGATACCCTTTTGGCCATATATAAACAACCATAATCCTTGAATCATGATATTGAAGAGACACTTCCCAGCTTTTCATTCCATCTCAGTCAAATTAGGTCTCCTAGATCTCTTACTGTCAAATCTGATCATTGTCATGAATTCCAAGAAATTTGGACTTTTTTAGGGTTTGAAACCACTTTAATATCAAATTACTCATTTTCTAGAAGTTTTTTACATAATTATTTCTTTGGAATCCACCATTTTCACCTTCAAAATCAACTTTCCTTTTATATCACTTCATAAGAACTCTAGAAACCCATTCAATGCAAAACAAACTCAAGATGCATATAATTTGATATCATGACCCATACATTTTCCATATAATCTGTATCAACACTCTCTTGATGTCCTGAGTATTCTTGAAGTGATTAAGAAAGATGAACACCACTTCCTTTCTTGAACTCGCCTAATTTTTCCTCAACATTCCTTCAAGAACACTGAACCAAACTTCCTTGTCAAGATTCTCTCGATCAAATCATCATAATTGATAACTAATTTATTCTAAAACTATTCTTCATAATACATTAGAAAACTTTCCAATTTTATAATCATGTCACTTATACTTTGACTCGAACCTTAAGACTCATACAACTCTAAAAGACAAAACAATCCTCCTGATGATCATGTAAGCACTAATAGACCTTTATGACTTCAACCAACCTTTTGAGACCATTTCATAGATTCACATACATCATATACTCTTAGAAACACTTGATTCATTCACTAATATCTTAAGAATAACATATGTCACTTCATTCATGACTTAGAATTGACTCCTTGGGATACCACAAACCTTTATACTTGACAACAATACAATTCACAGACTCAGACTACAAGAAGAAAATTCATATTGATTTCATGACATAATAGACCTCCTTTAGGACATCAATATGATCCTTACACATACCGATTCATTACAAATTGACAACACACTATGATAAGGAAGTTACAGACTTCAAGAGCACAAACATACACACCAAAAGACAACCATACTTAGATCTTGACAATCACAACTTGATCAACCATATAGAACCACAAAAACATGCTTAAGGAATTTAAATGACATACCTTGACATCATGAAGGATATAAACACATACCTAGATAGCTCCCCCTCACTCCAATGCTTCATATGAACTGATATACCTCTAAGAATCATAATAAAGGCATATGACACCATGGAGGATCTAGAAGAAAGACCTAAAAAGGTCCCAAACCTTCTTGGACACCTAAGAATATCCTTCTTCACCTTGTTTCAGATCTGATCTTTGATTCATACTTTTCCTTTCATCCATACCTACTCTTGATGAGACACCATTATCCCTCCTAGGCTCCCAAGTCCTTCTTAGACTATTATCATGCATTCTTGACCCCTGAAAGCTTATTTCTTGCATTCTAGGACCTTGAGTCCTCTAATTTTTCCTTGAGAAACCATAGTCACATTCTCTTGCAACATGACCAACCTCATTACAACTGAAGCACACCACTGAATTCTTCCTCTTGTAACCTTCAACATGACTAGATGAATCATACAAACAAAACTAAGAAATATGACCTACCTCATTACACTTGTAGCATACCACATTCTTATCTTGCTCACTCCTATTGTCTCTCCATGGATGAGCATCTCTAGAAGACCTTTTACACTCTTTTTCCCTATGAAAAAATCCATTACAAGTATAATAATAACCATTGAAATATCTTTCATACCTTGAAGCATTAGGTTTCCTAATAAGTTTGGTCTTCTCATTGATCTTGGTATAGGTCACCTTCTTTCCATGGTGATTAATTCACCTACTTCCTTACTTGAAACCAATCCCACTTGCTTCATTTATTTTTCCTTGACTTCATCTTTGAATCCCAAACTAGCTCTATCACCAACTTATTTTGATTACTCAAGAGATTATCATGAGCCATATAACTTTATTTAAATTTCTCATATGGATTTTCCTTACTTGCTGCATCTGATAGATATTTCTTAATGATGATCACTTCTTCTTATTTATATTGTAATATAAGAGTCATGTTACTCATTTGTATCTCTAACTTTCTTACAGTTTCATCAAGCTTCTTTGTAACAACCCAATGTTTCTATTCTAGTTCCTAAATCCTTGCTTTATATTCCTTGACTTGTGATTTCAATTTCTCATTATTATTTTCAGCATGCATCAGTTCTAAATGGACACATGCCATCTCAATCCATATGTCATATTCTTCTCCTTTAAACTTAGTACAAAAATTTGATATGAGATCACCCAACAAAGTAGATCAAACACTAGTAGACGTCATAGCCTCTTTTTTCATAAATAACACCTCATCACCTACATCTCTGTGATCATATTTAACCTCAGAATCAGATCTATCATATTCACTACTCACTTCATAGGAATAGGCATATTCCTTGGTGTAAAAACTCTTCTTACCCTTCTTCTTATAATCAAACTTCTTAAAATCCTTTTTCTCTTTACTATACCTCTGATTTTTCTTTTCATGACCACTTTCATGATCATCATCATATTTCTTTTCATGCCTATGAGGACACTTAGCAACAAAGTGACCTACTTTACCACAATTAAAGCATTTAAAAGGAAGTTTTCCTTTGTACTTACTAGTTCCAACATTTAGTATTCTAGAAACCATAGAAAATAACTCTTCATCACCTAACTCATGAGAAACATCATCAACTTTGGTCTTCTTATCCTTTGTCATCTTCTCAACTTTGAAAGTTATCTCTTTCTTGGTTGGTTTGGATTCAACCACCCTCATCTCATAAGCATTCAAAGTCCCATGTAACTCATCCATCTTCAACTTAGTCAAATCCTTGGCCTCTTCAATAATGAGACACTTTGGAATCAAACTTAGGAGTTAAGGACCTCAAAACCTTTTGAACAACTACCTCTTCCTTCACATCTTCTCCTAACCCTTTCATGTTATTGAAAATCTTGTCAACTCTAAGAAAATATGATGCAATTGATTCATCCTCATTCATCTTAAGACTCTCAAACTGATTTCTAAAAGTTTTAAGCTTAGAAATTATTACCTTTGATTCACCTTCATACAAAAATTGTAGTTTCTCCCATGCTTCTTTTGCTGACTTGCAATGCATTACCTTTCCCATCTCAAATTCTCCAAGACCACATATGATGGCATTAAAAACTTATAATTTTCACTACATGCCTTAACTTTTTCATCAAGTAGTTAGTTAGTGTAGTGGCAGGAGGAGTATAACCATTCTCCACAACTTCCCAAATATCAAACCCTAGAGATATAATATGAGTCTTCATCCTCAAACTCTAAAAATCATAATTCACACCATCAAAAATAGGTGTGTTGCTGGTTGAGAAACTACTCGATACAAATTTGTTCAAAGAAGAATGGAATGGGGTGGGGTGAATCATTCCTTAGAAAATTAATTCAATTTCAGATACTTAAATCACAAACCAATTATCCAACCTTTAATGCATGCACAACATCAAATAACATACATATAATCAACCATCAACAAGGGAATACAAACCATAACATAAGATATAAGTGGGAAAACCTCATGGGGAATAAAATCCACTGAAATATGAACTTTATATTGCTATGTTTCAAATTTAATGAGACACCAACCCCTAGTGTAGTAAAGCACCAACCATACAAAGAACACCACCCCTAGTTTTGTGAAGCACCAAATCCATAAGGAGGCTACAACCCCCATGATTAACCCACCTTATGTTGATGATATCTGATGTATTTTTTTCTTCACAACTGATTTGAGATCAGTTTTTAGATCACTCTCCTTTAAACCCTTGATCAAACCCTAGGTCTTCAAACTTACACAAAATTACACTTTATTCACTTCTCAATACTTTAAACCCTAGCACACACTCTTGATACCATTATTAAACCTATTATACACACTATCAGATCTCAACACATGCCTTTGCACCTCCAAATTACTCACACATAGGTCACACTTTTCACATATTCTCAACTAGTTACAAATTACACCACAAACATCACTTTTATAGGATCTACTTGATTCAAATTCAAAATAGGTCAGTTTCCATCATTTTTTTCAACCAATTCAGCCTCATAAAATCCCTTTTGAATGATAAAACATTCAAATATGACCCATGTAGATCGGTCATGCCAAAAACTAATCATCATGCACCAAAATACGTCAAAACCCCATCAATTGGATGAGAAAAATCCACTCATAGAAAAAAAAATCTTACTTAATATTCCAAGTTCACCAAATATGATTAATATAACATAAAAACATCATACATGGTCATAAATTTACTTTAATCAATCAAATATTTCATTAAATAGGTCCATTGGCTCATATCCTTCACAAAACAACTATCATCAACATCCTGATTTCACCTTTGTGCCTTAAGACCACCTAAGATGAACTCAAATATGTCATGTAACCCTATATGGAAACCTCATAACCTGTAGAACACATATAAGCAAGTTATACATCATGAAACATCCATATACTCAAACCACAACAACTTTACACTTCACCAAATCAAGATGCCCAAAAACCAATTTTACAAACTCGACTAATTTGTACCATTTATAACATATTCAAGACCTAAAAATTACTTCAAAAGGAACATTTTTAATCCCTATTAACTTTACATGTGGTATAAAACATCAAATAATCCATCTTATGCTTCAACGAACTCAATCTTTTATCAAAAAAACATCATATCTTGAAAACCAAGAAACCTTCATCTATACAAAATGACCTAGATGATCCATAAAATCTCATAATCATGAAACAAAACTTATACCATTGTAAATATATCTAAATATTATTTCCATAACATATTTAAACTCCTTCCAAATCTAAGTGGAAGGCCTTCAACCAAGCTCATCTCTGTAAACTTCCTGAAACTACCCCAAAATTGCCCTTTGACTAGCCTTCACAAATAGGGTATACTGTGTTATTTTTATGCATCACCATGACCTAAACCCACCGTGAACATATATAATAACTCACATGCTCAAAATAATGTCAATTTATTTTACAACTCCTTTGGAAAACCTTGTCCCAAACTGAACTTCTTCAGAAACATCCCTATTTGAGTGGGGTATAATCATGACCACAAGCACTACCATACCTTTCTAAAAACAAAGAGGAGTACTATACATCATAAAATCATAATCCACACTCTATCAATAAATTATAGCAACTTATGATCATTTTATCTCCTACCGCTTTTGAGCTATGGTTTTAAGCACATAAACAGTTGTTTATCTTCTTAACATTCATTCATATAAATGTGATCATGAAATTACCTCATTATTTTTTTAAACCTTCTAGTCTTAATGTAGAAACATCCATGAAATCCAAAAGGTCATATGCAAATCACACAATTCAGGGTGAGCATCAAAAGGTGTAATTCAAGTTGGAAATGACCTTCTTCTTGACCATGTTTCACACAAAACATCATAACTTAAAATTCCCATTAGAGAATGACTAAAAAAATTCTCACACCTCACGTACACCCATTTTCATCATCTCTAATAATCATATTATCTAAAAAAATTCTCCATCTCTCCATCCCATCTCATTTGTATGGTTGTCCCTTAGGGTTTTTCACTTTGTCTAGGCTAGGGTACACTTTGAAATGACATTATAAATCATCATGGAAACTCTCCAAAATGTCCTAAAATACCTGATACATAATGAAAAAACTACCTACATGCATCCATTCTCTCACATGTATCCACAACTCAACCTCATATACCTCATATCACCCATACCTTTTCGAAATGAGCACATGAAATTTGGTCTTCAACCTATACTTGTATCCTAAAACTCGTGTGAGTTCCCAAGAACTCCCCAAACATGTTCTCCATTCTTCCAACATGCTCTTGAAGTCACCAAGAAGCTCCAACCACCATGCACCATCACCTAAGCTAGCTAGGTCAATTGATAGGGCTTGTTAAAACAAACCAATCTCACTTAATCTCCTCAAACAACCATGTACACACTCAAATATCCATGTCATCACCACTTTGAGAATATTTTGACTCTACTCCATCATTCCCTTTGTCATTAATGTGATTTTAGATCAATGACAACACCTAAAAACATAACATGCCAATAATTTTAACATGAGTGGTGCATCCTAGGTGAGTTGACCCACGGTTTTGGAAGGAAGAACATAGTTTGCGAGCCTATCAAAAAAATTTCCTCCGAATATTTTATTTTAAGACTCTTTAGAAGAGTCCTTGGTGTAAGATTCCTTATGATTTTACAACATTGTAATTTCAATCCTATGTTAATAGGTTTTCTAATCTGTGCGAAAGCTAAGATCTCAGTGCGGATAAGGTAGATTTTGATTACCATACACTACACAATAAATATGTGGAAAGGCATCATATATAGAAACTATGATATCAAATGATAACAACATTAAATCCATGACTTTGGTCAAAGGAAATAAAGAAGTGGATATATATATATATATATATATATATATATATATATATATATATATATATATATAACCCATGTTAGTTAATGGAAATTATATTGAAGATGAGCTTAGGATCCTAGAGCCACCTAAAGTTAAGTATATTGTTGGCATAAAGAGGACACATGAGGCTAATCCTATAAGGTAAGAAGAATGATGAGGAGGAGGAGGCAGAGAAATAAGATAGCGCCGCACTAGACTAGGGTCACAAAAGAAATTTGAAGAGAATTTGCAAAGGAAAATACAATGGTGTAGGGACCTCGAACATATAAGGAAATCACCAAGGGTCAAGCCACCCAAGATAAGTACAAAAGAGAATACACCTACATTAAGGAGAAGCGGAGGTTGGTAACCACCGAGGATAGTGATGAGGATAATTCCTAGGAATAGGGTGTGCGTAATGTAGAGACCCCCATCATCCAATATGTGGAAGAGGAAGATGAAGGAACTAGGGATGAGAATCTCAATATGATACAAAGGAGCATGAGGTACATAAAGAAGAATCTAAAGGTGAATAAGAAGGTGAAGGTGAGGGTGATCCAATGGAAGGTGGAGGAGTCTCGGGTGGTGATAGTGTGTGTACAAACACATAAAGGTAAGCGCAATGGGTAGGCATACTCGTGGGAGAAGTAAGAAGGGATAAATCTTGCACACTCAATAGGTGAGTTATATTGATGATCAGTCTAATGTGATGCTTGTAAGGTTTTGAGCATATTCCCCACTAAATCATTATATGGTGGGAGATACTTGATCCGAGGGAGTAAATCTGTACACAAGGAAGATGCTCTCCGGAAGTATGTAGACTCACATGGATGAGAAAAATTTTGATATCAATGATGAATCATGTGTGACATGCAAAATGAAGAAGGAACCACATGCAACCCATATGACTTTGAATCCAATGGAGTTGATAAATGAACATGCGAGTAATGCCTTAAATAAGATGGCAATAGAAATGGCCCTCATGAATTTGGATAAGGGGCCACCATCAAGGTAATGGTTGAGGATAAGAAGAGTAAAGAGAAAGAGATCCAACAACTTGTAGAGGAAATGGAGAGGGTGGATAAGTGTGCCAAATATTCTTTTGACAAGGTCATCCAGATTGTAGATGGAATTACAACAACATACCCCGACTTGGATAAAGTGTTAAGGATGAGTACCATTCGCCACTACTTACTTATAGGATCTAGTAAAAATGATTTTGTAAGATAATAATAATGTGTCAGGATGTCACAAAAATATTTTCCATTGAAAGAGAAAATAATAAGAGGCTTGTAGCACAAAAAATAATATAACTGGATGGGTGTTCAACAATTTCTAAAACGGGACACACTAAAAAAGGCAGGATGGGTGTTCAAAATTTATAAGACCTTCATCCCATCATCAAGGCCCAAACCACATAAGAAGAGGTGGATCTCATTCTAGCGCAAGTAGCTAATAAGGATGGAAAGATCAAGCATGAAGATATTTTGGTGAGATTGCTCGAGAAATGGGATGTGCTCAAAATAAGAAAGAACACCTCTAAGACAAGGCTCGAGGAGTTAGGATCTCTGGTTGCATGGAAGATGGATTCCATATACCGGATGATCTCGGGATTATCCGAATTATGAGGGAGTTGAAGAAAAATGTGAATATCGACCCACGAACAAGTGTCGGATATATCCGAGATGGTACCGATTCATTTTCTAAGGAACTTGTGGAGTGGGAGAGGATGGAAAGTATTATTAACACAAAGTTCCTAGAATTACTACAGCTATCCTCGGAGTAAGGAAAATAGCGCATCTATATATACTTTCATTCATTAGGTTAATGCCCCTTATTATATTTCTTGTATACTATTTATTCTTTCATGTGTTAACATTCTTTTATTTTTTCATTCTTAGAAGGATAAACTAAGAACATATTATTGAGGATGAACAATATCCTTAGTGTGGGGTAATGTTGGTCGGAGGAATTGAATAAGTGTTAAATAATCTCAAAGGCTTATGAATAGGAATATGCGCATGTAGTATAACATGGCAACGTGCAAGGTGCACACGTGAGAGGTACTATGGGTCGGTGCACAAGGTTACGTGCATAGAAGCAAAGGAAGGAGTAGTACTTAGACAATTTTCCTATATAGGATAAAAATAGGAAAAGTAGGGTTGAGTACTGACCAAGAAAAGGATAAAAGCGTGATGACTTGGAGGCCAAGAAAGGAAGGGAAATCACATGCAACAAAAGAAAAGAACTACGCATGGATTGGGATTAAAGAAAGTATTAGAATTAGGTTAATTTATTATTAGTAGATAATGTTAAATCAGGCAAGTGTTATATGCATGGCTATTTTTAAGAATGTAAGCATGTAATCTATTTAGATAGCACACCTATTATCGGGAGAGTGCATGGGTGGTGAAGGGTGAGTCCCAACCCCTATGTGTGTGTGTGTGTGTGTGTGTGTGTGTGTGTGTGTGTGTGTGTGTGTGTGATGCATGCCTTTGTAAGGGATGACCCATGTATTTGAGGGAGCTAGAGGTGGAGTTTGTGTATGTTGTAGTAGATTTATGATGTAGGGTTTGGTATTTGTGCATGGACCTATCTATTATTGTAATAATTATTATACGTATCGACGTCTATTATGTAATGAATTTTAGTTTGTAATGGATAATTTTTGTTGGGTAATGGTAGTTCATGTATCAAATTACAATGATCTGATAGTGTAATTGATATTAGTTTTGGTTTATTTGAATTAAGTGTTTCCTTATTATATGTGTTTCCAAATTGCCTTGATTAGAGAGATTGTTTGTGCATGAATAGTTTATGGTTAACAATATGATGATTATGCATGATAAATTCATGTTAATCATAAAAAATGAGGGATCCGGTAGCTGCACATGCTTCGGGTGAACATTCAAATATGTCTAAATGAAGTGCCAATGAGCATAACTTGTGTGTGAAAAAAAAGACTACACCAACTCTTTCTTTTTCCCTTGTTTCAAGTAGGCGTACTAAGGGGGTTGAAGAAATTTTATGTTTTTTCCACTTTTCACTAAATTATATCTTGTAAACAACTCTAATAAACCTTTCCAAACATTTTTGAACTTTCTACAATGATCAATTACCCCCATAAGTTTCATACATCCCCTGTTCCATTTCTTGCCTTTTTGGTTTCTTAGCTTGCTCTTACTACACCAATTGTTTCTATACTCTAATTTGATTATTTCTTGTATTGGTTTAGTTACTCATATAAAAATCATTTTCACACTATCATTTCACTTTACCTAACCACACACTCCTTCAAGTTACTAGTTCTTCATCAAGTTACTCCTTCCTAGCCTCTTTGGGCTCTAATCAAGCTTTTGACTTTCCTAAAAATGATAGTATGGTATTTTCTCTATTTTTTAGTTTTAAAGGAATCTTCACTCCATCTCAAGACCTCATCACACTTAATAAACAATTCCTTAACACTTATTATAACTATTTTCACAAGTTTGCTTCGCAAGCTCTTATTACTCCTCCGACTTCAAAATTGTCACATATAAGATTGTTTGCATTTTATTATTCTTCCTTTAAACACTCAGTGTTTTGAGTCAAAGTTATGTTGAAGTACCTTATTTCCACCTTTACTACTCTTCATCAATTTTTCAATATTTCTCAGGTCTTCACATATAGACTAATGATTCTTATTTCACACTAATATCTTCAAACCGTGTGTTATCAATGTCAAGTATGAAGTTCTTAGTTTTGGACTAGAGTCTTATTTTCTATGGTATTTACTCCTTATGACCACCTTTAAAATTCTATAATCCTTCTTCCCATTCATAATATCATTCATTGAACAATAAATAATGACTACTCCAAATTCATTTTCTAAATTTCTTACTAATCCTTCAAAGCTGTGCCCTTCACTTTCAACCCCGAGTTTACTATTTTGATCTACAAATTTTATTTTCCGTAATCTTGATGTTTCTTGAGAACTTATTTTCCAATCCAATCTCTTGGTTCATCAATATGTGTGTGCTACAAGTATCCTCTCTTAGTACTCACACAATATAAATTATCTTAGAACCCTCCGTAAGCCCTTAAACTGTTCATAACTAGAATATTAACAAATGTGACTAATTATTTTGGATTATAAAGCCTCTTTTCATTTACTTCAACACATTTTGAATGTCTTGAATATGTTTACCCCTCCTTCTACTTTCAACTATGACTAGATTTGGGTTCCCATTTGAATTACACGTAATTATTATCCTCTAAAACCCTGAAATAGGGTATCTAAAACTCAAGAAGGAATTTTCTTGACTTAAATCACTACTTTTGGATATAAGGATGTTTCTTAAAGGATAAAACCTCCTATAGACTTCATTATATCAATTTCACCCTTAAAACTCCATAACTTAGGTCATAACTCATCCATAACCATCATTCTAATTTCAAATACTTATCACATGCAAAGTTACGTTTTAAAATCTTCAGCTCACATACTCATCCATCAAACAAATACTACCAATGATATTGTACATAATTAAACTTTAAAGGAATGGTTCATTCACAAGGGTTTCATGCACCAATTACTTCTCCAATTTCTACTTTTCCATTCAATGGTACAATAATCCCTTACCTCATTTTCTTAGTTTCATTATGCATTATCTTTGACTATTTTCATAATCTTAATTACCTCCCCAAGGAACATTCTTGATATGTTGGTGGATATATAGTCCCTTCTAAACCTAAGATAACAATAAGTCAACATTCACACATGATAATCATCCATAAATCCTTATCATTCAATGCACAATATTAGAACAAACCATTATACATAGTATTTCCTTTCAAGAAGATCTTCATTTGATCAATGACATGGAAAGTACACATATTCATGAGCCAAAGGGCTCTGTTACAAATGTTTCCAGCCTCACAACTAATGTTTTCCCCTCTAATCCCACTATTCGAATACCTATGATGAGGATGTATAGCCAAGTAGGTGGTTAAGGTTCCTAGCACCTAACTTACACATTATTAAGAAATCTATAGTAAGTTATCACCTTAGTTGAGTTGAAGGAGTCATTCCAAGGTAGATAACATGTATTAAGACCCTATTACTTCATTTATTTCACTTTTACTAACACCTAGTGTTATACCACTCTAAAAACTATTTCAAATATTCAAACTTTACATTTGGAGGTAAACTCCTTATTTTTGCCAATAGAGTCCAAATGGAATTGTACATGTTATGACCATCTCAAGTGGACCCTATACAACCCCTAAAAACCTAAGAAATCCAAAATTGCTTATTTATAAGATGCTCTTGCATTTTTTTATTGATTTATTACTTAAACAAAAGTGGGATAAATTTTTCCAAGTGCAAATGATTTTTATTTCAATACTTTAAATTTGATTTTATTTAAATTTTTACAAATAAAACCAACAATCTTCGAATTCATTATTTGAATTTATTTAGTGAAACTTTTGTAATTATTCTCACTTACAACCATATTAGTTTAATAACTAGTTATTTTCAGAAATATTGGATGATCACAAGCTATAGTTAATAGGGTATTTTAGATCTTATATGCAATCCTTCCACATCAAAAATATTCATTTGGTATCATATCCTTTCTCAAGGAAGGTTCAAAAGGTTTTTTTAGAAATTAAAAAATTCGTGATTACTTGATGAATTTTACTTCTATAAATATCCCCATCTTCAAAGGTGAAAACTCTTAGTATTAAAGAGATTATTTGAAGAGGATTATTGTTTGGAAGGTATTTTGAGAGAATTACACTCATGGAAACACTCCACCTAAATATTGGAATACTTTTTCTTAATATCGAAGAGAGCAAAAAGGAAGAAGAAAAGACAGAGGCGCACAAATGTTTTTCTATCTCAAGAGTGAGATAGATCATAACATCTATCCAATAATTACATGAAATATAAATGTCCATGAGTCATGGGATAACTGAATACTTCATATCAAATATTTTATAAAATAATATATGCAAAAATTTAAACCTTTAAAATGAATTTTGAGAATGTAAGACAATGAGGGAGTTGGAGATTATTTCATAAAGATAAATGATTTAGCTCATAGAATGAGGGCTTATGGAGAAACCTTAGAAGACAAGTTTATAGTAAGGAAAAATTTGAGATGTTTGACATAAATATACTTGGATATTTTGATCACTCTGGAGGAATGTAAGGACATGAATACTATAAATGTTGATGAATTATTTAGTTATCTCTTGTCTATGAGGATAAAATGAGACTATATACATGAGATCTAGAAAAAACACTTGTAACCAAGGAAAATAATTAAAGACCCAGAGGAAAGTTAAAATTAAAAAATAAGGAGTTCATAAAACTTAAATTCAAATGGGAAATATCAAGATAACATCACAAAAAAAGGCAAGAAAAACCTTGTCATTATTGCAAAATACTAGGTCATTTTTGTCAAACACATGTGATATTACTTATTAAGTTAAATAAACAATTAATTTTTTATTAAATAAATAATCATAGATTTATATAAGGTAAATGTATAAATATTAGAGAGTAATAAATAATTAAATTTACTTCATGGTAAAAATAAATAACAAATAGAGCACAACGTATAAGGTGGGGAAATCTAAGGTAGAAAACCCCACCAAAAACATTGCCTTGACATTGAGGAAATTATGGTTACCCATCATAGTAAATATTCAATTCTTCAAAATCACCTAGGCCCCAAAAAAATATTTTCATAAATTCCTATATAAAATTTTGCAATTAATAAAATATAATTTGAAATGAGATCACCCTATTATATAGGGTGGTTGATTAAGTTGCATCTATTGGTTACAGAGTGGAATGAACTTGAGAAAATTAATAACCTATGGATGTGTATTTTTGGCCAAAAAATGTGACACCACTTACTATTACACTCTAAAATCCTCCTTAATGTTAAGTGGGAATCATGCCAAAGTTATCTTTTTATACAAAAGGATTTACAATCCATAAATCATCCACAATGATTTAGGATAACATCCAACATGGATTAAAACATATGCCAAGGTGAAGATCATGTATTTCGGACTACATGATAAAAATACTTTTCATAATTTAGATCCCAATTTCCTCAAGGACAAGTGTATACATGAAGTCTTATATGAGTTCATGGATCCTTTTAAAAACAAGGATCTTCCATAACCAATGCTTCATTGGGTTTTACAAGTAAACTCATGCAATGTGATCATTTACATAAGTATCACTTACAATGAACTTTTACAATGCTTTCACAACATAATAAGTATAGTACATTTATAATAAGGTGGTTAGGAGGTGGTATTGTCATGCACACTCCACTTTAATGGAAGCTCGAAAGGCCTATAATTACACCAAATTGCATAATTTTATGGCATAGAGTGGATTCATGAAAATATCTACAATTTAATCATATGAAGGAAAAAATTGAGGATCATATCACAATTGAGGACTTTCGCATAAATAGAAATCATATGAATCTCAATATGATTTTTTTAATGTTAAACTAGATTATTTGTAAGAGCTATATAACTCTAGCTACCACATAGAAGAGGCGGACTTACTTTGATGCCCATATGAAGTTCTTCCAATAATATTTTTCAGCCACATGACTTCTTTAGCTCTTTCCATAACACTTATATACTTAACTAATAAGTGATAGACACTATTTGTTGCTGCTTGCTGCTCAAAGTGATGAAACCTACACCAAACTTGAAAACATATCTAGAAGTAGAATTTCTATCTATAATATAACCATAATGGTCAAAATCACAATAACCATATAATTTTGCAGCATTATTACAATTATAATACAAATCGTAATTGATTGTAACTTTCATATAAATTTAAAATTATTTTAGCCATTTTACAATGGTATTCATATGGATCCTGCATAAATCTAGAAGAAACACCTAATACATAGGAAATATTAAGTCTACTAATAGTTAAATAAATCAAATTATAAATAAGATACATATACAAGTAGGATTTTCTTGTACACATGTAGGTTTACGGTCATGTTTAATGCCAACATCTATAGGAATGACCACAAGTTTACAATAAATCATATTGATTTGTTTACTCAAATTATTAGCATATTAAGATTGAAACACAACAATGAAATTATGATCGAGGATATATCCATGCCTAATAAATGATTCAAAATTCATATATCATACATTTCAAATATCTATTTCAATTTATTTTTAATTTTAAAAATGAGATTAGTATCAATGTTGGTAAGGAGAAGTTCATCAACATATAAATAAAATTATAATATGATTATTTTCAGTTTTAACAAATAAATCATTATCTGAAAAATAATTACTAAAACCAAGTTCATTGAAAAAATGTGATCTTAGCATACCAAACTTTGGGATCTTGTTTTAATCCATACAAATATTTCTTTAGGAAAATGGCATAAAGTTATTTTCTAGGTTCCTCAAAACCTTTAGGTTGAGTCATATAAATTTCTTCTTTTAGATCACCAATTGAGATTGCATTCACATTCATTTGATGAAACTACCTAACTATATTGAGTAGCCAATGCTAAGAGAATCCTAACTTGTGCTCATTTTTGCTATAAGAGAAAAGGTTTCAACATAGTCAATTCCAAGTTTCTGAGTAAACCCTCGAGCCACTAATCTTACCTTAAACTCATCAATTTATCCTGAAGAGTTATATTTTATTTTGTATAACCACCAAGAGCCTAAAACACTTCTCTTAAAAGGAGGGACTAGTTCCAACGCATTAGTTTTAATGAGAGAATTGTATTTAGATTTCATAGCATCTCTCCACTATTTGTCTTGATCAACCTCTTGAAGGATTATGGTTTGCATTAATAAATTATCATCAAGGAATGATAAGTCTATTGAATACAAGTCATTTTTCTAAGGTTATTAGGATAAAAATCCTTTATCAAAATTTGATCCCATTTAGGTCTTTAATGTGGTAACACATTTTGTGATAACTCCCACTTAACCTTTGTATCCGTATTTTCTAGATAAGGATCTTCATCCTCTAGTAATTTTATTTCTTCCTTAAGAGAAAAAAAGGAGGGTTTAGTAGAAGCTTCGCCAAATGGATTTTTAAGGATGTTGACATACTAATTTTTTTACAATCTCATCTTTAGACAATCATATAATCTTAATCCTTTAGTTTGTCCTCCATAACCAAAAAATACACATGAGTAAGAGGTAGGATAAAGTAGGGGATGGTTCATGGAGGCATCACTATGAGCTACAATCTGATCCAAATGAAAAATTCCTATAGAAGTGAGATCTAAGGTTTATGGAAGAATAAAATGTTGGAAACATAATTTTCCTAAAGCGAGGATCAATGTGAAGGGGGAAGACATATAGGAATTCAAGGAAACTTGGCGAGATAGGAAAGGTGATTTTTTCATGTCATACTCGATGGTATCCCAATGTGGTTTTCTTCTCTTGGGGATCTCATAAAGAATGGAAATGGGAGTGAGAGATCCTTTTTGTGGTCAAGATCAAAAGGGCTATTCTTCAAATTATTTACAAATATATGTTAAAGAAAGATGCCATTCCTTTTTGGTTTTCTTATAACTCGAGATTTCAGGTTTATAGAAATGGTCCTTATTTTCAAATGGTAGAGATGGTGGGTATGGTTACATAGTTTAGAGATCAAATGAAAAGAGATGAAATATCTTGAAAGTATAATAAAGTGGAATGTCAAGGTGTTATACAATTCTTATGGAATAATGAACTAGATTTATGGTGGGGTGATAATGTTATTTTTTTGTTGGATGGCAGAATTAAGAATCATTGAAAATTATGGGATGCATGACAAAATATGAAAACTAATGGACTTGAGGAAAATATTGAGCATTATATGAAATCACATGAATGTTTTGCTATTAGAATCCTAAGATCTTAATTTGTAATAGAATAATATTTTTGGGATTGGAATCTAAATGATTTTCATAATTCTACACCTACCCTCTTTTTAAACATCTCTAACGAGGATTTTAGGCTCATAAATGATATATTTATAGAGGATATATGGAATAGGGTTTATGAAGTAAGAGCTTATAAAATTGTTCTAAATAAATCTGATTTGACATACGGAAGGGTGGATCTAGAAATACTAGGTGATGTGTGCCTCAAAAATAAGTCTAATGGTTTTGATTGATAAATTAGGGGTAGTAGTGGAAATCAATCTTGTTATAGAAGTAGATATTGGTGTTACTAATGATGTGGATTTAGAGTTGGAATAAGTCGAATCTCTTGATAGGGTGAAGGAGCTTGGAATTATTAATATGTGATCTAAAGTGCCATTTGTTATGGATCAAATCCCAAAGAACATGGAAGTGATTAGGGAAAATAAATAACCTCCATAGGATCTTACCCCTATGAAAAATTATAAGGACTATATAATAGAAAGTAAATTAATTCAAGATTTAGTTGTTGCACTTCTTAGAAGGAAGGTAAACTTATATTTTATCATCCTTCCTTGGGGAGGAGGAGTTTGAATTTACCATGGCGTATTTTTGAAGGCTAAATATTTATTTGGGAAAATTTTGAGTGGGATGAAAAAAATACCGCATGGTGTAAGTATTTTTAAGGAATCCCATGAAAAAATTATTTGAAGCATTATGCATTCCATTCTGTTAACTCATAGAAATAATTGTGACCCCTTATGGAGTGTTGAAGTGTTGCGGTATGGGATTCATAGGTAGGGAGCCACCTAGTTATACTTAATAAAAATTTGAGAAATATACATGCTTATGATGAGATCAGATAGGAGGATCATAAAAATATTTGGATAAATCTTGAAAGATGAACTAAAATATTAAGATAGGATAGAGGCTTACTTTCCCCATATGATATATTCGGATGGCGAGAGGATGAAGGATGGGTATTAAATATGTAGTGTAATGCAATGGGGAAAAGAGTTCCTTTTCTAGATATCCTTAAAGAAAGGGAGGCACACATACTTATTGAGGTAACCCAAGATATTTTTTAGGATTCACAAAAAATTTTGCAATTTTAAAAGTAAAAAATTAACAAATATGGTGGTGAATCAACTTAATAAACTATTTATAATTTTAAAGAAGGAAAATGTATAATAGAAGGATAATCAAAATGACGATATTTCCTACCTATGACATGGTCAATTTCCCATGAGAATCTAATCCTACACCTCAGTGTAGGTAGGAAATGTGTCAAGAAATGTGGCTTAAGTATGGATTGAGAAAACTACTCATAATTCCTACAGGAAATGAGATTCATGAATACCATAGTGGCCACCATTCATGGTGATGTAATCCCACTTAATGTGTTCAATTATTGTTGATTAATAATTAGAAATAGGTGGATCTATCTACCTTTCTATTTTTACCAAGAGGAACTATTTTGATTTACATGTTGTATGGATTAATATAAGAATTTCATTACACTAAAGAAATGGTTTTTCATGGGAAACACATTGTTGTTTCTCCCTGGAAAATAATTTTTGGAATTAAGCCAAGGAGACCATCTTTCATATACATGTGGATTATATTATTGTCTTTACATATAAAGTATTAGAAATGACAATCCTACAAGCTACTAGTAATTTAGTTGTAGAGTTTGTTAAAATGGATCAACGAATGTGAGATAGAAACTCAAATATATATGCTAGACTCAAGAATAAGGTTGACTAACAAACCTTTGGTAAATTTTGTTTATATTTCCTTGGATAATTAGTGCTTCACTCAGAAGGTTGATTTTGAGGCCTTATTACAATGGTGTTTCACTTGTGACTCACCTCATCACTTCTATAGATCATTCCCAATAGGTTCCTTTGGAAGAATAACATGAGGAAAGGAAGAGATAAAAATAATTGTATGAAAATATTGTCCTCAATATCATGGTGGAGGAGAATGGATAGTTTGAGAAATCAATTTTGATCTCGTTAATGGTGATAGGGTATTCAAGACCTTCTAATAAGACATAGATGGTTTATGGTGACTTACAACCCACCTTTTATAAGAAGTGAATAAGTCTTATAGAATGAATAACATGCATTGGTTGAAGGAGGGAATAAAAAATCAAAAGAATTTTGGCTACAATAGATTATGTACTTGTTGACAATAGAGCACGAGGAGATTGATCATACAAATAAAGGTTAGGCAGAAGACTCTCCTAATAAATAAATTGTGGAATTAAAGGACAACAAGGGGGTGTAAGAAAAGGAAAGTGAAGGGGATAAGATCTTTCTTCAGTAGTTGACTACGAAGTTTCCTCCTAAGTTACTCTCCCAATAAGGAAATTGAGTACTTGCGGGAGGAGGGAGTGTAAGGTAAGGAAGGTAAAGGGGGAAATATTGATTTAGTAGTTAACTATAGAATATTCTTTGGGTCTTGTAAGACAAAGTGACACTTAAACTAAGAAATATTTGGTCATAATGAAGAATTTGGACAATGAAAGGGGTATTTCTATACATTCATCTTTACCTTTGGCTTCTAGCCTAGTAATAATTGAATATTTCCTAGATTTGTTTGGGAAGAAAAATATTCTCTAGAACATGATCAAAATGAAGATATGAGCATCGAGGAGAACCACTTATCTACTACAATTAAACTTGAGGATAAGCTTCATATGGAATAGTGTGATACCAAATTGAAAAGAGGAATCCTAGAATAATTACATTTGTTTTAAGATAATACAATAATTTACTCTTTTAACTTTACGACACAAGATGAATCAAAGGACATTATGGTCGAGGGGGAAATACCCTCCACTATTATCATATTGATATTTTCTTAGAATGTTAGGGGCTTGAACACCCTTGATAAGTGGTGATTGATTAAGTGTCAATTTTAACTTAGAAATCCAAATATTATTTCAATTCAGGATACTAAATTGGAAGAGGATAGTATCAGCGTCATTGGAAATTCAATGGAAACTCTAGAGAGGATATGTGGTTCTAACAATGAGGAATTTAGGAGGAATGTGTATCATATAGAAACTATCTCTTGCTAAAATGAGATTAATTTTTAAAAAGGAAAACTTGATAGCTTGAGAATTATAATTTTACGTAGAAAATATCTCGTGATTAGTATTTAATGCTTACGGACCTAATCATCTTGTGAGAGAAAAGGAGACCTAGAATTTTTTTCAAAAGCTTTGTTACTCTATCTAGATAAGAGGATTATTATGGCTGGAGATTTCAATACAACCCTCAATTCAAAAAAGAAAAATGGGGAAACAAAAATTAGACTATGTTAGAGAAGTACTTTAAGGAGTTTATGTGTTTTAATTCCTTAATGGATTTATACCTAAAATGAGGAAAATTTACTTGGAAAAATAGAAGGGATTTAGTAATATTTTTGAAAGGTTAGATAGGTTCATTGTTTCTCCATTATGGATGACTGGAGATTAGAATGTGGAATCTACTATTCTTAATTGGTTAGGGTCTAATCATACACCAATATACCTCTCTATTAGAATAGACAAAGTACCTCAAACATGCCTATTCAATTTTGAATTGATGTGGCTTTAGTATACAAGATTTGAAGAACAACTAAAGAGATGGTGGAGTCGGATGGTAAGAGATCTAGGATCTCATATGTTCTATTTTTCATAGAAACTTAGATTACTTAGAGGAATGTTGAAAATACGAGAACACGTAACTCTTTGGAAATATATTTGAAGAGAAGGAAACTTTGGAAACTAGTTTGGCATAAATTAATAAAGATGCACAATGTTGTCCTTTAATGGATGATAAACTATAAGAGGAAAAATACTTGATGGCCATACTTCATGAAGTGTACCTCCGAGAAGATATTTTGAGAAATTGAAGTCATGGGAATCATGGGTTAAGGGGGATATAGGAACACTAAAATTTTTATCAGTCTGTGGCAAGTAAGGACACAAGTAAATAGATTCAGGAAAATAAAAATATGGATAATGAGGAAGTGGAAAATTTAGAGGAAATAAAATCTGTAGCAATGGATTTTTTAAAGATGTGTTGTATGAAGAAGAGGACTAGAATGAGGAGGTGATGGATAGGATTTTTTCCCTATCCCTAAAATCATAATACCCGAACAAAATGCGTCATTTCTTTTTTAAAAATCCCATGAAGAATTGACGATTATGATTCGAGAAAATGCATTCGAATAAATCTCATGTGTTGTGTAATGCCATAATTTTTTTTTCAAATGCAAGCACACTAAATTTTCAGATTTAACATGTAATGCATAACTAGATAACTATTGTAGATTTCTACAAGAGAGATATTTCAACAAGGGATAAAAACCAGTTTACTTTTAATGCTAGTAACTTCACATTATTTCTTTTGTAACACAATGTTTCCAATAAACAACTTTCATTCCAAAATAGAGTTGCAACAATTTCTTTGTGAAGAGATTTTCATATCTATTTTACAAGCTTACTTTTCCAAGGCAAGGGTTCACATTTGTAAAAATATGCTCAACTACATAGCTATTCAAAACAACCTTTTACAAGATCCTTGCACTATTGAAGGAAACTTTCTTAAGCAATATGGCTTAAGTTTACAAGTAACATCACATACAAAGTGGGTGTTTTACAAGAAAAAAAGGCTTCACATAGTCACATTCATAAATATACATTAAGAACCAAGATGAATAGGGAACTCCATCTATCTTCAACTTGAACTCCAAACTCCAATACTCTTACAAGGATCCAATTCCAAGAGAACATGGCTTGTTTACCACCCAACCAATAGGCATCATCACATGCCTTTCCATGGTTGGAAGTCATGCTAGCCTCCCCCAAGCCCATGGGAGAGAGGAACTAGCTTCCACAATGTGCACAAGTATAAAGGGGATTTACACACAACAAGAAAAACATGAGACCATTTAACCACTTACTACACATGAAAACAACAACATGAGGATAACAATGTCAACCTCACAAGGGGGAAGAGAGGAAGTAGGATGCCCAAATCAAGGTGTCCAACCATAGGAGCACCAACAAATCATGAATACAAAACTCCTTATACCTCCTAATCATTCATCCTCCTTATTCCTCCTTTATGTTATAGAAATCCTTCTTGGGAGGATTTTCAAACCCAAAAGGGTTTCCTCACCAAGAATGGGGAAAGGTTCAAGCCATATGAACCTTTCTCCCACCTCAAACCATATGAGGGGATGAGAAGGGACCTTCATGGCTTGACCAACAACCATGAGGTTTGAGAGGGAAATCCCTCTCTCTTCCCCTACATTCTCCAAAAACCATCAATCCAAATGATGGTGGAGAGAAAACAAAGAAAACAACAAGAACAAACAAACAACTACATTTACCATACAACTCACAACACATCATTTCACACACACCAATCCATTGATTAAACATAGTTAACAAGATAGGCACAACTAAGAAGAAAAAGGTTAAGAACCCTACCTCTATAATGCTTTCCAAGACTCTAAGCTTTTCCCTTTTGTCCAAGCTCCCCTCCAAGCTCCCAAAATTCTCCAAGTGCTCCAAAAAAATGAACCAAGAAGACCCATTCCTTCCACATGAGGAAGAATAAAAAGAGGAACCCAAAAGTTTCCTCACCAATGAGAAAGTGACAAGTGTCACCCCCTCTCCTCTCAAGAGTCAAAGATTCCAAAAACCAAATAAGTAAGAGTAAACTCACCTTTTTGCCCTTATCACCCAAAATACTAAAAACTAAAATAAAACAAAGTGGAGCAACTTTTAACAATTTCACACAACCCAACCATCTTACATGGATGGTGACTAAAGAGGGAAAAATGGGAGGGAAACCCCCTCCAAACCTTGGAAATAGGACCCCTTACCTATTAGGTAGGGTCCAAGGGCCCATTTTCATGTTAAGGGATCCCCCAAACTCAAAAGGGGTCCCTAAAAATGCCCAAAATAACCCAATTTCGGGTTTGGCATGCTTGGGCACAAGGGTAGAGGGTGTGGGGTCCACCCAAGGTTCACATGTGGTCCCCAATCCCTTCTACCAACACACACACACTTTCCCAAAACCAACACTTAACTTAAGATAAGATCATTAAACCCCTAAGCTAGTTTACTTAATAAAACACACCCTAAACCTAATTAATTTTACAAAACAATATTACATTACAATTGAGGGGTTCACCCATGGTGCCCAATTAAATACATCTAATCTAAGGCCTCAAACATTTAGCATGGTTAGGACTCAGCCCATGGGCCACTTGTGCACAATTACGTAGCTGCCTTGAAACCCATGCTCTCCTATACCTATCACCTGCACACTCATTGCACACATTAACCGCATCTGTCCAATATAATAAACATCATCTATACATCACAATATCAATCAAACTTATAATGTCCGAACATAATTTACAATTGATAGTGCAATGCATACAATTATCCACATAGTTTGCCATGAATCATCCACAAATAAAATTGCAACGACATACACTTAGGTTAGCATGAAAATTACCATCATTAAATCCAAAACACTATATCATTAATCAAATCAACCACAAGAGACTAACATCTAACCAATAAGTCTATCATATAACCCTGTTAGTGTCATCAACATCATAAGAAATATATCAGTATACGAATCTAGTCCAATTGGCGCTATGCACCCAAAATGCCATAATGTCCATGAGGATAAAATATCATAGTAAAAAGTCCAAAGTCTATCAGAGTCTCAATCAAAACATGTCTAGGAATAAAGGAACCAACATATAACTGGTGCTATAAAAATGTGGGCACTACATGTTGGATGGATTCCCATTGGAATTATTCAAATTATTTTGATATTATTTTCTACATATGTTATAGTTGTAGTTAATGAACCTTTGATATTGATGCAGTTCCTGAAATACTTCAACTACACATTTATCTCTTTAATACCTAATAATTTGGAACTAGAAACTTATGCCAATTTTTGACCTATCTCACTTTGCAATATTGTGTATAAAATTATTTCAAAAGAAATTTCAGATTGGATGAATGTCCTTTTTCCCTTGATTATTTCCCTTGACCAAAGACCATTTGTCTCGGGGAAATAGATTTTAGATGGAGTAATAATGACCAAGGAAATTCTACATAACTTGAAGACGAAGAAGAAATTAGGGATTCTGGTCAAAATAGATATTGAAAAGGCTTATGATAGAGCCAATTGGAAGTTACTTAAATAGATATCGCTTGATTTTGGTTTTAGTATGGAATGGTTTTCCTAGGTTTTGTAGTATGTTACGGGATTTTTTACATCTTTGTCAATGACATCTTGATTATATTTTTTTAGAAATCAGGAGGGATTCGACAAGAGGATCCCTTGTCACCCTACCTTTTCATTATTATAGTAGAATTCATAGGAAGAATGCTAATAAAATTAAGGGAAAATTGTGACTTTTCGGGTTTGAAATATTCTGTTACAGATCAGCCTAGTACTCGTCTAAAATTTGTGAATGATCTTATTCTTTTTGTTAGCTAAAGATAAAAGAAGAATTGCTTATGAAGGAGATAACGGAAGCCTATAAACATGTTTCAAGTCAAAAGGTAAGGTTGCGTAAATTATATTTTTTGTTAATGTTCCTTGGGAAAGACAATGAAGAATCCAACATATCCCGGGGATTAAAATCAATACTCTACCTAATAAATGTTTAGGGGTACCTCTATTTAGCAGAAAGGAAAATTCTAAATTGTGGAAGAACTTAATAAACAAAATCCAAGTAATATTGGTAGGATGGAAAGCTAAGTGGATGATTTTGGCTAGAAATATAGTTCTCATAAAGTTAGTATTACATGTGATCCTGCATAACTTTTCCCAGGGATGCAAACACCTATCAGAGTGATTCATAAAATAAAAAAGATAATTTGTCATTTTATTTGGAGCGGAAAATAGGAAAAAGGAAAAACTTATCTTTGAAAATGGGAGAAGGTCTATCGACCAAAGGCTACAGGGGCATAGATTATAGATATAAAACTACATAGCCTATTTTTGGGATAAAGATTGGTTTGGTGCATTTATTAAGAACATTCTAGCCCTTGGAGACAAATGTTAAGAGGCAAATACCTTGATAACATAAGGTCTAAATGCACTTTTACAGTATAAGATCTGCTCTGTGTCTCACATACATGGAATTTTATGATTTTGGAAAGAAATGTAATATGTGATAATCCAACTTGGGATATTGCAAATGGTGAATTAGATAAATTTTGGGAGGATTCTTGAAAAATATTTTTGGATTTGGTTCATCAAAGAGGTTTGGATGAAATCCATATTTTTTTGATATTGAAGAAGCAAGGTAAAGTATTATTTGGAGTCTATGGGGGATGAGCTGGGATACGATAAAATATGGAAGATATTAAATAACTATATGGTAGAATAAAGAGACTCTCAATGGACTCCTTAAGGCACATAGAATTCTAGTTTCAAAGTGTCTCGACACTTTGTGTTAGAATGGAGATAGTTTGGGGTGATACATTGTGTGAGTTGGTTACAAGTTTCATCTAGAATCCTATTTGTTTGTAGAGACAAAATGATTTTTCTTGGTTAGATTAAGTCGAGGAGTAGCCAAAGTGGATTTTTGAATCTTGACTATCGAGTCTATATATAGCCTAGATACACTATGTATTGAATTCATTCTTACTTAGGATAGATTTGAGAAAATGAATTTTGTTGGAAAATCGATATTTATATTATGTAAACAAGATGGGGAATCTATTGAGCACCTAATTTTGCATTGTCCCTATGCACGCAATATGTGATCAATTTATGTCAACATTGAGATATGATATGTGTCAGCCATCACACAATAAAATAAAATTTATATGCTTGGCCTCAAAATTTAAAGGAATTGGATAGACTATGGCAGGCCTATCCAACAAATGTAATCTTGAGTGTCTGGAAAGAACCTAATAACAAGATCTTTGAAGATAAGGAAATGGCATGGGAAATATGTTGGATAAAAAAATTGTAAATCTTTGAAAATGTGTCTTTTTCCTCTAAAATTAATAAGGATATGCTAAAAAATAATGAGTTACAGATCTTACATAATTTGATGCATATATCTCTTACTAAAGCCCAAGTAACTCATTCATCTAATTCACGGGGACAATGGATCTGCTAAAAACCACCACATAATAGGATGGTAAAGCCAAATTTAGATGGTAAGTCGAAATGGATTCCAATAATAGGAGGTACAAGTTGTATTCTTTATGACCATTGTGGTCATATGTTATGGATTGAATCTTTTATCATCCCTTGTGCCACAAACAATGAAGTATAAGTGATAGGCCTTTTGGAGGGTTTACAGATTGGCTATAAAAATTGGTAAAGGGGATACTAATAGAAGGATATTCTATGATTATAATAATTGTTGTGAATAAAGGAGCTACACCTAACTAGAAATTGAATCAATAACTACAAGTATCTCGTGTACTAGCTAATGGTTTCTAATCCATTTCCTTCGAATATGCTTTTCGAGAAATGAATAGCGCTATATGATCTTCTCTTTTCTATTATTAATTCTAGCCTAGTTGATTGGATGGGACTCAAAGATATTAGAATGAAGTAGTTACTAAAGAATATGACCTATGGAGGGCTAGTCATGCTATGAAATATAAGTTCTCAGGGGATTTCCCTAAAAGGAATGTCTACGTATTTGCCACAAGCAATTTTTGAACAAACATGAAGTGGGAGATTAATTTTCTTGATAGCATCCTTAGGAGTGTTTTATCTTTAGAATCATTTTCAACCGTGATGTATATATTTTTTATATTTATAGGGGTTTGTTTGTTTTTTCAGTAATTTTAGTTGAGGGTTTTGAGTCAACAACTAGACAACAAAGATAAAATGGGGTTTTACATTTGTCTAGTATGGATTTTGTTTTTCAACCATGTGCTAAGATAGTTTATGGTATGTGGCCAATGATGATATGTAAAGTTATTTTTGATGTCATTAAAAGGGTGAAAAACCCAACAACCCTCTTTTACTAATATAAAAAGAGATAGGTAGGCTCAAGATTATTCCGTTTAACTTTTAGAATGAAAATATAGGCAAGACTACCAAATATTTTCAAGTGAGAGATATTTGGTTTCTTATTCGTCTAACCTAATAGAGGTGTAGTTTGATATAAGGATTTTTTCATAATGTTATTCAAATATGGACTACAATTTTCATCACTTCTTCCTATTAGAACTTAGGAGCATCGAAGCATGAATCATTATCCTAAAATTTTCTAAGATGGTCAATATTGTTCCTTTCTATGATATTATTTTGTTGTGGGGAGTTAGGAGTGGTAGCTCTATCAAAATCCCACAAGAAACACAAAATTCACCAAAATTTCTACTAACATATTCACCTCCTTTATTTTTTCTAATTTATAATTTTATGAATATAATAGTTTTCAACTAAGGCTTTAAATTCTTGAAATTTAGATAGGAATTCGTATTTTTCTTAATAAAATATGACCAGGTCATCCTAGAGAAATCATCAATGAAACTAAAAACAAATAGAGCACCACCGAGAGAAGGAACCTCGAGTGGACCTCTAACATCACTATGAATTAACTCTAAAAGATGAGAGGAGTTAAGATCACGATGTTTTTGAAATGGTTCAACATGTTTCTTACCACGTAAGTAAACTTCACAAGATTCGTAGTAAGATTTTAGTTTAGGAAGGCCTACCACAAGATTAAGATGAGACATATCAGACATACTTCTAAAATTTAAATGTCCTAATCTTTCATGTCATAGTTGCAATTCATGTTTAGTGTTAGTAGAAAAATAATTTTAGAAGAAAAACCATTGAAAATGTATAACCCATTCTTACGTATACCGATTGGAAAAACTTTATCAAATCATTTTTGACATCTGACTTATCTTGCAATAAAATAAATTTATCATTTTCTTGAGTTAATTGAGTACAAGATAAAACATTCCTTTTCAATTTTGTACGAGAAAAAAGTTTCAATCACACCAATAACATGTTTAATATTTCCACAATTTTTATATTAAATGACAATGATATCTCCTAAAGATATGTTTTCATGACATTCTATGACATCGATAGGATATCACACATATAGGTCATGAGTCTAGAGACTCCGCTATCTAGGATTAAATTACATATTTATGTTTCTTATCATAATAATTTCAATACTAATAGAGTGGTGTATACTATATTCCATTCTAGGTATAAAATAAAGGATATTATGATAACCTTTCACTTTTCACCAATATTGGGTTTTATTGTTATCTATAAAAAACATAAATACTCTTCCAATTGAACTAAATCATATTATATTAATCCAAGATTCTCATTGTTATGTTATGTGAGGTCTCATTGTTAAAGACATAATTAGAGGATACTAATTATAATGTAAACACCTATTTGCATGAAGATAAGTAAATAATTTATTTTTATTTTATTTTTTTTAATTTACAACCACTTTACCAAGAATAATTTTCTACTCTTGACAACCTAATTAAAAAAACAGTATAACAATATTAATTACACATTCCCAAACTCAAATTTTGATCATAAACCTTATAAACATTCTACACTCAACTTATTAGATAATTAAATAATTTAATTAAAAAATGATTTTTTTAATTTACAACCACTTTACCAAGAATAATTTTCTACTCTCGACAACCTAATTAAAAAAATATAACAATATTAATTACACATTCCCAAACTCAATTTTTGACCATAAACCTTATAAAACATTCTACGCAAAATTTAACATATCCCTCTATATAAATATATATTTTTATATATATGTAGTGTAATTTGGATGCTTAAAATAAATGTACGTGTGCATATTTCCCAAGCATATAGTTCTATTTAATAATAACAAACGAGTGCAATTTTCAATGAGAGAAATTATTACTAGATTTATGTTATCGTGATTTGACGTGCATTCTAAATAACACTGAATTCATGTTCCAATGTTTCTATAAAAATAAAAACATGATGGCATCAAGGTTAGACATAAATTCCTTTAATGTGATTGTCCAAGATTTTGATGGAAAAGATTCATGCATAGTTTTAGATAGGTATGTCATATGTTGGTCCTAATGAACTAAGTACTAAGATTTGATAATAAAATGATGCTTATTTAATATGGAAGAGTGTAGAGTGCCTTTTATTTCTAAAAAATATTTTATTTTTATGTTTAAAACAATATTTGTTACCCAATTATATAAAAATATGAAAAAGGCATATTTCCTTTGTATTTTGATTTTGATTTTGATTTTCACTTTGAGGTTAGGTTTATTTTAATCCTTTGTATTTTGAGTGTCACAAGTTGGAACTCATGGTCATTGTTATGAGAGAATTTTTTTCCTAGTTGAGACAGGAGAACCACACTCACGGACAAAGATAGAGCCATAATCGAAAGGCAAAAGGTTGAATATGGGATTGAGTAATTTTGTTTTAAGCATCATATGAGATCAACGTAGGGCGAGTTGATTGAAAAGTGATAGTTATATTAAACGGATGTTTGGTTTAAGTACTCTAAGGATGAAGACCAAGAAAAATAGAGGATTCATTTATGAGAAGATAGAGCCACACAAGACAACCATATAAGAAAAAAATGAGAAAATGGGAAGGGATCGAGTTAACACAAAGATATCAAATATAGAAGAAACTTAGTTATACGAAAGGATTTTTATAAATCTAGGGTCTTTTAGTTTAATATTTTAGATTTATAAAAAAATCAATTTCAATTTTAAGTTTTAATAGCCAATTTGTATTTGGATATGAATAGTAGTTTTTAGGATTATAGGATTTTGATTAACCCTTTATTAATTTAATTAACAATTCAAGTCCACATCTTTTATTTAATTAACAACCCTTTATTAATTAAATTTAGCTCTCAAACTTTTAAATCCACTAAAGTTCCTATACATTTACCCTAAATAACTTCTACAAACTAATATTAGCCTATTAATTCATTGAAGTGATTAATTAAGCCTCATTTAATTCACATGGGTTATTAATCTCAATTAATTATCTCTAATCATATTTATCCCTTGCTAATTCTACATCTCCATTATCCAACATTCATTGCTAGTTGTGCTTATCCCAAAGAGGGAATATATAAAAGAAACCTAGTACTCCCTTCCCAAAACACACCATGCCCTTGCAAGACATATGCATCCATTTTCTCATATGAGCATTTTATCACTAGAAAGCTTGCAAAAGTGAGAAAATCATTTCGTTGTTGAAGTAGTAAGAGGAGAAACAAATATAGCTTTTGGGCCATTTTAAGGAGATATTTTCCTTTACCAAGCTCCCTCTTTGGATCCAAACCATTCGTGTCTTTGCAATCGGATCACAAGGATACCCACATTCTAAATCAAATCCAAAAGGAGGTTTGCATTTACAATGTTTACATTTATGTAATTTGTTTTACTTCCTTTCTTATCTTTATCATGTTGTATTTACAATAGAAGTAGAGTAGGATTTACATGGTGTTAGATCCTAGTTTAGTTTTATCTATTTTTTTCATGCATACATATGACATACCTAGTGGGATACCCTTTGTCTCACATGTAATTTTCCTTCAATTTACTTGAATTTGTGTTGCAATTTCATGTTTTTACTTATATTTTCTTGTGTTTGGTAGTGTTGTTTTCGGGAATTAAGGAAGCTAGGTTCCAAATTTTGGACTCGACGAGAAAAATTATTTATTTATAGTCTTTTATCTCGGTTTCCATCCTACTTATGTTTGGTGTACTCGCACTAATAAATAACGACTTCACCTCGGTTAGTCGTGGGTTTTCTCTGTGTTTTTCAAGCTCTGTGAAAACATATTTTAGAGGATTTGTAGTATTGTGTAATGGATTTACACCTTTAAGTGTCTTTGTGGTGTGTCTGTACAATGGCTTTGCGGCTTCTACAACCTTGTGACATTCTATAGTAGATTTTCTTTATTCTGTACCATATCTGTGACCTTGTGACATTCTTAGTGGAATCACTCTATTCTGCACCATATCAGTGGCCTCATGAAATTCCATAGCATATTTTCTCTATTTGCACCATATCGGTGGCCTCATGACATTATATAGCGGTTTCACTGCTCACGCACCATATCAGCAGTTTCATAGCATTTTGTGGTGATTTTTCTTCAAATAGTAATTTCACAACATTCTATAGCAGTTTCACTTCAAACAATAGTTTTGTAACATAATGTGGTAGTTTTACTACTCTATGTGGAGGATTTTCTTGAAATGGATACCTTGTTGGACAGTGTGGCAACCTCGAATCAACTAATCATGACACATTTCAACAACATCACATGTGTTATTGATGACATATCTTTCAGAGGCCATAACTATTGATCCCAAACTCAAAATGACTCCATTTTTTTATTAAAAGGGTTCAAGATGAAATATCCAATGAAAGTATCAATTTTCTATTACTCATTGCATAAAATTTAGGTAATTATATTCTCCTAAAAAATTTCATTATCTTTGCACATTGGATTCATTTTTGTTACTCCAAACTACTAACTCTTTGTGTAAAGGTTGACATATTCACTTGTTAAAGATTAGCATTTCCAAAAAAAAAAAAATTGAAAAATAAATAAATTTGTGTGCTCATACTTTATTTTATCTTGCTCGGTAATTTTATTGTTTTGATTGGGAAATCACACTTTCATTTTCAAGTGTTTGCATAGCATATTGGATTAATCATCTCCTTAACCACTTAGGTTGCTTTAAAAATGTTATATATTGGATTAACCTTCATCTTAGCCACTTTACTAGGGTATTTGTTTCCCTTCTACATCCCTGGATGTTTTTACCTCATCCGAACTGTGTATGCTCTTTCCTCACACCACAAGATGATCTTAGAAATTATAAATAGTTAAGAGTTTTTCTCTTTACAAGGGTTTGGTGGATAGGGTGTTATTACCTAGTCATTTAGAAAAAAACTCATTTTTGGCAAGATATATAAACTTGTAGGAATACGAAGATTTTTTTCTAAGTAGGATTTCATTTTTAAGTGGCTCCTTTGAAGTGAAGGGTGAATTTTCCTCAAATAACCAAGCCTTAGACTAGATACCATAGGAAACAACTATCATTTTTGGTGAAGCTCAATGATTTAGATGGAGTGAAGGGGAGGGTAATTTGACCCAAGCCATGTTGATAGAGATATTTTCCTAATTTCACAAACTTTTGCCTCGTGTACCCAAAGGTATATTGAGGAATCCACAATGACCTTTTTTATCCTAGATAGGTGGCCAAAATTACTATAAGTTGTGCTTGATTTTATCCCCAAAACTTGTGTGAAAACAAAAAAACACATTATTCTATATGAATCAAGCCTTGATTTTAAAATTCCCATGAGGAAAAACTCTTTACGAGTTAAACATGGTTTTAGAAATGAAAAAGGTGAAACTCTATCTGAGTTGGACCAAGTGTTATCTTACACCAAGACCTTACACTATGCCAAAATTTACCCCCATTATTCAAGTACAGTAACCCAAAAATATGCCAAAATTTGACCAACCATTTTGACCTTGAAATTTAAACACATCCAAAACTAGGCTAAATCTCCATTTATAACCATTCTATTGCCCAATTTTACCTAGTCCGCATTAGTAATATTACACATCAAAACTAGGTAAAATCTCCATCTACAGCCATTATGCTTCCCAATTTTACCTAGACATTCTTACAAAAATTACACATCGAAAATTAGGTAAAATATCCATTTACAATTGTTATGCTACCCAATTTTACCTAGATTTCCTTAGGAAAATTACACATCCAAAACTAAGTAAAATATCCAATTATAGTTATTATATGCCCAAATTTTCCTAGAGCTCCCTAAAATATGAAACAATTTAATAAAAAATATAGGTCAATTTTTCAAATCAATTAATAGTATCCATGAATTGATATTTGATGTTTCCTCATGTCACTAGAAATAGGGAACCCATTCTAGCTCTCACTTCCCAACCTTTATCATCTAATAAATCCCATCCGCAAACTATTTCTAATCAAACCCCTGAATCTCACCTAATTAAATTTTTCCTAGAAAATAATCACTCACCCAACCTACGTCTTCCCTCATTAAAAATCCATGCCCATCCAAACTCCTCTAATCAAACATCCAATTTAACCATTACATCATTATCCAATCCATAAAAACCCATTCCTTTATCCTCACTAAATTGTCATCTAAGAAATCTAATATGAAAGTATCCTAAATCCAAATTTAATTTGGCCCCTGAGCCATCTAAATCCACTAAATCTGATACAAACACCGATCCATCCCAATCCAACCATATTAATTTTTCCCTTGATTCATCTCCATCTGCCAATCCAAATCCAATATCTCTTTTTCCTTAAACCATCTCAATCATGCCTTATTTTATCCTCACCAATCCTCTAAAGACCATCGTTTATGTCCACGTAGAAAAATTAATAAGAAAAGAGGTGCCAAGATTACTTTTCAAATCAATTTCAAGTTCCTTTGTGGAAACAAAAAGATCAAAACCACCTAATCCCATCATATGCATCATAAAAAAATTCTAAATCCCAAACACATATTGGACCCCTTCCTTAAAATAAATCCTCTATCATCAACCAACATGAACCTCTTCTTATCCTCCCTTTATCGCATTTCCCATTACATGGATAATAAATAGGTATATCTTTGATCCATCTACTATTCTTTCATCACTTGATCATCCTTCACATATCACATCCCATAAATCACAATATATCCTTGTGTGACCTCTTTGTCACCCATTAACATCTATTCTTGGGTCCCATCCTACCTACCACTTACCAAATATCATCGAGCTACCTCCCCATCTCCCATCACCATATACCCTTGGGAAACATCTTATCCTCCCATTACCATATATCCTTGGGCCACCTGCTACTATCACATTACCATTTATCATTGGCCCACCTCCTACTCACTTATCAAACTCTATCCTTGGGTGACCTCTTAGTCACCCATTACCATTATCCTTGGGCCACCCCTTACTCGCCCATCACACTTTATCATTGGGCCACATCCTACTCACCCATTATCATCAATCCTTGGACCACCTACTATATTTCCATCTTATCATCCCTTTCCTAATAAGCTGTGGAAAACCCACCATCATCCCAAAAATCATCTCATTCATCCTAAACATATACTTTCTTCCCATATTTCCCAAGATCAATGGAAGCACACATCAACTTATAGGAAGTACAAACCATTTATTCATAAAATGAAAATAAAAAATCCAAGAAACCTAACAAACAAAAATCTAAAAATCAAATGTAATTCAAAATACCACACAAATGCAAGTTCCACGTATGGAAAAAGTACATAAATCTACGGATAAATAACTCATGATTCCCCTACTTTATCCAAATTACAAGAAAATTCTAAATCATATATTGAGTATGATCTTATCATGATCATTGAGCTTGAAGCCAATATCACTTCTAAGAAGAAAAAACTCTTGGTCACCCTTATAAACGAAAATCACAAACATCATTGTTGGGTCCTATAATAACATGTGATATTTTTGGTCCCAAATCCTAACTCCATCCCATCTTGACTTCTACATATATCCCCATTCCATCTAGTATTGTCTTCTCCCTTGATGCTAGAATGAGTCTTCTCCCTTTACGGTTTTCCCTTTCCATGTTGTCAAAAATCTTCTCCCTTTATGGTTTTCCTTCGCATGTTGTCAAAAATTCAAAAACATTACGAGAAAACCAAAAACATTAAAACATTTAACTAATAAAAATACATAACAACACCTAGAAACTCCTAAACATTGTATAACTCAAAAGACCAAAAAAACAATTATCCAAATTAAAAAATCAAAAGATCCAAAATCACAAAAATAGCAAAATATCCAAAAACCTAGAAATAATACCACATCAAAAATAGAAATAAGGCATCACATAGACATGGATGTTATTACCTTCCTTTCTATCCTTCGACACATCACCCATCATCTTCATCCCTTTAATGATATTTTGATTAGTCTATCCCTACTCATCATGAGGAAATTGTATCTCATTGTCATATTCGTTTGAACTTGGTATTTCATTACCTTAGTAAATTAAAGAATTATTTTCCTATAAGAGATCCTATCACTATTTCACATCTTAATAAACTTGTCACAAAGACCTTCAAGTGTATTTTTTGATACTAGCCAATGCCATCAATTCCATGACTTCTACGTCCTTCCATCTAGCCATTAGTGTTTTTAACCACTTATAAAAATAAATGAGAAAGCTGAAATATTTTTTCATAAAGAAAAATCGAAAGTAAAATAGAAAGTCAAAATAAAAATTAAAAACTCTTTAGTTTATTTCTAGTATCTCTATTGGGGCTATGGATGCCTAGATTATAGTTGAGAAATGTTGTGAATAGAATCAGATACATCTCCATCAAGTCTATAAATGATTGGTTGGTAATAAATACATTTATGACTCTCTTTCCACCCTTCATTCACCAATCAATCATTCCTACACATTTTCTACTTTATTCACTTACTCCCTATCAAATATTCACTTCAAAAATCAATTAATTTTACGTGCACACACACGATCTCGATGAGAAACAAGACTAGTATGTTACTGGTATTTTTGTAACTCGTTCACACTCTTTCTTTAGTCTATATTTTTCTCATGCTTTGCACCTTTATTCATCAATTTTTCATCACCAATCTTCCAGCTACATTTTTTATATCCATCAATAGCATTCACACTTTTTTCTTCTTCATTCAAAACATTTATGTGCATAAATTTCCTTTTTACCATGTCTAGGGGAAGCTCGGTCCCCATTTCAATAAATAACCTTGTACCTCTTTCTCTCATATTCTTATTTTACATTTTGTGTTGTATATTATGTTGGGGCACCCTATGACTAAAAACATCATGTCACTTATACCATGTAGCTATGAAAAGGGGCACAAAGGTAGTGAAACTAGATGGTCGCACCTTTCTTATGGTATTTTCATTTTCAAAAACAAAAAATCCCAAAAAAAGGACAAATATCAAAATCCAAAACATCGCAAAATATAGAAAAATCCAAAATCATCATAAAATCTAGAAAATCCAAAAATATCGTAAAATCTAGAAAATCGAAAATCATCGTAAAATCTAGAAAATCTAAAAACATCTTAAAACCTTAAAAAATCTAAAAACATCACAAAATATAGAAACTCCAACAACACCGCAAAATCTAGACAATCCAAAAACATTGTAAACTTTTAAAAAAATCCCACAAATAGTGTTTAACGTAAAACGCTACAAATCATAAAATAATCATAATGTCCTACTTCAACGCTCACTCATTATAGTGTACAACATGTGGATCATACTATGTTCTTCATCCATCAACAAGTTTACATGCTTGTTATATTTGTCTTTCTAACATGTATCCTTTCTCAAGGAATAACCATAGTGAATGTTTTCTTATATCCAAACTTCTTATTCCTCATCTATTCATTTTGTATATACTCACTTGGGGCGCTATCTTAACCCTTATCATATAACTACAACATTTGGGTATTGCGGTAAGATAACAAAAATATTGATGCATTTATTAAACATTGCTTGTTTGAATGTATTTTTGTACTTGGTGGATTACTTGTTTGTTTTCTTACTCATATTACATTACATTGTACTTTAATGTGATTTTGTCTTGTAGCATCTTACAAACATTGGTATTAAGGTTTTTATATCATAGTACATATTGTTGCATTCTTATATCAAATAATATCTATCTCGATCTGTAATAGTGTGTAACTTACAACGGTGGCCAAACAACAAATCCAACCACATACACACAAAAATGACTAATGTATATACTAGAGCATCACATCAACTCAATTATACTACATCAAGGAGATATAACTACAAACCGGGGTTCATTTTAAGACCCCTCCCCAAAACAATTTATATAGATTCCTTGGTGAATCTATGAAAATGAATTTCAAAATGATGGTGAATTTGATGAAAATGGGTTTTGAAGTTTAATTTTTTTAATATTGGTAAATATTTTTTTGAAAGGGACTATACCCTTGTGAACAAAAGAGGGCCTAGAAGCCAGAATAGGAATGAGAATCATTACAAAAAGGATCAAGATCCATATGAGACATAGAATCCCAATGTAACCAAAGAGCAGTTACCCCAAAACAACAAACTAGTTCGAACATTGCAGAAGAGCAGCCAAAAAACAACAAAATTTATAGAGTACAACAAGAACATCCACAATTACTTCTTGGCAGCTTTGTTGATTCTGGATTTGATATTATACCAAGAGGTGAACATAGCCAATATTGTCATATGAGTAGAGTTAGTAACTGTTGACCATCTATTCAATGGTTTGCTTGCTTTCCTTTTATGTGCCCCAAAGAGTTGCTGGAATTCCACTGAGATTAGAGACGTTGTGGACATGTTGCTCAATAAATTCTTAAATTGCACTAAAAATAGCCATATTATGGTCATGGCGAGTCTTGGTTTTCCTAGACGGTTGTCCAAGGAGTTCAATTTTTTATAGATGTCTTCAACTTGTTTATTATCAATATCAATCTCCTCTTCCTTCTTCCTCTTACCTTTTTTCTTTTCCAAGTTTTTAACCTCTTCTTTCAACAAAGAAAGACATGTCATCTTCTAAGGCTTCGGCCTTTTTGTGGAGTTCTCAATGTGTGCCTCCACGAGAACCAAGACTTCTAATATGGTTTTGAAGTTTAATAATGGGGTCAGCCAAAAGCATATGTAAATTTTTGAAAAATAATTTTTGACAATAACAATTAAAATTACCGGCTCGATGAGAAATTTTTCCTCCCAAAATATGGCACAATGAAAAAAATTCAAAAAAGTGATTTTTTTTTTAAAAGGTAGAATTCGGTAATTTTGTATAAGAAAAAATATATTTTTTGAAATAATTTGATGTTAGTAGTTAAAATGATCATCTTAATCAAACATTTGTGCTCCCAAAATATGGCATAAGCAAAAACCAATTCCCATACCTTTTTCAATTCTATTGCTACGAGACGGTAGTATATTTTATGCTATTGGCTGATAATATAATATATGTTGTCAGTCGGTAGCATAAAATATGCTACCGACTAAGTAACATAAAATTACTCTTGGTCAGTAGCATATTTTATGCTACCAGCAGTAGCATATTTTATGTTATCGTTCGACAACATAATATATGTTGTCAACGATGATAGCATAAAATGATGCTACTCTTGGTCGATAGCATATTTTATGCTATTGGCCGACAACATATATTATGTTTTGATCGCTAACATAATAAGCGAATATACCAACATTGGTTGGCCCTTAGTAAAATGGACACGTGAAACTAGGGTCAAATTTATTTATGACCCTTAAATTTTGGCGAAACTTGCTACCGTACATTAATGAAAAAATTACCAATTTCTAATTTGAAAAATCCTAATATTCACCATTTTACAAATATTCACCCCATAAAATAAATCATGCTACAAACATAGGATCATTATCTAAAAAATCATCATAGAATCATCACATCTAATCTAACCATCTATGTAGCCATCTAGTCATCATCATAATCACAATCTTGAAAAAGTAATCATTGTATGATACACCATCATAACCGGTGCTCTTATCATAAGTAAAAAATCAGGTCATCTATATATCGAAATAAAATTGAGTTTACAAAAATGGTATCACAACCATGTGTTATAGATATAATGATGGTACAAAAATCCTATGTCTATCAGAGTCAACTCTTTACATGACTCTCTCCTAGTGTTGGACTTCTTGGAGGTCCTAGGGGTAGAAACCACGGTCTCAATCCTCTTATCGACACTTGTACTCCTAAAACTAGTGGACCAATTGTTGAGGATGTACTTACCAAATAATTCCATCTAGTCAAACATTACGGTCTTTATGATTGACACGTTCTATACCCATATGAATAGCTTACCCGTTTATACAGTTAGTATGAAGATCTCATATGGGGTCATGTAGTAAACAACATCACCCTATAGTGTGTAATCCTATCCAACATATTTTGTACACCCTTTACCCTTGAGACCATGTGAGCTATATCTCACTCTCATTGTAATCTCGGTCCACTACCTATGTGGTGTCTCGCTCTATATGAATTTTATCTCTCTCTATGACTATTGTGTCACACTCTCAATATTTTATATCTCTCTCCATGGTACATATATCTCACTCGGTCCTCATTAGATCTTGCTTAGTTATTTCCATATCACTCTCTTTCATCCTTTGTTCTAGTACCATAGTAAGTTGTACTACTTTAGTTTTCATCTTAGAAATATATTCATCTTGATCATTTTTAGGGCCCCGAGTTGTTAACATTGATATATTTGTCATTATCACCTATTCTACTCTATATGTGGCAGACCAAATCCTCTAGACTATGTACTTGTAGCACTCCATCCTCCTCTTCCATCTCCTCCATCCCCTGTCTCCACTGTGGATGTCCCCATCCATCTCATCCTCTTGTTGGGGCAGTTCTAACTTCTATCGTAGTATCACCTCATGTACTAAACCCTATCACATCTCCACCACTAGTGATATCCCTTTGTATTTGTGTCCTTAGTCCTCCACTACACCATATGTGGATTACTAGAAATATAGGTTCGGAAATTTGTGTATCATATATGGATTCCTTTGTTAATGCACTAGCACAACTTCTACACTCACTAGCCTCTGTCATGGTCTAGTCAAACTAACATACCATTACTACTGATACAAACCCAAATATTCTCTTGTATTCCTCATATATGTTATACATAGGAACATATCCCATGTAGTAGTTTACTTGTCATGTTTGGGCAAAGGGTCATTAAATATTTTTAACTTTTTATTATCATTGAATGAATTAGAAGCAGAGGAATCAATGAGCTTGATTGCATTGTTATCTATAAGACCTTGAATAAGATGTTTAATTTTAAAGCAATGATCAATAGATTTCCCAACATATTGGTGATAATCACATCTTACGTTTTCACCATAGTTGTGGCCATGATGGGGAGAAGAATTAAGATTGAGTGGTGAGGAAGAGTTTTAAGATTGTTTTCAACGAGTCATGGTAATAAAAACCGAGGTGTATAAGGTAGCTTGGTAAAAGTACGATTTGGAGGTTGTAATTGAATCTTGTCACATGTAGAAACAATATTAACAATGGCCTTTTCTTCAGTGGGCTTAAGAGATGGTTTGAAAGTATATTTAGCTTGAAACCAATTAGAAGATGATGATGAATCATTGTCATAATATTTCACTTTTCCCATGGATAAAAGTTTACCTTTGTGCATTTCGAGTGTATAGCATAATTGATCAAATGAAGGAGATGTCTAAATGATAACACTCTCTTCAAGTGGAGGTCAGATAATTTGAACAAAAAGATCTTGCAATTCAAAATTAGCGAGTACATTAGTCTTCTTAGTAAGATTATTCTTATAATGCAAAACATATTTTGTTAGATGCTAATTAGAACCTTGTTTGATTTGATCTAATTGTGCATAAGATATCTTGGTTCCGATATTGATAGAAAAATTTGCAAGGAAAGCATCGCTAAGTATGTGAAGTAATTTACCAAATGAATAGGTAGATCATATAACAATGCATGTTGCAATCTTGTAGACTTACAAGAAATATATCTAGCAATGTATGATCATCCGCATAGTTAAGACATGCCACATTAACATATTGGAGATTCTCTTGAGGGTCACCATGGCCATTTAAGGGGAAGCTTAGGGATGATGAAGTTAGGAGGAAGTTGGTAAGTGGATATTGTGGGTGCCAAAGGGGTATGAAGGAGTAATGAGGAATCAAGAGGTGGAGAGGAGCGTGAAATAACTTGTTATAAGCGACGGATTTCATTTTGAGATCATAATATAAAGAAGCTAAATCATGAGTGCCTAAAGAGGAACCAAGATATGTATTATATGTATTGGGAGTAATGAGAGGAGCGAGTAGTGGTAGCAATCAAATGTTAAGGGTTAGTTGGAGGCCATGGAAGTCGAGGAGGAACCTACAAGAGGGACAAAAGTAACATCTCAAGAATGTTTAGCAACAAGTAAATCATTAAGAACATGATGAACATGCAAAGGGTTGGTGCAAAGTTCTTGATGGAAATTGGTGAGATTGTCTAGTTGTTCTTGATCAACGTTGGTATCCTCATCGTATGATTGTTCGCTATCGAAGCTTCAATGTTCTCAAGAGGGACGTTGTTTGAGTTAAGAAAAGGGTTGGAAGATTTAGCCATTGATTGTATTACACGGATAAATTAGCCAATTATTATCCATGTGGGAAGGTTTTGACGCGTGTGAGGTAGGCGCAAAAGGGCCGCACATAGGTAATATGGGACAATGTGAAAAGGTTTGCACTGAGTATGGTAACTTTGGGAATTAGAAGATTTTGTGAACAATGGGCTAAACATAGAAGAATAGAGCTAGAGTTCGACCAAGAAATGATTTAGAACTAGAGGAAAGCAAGGAGACTTGACAGAGTTAGGGAAGGTATATTTTTGGATAAAGGCACATGCGGATCAAAGATGAAGAGACATGCATGGATCGGGCTATTAATAGGATTAAAGCAAGTTCTATTTATAGGATATTATGTTATTAGTTGTTTTAGAACATGCATGTAGTTTATTTTTGGGAACGCCTATTATTAGGAGAGTGCATGGGCGGTGAAGGGCAAGTCCCCACCCCTATATATATATATATATATATATATATATATATATATATATATATATATATATATATATATCTATTGTATGCCATTGTTTTGGTACCAGTCCTTAGTTATCAGTTTGTGGAGTCTGTTATGATCTAGGGTTTGATGCTTGCATATGTTCTAAGCGTATTGGTACATTTCTCTACATGTATTTAGCTTACGGTATGTAAGACTTTAATATAATGGATTATGGAGGATGGATTATGATTATTGACATGTCTGATTATGGTGAATTAATGGTGCAATTGATATTGATTTTTATATGATATGTTATGATTTCTTGTTATATGTATTCCCATCCAAACATGTTTGTAATGATTTATACTTGAACGGTTGATGGTTCTTATGGATATATATGCTAACATCTTGTCAAGAAAATACAAAGGAGGGACCTGGTAGCTACATGCCTGGTGAGAATTCGGATATCTCATAATGAGGTGTCAATGCACATAATATTTGAGTGGATAAATAAAATGATACATTTTGGTTTTGTTTCCAGGACCTCTTTTTAAACACTCTATCAGGATGTTACATACAGATGGCATATCGATTAAATCTAGAGAGAATTGAAATTTGGGTAGAAGACAGACAAGATAATTTTTCTCGGAGGTACAACATCTTGGACCTCATTTCAATGCATGGAAGTGTGTGGAAGATGATATTTATCATGAGATCTATGAGGCGTTCTTGACTTCTTTCGAGTAGAATTTTATGATTGGTTGGTTGCCAACACATCGGGGAAATGTTGGGGTCTAGGCCGAAGCTTTGGATGCGAAGGATTACGGACTCTTTTTGATGAAAATGTGGAGTGGACTAGAGTTTTAGATCATTAGTGGGATGGATTGTTACATAATTATGCATTGGAGTACATTAATTCTATGTATTTTTGTCAGAGGAATTTGGATTCTTATTCTTTTTAAGCCCAGAGGATTTTACTTATGCACTATACTATTATCAATCAAGATTTTTATCATAGAAGTGGATTTATAAATCTTATCCATGGGCGGAGAAAGTGTGAAGAAATATGGAAAACCCAGCGGCATAAAGATGGAGAGAGGAAATATAGCTTATGTTTAATGAAATGTGAGACAGGGACATGGTATGTGCATAGGGCATTAAGAATTCACTCGGAGTTTAGGGAAATGATGGCTTGCAAAGGTTTGAAATATCTCATGGAAGACAAGGATCCACAACATCATGCTCTCCAAACTTTTGGAAAGCACAGTAGAGAATCCCCTTTAGCTTCAGATGAGTTCACATCAAAGGAAAGAATGAGGTCCATGGGCATGCATATGAACCCACATAGCCACCTAGCCCTTGCGCATGGTGTTCCAAATCTAGAGGTAGTTATTAAGAATCAATATAGTGTAGGTAATAAAAGAAGAGACAAGTAGATATCATTTTGTGTTTAATTCAAAAGGGAATCAAGCTAGTATCTCACCCATGAAAACACATCGACGTCGGTGTTTGAGAGTTCTATTACAGGATTGTTTCCAGGAGCATCATCGGGATAGTGTATTGGCATGAAGACCGTTGGAAGGAATTTTATAGGTGTTGTGACTGCAAAACTAGTTGGTGTGTAGTTTATTAATACAAATGGGAAATAAGGGAGTTCAACTACTTGACCTCAACCCACAATAGGGGTGCAAGAGGATCGATGGATCGGGTCCTCCATCACATGGAGGAGGAGGTTATGGTTCTAGATTTGGTGTATAGAGACCGCAACAACCACCACCACATCAACCACCACCTCAACAACCAGTTTATTTGACACCTCAAGTTTACCATGATATGTCTCTCCTCTTACTAGAGTATAGAGGGATTAAAGATGCAACAAATCATGTGCATAAGTGTGAATTGTTGTGGTGTGTTAAAGTAATTACATCTTCAAATAGGAAGGTGGTTCAATTTGCTACTACACTTCAAGGGATCGTACATAGTTGGTATAGGAAGTATGACCCACATCATATTGTGATGGACTATCATGCTTTGTGCACTACATTTTGGTTGAGTTTCACATACCGAGTTCAAACAAGAAAGATCGGCATGCTCAAAGATATTAAGAAAGGGTTGTCTAGAAGTGTGAGGGGGTATGACACGTGTTTTAAGACTCTGTTTTCTAATATTTCTTATGATATACATCAAATTTATCATGAAAAGTGGTTTTTTGGGGGATTATTGACTCTGTTTCATATATCCCTATCTTATAAGATGTATACTCATTCGTGCAAGGCTTTGGAAGCAAATTTTCATCTTTGAGGTAGTTAGAAGTGTTGATACTAGAGTGAGCCCATTATTAGAGGTGCAAATCGCAGCCATGTTGAAATAATTAGAGAATCTCTCTACCAACTCAACACATGAGACATATAGTGGTATATGGTAGACTGATTTTGAATTTGAGGGACATACTAAGGATAGTTTCCTACACATGTTTGTTAGCGTGTTGTTACTAGATTGTGAAGTTTCCCAATTACACCATGATGTTTGGATTTTCCTGTCATATTATGAAGAGTGTGATTCAAAATAATGTGTCCATGTAGTATAGTATTTTTCATTCCCATACCCATGACACATATGATTGTAGACTGATTGATCATATCCATGAAGCCATTGAAATAGGAATGTGCTAAACTAGTGTGGTGAGCATATCTAAGGAGTAAGAAGGAAAACATAATAAGGGGCGTAACAATTTAGATACTTTAAATGGACTATTCTAAGGAAGATATCAAAGCCAAGGTCATGGTGGTGGTAGAGGTAGGTTTTCTAGAGGAACTTGTTACACTTTTGGGTTTCTGATCATTATCAACGAGATTTCCCTTAGAATACAACTTGCTCATGGTGTGGGAAGTAGTATAAGTTAGAGGATTTCCTAGACCTATATGAGCACATGAGTAAAAAAGAAGAAGGATAAGGGTGCAGGAATGATCAAGGTGTAATGCATGAATGCTAATAAATAGATGCCTAAGAAGATGTCGATCCTGATTTACAAACAATAGTGGTCACTACATGTGTTGAGGTTGTGCACTCATGCAAGCCTCTAAAGGATAAACCACTCATTACAATAGAATAAGTGATACATTCTAAGTATCCACGCAAGGCACGATAAGGAAGTCTACCAAGAGACTATGTAATTCATTCAAGATCTACATGGGGAAATACAATGCTTAAAAGACCATGTGTACTAGAGGGAATGTGTAAAGCATGTTGAGATCCCGCGGAAGGATGTGAATGACCTGAAAGAGGTGTGTAAGATGTTGTGTCAAGACAATATCATTTCACTACTAGGGGAATGGATACGATAAAAGGTACTATATGCTAGATTTGAGCATGAGAGGCATATATTAAATGTAAATCTGCTACCCTAGGATCATAAATTTGACAAAGAAATCATGCTTGATGTAGTGATTAATAGTTGGTTAGTGAAATATTTTGGTTAATATAGGTTCTAAAGTAAATGTACTCACTATAGATGCATGAAATAAAATGGGGAGACCTATATTGCGGTCCTCTTCAAATGTGTTGTATATGGAAAACAATACTAAGGTTATACCTATTAGGGCATTGAAGGATGCATGCATTACTATTTAGGGAGGCAATTTTATTGGATACTTTGAGGTATTGGAACTTTCTAAAGCAGAAAAATTTCCAACATTACTTGGATGGCCCCAGTACTATGCAAACAATGTTGATCATCACTTTAACAAAATATACATCAATTTTGAGAACAAAGATGAGTGTGTGATCATACCTCTACATGATAAGAAGGCAGATCCTTATGTTGAGCCCTTAAGTGAAGAAGAAATTAATAGAATTTATACAAAGATAGTGCACGATCTAGAGAATGTACCACCATCAAAGGAAGGTGTACTTCAATAGGAAGATGTGCAGTCCATAAGTGACATTGTTAGTGTTTCTTGTGATAACTAAGATCATGTAAAGTACGAGATGGTTGGGTGTGAAGTTAATGAGTGAGTCACAAGGATGATCAAAGGTCATGTAGGGTGAGGCATTTAGGCTCAGCTCAGGTACCAATATATACCAATGAAGGAAATCTTGATACATTTATGTGTGCCATGGAGATACAATGGAAAAATGAGGGGGATAGAAGAAACATGTTGGTCTATACCTTATGCGGGACATAAACCTATTGGTGGGCTACACATAGAGATAGCCTTTTGGAATGGTGAGAAGTGAGAATCACATTTTCCACTCGGTTTACTCAGAGAAACATACCTACGTACATTTTTGAATTTTATGGAAAAACCCCAGCTTCGGTACACATCCATAATTGTGAGAGAATGTGGGCATAATTCCAAGAGAATTTACCTACTTTCTTATGGTTACATAAGTTTTACTCCACACCTTGAGTAGATGCATGTGTTCCTGGTATGTCCATGTTGAGCTAAAAAGGGATACTACAAACTGGCAAGAGATGACTACAGCTATGTTTCAAAATTTTGATTACTTTTCTACTAAGCCTCCATTCCATGAAGCATTACACATAATGAGGCACTTCATGTTAGGGGATAGCGTGAAGGCATAAGAGATCATCCTAGATATTTTGAGTAAACCTAATTACTAGGCATACATGGATCTTAATGAGAAATAAGAAGTATAGATGGGTCATTCCTAGAAAGAAAAGAAAAAGGAAAGCTAGTGTATATGATTGACTATGAAGAGGTAGAGAATATGGATGTTAGCCACACTAGAGGGTACACGTAAGGTCATGGATTCTGAAGATGAGAAGTCACGTGTGTACCATGCTCCCGGGGAAGATAAATAAGGTGAATATTGGCACATAGGATGAGCCTAAGGAAGCAATCATTGGGGATTATTGGTCAGAACAAGAGGTGGAAAAGATCATCAAGCTCTTGTGTGACTTTCAGGATCTCTTTCCAAGAGGTTATCATGAATTGAAAGGTGTGCATCCTTCTTTAGGAGAGATGAAGATAAATTTAAAAGAAGACACACGACCTATTAAGAACATGCCTTTTAGGATGAACCCAAACCTACGTGTGAAGGTGAAAGAAGAAATTGTAAGATGTTCAATTCTGGAATTATTAATCCAATTGAAGAATTTAAATGGGTTAGCCCCATGGTTATAAACATTAAGAAGGATGGGAATATTAGGATTTGTATGGACTATAGAGAGTTGAACGCTTCATGTGTAATAGATCCTTTTCCCACCCCCTTTTACAAAGGATATTTTGGAAGGATTTTTTGGGCACGAGATATATTCTTTTACAAATGGTTTTTAGGCTATCACTAGGTACACATCGTGAAATAAGATCAGGATAAGAAAAATTTCACCACCAAGTGGGGAAGTTTTGTATATACAATTATGCCTTTTGGATTGAAGAATGTCCCAACGGTGTTCTCACATATTGTTGTTACAGGCCTTTCAGGATTTTATTCACAAGTTCTTATAGGTATAATTAGATGATTGGACTATTTATGGGTTAGTCAAAGATCAATGTGATAATATGAGGCTCATGTTTGAGAGGTGAAGACAATTAATTATCTCTCTTAACATTAAGAAGTGTATTTTTTCTACACGCTTTGAAACTTTACTTTGGCACATCATTTGCAAGGAGGAATTATTGGTAGGCCCATCCAAGATAGTTGTCACTTTGGGTTTAGTAGAGTCTACCAATAAGAGTTAAGTGTGTAGATTTCTAGGACACACTTTGGCTACTCTGAGAAAGTTTATCAAGTGTTATGAAAAACATTCCACACCTCCGGAAGAGTTTCTCAAGGCTAAAGGGAAATTTTATGTGGGTGACATGTAACAATAGACATTTGAGACTTTAAAGGAATGATTAACCGATGCACTGATTTTATGCTTTCCTTTATGGGACAAGCCTTTCCATGTACACATTGATGCCTTTGACATGGCAATTGATGCAGTGTTGGTGAAACCTGGAGAAGGAATTATGGATCATCCTATTTTCTTTGCAAGCATGATTTTGACACCCGTGTAGAATAATTATACAACAAAGTGTGAGGCCTTTTCTATGATTTACGCACTTCACAAATTTTGAAAATACTTTTTTGATACCTTTTTTATCTTCTATAAAGATCATATGGCATTGAATTACTTAGTCAAGAAGCCTATTTTGTAAGGGCGTATTTGTAGGTGGATACTTCTGTTTCAAGAGTTTGATTTCACAGTTGTTGTGAAGCCAAGGAAAATCAATTTAGGATGTGACCATCTATCACGAGATCAATTATGGTGAGGAAGTGTAGAGCATTTAAGATATTATGTCAGATGTGTAGTTTTTTAGGTTGAACTGCACGCCCTCAGATTTGGAAGATATAGTTTTCTTTTTACGCACTAGATTGGTGCCAGGAGGAATGAAGACACTAGAAAAAAATCCTAATATACGTGACATGCCTTATCACTTGATTGGAGGATACTTGTACAAAATGGGTAGAGATGAGGTCTTGCATCATTATGTTCTAGAAAATGAGTGCAAAGCTATTATAGAGGAGGCTTGTGGTGGTATAACAGGAGGATATTAAGTAGGTGATCGATTGCATGCAAAATACTCATAGCTGGAATTTGGTGGGAGAATTTGTACAAGGATACCAAGGAATATGTGAAAGCATGTGATCATTGTCAGCGCCTTGGAAAACCTAGACATAGAGATGAGATGCCACTTTGACCTATTGCGGCGTGAAACCTTTTGAGAAGTGGGATATTGAATTCTTAAGACCTATTGCACCACCCGTGCATAGGATGGGCACGCATTACATTATTACTTGCACGGTCTATCCGACAAGGTGGGGAGATGCAACACCTACAACAGGATCGTACTACACTACAATGATACAAAGGTTTCTATGGGAAAACATTTTTTTATCGTTAAAAGATTTAGACTAGAGCTATGAACCAGAGGGGTTTTTGACAGGACCCCACCCAATAAAACCAATGTCCTTAGACCAGATATAACAATTAATCCAACACAAACCGTGACCACTAAGCCCACACCGACGATGTAATTTTTCCGTCACCACCATTTTTAGAGCCACCAGCCGCTGCGAATGCCAATGCCAACAATGCAAAGTTTTCCACCACCGAGAATAACCACCAGCCATAACCACCGGTGATGCAACACCCACCACCACCGATAACCACCCCGAAGGGATCACACCTAGTGGGATTTGAACCTGGGTGGATCCAGACACAACCGTCCATCTTAACCGATCCACCCAAACCCCATTGGCCTTTATGGGAAAACATAATTAGTATATATGGCTATCCATTAATCTTGAGAAGTGATCGAGGAACTATTTTTTTGAATGAGATAATTAAGATTATGTTGGCGAGTTTATGGTCACACACCATAAAACTACTCCTTATCACCCACAAGCTAATGGCACTGCAACAAAATATTGGGACAAACATTGAAAAAAATATTTGATGTTGGAAGAAAGGATTGGGATGATAAGGTGTCAGCTATACTTTGGGATTACATGACCACTTATAAAATATTGAACAAGGCCACACCATTTCAGTTGGTGTTTGGCACGAGCGACTACAAGTTGAATTCATGTCACAATCCATGTGTATTGCGCACACAAGTGGATTGGATGATAAGAAATCTATTCAAGAGTGCATTGAAAAACTAATGAAATCATATGAGTGGCATGTCATTACACGTTGGATTCAAAATACTGAGAAGGCATGACAAAAGGCCTAACATGATAGGCACATTAAGAATAAGACATTTATAGTTGGCAAGATGGTCCTTCTCTATGACTCCAATTTTGTGCGCCACCTAGGGAAATTGAAGGTGCATTGGTTGGGACCTTTTTAGTAACCAAGATACTTGAATCAAATGCATGTCAGCTATAGGTGTTGGATGGCACCATGTTTCTCGGTTACTTCAATGGGAGTAGGTTGAATCCCTACTATAAATAAAGATTTTTGGTGTTTGTAATAAGGTAACATTGTCACTTATATTAGGTTTCCATTTTCATGTACTGATTTTCCTTTCATGTATTGTGTTTCCTTTTAGTTGTTTTTCTTCCTTGTTTTTTTGTAATTATCATGTTTGCGTGAAAAATATGATTACTATATATTGATTTCATGCACAAAGGACCACACATAATTTTAGTGTGGGGTGAACTAGGTACAAGTGTGTGAAAATGACACCTTGGTGATATGATGTGTGAGTGCGATGGAAGAAGGATGGTGCATAAGCTACGGGGTGCATGGGTAGGAAAATTGGAAAAAGGTGCCATTAGAAATGAGAAGGATGATGATAATAAGGAAATTTCTCATATTGAATCCCACGTGAGAGAAAGGGCCGCATAGTGTAACATGAGGGTACAAGCGTATCATGAGGAACTAATTGGTATATGTTGCATGGGACTATTTATTATGGTGCATAGGGGTATGTGCAAGGAGGTATGTGGCACAGGAAGTAGTGAGCGCACTAGAAGGTTATGATTTGTAGTGCATGGAAGGAAGATGAGATAAAGAAAAAGTGAAAAATATGTATTAATTTGTGAAAACACTTCAAAAATGTTAAAGCAAGAAAATTTATCTTAATAGCAGACAAGTAAGTCAATGGAATGCAAAAAGGTTATAAAAGGAGGAAAATCAGGTTATTTACTACCTTGCATCTCGAGAAGACATGAGAAATTGATTTATTAATAGATTTAGTGTGATAGAGCAAGAAAAGTGACAATCAAACTAGAGTAGTGTGCATAAGGTGTTTGTGTGTGGCTCCTTATGGAAATAAAGAAGTTTTAGATTGACAGCTGAGTAAAAAACTAAGGCATGAGCATAAAGGGTTTGTGTAATATAAGTTTAAGTAGCTAGGGAATCGCGGTGCTCGAGTACTGAGGTGATACTAAGGGTTGTGAATAAAAATATCTAGGGATGAATTTTATAGAATCAATGACATAGAATAAGGAAATTATGACATATCAAATAGGAAGGGGCAAACCCCACATGAAAAGGGTTGAGGTTGAAGTTAAGGACTCATTAGAAGATATCTATTTAGAAATGTATTATCCCTTGGAGTTTTTAGGGTCAAAACATGGAAGTCATAACTCCTAAAGTGAAAAATAAGTGAGTTCAATCATAGGGCTCTAGGAAATGAAGTGACCTTAGGCGTACATATTACAGGAGCTTCCAGAGAAAAATGAGGAAGGGAAAGTTTTGGTGGGTGAGATAGTGACGAGAAAACTAGAGAAGGTAGGGGTCCTCTAGTTATTTGAGCTACCCTTCTTTGTGGAACCCATGTATATATTTCAGTGGCTCATGTCTAGGGTACATAAGGACTATTTTTATTTAGCGAGGCTAGAGGATGAGGGTCACAACTTAGCTTATTGAGCATGTTATAGGATTTTGAGGTATAGGGGAAGATATGGAACTTGACCTATGTGTCGATGCAAAGATTGATGAATTAACCATTAACTTGCAGTATGAGAAGGGAGGAAGTGCCATGAACATAGATAATCTTACATACCACTCAGTAACTAACTAGGGTCGCACTTTAGGATCATAAGTTGGAAATTAGGTTCCTTATAGAGATGGACCGATGTGAATAAGAAGTTCTTATACATTGCACACATAATGTATCACAAAACGTAATATAACATAGTGCAATATGTTGCCAATGGGATAATAGAGGAGGCCAAGGCACATAATGAAGAGGGAGAAAAAAATTACTTGGGGATCAATCCTCCTATTGATTGTATTCTGGGAAATTGGAGTCCCAGATGGATCAGATGAGGACATGTGGGTTCACCCACTAGTGAATAAGTCCCCTATAGCTCAGTTCATAGGATATACTTGTGATGGCACAATCACTAATGTGTATAAATCTAGGATAGACAAGTGGTATAATAGGTTGTGCATGGAGTTTGAGAATGAATGGTGTATACGTGAAAATTACCAGCAGAGGTTGGAGAATAGGAAAAAAATTTAGTGATGAAACACTACAGTCTTACATGCTTTAGAATGAAGGATGGAGAGATGAGCCCATGGTTGAAATTGTAATTTGCATTCACTGTTAGATATTTTAAGTGTGCGGTAAACCAGATTAAGGACACATAAAAGTTGAACTATGACTAGCACACCTTACATGCCACCTATAAGTATGACTATAGTCATGCATATTTAGAGACTTTAGAGTCGGATACCTTGGACCTGAATCTCCAATTGAACGTCAAAATAAAGGGGATGATATGTAGAGTTTTTGTAGTTTTGAGACCAAAAACCTAGGGTAGAATAGAGGTGGAGGTTATAAAAATTTCTTTCCCAATGACCACGGCTAACTTTGGTGCCACCACTCAAGAGAACGTGTTAAGAATCTCCTGAGGAAGAAGAATAAGAAGAAGAATGTGGGCTTGATCACTCATGTAGAAAGAGAATGTATTATAGAAGAAGGAAACATGATGATAACACATAGAATTATCAGCCACCCAAGGATCGTACTGAAGAGATAAAGTTAAACTATGGAGGAATGCAAGTAGTGTCCAACAAAGAAGATTCTAGCAATAAAGAGAAGAAAAAAACATTGCTAAAAGAGTTGGAGCACGAATGGGCCAAGCAAGAGACAAGAAAAGGGGTGAAGACAAAGGAAATTTTTGACGACAAGAAAATAACCTATCCGAGAAGAATGAGTAAAAATTGAGGATCCAACATAATGGAAATTCACCTATGCATGAGGAGGTGTGAGAGGAAAAGAAAGAGACAGATGACACATATGTTATCAATGAAGATTATGACAGGGAGGGAGGATTAGTGAAAAAAATTCTAGGCACATGCCCGACCTTAGTGAGCCAAGAGAGAATCTATTATAATGATGAGATGGATTACCTTGAGGAGCTTTTGGGGATGCTTCTAATAAATATTAAGAGTGTTTTGTCATGCAAATGTGCAATAGGAAATTGATGATTCTCGAGCACAAAGCTATACGCATGTGCCAAATTTTTCATGTTTTATAATTCCTAGGCACCCCGGGTCAAATCCGTTAGTCTATTCACCCCTTATTTGATTTCAAATTGGTCCCCTAGGTGATTTAGGAAATTCAATCTAATCCCCTAGGTTATTTTAGGAAGTTCTAAAAAGATGTTATCTTTTGGTAGTATTGGGAAGGGCTATCGCCGACCTTCCTAGGACTGGATCAACCCCCTGAAATGGAAGCGAAAGGGAAAAATTAAACATGGAGGTGAATTGAAGACCTTATAACATCATGGAAATTATTTTGGAATTTTGGGGGAAGTTTTGAAATACTTGGAGCTTTGAAGTTTTGAAGTTTTGAAAATAGGGTTCACAAGCATAAGCATAGTACACGGACCTAAAAACAACTACCGAGCTTTGAACAAGATTATGGGAGCTCTAGATGGATTTAGGAGTTCAAAAAAATATCTCCAGAAATATAATTTCAATACCTACATGATGGTGAACTCATATTTTTCACAACACTTTGGCGCATCAGTCCTGTAAGAATTGTTTCTCAAGCACATATGGAGTACCAAATCACAATTCCAATTTTTTAGGTATCAAATGGATGAATCAATACATAATAACACCACCATTGGATTTAAAATGAAATTTATAGTCAGGATCATATAAAATTTCACCAATAAATTTCACTGGGAGCTCAAGCTATCATCATTCCAAGTTACCCTCTTCGAGCAGCTTTCGAGAGTTAGTCAATTTTGAGAGGACACGTGTCAACACCAAGAGCCTGGAGGGATTTTATGTCCCTAACATCCCTAAGGTCAGGTACACCAACCTTGGAAAAAATTTCCCATCCCCCATGTGACCTCTGGTACCCTCATATGACCTTGAGACTTGATAGTTCAGTCCCCGGGTGCATTTTTGGAGCTCAAATTCCCTGTTGTCGGATTGAGGACACGTGTCAACTCCAGGACCACCATGGAATTTGATTTCCCTCACATCCCCAAGGTCAAAAATAGAAGATGTGGAAAAATGCACACATCCCCTATGGGAGTCCTTTGGTCATTCACGTGACCGACTTTCCTTCAGTGCTTCTAGTGATTTTTCAAGAAAATCCCCTATCTTTGTCGGATTGAGGACACATGTCGTCCTCTTGCTAACCATGGAATTTGATGTCCCTCACATCCTTGAGGTCAAGCAAATTAGACATGAAATTTTTTTCCCCACCCTTGCATGAGAATTTTTTGAATATTCAAATCGACTATTAGTCGTTTCTTCCCCCTCATTTCTCCTTCACAACTTCTCACCATGCCATGGCCTTGTTATTACTTGTCCAGACACCCGTCTACCATTACTGATCCAAACCATCTCTATCATGGTCAAAAAAATCTCCACACCATGAAAACACAACAATATCAGAGAAAAAAGTGTTGAAGAAATGAGGAACGGGAAGAAAATGAAGGTATTTTGCGAGATAACCGTGAAGTCACCCGATCAAGAAATATTCATATCTCACAACATACAAGTCGGACCGAGGCTCCATCTTCTTAAAAAATCCACAGTTTTCAATACAATCATGATGTAATAAACCAGAGGTCAAATGGTGCCTAGAATTATTTGTTTCAACAAAATCCTCACTTCGTACACCGGCTCACATTCGTTGGATTTCCCATCATTTTAGCAATGGAAATGAGCTAACAATTTGCACATGAGATCCAAATGAAAAACATATCATGATGGAGTTGTTTTCGTTGTAAATGGAGACAAAAACTAGACCTAAAAATTTCAATCTCCATTAATGGCCGCCATGGCAGCTCCGTGCTTGAAGCCACTACCAGGTGAAAATTTTAAATTTTATTTCTCGGCATTCTAGTGGGAAAAATTATGTGAAATTTGGAGGATGTGGTCATGAAGATGAGACGAGTCTAAAAAAAAATTTTCTTCTGCAAATCAATCACCGGAAGCACACTTTCTAAAAATAGTAAGTTTTCCTATACAAGCTTGTTATTTTTGGTAAGTCTTCGTTAAAAGCGACTATGGAAAAGGTAGTGTGCACTAAAGACCTCTAAGAAGCCAAAATGATTATTTGGAGCAGAAAACAATGAAAATGATCACTTACTAAAAATAGTAAGTCCCTTATATAGGTGCTTACTAAAAATAGTAAGTCACCCCAAGAAGTGGTCAAAGAAAAGGCAAGTGTGCACAAGATCGAATGAGGGAGTTCATCACATCACGATGGTCGAGAAGAGGAAAAAATCACCTCTCACTAAAAATAGTAAGCCTTCCATCTGGACACTTACTATTAATAATAGGTTGTTCTCAAAGGGAAAGTTTGGCACAATGAGACATAGAGGGGTGATCATCTTAGGGAACTGGACAATGTTTTTGACACTCACTACATATTTTGGGTCATAGGTATATCATACACAGGATAGGAGTTACGGTCATCAGCGAACAGTTCACTCAACTTGGTGAGCATTCATGAGCTAATTTGAAGGAGTTTCACAGTGTGCAAGGAGTTCAAAGATTTAGAGTTTCACTACATTTGGAGCTTTCCATCAACAAGGATCAACGGACTTCATCGGGAATGACATCTCCTCTTTTCTTCTCTCTCTCTCTCTCTCTCTCTCTCTCTCTCTCTCTCTCTCTCTCTCTCTCTCTCTCTCTCTCTTCCCCCAACTTTCTCTCACTTTCCAATATTCTAATTTCATGTTGGGGTTGCACTTTTTCATATGTCCTAATGTTCCTAATGTAATAAGTCACCTTTATGTTATAAAAAGGGACTTAATATTCTCCTAGGAAGTTGAAAAGTTTTAAGTTACATAAGGACATATGAAAATCCATTAGGGGGTAGATGATAAGTCACCTCTCATTCTATAAATTGTAAAGCCATTCCCATTTCAAAGGGTTGTTCATTAATTTTGTAAGCTCAAGAGTGCATTCTACCTTGAGAGAACAAAGGAGATAGCCAAATTCTTCCTTTCCCCCACTCTCTATTTTTCCTCCATTCTCATACTATGTACAACTTGGTTTAAGAAATCAATACAAGAAGGAGTTTCAAGCCTTTTTTGACTAAGGGGTTTATTGATACTTTGTAATCATAAATTTCATTTGGTCTTGTTGCTATGCATAGAGTCCTTTCCTCCTAATTTTAATGAATGTGATAAACCTTCTAGTTGATGTATGCAAGAATCTGATTTTCTACCTACAACATTAGTTCTCCTATCTAATTTCTCACTCCCCTTTCCCTCTCTACAGATAAAGTCCTCTCTTGTAGGTATCTGCAAGATTTTTGCAGGTCAGTGGAGTTTTCTGTTGGATCCCCGGTTGAAAGGCCACCACATAAATCCACCTTTTCATGTGCATACATATATGGTAGTTGCACTGGTTAAGTAGAGGGACTTAGATTCCCAAAGTGTTGGAAAGAAATCCACAAGTTTTTCCACTAGAAAAATTTTCTCACAAAATTTTTTTGGCACCCACCGTGGGGTAGACTTTGCAACATCTGCACCCAAAATACAACCGCGATGTTTGAAAATTCAAAAAAATCAAATATTGAAAAAATCAGAAAAAAGAGTTCATGAAAGTACGTTTCCGAAAGATACACTATCAAATTCTTGCATGTGACCTTTCATATTCCACGACATCCTCTTGTATTCCCACTACAAGAATTTCCAAAAGCTGGCCGAAAGGAGATACACCAGTTTGAACAAGTCGAGAGGTGTTCCAATCAGCAAGAACGAATTAGAGATAATCCATTCTTTTTCTCTCAAGCCTCCTCTCCATCTAGCTCTTCAAACAGTTCACTGGAAATCCTATCCAAACTCTTGATTATACTTCCCCTTCAAATTCTACCATTTTTCCATCACCATTAAGCATTGAGTTCTAGAAGAAGAAGATTTTGAAGAAGAATTTGTAGAAGCAAGGCTGAAGCAGAAGCATAAACAATTATGGTTGACGAAGCAGAAAGACCTCAACCCATTGTTCCATGGGGAAGGAATATTGGCCCGCTTGCTTTTGAACCACCTCTCCACGATCTACCAACAATTTCCCGCAAGAACTTGCCAAAGTTCAAAGGTGAAAAACACAACATCTTGAAGAACACATCACTGCCTTCACGAAATCATGTGGAATTCTTGGTGTCTAACATGAAGATGTTGTTGTAAGATTGTTCGTGGAGTCCCTCCAAGAAAAATAAGCAGAATGGTTCTACCTCATGCCTTCCCCATCCATCACTGGTTGGAATGACATCAAGATTGTCTTTGAGGAAAGATTAAAATCAACTGAAGACTATCAGGACCTCTTGGTGTAGTTGGCTCAAATGAATAAAGGAGAAACTAAAACCATGAGAGACTTTGTGGCTCGCTTCAAACAACTTCTTTGTAGGATATCAGAAGAAGATTCACCGTATGAAATCAATATTAAGAGATTCTTCATCAATGCTCAATCATCAGAAGTAGGATTTTTGTTGTGAAGATCCCAACCAAGGAACATTATAGAAGCAAAAAGGATGGCCATTGAATTTGATGACGATCTCATCCTATCTAGAAAGATCAAGAATCCCTCAAAGGGTAAAGCTCAACATCCTGGAGATGAGAGAACTAATCCATCACTGCAAAAAGTTGGTGAATGAGATGGCATCTTTGAAGAGGGAATTATTTGAATGATTATATTCTCATAGAAGCAACACAAATCAAATTACAGGAGCACCCCAAAAGCTCACCTTGGAGGCCCCACATGTGAACGTAAATTATAGATTTCAAGAAAGTGAAGGTGGCAACTTCCTAGAGATCGATGAACTTGAGAAAGATGGATAGATCATATTTTTTGAGTATTCTAGAGATGATGAAGAATACAAAGAAGATGCACCCAGTTTCTCATGCGTTGTATTTACTCATTCTCGGTCCAAGAAAAGAGCAACTCCCTCCACTACTGCAAAAGAAAAGAAGGTTGATGATCCTCTTATGGAAAATCCATAAAAACAAATCAGTCAAGGATCCTCACGTCCATCTTCCATGAAGTATACATTTTGGAGCCTAATCCCGTAGTAAGTAAGAAGGCTTCTACAATCCCAAGTAAGTCTTTTGATGTCTCTTCCAAGTCTAAATCTAAATCGATCCTGTAAAATCTAGTACTTTGAAAGATCCTAGTGTACCTTTCAAAATACCCTCCATTCCCCAAAAATTAAATCCTTCTCCCAAGCCTATTCAATCTCCAAAATATGTCCCTTCACCCCCTTGTCCACATCTCCTCCCTTTGATTTCATAGAATATGCAAACAAAACCAAAGTGCAGATTACCGAAACCGAATATTTGTGGACTCATCCTGAATAATTTGAGAGGTTCATCCGATATATCAGGAGTGCTAGTCTAACATCCAATGTTGTAAATGATAGTTCCAAAGGCATGTTTCCAAACCCACCTATAGCTCCCTCACAGAACATGCTTTCTTTGAGTGCATCAAAGACTGATAAGGTTGAACCTTTTTATGTCTCCCTTCTTATTAGAGAATATGTATTGAACAATTGCATAATAGATTCAGGTGCCTCGGATAATGTCATGCACGTGAAGGTTTCCAAATCTCTCAAAATTACCATGGATCCACCCAGTGGATCTTGTTACTCCATGGATTCAAAATAAGTCCCACTTATAGGGAAGATCAAAGATGCACATGTGGCTCTTGCCAGATTTCCAAACAAGAAAGTTTCAACGATGATTTTGGTAGCATATTTCTCACCTCATTCGGAATGTTGTTGAGTAGAAGTTTCTGCCAAGACTTGAGAGGGAAAATTTAGATGAATTGGTCATCCACAACCATACCAGTAAAGGGAGACATGGAGATATTTCTTCCGAGAAGAAGATGAGGTACACGGTACTAAAGTCCGAAAGCCCGAAATCTAACATCTTATATCAAGGTAGTAGGCAGATGAATCACTTTGTGGCAACCGAGGAGGAAGAGGATATCCCCATCTTGATAGGTCTAGACATGCCTTCCTAGAGAGATTTGGACTTTGAAGAAGCATTGAGGAGATTCAAGTTACAAGAGGGCAGCTCTGAATTCTGGATGATGTAAACCATGAGGAAGAGGAGATGGTTCTTGATGATTTTCAAGAAGAAAAATCAGCTTATATGTTTATCCAAGATGAGGATTTATTCTCATTCCCATTTGGGGATGAAGATGATCTCATTCATGCCATATATGGAGAGACAAAATCAGTTTGTGATGAGCCCATGAAAGGTTTGAAATAAATGTCTATACAAGAACTACTGAAAGTCGCGGAAGAAACTAAGGACCCCGAGCTAAGTCTCAAACTCTTGATGTAAGCCACAAATCTGCAAGAAAAACATGAATCTAATTTGGAAGTTGTAACCAATGTGAAGGTTGGCCATATTGAGATATGGAAAGATGAAAAATATGATGCCGCTATTGAGTTAATGGTTGATGGATGCAATGAAGAAATGGAGATATTTTCTTTCCCATTTGTAGAAGAAGATTTCCTTGATGAAGAAATAGAAGAAAGAAGTTTCGAGGCCTCTGAAGATGAAGATATTTTTGATGAAGGATCGTAAAGTGCAGTGATTCCCAAGATTATGAGGAAATCCCTCTAGATATTTTCCTTGAGCTGCATTCTTCAAAGGCATACAAAGAGGAAATGTAGGAAACGATGAAGCATAACTCAGTGCAAGAAATCTTGGATGCAGTAGAAGTTTTGGAAGATCCCGAGATAATTATTGATCTCTTCACTCATGCCATGGACATAAAATACAAATATGATTTTGCCTCCGATCCCCCATCAATACTCAAATACCTCATAGTGGAATAGAGATAAATGATAAATCAAATGTTTCTCATGGAGAAGAGGTCAAAGGGTGAGCATAGACTGGGAAATAAAATAATCCAAAATGTTCAAGTAATTTGAACAAAAATCAGCCCTGGGGCAGCGATGAGATGCTCAATGAAGAATCAGCTAGATGGATAAACATATAAGGAAAATGACACCAAGAAACTGATTTCAAAGAACATGATGGGATTTCCCATGTCATGTCTTCACTATGCTTAGTACATGCCATATCCCCAAGCTAGAGCCATTTTTTGTCGTGTAAATTTGCAACAGGGAATTGACAATTCCCGAGCAAAACAACTATACCCCTGTGCCAAAATTTTCATGTTTTATCATTCCTAGGAATCCCGGTCAAATCCGTCAATCTATTCACCCCTATTTGATGTCAAATTGGTCATGTAGGTGATTTAGGAAAGTCAATTTAATCCCCGAGGTGGTTTTGGAAGTTACTCAAAAGATGTTATCTTTCGGCAAGATTGGGAAGGGCTATCACCTGGCCTTCCCAAGACTAGATCAACCCCCCGGAGTGGAACGGAATGGAAAAAATCAACATGGAGGTGAATTTAAGACCTCATAACATCATGGAAACTATTTTGGAATTTTTGGGGAAGTTTTAAAGACTTGGAGCAGTCTGAATAAAAAACAGGGTTCACAAGCCTAGGTAGTACGCATGCCTAAAAAAACTATTGAGATTCAAAAGAAGATTCCGGAGCTCCAGGATGGAGTTAGGAGTAGAAAAAAACATATCTGGAAATATAATTCCAATACCTACATGATTATGAAATCATATTTTTCACAACACTTTGGCGTATCAGGTCTTTAAGTAGTTTTTCTCGAGCACACGATGGTGGAGTATGAAATCACAATTCCTCCTTTTTATGGATCAAATGGATGAATAAAGACATTTTATCCCAACCATTAGATTAAAAATTCCATTTCCAATTAGGATCATATAAAATTTCACCAATAAATTCCATCGGGAGCTCAAGTTATCATTGTTCCAAGTTACCCTCTTAGAGACAGTTCAAGAGTTAGTCAATTTTTGGGAGGACACGTGTCAGCACCAAGATCCCTGGCAGGATTTTATATCCCCAAAATCCCTAAGTTCAGGTAAACCAACCTTGGAAAAATGTTCCTAGCTCCCATGTGACCTCTGGGACCCTCGCGCGACCTTCGAGACTTGACAGGATTCGGCCCCTCAAGTGCATTTTTGGAGCTCAAATTCCCTGTCGTCGGATCGAGGACATGTGTCGCCCCAAGACCACCATGGAATTTTATGTCTATCAATTCCTTGAGTTCAGGGATAGAAGAAATGGAAAAATTCACCCATCCCCTATGGAGATTCCTTTTTCATTCACGTGACCGACTTTTAGCCTCGGTGCTTCTAGTGCTTTTTCAAACAAATCCTCTGTTGTCGGATCGAGGACATGTGTCATCCTCTTGCTCACCATGGAATTTTTTGTCCCTCGCATCCCTAAGGTCAAGTAAATTAGACATGAAATAATTTTCCCCACCCTTGCATGAGAATTTTTTAAATATTCAAATTTGGCACTTAGCCATTTCTTCCCCCTCATTTCTCCTTCACATCTTCTCACCATGCCACGGCCTTGTTCTTGTTTGTCCAGACACCCAGTATGCCATTACTGATCCAAACTAGATCCATCATGGTCAGCAAACTATCTTTACCATGAAAACATAAAAATATCGAGAGAAAAAGGTGTGAAGAAATGAAACGGGAAGAAAATAAAGGTTTTTTAACAAATAACCGTGAAGTCACCCAATCGAGAAATCTTCATATCTCGCAAGATAAAAGTCAGACCGAGGTGTTGTCTTGAGTAAAATTCCACATTTTTCAAGATGATCATGATGCAATAAACTAGAGGTAAAATGGTGCCCAGAATTAATTTTTCCAACAAAATCCTCACTTCGTGTACTGGCTCACATTCGTTGGATTTCCCATCATTCTGGCAATGGAAACGAGCAAAAAACTTACACGTGAGCTCCAAATGAAAAACCTATCATGATGGAGTTTTTTTTGTTGCAAAAGGGGAAAAAAACAAGAACTACAAATTTTGAGCTCCATTAATGGCTGCCATGGCAGCTTCCGTGTTCTGAAGCCACTACCGGGTGAAAAATTTTAATTTTATTTCCCGACATTTTAGTGGGAAAAATTATGTGAAATTCGGTGGATCTTTGTCGTGATGACAAGACGAGTCTAAAAATATATGTTCCATCACAAATTGAGCACTGGAAACACACTTTCTAAAAATAGTAAGTTTTCCTACAAGCTTGTTATTTTGGTAAGTCTTCGTCAAAAGCAGCTATGGAAAAGGCAGTGTGCATTGAAGACCTCCAAGAAGCCAAAATGATTATCTAGAGAAGAAAACAATGAAAATGATCACTTACTAAAAATAGTAAGTCCCTTATATAATTTCTTACTAAAAATAGTAAGTCACCCCAAGAAGTGGTCAAAGCAAAGGCAATGTGCACAAGATCAAATGAGGGAGTTCATCACATCACGATGGTCGAGAAGAGGAAAAAATCACCTCTCACTAAAAATAGTAAGCCTTCCATCTAGACACTTACTATTAATAGTAGGTTGTTCTCAAAGGGAAAATTTTTGCACAATGAGACATAGAGGGGTGATCATCTCAAGGAACTAGACAATGTTTTTGACACTCACTACATAGTTCGGGTCACAGGTATATCATACACAAGCTAGGAGTTGCGAGTCATCAATGGAACAATTCACTCAACTTGGCGAGCATTCGTGAGCTAATTTGAAGGATTTTCATAGTGTGCAAGGAGTTCAAAGATTCAGAGTTTCACTGCATTTGGAGCTTTCCATCAACAAGGATCAACGGACTTCATCGGGAACGACATCTCCTCTTTTCTTTTCTCTCTCTCTCTCTCTTTCTCTCTCCTCTTCCCCCAAATTTCTCTCACTTTCCAATATTATAATTTCACATTGGGGTTGCACTTTTTCATATGTCCTAATGTTCCTAATGTAATAAGTCACCTTTATGTTATAAAAAGGGACTTAATATTCTCCTAGGAAGTTGAAAAGTTTTAAGTTGCATAAGGACATATGAAAAGCCATTGGGGGTAGATGATAAGTCACATCTTGTTCTATAAATTTTAAAGCCATTCCCATTTCAAAGTGTTGTTCATTAATTTTGTAAGATCAAGAGTGCATTCGCCTCGAGAGTACAAAGGAGATATCCAAATAATTCCTTTCCCTCACTCTCTATTTTTCCTCCATTCTCATACTATGTACAAGTTGGTTTAAGCAATCAATACAAGAAGGATTTTCAAGCATGTTTTGACTAAGGGGTTTATTGATACTTTGTAATCATAAATTCCATTTGGTCTTATTGCTATGCATAGAGTTGTTTCCTCCTAATTTTAATGCATGTGATAAAACTTCTAATTGATGTATATAGGAATTTGATTTCCTACTTGCAACATTAGTTCTCCTATATAATTTATCGCTCCCCTTTCCCTCTTTATAAACAAATTCCTCTCTTGCAGTTATTTGAAAGATTTGTGGCAAGGTTATTGGAGTGTCCCTGTTAGATCTCTGGTCAAAATTCTACCACATAAATCCACCTTTTCATGTGCATGCATATACGGTAGTTGCACCTGTTAAGTAGAGGGACTTATATTCCCATAGAATTGGCAAGAAATCCATAAGTTTGTCCACCCAAAAAAATTTCTCGCCAATAGAGCGGCATGAGACCTAAAGTTGAAGAAGTGGGTAAGGAAAAATAAGCAAATAAAGCGGTTGTTGAGGCCGGAATAACCAAACTTGAGGATCTTTTTGCACAACTCAAGGAGGCAAGTAGTAAAGCCAACTTGGATTTTAATAGGTGACAGAATGCGACTCTATTTTTAGCATGAGGGTAAGTAATGAAAAGGAAAACTCATATCTATATAGGAAAATATGCCAACTAATAAGATAGAGTGCACTAAGGTTATGGCAGAGTTGTCAGAGTAGAAAGAGTTGATTAAGGCCAAGAAGGATAAGCTAGAGCTCCAGATCAAACAATTTTAGAACATGGTAATGGATCACATGGATGTAATAGAAGGGGTGTTCGCAGAATTAATTGTGGTCATCCAAGAGCTCAAGGGTAGAGTAGAAGAGTTGATGCCTGACCAAATACTAGGGATTGTAGAAGTGGCACCTAAGAAAGCATTAGAAGAACTCAATGAATGGAAGAAATTAGAGAGTGAGTTAAATGTTGAATTTTCTAAGCTTCTTCATCAACCTGAGGCCTAATTTTATTTGTGTATAGGTGGGATGATTCTTTTGGGAATTTAATTATTTATTATTTCATTGTTGTTTCATTTAGACATTCATTGGAGGAACAGGTTGGGAAAACCATTTCTAACGACAGAAATGCAATTAGTGTCGGGTAATGTTGCATGGATAAATTGGCCAAGTATGATCCATGCAAGAAGTTTTTGGCATACGCGAGGTAGGCGTGAAGGGTCATGCACAAGTAATATGGGACAACACGTGTGTTATCCCATAAAATTGACAAGGGTAATTTCACGGGTAACCCAATGGAAATTTTGTTCGGTCCTCGTCGGGGACCCCTTGCATTGAGAATGTTGCAAAATCCCTTTAGGAAATCTAGTTTTCCGAACTTAGCCATATTTGGTCTTTTTGGTTGGCGCACCTTTTCTCATGCAACACGAGTAACTTTGTGCCACCCTTCATTTCCTTTGGCATACCCTTAGAAGTGTTGACACACATTTTGGTGCCCTCCCGTGATGCATCTTTCTTGCATGATGCGCAAGCGCATGCGCCTTCATGTCAACAACATTTTTCTTGAGACACGTTTTGGTGTGCCAAAGGTGCGCGTATTTCAGTGTTGACAGTATTTTTGGTACGCCAAAGGCGCACATAATCACGTGTTAACATGCGTTTTGGTGCTCCAAAGGGCGTAAATTTTGAAGTGTCGACAAGTGTTTTGATGCGCCTCTTAAAAAGTGGTTGGCACATTTATTGCACCTTTGCCTATATATAGGTGCATCTGCCCTGTCACTTTCACAATTAAAAACACACGTGATAGATTTTGTTCCTCTGCACCTGTCAGCACACCTATTGTCCTTGTATCGTGTTCGTGGACCCTGCCTCATCTCTCACGTTATATATATTCTGGATCAACAACTGAGTTCAGAACTACATATGTCTACATCAAGCAAGAGACCAACCAAGTCTAAGGGTAAAGCCAAGCTTACAGAGGAAGAGATGAAGTACAAATATCAGAGGGTCAGGATGCCCGAATCCTAGGCAGAATGTGACCTAGATATAAGAGACTCTGAGCTCGGTCACATCGATATGGAAGATTTCTGGGCTAGAACCAGGAGGGTCACAGGAAGCCCCTGGATGGACAAACTAGTAGGCGTGGCTTCGTATTTTTCTTTGGGGATCCCGATTAGTGCGAGAAACAACGAATTCATGATGGTAGTGGCCCGCTGCTACAACAAAGACACGAGGTGTGTCCAAAATGAGAAGGGCGAGGTCGTGATCAACCTCACTACCCAGCACTTCAAAATTATGCTTGGCATTCCTCACCACCGGCACTTTGTGGCGTAAACCAAGAAGAGGCGCACCAAGGCTTGGGAGGACAACGAAGACCAGTGTATGCAATTGATGAATGAGGTGTACCTGAAAAACAAGAAGGTGGTAACCAGATGGCCATAGGTCATTCACCGCAGTGATTTCTCTGAGGAACTAAGTGATACCATCACGTTCCTAAGCAGAGTATTTAGGCTTTCTGAAGCCCACTACTTTCATAAATGGATGCTCGGGTACACGGAGACAATGAACAAAATGTGCCAGATCAAAGCTTTAAGTGGGCGGAGATCATAAGGAGCACAATATCCGAGTAGCTCCAACAACTCACCACACATGGGAGGTTCTACATGAACTCCTACGTAGTTTATACTACTGACCTCGGAGAGGATTATCCAAACATTGATGTGATGCGGGGTTTGGCCCAAGTTAAAATATATGAATACTACCTAGAGTGAAGTGAAAACTGGATTTCACGGTTTACAAAGATTAACGATGCTTTTTCTCTATGGCATCCTCTCGCCTTTTGAGGCCAAACATGACTCACGGTTGTTTGCGACCAAGATCATTGTTGCAGCAACGGAGAAGTGGGGGGCCTTATTCATGTAATTTCCCACCTTCACCTATCTAAGGGCAGCCAACTTCTTGGGGGAACCCACCAAATTGCCAAGATATGCCGGCCCCAAGCTGATCCTGTTGGAGCTATCCAGACAGCTCATAACCTACCACGAAAAGTGTTTGAAGAGAAAGAAGGGTGGAACTCCTTTCCCCCTCATAGTGGGCAGGTACACTTGTCTTTCCCACCACAAATCCCGAGAGATGTTTGTAGAGTTATAACTGCTCAATCTGAAGCACAAATTCCCAACGAGGCCCACTTTTGATCCAAGAAATTGCCTTCCCAAGGCCAAACTCGATCCAATCCACATTCCGCAGATCGAGGACATTTATATCGACCTATATCATGAGGTCGAGCTCAGAAGAAAGGATCACTCCCACTTGGCTTTGGCCGAAATCATTCAGTATGGCGTGGCCATTGTCCCAAAAGGTTATCAAACTACTGATCAAGAAGTTGATCAGGTATATCTTGACACGGATGGGGACAACTAGCCATTTGCTGTAATTGACAGAACTAAAGCACCCCAGACCATTGAAGAAAGGGTCAAAGAAACTCTACGGAGAACAGAGCACTGGTGCAGGATGAATGGCCTCATCTACCTCGGGGTAGATTTCACCACATCTCCATTGGGAAACGCACCTTCCAGGCCAAAACATCTACCAAAGGGCAGAGGCAAAGACAAAGAGGGCGAGTCAAGCTCTGCCCAAGAAGAGGCTCCTGAGAGTCCCCCTTCCACCGCACGAGAACAAGTTGTAACTCTGGCTTCCCCAGAGAAAGAAGTGGCCGAAGATGTTCCGATGGGCACATCCACTCAGGATGTTGCCACTACTACAACTGTTGAGGTCCCTTCTATCCCTTCTCCCTCTCCTCCTTCCCCTCCTCGCGTGACCCAAGCGACCATTCCTTTGGTCGTATCCTCTCCCCCATCTTCTACTATTCCCCCTTCCTCATCATCCATCTTCTCTTCTCTCGTGGAGCTTTCCCCCACCATTTCTTCCCTCATCTCCCGCTCCCTTCCATTCCCATGTCTACCTCCCCTACAGTATCTCTTCCTCCCATGAGCACTTTCTCGGCCTCCCTCTCAATGCCGCCTCCAAGTGTCTCAACGCACTTTCCCTCTACTACTGCAGCTGCTCCCTTTTCTACTTCTGGTCCCTCTCCCATAAGTCCAACATGGATCTCTCAGCACCTGAGCCAACAAAAGAGGAAAGTTCCCATCGCACCGATGGACTTCTCCGTCATCCCATCAAAGGGGGCAAGAAGCAAAAACCTATAACCCGCTTCTCTCAGAGTGCGTCAGGAGAGAGAGTAATGGAGATAGCATATCCCAATCCTTTAAAGGATAAAAAGGATCTGTCTTCGACAGATTATATAGTGACCCAAGTCACAATGGGAACATCTTCAGAAATCCTTCAGGGAGAGGCCCTATCTGCAGTTGATGCCCTTTGCAAGAAGCTCCAAGAAGCAAAGGAAGAAAAGAGGCTATTAAAGGAGCAAAATAAACATCTTCTCCATGCCTTGCAGAAAATGGGTAGTGCACCTCCTACAACTACCACCAAAACTCCTGAGCCTCTGAGCCAGGATAAGATAAATGAATACGCCAAAATTAGCGAGCAGGGTATGGTAGTTTCCACTGGAGAAGCCAAATCCTCAAAGAAAGTGAGGGAGTAATTGCCAAGTTCACCAGATTGTATCAGAATATCAGTCGGGTGAACAAAGAGCTCCAGGCGATAGCAGGACCTATCTCCGAAGAGCTAGACCATGCCAAGATGCAGCATGAGACCTTTCAGAAAATGCTCGACTGTTCAGTCAAAGATCTGGTCAAGTTCGGCATCTTTGGTCACCCCAGAGCCCTCAACAAAATCCTTTCTACTCTGGACTACCGGGTCGATCAGTTGGAGTTTGTCCTGGAAAAGATTGATAAAATCAAGGAGGAAGCCCTGGATGCAATGCATCAAATGGAGAAAATTGTCCTGAGAATGTCTCCGGGCTTGCTCACTCCTTCTTTCACCTTGAGAAAGGTAGATGAAACTATTTGGATCTTCAAGGAGATCGTTTCGCAAGGGCTGGGACCAGAAGTCACTTTCGACGCCGAATCCATCAACAACCTGCTGGCCTGTCGTGACTTCATAGGGTACCTGATAGAGGTAGAAAACAAATATTCCAAGCTCCCAGAAAATCTCAGATGAGTGGGAAACTTGCGAGGCTATCAGTGATCATCACAAGGATCCTTCCCAGGATCAACTTCAGCCCATGATCAGCAAGTTCATGGAATATCGTGCCCAGTTCCACATCACGTCTCCTGAGCAGCAGCAGAAAGCAGGATACCCCCTTTCAGCCACGGGACGATGATGAATAGTCTCATTCCTCTCGACCTTCTCTTTGTAAATATCTAAAGTATGTTGACACAAATGATGACATCATCCATGTTGCACCATGGGATGATGTCATCCACCAAGTTGTCAAAAGTCAACAAATGACTTTAGATATTTTGTAAGATATTTTGTAATTAAGTGGTTGGTTTGTTTTTGCCTTCTTTTCTTCTCTTCTTCTATAAATACTTGAATACTTGTTGTATTTAGGGTGGATACTTTTTAGATGAAAAATAGAAGTAAGAAGAAAAGACTTTGAACTTTTTGTAACAGAAACAAATATTAATACAATATTTAGACTTTGTGCTGAATACCTGTGTTTTACATCAGACCTTCCTTGTGTTAGATCTGTATGTTTGTTCTGTTGAATCTACTTCTACTTTATTGTCATTTATTCATCAGTATTGCTTTATTCATCTATGCAAGTAGGTTCGGCTCTGTTTACTACCAACCCAAATCATAGACCTTCTGACCTTTCTGCTTTGGAATTCATTTCTTTTCTCCCTTCAGATCTTTCCCATCTCCCCACCTCGTTACTTTCCCTTCTTTTACAGTTGGAAATACCTCTACTGGGATGAGATCCCAACCCCGAAGGCTAGAATATTGTGAGACTTGCATAGATTCCTACTGGTAGAATAACAATAAACCAGTTTCACTTTGCTGACTCAAAGAGGGGCTATGCCCTGCACACTGTTGGCTCGTCTGTCCATAGATCTGCCCACCCGATAGATTTTCGAACCAATAGTTTTTGGCGACTCCACTGGGGATCGAATGACCTAACGGATCTATGGTAGTGGTGTGTTTGAAAATCAAGAAAAAGTCAAAAATCACTACCTGTTTGCAAATTTTAACTTTTTGTCTGAAATCCAAAATTTTTGCAAAAAATGCTCCAAACTGAAAATTTTCTTCAGAGGTCCATAGATCTGGGCTAGATAGAGATCTTTAGTTCATGCGATTTTTACAAAAGTCCGTATTTTTCCGTAGATCTGAGTTTCTGACGGTTTACCAAAATTTTCAAACTCTTTGAAAAGTCAACTCTAGATCTGAAAATCAGCTTACTAAGTTTTACCATCATTTTATCCTTGTTAATCAAACAATAAACCGCAATCGGTTTTCAAGAGAAGGATAAAATTTAAATATTTAGAAAAGTACATGCTGCTGGTTTTTGTCAGAAAAATCAGAAAATCAGCAAGTACAATCAAAAAGAGTTCTTAAATCTGCTCCAAAAATTGTAGACCTGGAAGGTACACTGGCGGGTGAACCATTTACTCGTAGTAGGAGAGCTCGTGGAGAAGTTGATCTTACTTTCGATCTACTTCAAAGGAACAACTTCAGTATTACACCAGCATGCTTCTCGTCACTGAGCTCAGCTGACCGGTTGTCCAGGAGTGTCTCACCTCCATGAAGGAAGCATCTCTCACCAGGAACATCTACATCACTTTGCAGTGCCTTGTTGCTCAGTGGAACCATGCTTCCAGCTCGCGTTCTTTTTCCGACCGTCCAAATGGCAGTACCATGGGGAAATGTTATGGGCCCTCTGGCTTTGCCACATCCTGTTCACGCACTCCCACATGGAAACCGAAAGAATTTTCCTAAATTTGATGGGAGCGGAAACCAAAGCACCGATTCACATATATCGAATTCATCATGTCATGCAGTATCCTCGATGTGACCCATGAAGATGTGTCGAGTTCACCTTTTTCTGGAAACTTTGCAAGGACCCGTTGCAGAATGGTTTCAGCATTTGTCGGCCGGATCTATTACTAGTTGGGCCACCTTACGGGCTGCATTTGAAGATAGGTATAAGCCTTCCAAGACGCGTTCACGTTGCTGTCAAAGATCACTCACCTAAAGAAGGAGGTCAATGAAACTATGCATGACTTCATCGCCCATTTCAATTCACTGATCAACCATGTTCCGCCTACCATGCTTCCAACACCGAAAAATTAGAAGTGTTTCTTCGTAAATGCCATGAGCTCAAAAGTAAGTTTCTTACTCCTGCAAGAACAAGTAGCTACTTTGATTCTCACCCAGGCTGCTGCCATCTGGATCGAAGATAACTTGCTAATATCTGGCAAATTAAAAAGAGAATCGTCCAAGCTTAAAGCTTCGAGCCCTTCTCCCACCACTTCATCTGATCCGACATTTCAAAATATGGCGAATGACTTGCTCGCATTAAAGAAGCAGTTAGCCCAAGCTTCCCCCAGTTCCTCGTACCGGGATATTCCACGAAGAACTTTCACTTCCAACAGCGTCCCGCATAGGCCGCGTTTTCCTGCAACTGCTCCACGGTTGGCGCTTGAGGCTCCTCCGGTCAACGCTTTAGCTGAAATTGAAGAAGAGGAGCAAAATTATGAAGAACCTTCGTCTCAAGGTGAAGATGATCAAGATGTTGGTGAACCGACTAGCAGTGACTCTACTATCGGGTATATGGAATTTGATGAGGGGGAATCTGATGAAGAGGAGGGTACCCAAGGGTATGCAAGTGACAGTCATATGCTGTTTTTTCACCCGCTCACAAGGAAAGGAAGCAGAGGTTGCTACCAAGATACAGAAAGAAAAGGCCGTGCCAAACACGCCTCCAACCATCGCTAAACGAGGTAGTCCCCTTCCGGCTCAACCTGTTATTAGATCTTTTTCAAAAAATATTTTTCCCCTGTCTCCCCTCCAAATCAGTCCTCTCATGTTCCTATCAAGGCCAGTGATCCTACCCTACCATCGCGAAATGAGGGACTCATTCCTCCATCAACGCAACCCTTGGCCGCGTTTGACATAATTGACCATGCTAAAAAGACCAAGATCCAAATGTTTGAAGCCAAGTATCTTCGACCAAATCCCGAAAGCTTGTAAGGTTGATCAATACATCCAGCCAAGTAAGGTTGACCGCAAAAGGAATCCTTTCCACCCCTCCTTCATCCTGCATAAATGTTACCTCGACTTCGCATCGCATCGTGCAAGATAGAACCTTTCTACCTCTCCCTCCTAATCAATGGCCACAAACCAAGCAAATCGCATAATTCATTCTAGAGCTTCGATAATATCATGCCTAGAAAAAGTTGCCCATGCTCTCGGGCCTCACCCTTACCAAGCCTTTTTGGCCAATGTTATTCCTTGAAACCAAGCAAGTTCCATGATCGGTCAAATCAAAGACGCACAATTTGCGTTTGCGGAATTCCTAGAAAAAGGGTAAAAATGACCGTCCTTGTTGCTGATATTCCAGCAGCCTATGGAATTCTACTAGGAAGGAGTTTTTGCAGTGAAGTTGGTGGGGAGATTCATATGGACTGGTCTAAGGCTAGAATCCCCGTCAAAGGTGTAATGCAAACATTAGAGCCTGAATCGTAAAAGAAGTACTTGGTTACTAACTCCGATGACCCCAAAGCCCAAATTCTCTTCGAATCATCAGGGATGGGAAACTATTTCTTGTCTACCGAGTCTGACAAAATGGATGTCCTCATCCAAGCAGAAGATCTTAACAAGATCTAGACTTTGCAGTTTGATGGCAGTTGCGTGACTAGTGGGTGTGGCGCTGGCGCCGTGCTAATATCCCCCGAAGAAGAGATTATTCCCCTCTCTTTCAAGTTACAATTTTTCAACACGAATAATACTGCTGAGTATGAATCTTTGCTACTTGGCATGCAAGCCGCAAAGGAAAGAGGAATCAAGAATCTAAAAGTACAAGGTGATGCAGAGCTGGTCATAAATCAAGTTAAAAGGATATACCAAGTGAAGAATGAAAGGCTCAGACATTACCACAACGCGGTATGGGACAACATCGAGGAGTTTGACACTTTTTCAATAAAATCCATCCCGAGAGCTCAGAATGACATGGCTGATTCATTGGCCATTTCAGCATCCCTCATGCTCCCTCACCCGGGTTTGAAAACAGACAAATATACCATTGAGGTGGTTTTTCGCCCAAGTGTGCTAGACAATTCTTAGCACTGGAAAGTATTCAACGATGACAATCAACTCATTGCCTTTCTCGAAAAGGCAGAAAATTTTAGTGAACTTCATTTTGAAGGATCCACTTCTACATGCCGTGAATCAGTTACCGATCAAAACGAAGAATCAAAAGGAAGCGACGGCATATGTCAACTCAAAGGAAATAAAATTCCAAAAGGTTTGGTTTCTCTAGAGCGTTTGTTCGACAGGCATGATCGTTTTGTCAAGAAGAAAAGGTGAGATGATCCTAACTCCTCCCCAGAAACTGAACCGGTCAATTTAGGTACTATGGAACATCCACAGTTTGTAAACATCGGAAAGTGTTGCACACCCGAGGAAAAGCGGAAGTTTGTCAAATTGTTGAAGAAATACATGGATGTATTGGCATGGTCCTATGCCGATCTAAAGTATTTCAAGCCAAAGGACGTCTAGCATGACATCCCATTGAAAGAGGAGGTCAAACCCTTTCGCCAGAAGTAGAGACACTATAATCCTAAGATCTCAGGTACTATCCAGGCTAAAATTTAGAAAATGTTGGACGCACGGATCATTTTTCCTATCCATCACAGTACCTGGGTTGCGAACATTGTGCCAGTGTGCAAGAAGAATGGCGAGATACGCATATGCATGGATTTTCGTAACTTGAATCAAGCATCCTTGAAGGACAACTACCCGCTTCCCATAATGGATCAAGTTCTGCAAGCAGTAACTGGATCAGAAATGTTGTCCATGCTTGATGGTTTTTCAGGCTACAATCAGATTGAAGTCTCACCCGAAGACCAATTCAAAACAACATTCACTACCCCTTGGGGTACGTTCGCTTATAGCAGGATGCCTTTCTGACCAATGCTGGTGCCACTTTTCAGTGGGCCATGGACTTTGCGTTCAAAGGTATGATGGGGAAGGTCATCGTAGTCTACTTGGATGACTTAACTGTGTTCTCCAAATAGCGAAATGATCATTGTGATCATTTGGAGCAAGTATTGATTAGATGCCGAGAGCACGGGATCTCCCTGAATCTAAAAAGAATCTATTTTCGGAGTCACAGAGGGAAAGTTGTTGGGACATGTTGTTAGCAAAGAAGGAACGAAGATAGATGCCGAAAGAGTTAAGGCTATTCAGAGCCTTACTTTACCTACAAGCAAGACCGGCGTTCACTCCTTCGGAAAAGTGAATTTTCTCAGGTGCTTTGTTCCCGACTTTGCTGAAAAGACTCGCCACATATTAGACATGATGAAAGGGTCACCAACTTTCCGGTGGAGTGAAGAAGGGAAGAAGTCGTTCGAGGAGATAAAAGCCTCTGTCGCCCACGCGCCAGTCCTGGTATGTCCCGATTTCTCCAAGGATTTTATCCTGTATAGCTATGCATCTGAACATACCGTGTCGGCCATCCTAATGCAAAGGAATTCTCAAGATGTTGAATCCCCGATTGCGTTTATGAGCTCTCCTCTCAAGCCTCACGAATTAAAAATGACTCAGTTGGAAAAACATGCCTTCGCCGTTGTCAAAGCAGTTAAGAACTTCAGGTACTACATTCTAAACTCTCATACGGTAGTTCTAGTTCCTGACACGGCAGTCAAGTCCATCTTAACTCAACAGGAGTTAGGGAGTTTGTGAGGAAATTGGATTACAAAAGTCCAAGAGTATGATCTAGATATAAAACCAACCAAGTTGGTAAGAGGCAAGGGCCTATGTCAACTTATGGCTGAAAACCAAGATTCAAAAGTTTCGGGGAAAAGATGATTGCGCCAATGGAGCACAAAGCCAGCTGGAGAAATCCGATTCACTACCTATGGTTCTATTTGTCGCAACCAACGACAAGTGGTATTCCGATATTGCTTTCTTTCTCACCTATGGTGAATTCCCAGCTCATCTAACTACAAAGGAGAAGTGTGCTATAAAGCTCAGAGTAGCCAGATATATCATCTGGGATGACGGTCTATACAAATGCGGAATAGATGGCATCTTCTTGTGATGTGTTGACAAGCCACAACAGGTGAAGTTACTTGAGATTTTTCATGATTCAGCCTGTGGTGGCCATTTCTCCTCTTCCGTGATGGTGCACAAGATCATCCAGGCTAGGTACTATTGGCCAACGCTTTTCCAAGATACAGCCACCTGGGTAGCAAAGTGTGAGCCTTGCCAACAATTTGTTGGTAAGCCAAAATTGGCTGCCTTTCCCCTTAGGCCGGTCATCATTGACGAACCATTTAGGCAGTGGGGAATCAATTTTATTGGTGCACTCAATCCCCAATCGAGTGCCGGACATAGTTATGTCCTGACAGCAATAGATTACTTCACGAAATGGGTGGAAGCCATACCTGTCAAACATGCCACTTCCGAGGTTGTTTGCAGTTTCATCAAAGAAAATATCATTGTCAGGTTTGGCATTCCAAACAAGATTGTTGCTGATAATGCTTCCAACTTCTCCTCACGAGAAGTTGTTGGTTTTTGCTATGAATACGGAATAACTTTGGCTCATGCCTCAGATTATTACCCTTAGGGAAATGGTCAGGTAGAGTCCAGTAATAAAAACTTAGTAACCATCATACAAAAGCTAGTGGATGAGAATCAACGAATGTGGCACAAGTCATTATACGACGCTTTGTGGGCGGACCGCATTACTCCCAAGAGGTCTCTCGGCATGTCACCTTTTCAAGTGTTATATGGAACCGACGCCGAGCTTCCCATTTCTACAGAACTCCCTGCCTTGCGCTTAGCACGAGCAATTGAAGATGAGACTTTCCAAAATTCTCTTGAAAAGAGGATCATGTATCTAGCAGAGCTCGAAGAAAAGAGAGTAAGAGTGGTCGACAGGATCACCAAACATCAGAATCAGGTCAAGAGATTGTTCGATAAAAAAGCTAAGCAAAGAGAGTACCAGGTGGGAGACCTCGTCCTTTTGTGGGACAAACGAAGAGAGCCGAAGGGCATGCACGGAAAATTTGATTCCCTATGGAGAGGACCTTTCAAGATCAAGCAGCTCAACGGAGAGAATAGCTTCTATCTCTTGTATCTGGATGGAACTGAGCTCCCGCTTCCCTATAGCGGGCAGCATCTGAAAATCTTTAGGAAGTAGAGCTTGCTCTCTTCTTTGTATAGTTTTCTTCAGTTGTGTGTTTGTTTTTGTCGTGTGTTTGCTTTTGTTGGTTGTGTGTTTCCCCTTTTTTTCACCCTTGTTTTTGACTCTATAGCCCAATGGATAGGCACATGTAGATCTGGGATTCTCTACCCCTGAGTTCCACTCAGAGATAGTCCCCAGAAAGAGCCAGCTATTATCCCGTAAAATTGACAAGGGAAATTTCATGGGTAACCCAATGGAAATTTTGTTCTAGTCCCTCGTCAGGGATCCCTTGCGTTTGGGCGAACGCTGTAAAATCCCTTCGGGAAATCTAGTTTTCTAACTTAGCCATTTTTGGTCTTTTTGGTTGGGCGCACCTTTTTTCTGTGCAACATAGAGTAACTTTGTGCCCCCTTCATTTCCTTTGGCGCACCCTTCAAAGTGTCGACACACATTTTGGTGCACCTCCCCGTGATGCGCCTTTCTTGCATGTGCCAAGGCGCATGCGCCTTCGTGTCAACAACATTTTTGTTGCACCGCATTTCGGTGCGCCAAAGGCACACGTATTTCGGTGTTGACAATATTTTTGGTGCACCAAAGGCGCACATAATCACATGTTAACACGCGTTTTGGTGCGCCAAAGGGCGCAAAGTTTGAAGTGTCGACAGGTGTTTTGATGCACCTCTTCAAAAAGTGGTTGGCACATTTATTGCACCTTTGCCTATATATAGGCGCATCTGCCCTGTCACTTTCACAATTAAAAACACACGTGATAGATTTTGTTCCTCTGCACCTGTCAACACGCTTGTTGTCCTTGTATCGCGTTCGTGGACCCCGCCTCGTCTCTCACGTTATATATATTCTAGATCAGCAACTGAATTCAGAACTACATATGTCTACATCAAGCAAGAGACCAACCAAGTCTAAGGGTAAAGCCAAGCTTACAGAGGAAGAGATGAAGTACAAATATCAGAGGGTCAGGATGCCCGAATCCCAGGCAGAATGTGACCTGGATATAAGAGACTCTAAGCTCGGTCACATCGATATGGAAGATTTCTGGGCCAGAACCAGGAGGGTCACAGGAAGTCCCTGGATGGACAAACTGGTAGGCAGTGGCCTGCATTTTGCTGGGGGGATCCCAGTAAGTGCAGTAAACAATGAATTCATGATGGTAGTGGCCCGCTGCTACAACAAAGACACGAGGTGTGTCCAAAATGAGAAGGGCAAGGTTGTGATCAACCTCACTACCCAACACTTTGAAATTATGCTTGGCATTCCTCACCACCGGCACTTTGTGGCCGTAAGCCAAGAAGACTGCACCAAGGCTTGGGAGGACAACAAAGACCAATGTATGTAATTGATGAATGAGGTGTACCTGAAAAACAAGAAGGTGGTAACCAGATGGCCATAGGTCATTCACCGCAGTGATTTCTCCGAGGAACTAAGTGATACCATCATGTTCCTAAGCAGAGTATTTGGGCTTTCTGACGCCCACTACTTTCATAAATGGATGCTCAGGTACCTGGAGACAATGAACAAGAACGTGCCAGATCAATGCTTCGAGTGGGTGGAGATCATAAGCAGCACTATATCCGAGCAGCTCCAACAACTCACCACAACAGGGAGGTTCTACATGAACTCCTACATAGTTTATGCTGCAGCCTCGGAGAGGGATTATCCAACATTGATGCGATGCAGGGTTTGGCCCCAAATAAATATATATATGAATACTACCTAGAGATGAAGCTAGAAAATAGTATTTCATAGTTTACAAAGATTAACGACACTTTTTCTACGACATCATCTACCTTTTGAGGCCAAACATGACTCACGGTCAGTACGACCAAGAGCATTGTTACAAAGCAACGGAAAAGTGGGGGCCTTATTCATGTAATTTCCCACCTTCACCTAACTAAGGGCAGCCAACTTCTGGGGGAACCCACCAAATTGCCAAGATATGACAACCCCAAGCTGATCTTTTGGAGCTATCCAAACAACTCATAACCTACCATGAAAAGCGTTTGAAGAAAAAGAAGGGTAGAACTCCTTTCCCCCTCACAGTGGGCAGGTACACTTGTCTTTCCCACCACAAAGCCCGGGAGATGTTTGCAGAGTTATAACTCCTCAATCTAAAGCACAACTTCCTGGTGAGGCCCACTTTTGATCCAAGAAATTTCCTTCCCAGGGCCAGACTTGATCCGATCCACATTCCGCAGATCGAGGACATTTATATCGACCTGTATCATGAGGTCGAGCTCAGAAGAAAGGATCACTCCCGCTTGGCTTTGGCCGAAATCATTCAATATGGCATGGCCATTGTCCCAAAAGGTTATCAAACTACTGAACAAGAAGTTGATCAGGTATATCTTGACATGGATGGGGACAACTGGTCATTTGCTATAATTGTGTAACTAAAGTGCCCTGACATCAAGAAAGGGTCAAAAAAACTGCATGGAGAACAAAGCACTGGTGCAGGATGAATGGCCTCATCTACCTCGGGGTAGATTTCACCACATCTCCATTGGGCAATGCACCTTCCAGGCCAAAACATCTGCCAAAGGGCAGAGGAAAAGACAAAGAGGGTGAGTCAAGCTCCCAAGAAGAGGCTCCCGAGAGTCCCCCTTCCGCCGCACGAGAACAAGTTGTAACTCTAGCTTCCCCGAGAAAGAAGAAGTGGCCGAAGATGTTCCATTGGGCACATCCACTCGTGATTTTTTCACTACTACAATCTGTTGACGTCCCTTCTATCCCTTCTCCCTCTCCTCCTTCCCCTCCTCGCGTGACCCAAGCGACCATTCCTTTTGGTCGTATCCTCTCCCCCATCTTCTCTCCTGTTCCCCTTCCTCGTCATCCATCTTCTCTTCTTCTCTCTGAGCTTCCCACAACATTTCTTCCCTCATCTCCCAGCCTCCCTTCCATTCCCATGTCTACCTCCCCTACAAGATCTCTTCCTCCCATGAGCACTTCTCGGCTCTCCTCTCAATGCCGCCTCCAAGTGTCTCAACGCACTTTCCCTCTACTACTGCAGCTGCTCCCTTTTCTACTTCTGGTCCCTCTCCCATAAGTCCAGCATGGATCTCTCAGCACCTGAGCCAACAAAAGAGGAAAGTTCCCATCACACCGATGGACTTCTCCGTCATCCCATCAAAGGGGGCCAAGAAGCAAAACCTATAACCCGCTTCTCTCAGAGTGCGTCAGGAGAGAGAGTAATGGAGATAGCATATCCCAATCCTTTAAAGGATAAAAAGGATCTGTCTTTGATAGATTATACAGTGACCCAAGTCACAATGGGAATGTCTTTAGAAAGCCTTCAAGGAGAGGCCCTATCTGCAGTTGATGCCCTTTGCAAGAAGCTCCAGGAAGCAAAGGAAGAAAAGAGGCTATTAAAGGAGCAAAATAAACATCTTCTCCACGCCTTTAGGAAAATGGGTAGTGCACCTCCTACAACTACCACCAAAACTCCTGAGCCTCTGAGCCAGGATAAGATAAATGAATACGCCAAAATTTAGCGTAGGGGTATGGCGGTTTCACCGGAGAAGCCAAATCCTCAAAGAAAGTGAGGGAGTAATTGCCAAGTTCACCAGATTGTATCAGAATATCAGTCGGGTGAACAAAGAGCTCCAGGCGATAGCAGGACCTATCTCCGAAGAGCTGGACCATGCTAGGATGCAGCATGAGACCTTTCAGAAAATGCTCAACTGTTCAGTCGAAGATCTGGTCAAGTTCGGCGTCTTCGGTCACCCTAGAGCCCTCAACAAAATCCTTTCTACTCTGGACTACCGGGTCGATCAGTTGGAGTTTGTCCTAGAAAAGATTGACAAAATCAAGGAGGAAGCCCTGGATGCAATGCATCAAATGGAGAAAATTGTCCTGAGAATGTCCCGGGCTTTCTCACTCCTTCTTTCACCTTGAGAAAGGTAGATGAAACTATTTGGATCTTCAAGGAGATCGATAAATTTTAGCAAGGGTCGGGACCGAGTAGAAGTTACTTTCGACGCCAAATCCATCAACAACCGCTAATTTTGGCCTATGTCGTGACTTCATAGGGTAATTTGATAGAGGTAGAAAACGAATATTCCAAGCTCCCAGAAAATCTCACGATGAGCTAGGGAAACTTGCGAGGCTATCAGTGATCATCACAAGGATCCTTCCAGGATCAACTTCAGCCCATGATCAGCAAGTTCATGGAATATCGTGCCCAGTTCCACATCACGTCTCCTGAGCAACAGCAGAAGCAGGATACCCCCTTTCAGCCGTGGGATGATGATGAATAGTCTCATTCCTCTCGACCTTCTCTTTGTAAATATCTAAAGTATGTTGACACAAATGATGACATCATCCATGTTGCACCATGGGATGATGTCATCCACCAAGTTGTCAAAAGTCAACAAATGACTTTAGATATTTTGTAATTAAGTGGTTGGTTTGTTTTTGCCTTCTTTTCTTCTCTTCTTCTATAAATACTTGAATACTTGTTGTATTCAAGGGGTGGATACTTTTCAGATGAAAAATAGAAGTAAGAAGAAAAGACTTTGAACTTTTTGTAACAGAAACAAATATTAATACAATATTTAGACTTTGTGCTGAATACCTGTGTTTTACATTAGACCTTTCTTATGTTAGATCTGTATGTTTGTTCTGTTGAATCTACTTCTACTTTATTGTCATTTATTCATCAAGTATTGCTTTATTCGTCTATGCAAGTAGGTTCGGCTCTGTTTACTACCAACCCAAATCATAGACCTTCTGACCTTTCTGCTTTGGAATTCATTTCTTTTCTCCCTTCAGATCTTTCCCATCTCCCCACCTTGTTACTTTCCCTTCTTTTACAGTTGGAAATACCTCTATTGGGATGAAATCCCACCCCCGAAGAGAATATTGTGAGATTTACATGATTCCTTTAAATGTTTGGTAGAATAGCAATAAACTAGTTTCACTTTGCTCACTCAAAGAGGGGCTATGTCACGCACATAATTTTGTTGGCTCAAATCTGTCCATAGATCTGCCCACCCAATGATTTTCGGACCAACAACATGAAGGTTCATGCTTAAAGCGAGTAACTTTGGGACTTAGCCGATTTTGTGAAAATGGGAGAAAAATAGAAGAACAAATATGGAGTTTTGACCAAGAAATGATTTAGAACCAAAGGAAAGTATGAATACTTGGCGATCGGGGAAGGTTTATTTTTATATAAAGGCACATGTGGATTGAAGATGAAAAGACATGCATTGATAATTCCTGAGATCCGGCTGATCGAGCTATTAATAAGATTAAAGCAAGTTTTATCTATAGGATAGTTTTTTATTAGATATTTTAGAGCATGCATGTAGTCTATTTTCCGACATACCTATTATTAGGAGAGTGCATGGGAGGTGAAGGAAAAGTACCTACCCCTCTGTGTGTGTGTGTGTGTGTGTGTGTGTCATTTGCGCTTGCGCGTGTGTATACATATATATACATACATATATATACATATATGTATGTAGGTATGTATATACATATATATATATATATATATGTATGTATGTATGTATGTATGTATATACATATATATACATGTGTGTATATATATATATATATATGTATATACATACACACACACACACACACACATATACACACATATATATCTATTGTACACCATTGTTTTGGTACCGGTCCTTAGTTATCAATTTGTAGAGTTCATTATAATATAGGGTTTTATTATTGTGTATGTTCCAGTGTATTGGTACATCGATCGAAATGTATTCAACTTCTCCGTTTATGTAAGAATTTAATATAATGGATTATGAAGGATGGATTATGATTACGACATGTATCGATTATGGTAAATTAATGGTGCAATTTATATTGATTGTTATCTAATTTGTTATGCTTTCTTGCTATATGTATTCCCATGTGAACATGTGTGTAATGATTTATACTTGAACGTTTGATGGTTATTATGGATATGTATGCTAACATCTTGTGAATAAAATACAAAGGAGGGATTTGATATCTGCACGCACTTCAAGAGAGCATTTAGATATCTCATAATGATGTGTCAGGTTGCATAACATTTGAGTGGATAAATAAAAGGCTACGAGACTTTAGGATAATTTACGGCCAAATGGATGAATCTCAATATGCTCAAAGGTACCAAAATGACCACTACGGGTGATGGGCATAAAAAGAAGGAAGGTGGGGTTTGAGTGGTCGGGTTCACTAAATGATTTAGATTTAATTTTGCATTATATAAAAATAATGTATGAATGATAAAATACAAGTAATAACACAAGCAAGTAAGCATATACAATGTGAAACCCTAGCAAGAAGGAGATATAGGAAGACTTAGCTGATTTATGAGTGATCTAGGCGGTGAAAGTGGTGAAAAGATTGTAGACAAGGTCATAGCGCTTCATGTAAATTCTTGAACTCGGGAATAGAACCGGAAAGGGGTGCCTATGGGAGGGTAGAAGTGCCTTGGCGCTAGCAATTTACTACTTGGATCTAGGCATTGGTGGCCATATAAGAGCTCATAATCTGCTTTCTTCTATATCGCAAGGGTTTTTCTATTGATTCATGTTGATCTCCTAATATTCACTCCTTGATCGTTGAAGATACCTATAACCTACAAGAAATAATTTCACCTACACATACCCATAAATCACATCAAACCTAAAAAGGAAAATATAGAATGGGGAGTCATACTAACCCCAACGGTCACTCGAAGAGTGAACTTACGACCGAGCACTACACTACATCTCAGAATCCATGTAGTTTTTGTGTGTGTGTGTGTGTGTGTAGAAATGATTCCCTAGGATGCCCTTGTGTAAGTTACACTTGATAGTGGGCTAGATCTTCTCAATGATGCAAATGTGTGGGATGAAATAGAATAAACTCCCTTCCTATGTTGTGTATGTAGAAGTATGCAGCCCTTGTCCCTTGAATGGATTCTAGATGAATGTCGTTGAAGTGCTTTTGTGCCTTTGGATGCAATCTTAGGTGATAATGGTAATGTTTAGTTCTTCATCCTTATTTTTGAGAATTAACTAAGTATATATATATGAATCCCTTGTTTGAATTTTGTAATTGAAAACTAGAAGGCCAACCCATAAGTGAAAAATATTCCCAAAAGATAAAAGAGACCCAAAAATAGTGAGTAAAGAAGAGAGAAGCATGGGAACCCGGGAGGGGAATGAGCATCTGGGCGTACTATCTGGATAAAGTCATGTTAGTTGGGCGCTAATGTCGAAGCCATAAAATATAAATAAGATAAGTTCGAGTGGGGTGTAAAGGACGTGTGTAATACCAAATAGAAAGAAAGAGACAAAGAAAAGAAGCCACAAATAGTTTTCGATCACTATTTTTCTTTCTTAGGAATCATATATACATTAATATGCTTTTAAGACCTAGAAATTTACCCAAGTGCATGAATTTGTGTCTACATTTGGCAAACCAAAATGAACCCATACATTAGCAAACAAACGCCTTCTTCTTTTTTCTGCCTCATATCCTTTTATTGTCATTTTACATGCCATAAGAATGCACATTTTATTGAATCTATCTACAAAAACATATAGATAATCATGGCCATGTTTAGACACGAGGTAGTCCTCCTTCAAATTCCATAGAAATATCCTCCCAAGGATGAGTAGGGCCCGATAAAGGAATATACATACCTTCCTTCCTGATTTTAGGTTTGCTAGTACAACAAAGTTTACATACTCTTATAAGTTTAGATACTTCTTCTTACATATTGGGCCAATACACGTACCTTTGCAAGTGAGCCATGGTTTTTCCAACACCAAAATGTCCTGCTAATTTTGAGGTATGTTCTTCCCTCATCAATAAAATCCTTTCTTATTTTGGCACACAAAGCTTTCCCCATCGGTTTAGCATCCCATATTTGAGATAAAAATCATAAATACCAACTTTTTGAGCCCCTTTGGACTGCAACTGCTGAAATGTCACACAAAAACCTTTATCTTGATAATATGCCTCTCCCTAAGTCTCCTTCGTGAAGGGATAAACATGAGAGATAGTGGCCAAAATATATATTTTATCCTATGTGGGTGGCCTAGACAACATGCACAAACTGCCACCAAATTTGTGTTACCTTTCTTTTATTTGATCACCAAATGGAACTATTAAAGGAACCCCATACACTTATAGTGCCTTACTGCTATAATTTAGATTGTCCTTGCAAAATCTTTGGAGAGGTTCTTGGTAAACTCGAAGGGTGTGCACAATATTTTCTTTACCCAACAAATAATGTTTCCATTTCTTTATTTCTGAACTAGTGCATGTATTCACGGTGCATACATTTCTTTATCATATATTGAATATCCCTTAATTGTTGAAGTGAATTTTTAATAATGATAGCATATTGGCTTACCTCCTTGTAGAAACACTTATCCCATAGCATAATCACTAGAATTTTCACTACTTAAAAGGGTTGCTAAAAATTAGGAAGAGCAAGTCTTGGAGAATGGATAATTTTTTACTTTAATAACTAAGTATCCTTGGTTGGTTCATTACCCAGTCCAAAATCAAAACCCTTACTCTTTGCATAGTAGGCTCCAACTCTTGTGTGTAGAGGTGTTGTAATAGCAGATAATCCTGGAATGAAATTCCTCATGAAATGTAATACTCCCACAAAAATCCTAGTCTCGGTGGATCACGTTGGTTTTGGCCGAGTTGATGATGGTTTCCACCTTCTTTGGATCCACTCGTAGATCTCCTCCTCTAGCCATGTGCCCAAGATAAAAAAGTGATTTTTTAGAAAATTCTAGCTTATTCATATTGCATAGCATTTTTTTCTCCTTGAGAACTTTCAAGACTCACTACAAATGTGTTAGATGTTCCTCCCATGTGGCACTAAAAATGCGAAAATATCATCTAAATATACAATGACACATGAATCTATGAATTCCTACAATACATCATTCATCAATCTCATAAATGTAGTGGGTGCATTACATAAACCAAATGGAAGTACTAACCACTCATACAAACCCTATTTTGTTTTGAAGGAATTCTTCCATATATCCTCCTTCATCTATATTGGTGATAACCAGACTTGAGATACAACTTTGTGAAGAAATTTACATGTTGAAGTTGGTCCAAGAGGTCATCTATGCGTGGGAGTGGATATTTGTTCTTTATGGTAATCTTGTTCAAATCATGATAGTCGATGCACATTCTCCAAGAACCATCCTTCTTTGCACTATTAACTAGAAAATCACAATAAGCAAACCACATGGCGAGGTGCTTAGACATATTACCCCTTGGTTTAATATCTCATGAAGTTGTTTATTTACCTTGGTACTCTCCAACAAGGATTGATATGTAACATAATATTTTGTAGAGGGGACTCGGAAATAATGAATATCATGCTCTACCTCTCATTTTGGTGGTAACCCATTGGGAGTTTGGAACACTTCCTGACAATATTGAATTGTGTTATCCAAATCCTTCATCCCTTTGTTAGAAATATCTGAAATTTCTACCCCATCTTATTTATCTTTCAATAAAATTAAAAAAATTGATTATGATTTTCCTTAATTAGTCTCTTTGCTTGGTTAAAACTTACCATAATAAGTTTTTCCTAACATTAGTGTACCCGGATGTCAGAATGAATACCTCCTTGACCCATCTATATTGCTTCTCCCTTATCATGAATATAACATCCCTGGTATACAAGTAAGGACTCCCGAAAACAACATCAAAAGTATCAAGTGGAATTACATTAGCTTCCAATACATCTATATATTAATAATTTATCCCAAACTTAAACTTACATCTTCTTGTTACCTGAATTTCTACACCCTTCTTCACCCATCCCAAAGGATAAGGATGTGGATTCTCATAAGTTTCAAGACCAAGCTTCTTTACAACCACATTAGAAATAAAATTAGATTGAGAACTAGTATCAACCAAAGCATTTACCTTAGTCCTCTTGATTTGGATTTTGATTTGAAATAACTTACTCATATCTTCCTCTTGTTCTTGGTTGTCCATGTTGGTGGTCATGCATCCTAGCCTCTCATCTACATCATAATAATCCTTTATCTCTACCTCCCCATCTGTCTTTACAATTGTCATGGACTTCTTGGAGTCCTTACTATAGTTCTTTGGATGAAATTCGGATGCAACTTCTAACATGTAGCATTAGTATGACCATTGATATCACAATTCTTGAAAAAATATTAGGATATTTATAAATATTCAAAGTGGTAGCGGTCTTTTTACCTTTCCATTTACCTTTGTTACTTTTTTTTCCCTACTATTTATTTGTCTAATTTATTGATTTCTTTGTCCTTGAATCTGCTTCTCCTTTATTCTTCTCATCATCTATGTAATATGATTGTACACATGATTCATTGATATCCTTGGGATTCATGTAGATGACCTTCTTTTCAAGGTGAGTGTGAAGTCATCCCAAATACTTAGTGAGAATATCCTCAGCCTCCAAGTCCATACTGAGTAATATGGCTTGCCTCCAAAACTCTATAGTGTAATCCTACACACTTTGACCACTACTTTGTCTAAAATCCATTTAACTATATGTTTAGTCTTATGGCCAATAGGATAAAAAATTTCTCTAAGAAATTCCTTAAAACCCTCCCAAGAACTTACACTAGGACGCTTAGATTTTCAAAAGTGGTTAGATGGGTTTCCCACCAAACCAGAGCATTACCTTCCATTTTGAGATGTGAAAAGGTGTTCCTCTTTGCCTCAGTGACATTATGCACACTAAAATAAACCTCCAATTATTTAACCATTTATCAAGCAATTTTGCATCTACTTTTCCTTCAAAGATTTTAATCTCAACTTTAGTTTCAACTTTAAAAGGAGCATGATCAGATTTTACCTTCCCCTTTTTAGTTGGAGTTTCTTATTCACGCTCTTCCACATCTTCTTCCTCATCATGGATCCTTCCTATGAAAAATTTCTCATCCAAATCTCGAACTACCAAGTCTATGGAATCTTTTTTAGTTGTTATATTTTGTATATATGAGAGTACCCTTTGGTTTTGAAACACCCTATCCATAGTGTTTTCTAGTATCTCAATTTTGCGGGCCAAGTTCTCTTCTTCCATTTGATCTCTAATCCTTTTTTTCCACTTTTTCGTAGATATTTCAAGATCATAAGGTATTAATTCTTTTCCTTTATACCTTTTCACTGTCATACAAATCACACAAGAATGAATACTAGAGTCCCTTGGATATTATTATCAGTTATGATACCAAAATGATCTCTAAACTTCTACTTGGAAAATTACAAAACCACACTATTGTTCCTACTTCCAAATACTTGAAAATGACAGTTTTGAAAGTTAGTGAATGAATTCTAGAACTAATAACTAATTTTCAGCAATTAAAAAGAACAATTCAACACAAAAACACAATATTTTTATCTTGGAAACCCCCAATTTGAGGGAAAACCATTTGGGAAGGGAAATTTCTCTTTCTTCCCAATAATATATTGGCCAATTGAAATAAGTACATATTACAAGAACCTAAAGGAGATAATAATGTTATTTCCACCCTATCTACTTGTTTTCTTTGCTCATACACCTTACTTCTACAAATAAATTCTAGAACCAAAGTCTTCTTGCTCACTTCTCCATGAATCGATGATAAATTCAACATCCTCTTTTTACATTTATATTTTATCCCTATGTCCTCCCATGTAATAGAGAATAGGAATGGTCGTACAAAGAAGAGACACAGTCTAGACGTTTCAAATCCACAACTATTCATGGACGTAATTTTTGTTTTAATTAGTGAAAGGGCCACTGTGAATGCAAACCGGTGGTTACCCAACTGTTAATCTATGTATAGGCACAATTACATAACTTTTAGGAAGTTACATAACTTCTTCTCTGCACATGGTGGAGGTTGTGTAACTTAATGAGTCTTTTATCCTTTCTAGTTAATTTGTCTTCTAGTTCTAGTTGCTCTAATGAAGTGGTGTCTTTCTAGATCCCTATGGATCAAATAGTTAGTAGGTTATGTATATATATGATTCCTTTTCTTTAATTTCAACATTAACAACACTAGAAGCCAACCCAAAGTGATCAATACAAATTTAGAAAATATAAACAAGTGATGATTCATTTAAAAATATAAGAACACAAGCGAAGGGACATGAGTGTCCATAAGGGGACACTAGTGTCGGTTGTTATTGACCCTAATGGGAGCTTATGTATAGAAATTTCCAAAGATAAATCATGAAATGATCAGCTAATTAAAACATTGTGTGATGTATAAAATTAAAGGGGTAATTATATAAAAGAAGAGGACAAAAGCATGAAAAGATAAAACAATGTCAATGTAAAGTAAAACAAGTGTTATCAATGTCTAGTTTTCTTGCTTAGGAATCATTCATATAACGACATACTAGAGACATGATGTAATAGTAATAAGTGCATAATTTTTTGTCTACACTACCTAGCACTCATATGATTGATTGTTGGAGATGATTGATTATCATTGATTGTTCGTGCATCACTTTTTTTTTCTTGCAATTAGTCGAGCTTAAAAATAAAAAGTGGGGTTATAAAGTGCTACAAGAAACCAACATTCTAGTTAGGTTTTAAACCTGGAATGTATTGGATTTTCTCTATTTTTAATTTTTTCCCTTTTAAGAGAAAAATGCACTCACGTAAACAATGAAGAGATTGAGATGATAAAGTGGAGCACACATAATGGATATAATTTTGGTAGGAACAATCTAAGTCATTAAATAGGTATAAGACATACAATTATTTAATTCCCACATTTATGTTCCACATTTTTCTTTCTAACATTCCATTCATTTTTTCCTCTTATTTAAAAAATAAATGTTCATCCAATCGAAAACCTTAACATGATATACAATGAAATCAAAAATAGAAAAACCTATTTTCGCATATTTTCTCAAAAATTCCATTTTTTTCATTGTGTAAGGGCGAGTAGTTGATGCCTTAAAACAAATGAACAAGTTAATGTCATTGACTGAGTGATCCCTCCACATGGCTAAAAAATAAAAAGTACAACATTATTATTAACCTTGATACTATTTTTTATTAAGTTAATTGATGTTACTCAATACTTATTTCAACACATCTATGCATAATCCCCAAAATATTATCTCCTTTTTTCTCCTCGATATGGAGAGTATTTTAATCAAACCTTATATGTATATGGAAAAATATCTTTCCAAATTTTCCACCTCTCAAAACATTTACACACACACACACACACACACACACACACACACACACACACACACACACACACACACACACACACACACACACACACACACACACACACACACACACACACACACACACACACACAACTAGAACAACCTACCAAAGTTAGTATATTAATAAGTGTCATGGTTCTACCTATGTTAGAAATAACTAGCCCTTAATAAACCATGGAAAGTCCATCATATCCATCTTTCCTCTCCAATACATTTTTTGAGTAATTTCAACAATCATATGTGCCAAAAATGGAGCTTCAAAGGAATTACATAATACACTATGATGGTTTTATTAGTAAAAATACCTCCTTCTAAGTTATAAAAATCACACGCAACAACGTACAAAATCATATGGAGTATTAGTCTAAGATTTTCAATCAACAAATAAAATTTACATAGTGCTCATATGACCAATCCTTGGAGGGGCTAAAACTACCATTGAATTTTCATGAATCGCTTGTTTTCCTATAATTAGTTAAGCTTAAAACTAAAGGGGGCTATGATGTACTTAAAGAAGCTAACATTATGATTGGGTTTTGAGCTTTGAAACCTATTGGATTTACTCTATTTTTTTATATTGGCTCCTTTAAGTGTAGATTTCACTCACATACTAATGTCGGAGATATCGCGATAAAAAATTGGACCATATATGATAGATATTATTTTAATAGGAACAATATGATCTGTAAAATAGGCATGGGACATGTATGTATAAAATAAATGAAAAACATAGAAAATACCAATTTGCCCATATTTTATCAAGAATTTCCATTTCTTTAGTTGTGTAAGGGCCAATAGTCAACAACCTAGAAAATACATATAAGTTAACATTATTGACTAAGTGACCCCTCCATATGGCTAAAAACATAACACAACATTATTATTAAGATCAATAATATATTTGACTAAATTGACTCATATTACTCAATACTTATATCAACATATATGTCACCATCCCCAAAATATTCTATCCTTGTTTTCTCCTCGTATATGGAAAAATATCTTTACAAATTTTTCACCTCTCAATTTTTTTAAAAATATAAAACTAGACCAACCTATCAAAGTTAATATATTAAAAAGTGTCATGGTTCTACCTATGTTGTAAATAACTAACCCTTTATAAACCATGGAAATGACATCCTATCCATCTTTCCTCTTTTGGATAAGAACGACTACGATGAAAAAGGAAATGTCCATCATTAATACATTTCCCACATTTAACATTTTTAATCTTTTCCATCTTGTATTTCTAACATGTGGAAATTGTTTCCTATTTTTGCTACGTGGATATCTCATGAACCACTTCATTATTAACTTTCTAAAATAACACCAACATTGTGTTATGCAAGTTCAAACATCATCTCTCATCCCCAAAATATTGGAATGAATGGATCCGCTATTGTTTATTACTATTGATGTTTACGTACACACCCAAAAGACTTTGAAAAAAATAAAATTAAAAATCCTTTCTTTGGGTATTCTTTTTCAGGACATGAAAAGGATGGTTTATGATTTACTAAGCTTACTAGACAAAGGATTGTATGCCAAGAAAACATGTTTTTCTCCATTGTACCATGATGGAAAAGGTAAGTACATAATTATTCATTGTATCTAGTAATCGCACCCAAGTGATGCATTGAATACAAAAATAGGGAGGCATTGAAGAAGTTAAAGTCAATAGATTGAATGTGAAGCATTAGACAAGGAAGATTCATGAAAAATAAGGGGATTAAGGGATGATAATTTTTGGGTTGGGAATCTATTGGAGGGAACATAGGAAAATCGATTTTTTCTTCTTATAAGTCACATATGGACCACGTGTCACTTTTTCTTACAATCGCTATATCATCTATTGAATATAATGTTTGTTAAAAATTAAATCTGTCAATTATAGATTCTAACTTAAAATCCCTAATTTTCTCTGGATTTGTAACTTTTAGTCCAAATACTATAATCACATTGTGAAGTGTTTCAATAACATAAGTACGGAAGGATAAAAATCAGTATTTACATAAGTGAAAACATGTTATATACACCATGTAGGAACACCAAATCAAGGGCCTAGACATCCAAAATCCAATAATAATGATTTTTGGTTAAGTTAACACTATGTTCTCTTTTAACTTAAAGGATATGTTAGATGTTGAGGCTGAGCTAGAGGGAATGAAGGGCATGGGAAGAAGCATGTTAGACTCAAACATATGCAAGCTTCCTTTTGCAATTAGTTTTGAAGGAGACTCTGCAAAGACTCCAATTTCATGAAGAATATGGATTTCAAGGTCAATGGATTAAGGCTTACCCCTTTACATATGATTCATCGTGGTATCTTAGTAGCATGAAAAGAGATTGAATTTAGAATCAAATTAGACATTTTGAATTTTTTTCCTCCTCTATTAGGCCTTTGTGTTGTGTGAATAGTTAATCTTTTCATTTGGAATGTTGGAGATATTATTCCACCATCCCATAGATCTGTTAGAGGTCCTCCAACTATCTTGTGAGATGGTATTTCTCCTTCATTTTTTTCTTTTACGTGATTCCATTTTACCCCTATGACACCATCCTCCCAACTAGGCCAAAATGGAATTTTCTAGCCAATCATAGGAAACCATTGACATTTAATGGAAGGTTGATTTTGTAGATGTAGTTGTCAAGACCTTTGGGTGGAAATTCCTTGGGTGTAAATATTTTTTCAGAAACATGTCACTCACTAAAAAAATAATAGAAAAAATCCACATTCCAAAAATCCTCCATTGCATCGAAAAACCCTATATTGTAAAAGTAAATGCCATCACTTATATACACACAAAAAGATAATCCAGAAATGAATTAACAACAAATAATACTTGTATGATATTGTTTCTCTGAAATTGTAATGTCAACAAGTAACTAGTATTCATCAACCATGCCTTTCTTTTAGAGATATATCCAAAGTATGTTTCCTCAATGAATTTCATACCACAACCCCTTTCTCCTTCGAATGATTGACAAAAATGGCATGTGGTTCATATGTGCCTTCATGTAAGAAAGAAAATTTTCATACTAGTTTCCCCTAACATTTTCCCTATCCCTTGGCTTATCCTCCCTTAACCCCCTTCTTCATCTCCCCTCTTCCTCTTATGATGTTTCACTCCATAAAATTCAACTTCTTCGATGCATCACCTTTGACATTTCCATCACATATTTCAAATGTGATTACTATCCGTACACAATAAACATATCTATCATTATTTCTTCACACTATGGATTTATGGATAATGGACACCCTATGGTACAACATATGTTATGTAAAATAAATTATAACCTCACTTTATTATTAGTACTATCAAGGTTAAGTTTTTACTAAGAAATTTTTTCACATAAAACATGGATCATAAACATGAAGTGATGAATATCACACAATATTCTAGTTGAAGAAATTCTATCGGGTAAGTGATCTAAAATATTTATCGATAAAATGAGTTAATGATATTGAGTAATTGTAATGACATTATACTTATGGCATAGATTATAGTAAGAATTTAGCAATAGATGTATATAAATAAATGTATACTATGAACATCATAAATTATGAGTCTTTCGATAGCTCAATGTTTGGATTTGAAGAAAAAGCTTCAATACCTTTCAGGTTGGCTTGAGACAAAAATTAGTGAGCACACACACATATACACATATAGCTCAATGTGTATATATATAAATATATGTGTATATATATGTATATATGTGTATGTATATGTATATGTGTGTGTGTATATGTATATATGTGTATACCCCCACACACACACACACACACACACACACACACACACACACACACACACACACACACACACACACATGTCTTTCATTCAAATTATTCATCTCGATCATAATTCAAATAGCTTACACACATCTTAAATCTTTTAAAATTTTCCTAAGAGTAGAAATATGTAGTAAAAGGTAAATTTACATGTTCCAAGTGTCTTGTGGTAAGAGAAGGATCATTCTAATCTACATATTGATTTTTAGTTACATCTCATAAGGATCAAGTATGAAGGACCATAAACTTCATTTTTCCTTGGGAGAACTATATTGACCTCGATTCAACCAGACTTTATTTTATCCATTATGTAATGTAAAGCCCTATAGAAATAAATGTGTAGGATATTATTACAAGCAATAGTTTAGGAAATTTGATTGAGTCTTGTTCTTTGATTTTTCTAGGGTTTAAATCTATGAAGAGATCAATTTTTTATCATTGCATATCATCAAAAAATTAGATAACAAAATTGTAAAAGTGTATATAAAGGTGAACTAGAACTAAAATTTGTAGATTGAGTAGAGCAAGTAGAGGATGGGTTCAAAACTCCTTATAAGCTTCGGATTTGAACCAGGACTAAATAAACTCTTTTGATGATGAACCTAATTGGCAGAACCTTTTGGCATGAATCAAATCTTCATGCTACTAACAAAACCTAGACATATTTCTAAAAGATCAAATTTATAGACTATATTGATAACATTTTAATAAGCTCATTAATAGGTACTAAGTGCACTATGTACACTCATATTTTTCATGCAATAAGATTTAATTATTCATTTACTTATGCTCTTATGTACCTTTTACAATTTTGATTAATTAGACTATCCCTAATACATACATTTAACATAATTCAAGTTTGATTAATTTTATCACTTCCTAAATTGTAGTTAATAATTAACTATTTGAGACCCTTAAATGTAAAATTGTTAAAACAAAATAATGTATAGTTACCCGTTTTGTTTCCATCGTTGAGGGGGACATTGAAGCTGAAAGAATAAGATCTATGAAAGATGTGTACTTTTTCATAACTTTTATCATAGGTTTATTCCTATTGGAAGCACTACATTTCATAGTTGAATGTGACTTATGAATATGGCGAAACAACATATATAGGGGTTAAAATTAAATGGAGGGAAATGATCCTCATTACTTAAAAGGAATAGTTGAAAGAGAGGATTTTTATTTTATACATCACAAGGGTAGTTGAAATAGAGAAACATTTCATCATTTCTTATCCAAAGTATGTAGACATTCAAATCAAGTATGTTGAAACATTAAGAATTGGCACTATGATGGAATTATTTGAATAGAACATGATAACAATATAAGAAGAGATGTAAAATTAATTCAACAAAAGAAATAAAATTATTTACAAAACATCATTGGTCCATGAATCTTTGATCAATTGGTGTAATTAATATAATTAGTTGACCCACATCATTGTTTTTGGTAAAACAAGCTCATAATTATGGAGTGCCTCATCTAGTTGGTGAGTTCAAGCTTTTGCTAATGTGTCTCATGACTCCCACTAAGTGGTCAAAGCATTTCATTTCCATTACCTTGGCATCCTCCATTAAATTTCAACCCATTTTTATTTCCTTATCTAGCTAGCCTTGTCATACGGGAAAATAAAAATAGCAAAATACAAGTGGGTAGTTTAGGTAAAAACAAAAAAACTTTCCAAGTTGCCTTCTGGTAAAAAAAAAAAAAAAAACCTTTCCAATTTTTCCCTTCAGGTTAAATTTGATAGCCACCTATGCCTATCAAATAACTTTTAGTTGATGGTAATTTTTAAATACTTGTCATTCAAAAATACAAATTAAAATTATTTATACATTACTAATCAAACATATAAAATACTATTAAATGTTTATTTAATTATTACTAATATATATTTATGTATATTAATATATTTTACATATATATATATATGAAAATCAATGGTCATATTCTAAATATAAAAATCAGATAAGATGCTTATTTTAAATATTTGCAAGTATTTTACTGATTAAAATCATGAAAAATGTCTAAACAACCATCAAATTTAACCCTTTCCCTACATGTAGGTTAAGGTAAAACTAAAAAAGAACTTCCCTCCCCTATTCAAATAGAAAACCTTTAACAACATCCCCTATTCAAATCCTCTTTCTTTTGTTATGTGCACTTTGAACACAAAGAGGTCTATTGAGCATCATAGGAGAAGCTGTAAGCCACCACATTAGTAGGTTGGTATTAAATTTGAGTTGGTATTAATAGGAGGAACTATAAACTGCCACATTTTGTTGTTTAAAGTCATATTTTGATTTAACAACAAAGACGAGTTAAAAAATCCCTCTTTACTATCCAAATTGTCTATCATTAATTTCAACTAGAGAACATATGAGTAGGAAATGGTGGTCATATAAATTAATATAAAAAAATTAGTGTCAAAAATAATTTTTCATGGTCCACAAGTATGAAAAAGAGGGGGAATGATATTGGATTTACTCTCTCATTGATTTTTTGAAAAGAATATAATGTAAAGACAAAGAAGTCAATTTTTCAATAATTAGGGAAAATAGTCTCATTGTTGTTCAATAACGAAATTGTTTTCTTGAATGGATTTCATAATAGGGAGCTTAAACCAACTCTACAATGAGACATATCCTATTATGTGAGGATTTTCTTAAGGTCCTTAGAATGGTGTAGAGATAAATGCATGCTTCCTTTGTATAGTTGTTACAAAATGGTTTTCCATCCATTCCTAATCTAATGGTCACCGAATTGATTACCACCCCATTGTTTTAACAAGAATTACATAGATACCAAGTACTAACAAAAATGCAAAACAAATATTAATATAGAGTGGTGCCTTTAGGAGGGGAACAACATGGAGCAAATGGGGAAGCTAATGGAAATGATTTAATAGGTTTTTCACCCAAAAGTGAATAATGGAAATGTTAAAATCCTTACGGGGTAAATTTGATGACCCATGAAAAGGGGAAAGACCCAAGTTCTTTCCCCTAATTTCCACATTCTCAGGAGACAAGGAACCTCTCTACTTGAAATTTTTTAGCTAAATCTTGTATGCCTAGATTTAGATCACCTGCAAGATGGATTAGTCAAATAATAACAACCAAATCAATGCTACTAAAATAAAATGGGCTTATGCTACCATTGATAAGAGAGGGAAAATTATAGTTTCTTTCATTGAATAAAGTGGTAAAACTCTTCCAGTCTGAATCTAAACTTGTACACAAACACATTTGAAAAATGTTAGTTGTTTTTGGTGGTTAGGGGACCTTCCTTAGTCAGATCCCTAACCATTTTAAGGAGATAAAATACATTTTATTGATGTAAAATGACAAAATAATAAATTAAAATGACAAGTATACGACACGGATCATAGGAAAATCACATTTGCATTTTTCCAAGAATCACACGAAGATCGCAAGAAAATTGTAGTTGTGATTCTCGCCTATGTTGAAATGTCACTTAAAAAGTGTTGTAACAAGTAAGATATATCCTTTGTGCTTCACTTTCACTTCTTCAAGACCTGCAAAACCAAGATATGTGAGAAAGAGAGCAAGAAAACTCAAGTATAGGATGTTAAGAGTTACTAAGAGAGGATGAAATGATGTGTGTGTGAGTGGTTTTATAGATTTAGAGTGCATGGGGGAATGGGACACACATGGGTGCAATGATAGGGTCCATAGTGCATTGGGGATGCACATGGGTAGGTGGGATGGACATAATTAAATGTTAGTGTGTGAGAGTTAGTAAATGAGTGGTGAGGTGTATTTTAGCTCTATTTTAACTCATGTCCCAAGGGGTATTTATACAACCATATGAATATTCAATTCTTATTAGAGTAGGTATTTACCTTAGCTCATGTTCACTTAGGTACTTTATTTACCTTTATTGTATTTATCATCACCCACTTATGTGTGTGGCTATTTCTTTTTATTTATTTAGATATTAGGGGATATTATCTAGTTGTTAGGCATAGTTCTTTCCTAGATCTATTATATTGGCTAGTTCTTTCCTCGATCTATGGTTTTGACTAGATCCTTCATGTCTAGTTCTCTCCTAAATCTTTGGACTTGAGTAGTTCTTTGATGACTAGTTCTTTCCCCGATTTATGGCTTGATCTATGACCTTAGCTGGTTTTTAGATTGTTATTCCTTGCCTATATTATCAAAGCCCATTCTCATTGTATTTCATTGAGATCCATAATAATATATGATATTCGTTGCTCATTTGTTTGCAAAGGTTTATGTAAAGTTATTATGGTGAATTAATTTCATCTTATTGATCATGGTGTTTGATTTGAATCTATGTTCTTGGCTTGGTACAATCTAGTTATCATTTCTTTTATGGTATCAGAGTAGGAGATTGATATTGACATCCGTTTGTAAGTTTTTTTGCAAATAAGGTTTTTGTATATTCATATATTTAGGATTTTTTCGTATTTTGTTTTTGTGTGTGGTTTTATGCAAAATGCAGATCCTTCCATTAGATTTGTAAGGTGGAAAAACCTTAAGATCAACTGTAAACTCGACCATTTCTTGAGGCGACATTTGGGCAACGAAGTCATTTTTGACACAATCCGAAATATTCAGTTTTACCATAAAGAGCGATTCGATGTGACTTTCTCGAAAACAAGTGGCACACCCCAGAATAGTAAGTTATGGAAACACCCATTGAAATCCTTAACCCTTGGTCATATGGTATGGTTGTATGAGGGCTTAAAGCTTGTGATTCCTACTAATAGATGCTTAGCTCCAGCCCCCTTTCATTTTATTTGTGTGGTGAAGGAAAGAGCTTTTTATTTTGTTTTAGTGGCAACTAAAATAAATACCAGAGCATAAACTTGTAAATCTTGTATTTTTGTGTTCTTTCCATTGGAAATATTTATTTTGAGAATCACACTATAATTATAAAGTGTCATATTGTAACACACACTCAATTATAAAGTGCCATATTGTAACACACACTCAATTATAAAGTGCCATATTGTAACACACACTCAACTATAAAATGTCAAATCTGGGGGTGTTGTAATCACTTGTGGACGCAATTTCAAGTATTACACTTTTGGGTGTTGCATTATTGTATCTATCATGGATTATGAGAATGATATGATTTTCTCTGAAGTGTGTGGACTTCAAGAGGATATTGTAAAATTTTGGAAGAAAATAGATCACTCAAGAAATAAAATTCTCTTCTACAAGCACTCATTCACAATAAAGATACATTAATACACTCACTACAACAAAAATTGCTAGCTTGCAACATCGCCATCATATTTTGGATTGTCATATCCATGCTCCTAGTCCACTTGCAACTATTTCTCTAGCACCCACTAACCTTGATCTATCAGTTTCTGAGCCTATTCTTGCTCCTGATGCTCCTAAGCCTATGAGGCTTGTTACTACATGCTCTTCCACATATGTGCCTATTGCAGTAACACATGATGTATATCCTACTTCTGCTCATATGCATGGCTCTTTCGAGAAGCATACCACTGCATTTGGTTCTCACATGCTTCGTTTTATGGGTTTCACTGGTGGAGGTATTGGTAGACATTCACAGGGTTTTGTTTCTCCTATTCCACATGTTAAGTGGAATTCTCACCATGGCATTGGTTTTCAAGTAGTTACTTCATTGGGATCACACATTGTTAGAGCTCCTACTTTTGTTCACTTGACTCTTATCGAGGATCATGAGCTCCACATGAGTTCTACACCTTCACTTAGGCTTGAGAAACTTGAGATTTCATCATCAGACATGATCGACCTGACACACATTCTGATGTTCCTTTGCATGAACCCATTGTGCATTTTACACCAAGTCATATGCAAGCATCTTCTTCATCCATATGTGTTGATTTGGGGTGGATATCTAATCACTCATTGCGGCGACATAGGCATTCATTGAGAGGACTTTACATGCATGGATCCTCCACCATTCAACCTCTTGCTCCACTATTTATACCTCCTACATTGTAATGCTCTTTGTTTTGAGCATTTTTATTTAGTAGATGTAGTGTATCTCTCTTGTTGGTTGAGATAATTTATATCTGTATTTTTGACACTTTTGGCATGTTGACAGTCTCTCTTGTGGGTGAGCTATTTCGCAAAGCCCGGTGTTATTTTTCGGTGTTTGAGTAGTTGATTTTTGACAACTCATACAGTATGTGGTGTCACTCTACCCATTCAACAATATGGGAGGGTGTGATTTTGATATCGCTTCTTCGGTTTTATGGCCTTGCCTTATTACCTTTGCTTTTCTTGGATCATGGCACTCTGATTTATTTGGATCTTATGTCCTTACCTTGTTGTCTTGGTTATTCTTGGATCGTGGCATGCCTATTTGTAGTATATTGTTTGGAGATCATTTGTGTAGAGTCGGGAACCTAGGGAAACTACTTGATGAACCTAAAAATCAAACTCCCTCATCTCCAAAGGAGACCTTAGGTGTCTGTTTGGCATAGGCCATAGGTTTAATAGGGGGTTTCTCCCGGCTTTGGCCGCAACAAGGAATGATCTCCCTCCAATAGAACACCGAACCTTGCAACACGGTATTAGAGCCCATGTTCGGGAGCCCAAGCCCACTGCCATCCCCGAAAGCCACCCTAACATCGGCGCCAACAAAACCCAAACTGCGGATCACCAACTTGGAACCAACAACATCACCACTCGGGAAAGGATCGCCTTACATGGATCAGGGCGGAGAGGACTGCTCCCACCCAATGTAGAATCCTAATGGCCACCTCTAACACACAAAATAGAGCTCGGGAGGGGTCGTGAAAATACCAACCATGAGCTAAAAATCATATTTGATCTACGTATGTCGTAAGCGACCTCTACATAACCGCCACAAAAATTCCATCATTACACTAGTTAGGGTTAGGGCATGACACTGCCTCTATTGTAATTTTAAGAATTATCCGAGTGGTTTAAACTTCGTTAAACCTTTAAACAATAATTTATAACTTACGTGGCATATTTAATTCAATAAATAATAAACATTGAAATTCCCATAACTCTATGGTCCAAGACCATATATCAACATGTTAAACTTCAACAATTAATTAGATGGGGTCGAAGACCTTATTTTATTACTAAACAATTGAATGTCATTGATTATGGTCAAAGACCATAGTATTACTTACAACTGATAAAAACCAATGGTGCATGGTCAAAGTCCTTCTATTATTCCTATGATAACATGTAAATATCAATGGTTTTAAATTATTCATCATAGCTTATAATTATCCCCTTCTCGCCATAGCTAATGGCCCATAGAATAACTAAACAATAGTTTAATTTGCATTAAGGTCTAAACACCATTACAATCAAATATGATCAATAATATTAACCTTTCTTGCCATGATAAATGATCCTTTCAACATATCAAACAATTAAACAATCTTGCCACCTTTTTACCTTCTCTGCCATATTAGTGGCTTTTCAACAATTAACAAACACTTATATGCTTTTAAGGTCTGTGACCAAATTACATGTATGTTGATAATAACAGTAACTTACGTTAGTAATGTAAGCAAATAATCAACATTAAACCTTTATATTGTCGTCGAAATATAATTCCTTTCAATGCATTACTGATCAATGACTGATTAAATAATAGATAGTTAATAATGACACTTAAGTGTTATCATAATTCATGTTTCATTAATGAAAATATACATTAACCAATCTGTAATGTACAACAGACAAATATGATCATCCAAAAAATATGGACATGAAAAAATTTTATCATTATTACAAGATCATCGTCAATGAGTCAAGCATAGAACATTGACATTCACAACAAAAAGTACACAAAATGAATTAGAACATTAATCAGTTTGCAAAAAAATGATAATGGAAGCCGTTATGATGCCACACAAAAATTGTTTTTTATTATTGGTAAATAGTTTTTTGAAAGGGACTATACCCTTGTACACAAAGGCTCAAAAGCTATATTTTACATTGAAGCATAACAAAATGATCAAAATCAGGATAGAACATGAATGCCTAACAATAGAAAATAATCTGCTCATAAAAATACCAACAAACAACAACATATCAACAAAGAAATAGTTTATGTACAACAACCAATCTGCAGGTAGACAACAACACCATTGCAGAACAACAAGTTGTTGCCGAAAAGACAAATGATCAATATAGAATAGCTAGACAACAATAGAGAATCAATTCATCGAGGTGGAGAAGTGGCATTCTTAGAATTTTTTTTTCTTTTTACGGACCGTTACCCAACCTGTTGAAGTCTCCACGATTTGAGGGTTAGATAAAGGAGGAGTATTTTCCTTAGTCACAGTAATTCTAACTGAAACAACGATGTTGTTAACCTGAGATAAAAAATCATTTTCCTTCTTTGTCAACAACTTGAATGAGATAAATCTCTTGAATTTTCCTTGATGTCGACAATTGGAATTTCATATAAAGGGGTTTTAGATGACGAGTCGATTCAACTTCACGGTCTTCTTAGAAAAGTACCAACAACCAACAACATATTAGCAAAGAAACAACTGATGTACATCGACCAATCTATAAGCAAAGCACAACAACACCATTATAGAACATCAAGTTACTTCCCGACAAAGATAAATGATCAATATAGAACAACCGAACAATAGTAGAGAATCAATTCATCGAGGCGGAGAAGTGGCATTCTTAGCAATAATTTTTTTCTTTTTACGGACCATTACCCAACCTGATGAAGCCTCCACGATTGGAGGGTTAGATAAAGGAGGAGTATTTTCCTTAGTTGCATTAATTCCAACTGAAACAATAACATTGTTTTATTATTATTATTATTGGCAAATAGTTTTTGAAAGGGACTATACCCTTATGCAACAAGGCTCGAAGCGAGAATAACGTTGTTAACCCGAGATAAAAAAATCATTTTCATTGATGTCAACAACTAAATGAGATAAATATCTTACATTTTCCTTGCTTTCAATAATTGGAATTTCATATAACGGGGTTTCTAGGATAGAGTCGGATTCAAATTTTGTATCTGCATTTGAGACTAGATCCTCTTTTGCACCAAAACCAAGTGTTTCAGGAGGGTGTCTTTCCACTAGTTGCATTTCTCATGTTGGTGATTTTTCATCCCACAATCTGTAAAGGCGTGGCCTAAACAAAAACACCTTCTACACTGAAATGGAAGGCCTTTGTAATCTAAATGTTGTGACCAAGTTCAGTTTTGCACTCTAACATTAATGGTTGTAGGCGGGTTAGCCCTGTCAAGTTCCACCAAGATTCGGGCATAGGTATTATGGGTGTAATCAGAGGTTTGAGAATCTATATGAAGTGTAGTTCCCAAGGTGTTGCCAATAGATTTTAGACAGTCACAACTTCGGATAGTTCCCAAGTGATGCCACGCAAAATTTATACATGAGTACGTATACCCTTTCTATTATGTGTGTGTATGCACATCGGTATATGGAATAGTGTATTGGTACCAATTCCCCATTACTTACATTTTTGATGCCACAATTTATTTTGTGACAACACGAGAATGAAATCGTGGGATGTGACAGAGAGGGCCATAATAATATTATACTAAGTTGATCTAAAAAAAGATCCAACTCAGGCCTTTTTAGAATAAAACATATTCATTTTTCCGCATGGTACTCAAAATCAATGGTAAAAATCTAGTTTGTTGGCTTTGAATTTGTAAATATAAGTTCTCTGTAAAAATCTAACACTAGAATAAACTTGTTCATTTTTTTGTGGGCATGTAACAACCCTTTTTCATCAACACAAGAAGTTGCATAAGAATCAATGACATCCCTTACGCGTGAAGTGGAACCTGCAACCCTTTTGCAGAAATCTATCGTAACTATAAATAATATTTAATCTAACAGAGAGGAAAATATACTAATGAAATATGGATAAGTGCGAGAAAGCAACAAGACATGGATTAGTTTTTATAGAGCTTGCATGAGTAAGAGTTCATAAAACATTTTTCTTACCATAGATGTATGATGCATAAACATATAGGTCACGAGAAATCCCCATCAAACAAAAGATAGTGTTTGTATATTTTGTATATTTATTGTGAGTTACAACATATCTACAAAATTTTAATGGGTTTGTGGTATCTTCTAGAGTTTAGAACATACTTCATAAGTTGGCACAAGAAAGCACTTAAATAGGGAAACATAAAAACATGTTTTTAAGAAAAAAAAAAAAGGTCGTACACACGAAATGGAGGGTCGGGGTGCATTATGAAATCTTTGCAATATGTATATATATCTTCACGCGAGTGGTGCAATGATTTATATGCTTGACATAAGGGTGGACCACTTATTATAAGACCAAGAGACTTAAGACAATTAATTTACATCACCCTTATACTTGTGTATAGGAACTCACTTCATTTTAGTGTAGTATCACATAATTCATTTATGGGGCTTCACATTATCATAAGAGGTTCATCTCAACGGATAACATCTATCTTTGAAACCAAAATCCTTCTAAATTCATTTGAGAAAATACACAATGGTTTACTTGGAGGGCTAGTATGCATTTTTGTGTGTAAGAGTATAGCATGCATGTGATCTTGGAGAGTGCAAGAATTCAAATTAAAGTTATTTGTTGAGTGGAGGAGGGAGGCTGACGAGGACTCACCCAATTTATTATTGTATTTGTTAATTTATCTTGTATGCATCGAGTTATGAACACATGATTGTAAATGTGCTAAGGAACATTTGGGCTTTAACTATAAGACATTTAATTAAGGAAGCTTTAATACATGTCATATTGATAAGTTATAGTTTTGAGGCAATATTGTATGTAGAAAATAATCAATTGTGTAAGAACTATCCCTTATGCCTAAGCAAAGGGTTTGAGATGAATATTTCCACATGAGTTAGAAGCTAACTTTAATAAGGATTTTAGTGATACTATTAGGATTATCATTATAATTGGGTATCTTAGATTGTAGTAATTTTATCGACTCAAATTGATAATATTGTTGTTAGTGTGTCTCTTTCACAGGTAATTGTGTCAATGTTGTATTCGTTGTGATAAGTCTCAAGTCTATGTGAGTTATTGTTAGCTTAGAGATAATTAATAAAGTGTGTTCAAATTGATTGATTTTGTGCTTGAAGGTTATGATTCAATGAAGATTTTTGATATTTTATAATGTTGTGTAGTCTAAGGAGTTCTAAATTTGACTTCCTAACCACAATTGTATGAATTTTACACCAAAAAATATGGAAACCGCCAATCTTGTTTTATCACTCATGCGGTAGAATTTGGATGGTGTGTCCCAAAAATAGATGTGATAAGTTCCTTTCTTAAAATGGGCCTCTAGAATAAATTATACATAAAACAACATAAAGGATTCAAAGTTTAACGAAAAGAAAAGAAAGTGTGTCATTTGATAAATTTGTTGTATGGGATAAATAAATATCCAAATGTTGTACATCAAGATTAATGAACACTTATATACACATGGTTTTCATTGAAGCCTTTCAAATTATAACTTATACACTCAAAAGGAACAAAAAGATATTGTCATCTCGCATAGGTTATGATGTTGATCTTGTCATCATCAAGAATAGTGAAAGTTAATCTCATTAGTGAAGAAGGATTTAAATAAGTCATTTGAGATTTTTTTGCATTACTAGACTATTGCCTCGATTTTTAGGTATGAAAAAAAAAATCATGTTTTGTTTGCAAAACAAAGTATGCTAATGAGTTGAATGGAAATTACAAGATGACATATTGCATTGTGACACCCATGAAACCTCAATTGTACTCTCTAGATAAGACACATCTAAAATGTAATTGAATCCCTTTATAAACAATTGATTGGGAGCCTCATTTATCTTACCAATACTATACCAAATGTAAACTTACTATTATTTGAGCTACCTCTTTAGGTTCATGAAAAATCTGAAAAACACCTTTGGAATGTTGCTAAAATGGTGTTGAGTTGTGTAGATGGAAGTCAAAACTTTTGAGTAGAATTAAAAACAACGAATTCTACTTGACTAGTTAATCAATTACCAATTAAGGAGGCTTCATTGATAATCAAAAGTTGACAACTTAGTATGTTTTTCAACTTGGTCTCACCATAGTTTCCCTAGCATGATGATTATATGCCCATTTCTTCTCAAGTGGAGTACAAAGTGACACAAGAAGCTATATTCGAATCCATCTTGTTTCATCCAATTTTAAGTAGCACGGATGCTCTCCCCAATCAACTCTAACAATATACTCGGATATTCAAAGTGTTTTATAGGTAGTGAAGAATACATTTATGCATGACCTGGTCCAAACCCATTGAAGTTAGTTAATCATTACTTATGGTATGGGTTGTCGGTTTTAATAACCCTCTTGAACTTTTTGTCGAAATAAATATTCCTTTTAAGGAATACAAAACATTTAATACATTATCATTCTCTATTACTCATTCTTCATCTCTATCAAGTACCAAGTGGAAATATTGTAACGATTGTTATGGACTTTCAATTGAGAAAACTCTAGTAGTGCAAAAATTGGCATCGAAAGAGAAAACGAGAGTAAAAATCTTTTTTGAAGTACTATTACATTTTTATAAGATTTTTCCAGGGTTTAACATGTTTATCATAAAAATATAATTCAAACAAACACCAACACTCTAGAAATTTTATATTAGTGTTTTTTTTTTATATATATTTGGGATTGGAACCTAAAACATAAACGTGGTGAGATCATTTAATGTTCACCTTCAACTATCCAACAATAATAGAATCACAAACGTAAATTCCAAATGGAGTGAAAAAGCGTATCCAAATACACACAAAACCTTTGCTTACTAAATGTGATTAAAAAGCGTATAGATCATAAAACGGTTCGTCGCAACCCTTACGAGAGCATGCCCGATATAATACTTGTCTGCAATGAATAATTTACCTTTCAATGCAAAGCCATATTCTTTATTTTGACCTCATGCTCTGAATCGCAGAAAATATTAGGAAGCAAAACAAGAATGGAGCAGGATGATCAAGCTAAATGCGAAGAATCCAGTGATCAAAACCCTATTCCAGTAGAAGAACTTGTTCATTACGCTGATCAAAACCCTAATCCAGTACAAGAGCTTGATCAAACCCCTAATCCAGTACAAGAGCGTGACCAAAACCCTAATGCAATAGAAGAGCCTGATCAAAACCCTAATCCAGTAGAAGAAGAGTTAAGCTATGTGTTGCCTCCCATGGCTCCTGCCGACGTAGAAACGAACAAGAAAACACTGGTTTTGGACATGGACGAAACAATTATCCACGCAAGTTTCAGGGCTCCCAAAAATTCGATTTTGTCGTTCGCTTTAAAAATGAGGGCCAAAGGAGGACTTGTTACGTGTTGCAGAGGCCCGGCGTGGATTACTTGCTGCAAGAATTATCACAACTCTTTGAAATTGTGTTGTTCACCGCAGGGGAAGAATCTTACGCAAATGCCGTGCTGGACGAGCTCGATCCGCGCCGTATTATCCAACATCGCGTAACCCGAAAACACTGCGTCGAGCTCACAGACCACGTCTACGTAAAAGATCTCCAAGCTCGGAAGAGATTTGAAAAAACTCGTTTTTGTCGACGACAGGCCGTTTCACTGTTATCAATCTCAGAACGCGTACCCCATCGCGGCCTTCAAGGGGACGATGACGACGTGGCGCTTCTCGGCGTCGTGGACTTCTGCAAACGGGTCGCTACGTCCACGTCGGACGTGAGAGACGAGCTCAGGAGGCTCTCGTACGCCACGTCGGCAGGAGCCAACGGGCTCCTGCCGCGTGTGGAAATGAGCGACAAGAAAACCCTGGTTTTTTATCTGGACGGCGTGATTGCCAGCTCGACGACGAACCGCCCGGAGAATTATGATTTTACGGTGGATGTTTATTATATGTTCTGGAAAAGAACTCATTACGTTTTAAAAGGCCCGGGCTGGACACGCTGTTGTCCGAGCTGGCACGGCTTTTCGAAATTGTGGTGTTTTCTAAAGCCGACGAGGATTACTGGAATGCCGTGCTGGACAAAATCGATCCTAGTCAGACTCTGATTCCTCCTTCCCACCGCCTGTTCAAAATGCCCAGAGATCTTTCGCTCCTCGGGAGGAGCTCCGCAAGGTCATATGCGTCGATGTGGCGCCATTCCACTGTGACCAGACACCGAATGTTTACCCCGTTTTCGAATTTGATGACGATGCGGATGACAAGGCATTATTCCACCTCACCGACTTTTGTACACGAGTTGCGCAGTCCATGTCGGACGTGAGGGCAGAGCTTCTGTTTTATTTTCGCCCGTTGGTCGTGTCCCCATCAGCAAACTGGGTGGAATATACCAGTCGCGGCGTCGGTCACAAGTATTATTACAACAAGGTGACCAAGGAGACCACGTGGCAGAAGCCGCCGGAAATGATGAGTCAAGAAGAATACGCTGCCATGTGGACGGAATGTACCAGCCACGACGGTCGGAAATATTACTTCAACAAAATTACTAAGAAGTCTCAGTGGAATGTTCCGCCGCGAAATGCTGACTCGGCATCAGGTTCGGGTTCGACGATAGATGTTTTGGTCCACGTGGATGACACTGACAAGGATGCGCAGGTTGCGATGGAGCGCTTCATGTTGGATACTCTTGTCAAGAAGGATTTTCGTGTCACGTCGTCTTCCAGGATGGACGAGTTTAAGGCGGCTCTTGATGGATGTGATGAGTTGGCAACGCTTGCTGACATGGAGATCAAGCAACTATTTGATGATCTGGTGGATTTTCGCATGAAAGAAAATGAGGCGTCACCCGCCAAACGGAGGCATGACGTGGATGATGATTTAGATGAGGACACGGAGGACAAAAGGCCAAAGGTCGACAAATGAAAAACTCTTTTGCTACCTCGAAGAAATTGGTGCCACGTTTCAAACACCTTTTGTTGAAGGAAACGAACAAAGTTAATATTTTTAATAGCGATTAGAAAAGTATTGAATTATTTATGTAAAATAAATTAAGTATTTACAAATTAATTTTAAAAAATGTATGGTAAATATTTTTAATATGTTTACTAGAATAATGTTATAAAATATATTTGCCACACATTATTACATGTACTCAATTTTTTTATACCATTTTTTAATTGAAAAATTAAAAAATTGAAAAGATTAAATGGTAAATTCAAACTCGTACATGTTCAAGTTAGAGGGAAAATTTTCCACACAACAATTAAATATATATTGAGTTTAACGTTCAAAGTGGCTTATGATACTTAAATTAATACCATATTTTAAATCAGCCACTAATTATTAACTTCTCACAAACATTAGAATCCATCACCGAGCTCTATTGTCATTATGGATTACACATGTTAATGTAATAAATAGATAAGACTATAAACAAAGGTAAATATCATCTTACAGTAATTACATTAGGAGTCTAACACGAGTAATTTACATGTGCATCTATAAATCAAGATAATTTGGTCAAAATTTTTTAATGAATGTTACAGATAAAGAGGGAATGTTATAAATGGAGGTATACACCATCTTTAACGAAGAATCGTGAATATATTATACATTTAGATTTATTGGTTATTTGTACTTGTTAGAAACTTTATTGATCGAAGGATAAACATCTACGATTTTCTTGGATTTAGTATTAAGGATTAAGAAGTATTTATTCCTATAAACATTCCATTCTTTTGAAGGATGGCGTGACAAAATACTTTTACCATCATCTGCGTAGTTGACAACATTCAAATTATTCCTAGGGATATTGATTTAGATGAAATTAGATTATTAATTTTTATAAGATTTTAATCAATTCATGACTCATGAGTGTTTTTAATGATTTTTCTCATGTATTTTTAGTAATATTTATAAAGGGAGGGGACTAGTTGGTACACAAAGAACATATAGATGTTTAAAAATTATTCTATAGGATTTGTTTAGCATTATTATATACATGTTATGCACTTGTCTATGTATATTTGTAGACACCTCAATTTGGTAATTTATCACTTGATAATGTGAGTACCAGCTTAATCCTTAAATCATGACTTGTGCAGACATAGAGGTAATTGCATTTCCTTACCTCTATTGACTTATTCTCCTAATTGCATTGTTTATTTGCTCACATAATTATTTACATCATTCCACAATAATATATCACTCCCAAGTATCATGCCCAGAACTTTCCGATTATCTCACTCTCTCTATATATAACAGTCAAATAGGCATCAAACCACCAAATGATTTGGTCAAAAGCTGGTAGTTTCATTTTAATCCTCCTAACGATTATTTTCTCGGTTTGATATCTTTTATGGGTTGGCATTTTTCCTATAGGTAAGCCTTAATGCAAAATTAAACCTACAAAAGGCCATATAATTAAGTCAAATGAACTCATTTATTCACCCGGTACTTTCAAGAGCACTACTTGAAAATTACATTCCAAAATTACTCAAAGTTATCTTAAATCTCCTTAAAGCAGCAACACACATTAGGAGTAGCCCCTACATAGGTGTGAAGCACTCCAAAGAGGGTTCTAGAGCCAAACTTCCCAAGTCAAAGACTACAAAGCCAAGTCAAGCACAAACAAGTAAGTCACTACAAAACATTATGAAGTGAACAAGTTATCAAAGATAGTTTCATCCATATAGATATCACGTCTCTAGGTGAAGAACCATGTGTAGTTGAGGCCTTTTTGAAGTAATGCTAATGTCTGCAGTATATGGATTACACTTCAACCCAACCTTTAACTTTTTAGAGGGGATTTTAACCATGGTTGGGTTTGAAGAACTTAATTTAGGTCATATAGAGGGTTTTGCACATTTGTCGGACTCGAGTTTTATAGTGATTTCACATAAGGCACATTCTAGTACCACACATAGAAAAAGAAATTTATAGAACTCAAGAAACTCTTTGTATGGATCCACCAAAAAATACTAAACTGTCAATCAATTTCATACTTAAGTATTGATTTTTTCATTGATCATTCTACACCTCTAAAAAACAAAAATTAAGCATTTCCATATCCTTTCTAGTCCTTCTATCCTTTTCTCATAGCTAGATTAGCTTCTAAAGCATTCGAATAACTAAGTGTATCTCCCCTCTTATGTATTCTTCAATTAACACATGTTTTTATAATTCTATCTTGTAAATTGCTAATACATGTTTATTCTAATATGCACATTAGTAGTAAATTAATTACTTGAATATATCTCATATTTCTAAGCTGTAATATGAAAGTGAATTACGGAAAAGGAATTAACCCCCTTTCCTATACCCCTAAAATAATTTTTGGGTGCAATCATTTTTGAACTCGCTTATTGATAGAATCCTTAATCAATTTGACTTATGTTACCCTATCCTAAATCAAGCATTTTCTTGAAAATCTTTAGGGTTTTCTCTTTCAAGATGCTTTTATAATTTACCTTTGTTAATATTGTTATGGTTTCGTTTCTATTGAGATTTCTCGAGGTTAACATTCACATGATGACTCCAACCCCAATACTAACCCTTTTATTGAGCAAGATGAAAAAGAATTTACAACATTTATAAATCAAAATATCAACATAATGATGCAACCCTCTATATAGCTAAGAATGAGAAATAGTGTTTGGTTGCATCTACAAGCCCTAAGTCTATTGTTGGTACATATAATTTCGTTACATCTATTATTTCCACATCTATTGTGCTTATATTTATGGGGCATCCCATATTCATCTTTAAAATGTTACAATTTCTATTCTTGTCACTACTACTATTCCTACATGTCTTATGTATACCCATGGGGCTTCACATTTTTCTTCTACTACACAATTCCGAGCATCTTATTTATGATTTACAAACTCAAGTTTTATAATTAGAGCAAGGTGTGTCTAAACCTTCTCATCTTATGGATTCTAATCAATTGCTTCATAATCCCCTTGCACCTGAAGTGGCCTCTTATCCTTTACCCTTAGGGTTTTGTCTCCTAAGTTTATTACCTATGATGGTAAAAGTGTTATGGAGAAACATCTTTTCTCCTTTCATGTTGCTTTATTAGACTATGCTTATAAGGATCTACTTCTTACTTTATTAGACTATGCTTTCAATGGTTTTATAATATATCTTTTCACTTTGTAAGAGCTTTCAATCGATCGTCTAATTAATTTATTTTTCACTTCTCCATCAATATTGAAAATAAGATCTCTTATGCTCAAATGAATAAGATACAATAAGGCTCCAATGAACCAATAAATAACTATGAGTTTTTAGAAGGCCTTCCTTACTAAGATTAACAATATAATTTTCAACAATGAGTTTTAAGATTTATTTATTCAAAGTCTTCAATCTTGTTTGAAAGAATCAATTATAGTTGAAAATTCCTATCTTTTGATGAGTTACATGTCATGTTTTAAAAGAACGAGAGGAAAATCTCCTTATATTGATCAAGCTTAAGTATGAATTTACTACTCCTAATTCATTCACATGAAAATTTCAAGGAAAACCTAATGATAACATGACTGATGCTAAAGTTACTATTAATATCATATCTTAGTCTACAAAGCTTTAATTGCAAGCTCGTTTTTGAGCCAATTCACATGGTTTCCCTCCTCACCATAAGTGACCTTACAGAAGTTACTAGAGTGTAACCTTGTATTTCTCTAGCTCTTCTTGTTGTAGTTGATATAAACAAGGCTCATGATAAAAAAATTTTGATTCTAATGCTTATTATGAATTCTATAGATGTATTGGGCACTCTACTAATAAATTCTTCTAGATTCACCATGTTATATAAGACCTCGTTGGTGCTAATTTAGATGAATTTAACTCTCCTCTTGAGCAATCTAATCCTCTTATCAACGACAACCCTAAGCTTAATATATTCAATGATCCACTTCCCATTCATCACAATTTTAAATCTAAGAGAACTTCTAAGTTACATCATATTGTTTTCACCCTTTTAGATTTGATTAAGATTTACATGTAACTACAAAAGAATGAAATAAAAGATACACGGGGTTATTCTATCTAATTAACTTCCAACATTCACTATTCAATATCAAAATAATACATTAATACTTGTAACAAATGTACATGATGCAATACAAATTCATAAATACATGGGATTGAGTGCACTTAGTTGATTACAAATGATTTTGGAAAGTCTGGGTAATATAAATGATGGAACAAGGGGGTTTGAACCTGAGAATGATTTGAAAATGGAACTGTGACTTGAATATATGCCTGGGTAGGACCGTACAGTAGGGGAAGGAATGTCCATATATTCTTAACCTATTTGGACATATTGACCCTGCTCAAAACCAAGATTAGAAACTTTCTGGGTTTTTCGCTTGTCTCGAATATCTATGTCACTATCAGTCACACTACGGGAACCTCATAATGTTTTTCTCAATCTTTCAAACCCTAACCATGGATAGAGAGTCCTGTAAAACAAACATTAGTTGGTTTGTGGGCATCCTCATACACCATTGATGTTAGGACTACTCTAAAGATGCCTCAAACCGCATGTCATCCTCCGCTTAACATGTGATATCTAGTTGTAATATAATCAGATTTGACATTCTTTAGTTGAGAAACCTTGACTTGAGTTTCTCTCATGAAAATCTACTTGAGTGTTATGATGCTAAGTTATTTCCTTTCCTATAGTAGATATACATGCTAGGAAGTAGCTAATAATATGTTAGATTTGTATAAGTTTCTAATTTTTATGTGTAGTCACTAAATCACGCACTTTGAGTCAATATTTAGTCTCGATCTCATACTACTATTCATATGGTTTTTAAGTGAAGAAAGTACTAACTAACCCATGTCCTTTGGCATTTTTAATTTTCTTTCTGTCATCACTTTTGATCCTCTGACCATACTTTCCCAGTCTATTTTTTCATTCTACGTTATTCCTATTCCTGACTAGGGTGCCCAACCAGTTTAGGCATCCCGGGCACGCCCTGGTCCTCTCTCAGGTGCCTGATCCTCTTTATACTTTCCTTCCATCATTTGGGAACTTCCTAGATGTTTGAGCTTTCCATATTTTTAGTGCTTTGCCTTTTCGAGGTTAATTATGAAAGTAGAACAAGAAAAACATATAAATATAAAGTTATGAGACCATAATGAAGGACCAAGCACTAAGCATATACTATCACCATCTAGAGTTGCATCCATCAAAGGAACCTAAAGCTACATTTAAATCCATCTAGCTCCATCACAAGGCCCACAAGGTTGGTTCATCTGCATCACACTTCATAGGAGGGGAATCTATTGTTTTCATGCACACATTTACTACATTGTACATCTAGTTACTTGTTCGCTATTTCACAAAGTGATACTAGCACAAGAGCACATAGGGCATGATTTACACACACACACACACACACACACACACACACACACACACACACACACACACACACACACACCTAGAACTACATTGGGTCTGAGATGTAGTGCAATGCTCAATTAGTAAGTCCACCATTGTGGCCACTAAGGACAATCCGACCCCTTCATATGCATCTTTCTTTTTTAGGGTTTTGATGCTTTGTCTGGGATTTTGTACATGATTCCTTATTTCAGGTCTTACAACGACATCTGATGTAGTCTACCAACTTTAGTGTGACAAGACGAAAATACAGGAAAACATCTAGTGACACCTCAGAGGAGGGTTTTCAAGCCACTTCTATAGACTAAGGCACCTAGATCTCATACTAGGGCGCCCACAAGTGCCCCTATCCCTTTCCAGTGCCGAATGTAGTCAAAGAGCTTGAATATGTACTTTCTCAAGCTTTTGTGTGGTCGTTTCCTCTTCCTCTTCACCTGGTTTGAACTACGACACAACCCTACACCTTCGTCGAATCAACTAAGGACTTCTTAACCCTCTCTTGCACATTAGGGTTTTACATTTATATTTACTTAGTTTCTTGAGTCATTTCCTTTATTTATTTATCTATTATTTATTGTTTTGCATAACATTAGATTACACTAGGATATCACATTTTAGTTTAATCATTTTGGTGAACCCATACTCAATATTCACGCTCTTAGGGTCCTCATTCTTTGCTTTAGTCATCATGAGTATCTCCATCAATGATTATTTTCTTGCACATCCTAGTATAAGGCATAGAGTCTAACACCTTTTTTCGCTACTCGCATTCGTGTTGATATGCATCCTGAATTAGTCTATCAAACTTTTGTAGATGCATTTTCACAACACATAACATTCAAATCTAATCTTCCCGACTGATCTTAACACTTTTGAAAATGATCCACCCTTGCATATCATGATTCGCATCTATAATGTGGGTGTCAAGCATACTCTAATTGATAATGAGATATGAACTTAATCTTTTTCCTATGTCATTCCTTGAAAAGCTAGGTATTTCCGCTCCTGATGTTAGTCCATCATCTCTCTCACTTTGTGCATATGATGGTTCAGTTCGCCCATGCATAGGTCATATTTTTCTTCCTATCATTGTAGGGACAAAAACTCTCAACATAATTTTATTTATCATTGACTTTCTAGTCTCATATAATTGTTTACTTGGTAGGCCATGGCTCCATGTCATGCAAGTCATTGCCTCTACCATACATCATTGTGTCAAATTCATACATGAAGGTGTTAAATATACTATACTTCATGATCGTGATGCTTACAAATACTGTGATTGAGATCCTAATACTACTCTTCTTATTCCACACATTGATACTATAGATGATCCTCAACCAATGGATGAACTACCTCATTTTCCACCACTTGAAGGTGTTATTTGTGTCATTAATGTGGTTCCTTCCACTCCACCACCTCCCCTTCCACTACTACTGTTATGGTCATTTATCAAGGGTCTCTCTCTACATCAGATGTTACTTTAGCTTCTCCACCTTCTCACATGCCATCTTCATCACTGTGACCTCCCTTCACATGCACAATTTTCATGAATGATTCATATTTGGACCATATTCCATTTGATCCTACTTGCGATGGCTTGATTACATTGGCAAAGACTCTAGATCCCGATCATACTGACATGTATTTTCCCATGCCATTTGGTTGTGTCTTTATTTGAAATAGTTCCTTTCTTGGTTATACGCAAAATCTCACTCGTTGGTATGCGCACGGTTGTCCACTTCCTCCATTCATTGATGAATAATATGCCATGGGTAGGTACAATTTGCTCATCAATTGCTCATTACGGGATCACGGACACTATTTCTTATCAAGTAACCAACACTTATCCATTCAACTATGACCATGAAAGTGATGATATTCTAAATTACATTACATAATTACATTCTTCATCTTACACATTGTGGGAGAATCACATTCACATAATCCCCCACTCATCTTAGCATACACACATCTCCCTTACTTATATCATCATACATCAACCTCTTAACATAGGCGTATTCATCTACACTTTAACATCAACCATTACCCTATGACACACTCTTGTGCTTTGGTTCACACTTGACTGTTGAGGGCATTCTACACATGAATCCCACACACCGCATGCTAGATACTACACTTTGTGAATCTTCACATCTCTCACAAGTACATCTTGCATTATACATATTTCATACTACATCTTACACTACATCATTTGTATTTCAAATCATATCTCCATATAATACATATTCTACACATCATACTAGTATTCATCACACATGTGTCCCACTGGTATTGTCTACGAGTGTAAAATTACATGTTATTTGTCGTACATACTACATAGTGAACATTTCGCACTATTAGGCTATTTACACATATTACATTGCATTCTACACATCACATATCACTCACTTTACACATCTTATGATCATCTATCATCATCGCATATAATAAATCTCCTCACACGCATTGCACTCACTACCCAATGATGCACTCTAGTTCCTCGGTCTATAATCGACTTACGAGGGTTTACAAATCAAATGGACCTCATCACATTCATGCACTCATCAATCAACCTTCTATCATGCAAATTTCCTAGGTTATTGAAATATGCTATAGGCTAAATGGTCACCTATCCCATCATCTTGTAGTGGTATAATCTTTAGGATACATAACTATTCCTTCTATTCATCTAGTAGTGATATACACTTTAGGCTACATCACCACTCCTATTCATCTAGTAGTGATATACGCTTTAGGCTACATCATCACTCCTTGGATCATCTTGTCGTGATATACGCTTCAGCTATAGGGTCACACACACATCATCTCTAGGTCACATATCATCAACACACACACACACACACACACACTCATCACAATGTGCTGGACACAACACACTCTTTGACCATTTCCCGATAACGGAATCTCATTTTTGGTTTAGTATTGATTGCTAAGGGGCATACCAAATGAACCTTCACGCATAGAAATCCATTCATTTGTGGGGCACGAAACTCCTATCATTCATATGTATTCCATTCCATCCATCTACAACATGTTGCATATCTTGGTTGTTTTTACTCTTGTTTGCATTGTTTTGTACGTGGTTGTCTTATTACACATGCTAGATTGATCTCTTGTATGTCATTATCTTTACCATACACACATGCACATTTACGTATTTCTCTAGTTTCGATCGTGGATACAAGTCTCTAACACGTAACATGGATTCTTGACTACTACCAGTCTCACATCGACATCGGGGCATCCACATTCGTACACTATAGGTGCTATTATTTCATTTTGTAGACAATACATCATGCACTTTGGGTATTATTTAGTCCTAGTCTCATACTACTATTCATATGGTTTTTGAGTGAAGAAATTACTAATTAACCTCGTCTCTAGGTCATTTTAATTTATTTTCTATCATCACTGTCGACCTCTCGCACATATATGCCCAGTCTATTTTTGTCATTTTTGTCATTTTATCCCTGATTGGGGTGCCCACAGTTGTTCTGTTCTACTGGGCACCCTGATCCTTTTCCCACTTTACTTCCATCTTTTGGGCACTTTCTATTCGTTTAAGCATTCTATATTTTTAGTGGTTATCCTTTTCGGAGTTAATTATGAAATTAGAACAAGAGAACCATATAAATATAAAGTTATGAGACCATAATGAGGGACCAAGAACTAAGAACTACTATCATCACCTAAGGTTGCATTCCATCTAAGGCATCTAGAGCTCATTTGCATCCATCTAGCTCCATCATAAGGGACAAGGTTGGTTCATCTACATCACACATCATAGGAGGGAAGTTTATTTTATTCTATCCAACCTTTTACTAAATTTTTACACATAGTTATTGCTCACTACTTTCACAAAGTGCAACTAGACACAAGAGCACCTAGGGCATGATTACATACACACTCACATATAAATACATCAGGTCTAAGATGTAGTGCAATGTTCAGTTAGTAAGTCCACCATTGTGGCCGTTGAGGACATTCCAACCCCTTCATATGCATCTTTCATTTTTATAGGTTTGATGCTTGTCTTGGGGTTTTGCAGGTCTCATCTTCATTTCTAATTTCTAATGACATATTACGCAGTCCAAAAAAGATAGAAAGGTAGGTAGAGAACACGGAAGATCACTTAGAGACACCTTAGATGAGGTTTACTGAGATTTTTCACAAATCGTGATGACTCGTATCTCAAATTAGGGTGACCACAAGTGCCCCTGTACCTATCCAGGTGCCCTAGTCCACTCAGATTACCCAAATCTACAATTTTATGGACTTTGGCATAGTCATTTCCTCCTCCTATTTCTCCACGTCACAACTCAATAATATTATCCTATGTTTGTGCCTACTAAGGTTTCGGTATAGTTACTACTGTTGCTGATTTCATGTGTGTGCGTACTCAACATCCTCCTCGCTTCGTTAGACCTAGGGCTGATCCATATATTAAAGTAGTTACTACTCTTCATACCTATCTTAACCCTCCTATGACTCCACGCACTTATATTCCTCCACCCATTACTTTGGGAGCTCCTCCGATACTTCTAAGGGTTATGACATCATTGAGCAACTTAAAAATATGCTCGCTAAGATTTCTCTTTACGAATTATTGCGTAATGCACCAAACTATTGAACACACTAGAAGTTGCCCTTCATGCTATTCATATTGAAAGTGATAACTCTATGGTGGCCTTTACACATCTCATATAGTCTCTTCATAATTTACCACATGTCATATCTTTCACTGACGAGGATCTATCACCTTTTGCTAAAATCAATCCATGTGTGCCTTTTCTCATTACTGCTATCGTTATCACCACTTGTATTAAACAAGTACTTATTGATAATGGATCAACCATCAACTTATGTGCTTATTCTCTTCTAAAGCAGCTAGGTATTAGTGATACTCTCATTTCTAGGAATTCTACTATCATCCGAGGCTATGACTCTACCACTCGTACATGTTTAGGAACTATTTCATTACATATCCAGGTTGGGCCTAAGACTATTCTCACTGATTTCTATGTTATATATGCCTCATTTCAATTCAATCTCTTATTAGGTAGACCTTGGATTCATGCAATGCAAGCAATTCCATCTACTATTCACCAATGTGTCAAATTTTTGCATGATGGCTATGAACATACTATCACCGCAGATCCAAAGCCATTCAAATATTGTCGCATAGACCCTATTATTGCTATGCCCATTCCACCTTCACAATGTATTCCATATAGTAGCCTTGACACATATGATATAGGCCGGTCAGGTGATTCATCATCTTTTTCTACCACTACAAATACTCCAGCCTATTCCCATCCACACTACGGCTATTATTTCACCTACAATATCAGCTCCTATCAACATTTCTTCTCCACCTATCGAGGCACCTTCTATTTCTCTTCCTACTATGTCACCTACTAACATACTCGATAGTGCTACACAACATGAGGATGCTAACACCGACAATTCTGAGGAATCTGATGACGAAGTTGACACTATCGAACTCATTGATGAAGAATTAGGTCAATTAAATTTCACACCTATTGATGTAGATGATTCTTACTTGAAGACACATTTGTGGCCGATGGCCGTGTGAATATAAGTTCAAGACCCCTCCTACCAATGCTATGATACTATATCAAGGATTTGTTGAGATGGTTTCATCTTCTACCGTGCACTCTACATCTTTTCCACCTCCTTTCACATGCACACTTCTCATCAATAACTATTTTTGGCATAACATCCCAATCGATCATACTTATTAAGATATTATCTACACAATTGAGGGGTTAACTCATATCATTTTTACATTTAATGAAGTTACACCATTGATTCATTCACCACATCTCTATCGTGGTTATTGTCACATTACGACCGCTTATGGACTTTGTGTATTCCATTTGATTATCTTGGTTTCTCACGCTTGTCTCACTTCTCCATTAACACTCGATAAATCTTGGTGTGATGCCCAGTTAAAACAACCCACTTGAGACCCAAGAAACAACCTAGGGTTAGTTAGAAAATTAGGGAATAATTTTATTTTTATTAGAAGTGTCCACAACCAAGTGGCAGGAAAACATTTGACACTAATGAGTTAGGAAAAAATCTAAAAATACTAGAACATATTTTTCCTTCATTAAAAATTTTCAAGTTCACATGGTTCAATTTTTTTAGGGTTAGAAGTTTTAGTTAGGTTCAGGGAGTAATTTACCCCCATACCCACTCTCTAATAGGCTCAGAGTTTCAACTTGATTTTTCTCATACTTAATGCATTCAAAATTTCCCTAAATCATTCCTATTGGATAGGAATTTTTTTCACCTTTCCGGTGATATAAAGAAGTCCTCCTAACTCCTTGTAGAACTCTAGTTATGAGCAGGTAGACTTTAGGGGTCAAATTTTTCCCAAGGGGACACGTGTCAAGTAGGGGTGAAGAGCAAAATTTGGGTTGGCGGGTCACGGGGCAGCGTTTGGAATTTTTTTCCTTATGCGGGAAAAATTCCCATTTGCACCCATGCCTCTGTGGGTCCTCCAGGGACACGTGGTGGCCTTAGAGTCATCGCCGGAAAATAAAAGGGAAGGGCGGAGCGGCGGGAGTTTTGTGGCAATTTCACCAAAGGTGGAGAAAAACCAATTTGGCGTCCATGCGCCTGTGGCTCTATCAGGACATGCGACACTTCACAATTTTCCATGGGGAGAATGGAGAGGGAGACAGGTGGAGCGGGAGGAGATTTGGAGAATTTCGCCAAAGGGGAGATAAGGGAAGAGTTGGACGTGCAAGTCCGTGCACTCTGCGGAAGGGATCTGCTAAGGCTAGGGCAGGAGTGTGGGGCCGTGGAGCTTTTCATAAAAAAATTTCCAAATCAAAAATTTCAAAAGGAAAAGGGGTCATGAGGGTTTCGTCCCTCCATAAGAACCCAAATCTGCCACGTGGCATCCTGTGATAGGTCATGCGGGCTAGCAGGAGAAATGGAAACTTTTTCCAAAATTTTTAAAAAGGTCTAAGGCAAAAAGATGTCTCGCCTCCGCCGCCTTGCCTTGTGAGGACATGTGGTAGCCCTCGATTGGCTATAGGCCAGCGGTGGAAAATTCAAAATTTTCCTGAGCCAAAATTTAAAATATTCCTAAGGATTTAATGGGAAATTTTTGGCCATGGCCCGCCATGGAAAATTTTCCCAATTTTTCCGCCAAGGGGGAAAACTTGAGAGGGCCATAACTTAAGCTAGAAATCTTGGTTTTGGGAAATAAGGACTTTCTAGAAATATCTCAAGCCCTCTTTGCAAAAGAAACATAAAATTTACATTGTGATAAAGTTTAAGGGGTCAATTTTGCAAAAATGATCTATAGGTTTTAAAAGGCCAACTGGTAATTTCCAACTTTCCAATTTGATTAAATTGGATCTCCTCCTTCACTCAACATGCCAAACAGACATGGAGAATTGATCTAGGAAGGATTTAAAGTGTTTTTGGAAGGTAAATTTGTTCAATTTATTCAAGTTTGAATTTTGTCCAACAATTGACAAAAACGGCTTGAGGGAAGGATTGGCTCGATTTTGCAATGTTCTAAATAGTTTTCTTAAGTTTTCTTTGTCAATTTGAGTTCATTTATGATACAACATACTAAATTTTAACATTTCCAAGTTGATTAATGTGTGCAGGTCCGAACTATGCATTTTAATTAAATTCATTTGCCAGTTTTAAGTTTATAACTGAAATTCCATTTCTAGAAATTTGTTTATCAAATTCATCATTCAAGTGTGGTTTTTATTTCTAAACTAACCCAATACATTTAGTTGTTTATAAACAAATCATTTCAAAGCTAAATTACAAATTCTGATTTCCAATTTTAATATATTTCCAAGGATACAAAACAATATACTTCCTTCATACGTATTTCTTTCCTTTACAATTAAACAAAGATTCCAATCACAATTTGATATTCCAACTCAACACAACAATGTAAAAGAGATGAACTTGCAATTCTTTATTAATTCAAAAGAGAAACATCTTTACATTCTTTCATTCCTTGAATGCAATTAATGCAATTCTATTTCTTTCTAATAAACAGAATCAAAATTTAAATGTCTTTCACAATTCAAATATATAACTTCATAATCAAATTACATACATATTTCTTCACAAAATACATATTACAATTTCATCCACAACAAGTGGGAAAGGATTACAAATGAATATGTTTTCACAAGGGACTATCAAATTGCATTTTCCTTTGCTCCAGGACAGCAACATGCACATTTTCTCCTTCTCCAAGTTGATCACAACAAAAGAGGGGGAAAGGCAACACTCTCCACCCAACCAAGACATCCAATGAAAGGAGAAGCCTTCCTTCATCATTGGCCCCCGAGCCCCAACCAAAATATAATAAGAGATGCAATTCAACCCATGGAAACAACTAGCTTCCACAACACACAACATTCTTTCAAACATGCACATTTCAATATAAAACATAGTTCAACACAAAACAACAGTTTACAACTGCAATAGAAACATTCAAATCAAAACTCAGGCTTGATCATGCAAGCCAAAGGAGCAAGGTCTATGGGGGAAGCTACTTATGCCTCCCAATTGGGAATTGGGCATCCACTAGAACAACCCACCAAAATAATTCATCCCACACACATCCTTATGCCCCCCCAAAAATTTCTCCTTATGCCCCCACATATTTCCTTATGCCCACCCCAAAGTAAGAAATGCAAGCTATTTCTTTTCCATGGTGGATCCCAAACCCAAACTCCCTCCACAAAATTTTGATGCCATTGGAATTCCCTTATGCCCCCACATGGATTCCCCATAGCCTTCTCCTACACCATCCCTATGGTAGTCTACCCAACTAGCCAATAAATAAAACAAAACATTCTCCATTCATACAACACAACAAGAAAATAACAACATGAAAAGAGAGTTAAATTCCTACCTCTCCATGGTAACTTTTGTTTCCTAATAGCAAGCTTCAAATGCCAAAAACACAGTCCAAAACAGCAATCTCCCAAGCATGCAAATATTTCTCCAAACTTCCTCCAAAACAAGAGCTCCAACACAAGAAAATGTGCCCCAAAGAAGTTGCAAAAATGATTCAACAACCACAAAACAAGGCAAGAGTTTGAATTATATAGAAGAGGGAAGAAGAGAGGATGTTTTAGATCCATGTAGAGATGCCACATCACACATCCTAAAATTCAAACACAAAAGACAAAATTCATTCTCCCAAGCACAATAAAGAGGTGGGTGAAAATATGACAAGTTACTTGCACACTCCAAAAGCCCATACCCCAAAGGACTGCAAAATAAATAACATGTAAGAGAGTGCAATCCAAAACAAACAACATGATTAATAAAATTCATTATAAAAGTCACAAATCACTTCTCCAACTATAAGTATGGTTGGTAAATTAAATTTAGAGGTATGGGACAAGTTTTACTTGTCCCATAAGCCTCCTAAAACAACCCCAAGGACAAATTTGAATTTCCATGGAGGTGGAGTATTTCATACTCCAAAATTAGACTTACACAACTCTTACACAACTTACATAATTAATACAAAGAACCAACAACTTCCATTATTACTTTCCCATATCCTAATTTAATTTATTTAAATTTTAACTATATGATTTCTCACATTAATTCTCCACAACTTAAATTAAATAAAGAAACACATCACTAAAAATATATACAATAATAAATAAATTTTAACCACATTAATAAAATACACAAACCCATGGTCACATATAAATTAAATCCCCATGGGAATCCCTAACAAAAATACACACACACACACACACAAAACAAGTTGCCATGGTGACCTTGTCGAATTCACCTAGAATTCCATTGTGGTTGGTCTCGATCCCTCGATGTTTTGTTGTGATATTTTTAACCTGCAAAATGCAAATACCTCCTTCGGCCTCATGGCCATATCAGAACATCCAACATGATATAAATGAAATCACAAAACCAACTATATAAATGAATCACAACAACATCGAAGTAACAACTACATCATTTTCATTTTTAATCAACAACTATATCATCATCATAAAATATCCATTTCTAGATCTACTCATAATATCCAAAATCACATGTCCGAACAACATCCATAAAAATCCATGTCAACTAGTATATCATCATCCACATATGAGTGTCTCTAATAATCATCATGTATCATATCCAAATCAAGATCAACAATAATCTATGATCAAATGTCTAACATCATACTAAATCAAAGCATAATAATGTCCATAATGTAATCATACTATAAAAATAGGTATCCAAAAGGTCTCAAAGGGAAGTGGGCACTACACTTGGATTGACTATATTGGTGGTACCTTAGACATAGGTCACACCTCTCTCACATTCCCTATGCCATTTGGCAGTATCTCCATAGGTAATGAATCATCTCCAACTTATGCTCTGAATCTTTCTTGTTGGTATGCACATGATTTTCCACCAGTACCCTTCATCGATGAAGAGTATGCCACGACTTTCTACACATTATGTCACAATGGTTCTTTATATGATCCACCACATTCTATTGCTTATCAAGTTTCCAATGTCGCTCCAATAGGCTTCGATCCTGACAGTGATGATCTTCTAGACAATATCACATGACTATATTCATCGTATATTATTGGGGGAATAACATCTAACATAGCCCCCACCATATTATCATCAATAAATCTCTCATCCTTGCATTATCTTACATCAATCTCCTTACATAGGCATACTAATCACATGTTTTAGTGTCGTCATTACCCGATGACACACTCTTGTGCTTGATTCACACTTGATTGTTGAGGGCATACTACACATGAACCCCACACACTAACAATAGGTATTACATATTGTATTTCTCCACACATTTCACGTCATATGTCTTACACCTTACATCATACATTCTACATTTAGACTACATCATTTTGACCATCGCGCATTTACATATCATACATACTTTTCACATCATACTAGTCTTCATTACACATATGTCACATTTCTAGTGTCTACGCGTCTAGCATCATATACTACTCATCATACATACTACATTACTATACATTGCATTTACACATCATATGGTCATCTACTCATCACACATACTACATTGTCTTCTACGTGCTGCACTCACTACCCTATGATACACTTTAGTTCCTTGGTCCATACTCGACTACCGAGGGTTTACAAATCAAATGGACCTTATCATACTCACACGTTCATCATTCGATCCTCCATCATGCAACATTACTAGGTTAGTGACATACACTATAGGCTAAATGGTCACCTATTCCTTCATCTTGTAGTGGTATATGCTTTAGGCTACATCACCACTCCCTATTCATCTTATAGTGATATACACTTTAGGCTACATAATCACTCTTTTGATCATCTTTTCATGATATACGCTTCAGCTATAAGGTTCACACACACATCATATTTAGGTTGCATATCATCAATACACATACACATTCATCACAATCGTTAGACACAACACACATTTCGACCATTTCCCGATGACACACTCTCATTTATGGTTCATTCTTGACTACTAAGGAGGAAAAATAAATGAACCTCATTGCATACAACTCCATTCACTCGGGGGCACATGGCTCCTATCATCCATCTTGCATTTCATTCCATCCATCCACAACATATTGCATATCTTGGTTTCTTTTACTCTTTCTTGTATTTTCTTATATATGGTCACTTTATTACACATTCTAGTTAGATATCTTGTATGTCATTTATCTATACCATATATATATGTGTGTTCATGTATTTTCTAGTTGTAATCGTAGATACGGAGTCTCTTGCATGCAGCATGGATTCTCACCTTCTACCACTCCTAAAATAATCATTAGGGGTATCCATATTTGTCTCTTCTAGGTTCTATTGTTTCATTATGTACTTAACACTTTTCATTACTTTCTTATACATGCTTTTGACATATTGGTTATCTTTCTAACATGCTAATGGGTGTTTCATGTGAAAAAATTATTTTGTAGGATTACTTGCTTCCATGGCTATTTTTGTTTGTACTTGTTTGTCTTGTTTGCTACTATATGCAGGAATTTTCCTATTTTTAGTGTGCAAACTTTTTTTTGTTGCAAGCGTCCATTATGGACTTGACTGTCTTGCGACATCGTGAGTGGTGTCCCATATTTACAACCCGATTTGGCGGTCTATATTGATTTCTTATGTGTTTTCTATTATTCTATCTTACACATTGTTTATGTAGCATACATTTGTCTTATACATGCATGCTTGTTCATACTAACACTTTGGATTGCATACGCCTTGGTTTTTACCAAGCGTATTAACTTCCCTTAGATGACACAATTTATGCGGTTGGTCCTCCTATAGGGCCACATTCTCCTATCAAGCAATGTCACATGTGCCCCTAAGGGGGCATTATTTGGGGTTTTACATACTACACAATGCTTCTACACCGGTTTAGTTAAGTTCATTTTCCATCCTTGACATTGTGGGTTATACAACAAGTGAGTTCAGACAGTCTACAAATCCCGTACACAACATATTTCACAGGACATGGTTGTCCTTAACATTCTAGGGAGTAGTTACAGGTTAGAGGATACAATGGATTTCCTCCCTACACTACTTCGGCCAGTGGCATCGGATCACCAAAAAACTAGGTAGTACAAAGATCTCTTCACACAACTTCGGGCAAGCGATTTACGGGTTGGAGAATAACGCAACTTACTCCCTACACTTCTTCAGCCAGGTGGCGTGAGATCGCCCAAAAAAACTCACAGTATAGGATATCCTTTCGCACTCTTTCTCTCATCACGATCATGTGCACATTTTCCTTTTACATTTTCATTTCCATTACATGCTTTTTATCGTATACATTCGTCTTTACATGCATTTTTTTATATATATACATGCATATTTGACTAATTTATCATCTTCTCCTTATATGTATGACTGTATGAGAAACAAGAAGTCAACAAAAACAACAAGATTAACAATGACATTTTTGGCAAAGCACACACCTTATACCAACACACACGGGTACATCACACACATTGAAAACTACACACATTTCTGCCCTAGGTTCACTCTCATCACTTTTTTCTCTTTTGCATCTTTAGTTTCCATACTCCATCATATTTTTAACTCCACGCTTTGTCTAGTCTTTCGGTGTGTTTCCTACATCACTTTACAAGGACATATATGCATCTCTATCTACTTTATGTTACCGAGCATTTTGCTCACCAACATAAAGTGGGGGAAAATTTAGACACTAAATCACACACTTTGGGTATTATTTAGTCCCCAGATATCATACTACTATTCATATGGTTTTTGAGTGAAGAAATTACTAATTAACCCCCATCTTTTGGCCATTTTACTTTGTTTTCTATCATCACTTTGTCGACCTCTCACACATACATGCCCATTTTTTTTTGTCATTTTACATCATGTTAGCCTCCCTGGGAAGCCCATATAAACCTTGGTCCCTGGTTGGGGTGCCTTGATCCTTTTCCCACTTACTTCCATCTTTTGGGAACTTTCTAGCCATTTGAGCATTCTATATTTTTAGTGGTCAACCTTTTTGGGGTTAATTACAAAATTAGAACAAGAGAACCATATAAATATAAATTTATGAGACCATAATGAGGGACCAAGCACTAGGCACTACTACCATCACCTAAGGTTGCATTCCATCTAAGGAATCTAGATTTCATTTGCATCCATCTAGCTCCATCACAAGGGACAAGGTTGGTTCATCTACATCACACATCATAGGAGGGAAGTTTATTCTATTCCATCCACCATTTTATTACATTTCTACACATAGTTATTGCTCACTAATTTCACAAAGTACAACTAGCACAAGAGCACTTAGGGCATGATTACACACACACACATAGAACTACATCGGGTCTAATATGTAGTGCAATGCTCAATTAGTAAGTCCACCATTGTGGCACCCTGAGGCGAGTATGAACCCTTCATATGCATCTTTATTTTTTAGGGGTTTGATACTTGTCTTGGGGTTTTGCAAGTCTCGTCTTCATTTCTAATTTCTAATGACATATTGCGCATTCCAACAAAGCTAGTAGGGTAGGAAGCAAACACATGCAATCACTTAAAGATACCTTAGAGGAGGTTTATAGAGATTTTTCACAAACCATGGTGCTTGTATCTCGGACTAGGGTGCTCACAGCACCCTTGTACCTATCTAAGCACCCCAACCCTTTAAGATTTCCTAGATCTGTAATTTTTTAGACTTCAACATAGTCGTTTCCTCCTCTTATGTCTATAGCCATTTCTACAACATAGTCCAACAAGCTCGTTGAATCAACTGAGTTATTTCCAACCATACTTGTTAATTAGGGTTTCAAATTTCTATTTACTTAATTTCTTGGGTCACTTTCCTTATTTAGTGTAGCTATTATCGCTAATGTACTTATTATATTAACATAAAAATATTCACATTTTAATTAATCACATTTTGTTTCATAACACACTCCTTTATTGGTTATTCACGCTCTTGACATATGGGTTATCTTTCTAACATGCTAACGAGTGCTTCATGTGTATCATTTGTTTGTAGGAATACTCGCTTCCATGGCTATTTATTATTTGTACTTTCTTGTTTTTTTGTATGTGGGCCTTGACCTTTGTTTCATGTGAAAATTTGTTTATTTTTATGTGGCCATTATGGCCTTGAGTGTCTTATGAAATCGTGAGTGATTTTTCATGTTTGAAACCCACTTTTCACGGTCTATGATTTCTTTTTATGTGATTACTTGCTTTATATATTCTATATTGTCTGCGTAGCTTACACTTGATTTCTACACGCATGCTTATTTATACTAACACATATTTCTAGCCACTGTTTGTGTGCACCTTGGTTTCTACCAAACACATTCCTTTCCCCCTGTAGGGCACAATTTACGTGTTCGGTCCTCTTTTGGGGCCACATCCTCCTATCCACGATGTCACATGCACCCTCAAAGAGGGGGGCATCATTTGGGATTTACAAACAATACCAATATAGTTCGTCTACAAGATACAGGTGTACAATCGTCATCCATGACACACGTTCAAATTACAACAAGTGGGTTCGAGCACGGTCTACGAACCCCATACACAACAAATTTAAAAAGAAGATTGTCCTTAACATTCTTGGGAGCAATTTCAAGTTGGAGGATACAATGGACTTTCATCCTTACACTACTTTGGCTAGTGGTGTCAGATCACCCAAGAAACTAGACAAAGACAAATATCTCTTCACCAATCTCGTGGAAGCGATTCTTGTTTAGAAAATAACACAACTTTCTCCCTACACTTCTTTGGCCATAGTGGCGTGAGATCACCCAAAAAACTTGCACTTCACCAACAATTATAGGATATCTCATTCGATACGCTTTTGTCTCATCATGGTTCAGGTGCATATATTCCTTTTTCATTGGCATTTTCATACCATTTTTACATGTTTATTTGCATTTTTACACATATACATGTGTATTTGACTACTTGATCGTCTTCTCTTTTGCAGTCCATCCATATGGGAAGAAAGAAGTAAAAAAACACACACATGGTGATTACATCACACACATGATACTAACCATGTAGGTACACTACACACATTGACATCTACACACACACTTCCACCTTAGGTTCACTCTCATCACTTTTACATTTTTGCATCTTTAGTCTTCACACTCCATCTTTTGTTACTCCATGCTTTGTCTAGTCATTCAAATTATTTTCTACATCACTCTACATGGATATTAGGTACACATCTCTATCTACTTTATGTTACTAAGCATTCTACTCACCAACATAAAGTGGTGGAAAATATAGTCACTAAATCACGCACTTTGAGTCAATATTTAGTCCCGGTCTCATACGAATAATCATATGGTTTTTAAGTGAAGAAAGTACTAACTAACACATGTCCTTTAGCCCTTTTAATTTTCTTTCTATCATAACTTCACGATCCTCGACCATAATTTACTAGTTTTTTTCATTATGTGTTATTTCTATTCCTGAGTAGGGTTCCCAATTAGACCGGGGCACCCTAGTCCCCTCTTGGTGCCCTGATCCTCTTTGTAATTTTCTTCCATCTTTTGGGCACTTTCTATCTGTTTGAGCTTTCCATATTTTTAGTGGTCAACCTTTTTGAGGTTAATTATAAAATTAGAACAAGAGAACCATATGCATATAATGTTACGAGACCATAATGAAGGACCAAGCACTAAACATCTATTATCACCATCTAGAGTTACATCCATCAAAGGCACCTAAAGCTACATTTACTATTGTTTCCATAGGAGGGGATTCTATTGTTACCATGAACACATTTACTAAATTCTACATCTAGTTACTTGTTTGCTACTTCACAAATTGTGACTGGAACAAGATCACCTAGGGAACGATTTGCACACACACACACACACACACACACACACACACACACACACCCACCCTAGAAATATATAGAGTGTGAAATGTAGTATAATTCTTAGATAGTAAGTCCACCATTGTGGCTACTGAGGATAGTCTGATCCCTTCATATGAATCTTTCTTTTTTAGGGTTTTGATGCTTTGTCTGGGGTTGTTTAGGTGATTCCTTATTGAAGGCCTTATAGCGACATCTGATGCAATCCATCAAATTTGGTGTGATAAGAAGAAAATATAGGAAAACATCCAGAAAGCCTTGAGAGGAGGGTTTCAGGCCACTTCCGCAGACCAGGGCATCCAGATATTAAACCAGGTGCCCACAGGTGCCCCTATCCCTTTTCAGTGCCCTAGTCTAGCTAGAGAGCTCAGATATGTAATTTCTCAAGCTTCTATATGGTTTTTTCCTCCTCTGTTCACCTTGTTTGACCGTGACACATCCCCACACCTTCATCAAATTAGCTAAGGACTTCTTAACCCTCTCTTGCATATTAGGGTTTTACATTTCTATTTACTTAGTTGTTTGAGTCATTTCCTTTATTTATTTAGTTGTTATTTACTACTTTACATAACATTAGATTACACTAGGATATTACATTTTAGTTTAATCAATATGTGACTATTATTTTATAGAAAATTGAGATAGACAATGGAATACACACATTAAGAGTATGCCTCATGAGATCTTGTATGGATTTGTTAATAAAAAGGACACGAAGTTGATTCTAAATCTATTGGCTTCCTTAATTGGGGATCGTGTAAGTACATTTAGACTAATTGGAGTAGTGATCTAGGAGATGTGATGATAAAGGGAAATCATTTTAGCATTAGAACAAGGAGATCAATTTTGGCTCAAACACAACTATTTATCAATGGATAAGGTTAGAGGACTAGCTAACACATAAACCGTAATAACTAGACAACATAAGGATGAGATAGACATTTTCAATTTACAAATAGAGGTGGATCATGCATAGAAATATGCCTAAGGTACATGGGTGAGGGATTCCTCCATATCTATATCTCTATAGGATAGTAGCTAGGATACATCTGTTTATATCGATTGTACCACCTCGTCATCCAAGGGTAAAATCAGATGCCTAAGAGATGGGATTACATTATGATGTATGGTGTACTTTATGAGAAACACTACATATATGTGTATATGAAAACATTTTGACTTAGTTGTTCATGTCTTATAATGTGCATTGTTTGATTGTATTTATGTTTGATGTTGATCTATGTTTTCATTTCTATGTTTGCACAAATGTGATGAAATATATGGATAAAAATGAATATGGAAATGATAACGTATGAGCTAAAATGAACATATAATGAAATAGATTAAAAATCTATAAATATAAAAGATGTGTTAGAAATAAGTAGGTAATGTGATACATGATAAAATCTAAGGGTAATTTTATTTTTAAAAGATATGGAAAAATGATAATAAGAAACCTAATAAAATCTAAGGAATGTTAGTGAAATTAAAATATGTGGTTATAAGAATAATAATACACCTAAAAATATAAGGAAAAAAATAAAAGAAAGTAAAAGGTTTGGAAAAGATGGTAATAAAATGTACATTTAGTACGATTAAAAATATGTGGGATCCCACAAATAAATAATGTAACCAAGATAGTAATAAACATAAAATAAAATCTAAGATAAGTCTATGAAAATAAAAGATGTGATATAAAAGAAGCATTTGAGTATGTAATTATAATTTCTTACACTTTGAATTTTATCATAAGGTAAAACACTACCATCTACCTGTTATGACCGGGGTAAATGGAGGTGGTATGGATGTAAAGGGAATGTTTATTAGGAAGTCTGAAATTAATTACAATCATAATCACAAATCTTAGAAAAAGTGAAGATATAAAAATAATAGTAGGATATAAAAAGAATAAGAGGCATGGTCAACTATTGACAATATCCATTAATGAAAATAAAGGGAGAAAACACAAAAAGAAGAGTAAGGTATCACAATGATGATGTGATATCCTTAGGGGAGATCAGATACTCTTATTAACAATAGATCTCTCTCCCAACACTCTTACGATGTGGCATGAGATCACCCAAATAACTCGCACTTGGCATGAGATCGCCCAAAAAACTCACACTTGGCATGAGATCACCCAAAAACTTTCTTGGCGTGAGATCACCCAAAAAAATTGCTCTTGGAATGATATTGCCAAAAAAATCACTCTTCTACAATAGTTCAAGACCTTTTCTATCCTTTTCACTCTTTGCAAATCAGGTGCACACTTTTCATTTACTACTTTTTACATACTTTACATACTTATGAAAAAATTTCATAAACACATATTTGACTACTTCGCTCTTATTTTCCAGATCCTTCCTTAACACGTAAAAATAAGCATCCCTACATCAAGAAAAACAATAGGTAAAACACGGTCTGACAACACCATACACTTCACCCTTAGGGTCACTTCTATTTTTTAGCTTCCACGCTTCATTTTTATCACTTCACGCTTTACATTGTCCACTCAACATGGTTTCACCATCACATTGTATATGGTTATCAGGTATGAATATCTTATTTGCTTTATGTTATCGAGCATTCACTCAACAATATAAAGTGGGGGAAAATGTAGACACAAAATCACGCACTTGGGTACTTTTCTAGGTCCATAAACACATACTTGCATTCATATGACTCCTAAGAAAGAAATGTAGTAATTTATAGATATATTTTGCCTCTTTGCTTTGTTTGTGGTTTTCTTTTTGGTCTTTTACACCCTACAACCCAGTTGATACTTTATTTCTTTATCTTTCATGACTTTGGACACCAACACCCAGTGCCCTCATCCCCTCCGGGTGCATCAACTTGTTTCTATCTTACTCACTCTTTTTGGGCCTCTTTGATATTTTGAGCATATTTTTTCTTATAGTTATGGGTCGACCTTTTAGTTGTCAATCATGAAATTCAACCAAGGGACTCATATAAATACAATTCTATATGACCAAAATAAAGGACCAAGCTATAAGAATATATTATCATCACCTAATGTTGCATCCAAAGGAATCTAAGAGCGTCAAAGACATCCATATAGCATCCATTCAAGGGACAAGGGATTACATTTTTCGTATACACTTCACAGGAAGGGGAATTTCATTTTTCCATCTACGCATCTATTGATACATCTAGCTATCACCTGCTATCACATGTATTTGCACAAGGGAATCCTAGGGAATGATTCTATCACACACTCACAATAACTACACAGAGTATGAGATGTAGTGCAACACTCAGTTGTAGGTTCACTTAGTCAGGTGATCGATGGGTTCAATTTGAATCCCCATATTACATATTTAATTTTTGGGATTTGATGTAGTTTGATGGTTTTACATGTCTTCATCTCTTTGTAGTTTACGGGAAAATTCGCCGATCATCCAATGATGTACATGTGACCAAAAGAAACTATTAGCGACCACCTCATGACACAAGAAAAACCATATGCTTTGGGCCCTTTCACTCACACAGGTGCCCAACAAAGGTCTCTAGTACCCAGTGCCTTAGTCACGATATATCCGGTAGCTCCAAAATTTACTATGCCCAATTGGGACAATATGACCTTCATGTTTATCTTTTTTCTAGTCTCGCAGATCCCAGACATTAGGCATAAACCAACTAAGTCCTTCACACACTCTCTCTTGAACTTATGGTTTCATATTTATCTAGCTTATTTTTTTGTGTCAAATCTATATTTTTTTGTGTATTTATCACACGTGACTTTGCAATTAGGGTTTATACAAAAATATATTTTTGTTAAATCATTTGGTGAACCCGACGATGTACACACCGATGATTCCGATGATGAGGTTGATGTCATCGAGCTTAATGATGACACATTACACAAGCTCAAATTTACTCCTATAGAGATTGATGAGTCATAATTCAATGATAATTTTGTTTTTATTAGCCCTGATGAATATCAATTCAAGAAACATCCTCCTTCCACTAATGCTATGATACTTTTTCAAAGTTATATCCATACATTGGACATCATATCACCAACTTCATCTCCCTCCACCTTGACATTACCTCCTTTCACATGTACTTTTTTTTATAAATAACTCTTATTGACATCATATTCCTTTTGATCCCACTTACTTGACACTATTTTCACACATAATGGCTTGGATCGATTGGATTAACCTTGAATAATATCCTCCCTCTACCTCATTATCCTCACCTCTATCATGAATATGATCGTATTTATTGTTCTTATGGCCTCTTCCATCTATCAAGTATTTGTTACATGCTTCTCACACTTCTCCACTTACACTTGGGCAGTCTTGGATTGACTACATTGGTGGCACTTTAGGTACTAATCATATTGATATCAAATTTCCCATGCCTTTCGGTCATGTATCTATTTGCAATGATTCATTTCTCGGCTATACACAAAATATTACTTGTTGATATGCACATGGATGTCCACTAATACCTTCACCGATGAAGAATACACGATATGCATGTAAAATCTATGCCACAATGGCTATTTACATGACCAACCCCATACTATTGCTTACCAAGTCTCTGAAACTTCTCCGTTTGGATTCAACCATAACAATGATGATATCTTAGACAATGTTACTTGATTCTTTTTGAAATCATATACTTAGGGGCATCACACTCATTCTCCCCCTCCTAGTGTTATCAGATGTCTCTCATTAATCCTCTTACGTTATGTACTTATACAGATGAAAATCTACATGCGATCTTCACCTGCACTTGACTCCCTGAGGTCATGCCAAGGTAGCCAATGTGGAAATATGGATGGATAACTATAGGAGAATCAATGAATAAGATTTGGTAGTGTGAATTCCTAGTAGTTGAATCAGAAAAGGGGATATTTAGTGGCTATGAATGGGTAGCGTAAATTCGCTATGGCTTGATTGAGGTTAAGTGTCAAACTACATTGAAGTGTCCATTTTAGTTAAAATGAAACTAACAACCTAATATCTTGATGAATAGGAAACTAATTAAACAAATCAATCTGAATGAATTATTATAAACATAGACAACAATTTTAAACAATTAAACTACTTCTACACTAAAACTAAACAAGTAAATAATCCGTGTAGTTATTCACCCGTCTTTGAGGGTATCTAGTCTATTCTAAATAAATGAAAGCTTCACTTTAAATTATGGATGAAAATATAAATTCTACTTTTCCTTAAAAGCAGGGGAAGAAACTAGATATTCTCATAAGCTTTTCTTCCCTGTGACTTCCCCGACAATAGTAAAGAAGAATTCATTTGAGGAATTCCTATTTGAATTGATTTACTGTAACTATTGAATGATTAAAATAATGGAAATGCTTATTTTCTACTCTATTTGATAATGTGCATATGATTTAGAAATGAAAAATTTGAAGAAATGAAGGAAAATAAATAGCACCTCTAACTCCGAAATATGAAAATGTGGCAATCCGGTTGTGTGGTACTTGGTCCCCTCAATTTATATTTTTAGTCTCTCATGTCCACATGAGTCCATAGGTTGGGAATGCAAAGTGACAACAATAGAGGGAAAGCACTAGAGTAATGACAACTTGAATTGGAAATATGGAACAATGCAAGTGGAAGAAAGATAACATAATGGAACTGAGATTGGCTATGTAGTTTCCAGCAAGAAATAAGGTAACTTAGCAATTACAAGAATACTCAAAATGATCTCTGGCCATTTTCTTGAAAACAAGCGATCAATTTATAGAAGGTTGGTTGGGAAATGGTTCAAGCCATTTGGCAGCCAAAGGGTGCCACATTAATAGTGAAGAGGGATTTTGAACTATCAATCATAATCAATCACAAATTAGAAGTGAAGAAGAGAATGCCACAAGGCAGCCAAGCTTGAAATCAGCCAAAATGGGTAAGAAACATGTGTGCAAAGTGAAGTTAAGTGAAACAACATGTGTCTAAAGTCACATTGGAACATTCTAGAAAATGCGCACAGGACCGCCACCCTCCGCAAAGAGGTGATTACAAGACCGCCGCCGCCTACTTAGGGCGATGGTTATAAAACCACCACCTTGCTGGGTGGTGGTTACAAAACTACCACCTAGGTAGCATGGCGTTTTGACACTAAAGGTCAAAACATGGCTAAAAAGAAGTAGGAAGCTAAGAAAAAGCATGTAAAGGCTAACTAAGGCATACTAGGCTACAAATATAAGCTGCAAGTAGGTTTAGGAGCTCAAAACCTTTTGAAAAGATATGAATCATCATTAGGGACCTTTTGTAACCATTTTTTGACAATGTAGCACGTGAAAAATTGGGTGCATACATATTTCCCCCTCAGAGAAGCATTTTAGCCATGAAGAGGCATAAAATGTAGAGTCCGAGTATGGCATTCCCGAAATGGGGAGTTAGAAGCTATACCTGACATGCTCGTGTGTTGAAATGTCATCGTCTAAGATCCCGCTACTTACAAGATGAAAGGAGAACTCAAGTGTAGATAGATAAAATATCAAAAAATAAATGCTAAATCAAAACGACAAGAGAACTTACCATTTGTGTGGGGGTAGGAATATACCTGCACCAACGCTCTAGCCCTGTGGTCACATACACTTAAAATAAGGTTAAAACACAATATATATATATATATATATATATATATATATATATCAAAACAATTCATTTTCTAATTCATTTACACATATCCTATTGGCAATTTTTGAGCTTTGGGCCCATGGTGACCATTTCGAATGAGAGTGTATTCAAAGTGACCACTATAACGAGGCGATCATGGCTTCAAGACTAAGAAACCAAATGACATAGAACAAGGTTAGTGTTTCTCAGTTCTTTGTTTTGAAACCTAAAATGTAAAATATTGAAAATCTAAGCCTAGGGGAAGATTTTCAAAATTTCTTGTATTAAAATGGTCGCTATGGGGGATGCATAGGGTTTGTCTTTTATTTTTTTGAAAACAAGCTATTTTTGCATTTTTTGAATTTTTAGGGCTAAAGGGATGGCTTGATGATTTGATAGGACCGTCGCCTCTGCGCATGGTGGCGATTATAAGATCACTTTCCCTATTAGGGATGTGGTTAAAAATATATTCTCTAGTAAGGGCGGCACAAAATCTCCACTTTGCACAGGGCGGTGGTTTTTTCATTTTAGGGACAACGAGTAGATTTGACATGTCTAGACTAATTTTTTTGGGTTTTGTAATGTTTTTGATGAGCTTGCCTATGTTATTGACTCACTCTTTTTTTTTTTATGAATATAGAATGAGGATTATGTCCATTAGAGCTGAGAGAGAGAGAGTGTGACTAGCTACGAGCTACACTTGACCGATTGACAAAGCCAAGATAAACATACTTTACCAAGCAGGATTTGAAAGATCACACGGTTGCCACACATTACACCTCCTAGTCGATTATGTCCGATCTCTTCTCTTATTGAGATGTGAATCGAACACTTTCTAGTTTCTAGGATTTATAGGAGAGTGGACCTTCATTCTCAAGGATGTATAAAGGATACTCAACATTCCTATACTTGGGAGACGCTTGACCCTTAAGACAAAAGGATCTATAGCTAGGGCTAGGCATTAGGCCACTTACAAGGGAGATGGTGGGGTGTCACCAGGAACCAAACATGATATGAGGCTCCTTTTTATATCTACTTCTCCTATTCCTACACTCCAGAAGGCCATCATAGGTATTTTGGCTTCGCGATTGATAGTGGATAAGGGTGGGGATAAGTTATTGTACTGTTGGGCCCTGATTTTGATGCAGATTGAGTAGCATGGACAAAATTACGCGTGGGGGCAGAAATTTTGGGCACCACATACCATTATTTATACCGGGTGGTGAGATTATAGGGATAGTAACTTAGCCATCCCACACTTGTGATGAGTTGGGTATATAAGAGGATCATCCCCTATTAGAGGGGAGTAGGAGTACAGGATCCAAGGGACATCAGGGCCGCAAGATGGACCGATATGTAATTGCTTAGGGTGCCACATCAACCATTGGCTACCTTTACTACATATGATATCATTGCTACACCCTAATAGGATATGGCAGGAGTATGGGGACATGATGGGACCACAGTGGTTCTTGTTTCACCACCGCCGTTAGTTGACATATTAGGGAAGGTGGAGACTCATCCATTTGATAGAGTTCCCTAGTAGTTTGGATTACCATACGTTGATATTCTTCCTCCCGTGCCAGTTTTTTACAAGAGTATCGGGAGTCTCAAGGTGGCCCTAAAGGTGACCATGGTTGGACCATTATTACTCTAGGGGTTCCCAATGCGGTGAGATGTGTTTTCCATGCTCATCAAATATCTAGGCCCACACCACTTCTAGTAATCAAGGCTACACCCACACACAATAGGGAAGAGTAGGAGATTCCCATTGATATAGATTCTAAGACTGAGGTGGAGACTAGGGATGATACTTGATGAGGAGGGAGGTGATGAGACCCACACAGATGGGGGCGATGATGATGAGGATAATTACAATGAGTTGCATGATACTATGAGAGATCTATGGTCGAGTGAGAGGAGGTGGATGTAGAGATGGAGACATTAGTTTCAAGGAGCCACTTCCTCATGAGGGGTGGAAACGAGGAGTCTGTCATGGGACAACATGTTGCCTCGGGAGGTGGGGAGGCATAACAGTACTTGCAGCAACAACACCATCTATACTAGATGATCCTATATGGATTCTTGGAGATCTGAGTATGTGAACACCCATTTCTTGACTTTTTTAGCTAGAAATATTGTTGGGGTTAGCATACCGGTTGTACATATATTATATCAGATCTTAAGCATACATGAAAATAAAAGTGGATATTCTACTAGAAGAAATATAAAATAAGAGATATAAATCAACACCAGATTTAACATGGTTCACCCAATGTGGGCTACATCCACCAAGAAACAAGCCAATCTATTATCCAAAGCTTTGACAAGATATACAATGAATATTTACAATATTTCACACCTCTCGATGTATAGTACTTTCTTTCTCTCAAGTTGTTGCTTCATCTCCAACAATTCTCTCTCTCACTCAATTATTCTTACAATAATCAAGTTCTTCTTAATTCTTCTTAATTCTTACTTCTAAACCCTAAATTTCATGCCTATAGAGTTGTTTTTAAACTTAGGACACTTAGCCATGTAATTACAATCAATAAATCTTCTTTAATGCTAAAAATAGATCTAATTCTTGAGAGTTAATTAAAACACTCCCACATAGGTAACCAATGTCGGTTCACCCTAATCGATGCCGGTTTCTTCTTGCTTGACTGATGCCACCCAAGGTGGTGATGCCGGTTCTCCTAATCAATGTCGGTTATTGTGTTTTCTAGCAATTTTTACATTGCATGCTAAACTGAAGTAATTGAGCTCCACAACTCAACAATCTCCCACTTGGAGATTAATTACTGCACCATACTGTACAACATCATTCTTGGATCCTTCCTTAGCTTTGTTTCTTCCTCTTTAAGTCTCAAAATTGAAGACCAACAAAAGTGGAGTGTAGCTCCAACTTCTCCTTTGCTAATGGCTTCATTAGCATATCCGCAAGGTTCTCACTCATATGAATCTTTTCTAGATTCAACTGTCCATCCTCCAATACCTACCGTATGAAGTGATACCTCAATTGAATGTGTTTCATTCTTGAATGAAACACTGAGTTATTTTCCAAATGTATTACACATCTTATTTGTCATCAACAGTTTACAATCACCTTGCTCCTTTCCCAACTCTTCCATGAACCTACTCATCCATATCATTTCCTTGCTAACCTATGTAGTTGCAACATACTCTGCCTCTATAGTAGATAAAGCCACAACCTTTTGTAATATTGAAATCTAGCTAACTGCCCTCCCACCTACTGTGAAAATATATCTAGTAGTTCTCCTCCTACCATCCAGATCTCTAGCCATATCCAAATCCACATAGCCACATAATGAAATATCTAAACCTCCATAGCATAGCTACATGCTAGATATCCCTTTCAAATACCTAAGTATCCATTAGATTTATTTCCAATTCTCTTTACCTAGATTGGCCATATATCTACTCATAACTCCCACTTCCCGTGCAATGTATGGTCTGCAGTACAAACCATAGCATACACGATACTCCCAACTACTGAAGCATATGGAACTCATGTCATGCATTTGACCTCCTCATGTGATGATGGACATTGATCTTTGCTCAATTGAAGTGTCCAACCATAAGTGTACTAATGGTTTTTCATTCTACATCTTGAATCTTTCTAGCACCATGTAGATATAATCCTCCCGAGACAAATACAATTTCTTATTTTTCTGTCTCTCGTGTATTTGCATGCCAAGGATTATTTTTGTAGATCCTAAATCCTTGATAGAAAATGTTTGATCTAGCTTTCCCTTAAGCTCACTAATGTCCTGCATGCTAAATCCTACAATAAGCATATCATCCACATACAATAATAAAATAATATAGCTCATATTTTCAAGCTTCTTGAAATAAACACAATGGTAAGATTCACATCTCAAGTGACCATGCTCATGCATAAAACTATCAAACCTCATGTACCATTGCCTTAGAGCTTACTTTAGCCCATATAGGATCTTTTTCAACCTACACACTAATTTATCCTTACCCTTGACTTCATACCCAAGCGTCATTGTGATATATATATATATATCTTCATCCAAATCACCATTAAGGAAAGTTGTCTTTACATCTAGTTTCTCTAAATGCAAATCCTCTCTATGCAAATAAGCTCAATACTGATCATTGAATAGAAGTCATCTTAAAACAAGATAAAATATTTCACCAAAGTCAATACTTTCTTTCTCTGTGTAAATCCCTTTACTACAAGCATTTTCTTGTACCTTTTCGTCCACCCTCTTCTTCCTTGATCCCGTAAACCCACTTGTTCTACAATGTCCTCTTACATCTTTGGAAACTTAACCAAATCCCAAGTCTGATTTTATTCCAAGGAGTCCATCTCTTCATCCATGCCATGCTCCCACTAGACTTGGGTCTTATCATCCTACATTTCTTCTTCAAAACTTTTTGGTTCACCATTAGCAGTTAATAATAAATAAAATAGAGAAGGTGTAAATATTTATGGAGGTTTACTTACCCTTTGTGACCTTATCGGTGATCGATGCTGGTCACATGTAACCAATGTCGGTTACGCTAAACGATGCCGATTGGATCTTCAGAATCGATATCGGTTCTATCGACCAATTTGATCGGGGTAAGCGACACCGCGATTCGTGTAACCCTATTGGTATTAATTTTAAACCCAAGAGTTCATTTCAATTCAAAAAATTGTCAACCGGTTCATCCTTGGGTACCAAAATTTGATCCATGTACATTCTCTTTTCATTCCATTCAACATCACGACTCCTAATAATTTTAGAATTCTCTAAATCCCAAAAATAGAAACCAAAATCACCAGATCCGTAACCAATGAAAGTACATCTCTTGGATTTTGGATCCTATTTTTTTTCTATTTTTCTTATCAACATGTACAAAAGCTTATAAACTAAAAACTTTAAGAAAAGAAAGATCTACCTCTTTTCCGGTCCAAGATTCATCTGGTATTCCTCCATCTAGTGAACTTGAAGGCCCATGGTTAATCAAATAAACCAATGTATCAACTGCTTCGTGCAAAAACTGCAAGGGAAATCCAGAATGTATCCTCATACTTCTAGCACATTCCATGATTGTCCTATTCATTCTTTCTGTAACACCATTCTCATGTGGTGTTCTTGGAACCATTATTTCTCTACGTATCCCATTCATTGAACAATAATCATTGAAATCCTTGCTACAATATTCACCACCATTTTCAGATCTAAGGCACTTTAACTTTGAATTTGATTCATTCTCAACAAGGGCTTTCCATCTTTTAAAAGTCTCAAAAACATCAGATTTACATTTAATACAATAAACCCATACCTTTATTGTAGCATCATCAATGAAAGTAACATAATACTGGGATCCTCCATGAGAAGCTACCTGAGCTAGTCCCCACACATCTGAGTGTACAAGATCCAATTTCTGCTCCTTCTTAGTTGCCCCAAATTTGAGAAATCTCACTCTCTTTTTCTTTCCAAAGACACAATGCTCACAAAAATCAAGATCTAAATATTTCAAATATGATAACTTACCCTTAGCCTTTAATATTTGCATTCCCTTTTTACTCATATGGTCCAACCAGTTATGCCACATGTATGCATCTAAATCCGAAGTTGATAATGTAGAAAAGGAATCAAGAATACAGGTAGATAAATATAAAGTTCCTACCTTCTTACCTCTTTCTACAACAAGAGCACCCTTGGTGAATTTCCAAGAGTCTCTGTAAAAGTAACCATGAAACTAGATTCACCTAGTTGCCCTATAGAAATAAGATTCCTCCTGAGGCTTGGCATGTGCCTCACATCTTTCAATACCCATGTATTTCCATTCTCGTAATTTTAGATGAACCTCCCCTTTACCAGTAATATTGCAAGGTTCATCATCACCCAAATAAACATGCCAAAAATTTCTCTAGACATAATTTCTGAAATAACCCTTATTAGGGGTTATATGGAAAGAAGCTCCTGAATCTAAAACCCATGATTCAATTATATTATCTAAAGAAATAATAAGAGCATCTTGCATTACCTTTGATACAACAATATTTTCTTCTTTACCTTTATCTGGTTGTTGGTTCTCTTTGTCCTTTGACCAACAATCTTTATTTGCATGTCCTTTCTTTCCACATTTCCAAAAATTAATTCCCTTACTTCTAGATTTAGATCTGCTATCCCTTGACTTTTATTTCCCATTACTCTTACTCTTGGATCTCTCCTTATTCCTACCCCTGCTTTCTACATTCAAAGCATTCTCGAGATGATTATTCCTCTCAGTAATCTTCCGTGAATTTCTTCATTCAATGTTATACTAACCACATCATCAAAATTCAAAATATTATTAGCAGATGTTGTATTACTAACAACCATTACCAAGTTATCCAAACTATCAGGAAAATAACATAAGAATAAAAGTGCTTTTACTTCATCATTAAATGGTATAGCAATCGATTTTAATCGATTTATAATAGATTAGAAATCATTAAAATGAATAGATGCAGATCCACCTTTATGCATATTAGAACTAAATAGTTTCTTCATCAAATAAACTTTATTTGAAGCGCTAGGTTTTTCATATAATTCAGCAAGAGATTTCATTAACTCTATCGTAGAAGTCATTCTGTAATATTGGAAGCCATGGATGTTGCCAAGATCAATCTTATAAATCCTAAATTATTTTTTTCAAGAATCTTCCATTATTCATCAGTTATCTTTGTAGGTCTAGACTTCTCATCCAATGGTAAATAAAAATATTTTTGATACAAATAATCCTCAATCTGTATCTTCCATAATTGATCATTTCGCCATCAAACTTCTCTAATTTGTATTTGTTTTCTTCTACCATTATTGTAGCTCCCACTCAATCGAAAACCCTATGTGAGTAAATTTTTCAACACACAAAACCCTCAAAAAAAGCTCTGATACTAGTTGTTGGGGTTAACATACTAGTTGTACAGATAATATATCATATCTAAGCATACATGCAAATAAAGTGGATACTTTGTACTAGAATAAATATATAAAACAAGAGATATAAGTTAACACCAGATTTAACATGGTTCACCCAAAGTGTGGGCTATGTCCACCAAGAAACAAGCCAATCTATTATCCAAAGCTTTAACAAGATATACAATGTTCCACACCTCTCGGATGTACAATACTTTCTTTCTCTCAACCTTTTGCTTCATCTCCAAGAATTCTCTCTCACTCAATTATTCACACAATAATCAAGTTCTTATTAATTCTTACTTCTAAACCCTAGCTTTCATGCCTATATAGTTGGTTTTAAACTTAGGGCGATTAGCCATGTAATTATAATCAATAGATCAGCTTTATTGCTAAAAATAGATATAATTCTTGAGAGTTAATTAAAACACTCTGCATGATGTGTAATCGATGTCGGTTCGCCCTAACCGTTGCCGCTTCCTCCTTGCACGTCGATGTCAATCTTGGGTGATTGATGTCGGTCCCCTAACCAATGTTAGTTCTTGTGTTTTCCAAAGAAGCTTTACATTGCGTGCTAAACTCGAAGTAATTGAGCTTCACAACTCCATAAATATTAGTCACTACACTTTGTATTTCTTTTTTTTTGGTTTTTTTATGGTTTTCTAACTCGCCGCTTTTTCTTTATTTTGAGAAAATGCTCAAGGCCGGTGAGATCTTATTCATTGAGTCTACATGGATATCTTATTGATAGCTTTGGGGAAGACCCGAGTAGAGTTGAATGAGGACATAGGACGACCGATATGGACTGATAGACACACTAACATGTTCACGCCTATTTGGAGAGTGATGAAGATCATGGCTACTTAGAACACACAAATCACCGCTTATGAGATGATGGAGAGATGGATGAGGTAGATCCATTCACGTAGTGAGACCATGTCTAGTGTTTAAACTCACAACCATTCCCACCACTCAGTGTATTCATGATGCCGGATCCGTAGTAGGAGTCCTAGAAACAGTCGTACACCATCACAAGGATCCCATATGGATGGATAGGCCATTGAGCCTTTATTGCTTTGTTTCCATTTTTTGAGACACATATATGAATTTTTCTCGGGCTCATTTTGAGCATTTTGACCAAGCGTAGTACATGATGTAGTTGTACATAAACTAGATTTATTATGATATATATACATATACCTCTTTTTGGTTCGGCTATCCTTTGCATTAGAGTTGACTTGTTTTGTGGTTTGCTTCACATGTGTACTCTAGATGTTTAGAACTTACAATTTTTATGCTTTTTAAAATTATGTCTTGGATGATGAACGTTAATGAATGATTTATTTTTGTTGTTTTATAATGCTGATATGAGATGATTATGCAGACACATTGTAATGCTAAACTTTAGCTTTTCAAGTAATGTTTAGTACTTCTTTTTGTATTGGCAATGTGTGATGAATAATGACATGATAATAAAATGAACTCACTCCACTCCTAACCCCACGCAACCAAGTAAGATGTGAGGGATCAACACCGAGAGCCAGGAGGAATGTGAATTGTATGGTTTTTGATAGAGACAGAAATGGTGAGAGAAAGACAAGATTTTGACATAAACCCAATTAGGAACCTACAACCTAACTCTGCATATAGTTTACTACACAACCTAGAATGTGATTTCTTGCAATTTTATCTAGACTTAGATCCATAGATGGCCTCTTGATTGACATAATCTAGTTTTAAGTTTTGACTCTCTTTTATAACATGCACATATAATTTACTTTTCTTGGGATTTTGAGATTTTCAAAGAACTTTTATTGAATGAAATTAACTTATTGATTTATTTTCAAAGCCCCCTACACCTTGCCCCATGCTACTAGTAGGAATCACAAGCTCATCACCTTGGACAAGGCATAGGTAAGTAAGGGCACTTCCCTCCTTTCCCAACCTCACGCCACTTGTAAGAGGTGTGGGCTCAACATTGAAGGTTGGTGGGGAAAATAAGTGTGTAAATGAAAATTTTGATTGATTTTGGTTTGAGATATATATACTTTTTATTTTTATTTTGAACTTTAATTTGTGATTTTGGGAAGGAAATATTGCCCCTAGCCTCAACCCCACGTAACCAATAAGATGTGAGGGCTCAACACCGAAGGTTGAGATAGGCAAACAAACGTCCAGGTGAAAATGTTTAGAATGTTTTTGCTACCAAAGAGGTTTTTCTGGGGAAAGATATGACATCATGAAGCTTCTAGAATTGAGTATGGGAAAAGATAACTATGCTAGAAGAAATCTATAGGATGAAGCAAGTATGTAGGACTTGGTAAGATTAATGTCAAAATTCCATCTTATCTTGTTGAACTAATGAAACGATAAGAAATGTTGATGTGTATTTGAAGATATATGATTTGAATAATTGTCAATGTTTTGTAGAAGTTTTTGAGAGTTACTTGAAAATAATCTCCTTGATTGCATATTTCACAGAATTAGCTAAGCGATGATAATGCGCGTTATGTACATATATAAATGTTGATAGACTACATGCTGAAATGTCTAAGGTGAAGAGAGTTGAAGGATGTCAAAATCCTCACCCCCAGGAGTACATAGTGAAGAAACATGGTTTTTGAAATTTCCATTCTCTTAACAAGGACTTAATATCTGGGGTTTAGGCGTACAACGCTTACCCATGATTGTGTATGTATGTTTATCCAATTTTTCTATTTGAAGGAGATATTTGAGAACCTCTCTATCGTTTTATTGACATATCATGTTTAGCTGAGCATGAATGCGCTGCTCAATTTCATATTTTACGTGAAGCATAGTGATTTCATGTGTCTTATGTGGATATGCCGTACTTGGTGTTTGATACTTTCATATCAAGACTAAGGTTTGGGATAGAAGAATCCCTAGAGATGGATTTGATGGGTATCATTTCATTTTTAAATCCCTCTTCTTTTATTATTTCAATCATGTTTACATTTAGACCAAAATCATCAGTATGAAGAGAGGTTGTGCCAAGGAGGCTACCCATTCCTTGTAGTTCAAATGGGAGGAATATTAACACACTACCTTTTGTCTAATAGTTTCATGATTTCTATTGTGGTTTTTGTGGACACCATTTCCATGAATACCGATTTACCCTTATCTTCCTTTGCTACCTTGAATGTTTTTGAGTCATCAACCTTAGCCTTTGGAATGCTCGGGGTGGTCATTACGTTTTTGTTGATGGAGGCGGTTTGTTTAATTGGTTCATGGGGAGCTCATATTTTGAATGGAATCCTATTTTCTTCTTGAGGTTCTCTAAGTGTATATCGAAGGGCTTAGGATCCCCTTGGGTGATGAAGACTTTTCCCAAATGGAGGAATCTAACTTCTTGGAACAAGGTAGAAGGAATAGCCTTCATTCAATGAATCCAAGGTCTCCCAAGGATCATGTTATAATTTGTTTCCCTGTCAATGATGTAAAACTATGTTAAGATGGTTTTGGACCAAGGGTGACAAGAAGAACTATGGTTTTGATCGAAGTAGCCTTAATATTTTCATACCCTCACAATGTGTTTCTTGTAGAGGAGAAATTAGTCTCTCCATATCCTAACTTCTGCAAGAAAGAGAAGGGAACCATATTTACAACAACCCCATCATCGATCATGGCTCTCTTAATGCAATTTTTGTAAACCTAGACCTATAAATATAAGGCAAGATCGCCTCTTCGGGCTATTTCAGCGTCAGATGGCATCTTGTCTATATCGAAAAACCCAGTATCCCTATCACTCTGTCTCGGAGGATGTATGTCAAAGTCAATATGATTTATTTGAGCACTAGGAGGTGGCGTAACATGGATTAGATGACCAAGACCTAGTGCATCAAGAAATTTAGAATGATGCACAGGGGAATTCTTCAACAAATCTAGGAATGAGATGTGAGAGAAGGTCTTGTTAATGTCGGATATTAAATCATTGTGATGGATGTTTTACACTCCGTGATCAAAGTGAACAAGGATTCTTTTCTTCAGTAAGTAATCCTACAAATAAAAAAAACTTAAACAAGATAGAGTTAGTAAAATAAGTGGGAAGGTTGTCGGAAAATCCTAGTCCCAGAAGTTTGAAAGACTTTATTTAAAAGATATAACCCCGCTTATGAAACAATTAAGTTTTATTAATGATAATGTTGCAGTATAATGTGATAAAGTGGAAAATATGACCAGATGATGTCACTTATTTAGATGGTTACATACATAATAAAATGATAGCAAGCCTAGAACCAAAGGTCAGATTCTCGATTAGTATACAAGTTTTCAAAAAAAATTGATCCTATGGAACCAACTAGGTCCTCCTCCTTAGTGAAATAGGATTTGGGTTCAGAGATATAATCCTCTACAAAGAAGTCAGATACTTCTTCCTGAGTATCGTAGAGGTGTGCAAGAGTGGTGTCGGTGTCGGGGATGTTGATATGGTTTCAGTCTCAAACTTGGATGTGGTGTGGTAGTCCTCTATATGTCTAAGCTAGCTTCATAGTTATATTCAAACTATGCGAGGTCATCTTGGATTCTTTGAACCTCATAGTATGCATTCCAAAACTCCTAATTTTCTTCATGGATGTGCTAAGTTGATGTAAAAATTTCCTCCAGATGATCAAAGGGTGCAGCCTGAATGACACAAAGTTCTAAGTCATGAAGTAAATCATATTACTCCCAGTATAAAGGATGGTGGATAATGGGTAATGAGTCAATTCTGGTAATAGGATAGTTGTCACCTCCTAAGGCCATTGACATCACCATGTTGGGAAACATGTTAGAAAATAACAAAAAATGGTTAGGTAGATTATAAGAAAGATGTGACAGAAAAATGTTGAGCAAGAATCGCCAACGATTAGGCCAATCGCATGTGATTATTGTAAATTTTAGCAAACTACAGAAATAGAGATTAAAACTCAATTAAACTATGATTTTAATGGATTTTCAAAGCATAAATGACATGATGATTAGAACATAAACAATATTACCTACTAATGGAGACAAGAAACTGATGAAAAAAATGATTACCTTGTGTGAATGATCAAATTGGGTGGTGAATAGATGAGGATGGTTTGACGATGGCAATAAATGATACGATGATGAATTGATTTTTTGATGCAACGTAAAAAATGGATTTTTTTGAAGACGATTGATCTATGAAATGGGAGAAGAACACAATTTTCCTACAAAATATGAAAATCCCCCCAAAGAGGGTAGGAAATAAACTTATATAGATCGTCGACAATGGGGATAATTTCGGTGATTTTGGGAAATCCGAGTTAGGTGATCAAATGGAGTGATTTTCCTTCTATTTTGAACTTTATTTTGGAGGATTTCAAAGGAGGTTAGGATGTGAAGTGGGAGACTCAAACTAAGACTAAGTTGGTTAGGATGAGGATAGGGGTCATTTTAGAAAGTTGTTTAGTTATAACTAGTTAAGTGTGGAGAGGTGGTTAGGGATAGGTTAGAGGTAGTTGAGTGATATTTATAGAAGGTTTCTAAACTAGCTAGTTATAACTAGTGAAGGTGTCTGAGTTAGCATGGTGAGGTGTGAGGGTATATTTATTAATTTAATTTAATTAATTAATTAATTAGACCTAGGGATGTGGTGGTGTAAACATTAGATTAATTTAATTAAAGGGGACCAAAGGGTGAACTTAATGTCATGGAGTATCAGTGGGTTTGTTTTGATCATGAATAGGTTTAGGGAAAGTGATAATGAGGGAGTGTATAATTTTGGTGTCTACATTTTCCCCTTTTTTCTGATGATTTTTGGAAAATCGTTAGACAAAAACGATGAGAAGGTTGTGTTGGTATGGGTGATTCAACTATAACACAATATAGTGAACACTAATGTGTTTTGTTTCAAAAGGATTCCCTAGTTGAAGGGAGTACAACAGTGGGGTACTAGAGAATCAATTGACAAGGTGGCCAAAGGGCTTGACACTGTGGATGTATGATTCTTACTAGGTAAAATTGACGAATGGGAAACCAAGTGATGGGGGCCAAAGGGCTCATCTCCCATAGACAAAATGGTAAATCTTGATATTTGACTATGTTGGTTTGGTCAAATATTTTGAGGGCTAAGACCTTTTGAAAACATGGCACACTTGTGCAAGGGGTGAAAATGACATGGTTTTTTAGGTAATGTAGGAAAAAGGCCCAAAAACAACAAATCGTCGGTGATTAGGAAAATTGATTATTGGTGATTAGTGCAATCACCGATGATTGCATTGTGTGAAAAAGGGGTTATAAATAACCCAAAGGTTTTGTTTTTTACCATTCAACTTGACTGTTTGGTGAAAGTGACTTTTTCAGAGTGACCTATGAGTGTGGAAAATGTTTTTGAAGAAAAAAAAGTTGGAAAACATCTTCGAGCTGAAAATGCAAGCGAGTGTTAGTTGAGGTAAGTTCCCAACCCAATTTTTTTTTCTTTTTTGATTTGTTTGTGATTTTAGGGTGTTTGATGTCAAATTAGGCACATGGATGCCCTAGTTTGAATTTATAGAATCATTGGTGATTCCTCCAATCACTAGTGATTGAGGTGAATCACCAATGATTCACCTATGATCAAAATAGTTCACATTTTGAATGGAAAGTTATGTTTTTAATAAATATTTTTGAATTTTTTGGATCATTTATGGTTGCATGATGTGTGCTTACATGTTGGGATTTATTTTATAATGATTTTTTAAGAAATTTTTGTTTTGATTTCTTTTTGGGAACAAATGTTGTTTTTTTCATACTAGTGTGATGGTATTGATGTGGGTTTTGTGTGTTTGTGTTTTAGGTGGACATGTAATTAATTGACCAGACCACATACCTTTGATGTTAGATGAGGTGTGGGAGGATTTATCTGATGAGGATTAGGAGCATTTGGAGGTAGTGGGGTTTGGTGGTATGATATTTTATAGGTGGGTCCATAGATGTCGTAGTTTGATATTGGCATTATTAGAGAGGTGGAATCCTTCCACCAATACTTTCTAGCTTCCTATAGGGGAGATGACCATTACCTGGAGGATGTTCATGGATTACTAGACTACCAATCGGGGACAAGATATTTATTATATCATGAGAGGAGGAGAGGGAAGATACTATGTAGAGGTTATATGGAGGAGAGGCTTGGGATGTGAGATACTCATCAGGAGCCTTTGATTACTAGGCTTTATATGAGCCTTGGGAGAGATGGTTGTTGTCCAATGACCATGATGATGTTAGGGATTTCATGTTTTACATTGTTGGATTCAAGAGGTGGGTGCTTCCCTTGGATGATGACTAGTGTAGTTGCAAGAGATGATGGAGCACCACACATATTTTTGAGTGGGCTCCTACTTTGTTAGCTCAAGACATTAGAGAGTTATGGGCTTGGACTACCCACAATCATTATGGGATTGATGTTGGATTTTTATTATAGTGTTGGGCACATGAGCACATTGTTATTTCTCATCCATTGGGAGTGCCATGTGACATTGAGGTGAGACACCCTAGTTTCATGAGATGGAGTAGAGTCTTGGTTGAGTGAGGAAGGCCAAGGGGCCTATTTATTATAGGATTTGATATCAGGGCTATAGGTGGGTGATGTAGTGTGGAGACCATATCTAGATTTTCATGATTGGCCGAGTTCCCTCAAGACTTATTGAGTTTACAACAGGACATTTGGATTTAGGGTCATCAAGATGGGGAGGATGAGTTGTTATGCTTCATCCGAGTCAAGAGGTATTTTTTGGTTAGTTCAGGTATACCGAGGATCTAGTATACAATACAGATGGGAGGATGGGGACACGAGACCCCATAGGCTGTAGTAGTGAGGCCACAGTCATCGATGAGCAAGTTCGTGGGTCATGGGTCATGATGAGGATGGGAAGATGGTTCCGATTGATGATGTGGGGGTGACTCCATAATTTTTGCATGGTGGGCCCGATCATCTTTGAGGACCTTTGAGAGGATAGGGTAGAAGAGAGAGGGTTGCACAGATAGTTAGAGAGTGTGTTGCTCGGGTGGAAGGAGGAACACAGGAGCTAGAGTGAGGAGAGAGGTGAGGGTGATGATTTTGTAGTTGTAGTTGTTGTAGTAGTGATGACGAGAAGGAATGTAGAGAGAAGAGAGATACCACTCGAGAGAGAGAGTGTGATGATCTAGTGGGAGTTTGTGATACTCTTATTAGAGAGGGATGGTGATGATTATTTAGCATGATGGTCTATAGAGCACAACTTTGTATAGTCTCTTTGATAGATAGAGACAAGTAAAGGGACAAGGGACATTGAGGAAGGCATTGGGGATTACAGGCCTTCCATTTTTGGCATCGCAGAGTTATCGGCGATGGCTTGATAGAGGGGGCATCACAACACCTACTCTCTAACATGATTTTAGTGTTACATTATGAGGCCATACGAGAGAGAGGGATTATTATGTGGACATGATCATCAAGAACTATCCAGGTGCTACTTTATATGTTGATCATGTACTTCCAAAGGGGGGTGGCACACGGCAGCAGTGAAAGGCCTAGGCCTGAGTGCATGAAAGAGTGTGGGTCAACCACCTAGGAGGCCGAGAGAGTGGAGGGTGGAGTTGGTGGTGAGGATGAGGTGACGGGTGCCATAGGGATGGTGGGGATACTAGTGTGGCGGGAGGCACTCCTACTCTAGAGGAGAGGGTGGTGCTAGTATGATGCTGGGAGATGTGGACTTTACCACATGATTTGTATATGATGTTATAGGCTCATTGAAGCCCATTTTGATATATTGATTATTCAGACATTTTGATGTATTTTGATATATATATATATATATATATATGTGATGATGATGGTTTATGATTTTTTTTTGTTTTTTCATGTATATGTTGTATGTGTTGATATTTTAGATGGATCTAGAATGTTTTGATTTATGATGTTTAATTGATTTTAGATTGATTTTAAAATGTGACCAATCACAATATGTTAAATCAAGAAATGTAACTAAATTAAATGAAGTAAAAGTGGAAATAACGCCCACAATAAAATTTGATATGTATACACAATGGGTTTAAGATAACACTTGCACTTGTAGCCTTTCAAAATGTTAAATAAAATTATCAATGGGTAGTTATGCAAATTATGATGGAAATGGGAGTTAAACAACTATTTTTATTATAATGAAAAAAGGGATTTGTGTGTGTATGGCACAATATGGGGAAAAGGTTCTCCTTTTTAATAGATTTTATAAGAATTGATGCCCCAACTTTTATATATTTGAAGAAAGAAAATTGATCAATGTGGGAATCTTGCTATGATGGGAAAGATGATGATATGGGAAGATTTCTGGATGCTTATTATTTTGATGTATTTTGATCAATCATAGGAAGCCTTTTAAATGAGTAGCCATCCTTCGAGGATATGGTCTAATTTTTTTATTTTTTGAATGAATGGTCATCCTTTGAGGGATCGGTCCATGATTTTGATGGGTATTTTCCTTTGAGCAGCAATCTACTTTTTGATATTTTGGATAATTTTATTTTGTGAATAGTTTTCCTTGAGGGATCAGTCTATTATGATAACGAGATATTTGATAAGATAAGCATCCAAATGAATTTTTACATATATTGTTGAGCTGAGGGAAAAAACCCAAAAAAATTTTTTGAGGAGGGGATAATGTGCATTTGACATTCTATACACACATGCCCCATGTCATGATGTTGGTAGATGGGTAGAGTGATTTTAAGGAACTTTGTGTAAAGGAAGATGTTATTTATAATGGAATGATAATATTTGATAAAACTTCGTCATGATAATCAATCATTTAACAATAGAAAGGCCAAAAGTGTGAAAAGCATTTAAGGGTTACCTTAGGTTCCCCATCAAGAGAAGTGAGATGATATGCTCCTGACCCATATTTGTGTGTGATAACATAAGGACCAATCAATTGGGGGAAAACTTTCCACATTTACTCCATTCTAATGTAGTAACATTTTGATTTTCTTTAAGTACAAGATCACCGATTTTAAAGTCATGTTCTTTGACATGTTTTTTATATGCTCTGCTAATGCTAATACGTTGTTGATAAAATTGATGATGTTCAAGAGCTATTAGATGCTTCTCATCTAACAATTCTAGTTGTGCTAGGTGATTCTGGTGATATTCTTCATTCGGGGATGAAATATTTGAGAGATACACAAAGTGATGGAATTTAATTTCAAGGGGTACAATGGCTTCAAGAGCCATAGACAAGTGAGTATGTAGGCATAGGGCATAGTGCCAGTAGGTGTGTGGATGCTAGTTGATAAGCCCAAAGAGTGAACAAGATTTGGATATGCCAATTCTTGCCTACATCATTTACTATTTTCATGAGGATTTTGTTGAGTGTTTTGTTAGAGGCCTCAACTTGTCCATTTTCTTGAGGATAGTATGGTGATGAAAAGCTAAGTTTGATGTTGAATGTATCACAAATTTTTAACTTCCTTATTTTGAAGGATTTTCCATTATCTATGATGAGCTTATGTGGGATGCCAAAATGACATATGATGTTTTGATATATGAAGTTGATGATGGGTCTAGATTTTTTGAGGTTAAAGGAATAACTTCAACCCATTTAGTAAAGTATTCAATTACGGTGATGATTGAATGATGTTGTTGGGATGATTTTGGATTGATTGAGCCAATGAGGTCTAACCCCCATTGAGAGAAAGGCCATAAGTCCTGAGCAGGTTATAGCACTTGACTAGGGATGTGAATGAGATCATGGAATGGAGTTGGACATTTAACACATTTCTTTACATATGCACAACAATATTTGGTGATAGTAGGCCAAGTAATACCCTAGCCGTATGATGTGTTTAGTAATGGAATTACCACTAAAGTGACCACCACAGATGCCATCATGAACCTCTTTGATTTGTTGGTTGATTTCATGTGATTTAAGACATCACGTAATAAAATACCATCAAAACTATGTTTGTAAAGGATACCTCCTATGATAAAAAAGTGAGTGACACATTGAAGAAATGATCATTTAGTACCTTGTGATAAATTTGGTGGGAGTTTGGATTCAAGTGAGATAATCATATATTTGAGTGTACCATAGATCCGATGGATTTTCATCAATGATGTTGATGGAAGGTAGCTCATTTTGATGTGAAGGATGATCCAAGCGTTGAATAACTATAGACATCTTGGTTTTATCTTTTGATTTTTCTATTTCAAAGGGAACAAGGGATCGAGGGAAGCCATAGTGTCAAACCTATTAGAAGATCGTGGAATGGCTTGAATAGTGTAATGATCAAATGTGCCAAGGAGAAAATTGACAACAACTTTATATTTTTGAAGTACTTCATTTTTACACTAGTATTCTCCTTGACCGACTAATGATGAGTTGTGAATCTCCATAGATTTCTAGGATTTGGACACCTAAGAGAATAATGGTTTGTAAGCCCATGATTAAGGCTTTGTATTCTACCATGTTATTGGTACACTCAAAATTGAGTTTGAATGATAATGGAATGGGAATGTTCAAGGTGGTATGATAACAACCTCAGCTCCTCCACCCTCTTGACATTTAGCACCATCAAAGAAGAGGATCATTTTGATAGGGATGAAATGATTCATCATTTTTGATTCATCGATGTTGTTGATGGATTCATCAAGAAATTACTCATGGGGTGGTTGATTATCTAGAAGAGGTGCTTCAATGAGTTGATTGGAAATGGCTTGACCTTTAATGGATTTTTTGTGATATAATTTCAAGATCAAATTAGTCATGAGCATAAGCCATCGAGTTATGTGATCATTGTGATAAGGTTTAGCGTGCATGGATTTAAGTGGATTAAAACTAGTGATGATGTATGTTTTATGATTAAGGAGGTAATGTCAAAGTTTGGAAGTGGTGAAAATACAACACACAACACAATTTTTGGCTTCTGTATAGCATGTTTCATATTCATGGAGTGTGGCTAATGTAGTATACAACTTGTTCATGACCTTGACCATCATGGTGGGAAAGCATGGCTCCTAGGGCATGTTTATGAAGTGGATATGTATAAATAAAATGGATCCCCTTCATGAGGTGGAGTAAGCACAAGTGGTGATAAAAATATTGTTTGATTTGATCAAAGGCTTTCTAGAAATCATAATCCCAATGAAATTCTATGTCCTTATGGAGCAAGTGGTGAAATGGTTGACAACGTAGAGAGTTGTGATATAAAATGTTGAATGGACTGTAACTTACCTTGAAAGGTTATGTAGTTGTTTGAGATTGGATGGAGGAGGCATTTCAATGATTTCTCTAACTTTTTGAGTCAAATTCAATGCCTCGGATGGATATGATAAACCCCAAAAATTTTCTAGTAAGGACACCAAAAACACACTTTGTAGGATTAAGATGAAGATAAATTGGATGAGATGAGTGAAGATTGATTCAAGGACATCAAGATGGTTTTTTGTGATTTAGATTTTCCAAGAAGGTCATCGACGTAATCTTCAACAATTTTGTGGATAAGGTCATGGAAGATGTATGTCATGGCATGTTGATAAGTGGCTCCCTACATTTTTAAGCCCAAATGGCATGACATGGTAATAAAAGGTTCCCAAGGGGTAATGAAAAAGAGGTTTTATGTTGATGATCATCGGGTGTGATGAGGATTTGATTATAACTAGAAAAACCATCCATAAGGGAAAGCATTTCATGGCTCATGGTTAGGTTGATGAGATGATCTATGTTTGGGAGAGGAAATCATCCTTTGGAAAGAAAGATTGAGATCCTGAAGTCTATGCAGATGCATATTTTTCTTGAGGCTTTAGTTATGGGGACAACATTGGAAACCCATTGTGGATAATCAATGGGTATGATGAAATTAGTGAGATAAAGGTGTTGTAACTCTTCTTAACAAGGAGAGCTATACGAGGGTGCATTTTATGAAGTTTTTGTTTGACTATCTTAGCATTGGGGTATGTGACTATGTTGTGTATGAAAATATTAGGATCAATTTTGGGCATATCACTATATGACTAGGAAAAGGCTTGATGATATTTTGTTAAGAATGAGGTGAAATCATTTAATTCTTGTGGATCAAGAGATTGACCAACTTTAACTATGTGAGGATCTTGAGGGGATCCTAAGTTAACATCGATGGTGGATTCATTGAGAAGAGTTGAAGTTTTAGATGGTAGGGATTTATGAAGAAAATGATCCTCAACTCCCATGTGAGAAAAATATATCCTGGTCATCCTGACACTGTAGGATATATCTATAGTGGGTGAATCTTCATCAACCATTTTTGCCAAACAAAGGGTAATGATTTAGTGGAGTGATTAGATTGATAAGTAAGTGGTCCTAAAGATATAACATTGATTAAAAAAATTTAGGTGGGATGGGTATAGTGTCATCTGTGTCCATGGGATCTTCAAGGGTTTGTTGATGATGTTGGTTCTAGTTTAGAAATAGTTAGGGATGTAGAAAGCTTGGATGTAGTGGCTTCACACATGTCAGAGGTGAATATTTTATAGCCTAATCCACTCTTCTCATGAGATTTAAGGGAATGTAGGATGGGTTGATCATGGGTTCCCTGTTCATAGCATCGAGGCCAAAACCTCTCCATGTGTAGATGATGAAGATACATGTGGGTGAAGTTTGGATTGTCAAGAGATTCAAATTTTTTAATGTGAATGGCATAGTGTGGTGTGTATTAATGATGTGGGATGGAGGATTATCGAGTCCTCCATAAATGAGATTTTTGAGATAAGAAGGACCATAGGAAATAACATCTCCTACGTTTGGGTCATACATGGGTTTTTTGTCAGGGTGACCATATGTTTTTGGGTGAAGGGATGGAGTTGAGCATGAGGAGATGATATTCCCGAGATAAGGAATTTTATGGCCTCACCAAGAGAAGAATCATCTAGTAATTTAGAAGAAGGAATATATGTGCTAGTGGATGCTTCATCAGATGGTTCAGATGTGGATTTAGGTACAAGGACATCATTTGGGTGGTACATCATGTAAAATTCACAAATGGATTTGGATCAATAGGAATAGTGTAGGTTTGTCCTTCATGTTCATACTTGAGACAATGATGGAGGGTGGAAGGAACACAATGCATGGTATGTATATCAAGGGTATCCTAATAGCATATTGTATTGGAATTATCCTTATATAATGTAGAAGAGTTTGGTAGGGTTTAACACCAACTTTAAGAGTAGTATGATTATAATACCTAATGTGGGTGTGATAGTGTTGTTAAAGGATCACAAAAAGAACCAGAGTTTTTGTGAAAATGGTGTTGGGAAACTTGAGTTGGTTGAAAGTGAGGGATGATATGATATTGATGGTAGTGCCACTATCAATCATGACCCTCTTAATGAAGATATCATTGATCTGAGTGGTGATGAAGAGTGGAAAGTCATGGTCTTCTTAGTCTAAGAGAAGGAATTTTAGATGGTTCAAAAGATATAGAGGTGGATGCTTTGAGAGCACCCACAAAGTTTGTAAATGGAATTGGATCATTGGTTGGTATGGTTATAGATTAGAGCACTTCCATCATGGCTTGTTTATGGAGAGGAGATGTTTGAACTAGTTCATAAAGTGACATCCTGACAGGGGATTGGTGTAATTGTTTGATAACAAAATTTTTTGTATGGTGGTAGAATGGGGTGTTGTTTGTTTGTATGGAAATTTTAGCTTTTGATGGGGATGTTTGATTAGACCCCTCAGGAGCAAGGAAATGGACACCTTAGGCTTACTAGATGGAGTTGATAGTTCAAGAGGTGGAGGTATAGTGATGGAAGTCTTACCCTTCTTAGGCTCGAATGATTCTTTGTCATAATTTTGTGAATGGGTGGTGATATGCATTACATCGATTCGAAGGGTAGACATTTCAGGAAGGGATGCTTTAGGTTTTGATGATGATGATGTTGATGTTGGTGTTGTGTTTGATTGAGAAGGAAGGAAGAGAGTGGACTACCAAGTTCTTGTATTTCAAATGAAAGGCTCTATAATTTTCTATGGAGTGACCACGTGTCTGTGGTAATCAAAAAATATTGAAATCATACCAAGCAAGTTTCCACCCATGATGATCTAATGGCTTAGGAGGTGGTAGTGTAATAAGTGATCATTGAAGGAGGTCATCTAATATGGTGGTGTAACACCCTTAGGTCGGATGTAGATGGAAAAGAGATTAAGCCTTCATCCTTTTTGGGAGGAGGTGAGAGACGGGTTGTTTAGAAATGGTTGTTTATTTTTCTAGTCATGGAGAGGCTTTCTAGTTATTACAATAAAAGATGGAGGATGAGGATCTATGTGGGGGTGGAGGCTGGGAAATAAAAAACTATGTAGGAGATGGAGGGTGAGGGTCTGGTGTGGATGCCCTTTGTGGAATGATAGATGTAGAGTATGGACTCAATGTGGGAGCTTGGTAGATGGGATTTTCCCTTGTAATAATAGGGTGATTAACTCGGTATGAGAGAGTGAGGACCATGTAGGGAATTTCTGATCTGGAGGGACATAATAAGGGCCTTTAAATTATTGAATGGTGTTTTGTTTAGAATGTCTCATAGGCCTTGGTCTTGGCATGACAAGAGGGTCTCCAAAAGTGGGAATGCCCCTTGTAGGAGGAGGTGGATGAAAAGGTGGAGGGCCATGGAAATGATATGTTTCATCATAATAAGGAATTCTAAAGACCTGAATAACACCCTGTTTGTTAGGCCCCTTTGAGGTTTTGGATGAACTAGGTGTATTTGTTGAAGTTGATGCTAGTGAAGGAAGAGGAGTTTGGATGATGTGATTAATGTAGTCTAAATGATTTGCATAGGTTTTGGATTGTTTGTTTTTGTGGATTGAGGATGACTATAATCCCATGGTTGGTTTAGGAGAGGTGGTTGTGCTAAGAATGTTTCAAGAGGTATCATAGTTATATTTACAAACCTAGATGTAAGTGTAGGTATAGTTTTACTAGAGGATGTGGGTATGGGTTTGGTAGTGGTGTGTGATGAGCATAGAATGGTTTTAGTAATAAGTGGTGGTTCAAAAACTTTGAGTTTTTGGATTCTAGTGTTGATTCTATGGGTGTTGATTTGTTAAGTGACAAGGATGTAGGAAGGGTTTGAGTGATGGTTTTCAATAGATGGAGGCTGTAGTCATAATTTTAGGCTCATTGGTTAGTTGGTGTTGATTATGTGGATTTTGTTTCATTAGAAGTGACAAGGTGGGTTGAGGGATAGGCTCAATTTTTGTTATTGTATTAATGGTGTGGACAACATTCATTTGTGGTTGATTAGAAGATGAAGGATGATTTGGAAAAGGTTTCTTAAATATGTCAAGATTTTGATTGGAGGTGCATTTGGATTGTCTAAGTGAAGGTCACCTTTTTTGATCAAATCTTGAAGTACATTATGGAATGTATGACACCTTTTGATGTCATGACCATTGAACCCTATGGTACTTACAATAGTCATTATCTGGTACCAAATGGGCTTGGATATTGATATGTCAATAGGTCGAATGGGGGGAGAGATATCATGTTGAAGTAAGTAGTTTATCAAAAACTATGCTATAAGTCTCTCCTATGGTTGTGTAGTTACGTTGTTGTTGATGGGGATGCTTGACGATAGGTTTTTCCTTAGGAGTGGATTTGACTATGATGCGTTGGTTGTTTTTGACTTGTCATTGTTGGATGGTGATTTAGGTGGGAATTCAAATTTTGGTTTCTTGGGATGAAGTTTTACCATCCATCTTCTAGAGCTCACAATTCTAGTTTATGGGCCATGGTAAAAGCCTCATCAAAAGTTTGAAATGATTGGATTTGTAATGTGGATGAGATGTGTTTAGCACATGCATGCATGATAAAACCTCAATTAACTTTTTTTTGGTAATGTAAATGATATTTGATTAGTCACACCCTCCAATGAGTGAAAAATAAGTGATAGATTCATCCTCAAATTTTATGATGGCATATAAGTCATTAATAGTGATTTTGGGATATGTTGATGGAAAAGTGGTCTAAGAAAATTTGGGAAAGTTGTGTAAAGGAGAATAAGGAATTTTGTGGAATGTTGTTGTACCAATCTAAGGCAGGACCAAAGTGAGGGACATGGGAAAGGTCCTCAACATCATATCTTGATCATGAGCTATTAGATAACATGCATGATGGAAAGCATGAATGTGTTGTTGGGGATCTTATTTTATAAAACTTGATAAGCTTAGGAAGTTCCCAGTGGGGTGGATATGGTTTATATGGTACTAAAGGGTGAATGGGCTCATTGCAAATTTGATCATAAGAAAGTGTATTCTTGGATGAGGATGAAGCAACTTCAAGACTAGATATGTGGCTTAAAAGGGCTTGGAGGGGATCTGATTGTGTTTTTGGTTGTGAGGATGAGCTAGAGTTTGAAATAAGGGTTGGCTAGGTTGTGAGTATGCTTGGTACTATTGAGGAATGCTTTTTGGTAGGGAATTTTTGTTAGGGAATGTTTTGTTGATACGAAGCATTATGTTGATAAGAGTTATTTTATTGAGGGATATGGTATTGTGGGATATTTTGTTGAGGTGTGTATTGTTGAGATAGTCCATATTGAGGAATGTTTTGTTATGGTACATTTGTTGATAGGGAATGTTTTGTTGAGGGATGTTCTGATGATAAGGGTTGTTTTTTCTATGGGATATTTTGATGGGATGAGAAACCTTGTTGCGAAGCTATAGGTTGTGAGGTTTGAATATATTGATATTGTAATGACATTGACGTATAAGTGAGTGGTTGTGAGTATGTAGGTGTTTGTTGGGAGTACATGAAGAGGCGGAATGGATGGTGCTTGTTGTGGAATGATTTGTTGAGAGATACTATATTGTGGGATATTTTGTAGGGGTGTGGATTGTGGCATGAGAGATCAATGGTTGTGAAGGTTGTGGTATGTATTGTGAAATGGGATGTGTACTACTAGCAATGGCATTGGTATTGACTAGTGGTGTGGTTGTGGGAATAGACATGGTGATGTTTTGAATGGGACTAGTAATTTTTGGGAAGATAAATAGTAGAAAAAGGCCATGAAACCAATGGAGATGTTTGTACCTATGAGGAGGATAGAGGAGTAGATATGAAGAAGAAGCAGAACACTACTTAAAGGAATGTGAAAATATATAGAAGGACTTGGTGACGATGTGGATTGTTGTAGCAGATGTGTTTTGTGATGAAATCATATGGAGATCATAAACAGGGGCCGAAGAGGCCTCGGGTCCCTGGGTGGTTGGTGGAGAATTGTTCATTCGATGTTTCCAAAGGGGTTAGTGGAGCTAGTAGATATTTGGGGTTGACTATCATTTGGTGTTTCAGGTTGATTTGAAGTATATGGATATAGCTATTGTTGGACAACATGGTCTTGGTTTTGGTTGATAAGACTTGTAATGGAAGATGAAGGGTTGTAAGTGTGTGGAACATATTGGGGTGTGAATGGTTTGCATTTGAACATTTCTTGCTGCTAAATAAGCATTGAGGGAAATGGGATTTGAGTCTAGCATTTCTTCAAAAATAGGGTCTCCCTATTGTAGAAAGGAGGTTCGGATGCTCTAGGAGAGAATGGATGTTTTGATTCTAGTGTATGAGGGATTTGACCATGATATTGATGTGGAGAATAAAAGGATTTTTTTTCTATTTCATTGTTATAGTTGATCTGATTCATTCCAAGTTTTTGGGTGTTAGAAAAGGGATTGGATGTGTTTATTTGATAATAAGGGATTTGTTGTTTGTGTTGGTGTTGAAAGTGTTGTGGTGTAAAATGGGACATGTTGTTGAAATGTAGGGGTGGAGTAGACATATTTTTAGAAGTCTAGTTGCGAACTTTTTGTCTAGTAAGTACCATAATAAGAAAACACACAAACACCTAGAAAATGGAAAATAACTAGATGGGTTGATTTATAAACAATAAGAAAAATCAAGAAAAGTGTTTTTTGTATTAATCTTGATTAATTATAGAAAAAGTGAAATGTGTAAGATGGTTAATAAGGTCTAGGAAATGGCAAGCTATGGATGGTTTTAGGTATGTTTAAGGTGGAGTCCTTGATATACCCAAAGGTATGTGAGGCCAACTTATCTTACTTTTGGTATGGGCATGTATATTAGGGCCTACCCCTCACTTCATGGTCCCGCTATGATAAGGGAGTTGGGTGCTGAGCCAAAATATACTGACAGACAAGAGATTATACTGGCTAGAACACCGAGTGGCTTCCTGTTGGGTGATGAAATCCCAATCAGTTTCACTGGGTGGGATTTTTTGAATGTTTTTTTGATTTGAAGTGATTTGGTTGTGTGTGAGGGAAATAATAAGTGAATGCAATGATTTTACCTCCCTAATTAAAACTAGATGATCAAGAAGTATGAGATGGTTTATTTTAAGACCCAAAATGAAAATGTTTATTTTGATGAGGACAAACAAACAAGAATGCAAAAAAAGAAAAAAAAAAGAATTTTTAAGACTTACCATGAAAGTGCTCCTATTTTATTTTTTATTTCAAATTTTAGCAATTTTCCAAAGTGTGTAATTAGAAAATACAAAAAAAAACTCTAGCAAAAAAAACCCTACTAATCAGATTAGTAGAATAAAAAAAAAATAAAAAAAAAAACTTATAATGATTATGATTATAAGAAAAAACTACAGAGGAATCATAGATGATTGGGATCCAATTGTAGGTGATTATCCTAAAGATGATTATCGACAATTAAAAAATAGTGAATATATTATTGATAAAAATGAAATAAGAAAAGAAGGGACAATGTCCCCCTTTAGGCATGCGAATTTGAGCATATTTTACCTTGGGTTTTCTTGATGTCTCAAGGGGTAAAAACCTAACTCAACCTCAGTATGGTGGGGTTTCTAGGATACCCATGATGTGTGATGGATTTTGCACTCCATGAAGAAAGTGAACATTTTTCCTACAAGTAAGCCTACAAATCAAAAACACTTAAACAAGATAGAGTTAGTAAAATAAGTGGGTAGGTTGTCTAGAAAAATCCTAGTCCCTAGAATCCCAAAGACTTCCTTAAGTGGATATCAACCTGCTTATGAAACAATTAAGTTTTTATTGATGATAATGTTGTAGTACAATATGATAAAGTGGAAAATATGACCAGCTGATGTCACTTATTTAGATGGTTACATACATAAGAGAATAATAACAAGCCTAGAACCAAAGGTTGGATTCTTGATTAGTGTATAAGTTTTCAGAAAAATTTGATCCTACAAAACCAACTAGGTCCTCCTCCTTAGTGAAATAGGATTAGGTTTCAGAGATATAATCCTCTACAAAAGAAGTTAGATACTTCTTCCTTGAGTATGTATAAAGGTGTGCAAGAGTGGTGTGGTGTCGGGGATCTTGATATGGCTTGTTAGTCTCGAACTTAGATGTGGTGTGGTAGTCCTCGGTATGTCTAATCCAACTTCATAGTTATATTCAAATTATGTGAGGTCATCTTGGATTCTTTAAACCTCATAGTACATGTTTAAAAAATCCTTAGTTGCTTTCATGGATATTGAGTTGATGCAAAAATTCCTCCAAATGATCAAAGGGTGCAGCATGAATGGCACAAAGTTCTAAGTCATGAAGAAGATTGTACTGCTCCTAATACAAAGGATGACGGATAATGGGAACGAGTCAATACTGGTAATAGGATAGTTTCACCTCCTAAGGCCATCTGACATCACCATGTTGGGAAACATGTTAGAAAATAACAAAAAAAGAAAAAATGGTTAGGCAAATTATAAGAAAGATGTGACAGAAAAATGTTGAGTAGGAATCGCCAGTGATTAGGCCAATCGCAGGTGATTACTGTAAATTTTAGCAAACTACATAAAAAAGATTAAAACTCAATTAAACTATGATTTTAATGGATTTTCAAAGCATAAATGACATGATAATTAACAACATAAACAATATTACCTACTAATGGTGAAAGAAACTAATGAAAACAAAATGATTACCTTGTGTGAATGATCAAATTGGATGTGAAATGATGAGGAGAATTTTTGATGATAGCAAAATGGAAAATATGATGATCAAATTGACTTTTTGATGCACATAACAACAATGGAGCTTTGTTGAAGATGATTGATCTCTGGAATGTCTATGGAGAAGAAGAACAAGTTTTTCCCTATAAAACATGAAAATCCTCCCCAAAAGAGGCTAGAAATAAACTTATATAGATCACCGATGATCGGGTTAATCACTAGTGATTTCTTGGAATCCGAGTTAGGTGATCAAATGGAGTGATTTTCCTTCTATTTTGAACTTGATTTTGGAGGATTTTGAAGGAGGTTAGGATGTGAAGTGGGAGAGACTTGAACTAAGACTAAGTTGGTTAGGATGAGGATAGGGGTCATTTTAGAAAGTTGTTTAGTTATAACTAGTTAAGTGTGGAGATGTGGTTAGGGATAAGTTAGGGGTAGTTGAGGGATATTTATAGAAGGTTTCTAAACTAGCTAGTTACAACTAGTGAAGGTGTCCAAGTTAGCATGGTGAGGTGTGAGGGCATATTTATTAATTTAATCAATTATTTAATTAATTGGACCTAGGGATGTGGTGGATGCAAACATTAGATAAATTAAATTAAAGGGGACCAAAGGGGAACTTAATGTCATGGAGTGTTGTGAGTGGGTTGTATTGATCATGAATGGGTTTATAGGGATGCCTTTGTTTATGTTCGAAGGATTCAACTTGACATTTCTAGTATGCGTAGAGAGTGGACCCCAAAGATGCTCACATTAGCATTCTAAGGAGCTATGGGTCATGTATAGTTTTGTTGTGAACTTTTTTAGGGTTTGCTAAGAACATATCCACAAAGAGCTACCTTTGATTCTCAGGGAGCCTTTGTAAGAATTTGTTGCAATCACGACAAGTTCTATCATCATGACCTCAAATCTTATGAAAACCACCATATAGGTTAGGATCATAATTTCTTGGTCTTTGATAAGTGTCTTGTTGTTGTTGATTATAACCTCGATTGTAGTTTTGAAATTGATTGTTATAACCATGATTTGTTGTCTCTTGGCCATAGGTTTTGTTTTGGTTCCGGCCTTGGGTTTGATTTTTCCGAGGAGGGGGATGGTTAACATCAACTGTGTTGACAGAGGAAATAGTGTTAGAACCTCTTTGATTTCCCATGTTATTGTTATTATTATTGTTATGATTGTTAGTGCTACTGTTATTCATAAAACTAGCGTTCTTGGCTTGATCAACAACACCATTCGTTGTAGTACTATGATTGTGATTCACACCATTGTATCCTTGGTTGTTGGTCCCATTGTTTTGGTTAGAAGATACCAATTTCCCATTGAAACCATAAGTCTTATGTCCACTATCGATAGTGGCTTGATCGATTCAAAGCGCACCTTCCAATACATCCTCATAACTATGGAAAGGAAACTTTTGTACTTCTTCCTTGGTCTCTCGATTGAGCAAGTGAAGAAAAAGATTGCAAAGTTCCATATGGTCCATGCTAGATGCACTTGCGAGAGGAGTAAAGAAACGACCACATCTTTGGATGAAATGCGTAGAAGAGTCATTATGCTCCTATCTAATATGAATAAACTCCCTAATCCCCATACACAACAACTTTTTCATGTCAAATGCTCTGATAAATTCAGAAATAAGTTGTTTAAAGGAATGTATGGAGGCTAATGGAATACGATAATATTAATCCAATGTAATTCATTCGAGAGTCTTCACAAATATTTTAGCTATTACAACATCCCAAGGAATTAATTCCCTAATGGTAGTAGCGTAGGCCTTGATATGAGCATTTAGGTCTCCTTCTCCCTTAAACTTAGGAAGATTAGGAAATGGGTATAGAAGCATGACACCACGTATAGTGAAGTCAAGGGGTTCCTTTAAGTACTCAATGTAAGTACCCATGGCATAAGATTCCACTATTAAATAATCTTGATGTAGAGGTAGAGGAAGACAACCCGGATAAGGTCATTTATAGGAATTGAGTGAAATGTTTAGAGCTCCTTGATACGTGTTTGGCTGACTGAAATGACCTAAGTTTTGGGAGAGATAGAATTAGGTTGAAACTTAGGACATGATGGCTAAAGGTGATTAACTAAATTTAACTAAAATGTGGAATAACAATAGTTAATCTAATCTAGAATTGCCTATAAATACAGTAAATAAATATAATAAACAACTACAGAAAGTGACCTAAGAAACTAAGATAATACAAATAGAAACATTAATATTTAAGAAGAGTGAGGAAGTGACTCATGTGATAAAAGGAGCTCATTGGACTATGTCACAAAAAAAACAAAATAATATGGAAGTAGGAACGACTGTGCAGAGGTCCTAAAAAGGATAAATCTAGACTGACTCTTGGAACCGGGTCACCTAGAGAAGGATTGGGGGTACATGTGAGCACCCTAGTCTGCATTATGGGTGCTCTAGTCTACGTGAAAGAGGTCCAAAATTGATTTTTATAGGTTTGGCAGGTGGTCTAAAACCCTCGCTATGTGTTGTATCATATTTTTTGCAATACGCTAGGTGTCGGCGATAATACAAGATGAAAGAAAGACTGTAAGATACCATAAGAAGTATAAAACCTGAAAAAAGAAGAATACAAATGAATGGGTTAGAATAACCTTAACAACCACAATAATGGGCTTAGTAATCGAGTGTTGCACTACATTTTGGACCCAAATGTAGTTATGGTGTGTATGTGCATCATGTGCCCTAGGTCCCCTTGTGCCGATCACACTTTATGAGGTATTGAGAAATAACTAGATGTGAAAATGTATTAGAATGGTGGATGGAATATAATATAATTATCTCCTATGCTTGTGTGATGCAAATGAACCAACCTTGTCCTTTATGATGGAGCTAAATGAATGCAAATGATCTCCAAATGCCTTAGATGAATGCAACCCTAGGTGGATGATAGTAGTGACTAGTTCTTAGTCCCTCATTATGGTCTCATAACTTTATATTTATAGGGTTCTCTTGATCTAATTTCATAATTAACCCCGAAACGGATGACCACCCAAAAGATAAGAATCTAGAATGGCTAGAAAGTGTCCAAAAAGTGGTGGGAAATTTCAAAAAGGATCGAGGCGCCCTTGGTGGGACTAGGTCACCCATGGGCCCCCCAGTACTAGCATAGGTGTCCCAGTCAAAGCAAAAATAATGTGAAATAACAAAATTTGACTGGGCATACGGGTGCAAGAGGTCAGGAATGATGACAAAAAACAAAGTAAGATGGCCAAAATATAGGGGTTAATTAGTACTTTCTTCACACAAAAACCTTATAAATACTAGTATAATATCAGGACTAAATAGTGTGTAAAGTGCATGATTTTTTGTCTACATTTTCCCCCACTTTATGTTGGTGAGCGGAAATATTGGTAATATAAAGTAGATAGAGATGCGTACCTGATAATCCATGTAGAGTGATGCGAAAAACACAATGAAAGACTAGAAAAAGCATGGAATGAAAAAATATGATGGAGCGTGGAAACTAAAGATGCAAAAGTGCAAAAATTGATGAGAGTGAACCTAGGGTGGAAACGTGTGTGTAGTTTTTGATGTGTGTAATGTACCTATATGGTTAGTATGGTGTGTGATGCCATAAAATGTTGTTGTTGACGTTGTTTTCCTTGTTTTTGTTGTCGTTGTTTCCCCCATTTGACTTCTTACTTATCATATGGCCATACCTGCAAGGAGAAAATGATCAAGTAGTCAAATATATATATGTATGTATGTGTAAAAACGTAATGTAAAAGATGCATGTAAATAAGTGTAAAAATCATGTAAATGTAAAATATGCAAATGAAAAAGTGTAAATGGAACATGTGCACCTGATCCATGTTGAGAAAGAGAGTGTAGAAGGATATCCTATATTGTTAGGGTTTTTGGGTGATCTCGACGTCATAGGATGAAGAAGTATAGGGAGGAATTATATTGTATCCTCCAACCTTTAACTGCTTCCCTGAACACGTGTGAAGAGATATTTATCTGTCCTTGTTTTTGGGTGATACGATGTTGGCGGTAGAAGAAGTATTGGGAGGAATTTTTCTATATCCTCTAACCAGTAACTGCTCCCCAGAATGTTAAGGAAAACCATGTCCTATAAAATCCACTTGTGTATGGGGTTTGTAGACTGGTATGAACCCACTTTTGTATGTAACCCACAATGTCAAGGGCATAAAGTGAACTGAACCAGTGTAGAAGCATTGTGTAGAATGTAAAACTTCAAATGATGCCCCTCTTTGGGGGTGCATGTGATGTTGTTGATAGGAGAATGCGGCCCCAAAAGAGGACCAACCATGTGAACTCGTAACTCGATCTGCAGGGGGAAGGGAATGCTCTTGGTAGAAAGCAAGGCATGCACAAACAAGAAGGCTGGCCAAAGACAAGTGTTAGTAAAAACATACATGTATAAAGTAATGTCTAATCTATGTAAACAGTTTAAAAGCTACCAAGAAAATAAATAATGTAAACACACAATATGATAGAGTAAGCCACACAAAGTGGGTTACGATGTGACAAGACATGCAAGGCCATAATGGCCGCATACACATGAAAAAAGTGTGCACACTAAGAAAAGGGCAAGGCCCGCATATAAGAGCAAAGAATAACCTGACAATGTAACAAATAAGTATGGAAGAAATTATCCTTGCATAAAAAAATTTGCACATGAAGCACCCGTTAACATGTTATAAATATAACTAGTATGTCAAAAGTGTGTAGAACTAAGTAATGGAAAGTGTTAAGTACAAAATGAAACAATAACACACTGTGAGTGAAAAATTTGGATTCCCCCATCACCAAAGTGTAGGAAGGGTAGAAGGTGAGCATCCATGTTGCATCTAAGTGACATGTATCTACGATCACAACTAGAAAAAGATGTGAAATTGCATGTGTGGATGATATAGATAAATGACATACAAGTAATCTAACTAGCATGTGTAATAAAGCGGACATGAACAAACAAATGCAAGCAAGAGTAAAAGAAACCATAATATGCAAAAGTATGTTGTGAATAGAAGGAATGGAATGAAATGAAAGTTGGATTGATATGAGTTTTGTGCCCCTTGGGTGAATGGAAATGTATACTGAGTGAGGTTGATTTGGTTTTCCCCCTTAGCAATCAAGAATGAACCATAAACGAGAGTAAATCATCGATAAATTGTTTAATAGTGTGTTGTGTCTAATGCATTGTGATGAGTATGTATATGTGTTGGTGAAATTTGACCTAGTAATGATGTTTTCGTGAAGCTTATAGCGAATAGTATATCATGACAAAATTATCAAAAGAGTGATGATGTAACCTAAAGCATATATCACTATGAGATGAGTAGAAGGAGTGGTGATGTATCCCAAAGCGTATACCACTACAAGATGATAGATTAGGTGACCATTTAGCCTATATAGCATATGTCACTAACCACATGATGGAATTGAAAATGATGAACATGTAAGTATAATAAGGTACATTTGATTAGTAAACCCTTGGTAGTCGATTATGGACCGAGGAATTAAATTACATCATAGGGTAATGAGTGCCACACATAATGAGAAGATGTAGTATATGTGATGATAATAAACAATTATATGATGTGTAGGATGTGTGATATGCAATGTATAGGATGTAATGCAAAAAGGCATAGATAGACTAATAGTGTGAAATGCATGCTATGTGATGTGTATGATGAGTAGTATGTAATGCTAGATGCAAGTGTGACACATGTATGATGAGGACTAGTACAATGTATGACGTGTAGATGTGTAAATGTCAAAAGGATGTAAACTAACTATAGAATGTGTGATGTAAGATGCGCAATGTGTGAATAGACATAGTGTGTAGTAACTATTGTGTAGTGTGTGGGGTTCATGTGTAGTAATCCCTCAACAGTCAAGTGTGAACCGAAGCAAAAGAGTGTGTCATTAGGTAATGATGACGTTAAATTATTAATGAATATGTGTATGCCAGGAGATTGATGTATGAGAATGCAACGATGATAGATACTAAGAGGAAGGGGGATGTATTAGATGTGATGTCCCCCAAGTGTACATGAATGAAAATGATCTAACCAATGACCATGAAGGATGAATATCCTCCATCTTATAAGTGTGATGGTGAAAAAATATGACTATGCTCTAACGGTGGTGGTATAATAGATAGATGCTATGTTGGTGAACAAAGTCTATGCGCATGTCATGGATGAATGTAGGATGAATTTTGTGGCAGCAAAAAATATTTCAATGATGGATATCTATGTGATGTTGAATGCAAAGATAAGGAATACCTACATGAAATAAACCAAGGTGGTGACCTATGTTGAGATGCAGGAATCGGCTGTCCTATAAATGGGCCTATACCTATGTGTAGGACTAGTGAAAATTTTGGTCATGTAGATGATGCTCTAGTAGGTGAGATAGGAGTAAATTGTGCTTTGAGAAACATAGGATGTGATGTGTAAGAAGAAGTATAATGTGTTCTATTTGTGTAAGAAGATGATGACCATGGAGTAGATGGAGGGACATCGTCAATAGAAATGACTTGTTTGTTGTAAATAAATTTAAGTCACAAATGATTCATATAAATTATAGATAAAAATAAATGAATCCAATGGATACTAAGAAGCATGTTGCACCCGGAAAGGCGTGTTTCTAACAAGGAAAGGCACAAGCAGAGTAAGAGGACCAACCATAACATGTAGTTTGACAACGCCAAAGAGTTTGTTGAAAGAATAATCAACTTGTGATTGAGGATAACTAATATCCTTAAGAAATGAAATAGAACATGCACTAACGAGCCATGATGGGTCTACCTTAGTGTTGTTAATGGAGTTTGAGCCAATAGATGCATTTATATGTAAATTATTAGATGTGAAATTTTCATGATAATTGACATCAGAGAAATAAATGATTGGTGGCAAAGCATCAGTGTTTACAACTAAGAAATCAAGAGCTCTGATCCAAGAGGAGGTACTATGTGATATGTATGATTGGCATAAGAGTTGGATGTTTTTTGTCACATTGTTGATATTCATTGTTAAAAGGCTTGAGTTTACCCTTTTTGTTGATTGGTACAACGTTAGTAGATTCTGGAAACTCTATTTTGTTGTCATCAATTAGATCTTGGATGATTATACAGTTTGAAACATCTATTTGTAGAATGTCCCACACATCGATGATAATCACAACAAAATTTCTCATTGTAGTTCCTACCTTTTGGTCGTGATGGGTCTAACTCAAGTGGTGGAGGGAGGGTAATAAGATTTCTCTCGAGAAGTTGTTTCAATATAAGATGTGGAGCCATTGGAAAGTTGTTAAACGTGCGCCGAGGTTGTTGTGACTGAACCTCCTTAGTAGGAGTGACTACATTGATAATGATTTTAGTGTCAGTTGGTTTAGTTGTAGAGGATTTGAATGGTGTCTTGTTTGTAAAACTAGGGGAGCCGAAACGTTTTCTTGATACTTAACCTTTCTTATGGATAGGATTTTGGTCTCACAAAGCTTAAGAGTATGACAAAGCTGATCGAATAAAGGAGAGGTCTCAAAGAGAACACTCTCTTGAAGAGGCGGTAAAATACTCTAAATAAACAAGTCCTAAAGCTCAGAGTCTGTAAGCACATTTTTCATCTTATCTAAATTGTTATTATACCTTAAAACGTAGTTAGTGAAGTGTTCATTGGATTCTGTTTAAGTTGCACCAAATGAGCGTAAGAGATCTTAGAGTGATATTGATGGAGAAATGCATAAAAAGGCATCAACTAAATGCATGAAGGAAATTACCGAGCGATTAGGTAGGTCATAAAACCAATGCATTTTATAGTCATGGAGACTACGAGGAATGATTTTAGCTAAGATAATATGATCATCAGAAAAATTTAGACAAGCTACATGAAATGCTATAAGATGTTCCTATGGGTCACCATGCCCATTAAAAATGGGAATATTAGGAGTGAAAAAACTAGGAGGAAATGGATAAGTAGACATGGCAGGTGTGAAATGGAGTATGCAAAAATAAGATAGAATTTAAAGAAAATGATGCATGTCAAGTGGCTTGTTACAACTTATGGATTTGGGCTTGAAGGTCGTGATAAAGAGAAGTTAAGTCTTGATTTCCAATGGATGAAACTTTCCATATATGAGAAACTAATGGTGGTGTCAAGTGATTGGTAGGATTAGTGACTAAAATAAGAATAGTAGAAATAAGTGGAAGAGTAGAAGAAAATTATTGAGTAGCGATAGAGGTGGGTATGGCTGGAATCGGTGAACTCTGCCAAACTAGTAGCTTCATCACAAAAACATGTAATAGTAAATCTAGATCTTCTAGATGTTCAACAATATAATCATTAATGGCCTTAAGATGAGCTTCAGTAAAGGATTCATGAGATTTAGCCATGGAGAAAGGAGACTAAAACCCTAGATAGAACGTGGATTTTAAATTCGGGTTCACAAAAATGATTAACTAAAATTAACTAAAATGTGGAATAATAGTAGTTAATATAATCTAGAACAACATGTAAATACAATAAATAAATGTAATAAGAAACTACATAAAGTGACCCAAGAAAATAAGCTAATGTAAATAAAAACCCTAATATGCAAGAAGAGTGAGGAAGTGACTCAGCTAATAAGAGGAGCTCACTAGACTATGTCACAAAATAAATGAGAATAATCTATAAGCGAGGAATGACTATGCAGAGGTCATAAAAAGGATAGATATGGGTGAGTCGTTGGACTAGGGCACCTAGAGAAGGACTGGGTGCCTGTGGGTGCCCTAGTCTACATTATGGGTGCTCTAGTCTATGCAGGAGGTCCAAAATTAAGTTTTACAGGTTCGGTAGGTGGTCTGAAACCCTCACTATGTGTCACATAATTTTTTTTGCACTGCATCAGGTGTCACTAATAATGCAAGATGAAAGAAAGACCTGAAAGAGACCAAAATAAGTATCAAATCCCTAAAAATAAGAATGAAAATGAATGGGTTAGACTGACCTCAGCTTCCACAATAGTGGGCTTACTAACTAAGTGTTGCACTACATTTCAAACCCAAATGTAGTTCGTTTGTGTGTGCATCATGTGCCCTAGGTGCTCTTGTGTCATTGCAATTTTGAAGTAGTGAACAATAACTAGATGTAAAAATGTAGTAGAATGGTGGATGGAATAGAATAGAATCCCCTCATATGCTTGTGTGATGTAAATGAACCATATTTGTCCTTTTTGATGGAGCTAAATGAATGCAAATGATCTCCAAATGCTTTAGATGAATGCAACCCTAGGTGGATGATAGTAGTGACTAGTGCTTGGTCCCTCATTATGGTCTCATAACTTTATATTTATAGGGTTCTCTTGATATAATTTTGTAATTAACCCCAAAATGGCCAACCACCCAAATTATAAGAATCTAAAATGGCTAGAAACTACCCAAAAAGTGGCAGGAAAGTTTAAAAGGATCGGGGCACCCCTGGTGGGACCAAGGTGCCCATGGGCACCCCACCAAAGTAAAATAATGTGAAAAGACAAAATCTAAATGGGCATGTGGGTGCAATAGGTCGGGAATGACGAAATAAAACAAAGTAAGATGGCCAAAAGATGGGGTTAATTATTACTTCCTTCACTCAAAAACCTTATAAATTGTAGTATAAGACTGGGACTAAATAGTGTCTAAAGTGCATGATTTTGTGTCTACAAAAGGAAGGGTTCACATTGACTGGGAGCTGAAATTTTCAAGTGTGGGATTATTTTCCATGGTCCAAAATTTTCAACTTTGCATGCTAGACATTTAACATGAAAACATGGAGAAAAGTCATTACATACTTAAATTTTACTTGAGAAAAGTTTGGAATAATAGATAAGGCATGAGTTAAGAGTAGTAGGGATTGTACCATGTGGTGGAATCCCTAAAAATCATGTTCTTAGGGTGTCATTGATAAATTACCTAAGGCATAGAGGAATGGATTAGCAAAGTAAAGATCCCTTCGGTGGTTTCATGTGGCACTAATCATAAAAATTGGATCCCCTGGTAATTAATTTTTTTATCTAAGGTAAATAAGAGTAAATATCCCAAAAGCATGAAGGCCTTTGATTGAGAAACATGGAACCAATTTAGGGTTAGTGGTTACCATGTGTAATAATCATTAGTAGATAGTTCTTGGAAAGTTCAGGAATAAATGAAGAGATAACATGAATAACCCAAATCCCATCGAGAATGAGGAATAGACATGTGGCACCAATCATGGCGTGTCATTTGGCATAAATTTGGAACATGGAAAGGTGATAAGTGGTACCGGTGATCAGTCACCGATTCTCAAGTAGGTTGAGACCATGGTAGAAAAAATATGAGGAAATAAGTAAGCCCATATCTCATATCCAATGGGATGAGAACATATGGTGAGGATAACTAAAATGTTAAATTTGAAAACCTCTTATCCATCACCCACATTCTAACTTGATCTCTATCCCATAACCAAAATATAGAGGACACTTGTATATAACCTTAGGTGGTAATCATTGAAAAGGATCACCAATGAGTATGAGACAAGTGGAAAAAGTATCACCAAGATTAAAATTGATGACCATTTGGCCATAAACTACTTAAAATAACTTGAGTAGTTTCAAACAGTCATAAATTTTGATCCATAAGCCTAAATCAATAAAAATAAAATATCATTCAAAAAATATCTTTATGAGCACTTCAACCTAGAGTTATTTTTTGAGTCATTGTCATCTATATTTTAAGATTTATGAGAAATCATAAGTGGGAGCTACCATTTTATTCCTACTTTAAATCATTATAGTTAGTGGTGATCTTTTTCTTTCAGGATTATTCTCCCTACTATTGAAATCCCTTGGAATATGCTTTAAGGATGTTGAGGAAGATATTTTTAGTTGAGCATTTTTTTGGAGCCCCATGATCTTGGAGAAGGATATAGATATAAGAAATGATATTATTTGCTAGCATATTCATAATGATCTTATTCCATTCTCTTTGTCTCTCTCTTCTCTCTTCTCTCTTCTCTATTCTCTATTCTCTCTCCTAAGCTTTCTATAAATACAAGTTATTCATATTGTAAATGGTGCTTCCTTGAATGCAGAGTTACTCTCTGTTTTTAGTACTAAGCTTATTAGTGCTTGGACCTCTATTTTTAGTTTTGAAAACTTATTAATGCCTTGTATTATGGGTGTAATATACCATTTTTTTAGAATTTAAAACATCTCTCATTGTGGATCATGTCTACTTTTTGTCTTTGTGTTATTGTGCCTTACTTCTTTTTTATTCTTATGGTTTATTATGTATGTATTATTTACAATATTTTGATTCATTGTGTCTAATTTAAGCCGGGAGGAGATTAGATTTAAATTTAGGTTTATTATGGCTTATATCTAATTTTTAGAACTATGTTTTTTCCTTTTTATTTTTATCACATATGATAGAGTGATCCACTCACTTCTTTGTGCATCACTATGTTTATTTTTGTTTTCTTATTTTTTCTTTTCCTTGCAATTGGTAGATTAGAAGTAGAATAGTGATAGCTTAGAGAGGTTTATATAAGATCCATCTTTCTTTAGAGGTTTATCTCAAGGATTCAAGTTCCCAATCCTTAAAGGCATTCTCATTGTTGTTGGTGAGACAAAAATCTCATTTGGTGCTCTTGGGTGCACATTTTCAGTAGCCAACATTTTCTAGTAGGAAAACAACATATGACACCATTCCCAAAGAATTCAAAAAATCCAAAGGTAAATTACACCTAGATAATATTGATATTTATGGGAAATTGACTAAAACCTATAACGGTAATGAATAATTTCAGATCTTTATTGATGACTATTCATGGAAAACATGAATTTACTTGTTCAAGACTAAGGATCAATATTTCCAAGCCTTTAAGGATTTTAAATATCTTGTTAAAAATAAAGTTGGTCCCAAAAATTACTCTACTCAAAATAAAGGGGAATTCACTAGTAAAGCATTTTGAGCCTATTTAAAAGAACATGGCATCCATCAAAAATTGACTACACCTTTTACTCCACAATATAACAAAGTATTATAAAAGTATAGAATCATATTATCATTGAAATGGTGTGAAGTATGTTAGAGGTTCAAGTTTGTATAACACATATTGTGCAAAATTAGTAAAAATAGGATTATATTTTCTTAACTCAACAAATTTTCTAGTCAACATGACTCCACATGAAGCATGGTAAAGTTAAAATCCAAAAATTCATCATCTTCATGTTTCCAATTTAAAACACTCATAATATTTCCTAAGTAGAAGAGAACTAAGATAGACAAGAAGAAAACATAATATATATTTCTTAGGTGTAATGAAGATTCACTAACATACAAATTGGTGGATCTGAAAACAAAGAAAATATATGTCAAGTAAGGATGTTTTATTTGATGAGAGATGTAATTAAAATCAACTTATTGGGCCCTAGAATATTATCCAAGTACAAGAAGGCGTGAGTAGTCGGGACCTAGTTCAAGAAGGGCACTTGGGTTGAAGGCACGCAGGAAGGGTTTTAACAGGGTTTTATAGAACACATGGCGTGCATGCGCAAGGCAAGAAAGGTTCTAGAATTATCCATATTCAGAATCCCAAGAAGCACACAAGAAAAGTGTGACCCTTCTAGCATGTAGAGTGGATAAGGTGCCACTGGTGACCTGTGGGATCAAAAGGGAATATTCCATGCACGCGATGGAAGGTCCGAGAAGAACATCATTGCATAGAGTTTAGAGATTGAATTAAAGGAGGCATTCTCCATTAGAGGACCACTTGGAGACTTGGAGAATGATCTGCATTACCTCAAAAGGCAAGGTGGTGAAGGAAAGAAAGCTATATATTGAGGTACGTGGGTAGCAAGATGGAGATATAGAAGCAAGACACTAGAGGGTGCAAGGAGAAGAGGGATATACATGAAGTCATTCTGAGAGAGAATAGTATACCTGGAGGTAGGTGAAGCTCTATAGAGATCTCATGGATGATTCTATTGGTTAGGATTAGGGAAATTTAGGAGTGATGGCACACTTAGAGGGATGGGTCTACATTCTTCTTTGTAATGTGATGAACATAGTGTAGTTCTGATGCATGACTTAACTCGCATGGTTATATGAGGGTCTGTTATGACCTCAAGGGATGTAATGTGGTTATTGAACATGTTAATATGAATATAAGGCTCTGTTATGAATCATATATGTGTTCAGGAGTATAATACTTATGCATTTCCTTTCTGTATGAACCATTTCCATATGTTGTTTGCTATTTCTCTTTTCTAGATGCAATGAGATAACAACCCATCCTAGGTTATCAGAATGATGCATAGTTCTTTTCTATTCACTTGCATTTTAATATATGTCATAAGATGATGCATTCTCATAAGAATCACATAAAGGAGAGACTTGGCACTCACACATACCTTGGGTGAGTGCCCAGTGCCCGCTGGGTGATAGGTCTTCGTGCATGGGATTTTACTGTTAATCTAATGGTATGAAAATGACTACATCTTGGTTTCATTGCTGGGATATCTTTTCAAAGTAGTTGTGAGAAATGGCAAGAATATTTTTCCCTATGATGCATGATGACAAAACTTCTGACCTTGGAAATTGTTGAAGGATGGTTCAAGATCACAAAGAATAAGTTTTCTCAAAGATTTAACATTGGACCTGAGTTTGATGCACGCAGATGGGTAGAAGAGAACTTGTACCATGAGTTGTATGAGACATTCTTATGTTGTTTTCCTGTAGAACTATATGAATGGATTTTAGCATATGCATCTAGATCAAACCGGTACTACAGATCACACATGTGGACCCAAGGTGAATATCGAGAGGCTATAGGATGCAGATCGACTTGGACGTGTGTTGTTGATCACCAAAGTGGAAGAGAGTGCTAACTAGTTATACTCATCAATATTCCATTTCTACGTATTCTTACCAAGAAGTTTCTTAGTTCGAGTTTTGAGGGAACCCGGAGGATCATTTTTGTGTTTTATTTCTTTGGTTATGAAGATCTTGGTCATTACTTTGAGTTTAGAAGAATTTCCCATGGTCGGCTAAGCACATCTAAGCGTTGAGAGAGGAAGTTAGGGTGGAGGAAGATGGTGGACATTGCGGTTGAGAAGGAAAGGGAGAAAAGATGACTAAAGTATAACAAAGCTTGTGAAGAGGATATGACTAGACAACACAAGGTTGCAAGTGTGATGGATTTATGGAGGCAGATGTTATGGGAAGGAGTTGAGGTTCATGCAGAGGATGTGGAACCGAAGCAGACTGTGCTACCCCATCTTGGAAAGCACGGAGAGAAGCCCCTTCAGCTTTTGATGAGATTTCATCGCATGGATAAAGGAGAGCCATCAGCGCGCATTTGAACCCACATGGAGACCAACCCCTGGTGCTTGGTTTTCCAGATCAAGGGAGAAGTATTTTTAACCTAGTTAGTATCAATGGGAGTAGCCGATCTAAACCGAGGAGATATAATTTATTGTTTGGAAAATATATGGCTACACAATCCATTCCTATATTTGGAGGAATCTTTAGACAAGGTGCAAGTACGCAAGGTTTGGGTATCATGTCCTGGGAATGGCACGACACACATAAGCGGTAGTGGGAAAATATCACAAACCATTGGTGCATAGTTTAGTGGGATGTTGGGAACACTTGGCGTGACCACTTCAGGCCCTTTTCGACTAAAATAGGTGGATCCGGTGGGTTAGGAAGAATAGAACCGAGTAGATCTAGTGGATCTGGAGGAGGAAACACCAGATGGAACCAAGGTTCGATCAGGAGGACAAGGGCCTCAAACACCTCCACAAGTATTATTTGAGATGTATTTACACTTACCGACTATAGGGGTATTGAAGATGCTGCAGAGCATGTGCACAAGTGTGAATTACTATGGCATGTGAAAGGAATCACTACCCTAGAGTGGAAGGAAAATCATTTTGCAAAAAACGTTGCAAGGGTATGCACATAGTTGGTATGAGAAGTATGACCCCCATTAGGTAGTGGTAGACTACACCGCATTAAAGAATGCCTTCATAAAGAGTTCCATATCCCTAAGTTTGAGTAGAAGATCATCAACACTCGAAGGAGATCCAAGAGAGGGAATGATAGAGAGTGTGTAGGAGTATGATGCATGTTTCAATACTCTCTTGTCTAAACTATCCTTGTAAGAAGTTCCAAGGATGATGATCATCATTATGAAGGGCACGCAAATGGAGGAGTGTGTGGAAGAGGTGTTCGCGGAGGATTTCATGGTTGCAGTAACTACGGTGGAGGACAAAGTGAGTTTATGTGAGGAACCTGTTATAATTTTGGATCTACAAAACACTACAAATGTGAGTGTCTTGATCTATTACAATGCTCATGGTGCAGAAAGAAACATAAGTACAAAGAATGTCCAGAACTCTATGAGCATATGAACTAGCAAAGACAAGAAGGACAAAGGTGATGTGATAGTGATCATCAAGAAGGTAGATTCACAATGGATGCCAAAGGTGGTACATGAGTCAAGGCTAGAGCCTGTACTAGTGATGACATGAGTAGAGGTCGTACACGCCAGTGAGAGATGCAAAGATAAAGGACACTAGTTGAAGAGAGGAACCGGTACATGGAAAATATCTGGACTCTGCTCATGAAAAGGAGGTGTATCAAGAGACTATGGATGTGATTTGGAGTTTGTAAGGGGATATCCAATGTCTAAAGGAGAAATCAAAGCAATTGGATCAAAGGAAGAATTTTGAGGCTCCAAAGAATGACCTGGATGAGGTTAAGGAAGTATGTAAAATTTTAAGGCAAGATAATATTATTCCCTTGCTAGGAAAATGGCTGAGGGAGAAGGTAGCGTGTGCCGAAGTATAGTGTGAAAGGTGGGTTTTACATGAAAACCTTCCTCCTCATAGCCTTTCCTATGATAAGGAGATCACTTTGAATGTGGTTGTTGATGGATGGCTTCTGAGTAATATCCTCATCGACATAGGAGAAAAGGTCAATGTTCTTACCTTAGATTCCTAACATAAAATGTGAAGGCTGCATTACAACCATATTCAAATGTGTTGTATATGGAAAACAAGACTAAGGAAATTCCCATTGGAGTCTTGAAGGATGTAGTTATCACCATTCAAGGGGCCAAGTTCATTAGAGACTTCAAAGTATTAGGGCTCGCCAAGGTAGAAAAATTCCCAACATTACTTGGGTGCCCATGGTGTTACAAGAACAATGTCAACCTGTGGTTTACCAAAGGTTATATCAGATTTGAGATCAAGGAAGAAAGGGTGATTATCCCTTTAACATATGTGAAGTCAACACCCTATATTAAGCCCTTAGGAGAAAAATTCCTTGACAGAATCTATGTGCACTCCATCATTTATCCTGAGACAATTCATCCCATGGAGGGAGTTATCCAATTTTAAGATGCTCAGTCCATGAGTGATACCACTAGTATGGCATGCAATAATTGGGTGCATGGGACTTATGATTTGATTGGGAAATAGTTGAGAGGATATGTAACAAGGGTAATAAAGGCACTCTCAGTCAAGTGCCTAGGAGGAAATAAGTTTCCAAGTTACTCTGGAGGAACATACCCTAAAATTTTATTGTAAGAAATGGAGGCTTAGTGGAAAAATGAGGACGAGAGAAGGAGAATGCTCAATTATAACCTGCTCAGAACTGTAGCACGTTGGTGGGCTGCACATCGGGAGAGCCTCCTAGAGTGGTGTGATGTAAGAATTTCATTATCTGTAAGGTTCTCCAGGAGCAACGCACCCATGGTCATACAAGACTACCATGGTAAAGAGACCGCCTCTTTTCATATCCAAGCATGTGAGAAGGCCTAGATGGGAAGCACGAAGTGTTACCACCTTCATTATGGGTGCATAATTTTTATTCCACCTTACAAGGTTGTACATGTGCATGGTATATTCATTCAAAGATACATCTTCAAATAGGTAATTGGCCGGAGTTGGTGGATGATCTTGTTTAAGCTTTTGAGTATAGGAGTACACATCCATCGAGTAGATAAGGCATTATAAGTGATCAAGTGCTTTGTGATGGGAGATAGTGTTGTGGTAAAGGATAGGCTACTAGAGTTACTTAGGTGAGACTTAATTGGAGATGTGCCTCAGTGAATAAGAATAAGAGGAAGTACATCTTGAGCACGTGTGCATGGAAAAAGAAAAAGGAAAAATGGTCTATGTAGTAGATGGAGAAGAGATGGAAACTTTGGATTTTAACCATTTTGAAGGTACGTGTGAAGTCATAGATAATGTTGATGAATGAGCATGTGCCTACCATGAGCCCTTGAAAAAAAAGGTTAACATTGCGATAGAGGCAAAACCTAAGGATGATATCATTGGGGACTATTGGTCGAAAAAGAAGTTTCAAATATCATTGATGTGTTATGCGAGTTCCAGGATTTTTTCCCTCGTGGGTACTATGAACTTAAAGGCATTCACCATTCCTTGGGGGAGATGAAGATCAATTTGAAGGAAGGTGTGCACCCGATTGGGAAGAGGCCCTATCAGATGAATCCAAATTTATGCGTACAGGTCAAGGAAGAAATAGACAAGATGATAGCACCTAGCATCATTGAGGAAGTAGAAGAAAGCAGAGTGGATAAGACCAATGGTTATCAATATCAAGAAGGATGGAAGGATAAGAATCTATGTCGACTACAACGATCCGTATGCGTATGTGTCATCAATCCTTTTCCAACCCCCTTTAATGAAGAAATTTTGGAGGGAGAGGCCGGGCGTAAAGTCTACTCTTTCACGGATGGGTTCTTAGGGTATCACCAAGTCAGGATTGCAAAGGAAGACCGAGAGGAAGACAGATTTCACCACTCAATGGTGAAGTTTTCTTACATAGTTATGCCTTTTGGGTTAAGAATGTGCCTTCTGTGTTCTTGTGCATTGTGGTATAAGCATTATAGGACATCATCCATAAATTTCTTCAAGTTTACCTAGATGACTGGACTGTGTATGGATTGGTGAAAGACCATTGTGATAATTTGAGGTTGATATTTGAGATATTTCATCAATTAAGGATATCCCTCAATATTAAGAAATGTGTCTTTGCTACTCGATTTGGAACCCTATTAGGACACATTATATGTAAAGAAGGCTTACTAGTAGATCCCACCAAAGTTACAATTATTGTGGGAATAGGGAGCCTAATAGTCAAAGTGTGGTGTGTGCGATTCCTTGGGCATACGAGGATACTATAGGAAATTCATCAAGTGTTATGCTAAAATCACCGCGCCCTTCAAAGAATTGCTAAAACACAAGAGTTCCTTTCATTGGGGAGAGGTGCAGCGAGAAGACATTTGACACTTTGAAGGATAGGATTGCCACAATGCCCATATTACATTTTCCTTTTTGGGATAAGTCTTTCCATGTGCATGTTGATTACTCAGAGACAACTATGGGAATAGTACTGGAACAACCTAGTGAGGGAATTGTTGATCATCCCTTATGTTTTGCAAGTAGGAAGTTGACACCAGTAGAATATAATTACATAACTACTGAGCATCAAGTATTGTCCATGATCTAGGTGCTGCACAATTTTAGGTAGTATCTGTTGGTAATTCCATTTATATTCTACATGGACCACATGGCATTGAAGTAATTATTCAAAAGCCCATTCGTAAGGGCGCATATGTTGATCGGTCCTATTATTTCAAGAATTTGAGTTCACAGTAGTGATAAAACTAGGGAAGAGCAATTCAAGACCTGACAAATAATCAAGGATTAACTCAAGGGAGGACACATAAAGCATCGAGGACACCATGTTGGATGCACAACTATTTAGGTTGCGGCGCATGCCCTAAAACTTGGAAGATATCACAGTGTTCTTGAAAATAGGTGTGGTGGCGGAAGGGATGAGGGCTCTAGAGAGAAAGTAATTAGCAATATGCATCGCACCCTACATGTTGATTAGTAGATATCTCGTATAAGTTATACCATGATGAGGTTTTGCACCGATGTATAGTTGAACATGTGTACGTGGAAATTATGGAAGATGTGCATGGTGGGATTGCAGGAGGTCACTATGTAGGAAATACTCTGCGTGAAAGATTTTACTAGCAGGGCTTTGGTGGGAAACCATCTACCAGGATTGTATTGAATTTTTCAAGGCCCGTGATTATTGCCAGTGCCTTGGAAAACCTAGAAAGAGAGATGAAATGCCCTTGAACGAACAATGCTTGAGTGTTGAACCATTTGAAAAATGGGAAATCAACTTTAGGGCCAATTTCTCCAGCCACACAAAGGGCTAGTTTTGGTATATCATCACATGTACTAATTACTTGACATGGTGGGGCGGAGGCAACGCCTACAAAGGATTACACCGCAGTGACAACTGCTATATTTTTATGGGAGAATATAATCAGCGAGTATGGTTTTCCTTTAAGTTAAACAAGTGATAGAGGTATACATTTCATAAAAGAAATGTTCAAGATTATATTAGCATAATTTATGGGGCCCATCATAAGACTACCCCCTATTACCCTCAACCAAATGGAAGCTGCTGAGGCATTTAACAAAATACTAAGTCACACATTGACTAAGATCTGTGATGTTGGAAGACAATATTGGGATGATAAAGTATCATCTGTTCTATGGGCATACATGATAACCTACAAAATTTTGAACAAGGCCACACTATTTCAATTGGTGTTTGGCATGGAGGATATTTTACCAGTTGAATTCATGTTACCATCACCACGTATAACGCGCGTAGGAGGGTTGGTGATGAGCAAGTCTTTGGAAGAGAGGATTAATAAGTTGATGTAGTTAGACAAAATGTGATCACTTTCTAGATGGATTTAGAAGACAGAAAAATCAAGACAAAAATCATGGCATGATCATCATATCAAGAACAAGAAGTTTGAGGTTGGTCATATGGTGTTGTTGTATGATTCCAAGTATCTGTGCCATCTTGAAAAGTTGAAATTCCAATGGTTGGGACCCTACATCATCTTGTACATTCTTGATTCAGGTGCTTTCTAGTTATAAGTGTTGGATGGGATGATATTACCAATTCATTTCAATGAGAGTAGAATAAATCCCTACTATAAATAAGTCTTCTTGGTGTTTGTAATAAGGTAGTGTTGCCAGTTAGCTTAGAATTTCCCTTTATTTTTTTCTTTTCTTTTGTTTCCCTTTCTTGTTGCTTGTTCCTTTCTTTTTGTTTTGTTTTGCACCTTGTGCATCGGTAACCAAATTATTTTTTCCAAGGTTGTGTATACATAGAGTACCGCGTATTTTTTTAGTGTGCGGTGGAGTAATGCAAAGTCTGAGACACTGAAATAAAAGTTGAGTGGCCCAATAGAAGGAAGCGTGTAAGGAAACGGTGGATGATAAATTACAGTTTCAAGAAGGTTGTAACAAAGACCATGTACAAAGGATGAAGAGTGCATAAACAACATGAGGTAGGTGAGGGAAAAAATAGGATAAAGGAGAGAAGAAGTGACTTGGCGTATTTGTAGACGTGCGTGTAAGAGTCTTGATCAGATTGAGTTTTTACACGCGAGAGAAGGTTGTAAATGATCTTTTACACGAGATTGGGCGCTTGGGTAAGGGTTCTTAAAGATGGCTTGGTGGAAAAATTCACATTTAATGTTAAATTACGTTGGTTGGTGGCATAGCATTTATTTCTAGAGGGAAGCAAAAACTATAAATACAAGGTCGGGTAAGTCATTTTCTACCTTGCTATTACGAATTTGAAGCGCTCTTGCAAACTAGGGCATCCAGAGAGAAATTTGTGTGAAGGGAGAAGAATACGAGAAATTTAAGTGTGTGACTAGAGTGAATATATAAACCAGGAGGAAGGAGTACATGGGTGTGAGGAAAGGTTATTTATGGTGCATTGTCTTGTGGAAGATTGTACCAATTATGGTTTTGGCGATTAGGGCACGAAGATAAAAGGATGCATTTGGTTGTTGAGCTTTGGAGTTGAGTTTGGAGTGTAGTAGAGTAGCAGAGAAGAGTGAGTTCATATTTTATCCTGATGAAGCATGACACCTAAGAAAGAAACCATTTCACTTGAAGAAAATAAGGACAAGGGAAAGGGAAATAAAACCACTTTAATAAATGCCGCATGAGCTCAAATGAAGAATAGTACAAAGAAATGTAATACCCATATGGAGTATTGCTAGGAAAGGAATGGGTGTCACATCTAAGGAAAATGACTATGAGCAATTATAACCATCACATGAGCACAAATGAGAAGGAAATGACACTAGAGTTGGTCCGACTAACTAACAAAAGGACACCAAATGGGATGCCCATTTATAGTGACAAGGTGAAGGTCAAATTGGAGAAGGCAGGATTATTGCAACTATATGAGTTGCCTTACTTTGGCAAGCTTGAGCACCTTTATCAATGGTTGATGTCACATGTACATGAGGATCACTTTTATTTTATGGGGCACAAGATGTGCATAAAACCACAGCTGATATCCAAGTTCATAGGTCTTATTTGTGAAGGAGAAAGTATAGATGATGATCTAAGCGACAAGGAGGCTATCAAGGAGACTGTAGCTGTGTATGTCTACAAGAAGGGGTTGTGATAATTTTACATCATCAAGATTCCAAACCTGGTTATGAGGATGGCCATGTGCTTGGTGACCAATCTCAATGATCAGGAATGATGGACATAAGTGAACAAGGCATGTCTAAATGTATGCCAGAGGATATCATAGGGAACCATTTATAAGTTTTCCGCTTTCATAGCAGATGAGATCATAAGTAGCGTGTAGGAGGGAGAAAAGATACTATTTGGTAACACCCTCCTCACCATTATCTTTTTAGAGATTGGGGTGCCAGATGGGATAGAAAAATTTGTTTGGGAGTATCTAGATGAAGGTCCCTCGCCCTTAAAAAGGTTTGAAAAGTACACTTGTGAAACCATGATGATCACTCACAAGGCGCGCCTAGAGAAGTGGTATAAATGAATGTGTGACGTATTCGAGGTAGAGTGGAGGACCCCAGATAATTTTCCCATGCTCGTGGATGGAGAAGAAAATTTTTCAGTGTACCAACACTTCTGCATTGGCAAATTTTATTTGGTAAATGGGACTAAGGGTCCATGGTGCAAGCTTCCCTTCTCCTTTACCGCGCAATACTTCCAAGATGGATTCAACGGGTTTAAAGAAGCCAAAAGACTAAGGTTTGACCTTAGTGAGGTGGACCAAGACCACCACGATCTTCACTGAAAGCTAGTGTATCCTAAAAAGCACGCATACATGGAGAAGTATGTCTCCCAAAAGGTTCAAATGATGAAACCAATAATGTTGCCAATCACTAGAATGGCTGCAACAAGGATATACCTTTGCATAAGGCTGAATTTCAAGAAAGGCACCTATCTGGAGAATGATGTCTCCATTCTAGATGACCCCATAGGTAGAAATAAGGTCACGCCGAAGAAGAGAGAAAGAGAAGAGGGGCAGGAGAAGAAAGAACCAAGTGTGCAAACCACATAATCGTTGGGTGCGCTTGAAGCGGTCATGAAGCCTAGCACTTATGCGTTTAGGATGAAGTCTCCTATCAAGGAAAAGACCCCTAAAGAAGAGGCCTTTGGAGCACAAAGAGTAACTCACCCATGAGGAATCAAGAAATAATCTTTTGACCTGGAATCCCTAGTAAGGAAGAAGCGGAAGGTGGTGATGAGGTAGATTCAAAAGAAATGGAAAGTCTATATACCTACATCGTGACAAGGATGATGCTTTGATGAGCCTAAAGGAGGTGAAGACCATCAAGTCTATGATGTGCATGATTCTGAGGAAGAAGGAGATGAAGGGGATTATAACAAAGAATATGAGGAGAAGAATGATGAAGAAGAATCTGAGGCTCAAGGCAAGGGGGCGAGTGAAGAAGTAAGCACTAAGAACCAAAGAACCCCAAGACTCACCAAGGAGGAAGTAGAGAAAGCTGTAGAGAGAGAAGTAGCTGGAATGATGAAGAAATTGGTGGAACAGGAGTTAGAAAGGAGCACATATGAGATTATAAAGGAGATAGAAGAAGAGAGCATTAGGAAGGAGTATGAAGAATGGGTGGAGATCCCAAATTGGTAGTAAGCTTCCCAAAAGATGCATGGATAGGTGGGAAAGGTGTAGTAGTAGCACAAGGGTAGGGAATGGGGTACATTGATGATCATATCAAGGTGATACTTGTGCACTTCTAGAGCACTATACCTATAGAGAAACTCCTAGCAATTTCATCATTTGATGAGGAAGGTGCGTACCCACAGAAAAGAAAGATGTTATCTTGGGTGTTTGAGTCCCACGTGCATGAACTAGAATTTGAGGTAAGTCAGAGAGTGCTAATGAAGGTGCTTGAAGCCAAAGGGATAAATTTGTTGGTGAAATCTCAACAACTATCAAATGAACATGTTTGTAATGCACTTAACAAAGTTTCAATTGAAGTTGAGGCGGACTATTTGGGAGAAATGATAAAGTGAGATCCTTGGAGAAGAAACTAGAGAATAAAAAGGAGCTCATGTAGAAGAGAAAATACCTAAAGCAATAGGATCTGATTAGCTCTCAGCTGAGGCGTGAGATGAAGGAAGAAAATTCTAAGGTGCATGAGGTCTCCAAGAAGGTGGAGATGATTATAGATGTAATTTTTCTAAAGTACCCGATTTAGCGCCTTTGATCGGAAGTATGATTCATCCTTGAAATTTTTGGAGGATCTGACTCACATTCTCACAATGGATAGGGGACCACTTACTTTATAATCTATAGAAGATGCGCAAGCGCACCAACAAAGAGAAAACAAGATGAAGGTTTTCAAGATTGTGGCTTAATACACCAAACTTCTAGCATAGGTAAAAGTCATCGTGCAAGTCGTTGAAGATGCCTATGATAACTGCACTGATAGGGATAAAGTGGCAATAATCTTGGTTTCCACCCATGAGACGGAACTCAAGGAGTTCCAAGAGAAAAATAAGGGAATAGAGTGGAGAGAGATAATATCCTGGCCGAGGTGGAAAAGAAATCAGAAGTAATTGAGACCCTGTGAGGCTCGATCAAAAGTCGATTGAAGGAACTATACCCTCAGATCACTTGTAGGATGGATGCACTTGAATACTCGGGGAAGTAGTTGGATATTATTGTTGATACCATGAGCGCAAAAAGTGAGGAGCTGATTTTTGAGGAGATGAGCACCCTGGTTGGTGACCTCTATCAGCAGGCACAAAACGAGGTCGATGCTTAGGAGAAGTTAGAGGTAGAATTAGGGAAGGATTTCCCTCTCCTCCTCTAGTAATAAACAATTTCCCCATTATTTCATTCTTTCTCCCAATTATTCATTCCCTTATTCTTTCTTTCCAACCATTGTAAGATCCCACCATTATTTATTCTTTGCGAAGTGTTTCTAAGGATGGAGAACAGAAAAGTGTGGGGTGATGTTGGGCCCCCAAATATTGGCCAAGCATACAAGAAGGCACGTGGGCACGTGGGACTGGTTGAATAAGGGCACATGGGTTGAAGGTGTTTAGGGAATGGTTCTGTAGGGTTTACAGAACACACGGCATACGCGCAAGGCAAGATGGGTTCTTGACTTATCCATATTTGGCATCTCGGGAATCACACGAGAAAAGCATGACCCTTCTAGCATATGTAGTGGATAAGGTGCCATCCACGGAGACTATGGGATCAAAAAGGGAATATTCCATGCATGCGATGGAAGGTTCTAGAAGAACATCAATGCACTAAGTGGAGAGCTTGGATCAAAGGAGGCATGCTCCATTGGAGGACCACTGTGACACCTCGCGACCAATCTGTTACCTTAGAAGGCATGGCGATGAAGGTAGGAAAGCTATATATTTTGGTACGTTGGTAGCAAGAGGGAGATATAGAATCAATACACTAGAGAGTGTGAGGAGAAGAGGGAAATACATGAAGTTATTCTGAGAGAGAGTAGTACGTTGGAGGTAGGAGAATCTCTACATAGATCTCATGGATGATTCTATTGGTTAGGATTAGGGAAATTTAGGAGTGATGACACACTTAGAGGGATGTGTCTACATTCTTCTTTGTAATGTGATGAACATAGTGTAGTTTTGATGCATGACTTGGCTCTACATGGTTATATGAGGGTTTGTTATGACTTCAAGGGATGTAATGTGGTTATTAAACCTGTTGATATGAATATAAGGCTCTGTTATGAATCATATATGTGTTCAGGAGTATAATACTTATGCATTTCATTTGTGTATGAACCATTTCCATATGTTTTTGTTATTTCTCTTTTCTGGATGCAATGAGGAAATAACCCATCCTAGGTTCTCATAATGATGCATAGTTTGTTTCTATTCACTTACATTTGAATATCTATCATAAGATGATGCATTCTCACAAGACTCACATAAAGGAGAGACTTGGCACCCACGCATGCCTCGGGTGAGCGCCCAGTGCCCATTGGGTGATAGGCCGACGCGCATGGGATTTTATTATTAATCTAATGGTATACAAATGACTACACAACCTTTTATAGAATCTCATTAGATAGAATATTTAAATAATAGACCTATGATGAATACAAAATATTAATATCATGGTGGCTATACTAATGGGAAAATTGGTGTTGAACAAGATCCACCACCCATATCCAAATGTATGCCAAGATGACATAAAAATGTGATTAGATATGCTAAGCTAGATGGAGTCCCAAACACATATTTTAGACCAAGGACTCGTAGAAAATATTGGTAAGAGGTAAATATGGACCTAATTATTAGATTTAATAAATAATGTGAGTCATCTATGGTTCAAAAATTCTTTGATTCAAAACCTTATAAATATTCCATGGATGTTGAATACTAGTCTCTAACGAATACTAACACATGCTCATTTATAGACCTTCCACTAGGGAAGAAGACAATCAAATGCAAATTAGTTTTTAGAACTAAGTACAAATTATATGGAAGGATTAAATAGAATTTGGAAAGGATATTTTCTAAGGGATATTCTTATGGGAAAAAGCATTGATTACGAGGAGACATTTTCTCTCGTGTCCAAGATCAAGACAATCATGATTATATTTACTTTGGCTGGTTTGGATGGAAAATACACTATATGGAGATGAAAAGTGTCTTTCTCAATGTAAATATTAAAGAGGAAGTCTACATGACTCAACCGAAGGTTTTGTCACACAAAATTAGGAAACCAAGGTGTGTGGACTCATAAAGTCATTATATGGTCTCAAGTAAGCACCCCAAGGATGGTACATCAAAATTGTTGAACATATCATTCACATTGGATTTCAAAAATTCCATATAATCCCAATATTTACCTCAAAAAGACATGGGAAGATGATGATTGTAGTGGTCTATGTATACAATCTTGTAATCACTAGAATTTTAGTGGTTATGATTGAGGACATAAAGGAAAATCTTAAGTTGTTCGACATAATAAATATTGGGATGCTTCATTATTGTCTTGGAATAGAAGTATGGTTGAATAAAAACCAAATTTTTGTGGCTCACATGAAGTATTCCAAGAGAATTATCAATAATTTCTAGATGATGGACTAAAAACCTATTATTACACCTATTTAGAGGAAAGGATTTATTTATTTCAATCATATACATTGCCTCAAGTGGATGTAACACTTTATCAAAAATTGATTGAGAGTCTCATTTATTTTACATGTACTAGGCCATACATCGACTATATAATGAGTTATCTCTCCATGTTCATGCAGAGTCTAAAATGTGTTCACTTTGGAAATTAATGAAGAGGATATAAATGTACATCAAATTAATAATTAACTTCTACCTAGATTATAAGAGGAATGACCAATTCTTCTTGATAGGATATTCATATTCATATCATGTAAGAAATATAGACAATAATAAATCCACATCTTGTTATGTATTCTCTTTAGGATTTGGACCGATATCACAAGGGATTAAGAATAAAAATCTTATTTCTCCTTCTTCTATTAAATTTTAATATCACCTTGCAAGATTTATTTATGAAGTGATATACACGCGATCTTCACTCGCACTTGACTCCCGAGGTCATGCCAAGGTAGCCAATGTGGAAATATGGATGGATAACTATAGGAGAATCGTGAATAATATTTGGTAGTGTGAATTCCTGGTATTTGAATCGTAAAAGGGGATATTTAGTGGCTATGAATGGGTAGCGTAAATTCCCTATGGCTTGATTGAACCTAAGTGTTAAACTACATTGAAGTGTCCATTTTAACTAAAATGAAACTAAAAATCTAATATATTGATGAATAGGAAACTAATTAAACAAATCAACTAAACTGAATTATTACAAACACAGACAAGAATTTTAAACAATTAAGCTACTTCTACACTAAAACTAAACAAGTAAATAATCCGGTGTAGTTATTCGCCCGTCGTTGAGGGTATCTAGTCTATTCTAAATAAATGAAAGCTTCACTTTAAATTATGGATGCAAATATAAATTCTACTTTTCCTTAAAAGCAGGGGAAGAAACTAGAGATTCTCAAGCTTTTTCTTCCCTGTGACTTCCCGACAATAGTAAAGAAGAATTCATTTGAGGATTTCCTATTTGAATTGATTTACTATAACTATTGAATGATTAAAATAATGGAAATGCTTATTTTCTACTCTATTTGATAATTTCCATATGATTTAGAAATGACAAGTTTGAAGAAATGAAGGAAAATAAATAACACCTCTAACCCGAAATACGAACAGTGCTGGCAATCCGATTATGTGGTACTTGGTCCCCTCAATTTATATTTTTAGTCTCTCGTGTCCACATGAGTCCATAGGTTGGGAATGTAGTGACAACAATAGATGGAAATCGCTAGAGTAATGACAACTTGAATTAGAAATATGGAACAATGCAAGTGGAAGAAAGATAACATAATGGAACTGAGATTGGCTATGTAGTTTCCAACAAGAAATAAGGTAACTTATCAATTAAAAGAATACTCAAAATGATCTCTGGCCATTTTCTTGAAAACAAGTAATCAATTTATAGAAGGTTGGTTGGGAAATGGTTCAAGCCATTTGGCATCCAAAGGGTGCCACATCAATAGTGAAGAGGGAGTTTGAACTATCAATCATAATCAATCACAAATTAGAAGTGAAGAAGACAATGTCATAAGCCATGCAAGCTTGAAATCAGCCAAAATGGGTAAGAAACATGTGTGCAAAGTGAAGTTAAGTGAAACAACATGTGTCTAAAGTCACATTGGAACATTAGAAAATGCACATAGGACCGCCACCCTGCACAAAGAGGTGATTACAAGACCGCCGCCCTACTTAGGGCGATGGTTATAAAACTACCACCTTGCAGGTGGTGGTTACAAAACTACCACCTAGGTAGGGTGGCGGTTTTGACACTAAAGGTCAAAACAAGGCTAAAAAGAAGTAGGAAGCTAAGAAAAAGCATGTAAAGGATAACCAAGGCATACTAGGCTACAAATATAAGCTTCAAGTAGGTTTAGGAGCTCAAAACCTTTTGAAAAGATATGAATCATCATTAGGGACCTTTTGTAACCGTTTTTGACAATGTAGCACCTTAAAAATTGGGTGCATACATATTTCCCCCTCATAGAAGCATTTTAGCCATTAAGAGGCATAAAATGTAGAGTCCGAGTATGGCATTCCCGAAATGGGGATTTAGAAGCTATACCTAACATGCTCGTGTCTTTGAAATGTCATCGTCTAAGATCCCGCTACTTACAAGATGATAGGAGAACTCAAGTGTAGATAGATAAAATGTCTAAAAATAAATGCTAAATCAAAATGACAAGAGAACTTACCATTTTTGTGGGGTAGGAATATACCCACACCAACGCTCTAGCCCTGTGGTCACATACACTTAAAATAAGGTTAAAGCACTATATATATATATCAAAACAATTCATTATCCTATTCATTTACACATATCCTATTGTCATTTTTTGAGCTTTGGGCCCACGGTAACCATTTCAAATGAGAGTGTGTTCAAAGTGACCGCTGTAATGAGGCGATCATGGCTTCAAGTCTAAGAAACCAAATGACACAGAACAAGGTTAGTGTTTCTTAGTTATTTGTTTTGAAACCTAAAATGTAAAATATTGAAAATCTAAGCCTAGGGGAGATTTTCAAAATTTCTTGTATTAAAATGGTCGCTATGGGGGATGCATAGGGGTTTGCCTTTTATTTTTTGAAAACAAGCTATTTTTGCATTTTTGAATTTTTAGGGCTAAAGGGATGGCGATGATTTTGATAGGACCGTCGCCCTCGCGCATGGTGGCGATTACAAGATCACTGCCCTATCGGGGATGTGGTTAAAAAATATCTTCCCTAGTAAGGCGGAAGATTACAAAATCTCCACTTTGCATAGGGTGGTGGTTTTTTCATTTTAGAGACAACGAGTAGATTTGACATGTCTAGACCAATTTTTTTGGGTTTTATAATGTTTTTGATGAGCTTGCCTATGTTATTGACTCACTCTTTTGTTGTTTTATGAATGTAGAAGGAGGAGTATGTCCATTGGAGCCGAGAGAGAGAGTGTGTGACTAGCTACGAGCTACACTTGACCGATTGACATAGGCCAAGATAAACATACTTTACCTGAAAGGAGGATTTGAAAGATCGCACGGTTGCCACACATTACACCTCCTAGTCAGATTATGTCTGATCTCTTCTCTTATTGAGATGTGAATCGAACACTTTCCGAGTTTCTAGGATTTAGAGGAGAGTGGACCTTCACTCTCAAGGATGTATAAAGGATACTCAACATTCCTATACTTGGGAGACGCTTGACCCCTAAGACAAAAGGATCTATAGTTAGGGCTAGGCATTAGGCCACTTACAAGGGATATGGTGGGGTGTCACCAGGAACCAAACAGGATATGAGGCTCCTTTTTATATCTACTTCTCCTATTCCTACACTCTACAAGGCCATCATAGGTATTTTGGCTTTGCGATTGATAGTGGATAAGGGTGGGGATAAGTTATTATATTGTTGGGCCCTGATTATGATGCAGATTGAGTAGCATGGGAAGACTTATGCATGGGGGCAGAAATTTTGGGCACCACATACCATTATTTATACCAGGTGGTGAGATTATAGGGACAGTCACTTAGCCATCCCACACTTGTGATGAGTTGGGTATATGAGAGGATCATCCCCTATCAGAGGGGAGTAGGGGTACAGATCAAGGGACATCGGGGCCGTAAGATGGACCGATATGTAATTGCTTAGGTGCCACATCAACCATTGGCTACCTTTACTACATATGATATCATCATTACACCCTAATAGGATATGGCAGGAGTATGGGGACATGATGGGACCACGGTGGTTGCTTGTTTCACCACTGTCGAGCTTAGTTGACATATTATGGAAGATGGAGACTCATCCATTTGATAGAGTTCCCTAGTAGTTTGGATTACCATACATTTATATTCTCCCTCTTGTGCGCTTGTTTACAAGAGTATCGGGAGTCTCAAGGTGGCCCTAAAGGTGACCATGGTTGGACCATTATTACTCTAGGGTTCCCAATGCGGTGAGATGTGTTGTCCATGCTCATCAAATATCTAGGCCCACACCACTTCTAGTAATCAAGGCTACACCCACACACACTGTGAGAGAAGAGTAGGAGATTCCAATTGATATAGATTCGAGAATGAGGTGGAGACTAGGGATGATCTTGATGAGGAGGAGGTGATGAGACCCACACAGAGGGGGTGATGATGAGGAGGATAATGATAATGAGTTGCATGATACTCATGAGAGATCTATGGCCGAGTGATAGGAGGTGGATGTAGAGATGGAGACATTAGTTTCCAAGGAGCCACTTCCTCATGAGAGGTGGAAACGAGGAGTTTGTCATGGGACAACATGTTACCTCAGGAGGTGGGGAGGCATAACAGGTACTTGCAGTAACAACACCATCTATACTAGATGATCCTATATGGATTCTTGGAGATCCGAGTATGTGAACACCCATTTCTTGACTTTTTTAGCTAGAAATATTGTTGGGGTTAGAATACCGGTTGTACATATAATATATTAGATCTAAGCATACATGAAAATAAAAGTGGATATTCTACCAGAAGAAATATATAAAACAAGAGATATAAATCAACACCAGATTTAACATGGTTCACCCAATGTGGGCTACATCCACCAAGAAACAAGCCAATCTATTATCCAAAGCTTTGACAAGATATACAATGAATATTTACAATATTTCACACCTCTCAGATGTATAGTACTTTCTTTCTCTCAAGATTTTGCTTCATCTCCAAGAATTCTCTCTCTCACTCAATTATTCTCACAATAATCAAGTTCTTCTTAATTCTTGTTAATTCTTACTTCTAAACCCTAGATTTCATGCCTATATAGTTGTTTATAAACTTAGGGCACTTAGCCATGTAATTACAATCAATAGATCTTCTTTAATGCTAAAAATAGATCTAATTCTTGAGAGTTAATTAAAACACTCCCACATAGGTAACCAATGTCGGTTCACCCTAACCGATGCCGGTTCCTCCTTGCTTGACCGATGCCACCAAGGTGACGGATGCGGTTCTCCCTAATCGATGTCGATTATTGTGTTTTCTAGCAAGTTTTACATTGCATGATAAACCTGAAGTAATTGAGCTCCACAACTCAACAATCTCCCACTTGGAGATTAATTACTGCACCATACCTATACAACATCATTCTTGGATCCTTCCTTAGATTTGTTTCATCCTCTTCAAGTCTCAAACTGAAGACCAACAGAAGTGGAATGTAGCTCCAACTTCTCCTTTGCTAATGTCTTCATTAGCATATCCGCAAGGTTCTCACTCATATGAATCTTTTCTAGATTCAATTGTCCATCCTCAATACCTACCGTATGAAGTGAAACCTCAACTTGAATGTGTTTCATTCTCAAATGAAACACTAGGTTATTTTCCAAATGTATTACACACTCGACTATCATTGAACAGATTTACAATCACCTTGCTCCTTTCCCCGACTCTTCCATGAACCTAATCATCCATATCATTTCCTTGCTAACCTATGTAGTTGTAACATACTCTTCCTCTATAGTAGATAAAGCCACAACCTTCTCGCAATATTGAAATCTAGCTAACGCCCTCCCACCTTTGTGAAAATATATCTAGTAGTTCTCCTCCTACCATCCAGATCTCTAGCCATATCCAAATCCACATAGCCACATAATGAAATATCCAAACCTCCATAGCATAGCTACATGCTAGATATCCCTTTCAAATACCTGAGTATCCATTGGATTTATTTCCAATTCTCTTTACCTAGATTGGCCATATATCTACTCATAACTCCCACTTCCTGTGCAATGTATGGTCTGGTACAAACCATAGCATACATGAGACTCCTAACTATTGAAGCATATGGAACTCGTGTCATGTATTTGACCTCCTCATGTGATGATGATGACATTAATCTTTGCTCAATTTGAAGTGTCCAACCATAAGTGTACTAACGAGTTTTTCATTACGCATCTTGAACCTTTCTAGCACCATGTAGATATAATCCTCCTGAGACAAATACAATTTCTTATTTTTCCTGTCTCTGTGTATTTGCATGCCAATGATTATTTTTGTAGATCCTAAATCCTTGATAGAAAATGTTTGATCTAGCTTTCCCTTAAGCTCACTAATGTCCCGCATGCTAAATCCTACAATAAGCATATCATCCACATACAATAATAAAATAATATAGCTCATATTTGCAAGCTTCTTGAAATAAACACAATGGTAAGATTCACATCTCAAGTGACCATGCTCATGCATAAAACTATAAAACCTCATGTACCATTGCCTTAGAGCTTACTTTAGCCCATATAGGATCTTTTTCAACCTACACACTAATTTATCCTTACCCTTGACTTCATACCCAAGTGTGCATATATATATATATATATATATATATATATATATATATATCTTCATCCAAATCACCATTAAGGAAAGTTGTCTTTACATCTAGTTTCTCTAAATGAAAATCCTCTCGCAAATAAGCTCAATAAAAAGTATGAATAGAAGTCATCTTAAAACAAGATAAAATATTTCACCAAAGTCAATACTTGCTTTCTGTGTAAATACCTTTACTACAAGCATTTTCTTGTACCTTTTCTGTCCACCCTCTTCTTCCTTGATCCTGTAAACCCACTTGTTCTACAATGTCCTCTTACATGCTGGAAACTTAACCAAATCCCAAGTCTGATTTTATTCCAAGGAGTCCATCTCCTCATCCATGCCATGCTCCCACTAGACGTGGGTCTTATCCTACATTTCTTCTTCAAAACTTTTTGGTTCACCATTATTAGTTAATAATAAATAAAATAGAGAAGGTGTAAATATTTATGGAGGTTTACTTACCCTTTGTGACCTTCTCACGGGAGTTTGGGGCAGGAGGCTCAATCTAACCCTCCGGACATTTATATCCAAATCTATCAGTGATCGATGCCGGTCACATGTAACCAATGTCGGTTCTACTAAACGATGCAGATTGGATCTTACATAAGCGATATCAGTTCTCTGCGACCAATTTGATCGGGGTAACCGACACCGATTCTTGTGTAACCCTGTTGGTATTAATTTTAAATCCAAGAGTTCATTTTCATTCAAAAAATTCTCAACCGGTTCATCCTTGGGTACCAAAATTTGATCCATGTACATTCTCTTTTCATTCCATTCAACATCACAACTCCTAATAATTTTAGAATTCTCTAAATCCCAAAAATAGAAACCAAAATCACCAGATCCATAACCAATGAAAGTACATCTCTTGGATTTTGCATCCTATTTTTTCTATTTTTCTTATCAACATGTACAAAAGCTTCTAAACTAAAAACTTTAAGAAAAGAAAGATCTACCTCTTTTCCGGTCCAAGATTCATCTCGGTATTCCTCCATCTAGTGAACTTGAAGGCCCATGGTTAATCAAATAAACCAATGTATCAATCAAGCTTTTACGCACAAAGCGCAAGGGAAATCGAATGTATCCTCATACTTCTAGCACATTCCATGATTGTCCTGTTCATTCTTTCTGTAACACCATTCTCATGTGGTGTTTTTGGAACCATTATTTCTCTACGTATCCCATTCACTGAACAATAATCATTGAAAACCTTGCTACAATATTCACCACCATTTTCAGATCTAAGGCACTTTAACTTAGAATTTGATTCATTCTCAACAAGGGCTTTCCATCTTTTAAAAGTCTCAAAAACATCAGATTTACGTTTAATACAATAAACCCATACCTTTATTGTAGCATCATCAATTAAAGTAACATAATACTGGGATCCTCCATGAGAAGCTACCTGAGCTAGTCCCCACACATCTGAGTGTACAAGATCCAATTTCTGCTCCTTCTTAGTTGCCCCAAATTTGAGAAATCTCACTCTCTTTTTCTTTCCAAAGACACAATGCTCACAAAAATCAAGATCTAAATATTTCAAATATGATAACTTACCCTTATCCTTTAATATTTGCATTCCTTTTTTACTCATATGGCCCAACCGGTTATGCCACATGTATGCATCTAAATCTGAAGTAGATAATGTAGAAAAGGAATTAGTAACACAGGTAGATAAATATAACGTTCCTACCTTCTTACCTCTTTCCACAACAAGAGCACCCTTGGTGAATTTCCAAGAGTCTCCTGTAAAAGTAACCATGCAACCAGATTCACCTAGTTGCCCTATAGAAATAAGATTCCTCCCGAGGCTTGGCACATGCCTCACATCTTTCAATACCCATGTATTTCCATTCTGTAATTTTAGATGAACTTCCCTTTACCAAGTAATATTGCAAGGTTCATCATCACCCAAATAAACATGCCCAAAATTTCCCTAGACATAATTTCTGAAATAACCCTTATTAGGGGTTACATGGAAAGAAGCTCTTGAATCTAAAACCCATGATTCAATTATATTATCTAAAGAAATAATAAGAGCATCTTGCATTACCTTTGATACAACATTATTTTCTTCTTTACCTTTATCTGGTTGTTGGTTCTCTTTGTCCTTTGACCAACAATCTTTCTTTGCATGTCCTTTATTTCCACATTTCCAACAAGTAATTCCCTTACTTATGGATTTAGATCTGCTATCCCTTGACTTTGATTTCCCATTACTCTTACTCTTGGATCTCTCCTTATTCCTACCCCTGCTTTCTACATTCAAAGCATTCGAGATGATTATTCCTCTGTACTCTTCCCGTGAATTTCTTCATTCAATATTATACTAACCACATCATCAAAATTCAAAATATTATTAGCAGATGTTGTATTACTAACACCATTACCAAGTTATCCCAACTATCGGAAAAAAACATAAGAATAAAAGTGCTTATACTTCATCATTAAATGGTATAGCAACCGATTTTAACTAATTTACAATAGATTAGAAATCATTAAAATGAATAGATGCGAGATCCACCTTTATGCATCTTAGAACTAAATAGTTTCTTCATCAAATAAACTTTATTTGAAGCACTAGGTTTTTCATATAATTTAGCAAGAGATGTCATTAACTCTATCGTAGAAGTCATACGTAATATTGGAAGCCATGGATCTGCCAGATCAATCTTATAAATCCTAAATTATTTTTGTCAAGAATCTTCCATTATTCATCGATTATCTTTGTAGGTCTAGACTTCTCATCCAATGGTAAATAAAAATATTTTTGATACAAATAATCCTCAATCTGTATCTTCCATAAGTGATCATTTCGGCCATCAAACTTCTCTACCTTTTATTTGTTTTTTTCTACAATTTTTGTAGCTCCCACTCAATCAGAAAACCCTATGTGAGTAAATTTTTCAACACACAAAACCCTCAAAAAAAGCTACGATACTAGTTGTTGGGGTTAACATACTAGTTGTACAGATAATATATCGTATCTAAGAATACATGCAAATAAAGTGGATATTGTACTAGAATAAATATACAAAACAAGAGATATAAGTTAACACCATATTTAACATGGTTCACCCAAAGTGTGGGCTATGTCCACCAAGAAACAAGCCAATCTATTATCCAAAGCTTTGACAAGATATACAATCTTCCACACCTCTCGGATGTAAAATAATTTCTTTCTCTCAACTTTTTGCTTCATTCCTCTCTCACTCAATTATTCACACAATAATCAAGTTCTTATTAATTCTTACTTCTAAACCCTAGCTTTCATGCCTATATACTTGTTTTTAAACTTAGGGCTTAGCCATGTAATTACAATCAATAGATCCTTTACTACTAAAAATAGATATAATTCTCGAGAGTTAATTAAAACACTCCCTTACAGTAAGCGATGTCGGTTCTCCCTAACCGTTGCCGCTTCCTCCTTGCCTCGACAGTGATGTCAATCTTGGGTGATTGATGTCGGTCCCCCTAACCAATGTCGATTACTATGTTTTCAACAAGTTTTACATTGTGTGCTAAGCTGAAGTAATTGAGCTCCACAACTCCATAAATATTAGTCACTACACTTTGTATTTCTTTTTTTGGTTTTTTTATGGTTTTCTAACTCGCCGTTTTTCTTTATTTTGCAGAAATTGCTCAAGGTGGTGAGATATTATACATCGATTCTACATGGATACCTTATTGATAGCTTTGGGGAAGACCCGAGTACAGTTGAATGAGGACATAGGACGACCGATATGGGCTGATCGACACACTGACATGTTCACGCCTATTTGGAGAGTGATGAAGATCATGGCTACTCAGAACACACGAATCACCACTTATGAGATGATGGAGAGATGGATGAGGTAGATCCATTCACGTAGTGAGACCATGTCTAGTGTTTAAAATCACGGCCATTCCCACCACTCGGTGTATTCATGATCTTGGATCCGTAGTAGGAGTCCTAGAAACAGATCGTACACCATCACAAGGATCCCATAGGGATTGATAGGCCATTGAGCCTTTATTGCTTTGTTTCCATTTTGTGAGACACATATATGAATTTTTTCGAGCTCATTGTGAGCATTTTGACCAAGCGTTGTACATGATGTAGTTGTACATAAACTAGATTTATTATGATATATATACTTATACCTCTTTTTGGTTCAACTATCCTTTGCATTAGAGTTGTCTTATTTTGTGGTTTGTTTCACATGTGTACTCTAGATGTTTAGAACTTACAATTTTTTATGCTTTTTAGAATTATGTAATGGATGATGAATGTTAACAGAATAATTTATTTTTGTTGTTTTATAATGCTGATATGAGATGATTATGCAGACAATTTGTAATGCTAAACTTTAGCTTTTCAAGTAATGTTTAATACTTCTTTTTGTATTGTCAATGTGTGATGAAAAATGACATGATAATAAAATGAACTCACTACACTCCTAACCCCACGCAACCAATAAGATGTGATGGATCAACACCGAGAGCCAGGAGGAATGTGAATTGTATGGTTTTGATAGAGACATAAATGGTGAGAGAAAGAAAATATTTTGACATAAACCCAATTAGGAACCTACAACCTAACTCTGCATATAGTTTACTACACAACCTAGAATGTGATTTCTTGCAATTTTATCTAGACTTAGATCCATAGATGGCCTCTTGATTGACATAATCTGGTTTTAAGGTTTTGACTCTCTTTTATAACATGCACATATAATTTACTTTTCTTGGGATTTTGGGATTTTCAAAGAACTTTTATTGAATGAAATTACCTTAACTTATTAATTTATTTTCAAAGCCCCCTACACCTTGCCCCATGCTACTAGTAGGAATCACAAGCTCGTCACCTTGGACAAGGCACATGTAAGTAATGGAACCTCCCTCCTTTCCCAACCTCACGCCACTTGTAAGAGGTGTGGGCTCAACACTGAAGGTTGGTGGGGAAAATAAGTGTGTAAATGAAAATTTTGATTGATTTTGGTTGGAGATATATATACTTTTTATTTTTCTTTTGAACTTTAAATTGTGCTTTTGGGAAGGAAATATTGCCCCTTCCCTCAACCCCACGCAACCAATAATATGTGAGGGCTCAACATCGAAGGTTGAGATAGGCAAACAAACGTCTGGTGAAAATGTTTAGAATGTTTTTGCTACCAAAGAGGTTTTTCGGGGAAAGATATGACATCATGAAGCTTCTAGAATTGACTATGGGAAAAGATAACTATGCTAGAAGAAATCTATAGGAAGAACCAAGTATGTAGGCCTTGGTAAGATTAGTGTCAAAATTTCATCTTATCTTGTTGAACTAATGAAGCGATAAGAAATGTTGATGTATGTTTGAAGATATATGATTTGAATAATTGCCAATGTTTTGTAGAAGTTTTTGAGAGTTACTTGAAAATAATTTCCTTGATTGCATATTTCATGAATTAGCTAAGCGATGATAATGCGATTATGTACATATATAAATGTTGATAGACTACATGCTGAAATGTCTAAGGTGAAGAGAGTTGAAGGATGTCAAAATCCTCACCCCAAGAGTACATAGTGAAGAAACATGCTTTTGAAATTTCCATTCTCTTGACAAGGACTTACTATCTGGGGTTTAGACCTACAACCCTTACCCATGATTGTGTATGTATGTTTATCCAATTTGTCTATTTGAAGGAGATATTTGAGAACCTCTCTATCGTGTTCTTGACATATCATGTTTAGGTGAGCATGAATGCACTTGCTCAATTTCATATTTTGTGTGAAGCATAGTGATTTCGTGTGTCTTATGTGGATATGCCGTACTTGGTGTTTGATACTTTCATATCAAGACTAAGGTTCGGGATAGAAGAATCCCTAGAGATGGATTTGATGGGTATCATTTCATTTTTAAATCCCTCTTCTTTTATTATTTCAATCATGTTTACATTTATACCAAAATCATCAATATGAAGAGAGGTTGTGCCAAGGAGGCTACCCATTCCTTGTAGTTCAAATGGGAGGAATATTAACACACTACTCTCTAAGAGTTTCATAATTTGTATTGTGGTTTTTGTGGATACCATTTCCATGAATACCGATTTACCCTTATCTTCCTTTGCTGCCTTGAATGTTTTTGAGTCATCAACCTCAGCCTTTGGAATGCTCAGGGTGGTCATTACCGTTTTTGTTGAAGGAGGCGGTTTGTTTAATTGGTTCATGGGGAGATCATATTCTGAATGGAATTCTATTTTCTTCTTGAGATTCTCTAAGTGTATATTGAAGGGCTTAGGATCCCCTTGGGTGATGAAGACTTTTCCCAAATGGAGGAATCTAACTTCCTGGAACAAGGTAGAAGGAATAGCCTCCATTCAATGAATCCAAGGTCTCCCAAGGATCATGTTATAATTTATTTCCCTGTCAATGATGTAAAACTCCATTACGATGGTTTTGGACCAAGCATGACAAGAAGAACTATGGTTACGATCGAAGTGGCCTTAATATTTTCATACCCTCACAATGTGTTTCTTATAGAGGAGCAATTAGTCTCTCCATATCCTAACTTTTGCAAGAAAGTGAAGGGAACCCTATTTACAAAGCAACCCCATCATCGATCATGGCTCTCTTAATGCAATTTTTGTAAACCTAGACCTGTAAATATAAGGCAAGATCACCTCTTCGGGCTATTTTAGTGTCAGATGGCATCTTGTTTATATCGAAAAAAAACCCAAAGTATCCCTATTAATCTGTCTTGGAGGATGTATGTCAAAGTCAATATGATTTATTTGAGCACTGGGAGGTGGCGTAACATGGATTAGATGACCAAGACCTAGTGCATCAAGAAATTTAGAATGATACACAGGGGAATTCTTCAAAAAATCTAGGATTGAGATGTGAGAGAAGGTCTTGTTCATGTCAGATATTAAATCATAGGCTCCTACTGCTTTTGAGATTGTAGGACCGTCATCCCGCGAGAAGGAAAAAATGGTTAGTGGTTGTGAAACATATTCCCTTGTTCCAGTTATTGTATTAATTTCTGATTTAACTTCTAACTCTACTAACCTGAAGTCGAGTATAGTTTTATCTTGGGTTTGTTTGATGTCTCAAGAGGGTAAAAACCTAACTCAACTTCAAGTATGGTGGGGTTTTTGGGATACCCATGAGATGTGATGGATGTTTTGCACTCCGTGAACAAAGTGAACAAGGATTCTTTTCCCTGTAAGTAATCCTATAAATTAAAAAAACTTTAAAAAGATAGAGTTAGTAAAATAAGTGGGAAGGTCATGTCTGGAAAAATCCAATCCAGAAGCTGAAAGACTTATTTAAGAAGATATAAACCTGCTTATGAAACAATTAAGTTTTTATTAATGATAATGTTGCAGTATAATGTGACAAAGTGGAAAATATGACTAGATGATGTCACTTATTTAGATGGTTACATACATAGTAAAATGATATAAATCCTAAAACCAAAGGTCAGATTCCCGATCAGTATACAATTTTTCAAAAACATTAATCATATGGAACCAACTAGGTCCTCCTCCTTAGTGAAATAACATTCAGATTCAGAGATATAATCCTCTACAAAGAAGTCAAATACTTCTTCCTGAGTATCACAGAGTTTTGCAAGAGTGGTGTTGGTGTCAGGGATGCTTATATGATTGTCAGTCTCAAACTTGGATGTGGTGCAGTATTCCTTCGGTATTTCTAAGCTAGCTTCATAATTATATTCAAACTATGCAAGGTCATCTTAGATTCTCTAAACCTCATAGTATGCATTCCAAAAATCCTAAGTTTCTTCGCAGATATGATAAGTTGATGTAAAAATTTCCTCCAAATGATCAAAGGGTGAAGCTTGAATGACACAAATTTCTAAGTCATGAAGCAAATCATATTGCTACCAGTATAAAGGATGACAGATAATGGGGAATGAGTCACTTCATGGCAATGGGATAGTTGTCACCTCCTAAGGCTAGCTGACATCACCATGCCGTGAAACATGTTAGAAAATAATAAAAAAGAATAAAAAATGGTTAGGAAGATTATAATAAAGATGTGACAAAAAAATGTTGAGCAACAATCGCCAACAATTAGGCTAATCGCATGCGATTCTTGTAAATTTTAGAAAACTACATAAATAGAGATTAAAATTCAATTAAACTACAATTTTAATGTATTTTCAAAGCATAAATGACATGATGATTAGAGCATAAACAATATTACCTGCTAATGGAGATAAGAACTGATGAAAACAATATGATTACCTTGTGTGAATGATCAAATTGGGTGGTGAATTGATGAGGATGGTTTGACGATGGCAATGAATAATCTGATGATTGAATCAACTTTTTTGATGCAGCGTAAAAAAATGGATCTTTTTTGAAGATGATTGCTCTCGAAATGTCCGGAGAAGAACAAAATTTACCTACAAAACATGAAAAACCCCCAAAAGAGGGTAGGAAATAAACTTATATAGATCGTCGACAATCGGGTTAATCATTTGGTGATTTTGGGGAATCGAGTTAGGTGATCAAATGGAGTGATTTTCCTTCTATTTTGAACTTTATTTTGGAGGATTTTAAAGGAAGAAAGGATGTGAAGTGGGATATACTTGGACTAAGACTAAGGTTGTTAGGATTAGGATAGGGGTCATTTTAAAAAGTTGTTTGGTTATAACTAGTTAAGTGTGGAGATGTGGTTAGGGATCAAGTTAGGGGTAGTTGAGGGATGTTTATAGAAGGCTTATAAAGTAGATAGTTACAAGTAGTGAAGGTGTACGAGTTAGCATGGTGAGGTGTGAGGGAATATTTATTAATTTAATGAATTAATTAATTAATTAGACCTAGGGATGTGGTGGTGCGAACATTAGATAAATTAAATTAAAGGGGACCAAAAGGGAACTTGGTGTCGTGGAGTGTTGTGAGTGGGTTGTCTTGATCATGAATGGGTTTAGTGACAAAGTGGTAATGAGGAGTGTATAATTTTGGTGCCTACATTTTCCCCTTTTTGTTTGACATTTTTGGAAAATCGTTTAGACAAAAACCATGAGAATGTTGCGTTGTTATGGTTGATCCAACTCGTAACGCAATATAGTGGAATCTAATGTGTTTTGTTTCAAAAGGCTTCCCTAGTTGAAGGAGTACAATGCAAGGTAATGGAGAATAAATTGACGGGGTGGTGGCCAAAGGGCTCGACACCTATGGATGTATGATTCTTACTAGGTAGAATTTTGTTGAATGGGAAACCAAGTGATGGGGGCCAAAGGCCTCTTCTCCCATAGACAAAGTGGTAAATTATGATATTTGATTATGTTGGTTTCATCAAAGATCTTGAGGATAAGACCTTTAGAAGACATGGCACACTTGTGCAAGGGGTGAAATGGCATGAATTTTTAGGTAATATAGGTAAAAAGGCCCAAAATAGCAAATCGTCAGCGATTAGGGAAAATCATCGACGATTAGTGTAATCACCGATGATTGCGTCGTGTGAAAAAAGGGGTTATAGATAACCCAAAGGTTTTGTTTCTTACCATTCAACTTGAATGTTTGGTGAAAGTAACTTTTCAGAGGAACATCGAGTGTGGAATTTTTTTAAAAGCCAAAGAACATTGAAATGGCGTCCTCGAGCTGAAAACGCAAGCTAGTTTATAAGTTCCCAACCCATTTTTTTTTGTTTTTTTTTTTTTTTTTTTTAATTTTAGGGTGTTTGATGTAATGCCGGGGAGCTCAGATGCCCTAGTTTGAATTTATAGGAATCATTGGTGATTCCTCCAATCTCTAGTGATCGAGGTGAATCACCAATGATTCACTTGTGATCAAAACAGTTCAGATTTTGAATGGAAAGTTATGTTTTTAATAAATACTTTTAAACTTTTTGGATCATTTATGGTTGCATGATGTGTGCTTATATGTTGGGATTGATTTTATAAGGTGATTTTTTTGCGATGGTATTAATGTGGGTTTTGTGTGTTTTTGTTTTACAGGTGAACATGTAATTGACGATCCAAGACCACATATCTTTGATTTTAGATGAGGTACTGGAGGATTTATCTAATGAGGACTGGGACCATTTGGAGGTAGTGGGGTTTGGTGGTATGATATTTTACAGGTGGGTCCATACATGTCGCATGATTTGATCTTTGGAATTGTTAGAGAGGAGGAATCCTTTCACAAATAATTTTTGGCTTCCTACAGGGGAGATGATCATTACCATGGAGGATGTTCATCAGATTACTAGACTGCCAGTTCGGGGACATGTTATTTATTATATCATAGAGGAGGAGAGGGTAGATACGATGCAGAGGTTGTATGGAGGAGAGGATTGGGATGTGAGATACTCATCAGAGTCCTTTGATTACCGAGACTTTATATGAGCACTGGGAGAGCTGGTTATTTGTAGATTACCATGATGATGTTAGGTATTTGATGTTTTGCATTGTTGGATTCATGATGTGGGCACTTCCATTGGATGATGATTGGTGTAGTTGCAAAGATGATGGAGACCCACACACGCTTTTAAGTGGGCTCCTAATTTGTTAGCACAGACATTCAGAGAGTTGTGGGCTTGGACTACCCACAAGCGTTATGGGATTGATGTTGTATTTATATTAGAGTGTTGGGCACAAAAGCACATTGTTATTGCTCATCCATTGGGAGTTCCATGTGACATTGAGGTTCGAAACCCTAGTTTCATGAAAAGGAGTGAGAGTCTTGGTTGGGAAAGGAATGCCAAAGGGCCTATTTATTATAGGTATTTGATATCAGAGCTACATGTGGATGATGTAGTGTGGCGACCATATCTAGATTTTTATGATTGGCCTGAGTTCCCTCAGGACTTATTGAGTTTACAACATGACATTTAGATTCAGGGTCATCAAGATGGGGAGGATGAGTTATTATGCTTCATCTGAGTCAAGAGGTAGTTTGGTTTGGTTCAGGATATACCTGAGGATCTAGTATAGTAGAGATGGGATGATAGAGACACTGAGACCCCATATGCTATAGTAGTGAGGCCCACAATCATCGGTGAGCAACTATGTACCATGGGTCATGACAAGGATTGGTTGAAGGTTTCGATTTATGATGTAGGGGTGACCCCAGAATTTTATGTATGGTGGGCCCGATCATTGAGGAACTTTAAGAGGGGTAGGACAGTGGAGAGGGCTACATAGATAGTTAGATGAGTGTGTGTTTAGGTGGAAGGAGGAACACAGGAGCCTAGAGGAGGAGATAGGTGAGGGTGATGATGTTGTAGATGTTGCAGTAGTGACGGAAGAGAAGAATGCAGTGGAGACTAAGAGAGATACTGCTTAGAGAGAGCATGATGATACGGTGAGAGTTTGTGATACTCTTATTATAGAGAGAGATGGTCTGATTATTGAGCATGATGGTCTGAGACACAACTTGTATAGGTTCTTTTGATAGAGACAAGTACAAGGGATAGAGAGATACATTAAGGAAGGCGTTGGAGATTACAGGCCTTCCATTTCGCACGTGAGAGTTATCGGCGATGGCTTGATAGAGGAGGGAATCTGGAGCACCTACTTCTAACATGATTTCAAAGTGTCACATTACATGGACATACAAGAAGAGAGGTATTATTATGTGGACATGATCATCAATAACTATCCAGTGCTACAAGAGTGGGTCAATCACCTTGAAGGCCGAAGAGAGAGGGGGTGGAAGCGGTGGCAAGGATGAGGTGACGGGTGCTCGTAGGGATGGTGGGTATATTCGTGAAGTGGTAAGAACTCCTACTCCTAAAGGAGAGTGTGGTGCTAGTACGATGTTGAGAGATGTGGACTTTACCACATGATTCGTATATGATTTTATAGCTCATTGAAGCCCATTTTGATATATCGATCATTAAGACATTTGTGATGTATTTTGGAATTTGATATATATATATATATATATATATAATACATGATGATGATGGCTTATGATTTATTTTTGTTTTTTATCATGTATATGTTGTATGTGTTGATATTTTAGATGGATCTAGAATGTTGTGTTTCTGATGTTTAATTGATTTTTGGAGCCCTAAAAATGTGACCAATCACAATATGTTAAATCAAGGAATGTAACTAAATTAAATGAAGTAAAATTAGAAAGAAAAACTCACAATAAAATTTGATGTGTATACACAATGGGTTTAAGATAACACTTGCACTTGTAGCCTTTCAGATGTTAAATAAAATTATCAATGGGTAGTTATGCAAATTATGATGGAAATGGGAGCTTAAACAACTGTATTTTATTATGATGACAAAAGAGATTTTTGTGTGTATGGCACAATGTGGGAGAAAGGGTTCTCCTTTTTAATAGATTTTAAGAAGTTAATGCCCCAATTTTTATATATTTTTGAAGAAAACTGATCTATGCGGGAATTTTGCTATGATGGGAAAGATGATCGATACAGAAGCTTTCCTGGATGCTTATTATTGTGAAGGTTGATACATACAGGAATCATTTTAAATGAGTAGCCATCCCTCGAGGATATGGCATACATTTTATTTTTGGCTGAATGGTCATCCTTTGAGGGATTGGTCCATGATTTTGATGGGTAGCTGTCCTTCGCAGGAGAAGTCTACTTTTTTGATATTTTTGATAACGACTTATGCATTTTGAATAGTTTTCCTTGAGGGATTAGTCTATTATGATATGATATTTGATAAGATAAGCATCCAAATGAATTTTTACACAAATTTTTGAGCTGAGGGTAACAACCCAAAAACTTGTCTTGAGGAGGGGATAAATGCATTTGCATTCTATACACACTTGCCCCATGTCATGATGTTGGTATATTGGTAGAGTGATTTAAGGAACTTATGTAAAGGAAGGCGTTATGGTATGATAATATTTGATTGAAACTTCCGTCATGATAATAAATCATTTAACAATAGAAAGGCCACAAGAGAAAAGCATTTAAGGGTTACGCCTTAGGTTCCCCATCAAGAGAAGTGAGGCTATATGCTCCACACACTTTCCCCATGTCATGATGTTGGTATATTGATAGAGTGATTTAAGGAACTTATGTAAAGAAAGGCGTTATGGTATGATAATATTTGATTGAAACTTCCATCATGATAATGAATCATTTAACAATAGAAAGGCCACAAGAGAAAAGTATTTAAGGGTTCTGCCTTAGGTTCCCCATCAAGAGAAGTACGACTATACGCTCCAGACCCATACTTGTGTGTGATAACATAAGGACAAATCCAATTGGGGGAAAAATCTCCATGTTTACTCCATTCTAATGTAGTAACATTTTGATTTTCTTTCAGTAAAAGATCACCGATTTTAAAGTCATGTTCTTTGACATGTTTTTTATATGCTTTGTTAATGCGTTGTTGATAAAATTGATGATGCTCAAGAGTTCTAGACGCTTGTCATCTAGAAATTCTGTTGTGCTAGGTGATTCTAGTGATATTTTTCAATCAGGATGAAATCTTTTAGAGATACACAAAGTAATGAAATTTTAATTTTAAGGGGTACAATGGCTTTGGAGCCATAGAAAAGTGAGTAGGGCGTATCACCAGTAGGTGTGGGGATACTAGTTCCGTAATCCCAAAGAGCGAATGGGATTTGGATATGCTAATTATTGCATACATATTTACTATTTTTGGCTTATGTGTAGCGTGTTTCATATTCATGGAGTGTACGGATAATGTAGTATACAGCTTGTTCATGACCCTAACCATCATGGTGGACAAACATGGCTACAAGGGAATTTTATGAAGTGGATATGTATAGATAAAATGGCTCCCCTTCACAAGGTGGAGTAAGAACAGTGGTGATAACAAATATTGTTTGATTTCGTCAAAGGATTTCTAGCAATCAGAATCCCAATGAAATTCTATGTCCTTGAGAAGCAAGTGGTGAAATGGTTGACAATGATCAGAGAGTTGTGATATAAAATGTTGAATGGAATGCAACTTACCTTGAATGTTGAGAAGTTGTTTGAGATTGGATGGAGAAGGCATTTCAATTATTGCTCTGAATTTCACCGAGTCAAATTCAGTGCCTCAGATGGATATTATAAACCCAAAAAGCTTTCTAGTAAGGACACCAAAAACACAGTTTTTAGGATTAAGATGAAGAGTAAATTGAATGAGATGGGTGAAGATTGTTTCCAAGATGTCAAGATGATTTTTTCATGATTTAGATTTTCCAAGAAGGTCTTTGACGCAATCTTCAACAATTTTGTGGATAAATTCATGGCAGATGTATGTCATGGCATGCGATACGTGGCTCCTACATTTTTAAGCACAAATGACATGACACAATAACAAAAAGTCCCCAAAGGGGTAATGAAATAAGTTTTATGTTGGTCATCAGGTGTGATGAGGATTTGATTATAACTAGAAAAACCATTGATAAGGGAAAGCATTTCATGGCTCATGGTTAGGTTGATGAGATGATCTATGTCAAGGGAGAGGTAAATAATCCTTTGGAAAAGAAAGATTGAGATCCTTGAAGTCTGTGCAGATGCGTATTTTTCTTAAGGCTTTAGTTACGGGGACAAAATTGGAGACCCATTGTGTATAATCAATGGGTATGATGAAATTAGCAGATAAAAGGTGTTGTAACTCTTCCTTAAAAAGGAGAGCTATACGGGGTGCATCTTGCAAATTTTTTGTTTGATTGGGTTAGCGTTGGGGTATGTGACTATGTTGTGTATGAAATTATTAGGATCAATTTTGGGAAAATCACTACATGACCGAGCAAATGCTTGATGATATTTTGTCAGGAATGAGGTGAAATCATTTAATTCTTATAGATAAAGAGATTGACCAACTTTAATTATGTGAGGATCTTGAGGGGAGCCTAAGTTAATGTTGAGAGTGGATTCATTAAGAAGAGTTGAATTTTTAGATGGTAAGGATTTCTGAAGAAAATGATCCTCAACTCCCATGTGAGAAAGGATATCCTAATCATCTTGACATTGAAAATTATCTAAAGTGGGTGAATCTTCATTAGCCATTTCTGTCAAAACAAGGGATAACGATTTAGTGGAGTGATTAGATTGATAAGTAAGTTTTCCTAAGGATATGACATTGATTAAAAAAGTTAGGTGGGATGGGTATAGTATCATCTGTGTCCATGGGATCTTCAGGGTTCATTGACGATGTTGACTCAAGTTTAGAAATATTTAGGGATGTAGTAAGCTTGGATGTAGTGGCTTCACACATGTGAGAGGTGAATATTTTATAGCCTAATCCACTCTTCTCATGAGATTTAAGGGAATGTAGGACAGGTTGATCATGGGTTCCCTTTTCGTAGCGTCTCGAGGCAAAAACCTCTCCATGTGTAGAGATGAAGATGGATGCTGGCGAAGTTCAGATTGTTAAGAGATTCTATGTTTTATGTGAATGACATAACATGGTGTGTATTGACGGTGTGGGATGGAGGATTATCGATTCCTCCATAAATGAGAATTTTTAAAGATCAACAGGAGCATAGGAAATAATATCTCCGATGTTTAGGTCATACATGGGTTGTTTGTCGGGGTGACCATATGTTTTGGGTGAAGGAATGGAGTTGAGCATGAGGAGATGATACTTCCTGAGGATAATGTGTTTTACGGCCTCACCAAGAGAATAATCATCTGGTAATTTAGAAGAAGGAATATATGTACTAGTGGATGCTTCATCAGAAGGTTCAGATGTGGATTTAGGTATAACGACATCATTTTGGCAAAGTACATCATGTAACAGCTTGAACCTATTTGTATCAGGAATAGTTTAGGTCTATCCTTCATGTTCATACTTGAGACAACGATGGAGGGTGGAAGGAACACAACACACGCTACTTATCTAGGGGTATCCTAATAGCATATTGTGTTGGAGTTATCCTTATATAATTTAGAAGAGTTCGGTAGGGTCTTAACACCAACTTGTGAGTAGCATGATTATAATACCTAGTGTGGGTGTGATAGTGTTGTTGAAGGATCACAAAATAACCAGAGTTTGTGTGACAATGGTGTTGGGAAACTTGAGTTGGTAATAAATATTTCATTGATATGAGCAGTAATAAAGAGTGGAAAGTCATGGTATTCTAGTCTAAGAGAAGGAATTTCATATGGTTCAAAAGATATAGATGTGGATAATTTAAGAGCACCCAAAAAATTCGTAAATGGAACCAGATCATTGGCTGGTATGGTTATAGATTGGAGCACTTCCATCATGGATTGTTTGTGGAGAGGAGATGTTTGAAATAGTTCATAAAGTGAAATCCTGACATGGGATTGGTATAATTGTTTGAAAACAAATTTTTGTACGGTGGTAGAAGGGGGCATTGATGCTTGTATGGAAGTTTTAGCTTTTGATGGGGATTTTTGACTAGACCCCTCAAGAGCCAAGGAAATGGACACCTTAAGCTTACTAGATGGAGTTGATAGTTCAAGAGTGGAGGTATAATGATAGAAGTCTTACCATTCTTAGGATTGAATGATTCTTTGTCATAGTTTTATGAATGGGTGGTGATATGCATTGCATCAATTAGAAGGGTAGACATTTAACAAAGGTATCCTTCAGGTTTTGATGAAGATGATGTTGATGTTGGTGTTATGTTTTATTGATAAGGAAAGAAGAGTTGACTACCAAGTTCTTGTATTTTCAAATGAAAGGCTCTACAATTTTCTATGGAGTGACCACTTGTCCTGTGGTAAAAAAATATTGAAATCGTACCAAGTAGTTTTCCACTCGTGATGATCTAAAAGCTTAGGAGGTGGAAACATAATAAGTGATCATTGAAGGAGTTCATCTAATATGGTGGTGTAACACCCCTTAGTTCTGGATGTTGATGGAAAAGAGACTGAGCCTTCATCCTTTTTGGGAGGAGGTGAGATAAGTTGTTTAATAATTGGTTGTTTAATTTTTGGTTGCGGAGGCTTTCTAGTTGTTACAACAAAATATGGAGGATGAGGATACTATGTGGGTGAAGGCTACGGGAATAGAAAAACTATGTAAGAGATGGAGGAAAGGGTCCGGCATGAACGACCTTTGTGGAATGATAGATGTAGAGTATAGAATCACTGTGGGAGCTTGGTATATGGGATTTTCCCTTGTAATAATAGGGTGATTAATCAGTATGAGAGAGCAAGGACCGTGTGGGGAATTCTGATCTGGAGGGACATAATAAGGGCCCTTAAATTCTCAAATGGTTTCTTTTTCGAAATTTATTATAGGCCTTGGTCTTGGCATGACAATAGGGTCTCCAAAAGTGGGAACGCCCCTCATAGGAGGAGGTGGACGAAAAGGTGGAGGGCCACAAAAATGATATTTTTCATCATAATAAGGACTTCTAAAGACCTGAATAACACCCTATTGTTTTAGGCCACTTTGAGGTTTTGGATGAACTAGGTGTATTTGTTGAAGTTGATACTAGTGAAGGAAGAGGAGTTTGGATGATGCGATTAAGGTAGTCTAAATGATTTTCAGGTTTTGGATCATTTGTTTTTGTGTATTTAGGATGACTACGGTTTATGGTTAGCTCGAGGTGGAGGTGGTTACACTAAGAATGTTTGAAGATGTATCATACTTAAATTTACAAAGCCGAGATGTAGGAGTAGGCATAGTTTTAGTAGAGGATGTGGGTATGGGTTTGGTTGTGGTGTGTGATGAGATCATAGAAATGATTTTAGTAACAAGTTGTGGTTCAAAAAATTTGAGTTTGTTGGATTTTGGCACTGATTCTACGGGTTTTGATTTGTTAAGTGATAAGGATGTAGGAAGAATTTGAGTGATGGTTTCAATAGAGTGAGGCTCTGTAGTCTTAATTTTAAGCTTGTTGGTTACTCGTCTTGATTCTATGGATTTTGCTTTGTTAGATGAGACGGTGGAATGGGGTATAGGCTCAATTTTTGTTATTGCATTAATGGTGTGGACAACATTCATTTGTGGTTGGTTGAAAGATGAAGGATGATTCGGAAAAGGTTACTTAAATATGTCAATATTTTGATTTGGAGGTGCATTTGGATTGTCTAAATGAATGTCACATTTTTTGATTAAATCTTGGAGCACGTTGCGGAATGTACAACATATTTTGATGTCATGACCATTGAACCTATGGTACTTACAATAGTCGTTATCTCAGTACCAGATGGGCTTGGATATTGATATGTCAATAGGTCGAATAGGGGGGAGAGATATCATGTTGGAAGCAAGCAATTTTTCAAAAACGGTGCCATAAGTCTCTCCTATAGTTGTGTAGTTACATTGTTGATAGGGATGCTTGACGACATGTTTTTCCTTAGGAGTGGATTTGACTACGATGGCGTTGGCAGATGTTTTTGAATTGTCATTGTTGGATGGTGATTTAAGTGGGAATTTAGATTTTGGTTTCTTGGGATGAAGCTTTACTAGTCCATCCTCTAGAGCTCACAACTCTAGTTTACGGGCCATGGTAAAAGCCTCATCAAATTTTTGAAATGAATGGATTTGTAATGTGGATGAGATATGTTTAGCACATGCTTGGCATAAAACCTCAATTAACTTTGTTTGTGGTAATGTAAATGATATTTGATTACTCACACCCCTCTAATGGGCGACAAAATCAATGATAGATTCATCCTTGAATTTTACGATGGCATACAAGTCGTTAATAGTAATTTTACGAGATATGTTAATGGAAAAGTGATCTAAAAAGAGTTGAGATAGTTGTACAAAGGAGAATAAGGAATTTTGTAGAATATTGTTGTACCAATCTAAGCAAAGGACATGGGAAAGATCCTCAACATTATATCTTGATCATGAGCTATTAGATAACATACATGATGGAAAGCATGAATGTGTTGTTGGGGATCTTATTTTCTATAATAATTGATAAGCTTATGAAGTTCCCAGTGGGGTGGATATGGTTTATATGGTACTAAAGGGTGAATGGGATCGTTACATTTTTTTTCATAAGAAAAGCTATTCTTGGATGAGGATGATGCAACTTCAAGAATAGATATGCGGCTTAAAAGGGCTTAGAGGGGGTCAGTTTGTGTTTGTTGGTGTGATGATGAGCTAGTTTGGAATGAGGACTGGCTAGGTTGTGAGTATGCCAATCTCACGAGGAATGATTTATTGGTAGGGAATTTTTTGTTAGAGAATGTTCTTTTGATACAAAGTGTTATGATGGTAAGAGTTATTCTATTGAGGTATATGGTATTGTGGGATATTCTGTTGAGGTGTGTATTGTTAAGATAGTCCATATTGAGGAATGTTTTTTCATGGTACATTCTGTTGATAGGGAATGTTTTGTTGAGGGATGTTCTAATGATACAAGTTGTTCTACTATGGGATATTTTGATGGGATGAGAAACCTTGTTGCAAAGCTATAGGTTTTGAGGTTTGAATATACTGGTATTGTAATGACATTGATGTATAAGTGAGTGGTTGTGAGTATGTAGGTGTTTTCTCGAGTACATGAATGAAGCGGAAGTGGACGGTGCCTGTTGTGGAATGATTTGTTGAGAGATACTATATTTTAGGATATTTTATAGGGGTGTGAATTGTGGCGTAGAGATCAATGGTTGTGAAGGTTGAGGTATGTAGTGTGAAATGGGGTGCGTACTATCAATGGTACTGGTATTGACTAGTTGTGTGATTGTGGGAATAGACATGGTGATGTTCGAATGGGCCTAGTAATTTTTTGGGAAGATAAAATAGTAGTAAAGGCCACGTAACCCGATGGATATGTTTGAACCCGTGAGGAGGATGGAGGAGAAGATAAAGAAGTGGTAACACTACTTAAAGGAAATGTGGAACCTATATAAGGACTTAGTGACGATGTGGATTGTTGGGCAAGATGTGTTTTGTGATGAAACCATATGGAGATCATAAACATGGGCCAAAGAGGCCTTGGGTTGGTGGTGGAGAATTGTTCAATCGATTCTAAAGGGGTTCTTTGGAGCTAGTGAGATATTTAGGGTTGACTATTATTTGGTGTTTCAAGATGATTTGAAGTATATGGATATAGTTGGTGGACAACAGGGTCTTGGTTTTGGTCGATAAGACTTGCAATGGTAGATGAAGGGTTGTAAATGTGGAACATATTGGGGTGTGAATGGATGCATTTGAACATTTCTTGCTGCTAAATAAGCATTGAGGGAAATGGGATTTGAGTCTAGAATTTCTTCAAAAATAGGGTCTATCGTATTGTAGAAAGGAGGTTCGGATGCTCTGGGAGAGAATGGATGTTTTGATTCTAGTGTATGAGGGATTTGATTATGATATTGATGTGGAGAATAAAAGGATTGTTTTTCTATTTCATTGTTATAGTTAGCTTCTGATTCATTCCAAGTTTGTTGGGTGTCAGAAAAGGGATTGGATGTGTTTATTTTATAATAGGGGATTTGTTATTGTGTAGGTGTTGAAAGTGTTGTAGTGTGAAATGGGACATGTTTTTGAAATGGATGGGGTGGAGTAGACATGTTTTCAGAAGTCTCGTTGCAAAATTTTTGTCTAGTAAGTACTATAATAAGAAAACAAAAAAAAAAAACCTACAAAATGGAAAATAACTAGATGGGTTGATTTACAAACAACAAGAAAAATCAAGCAAAGTGTTGTTTTTTATTAATCTTGATTAATTATAGAAAAAGTGAAATGTGTAAGACAATTAATAAGGTCCTAGGAAATGGCAAGCTATGGTTAGTTTCAGGTATGTTTAAAGGTGGAGTCCTCGATATACCCAAAGGTACATGAGGACCAACTCTTTACTGCTTTTGGTATGGGCATGTATATTAGGGCCTGCCCCTTCACTTCACAGTCCTGCTATGATAAGGGAGTCGGTTGATGAGCCAAAATATACCGACTGGCAAGATATTATAGTCGGCCGTAACACCGAGTTGGCTTCCCTGTTGGGTGATGAAATCCCAATGATTTTCACCTAGGTGGGAATTGTTTGAATGTGTTTTTGATTTGAAGTGAATTGGTTTTTTGTGAGGGAAATAATACATGAATGCAATGATTTTACCTCCCTAATTAAAACTAGATGATCAAGAAGTATGCAATGGTTTGTTTTAAGAGCCAAAACAAAATGTTTATTTTCGATGAGGACAAACAAACAAGAATGCAAAATAGAAAGAAAAAAAAGAATATTTAAGACTCAACTTGAAAGCGCTCCTTTTTTATTTTTTATTTCAAATTTTAGCAATTTTTTAAAGTGCGTAATTAGAAAATACAACAAACAAAAATCCCAGCAAGACAACCCTGCAATAAGATTAGCAGAAGCAAAAAATAGAAAACAAAAAACAACAAAATGATTATAAGATTATAAGAAATCTACAAAGATGAATCGTGGATGATTGGGTTAATCACAAGTGATTAGCCTAATCGTGGATGATTATCAGACAATTAAAAATAAAGAAGGGACAAGGTACCACCATGCGTGCAAAGATGTGTCGAGCATGGTTTTACCTTGGGTTTGCTTGATGTCTCAATGGGATAAAAAACCTAACTCAACCTCAGGATGGTGGGGTTTATGGGATACCCACGATATGTGATGGATGTTTTGTGCTCCATGAAGAAAGTGAACAAGGATTATTTTCCTATAATCAATCCTAAAAATCAAAAGCACTTACAAAAGATAGAGTTAGTAAAATAAGTGGGCAGGTTATCTAGAAAAATCCAATCCCCAGAAGCCCAAAGACTTCCTTAAGTGGATATCAACCTGCTTATGAAACAATTAAGTTTTTATTGATGATAATGTTGCAGCACAATGTGATAAAGTGGAAAATATGACTAGCTGATGTCACTTATTTAGATGGTTACATATATAACAAAATGATATAAATCCTAGAACCAAAGGTCAGATTCTTGATTAGTATATAAGTTTTCAGAAAAAATTGATCCTACGGAACTAATTAGGTCCTCCTCTCAATGAAATAGGATGTAGGTTCAGAGATATAATCCTCCAAAAAGAAGTCAGATACGTCTTCCCAAGTATCATAAAGGTGTGCAAGAGTGGTGTTATGGTCGGGGACCCTGATATGGTTGTTAGTCTCGAACTCGGATGCGCTGCAGTAGTCCATCGGTATGTCTAAACCAACTTCATAATTGAATTCAGACTATGTGAGGTCATCTTGGATTCTTTAAACCTCATAGTACATGTTCTAAAAATCCTTAGTTATTTCATGGATACGCTGAGTTGATGCAACGATGACCTCCAAATTATCAAAGGGTGAAGCTTGAATGGTACAACATTCTAAGTCATGAAGAAGATTGTATTGCTCCTCCCAAGACAAAGGATGACGGATAATGGGGAATGAGTCACTACTAGAAATGGGATAGTTTTCACCTCCTAAGGCTAGTTGACATCACCATGTTGGGAAACATATTATAAAATAAAAATAAAAAATAAAAATGGTTAGGCAGATTATAAGAAAGATGCGACAAAAAAATGTCAAGCAGAATCGCCAAAGTGATTAGGCCAATCGTAGGAGATTATGTAAATTTTAGCAAACTACATAAACAAAGATAAAAAATCAATTAAACTTTGATTTTAATGGATTTTCAAAGAATAAATGACATAATGATTAAAACACAAACAATATTACCTACTAATGGTGATAAGAATTGACGAAAACAAAATGATTACCTTGTGTGAATGATCGAATTGGGCGGTGAACGGACGAGGATGGTTTGACGATGGAAATGGACAATATGATGATCGAATTGACTTTGTTGATGCATCTTAACAACAATGGAGATTTGTTGAATAAGATTGTTCTATGGAATGTCTAGAGAATAACATAGTTTATGTGCAAAATGCAAAAATCCCCCCGAAAAGAGGCCAAGAAATAAACTTATATAGATCACCGACGATCGGGTTAATCACTAGTGTTTTTTTGGAATCCGAGTTATTTTGATCAAATGGAGTGATTTTACTTCTATTTTGAACTTGATTTTAGAGGATTTCGAAGGAATCTAGGATGTGAAGTGGGAGAGACTCGAACTAAGACTATGTTTGTTAAGATGAGGATAGGGGTCATTTTAGAAAGTTGTTTAGTTATAACTAGTTAAGTGTGGAGATGTGGTTAGGGATCAAGTTAGGGGTAGTGGAAGGATATTTATAGAAGGTTTCTAAACTAGTTAGTTACAAGTAGTGAAGGTGTCCAAGTTATCATGGTGAGGTATGAAGGCATATTTATTAACTTAATCAATTATTTAATTAATTGGACCTAGGGATGTGGTGATGCAAACATTAGATAAATTAAATGAAAGGGGACCAAAGGGGAACTTAGTGTTATGGAGTGTTATGAGTGGGTTGTATTGATCATGAATGGGTTTAGGGACAATGATAATGAGGGAGTGTAGAATTTTGATGTATACACCCCCATATCTTTGTATCATTGTTTGAGCCAAGGTTAGGAGAAACCCGAGAGTTATCAGAAGTTGAGGCCTCACGGTCATTATTCCCTATAGGGATGTCTTTGTTTATGTTCTAAGGATTCAACTTGACATTTCTAGTATGTGTAGAGAGTGGATCCCGAAAGATGCTCACATTAGCATTCTAAGGAGCTATGGGTCATGTATAGTTTTGTTGTGAACTTGTTTTAGGGTTTGCTAAGAACATATCCACAAAGATCTACCTTTGATTCTCAGGGAGCCTTTGTAAGAATTTGTTGCAATCATGAAAAGTTCTATCATCATGACCTCAAACCTTATGGAAACCACAATATATGTTAGGATCATAATTTCTTGGTCTTTGATAAGTGTCTTGTTGTTGTTGATTATAACCTCGATTGTAGTTTTGAAATTGATTGTTATAACCATGATTTGTTGCCCCTTGGCCAGAGGTTTGGTTTTGGTTCGGGCCTTGGGTTTGATTTTTCCAAGGAGGGGGATGGTTCACATCAATTGTGTTGATAGAGGAAATAGTGTTAGGGCCTCTTTGATTTCCCATGTTATTGTTATTATTATTGTTATGATTGTTAGTGCTACTTGTTATTCATAAAACTAGTGTTCTTGGCTTGATCAACAACACCATTTCGATGGTAGTACTATGATTGTGATTCACACCCTTAGATCCTTGGTTGTTGGCCCCATTGTTTTGGTTAGAAGATACCAATTTCCCATTGAAACCATAAGTCTTATGTCCACTATCGATAGTGGCTTGGTCGATTCAAAGCACACCTTCCAATACATCCTCATAACTATGGAAAGGAAACTTTTGTACTTCTTCCTTGATCTCTCGATTGAGCGAGTGAAGAAAAAGATTGCAAAGTTCCATCTGGTCCATGCTAGATGCACTTACAGAGGAGTAAAGAACCCGACCGCATCTTTGGATGAAATGAGCAGAAGAGTCATTATGCTCCTATCTAATATGAATAAACTCCCTAATCCCCATACACAACAACTTTTTCATGTCAAATGCTCTGATAAATTTAGAAATAAGTTGTTTAAAGGAATGTATGGAGGCTAATGGAATACAATAATATCAATCCAATGTAATTAATTCGAGAGTCTTCACAAATATTTTAGCTATTACAACATCCCAAGGAAGTAATTCCCTAATGGCAGTAGCGTAGGCCTTGATATGAGCATTCGGTCTCCTTCTCCCTTAAACTTAGGAAGATTAGGAAATGGGCATGGAAGCATGACACCACGTATAGTGAAGTCAAGGGGTTCCTTTAAGTACTCAATGTAAGTACCCATTGCATAAGATTCCACTATTAAATAATCTTGATGTAGAGGTAGAGAAGACAACCTGGATAAGGTCATTTATAGGAATTGACCTGAAATGTTTAGAGCTCCTTGATACGTGTTTTTCAATGCGTGAAATGACCTAAGTTTTGGGAGAGATAGAATTAGGTTGAAACTTAGGACATCTTTGGCTAAAGGTGATTAACTAAATTTAACTAAAATGTGGAATAACAATAGTTAATCTAATCTAGAACAACTATAAATACGGTAAATAAATGTAATAAATAACTACGTAAAGTGACCCAAGAAACTAAGCTAATATAAATAGAAACCCTAATATGTAAGAAGAGTGAGGAAGTGACTCATTTGATAAGAGGATCTCATTGGACCGTGTCACAAAAAAATAATAATAATATGGAAGTAGGAACGAATATGTAGAGGTCCTAAAAAGGATAAATGACGGGTGACTCTTGAACTCGGGTCACCTAGAGAAGGATTGGGGGTACATGTGAGCACCCCGGTCTGCATTATGGGTGCTCTAGTCCATGAAAGAGGTCCAAAATTGATTTTTACAGGTTTGGCAGGTGGTCTAAAACCCTCGCTATGTGTTGTATCATATTTTTGCACTACGCCAGGTGTCACTGATAATACAAGATGAAAGAAAGACCTGTAAGAGACCATAAGAAGTATAAAAACCCGAAAAAAGAAGAATACAAATGAATGGGTCAGAATAACCTTAACAACCACAATAATGGGCTTAGTAACTGAGTGTTGCACTACATTTTGGACCCAAATGTAGTTTTGGTGTGTATGTGCATCATGTGCCCTAGGTCCCCTTGTGCGATCCACAATTTATGAGGTATTGAGAAATAACTAGATGTGAAAATGTATTAGAATGGTGGATGGAATATAATATAATTATCTCCTATGCTTGTGTGATGCAAATGAACCAACCTTGTCCTTTATGATGGAGCTAAATGAATGCAAATGATCTCCAAATGCTTTAGATGAACGCAAACCTAGGTGGATGATAGTAGTGAATAGTTCTTTGTGCCTCATTATGGTCTCATAACTTTATATTTATAGGGTTCTCTTGATCTAATTTCATAATTAACCCTGAAATGGATGACCACCCAAAAGATAAGAATCTAAAATAGCTAGAAAGTGTCCAAAAAGTGGTGGGAAATTTCAAAAAGGATCGAGGCGCCCTTGGTGGGACTAGGTCACCCATGGGCCCCCTAGTACTAGCATAGGTGTCCCAGTCAAAGAAAAAATAATGTGAAATAACAAAATTTGACTGGGCATGCGGGTGCAAGAGGTCAGGAATGATGACAGAAAACAAAGTAAGATGGCCAAAATATAGGGGTTAATTAGTACTTTCTTCACACAAAAACCTTATAAATACTAGTATAAGATCAGGACTAAATAGTGTGTAAAGTGCATGATTTTTTGTCTACATTTTCCCCCACTTTATGTTGGTGAGTGGAAATATAGGTAATATAAAGTAGATAGAGATGCGTACATGATAATCCATGTAGAGTGATGTAGAAAACACATTAAAAGACTAGAAAAAGCATGGAATGACAAAAATATGATGGAGCGTGGAAACTAATGATGCAAAAAGTGCAAAAAAATTGATGAGAGTGAACCTAGGGCGGAAACGTGTGTGTAGTTCTTGATGTGTGTAATGTACCTATATGGTTAGTATGGTGTGTGATGCCATAAAATGTTGTTGTTGACGTTGTTTTCCTTGTTTTTGTTGTTGTTTTTTCCCCCATTTGACTTCTTACTTATCATACGGCCATACCTGCAAGGAGAAAATGATTAAGTAGTCAAATATATATATGTATGTATGTGTAAAAACGTAATGTAAAAGATGCATGTAAATAGGTGTAAAACTCATGTAAATGTAAAATATGCAAATGAAAAGGTGTAAATGGAACATGTGCACCTGATCCATGTTAGGAAAGAGAGTGTAGAAGGATATCCTATATTGTTAGGGTTTTTTGGGTGATCTCGACTTCATAGGTCATGAAGAAGTATAGGGAGTAATTCTATTGTATCCTCCAACCTTTAACTACTTCCCTGAACATGTGTGAAGAGATATTTATATGTCCTTGTTTTTGGGTGATACGATGTTGGTGGTAGAAGAAGTATTGGGAGGAATTTTGCTATATCCTCTAACCAAGAATCTTGCTCCCCGAATGTTAAGGAAAACCATGTCCTATAAAATCCACTGTGTATGGGGTTTGTAGATTGGTATGAACCCACTTTTTGTATGTAACCCACAATGCCAAGGGCATAAAGTGCACTGAACCGGTGTAGAATGTAAAACTTCAAATGATGCCCCCTCTTTGGGGGTGCATGTGATGTTGTTGATAGGAGAATACGGCCCCAAAAGAGGACCAACCACGTGAACTCAGTAACTCGATCTGCAGAGGGGAAGGGAATGCTCTTGGTAGAAAGCAAGGCATGCACAAACAAGAAGGCTGGCCAAAGACAAGTGTTAGTACAAACATACATGTATAAAGTAATGTATAATCTATGTAAAAAAGTTTAAAAGCTACCAAGAAAATAAATAATGTAAACACACAATAAGACAGAGTAAGCCACACAAAGTGGGTTACAATGTCACAAGACATGTAAGGCCATAATGGCCACATACAATAAAAATGCACACTAAGAAAAGGGCAAGGCCCGCATATAAGAGCGAACAATAAACGATAATGTAACAAACAAGTATGGAAGAAATTATCCTTGCATAAAAAAATTTGCACATGAAGCACCCGTTAACATGTTATAAATATAACTAGTATGTCAAAAGTGTGTAGAAATAAGTAATGGAAAGTGTTAAGTAAAAAATGAAACAATAACACCTTGTGAGTGAAAATTGGATTCCCCCATCACCAAAGTGTAGGAAGGGTAGAAGGTGAGCATCCATGTTGCATCTAAATGACATGTATCTACGATCACAACTAGAAAAAGATGTGAAATTACATGTGTGGATGATATAGATAAATGACCTACAAGTAATCTAACTAGCATGTGTAATAAAGTGGACATGAACAAACAAATGCAAGCAAGAGTAAAAGAAACCATAATATGCAAGTATGTTGTGAATAGATGGAATGGAATGAAATGAAAGTTGGATTGATATGATTTTGTGCCCCATGGGTGAATGGAAATGTATACAGATGAGGTTGATTTGGTTTTCCCCCTTAGATCAAGAATGAACCATAAACGAGAGTACATCATCGATAAATTGTTTAATAGTGTGTTGTGTCTAATGCATTGTGATGAGTGTGTATATGTGTTCGTGAAATTTGACCTAGTAATGATGTTTTCGTGAAGCTTATAGCGAATAGTATATCATGACAAAATTATCAAAAGAGTGATGATGTAGCCTAAAGTGTATATCACTATGAGATGAATATATGGAGTGGTGATGTAGCCTAAAGCGTATACCACTACAAGATGATAGAATAGGTGACCATTTAGCCTATAGCATATGTCACTAACCTCATGATGGAATGTAAAATGATGAACATGTAAGTATAATAAGGTACATTTGATTAGTAAACCCTTGGTAGTCGATTATGGACCGAGGAATTAAATTACATCATAGGGTAATGAGTGCCACACATAGAGAAGATGTAGTATATGTGATGATAATAAACAATTATATGATATGTAGAATGTGTGATATGCAATGTATAGGATGTAATGCAAAAAGGCATAGATAGACTAATAGTTTGAAATGCGTGCTATGTGATGTGTATGATGAGTAGTATGTAATGCTAGATGCATTTGTGACACATGTATGATGAGGACTAGTACAGTGTATGACGTGTAGATGTGTAAATATCACAAGGATGTAAACTACCTATAGAATGTGTGATGTAAGATGTGCATGATGTGTGAATAGACATAGTGTGCGTAACTATTGTGTAGTGTGTGGGGTTCATGTGTAGTAATCCCTCAACAGTCAGGTGTTAACCCAAGTAAAAGAGTGTGTCATTGGGTAATGATCACGTTAAATCATTAATGAATATGTGTATGCCAGAGATTGATGTATGAGAATGCAACGATGATAGATACTAAGAGGAAGGGGGGATGTATTAGATGTGATGCCCCCCAAGTGTACATGAATGAAAATGATCTAACAATGACCATGAAGGATGAATATCCTCCATCTTATAAGTGTGATGGTGAAAAATATGACTATGCTCTAACGGTGGTGGTATAATAGATAGATGCTATGTTGGTGAACAAAGTCTATGCGCATGTCATGGATGAATGTAGGATGAATTTCATGGCAGAAAAAAATATTTCAGTGATGGATATCTATGTGATGTTGAATGCAAAGATAAGGAATACCTACACAAAATAAACCAAGGTGGTGACCTATGTTGAGATGCAGTAACTGTCCTATAAATGGGCCTATACCTATGTGTAGGACTAGTGAAACATTTTGGTCATGTAGATGATGCTCTAGTAGGTGAGATAGGAGTAAATTGTGCTTTGAGAAACATAGAATGTGATGTGTAAGAAGAAGTATAATGTGTTCTATGTGTGTAAGAAGACAATGACCATGGAGTAGATGGAGGGACATCGTCAATAGAAATGACTTATTGGTTGTAAATAAATTCGAGTCACAAATGATTCATATAAATGATAGATAAAAAGAAATGAATCCAATGGATACTAAGAAGCATGTTGCACACCGAAACTGTGTTTCTAATGAGGAAAGGCACAAAGCACAGAGTAAGAGGACCAACCATAACATGTAGTTTGACAACGCCAAAGGGTTTTTTGAAAGGATACTCAATTTGTGATTGAGGATAACTAATATCCTTAAGAAGTGAAATAGAACATGCACTAACGAGCCATGATGGGTCAACCTTAGTGTTGTTAATGGAGGTTGAGCCAATAGATGCATTGATATGTAAATGATTAGATGTGAAATTTGCATGATAATTGACATCAGAGAAATAAATGATTGGTGGCAAAGCATCAGTGTTTACAACTAAGAAATCAAGAGCTCCTGATCCAAGAGGAGGTACTATGTGATATGTATGATTGGCAGAAGAGTTGGATGTCTTTTTGTCACATTGTTGAGATTCATTGTTAAAAGGCTTGAGTTTACCCTTTTTGTTGATTGGTACAACGTTAGTAGATTCGGAAACTTTATTTTGTTATCATCAATTAGGTCTTGGATGATTGTATGAGTCCGAAACATCTATTTTTAGAATGCCCCACACATCAATGATAATCACAACGAAATTTCTCATTGTAGTTCCTACTTTTGGTCGTGATGGGTCTAATTCAAGTGGTGGAGGGAGGGTAATCTGATTTCTATCGAGAAGTTGTTTTAGTATAAGATGTGGAGCAATTGGAAATTTGTTAAACGTGTGGCGAGGTTGTTGTGGACTGAACCTCCTTAGTAGGAGTGACTACATTGATAGTGATTTTAGTGCCGATTGGTTTAGTTGTAGAGGATTTTAATGGTGTCTTTTTTGTAAAACTAGGGAGCTAAACGCTTTTCGATACTCAACCTTTCCTATGGATAGGATTTTGGTCTCATGAAGCTTAAGAGTATGAAAAAGTTGATCAAAAAAGGAGAGGTTTCAAAGAGAACACTCTCTTGGAGAGGCGGTAAAAGACTCTAAATAAACAAGTCCTAAAACTCGAGTCCAGTAAGCACATTTTTCATCTTATCTAAATTGTTATTATACCTTAAAACATAGTTAGTGAAGTGTTCATTGGATTCTGTTTAAGTTGCACCAAATGAGCGTAAGAGATCTTAGAGTGATATTGATGGAGAAATGCATAAAAAGGCATCAACTAAATGCATGAAGGAAATTACCGAGCGATTAGGTAGGTCATAAAACAAATGCATTTTATAGTCATGGAGACTACGAGGAATGATTTTAGCTAAGATAATATGATCATCAGAAAAATTTAGACGAGCTACATGAAATGCTATAAGATGTTCCTATGGGTCACCATGCCCATTAAAAATGGGAATATTAGGAGTGAAAAAACTAGGAGGAAATGGATAAGTAGACATGGCAAGTGTGAAATGGAGTATGCAACAATAAGATAGAATTTAAAGAAAATGATGCATGTGAAGTGGCTTGTTACAACTTATGGATTTGAGCTTGAAGGTCGTGATAAAGAGAAGTTAAGTCTTGATTACCAATGGATGAAACTTTCCATATATGAGAAACTAAAGGTGGTGTAAAGTGATTGGTAGGAGTAGTGACTAAAATAAGAATAGTAGAAATAGGTGGAAGAGTAGAAGAAAGTGATTGAGTAGCAATAGAGGTGGGTATGGCTGTGGAATCAAGTGAACTCGCCAAACTAGTAGCTTCATCACAAGAAACATGTAAAAGTAAATCTAGATCTTGTGGATGTTCAACAATATGATCATTAATGGCCTTAAGATGAGCTTCAGTAAAGGCTTCATGAGATTGAGCCATGGCGAAAGGAGACTAAAACCCTAGACATAAAGTGGATTTTAAATTCGGAGTTCACTAAAATGATTAACTAAAATTAACTAAAATGTGGAATAATAGTAGTTAATATAATCTAGAACAACATGTAAATACAATAACTAAATGTAATAAGAAACTACAAAAAGTGACCTAAGAAACTAAGCTAATGTAAATAAAAACCTAATATGCAAGAAGAGTGAGGAAGTGACTCAGCTGATAAGAGGAGCTCACTAGACTATGTCACAAAATAAATAGAATAATCTAGAAGCAGGAATGACTATGCATAGGTCATAAAAAGGATAGATATGGACTGATTCGTTGGACTAGGGCACCTAGAGAAGGACTGGGGTGCCTGTGGGTGCCCTAGTCTACATTATGGGTGCTCTATTCTATGCAGGAGGTCCAAAATTAAGTTTTACAGGTTCGGTAGGTGGTCTGAAACCCTCACTATGTGTCACATAAAATTTTTTGCACTGCGTCACAGTGTGACACTAATAATGCAAGATGAAAGAAAGACCTAAAAGAGACCAAAATAAGTATCAAATCCCTAAAAAATAAGAATGAAAATGAATGGGATAGACTCACCTCAGCTTCCACAATAGTGGGCTTACTAACTAAGTGTTACACTACATTTCAGACCCAGATGTAGTTCACTTTTGTGTACATCATGTGCCCTAGGTGCTCTTGTGTCAATTGCAATTTTTGAAGTAGTGCACAATAACTAGATGTAAAAATGTAGTAGAATGGTGGATGGAATAGAATAGAATCCCCTCATATGGTTGATGCAAATGAACGATATTTGTCCTTTTGATGGAGCTAAATGAATGCAAATGATCTCCAAATGCTTTAGATGAATGCAACCCTAGGTGGATGATAGTAGTGACTAGTGCTTGTTCCCTCATTATGGTCTCATTACTTTATATTTATAGGGTTATCTTGATATAATTTCGTAATTAACCCCGAAATGGCCAACCACCCAAAATATAAGAATCTAAAATGGCTAGAAACTGCCCAAAAAGTGGCGGGAAAGTTTAAAAAGGATCGGGGCACCCCTTGTGGGACCAGGGTGCCCATGGGCACCCCAGTCAAAGTAAAATAATGTGAAAAGACAAAATCTAAATGGGCATGCGGGTGCAATAGGTCGGGAATGACAAAATAAAACAAAGTAAGATGGCCAAAAGATGGGGGTTAATTATTACTTCCTTCACTCAAAAACCTTATAAATTGTAGTATAAGACTGGGACTAAATAGTGTCTAAAGTGCATGATTTTGTGTCTACAAAAGGAAGGGTTCACATTGATTTGGGAGCTGAAATTTTCAAGTGTGGGATTATTTTCCATGGTCCAAAATTTTCAATTTTGCATGCTAGACATTTAACATGAAAACATGGAGAAAAGTCATTACATACTTAAATTTTACTTGAGAAAAGTTTGGAATAATAGATAAGGCATGAGTTAAGAGTAGTAGGGATTGTACCATGTGGTGGAATCCCTAAAAATCATGTTCATAGGGTGTCATTGATAAATTACCTAAGGCATAGAGGAATGGATTAGCAAAGTAAAGATCCCTTCATTGGTTTCATGTGGCACTAATCATAAAAATTGGATCCTGGTAATTAAAAATAATTATCTAAGGTAAATAAGAGTAAATATCCCAAAAACATGAAGGCCTTTGATTGAGAAACATGGAACCAATTTAGGGTTAGTGGTTACCATGTGTAATAATCATTAGTAGATAGTTCTTGGAAAGTTCAGAATAAATGAAGAGATAACATGAATAACCCAAATCCCATCGAGAATGAGGAATAGACATGTGGCACCAATCATGGGGTGTCATTTGGCATAAATTTGAAACATGGAAAGGTGATAAGTGGTACCCGGTGATCAGTCACGATTCTCAAGTAGGTTGAGACCATGGTAGAAAAAAATATGAGGAAATAAGTAAGCCCATATCTCATATCCAATGGGATGAGAATATATGGTGAGGATAACTAAAATGTTAAATTTGAAAACCTCTTATCCATCACCCACATTCTAACTTGATCTCTATCCCATAACCAAAATATAGAGGACACTTGTATATAACCTTAGGTGGTAATCATTGAAAAGGATCACCAATGAGTATGAGACAAGTGGAAAAAGAATCACCAAGATTAAAATTGATGACCATTTGGCCATAAACTATTTAAAATAACTTGAGTAGTTTCAAACAATCATAAATTTTGATCCATAATCCTAAATCAATAAAAATAAAATATCATTCAAAAAATATCTTTATGAGCACTTCAACCTAGAGTTATTTTTTGAGTCATTCATCATCTATATTTTAAGATTTATGAGAAATCATAAGTGGGAGCTACCATTTTATTTCTACTTTAAATCATTATAGTTAGTGGTGATATTTTTCTTTCAGGATTATTCTCCCTACTATTGAAATCCCTTGGAATATGCTTGAGGATGTTGAGGAAGATATTTTTAGTTGAGCATTTTTTGGAGCCCCATGATCTTGGAGAAGGATATAGATATAAGAAATGATATTATTTGCTAGCATATTCATAATTATCTTCTTCCATTCTCTTTTTCTCTCTCTTCTCTCTTCTCTCTTCTCTATTCTCTCTCCTAAGCTTTCTATAAATACAAGTTATTCATATTGTAAATGGTGCTTCCTTGAATGCAGAGTTACTCTACTGTTTTTAGTACTAAGCTTATTAGTGCTTGGACCTCTATTTTTAGTTTTGAAAAATTATTAATGCCTTGTATTATGGGAGTAATATACCATTTTTTTAGAATTTAAAACATCTCTCATTGTGGATCATGTTTACTTTTTGTTGTTGTGTTATTGTGCCTTACTTCTTTTTTATTCTTATGGTTTATTATGTATGTATTATTTACAATATTTTGATTCATTGTGTCTAATTTAAGCCGGGAGGAGATTAGATTTAAATTTAGGTTTATTATGGCTTATATCTAATTTTTAGAACTATGTTTTTTCCTTTTTATTTTTATCACATATGATAGAGTGATCCACTCACTTCTTTGTGCATCACTATGTTTATTTTTGTTTTCTTATTTTTTCTTTTCCCTGCAATTGGTAGATTAGAAGTAGAATAGTGATAGCTTAGAGAGGTTTATATAAGATCCATCTTTCTCTAGAGGTTTATCTCAAGGATTCAAGTTCCCAATCCTTAAAGGCATTCTCATTGTTGTTGGTGAGACAAAAATCTCATTTGGTGCTCTTGGGTGCACATTTTCAGTATGCCAACATTTTTCTAGTAGGAAAACAACATATGACACCATTCCCAAAGAATTCAAAAAAATCCAAAGGTAAATTACACCTAGATAATATTTATATTTATGGGAAATTGACTAAAACCTATAACGGTAATGAATAATTTCAGATCTTTATTGATGACTATTCATGGAAAACATGAATTTACTTGTTCAAGACTAAGGATCAATATTTCCAAGCCTTTATGGATTTTAAATATCTTGTTAAAAATAAAGTTGGTCCCAAAAATTACTCTACTCAAAATAAAAGGGAATTCACTAGTAAAGCATTTTGAGCCTATTTAAAAGAACATGGCATCCATCAAAAATTGACTACACCTTTTACTCCACAATATAACGGTATTATAAAAGTATAGAATCATATTATCATTGAAATGGTGTGAAGTATGTTAGAGGTTGCAAGTTTGGATAACACATATTGTGCAAAATTAGTAAAAATAGGATTATATTTTCTTAACAACTCAACAAATTTTCTAATCAACATGACTCCACATGAAGCATGGTAAAGTTAAAATCCAAAAATTCATCATCTTCATGTTTCCAATTTAAAACACTCATACTAGTTCCTAAGTAGAAGAGAACTAAGATAGACAAGAAGAAAACACCATATATATTTCCTAGGTGTAATGAAGATTCACTAACATACAAATTGGTGGATTTGAAAACAAAGAAAATATATGTCAAGTAAGGATGTTTTATTTGATGAGAGATGTAATTAAAATCAACTTATTGGGCCCTAGAATATTATCCAAGTACAAGAAGGCATGAGTAGTCAAGACCTAGTTCAAGAAGGGCGCTTGGGTTGAAGGCACGCAGGGAAGGGTTCTAACAGGGTTTTATAGAACACACGGTGTGCACGCACAAGGCAAGAAAGGTTCTAGACTTATCCATATTTAGAATCCCAAGAAGCACACAAGAAAAGTGTGACCCTTCTAGCATGCAGAGTGGATAAGGTGCCACTGTGACTGTGGGATCAAAAAAGGAATATTCCATGCATGCGATGGAAGGTTCCAGAAGAACATCATTGCATAGAGTGTAGAGATTGAATTAAAGGAGGCATTCTCCATTAGAGGACCACTTGGAGACTTGGTGACTGATCTGTTACCTCAAAAGGCAAGGTGGTGAAGGCAAGAAAACTATATATTGAGGTAAGTGTGTAGAAGATGGAGATATAGAAGCAAGACACTAGAGGGTGCAAGGAGAAGAGGGATATACATGAAGTCTTTCTGAGAGAGAATAATATACTGGAGGTAGGTGAAGCTCTGTAGAGATCTCATGGATGATTCTATTGGTTAGGATTAGGGAAATTTAGGAGTGATGGCACACTTAGAGGGATGGGTTTGCATTCTTATTTGTAATGTGATGAACATAGTGTAGTTCTGATGCATGACTTGGCTCTACATGGTTATATGAGGGTCTGTTATGACCTCAAGGGATGTAATGTGGTTATTGAACTTGTTAATATGAATATAAGGCTCTGTTATGAATCATATATGTGTTCAGGAGTATAATACTTATGCATTTCCTTTCTGTATGAACCATTTCCATATGATGTTTGCTATTTCTCTTTTTTGGATGCAATGAGATAACAACCCATCCTAGGTTCTCAGAATGATGCATAGTTCTTTTCTATTCACTTGCATTTGAATATATGTCATAAGATGATGCATTCTCATAAGACTCACATAAAGGAGAGACTTGGCACCCACACATGCCTTGGGTGAGTGCAGGCCTCTTGGGTGATAGGTCTTCATGCATGGGATTTTTTCGTTAATCTAATGGTATGAAAATAACTACATCTTGGTTTCATTCTTTGGGATATCTTTTCAAAGTAGTTGTGAGAAATGGAAAGCATATTTTCCCTATGATGCATGATGACAAAACTTCGACCTTGGAAATTGTTGAAGGATGGTTCAAGATCACAAAGAATAAGTTTGCTCAAAGATTCAACACTTGGACTGGACGAGTTTGATGCACGCAGATGGGTAGAAGAGAACTTGTACCATGAGTTGTATGAGACATTCTTATGTTGTTTTCCAGTAGAACTATATGAATGGATTTTAGCATATGCATCTAGATCAAGCTGGTACTACTGAGATCACACATGTGGACCCAAGGTGAATATTAGAGGCTGTAGGATGTAGATCTGACTTGGACGTGTGTTGTTGATCACCAGTGGAAGAGAGTGCTAACTAGTTATACTCATCAATATTCCATTTCTACGTATTCTTACCTAGAAGTTTCTTAGTTTGAGTTTCTGAGGGAACCCAAAGGATCATTTTTGTGTGTTATTCCTTTGGTTATGAAGATCTTGGTCATTACTTTGAGTTTAGAAGCATTTCCGTGGTCGGATAAGCTCATCTAAGCATTGAGAGAGGAAGTTAGGGTGGAGGAAGATGGTGGACATTGAGGTTGAGAAGGAAAGTGAGAAAAGATGACTAAAGTTTAGCGAAGCTTGTGAAGAGGATATGACTAGACAACACGAGGTTGCAAGTGTGATGGATTTATGGAGGTAGACATTGTGGGAAGGAGTTGAGGTTCATGCAGAGGACGTGGAACCGAAGCAGACTGTGTTACCCCATCTTGGAAAGCATGGGAGAGAAGCCCCTTTAGCTTTTGATGAGATTTCATTACATGGATAAAAGAGAGCCATCAGCGCGCATTTGAACCCACATGGAGACCAACCCCTGGTGCTTGGTTTTCAAGATCAAGGGAGAAGTATTTTTAACCTAGTTGGTATCAGTGGGAGTAGCCAATCTACACCGAGGAGATATAATTTATTTTTGGAAAATATATGGCTGCACAATCCATTCCTGTATTTTGAGGAATCTTTAGACAAGGTGCAAGTACACAAGGTTTGAGTATCATGTCTAGGAATGACACGACACACACAACCGGCAAAAGTGGGAAAATATCACAAACCATTGGTGCATAGTTTAGTGGGATGTTGGGAACACTTGGCGTGACCACTTCAGGCCCTTTTCGACTAAAATAGGTGGATCGGTGGGTTAGGGAAGAACATAACTGGTAGATCTAGTGGATCGGAGGAGGAAACACCGAAGGGAACCAAGGTTCTAGATCAGGAGGACAAGGGCCTCAACCACCTCCACAAGTATTCTTTGAGATGTATTTACACTTACCAGACTATAGGGGTATTGAAGATGCTACAGAGCATGTTCACAAGTGTGAATTACTATGGCATGTGAAAGGAATCACTACCCTAGAGCGGAAGGAAAGTCATTTTGTAAAAACGTTGCAAGGGTATGCACATAGTTGGTATAAGAAGTATGACCCCCATTAGATAGTGGTAGACTACACCGCATTGAAGAATGCCTTCCTAATAGAGTTCCATATCCCTAAGTTTGAGTAGAAGAGCATCAACACTCGAAGGAGATCCAGTAGGGAATGACCAGAGAGTGTGCGGGAGTATGATGCATGTTTCAAGACTCTCTTGTCTAAACTATCCTTGTAAGAAGTTCCAAGGATGATGATCATCATTATGAAGGGAACGCAAATGGAGGAGTGTGGAAGAGGTGTTCGCAGAGGATTTCATGGTTACTGATAGAATGCGGTGGAGGACAAAGTGAGTTTATGTGAGGAACTGTTATAATTTTGGATCTACAAAACATTACAAATGTGAGTGTCTTGATCTATTACAATGCTCATGGTGCAGAAAGAAACATAAGTACAAATAATGTCCAGAACTCTATGAGCATATGAACTAGCAAAGACAAGAAGGACAAAGGCGCTGCGATAGTGATCATCAAGAGGGTAGATTCACAATGGATGCCAAGAGTGGCACATGAGTCAAGGCTAGAGCATGTACTAGTGATGACGTGAGTAGAGGTCGTACACGTACGCCAGAGAGATGCCAAGACAAAGGACACTAGTTCAAGAGAGGAACGATTACGGAAAATATTTGGACTCTGCTCATGAAAAGGAGGTGTATCAAGAGACTATGGACGTGATTTGGAGTTTATAAGGGGATATCCAATGTCTAAAGGAGAAATCAAAGCAATTAGATCAAAGGAAGAATGTTGAGGCTCCAAAGAATGACTTGGATGAGGTTAAGGAAGTATGTAAAATTTTAAGGCAAGATTATATTATTCCCTTGCTAGGAAAATGGCTGAGGGAGAAGGTAGTGTGTGCCGAAGCAGAGTGTGAAAGGTGGGTTTTACATGAAAACCTTCCTCCTCATAGCCTTTCCTATGATAAGGAGATCACTTTGAATGTGGTTGTTGATGGATGGCTTCTGAGTAATATCCTCATCGAAATAGGGAGAAAAGGTCAATGTTCTTACCTTAGATTCCTAACATAAAATTTGAAGGCCTACATTACAACCATATTCAAATGTGTTGTATATGGAAAACAAGACTAAGGAAATTCCCCTTGGAGTCTTGAAGGATGTAGTTATCACCATTCAAAGGGCCAAGTTCATTAGAGACTTCGAAGTATTAGGGCTCGCTAAGGTAGAAAACTTCCCAGCATTACTTGGGTGCCCATGGTGTTACAAGAACAATGCCAACCTATGGTTTACCAAAGGTTATATCAGATTTGAGATCAAGGAAGAAAGGGTGATTATCCCTTTAACATATGTGAAGTCAACACCCTATATTAAGCCCTTAGGGAAGACTTCCTTGACAAAATCTATGTGCACTCCATCATTTATCCTGAGACAATTCATCCCATGGAGGGAGTTATCCAATTTTAAGATGCTCAGTCCATGAGTGATACCACTAGTATGGCATGCAATAATTGGGTGCATGGGACTTATGATTTGATTGGGAAATAGTTGAGAGGATATGTAACAAGGGTAATAAAGGCACTCTCAGTCAAGTGCCTAGTAGGAAATAAGTTTCCAAGTTACTCTGGAGGAACATACCCTAAAATTTTATTGCAAGAAATGGAGGCTTAGTGGAAAAATGAGGACGAGAGAAGGAGAATGCTCAATTATAACCTGCTCAAAAGCTGCACTGACACTCTGGTGGGCTACACATCGAGAGAGCCTCCTAGAGTGGTGTGATGTAAGAATTTCATTATCTGTAAGGTTCTCCAGGAGCAACGCGCCCATGGTCATACAAGACTACCATGGTAAAAAGACCGTCTCTTTTCATATCCAAGCATGTGAGAAGGCCTAGATGGGAAGCACAGAAGTGTTACCACCTTCATTATGGGTGCATAATTTTTATTCCACCTTACAATGTTGTACATGTGCATGGTATGTTCATTCAAAGATACATCTTCAAATAGGTAATTGGCCGGAGTTGGCGGATGATCTTGTTTAACCTTTTGAGTATAGGAGTACACATCCATCGAGTAGATAAGGCATTTTAAGTGATCAAGTGCTTTGTGATGGGAGATAGTGCTATGGTAAAGGATAGGCTACTAGAGTTATTGGGTGATCCTTATTTGGAGATGTGCCTCAATGAATAAGAATAAGAGGAAGTACAACTTGAGCACGCATGCATGGAAAAAGAAAAAGGAAAAATGGTCTATGTAGTAGATGGAGAAGAGATGGAAAATTTGGATGTTAACCATTTTGAAGGTACGTGTGAAGTCATAGATAATGTTGATAAATGAGCATGTGCATACCATGAGCCCTTGAAAAAAAAAAGGTTAACATTGGGATAGAGGCAAAACCTAAGGAAGATATCATTGGGGACTATTGGTCAGAAAAAGAAGTTTCAAATATCATTGATCTGTTATGTGAGTTCTAGGATTTTTTCCCTCGTGGGTACCATGAACTCAAAGGCATTCACCATTCCTTGGGGGAGATGAAGATCAATTTGAAGGAAGGTGTGCACCCGATTGGGAAGAGGCTCTATCGAGATGAATCCAAATTTATGCGTACACAAAAGGTCAAGGAAGAAATAGACAAGATGATAGCACCTAGCATCATTGAGGAAGTAGAAGAAACAAAGTGGATAAGACCAATGGTTATCGTATCAAGAAGGATGGAAGGATAAGAATCTATGTCGACTATAGCGATCCGAATGCAGTATGTGTCATCAATCCTTTTCCAACCCCATTTAATGAAGAAATTTTGGAGGGAGTGGCCGGGCGCAAAGTCTAATCTTTCACAGATGGGTTCTTAGGGTATCACCAAGTCAGGATTGCAAAGGAAGACCAGAGGAAGACAAATTTCACCACTCAATGGGGAAGTTTTCTTACATGGTTATGCCTTTTGGGTTGAAGAATGTGCCTTATGTGTTCTTGTGCATTGTGGTACAAGCATTATAGGACGTCATCCATAAATTTCTTCAAGTTTACCTAGATGATGACTGTGAATTTGTGTATGGATTGGTGAAAGACCATTGTGACAATTTGAGGTTGATATTTGAGATATTTCAGCAATTAAGGATATCCCTCAATATTAAGAAATGTGTCTTTTCTACTCCATTTGGAACCCTATTAGGACACATTATATGTAAAGAAGGCTTACTAGTAGATCCCACCAAAGTTACAGTTATTGTGGGATTAGGGAGCCTACTAGTCAAAGTGCAGTGTGTGGATTCCTTGGGCATATGAGATATTATAGGAAATTCATCAAGTGTTATGCTAAAATCACCGCGCCCTTCAAAGAATTGCTAAAACACAAGAGTTCCTTTCATTGGGGAGAGGTGCAGTAGAAGGCATTTGACACTTTGAAGGATAGGCTTGTCACAATGCCCATATTACATTTTCCTTCTTGGGATAAGCCTTTCCATGTGCATGTGATTATGCCTCGAGAGACAACTATGGGAATAGTACTGGAACAACCTAGTGAGGGAATTGTTGATCATCCCTTATGTTTTGCAAGTAGAAGTTGACACAAGTGAGAATATAATTACACAACTATCGAGCATCAAGTATTGTCCATGATCTACGTTTGCACAATTTTAGGTAGTATATCATTGGTAATTCCATTTATATTCTACATGGACCACATGGCATTGAAGTACTTATTCAACAAGCCCATTTTGTAAGGGCACATATGTTGATGGGTCCTATTATTTCAAGAATTTGAGTTCACAGTGGTCATAAAACTAGGGAAGAGCAATTCAAGACTGACCAATTATCAAGGATTAACTCAAGGGAGGACACATAAAGCATTGAGGATACCATGTTGGATGCACAACTATTTAGGTTGTGCGCATGCCCTCAAACTTGGAAGATATCACAGTGTTCTTGAAAATAGGTGTGGTGCCGGAAGGGATGAAGGCTCTAGAGAGAAAGTAATTAGCAATATGCATCGCACCCTACATGTTGATTAGTAGATATATGTATAAGTTATACCATGATGAGGTTTTGCGCCGATGTATAGTTGAACATGTGTACGTGGAAATTATGGAAGATGTGCATGGTGGGATTGCAGGAGGTCACTATGTAGGAAATACTACCTGCGTGAAAGATTTTACTAGCGGGGCTTTGGTGGGAAACCATCTACCAGGATTGTATTGAATTTTTTCAAGGCCGTGATTATTGCAGTGCCTTGGAAAACCTAGAAAGAGAGATGAAATGCCCTTGCGAACAATAGCCAATCTTTGAACCATTTGAAAAATGGGAAATCAACTACTTAGGGCCAATTTCTCCAGCCACACAAAGGGCTAGTTTTCGATATATAATCACTTGTACTAATTACTTGACATGGTGGGCAAGAGGCAACGCCTACAAAGGATTACACCTGTAGTGACAATTGCTATATTTTTATGGGAGAATATAATCGGAGGTATGGTTTTCCTTTAAGTTAAACAAGTGATAGAGGTACACATTTCATAAAATAAATGGTCAAGATTATATTAGCATAATTTATGGGGCCCATCATAAGACTACCCCTATTACCCTCAACCAAATGGAAGCTATTGAGGCATTTAAAAAATACTAAGTCACACATTGACTAAGATCGTGATATTGGAAGACAATATTGGGATGATAAAGTATCATCAGCCATTCTATGGGCATACATGATAACCTACAAAATGTTGAACAAGGCCACACCTATTTCAATTGGTTTTGCACGGAGGATATTTTAGTTGAATTCATGTTACCCATCACCACGTATAGCATGCGTAGGAGGGTTAGGTGATGAGCAAGTGCTTTGGAAGAGAGGATTAATAAGTTGATGTAGTTAGACAAAAGGTGATCACTTTCTAGGTGGATTTAGAAGATAGAAAAATCAAGACAAAAATCATGGCATGATCGTCATATTAAGAACAAGAAGTTTGAGGTTGGTCATATGGTGCTGTTGTATGATTCCAAGTATCTGCGCCATCCTGAAAAGTTGAAATTCCATTGGTTGGGACCCTACATCATCTTGTACATTATTGATTCAAGTGCTTTCAGTTATAAGTGTTGGATGGGATGATATTACCAATTCATTTCAATGAGTAGAATAGATCCCTACTATAAATAAGTCTTCTTGGTGTTTGTAATAAGGTAGTGTTGCCAGTTAGCTTAGAATTTCCCTTTATGTTTTTCTTTTGTTTTGTTTCCCTTTCTCATTGCTTGTTCCTTTCTTTTTGTTTTGTTTTGCACCTTGTGCATCGGTAACCACATTATTTTTCCAAGGTTGTGTATGCATAGAGTACGCATCTTTTTTTAGTGTGTGGTGGAGTAATGCAAAGAAATATGACCTGAAATAAAAGTTGAGTGGCCCGATAGAAGGAAGTGTGTAAGGAAATGGTGGATGATAAATTACGGTTTCAAGAAGGTGTAAGCAAAGACCATGTAAAAAGGATGAAGAGTGCAGAAACAACATGAGGTAGGTGAGGGAAAAAATTGGGTAAAGGAGAGAAGAAGTGCTTGGCATTGTAGAGACGTGCATGTAAGAGTCTTTAGTTGGGATTGAGTTTTTACATGCTAGAAGGTTGTAAATGATCTTTTACACAAGATTGGGTGCTTGGGTAAGGGTTCTTAAAGATCGCTTGGTGGAAAAATTCACATTTAATTTTAAATTATGTTGGTTGGTGGCATAGCATTTATTGCCTAGAGAGGAAGCAAAAACTATAAATACAAGGTCGGGTAAGTCATTTTCTACCTTGATATTACGAAGTTGAAGCGCTCTTGCAAACTAGGGCATCCATAGAGAAATTTGTTTGAAGGGAGAAGAATCTGAGAAATTTAAGTGTGTGACTAGAGTGAATATATAAACCAGAGGAAGGAGTACATGGGCGTGAGGAAAGGTTATTTTTGGTGCATGTCTTGTGGAAGATTGTCCTAGTTAGGGTTTGGCAGCTAGGGCACGAAGATAGAAGGATTTATTCCAGGAGTTGAGCTTTGGAGTTGAGTTTGGAGTGTAGTAGAGTAGTAGAGCAGAGTGAGTTCATAGTTTATCCATGAAGCATGAGACCTAAGAAAGAAACCATTTCACTAAAGAAAATAAGGACAAGGGAAAAGGAAATAAAACCACTTTGTTGTCATGAGCTCAAATGAAGAATGGTACACAGAAATGTAATACCCAGATGGAGTATTGCTAGGAAAGGAATGGGTGTCACATCTAAGGAAAATGACTATGAGTGATTATAACCATCACATGAGCACAACTGAGAAGGAAATGACACTATAGTTTGGTCCGACCAACTAACAAAAGGACACCAGATGGGATGCCCATTTACAATGACGAGGTGAAGGTCAAATTGGAGAAGGCAGGATTATTGCAACTATATGAGTTGCCTTACTTTAGCAAGCTTGAGCACCTTTATCAATGGTTGATGTCACATGTGCATGAGGATCAATTTTATTTTATGGGGCACAAGATGTGCATAACACCACAGCTGATATCCAAGTTCACAGGTCTTATTTGTGAAGGAGAAAGTATAGATGATGATCTAAGCAACAAGGAGGCTATCAAGGAGAGCTTGTATGTGTATGTCTACAAGAAGGGGTTGTGATACTTTAACATCACCAAGATTCCAAACCTAGTTATGAGGATGGCCATGCGTGCTTGGTGACCAAGCTCAATGATCAGGAATGATGGACATAAGTGAACAAGGCATGGCTAAATGTATGCCAGAGGATATCAGAGGGAACCATTTATAACTTTTCCACTTTCATCGTGAGATGAGATCATAAGTAGCGTGTAGGAGGGAGAAAAGATATTATTTGGTAACATCCTCCTCACCATTATATTTTTAAATATTGGAGTGCCAGATGGGCTAGAAAAATTTGTTTGGGAGTATCAGATGAGGGTCCCTCGCCCGTAAAAAGGTTTGAAAAGTACACTTGTGAAACCATGATGATCACTCAGAAGGTGCACCTAGAGAAGTGGTATAAATGAATGTGTGACACATTCGGGGTAGAGTGGAGGATCCTAGAGAATTTTCCCATGCTCGTGGATGGAGAAGAAAATTTTTAGTGTACCAACATTTTTGCATTGGCAGATTTAATTTGATAAATGGGACTAAGGGTCCATGGTGCAAGCTTCCCTTCTCCTTTACCATGTGCAATACTTCCAAGATGGATTCAACAAGTTCAAAGAAGCCAAAAGACTAAGGTTTGACCTTAGTGAGGTGGACCAAGACCACCACGATCTTCCTTTGAAAGCTAGTGTATCCTAAAAAGCATGCTTACATGAGAAATATGTCTCCCCAAAGGTTCAAATGATGAAACTAATAATGTTGCCAATCACTAGAATGGCTGCATAAAAAGGATATACCTTTGCATAAGGCTGAATTTCAAGAAAGGCACCTATCTAGAGAATGATGTCTCCATTCTAGAATGACCCCATATGTAGAAATAAGGTCACGTTGAAGAAGAGAGAAAGAGAAGAGGGAGGAGAAGAAAGAACCAAGTGTGTAAACCACATAATCGGTGGGCGCACTTGAAGCAGTCGTGAAGCCTAGCACTTACACGTTTAGGATGAAGTCTCCTATCAAGGCAAAGACCCCTAAAGAAGAGGCACTGGAGCACAAAGAGTAACTCACCCATGAGGAATCACCAAGGGAGACATCACCTGTCAAAGAGAAAGAAAAGAAATAATCTTTTGTACTGGAATCCCCAGTAAGGAAGAAGTAGAAGGTGACTGATGAGGCAGATTCAAAAGAAATGGAGAGTCTATATGCCTACATTGGTGACAAGGATGATGATGATGAGCCTAAAGGAGGTGAAGACCATCCAGTCTATGATGTGCATGATTCTGAGGAAGAAGGAGATGAAGATTATAAAAAATAAGATGAGGAGAAGAATGATGAAGAAGAATCGAGGCTCAAGGCAAGGGGGTGAGTGAAGAAGTAAGCACTAAGAACCAAAGAACCCAAGCCTCACCAAGGAGGAAGTAGAGAAAGATGTAGAGAGAAGTGAAGTGGAATCATGAAGAAGTTGGTGGAACAGGAGTTAGAAAGGAGCACAGATGAGATTATAAAAGAGATAGAAGAAGAGAGCATTGGGAAGGAGTATGACAACATGGGTGGAGATCCCAAATTGGTAGTAAGCTTCCCAAAATATGCATGGATAGGTGGGAAAGGTGTAGTAGTAGCACAAGGGTAGGGAATGGGATACATTGATGATCCTAGCAAGGTGATACTTGTGCACTTCTAGAGCACTATACCTATAGAGAAACTCCTAGCAATTTCATCATTTGATGAGGAAGGTGCGTCCACACATAAAAGAAAGATGTTATCTTGGGTGTTTGAGTCCCACATGGATGAACTAGAATTTGAGGTAAGTCAGAGAGTGCTAATGAAGGTGCTTGAAGCCAAAGGGATAAATTTGTTGGTGAAATCTCAACAACTATCGATGAGAAAACATGTAAATGCATTTAACAAAGTTTTAGTTGAAGTTGAGGCCAGACTATTTGGGAGAAATGATAAAGTGAGATCCTTGGAGGAAGAAAGCTGGAGGAGAAAAAAGGAGCTCATGGAGAAGAGAAAAGACCTAAAACAAGAGGAATTGATTAGCTCTCGGTTTGAGGTGTGAGATGAAGGAAGAAAATTCTAAGGTGTGCGAGGTCTCCAAGAAGGTGGAGATGATTATAGATGCAATTTTCTAAAGCACCCCGATTTAGCGCCGCCTAATCAGAAGTATGAGTCATCCTTGAAATTTTGGAGGATCGACTCACATTCTCACAATGGGAGGGACCACTTACTTTATAATCTATAGAAGATGAGGCATTGCATGCCAAAAAGAAAACAAGATGAAGGTTGTCGAGATTGTGGCTTAATACACCAAACTATCTTGGCATAGGTAAAAGTCATCGTGCGTAAGTCGTTGAAGATGCCTATGATAAGCTGCGTGATAGGGATAAAGTGGAAATAATCTTGGTTTCCACCCATGAGATGGAACTCAAGGAGTTCAAGAGAAAAATAAGGGGAATAGAGTGGAGAGAGATAATATCACGGCGAGGTAGAAAAGAAATAGAAGTAATTGAGACCTTGTAAGGCTCGAAAAGTTGATTGAAGGAACTATACCCTCGAGATCACTTATAGGATGGCGCGCTTGAATACTTGGGGAAAAATTGGATATTATTGTTGAGACCATGAGCAAAAGGAGAGGAGCTGATTTTTGAGGAGGTGAGCACCCTGGTGGGTGACCTCTGTTAGTAGGCTCAGAACGAGGTCGATGCTTGGGAGAAGTTAGAGGTAGAATTAGGGAAGGATTTTCCTCTCCTCCTCTAGTAATAAACAATTTCCCCATTATTTCATTATTTCTCCCAATTCTTCATTCCCTTATTCTTTCTTTCCAACCATTGTAAGATCCCACCATTATTTATTCTTTGAAGAGTGTTTCGAGGATGGAGAACAAGGAAAAGTGTGGGGTGATGTTGGGCCCCCAAATATTGGCTAAGTACAAGAAGGCACGTGGGCGCGTGGGACCTGGTTGAATAAGGGCACATGGGTTGAAGGTGTGCAAGGAATGGTTCTGTAGGGTTTTGAGACACACGACATGCGCACGAGGCAAGATGGGTTCTTGACTTATCCATATTTGGCATCTCGGGAATCACACGAGAAAAGCGTGACCCTTCTAGCATACGTAGTGGATAAGGTGCCATCCTGGAGACCATGGGATCAAAAATGGAATATTCCATGCATGCGATGGAAGGTTCTAGAAGAACATCAATGCACTAAGTGGAGAGCTTGGATCAAAGGAGGCATGCTCCATTGGAGGACCACTGTGACACCTCGCGACCAATTTGTTACCTCAGAAGGCATGGCAGTGAAGGTAGGAAAGCTATATATTTTACAAGTACGTTTAGTAAGAGGGAGATATAGAATCAATACACTAGAGAGTGTGAGGGGAAGAGGGAAATACATGAAGTGAAGAGAGAGAGAGTAATTGGTGGAGGTAGGAGAATCTCTACATAGATCTCATGGATGATTCTATTGGTTAGGATTAGGAAATTTAGGAGTGATGGCACACTTAGAGGGATGTGTCTACATTCTTCTTTGTAATGTGATGAACATGGCGTAGTTTTGATGCATGACTTGGCTCTGCATGGTTAAATGATGGTTTGTTATGAAATCAAGGGATGTAATGTGGTTATTAAACCTATTGATATGAATATAAGGCTCTATTAGGAATCATATTTGTGTTCAGAGTATAATACTTATGCATTTCATTTTTGTATGAACCATTTCCATATGTTTTTTTTTTTTTTTTCGGATGCAATGAGAAATAACCCATCCTAGTTCTCATAATGATGCATAGTTATTTTCTATTCACTTGCATTTGAATATTTGTCATAAGATGATGCATTCTCACAAAACTCACATAAAGGAGAGACTTGGGCATGCCTTGGGTGAGCGCCTGAGTGCCCATTGGGTGATAGGCCGACACGCATGGGATTTTATTGTTAATCTAATGGTATACAAATGTCTACACAACTTTTATAGAACCTCATTAGATAGAAGATTTAAATAATAGACCTATGATGAATACAAAATATTAATATCATGGTGGCTATACTAATGGGAAAATTGGTGTTGAACAAGATCCACCACCCATATCCAAATGTATGCCAAGATGACATAAAAATGTGATTAGATATGCTAAGCTAGATGGAGTCCCAAACACATATTTTAGACCAAGGACTCATAGAAAATATTGGTAAGAGGTAAATATGGACCTAATTATTAGATTTAATAAATAATGTGAGTCATCTATGGTTCAAAAATTCTTTGATTCAAAACCTTATAAATATTCCATGGATGTTGAATACTAGTCTCTAATGAATACTAACACATGCTCATTTATAGACCTTCCACTAGGGAAGAAGACAATAAAATGCAAATTAGTTTTTAGAACTAAGTACAAATTATATGGAAGGATTAAATAGAATTTGGAAAGGATATTTTCTAAGGGATATTCTTATGGGAAAAAAGCATTGATTATGAGGAGACATTTTCTCTCGTGTCCAAGATCAAGACAATCATGATTATATTTACTTTGGCTACACAGTTTGGATGGAAAATACACTATATGGAGATGAAAAGTGTCTTTCTCAATGTAAATATTAAAGAGGAAGTCTACATGACTCAACCAGAAGGTTTTGTCACACAAAATTAGGAAACCAAGGTGTGTGGACTCATAAAGTCATTATATGGTCTTAAGTAAGCACCTCAAGGATGGTACATCAAAATTGTTGAACATATCATTCACATTGGATTTCAAAAAATTCCATATAATCCCAATATTTACCTCAAAAAGACATGGGAAGATGATGATTGTAGTGGTCTATGTATACAATCTTGTAATCACTGGAATTTTAGTGGTTATGATTGAGGACATAAAGGAAAATCTTAAGTTGTTCGACATAATAAATATTTGGATGCTTCATTATTGTCTTGGAATAGAAGTATGGTTGAATAAAAACCAAAATTTTATGGCTCACATGAAGTATTCCAAGAGAATTATCAATAATTTCTAGATGATGGACTAAAAAACCTATTATTACACCTATTTAGAGGAAAGGATTTATTTATTTCAATCATATACATTGCCTCAAGTGGATGTAACACTTTATCAAACATTGATTGAGAGTCTCATTTATTTTACATGTACTAGGCCATACATCGACTATATAATGAATTATCTCTCCATGTTCATGTAGATTCTAAAATGTGTTCACGGTTTGGAAATTAATGAAGAGGATATAAATGTACATCAAATTAATAATTAACTTCTACCTAGATTATAAGAGGAATGACCAATTCTTCTTGATAGGATATTCATATTCATATCATGTAAGAAATATAGACAATAATAAATCCACATCTTGTTATGTATTATCTTTAGGATTTGGACTGATATCACAAGGGATTAAGAATAAAAATATTATTTCTCCTTCTTCTATTAAATTTTAATATCACCTTGCAAGATTTATTCATGAAGTGATATTATTGTATCACATAATTGGTTTAGGTGTTCTATATAATCAACCTATCATCTTGAATGTTTAAAATGAATGTGTAATAAAAAAATCATAATCCATAATTTAATGAGAACACTAGGAACATTTAAGTATAAATCCACTACATACATGAGCATGTATAACAACACAAATTGTTGGGCCCCTGAAATATAAACTAAGTATGAAGGTGCGTGGGTGTGTGGGACCCGAGTTATAGGATGGCGCACAAGGAAAAAGAAAGCAAAAGAAAATTCTCAAGGAAGCATATAGCACACATGGCACACGAAAGGAGGTTAGGACTTAGCTGATTCAAGCAAAAAATGTAGAACATGTGAAAAGCATGATTGGTTACGCACGGATAACATGCCATCCACGACAATAGGTGGCCCGGGAAAGAGCATGCTAGCAAACAAATCTTCTAGAATACCATCATGAGATGGAGTGGAGAGCTCGGACATGAGGAAAAATGCTCGTTGAAGGACCACATTCGATAATTGGTGATGGATCCGAGGGCATGGACAAGGTGAGTTGGAAGCGTGGGAAGGTGATAAATACAAATGCATGTGGACCAAGAAAAGAGAGAGGCCTAAGAGGAAAAGATAGGAGAGATACACTCAAAGAGAGTTAACATGGGTAAAACTGCAGGATTACTATGAGTGGGGCTATGATGCGAGAAATGAATGTATTGAGCTTAGCATTGTAATTTCTTTTCTATTTTTGCATAGTTTTCCAAGCCTAGTGATGTGCATGACTTTGCAGTTTGCCATTTATGGCTCTTTTAATGAAACAATGAATACAATGAAGTTACCGATTGTAATTAGATATGAATATTACTGGGTTTCATGTTATTTCGTTCATAGAAGTTCTCTTTCCTTTCATGCTATGAATGAATGGTTGTAGCTTTCTTTCTGTTATATTATATGTTATGGAGTCTTTTAAAACACATAGTCTGAAGAAACTATAAGGATCTGGAGGCTATCTTGAGTCCCTGTAATCCTTGTATGTCTAAACTTCTTTCCTGAATACTCCTATACTAATCATTGATGAATGCTTTCCACTAAAAAATCACATAAAATAGAGAATCGGCACCCGCGCATGCCTCGGGTGAGTGCTCATCTTCTACTAGGTGATAGGCCGGTGTGCATGAGATTCCTTCCTCTTATAATGGGAATAAAATTGACTACATCTTGGTTCCATTATCGGGACCTCTTTTTGAAGTTGTAGTGGGATATAGCATCCATCATGATCGTGTAAAGATTAATGATGGATTGATTAACATTGGAAAATGTTGAATCATGGTCAAGAGCACTAAGGGTGAACTTGCCTAGAGATTCAACATTGGACCTGAGTTTGATACACGTAGATGGGTAGAGGAGAATCTCTACCATGACCTATATGACACTTTTTTATGTTGCTTCCCAGTAGATTTATTTGGGTGGCTTTCAGCCTATGCATCTAGATCAAGTTGGCATTATGGATCACGGATATGGACCAAAGAAGACTACCAAAGGTTGCAAGATGCAGATCTGACATGGACCCATCTTTGTAGATCACTAGTGGGGAGGAGTAATAGCTAGCTACACATTGGAATATGCCATTTCCATGTATTCTTGTCCAGAGGTTGTTGAGTAAGAGTTTCTACGAGAACCTAGGGGATCATTTCTACATGTTATCCCTCTAGCTATGAAGATATTGATGGTTACCATGAGTTTAGAAGCACTCCCAATGGCTGGCTAAACCATTCTGAGCACTGGGTAAGGAATCTTGTGTGGAGGAAGATGGTAGATGACATGACAGAAAAGGAGAGGGAAGAAAGACGGCTCAAGTATGGTGAATCACATGAAAGGGAGATTACTAGAAGACATGAAGTCTTTAGTGTGATGTATCTATGGAAGTAGACGTTACGGGAAGGAATTGAGGTTCACGTGGAGGACATGGAGCCTGAGCAGTCTATGCTACCCCATCTTGGAAAGCACGTGAGGGAGACCCTTTCGGCTTCTAGTGAGAGTTTGTCACATGGAGAAAGGAGAGTCGTTGGCATATATCTGAACCCACCTAGTGACCAAGCCACGACACTTGGCTTTCCCGAACCGGGAAGAAGTATTGAACCAGTTGAAACTAGTGGAAGAAATACATCCACGCCTAGGAGATACAATTTTACACTCCCTTCTTCTACGGATGCACATATTCCAGTATTTGGAGGATATTTTGGACAATGGGAAAGTGTACAAACTTTTGGTCTCACACCAGTGAGTGGTGCGGGACAAAGTAGCGATGGTGGGGCACCATCACAAACCATCGGTGCATAATTCAGTGGGACCGTGGGGGCACTTGGCACAACTCCTATAGGCCCTATTAGACCCAGTGGTCCTAGTGGATCTGGTGGCTATGGAGGTACAGGACCCGGTGGACTTGGTGGATCATGTGGTGGAGGAAACACTGGAGGGACCCAAGGCTCTTGTTCAAGACAAGGCCCCAGCCACCACCTCAAGTTTTCTTTGAAATGTCTCTGCACTTACCAAATTATAGGGGCATTGAGGATGCTATAGAACATGTTCACAAGTGTGAATTGCTATGGCACGTGAAAGGTATCACAACCCTAGAATGAAAGGCTAGTCAATTTGTAACCACGTTGTAAGGGTGCGCGCATAGCTGGTATAGAAAGTATGATCCTCATCAAATAGTGGTGGATTACACTACCTTAAAGAATGCATTCTGATAGAGTTCCACATTCCTAAGTTTGAGCAAAAAATCATTAGCACTTTGAAGGAGATACAACAAGGAATGGCTAGAGAGTGTGCGGGAGTATGATGCGCACTTTAAGACTCTCTTATCTAAATTATCATATGATATACATCCTTCTTAGCATGCACAAGTGGTTTTTTGGAGGATTGATCACCCCTTTTAGAAGGGCCCTATCTCATAAGACTTTCACAGATCCATGTAAAGCATTGGAGGCTACCTTACACACCGAAGCCATTGGTAGTATTAATACTAGCATTAGCTTGTTCTTGGAGAATCGATTGCTGTTATGGCTAAATGAGTTGGAAAATCTATCTATGAACTCAATCCATAAGACTCATAGTGGTTTGTGGTGCACAAATTGTGAGATAGAGGGGCACGTTAAGGATAATTTCCCCGAAGGGTGGTATATCTTTGTAACATTAGATTGTGAAATTTGTCATGGGGACCATGATGCTAGTAGATGTCCCTTGCTACAGCATGTGATCAGAAAGAATGTATCTTGTTATTGCAATATTTGCACCTCCATGACCCATAATACTAAAGACTATAGGCTCATTGATCGAGACATGAGGTCATTGATCATGGGGTGCGCCAAACTAGCATTACCAATAGTTCTAAAAAAGATGATCACCGTTATGAGGAGGGCGCAGATGGAGGTGCATGAGGAAAAGGTTTTCGAGGAGGATTTCATGGACGAGGTAACTGTGGAGGAAGGAGTGAGTTCCCACGAGGGACATGTTTCAACTGTGGATCTACAAAACATTACAAGTATGAGTGCCCAGACTTGTTACAGTGCTCATGGTGTGGAAAGAAGCATAAGTATGAGGAGTACTTCCTGGAGCTATATGAGCATATGAATCAGCAGCACCGGAAGGACAAAGGCACTGCGATGGTTAGCATCAAGAAGGTAGACATATAATGGATGCCTCAGGTAACATGGGATGAAATTTTGGAGCCTAATTTGGTAACAACAAGGGCAAAATCCACACATGCAAGAGAGATACCAAGATAGAAGAGCCTCATTTCAAGAGAAGAGAGCATTCATGGAAAGTACCCAGACCCTGCGCATCAAAAGGAGATATATCAGGACACCATGGATGTTCTTCGAATCTTGCGAGGGAGATCTAGTGTCTAAAGGATAAATCTAGGAGGTAGGAACAAGGAAGGAGGATCGAGGAACAAAAAGAAGACATGGACGAGGTCAAGGAAGTGTGTAAAATGATAAGGTAGGAAACCATCATTCCTTTCTAGGATCCTAGTTGAGGAGAAGGTACCATGTGCGGGAGAAGAGCATGAGAGGTAGGTCTTGCACGCAAACCTTCCCCCTCACGGCCCTCAACTATGACAAGGAGATTACATTGAATGCGTTGTGGATGGATGGATCCTCAAGCAATATACTTATTGACACCTTGCACAAAGGTTAATTTTTGACTTTGGATGCATGGCATCGAGATGGGGAGACCTGCATTACAGCCATCTTCAAATGTGTTGTAAATGGAAAACAATACTAAGGCAATGCCCGTCGGTGTCTTGAAATATGTAACTATTACTATCCAGGGAGCCAAGTTTACTGGGGACTTTGAAGTCTTAGCGCATTCGAGAGGTGGAAAATTTCCCAGCACTACTTAGGAACCCTTGGTGTTACAAGAACAATGCGGACCTCCGGTTCAACAAAGGGTACATCATTTTTAGAACAAAGAGGAGTGGGTCATTATACCCCTGGTTGATGGGAAGTTAGCACCCTACATTGAACCATCAGGAGAAGAGGTTTTGGACAAGATTTATGTGCACTCAATCAGAGACCCTAAGATGGTACACCCTACTAATGGAGTTATCCAGTTTGAGGATGCTCAGTCAGTGAGTGATATCACCATCCTGGCATTTGATAATTGGGTGCATGGGACTTACGAATTAATGGGATGGTAGTTAAGAGGATTGGTGACCAAGGTAACTAAGGCATGCATGGTTCAACGCCTTGGAGGAAAAGAAATGCCCAAGTACTCCAAAGGAGCCTTCCCTAAGATCTTTCGTAGGATATAGAAGCTCGGTGTAAAAAAAAAAGGAATGAAGGGGATCTTGAGTTACATCTTTGCTCGACACAACAGCTTATTGGTGGGCCATGCATCAGGAGAGCCTTTTAGAATGGCACGAGGTAAAAATTTCTCTCTCTATCAGATTTTATAGAAGTAATATACCCACCATCATCAAGGAGTACCATGGGAAGGAGCCCACCTCTTTCCATATCCAGGAGTGTGAGCAGTGCGGAGAGAAGGTGTGGAGGCCCTACCACCATCCCTCTAGGTGCACAAGTTGTATTCTACACTGCTGCGGCAGGTTATGCGCGCACATGGTACATTCATTTGGAGACACTGCCAAACAAGGAATTGGCAAGAGCTTGCGGCTAATATTATTCAATCCTTTGAGTATCGGAGTACCAAAACATTGGTTGATAAGGGCTTGTAAGGTATCAAGTTCCTTACTGAAGGGGATAGTGCGAGAATGGAAGGTAGGCTATTAGAACTACTAGGTGAACCAGGATTGGGGCGTGCTTGAAGAGATTGAAGAAGCAGAAAAATCCCAGACTTGAGATCGCATGTTTGGAAAAGGAAAGGGAAAATTAGTATATGTGATTGATGGAGAGAAACTAGAGAGTTTAAATTTTAGCCATTCTTTGGGGGCCGCGAAGTAGTGGGCGGTGTAGATGCTTGCGTGCGTACCTACCATGAGCTTTAAAGACAAAGAAGGTTAACATCGGTTCAGGAGAAGAACCTAAGGAAGCTATTATTGGGGATTATTGGATGGAGAAGGAAGTATCAAGGATCATTGATCTATTGCACGAATTTGAGGATTTATTCCCACACAAGTACCATGAACTAAAAGGCATCCACCATTCCTTGGGGAAAATGAGGATAAAACTAAAGGAAGGTGTGTGCATGGTTAGAAAAAGGCCCTACTTGGTTGAATCCTAACTTACATGTGAAGGTTAAGGAGGAGATAGATAATATGATATAGCCGGGGATCATTGAGGCACTAGAAGAATCGAGAATGGATAAGTATGATGGTAATTAGCATCAAGAAGGATGGGTGGATTAGAATTTGTGTGGATTATAGGGAATTGAATGCACTTTGTGTCATTGATCCATTTCCGAACCCCTTCACTGAAGAAATTATGTCGCTGGGCATGAAATCTATGCCTTTATGGATGGATTTTTAGGATACCACCAAGTCTAGATTACAAAGAAAGACCGAGGAGAATACCGGTTTCACCACCGAGTGGGGAATTTTTACATACAAATTTATTCCCTTTGGGTTAAAAATGTGCCTTATGTCTTTTCGCGCATAGTGGTGCAAGCATTCCAAGACTTTATTCATAAGTTTCTTTAGGTTTACTTGGATGATTAGATAGTATATGGTCTGGTTAAAGACCATTGTGACAACTTGAGATTAATGTTTGAAAGGTGTAGGTAGTTGAGGATATCCCTCAACATTAAGAAGTGTGTGTTTGCTACACCCTTTGGGACTTTATTGGGGCATATCATATGTAAGGAGGGCTTATTGGTAGATCCCGCTAAGGTTGCAGTTATTGTGGGGTTAAGGGAACCTACTAGCCAGAGTGTAGTGCGCGGATTCCTTGGGCATACAGGATATTATAGAAAATTCATTAAGGGGTATGCCAAGATCGTCGTGCCTTTAGAGGAGTTGCTTAGACACAAAAGTACCTTCCATTGGGGAAAGGCGTAGCAGAGGGAATTTGATACATTAAAAGATAGGATTATTACCACACCTATTTTGTGATTTCCCTCTTGGGACAAGCCTTTCCATGTCCATGTAGATGCCTCAGGAACCGCCATTAGAGCAGTACTTGCACAACTAGGTGAGGGGATTGTTGATCATCCTCTCTGTTTCGTGAGCAGGAAGTTAACACTAGCATAGTAGAATTATACCACAACCGAGCGCGAGGTATTATCAATTATCTATGTTCTTTTCAAATTTCAACAGTATCTACTGGCAACACCTTTTGTATTCTACACCGACCACATGGCATTAAAGTATTTAGTAAAAAAGCCATTCTTCAAGGGTGCATATGTCGATGGGTGTTGTTGTTTCAAGAGTTTGAGTTCACCATTGTAGTGAAGCCTGGAAAAAGAAATTGTGGACCTGATCATCTGTCAAGAATTGATTTCGAGAGAGGATGTGCAAAGTATTGAGGAAACAATGCCAAATGCACAACTTTTAGATTGCAGCGCGTGCCCTCAGATTTGGAAGAGATTGTTGTATTTTTAAAAGAAGGTGTGGCACCAAATGGAATGAAGGCATTAGAGAAAAATTAGTTGGCCATATGCACCATGCCCTACATGTTGATTTGTGGAGATTTATACAAATTGGGACGTGATGAAGTTTTGCGTAGGTGTGTGTTAGAACATGAGCGCCTGGCCATAATGGAGGAAGCACACGGAGGAAGTGCAGGTGGGCATTACATAGGTGATGCCACCATGCGCAAGATTTTAATGGCAGGTTTATGGTGGGAAACCTTGTATGGGGATTGTAGAGATTATTGTAAAGCATGTGACCCTTTGTCAGTGCATTGGCAAACCAGGAAGAGAGATGAAATGCCTTTGCGCCCTATTCCTAGTGCAAAGCCTTTTGAAAAGTGGGTGATAGATCTTGTAGGACCTATTACACTAGCAGTGCGTAGAATTGGGTCACATTATGTCATCACTTACATGAATTATCTCACAAGGTGGGTGGAATCAGCCCCAACTAAAGATTTCATGGTAGTAATGGTGGCAAGGTTCATATGGGAGAACATTATCACAAGGTATGGATGCCCTTTAAGTTTGACCAGTGATAGGGGTACACATTTTCTAAATGAGACCATGAGGATCCTACTATTTGAGTTCATGGTGGCTCATCATAAGACTACACCCTATCACCCTCAAGCAAATGGAACCACGGAAGCATTCAACAAAATACTAAGTCATACCTTGACCAAGATCTATGATGTTGGAAGACAGGATTGGGATGACAAGGTATTAGCAGTTTTATGGGCTTACAGGACTACGTATAAAAGACTAAATAAAGCCACACCTTTTCAATTGGTGTTTGGTGCAAAAGCTATTTTTCATTGAATTCATGTTACCTTCTCTGTGAATAGCACGTGTAGGAGGGTTAGCCTTGATGAACAAGTGCTTTGGAAGAAACAATTGATGAACTAATGAAACTAGATGAGAGACAATCACTTGCCCATTAGAGCTAAATAGTGGAAAATTCAAAGAAAAAGGCTTGGTATGATTGTAATATTAGAAACAAGAAGTTTGAGGTTGCCTGTGAGATGGTGTTATTGTATGATTCTAAATTTCTATTCAATCCTAGGAAGTTGAAAGTCCATTGGTTAGGTCCCTACACAATCTCGTACATCCCGATTTAGGCACGTGCGATTACAAGTGCTTTGGATGGAATGGAGTTTCCTGGACACTTCAATGGCAGTAGGCTGAAGCCCTACTATAAATAAGTCTTCTTGGTGTTTGTAAATAAGGAAGTTTTGCTAGTTAATCTAGAATTTTCCCTTACGCATTTTCTTTTCCTTGTGTTTCCCTTTCACGTTGTTGTTTTGTTTTGCACCTCGGGTGCAAGTAACCTTATTGATATTTTTGGAGAATTTATGAGTGCACAGAGGACCACACATCGTTTAAGTGTGGGGTGGAGAAAAGTGAAGAAGCGTGTGTTTTAAAAGTAACAAGGAAGTTGTGTTGAAGAGCCTTGTTGAGTAGCCTGGTTAAAAGAGAGATGAAGAGAAAAGAGAGAATGGTTGGTGCTAGGGTAAAGCTACTCATAGATCCCATGTACAAAGGAAAATGAAGCACATTTAAAGCAACATGAGGTAGGTGAAAGCAAGAATCTGGATAAAAGAAGTGCCTTCGGCATGGGTTGAGCACGCGTAAGAGTCTCTGTCAGGTTGGTTTGGTTGTGCGCCAGAAGGTTGGAGGAGTTTTCATGTAAGTGAAGGCACTGAAGATAGGTTTTGTTTTAAAAATTTGCATTAAATGAAAAAATTACAGGGTAGGTAAAGTAACATTTAATGACTAGAAAAGGAAAAACTATAAATAGAGGATCGGGCACTCTCATTTTACTTTGCGAAAACAAAGAGTTGGAGATATAAGTGAAAGATATAAGCTAGGACTTTTTCAGATTCAATCAAAGAGAAGATCTGTGTGATCAAACAAGTAAAGAGCTAGTTTTAGATTGTGAACCAAAAGGAAGGAATTACATGGGCATGGAACGAAGTGAAAAGGTGTTGTCTTGTGAAGAATGTATTGAAGTTAGGGTTCAATAAACTAGGGTATGGGTTTAGGAGATTTTTATCACAAATCTAAGATCGAAGGTTGGGAGAAGGAAAACAGAGTAACAAGGAGAGGAATGGAGTAATACAATTACCTCGACCATGGCACTAAAGAAAGGGAAGGGAAAAGTGAAGACTAAACAACCAAACCCCGAGGTGGAAACAAACAAAGAATGGTATGTAGAAATGTAGTACCCTGACGGAGTGATGATGGGAAAGGAATGGGAATCCCATTTGAGAAACATACTAGTCAGTGATTATAATCACCACACCAGCACTATAGAGAAAGAAATGACATTAGAACTAGTGTGCCCAACCAAAAGTGAACACTGAAGGATTGCCTATCTACAATGATGACGTGAAGGTCAAGTTGGCGAAAGGCGGGGTTGTTGCTGCAACTCTACAAGTTGACTTATTTTGGGAAGCCGGATCACTTGTACCCGTGGTTAATGTCTCGGGTGCTCGAGGACTACTTCCACTTTTCTAGGAGTAAAATGCATGTAACTCCCGATTGATTGCATAATTTACAGCCCTCATATGCGAGGGAGATAGCTTGGAATATGACCTTAGCGATAAGGAAGCTATTCAGGAGACCATCACAGAGTATGCTTGTAAGAAAGGGTCGCGGTATTATGACATCTCAGACATCAAGAACCCAGTTATGAAGATGGCCATGCACACGGTAACGAAACTGAATGGCCAAGAAAGGTGGACGCAAGTCAACAAGCCATGGTTGCATGTCTGCAAGAAGATTGCAAAGGGGACCATTTACAACTTGTCCACATACATTGCCGAGGAAATTATAAAGTGCTTAAAGGAAGGGGACATGATTCTCTTTGGCAATGTCCTACTCACCATAGTATTTCCAAAAATTGGAGTGTCGGATGCACCAGATAAGTTTGTGTGGGAGTACCTAGCCGAAGACCCTTCACCGTGAAGAGGTTTGAAAAGTATGCATGTGATACAATGACGGATCCCCACAAAGCGCGGCTTGAAAAATGGTATACACGCTTGAGAAATGCATTTGGGGTAGAATGGAGGATCCCGAACAACTCCTAGCAGCCACATAAGGAGAAGCTAAGTTCGTGGTGTACCAGCACTATTGCTTGGGTAGGTTCAAACTTGTTGATGAATCATGGAGCCCTTGGTGCAAGCTCCCTTTCACGTTCACTGCCTAGTACTTCCAAGTGGGAGTGAACAGATTTAAAGAATTGAAAAAGCTAAGGCTGGAGCTAGGAAAATTGGACCAGAACACATGGATATGAGGAAGAAACTGAACTATCCCAGAGGTAAGTGTGCGTACGTGTCACACAAGATCCACATGAATAGACCAATTACACTTCCTATTATTGGAGGATCCGTGGTGCACGTATACATGCGCATAAGGCCGAAATTTGAAAATGGTGTGTACTTGGTGGATGAAATCTCCATACCTAAAGACCCCTTGGGAATGAAGAATTCAGTGTCAAAAAGAGAGGCGAGAGGAGAGGAAGGAGCACCAAGTGTACCAACTTCTCAAACAGTGAGCATGCCTTCTATGAGCGCCAAGCCAAGCACCTATGTTTGGAGGAAGAAGTCCCCAGTAAAGGAGAAGACACTAGAAGTAGGGGCACCCAAACAACCCACCACCTTGGAGGAGTCACAAGAGGAAGAAGAGAAGGTAGAATCTCCTGACTAGAAGTAACCTCTTAGGAAGAAGCAGAAGGTAGATGAAGAAGCTGACTCGGAGGTGACCGACGCACTTGGAGAGATATCGGGAGAAGAAGAGGATGAGAGTGAAGAGTGTGATGATGAGGAGAAAGAGCCGAGAAAAGATAAGGAACCTTTGGAACCTTGCATAGCTAGTGTCTATGACTCAGAGGAGGGGAGTGGAGAAGAGAAGCAAGAGTTCATATTCGCATGGTAGAAAGGCACACAAGGAGATGAAGGCCTTTGAAGATACAAGGTCGAGATGAGAGGAATGTCGAGGGACAGAGAGCCACAGATTTTATCAAGGAGTAGAAAACCGAAGTGGCAGTGAGAGTGAGAAGTGAAGAAGATGCTCGATATCCTTGTAGAGTAGGAATTAGAGTGAAGCGCGAGAAAAAGTACTAAAGGAAGGGAGGGAAGAGAGCGGTGAAAAGGGACATGACAGCCTAGGAGGTCTCGCTCGACAGTCGGCTTCCCCAAAGACACGTGCTTAGGTAGAAGACCTATGGATGAAGAATAGAGGTAGATAATGGGCTACGTGGATGATTCAAGGAAGGTGTTATGTGTGCAATTCCGAGCATGGTACCCTTTGAAAGACTTATAGCCACGAGATCATTTGAGAAGGAGGGCATGTAACCTAGGACCAAGAAGATGCTTTCTTCGGCATTTGAATCCCACATCGACAAGCCGGACTTTGAAGTCGCCAAAAGGCACTTATCACCTTTATCGAGTCTAAGGGGAGCTCATAGATGAGAAAGTATGTAATGCTCTAAGCAAGGTCGTGGTGGAAATGGAGGAAAGAATATTCGCGTGGAACAACAACATAAGGGCTTTAGAGGGAAAGCATGCCAAGAAGCAGGAAGAGTTGGCTAAGGTGGCAGAATCTTGAAATAAGAGGAATTAATTAGCGCACTGACTAAGATGCAAGCTCAAGGAGGAAAAGGAAAAGGTTTAGGAGGTCTACAAGAAAGTAGACTCGATAAAAAGTGTTGTCATCTTGAAACACCCGGATCTAACGCCTATTCCCCAGAGGTATGCATCAACGCTGGAATTCCTAGAAGACTTAACGCGTGTCCTCACCATGGACAAGCGACCCTTGGCATTGGAATCTATAGAGGAAGTAGCTACGTGCCTGAAGGAGGAGGACCGGTTAAAGGTGATAGCACTGGTTTCCAAGTATAGCAAGGTGCTCACAGATGTAAAGGTTGCTTCCCAATATGCTGAGGCCACATATGACACATGTACAAATAGAGATAAGGTAATGAGCTCCTTGGTCACCACACTTGAAGCAGAGCTGAAAGAGTTCTAGGAAAAGAATAAAGGAAATAGGGCGGAGTGGGATAGAGTCCTGACGGAAATAGAAAGAAGATCCGAGGAGATTGAGGCACTAAGGGGCCCAACCAGGATATGACTAAAGGAACTATATCCTTAAATTACGGAAGAATGAACAAGCTCACAAACTTGGGTAAAGATATGGAACAAATTGTGGACAATTTGGGCACCTAGGGAGCTGGCCTAAGTTTTGATGAGGTAAACCTCCTGGTTGGTGACCTCTGTCAGAAGGCGCAAAATGAGGTCGATACATGGAATAAGTTGGAGGCAGTCTTATGGAAGGACTTCCATAGCCTTTTGGTTTAATGTTCTGTCCACACTAAAATTTTCCTTCGTAATTTCTATTTCATTAATGTATGTATTAGGAATAGGATGTTGTTAAGTATAATTAGTAGTAGCGTTCGATAGAAGATAACAGCGCTATCGATACGACGTTGCCAATAATGTATAGTACGGTAATAGTCAAAAGTACAATAGGAATGTTGTGGTAAAAAGTAAATATTTGTCGTAAGTGGTTTGGTAATGTTAAAATGTCAAAGTTAGGGTAAGTAGAGAAGTAGGGTCTACATGATTAGGAATTAGAAATATTATATTGGTAATAAGGACAAGGAGTGAGGTCATAAATATTTTGTGTATTTTATTTGTAAAAAGTCTAAAAATGTGGAACCCATGTGAAATGATAAGGTTTATCTTATCTTAAAAGATAATCTTACATGTAAAGATAAGAGTTAAGGTATGGAATATGATTCATTAGAGTAGATTTCTTATCATATCTTAGAGATAAGGTGGATAATCCTGGAAGTTCTATAAATAGAGAGGCCACCCCCCTCATTTAGCATAGAAGGAAGTAGTGAGAAATATTGTATGAGTAAGTGTGTAAAGGAAGCCATCATTTAGAAGGTGTGTTAAAAAAGCCATTAAGAGGTGTAATTATGAAGTTTCTCCCATAGTTATTGTTGGAAGGCAAGTGAAGTCAATAACACTTGAAGTACCTCATGTGTGAGATTGTAACAATTTCATGTTGATATTATAATTTACACTTATATTTCAAATTTTTCATCATTCCTTCGTATCATAGTCTATGGTATTCTTGTGTTATGTTTGTTGTTGTGTTTCAGATTACATCCACCAAACTAAAAGCTGTGCATTAGTAAATAATCATAGCACGAGGAGTTCTTGGTGGAGAATTATCATAGTGTTGGATTGGTGATGACATTTTGGTTCTGTTGCCGAGACCATTCCTCGTTGGTGGATTTTCTGGAGAGATATTCCCACTTAGTTAGAAATAATTTGGAGGGTAAGCTTGTTTTTACTATGCATAGTAGTTACCATGGTAAAGTCACTTTTTACCATGAATAGTATTTACCGCAATAAAATCACTTTTTACCATGAATAGTATTTACCACAGTAAAGTCAATTTTTACCGCAATAAGTCAAGTTTTAACATAGTTTACCGTGGTCATTTCTATTTTACTGTAGAAAGGTTTAAAGTCACTTTCTATTATAGTGATTCCAATTATTTGTGCACATAAGTCTTGTTGATTGTACTTGTGGGTTGATATTTCTTTGTGGTTACTTTTGGAAATGGAAAAGATTCCTATTTTTTTAGCCCAATCTAATGAAGATGCTTCATCTTTCATTCAATATTTTAAACAATCTTGCGTTTGTAATGTCATCATAAGAAGGAACAATGGACTAAATTTTTTCCTACCTTTTTGGATGGTTCAGCCCTTAGGTGGTTTGAAACACTAGGTGATAATATGAAAAACTCATGGGATTTATTAAGCGAAAGTTTTCTTAAAAATTTGGTGAGCAAGAAATATGTAGATCTCATGATCGATATCACAAAACTATCCCAAGGAGAGAAGGAGAAGATAAGGGATTATCATACTAGTGTTCTAGAGCTAAGGAGGAATCTCGATGCCCAGATCGGAAGGAAGGATTAGTGGATGGGTTGATGAATGGCATGGATAATCTCCTCTGTAAGCACTCCATTCTTGGAATGAAGCCGAGGATCGAGACAACGAGTGAAGTATGACCGCCAAAATGACCCTCGAACAAGCAAAGAATATTGTAAGAAGGTAAGAAGAAAGCATAGAAGAAGAGCCCAAAGAAATTGTTACTAAGGTAGAGCCTACACCAACACCTTTGGTCTAGAATCCACAACCACTCTCGGTGAGCACAAATATTTCTCCTAGTACATCTACTGAGTATGAAGATCTACTCAAGAAGATGGTCCAGTTAACTATTAATCTTCTTCAAGGAAAATAATTTAGTTCTCAGAGAGGAGATAGAGGTCCAAAAATAAATATTTCTGAAGTTGTATGTTATGGTTGTCATAAAAAGGGTCATTATAAGTATAATTATCTAGATAGAGCTTCTACATCTAGTACAAGAGATAATGATAAAGGAAAATCACTGTGAATTATTTTGATGTAGTAGATAGGAGCATAAATAATGAAGTAGATGTGTTTGTAACAAAAAAAAAGAAAGAAAAATATAACCAAGATGGAAATGATCCTAAGAAGATGAAAGGAGAAACTAGTAAGAAACATAGGAGAAGAAAGTTGGGTGTGCAGGATTTTTGATTTCATAGGGACAAGGACCATACTCCATCTTAGAAGATCTATCCAAAAGGCCTACAAATATTACATATGGTCAACTCCTAGCTATGTCTTCTGAGAAGAGGCGGGAGCTGCGAAGTGGACTCAATGCTCAACAAAGAAAGGAGGTTGAGGTCCCTGTTTTGGAGGCAAAGGCAGATCCCTACGCTCCACAAGCTGAGGTATTATGTAATGGTATTTCAATTCATGATGTCTTAGTCGATGGAGGTGCTGCAGTTAATGTAATGACCAAGTCTATAATGAATATGTTGGGTTTAAAAATTGATCGCCCCTCAACATTTATGTTAAAGTCATTAAATAAGGGAAAAAATAAACCGAGAAGGTTTTTTTCAAATGTGGAAATATCTGTTATGGGTGTTGTATGTGTGGTACAATTTAGGTGATGAAAAATGGTGCATTGCGTACCCAATGTTTTTGGGAAGGCCATGGCTAAGGAGAGTTCATGCAAGAAACAACTGGAATGAAAACTTCATGACACTTAGATGTGGCAGAGAGAGGGTGAAGATAAATGTGATCCCTTGGCATCATAAGGCATCACACGTGGATTCAAGTGATGGCCCGATGACCCGAACATCCTCTGATTACTCTAGTACCAGTGAAGTGGACACAGAAGATGAAGAAAGTGAGGTTGATGTTTTGGTCATGGATATCCTTCCAGTCACACTAACTCATGAACCCATAAAATTATTTGAAGAAGAAATTGATGATTGTCTCTAAAAAATAAAGATTGGTGATGCTGTGATGGAGAGTGAGAAGGAATCCTACCTCCAACTCTTTTGAATGTACATACACCTATTCACTTTTGATTACAAGGAACTCCATCAAGTAAGTTGGGTAGAACATTCTATTGAGCTGGTAGATGGTGTTAAGCCCATAAAGCAAATGCCATATAGAATGAATCCTAATTTTTCCAAGGCGTAAAAGAAGAAATAGAAAAGTTGTTTGATGCGGGATTCATATTTGTGTAGAGAATTCAAAATGGTTTCTCCCATTGTAATCTCAATAAAAAAGAATGGGAAGCTACGCATTTGTGTTGATTATAGGAAGCTCAACAAGGAAACAAAGAAGGATTATTACCCTCTTGCATTCTCGAGATCATATTTTGGACGAAGTAGTTGTCTAGGAGTGCTATAGTTTTCTTTGATGGATATAGCGGATACAACCAAGTTTGTATAGTGAGATAAAGATCAGTGAAGACCACGTTCACCACTCCTTGGGAATGTTTCTTATAGAGTTATGCCTTTTGGGTTGTGTAATTCTCCAGCAATGTTCCAGCATTCAATGAATAGGGTGTTTGAACCCTATATTGGGAACTTCATCAGAGTATTTCTGGATGAATTTTACATCTATGGGAGAAAGATGGACCACTTACACCAGATGGAGACAACGTTTCAAAGGTTAGATGAAGAAAAATCCTCACTAAACCTTACTAAGTGTGTTTTTGGATATTCTAAAAGAATTTTGTTAGGGAATGTTGTATCTAGAGATGGTATTGGTACTGATCCTGATAAAGTTTCAAAAATCAAAGAGTTACCATTTCCTATGAATAGAAGTAAGTTGAGATCATTTTTAGGCCATGTGGGTTACTATAGAAGGTTCATCAAGAATTTCTCAAAGATTGCATAGCCACTAACCTAGTTCTTGAAGAAAGATGTTACTTATGAACCAGGAAAGAAGGTGCATGAAGCTTTTGAACAACTGAAGGAAGCCTTGGTGTCTTCATCTTTTTAAAGAATCCAGACTAGAGCAAGCCATTCATTGTGTATATTGATGCTTCAGATGCAACACTAAGAAGTACTTTGAGCCAAAAGGATGAAAATGGGAATGATCATCCAGTTTACTTTGGGAGTAGACAAATGAGCAGTGCTAAGGTAAATTATACTGTAACAAAAAAAGAGGCTCTAGCTATCATTTTTGCTATAAATAAGTTTAGAAATTACTTGCTAGGGAAGAACTTTATAGTTGTAACAGATCATTAGGCTCTAAAATATATTGTAAATAAGCCTAACTCATCAGGAAGGATAGTAAGATGGATAATTTTGCTACAATAATTTGAATTTGATATTATATATAGGCCAGGAAAGAAGCATGTCAATGTAGATGCACTCTCTCAAACCTATGATGGTTTAGGTTCATCTTGTGATGATGATGATTTCCTAGATGCTGCATTGTTATCCCTTGACACAATCCCTAGTGAATACATAGATATTTGGAATTATCTGAATGAATTCAAGTTTCCTGATGGTGTCAATGCAAAGACTAAGAGGAAGATTACTCAATCAAGTCATCCATATTCTATTTTTCATGGAGTATTATTTTGAATAGAACCTAATGGACAGTATAAGAGGGTAGTTGGACGTGATCAAGGGAAGGAGCTAATAGAAGAATTCCACAATGGTACGTGTGGAGGACACTCCTCTAGACAACTTACAGCAAGAAGGATCCTGGATGCAAGTTATCAGTGGCCCACTCTTTTTAGAGATTGTTATAATTATTGTAAGACATGTGATATTTGTCAAACACATGGTAACCGTAAGACTTCATCAGCTCCATTATGTCCTATTCTTCCACTTGGTCCCTTTGAAAAGTGGGGAATAGATATTGTAGGTCCAATTCCAACTACCCCGCGAAAATAAGTATATTATAGTTGTCACAGATTATTTAACCAAGTGGGTTGAAGCTAGGCCATTAAAAACAACTTCCATGGATGAAGTGGCAAGGTTCATATATAAACGCATTGTCACCAAATTTTGTTGTCCATTAGAAATTTTAACAGATCAAGGAAGCCACTTCATTAATGAGGTGGTAGAAGCCCTAGTCAACAAGTTTTCTATTAAGCACGGGAAGGTAACAACATACAAGCCAAGCACAAATGGACAGTGGAGCGAACAAATTTTGTGTTGTGGCAAATTATAGCAAAGATGCAGCCTTACAAGTACATAAGTGGGATAAAAGGATTCATACAAAATTGTGGCCTATAGGAAACGTCAAAGTCAACAACATGATACTCCCCATTTTAGTTGGCTTATGGCATTGATCCAGTTCTTCCTATTGAGTTTGATATTCCCACTTTGTGAGAGTTATGAAAAATGAAAGGATGGATGAAAGTGATTCGAAGTAAAAAAAAGGTTGGTACATCTTCATTTCTAGAGGAAATGAGGGAAATAGTAAAGGATACAAGCCATAAGAAGAAAATGAAGTAGAAGGAATACTTTAATCAAAAGATCGTTGGTCTCCATTTCATGTGAATGACTGGTTCTAGTATATGATTCCAGATACAAAAAAAGAAGACAGAGAAAATTTCTTCCCAAATGGATGGGGCCCTACAAAATAGCAGTTGTGCATGAAAATGGTACGTACCAACTGGAGGAATTGGATGGCACTCCCATTACGAAATGGGTCAACCACGACAAGTTAAATATTTTCCAAGCACCAGAATAGTCTACTCGAGGATAGAGTAGAAGCTAGGAAGGGGAAGATGTCGACACTAAAATTTTCCTCCATAATTTCCATTTCATTAATGTATGTATTAGGAATAGGATGTTGTTAAGTATAATTAGTAGTAGCGTTTGATAGAAGATAAAGGTGATGCGATGACGACACATGCCAATAATGTATAGTATGGTAATAGTCAAAGTATAATAGGAATGTTGTGGTAAAAAGTAAATATTTGTTGTAAGTGGTTCGATAATGTTAAAATTTCAAAGTTAGGGTAAGTAGAGAATTAGGATATACATGATTAGGAATTAGAAATATTATATTGGTAATAAGGACAAGGAGTGAGGTCATAAATATTTTGTGTATTTTATTTGTAATAAGTCTAAAAATGTGGAACCCATGTGAAATGATAAGGTTTATCTTATCTTAAAAGATAAGCTTACATGTAAAGATAAGAGTTAAGGTATGGAATATGATTTGTCAGAGTAGATTTCTTATCCTATCTTAGAGATAAGGTGGATAAGCCTAAAATTTCTATAAATAGAGAGGCCACCCCCTCATTTAGCATAGAAGAAAGTAGTGAGAAATATTGTATGAGTAAGTGTGTAAAGGAAGCCATCATTTAGAAGGTGTGTTAAAGAAGCCATTAAGAGGTGTAATTGTGAAGTTTCTCCCATAGTTATTGTTGGAAGGCAAGTGAAGTTAGTAACACTTGAAGTACCTCATGGGTGAGATTGTAACAATTTCATGTTGATATTATAATTTACACTTATATTTCAGATTTGTCATCATTCCTTCGTATCATAGTCTATGGTATTCTTGTGTTATGTTTGTTGTTGTGTTTCCATATTACATCCACCAAACTAAAAGTTGTGCATTAGTAAATAATCATAGCACGAGGAGTTCTTGGTGGAGAATTATCATAGTGTTGGATTGGTGATGACAGAGTTCCCCCCATTCTTCATTCTTTCCCCTATTCTTTCATTCCTTATTCATTTTTGTAATATGTATCTACATCTTGGTTCCATTGAACCAACTTGCACCTTGGTCAAGTAGAATTTTTCCGAGGCTGAGAAGCACAGGCGTAGTGTGGGGTGATGTTGGGCCCCTAAAATATTGACTAAGTATGAAGGTGCCTGGGTGCATGGGACCCCAGTTACAAGATGGCACACGAGGAAAAAGCATGCAAAAGAAAAGGCTGAAGGAAGCATATAGCACGTGGCAAAGATGCGAAAGGAGGTTCATGACTTAATTGATTCAAGCAACAAAGGTAGAACACGTGAAAAGTGTGATCAGATACACATGGATAACATGCTAGCCTGGCAACATGTGGCCCAGGAAAGAGCATGCTAGCAAAGGAATCTTCTAGAAGACCATCATGAGATAGAGTGGAGAGCTCGGGCACGAGTAAACATGCTCATTTGAAGGACCACATTCGACACTTGGTGATGGATCTGAGGGTGTGGAAAGGTGAGTTGGTAGCATGGGAAGGTGATAAATACAAGTGCCTGCGGACCAAGAAAAGGAGAGAGACCTAAGAGGAAAAGATAGGAGAGATACACACAGAGAGAGTTAACATGGGTAAAACTCTGCAGGATTACTACGAGTGGGGCTATGATGTAGAAATGAATGTATTGAGCTTAGCATTGTAATTTATTTTCTGTTTTTGCGTAGTTGTCCAAGCCTAGTGATGTGCATGACTATAGTCTACCCACTATGGCTCTTTGTAATGAAATGATGAATACAATGAAGTTACCGATTGCAATTAGATATGAATATCAGTGGGTTTTATGTATATTTCATTCATAGAAGTTCTCTTTCCTTTCATGCTATGAATGAATGGTTGTAGCTTTCTTTCTGTTATATTATATGTTATGGAGTCTCTTAAAACACATAGTCGAATAAAATACAAGGATTTGGAGGTGTCTTGAGCCCTGTAATTCTTGTATGTCTAAAATTCTTTCCTGAATACTCCTATACTAATCATTGATGAATGCTTCCCACTAAAAACTCACATAAAAGAGAGACTCGGCACCCGCGCGCATGCCTCGGGTGAGCACTCAGCTTCTGCTGGGTGATAGGTGATGCGCATGGGATTCCTTCCTCTTATAATGGGAGTAAAATTGACTACAACAACAATAAGCTCCATTTTTCTCGATAGAAGAACAATGTGCATTTGTTTTCACAAAGTCACTTCCACATGAAATTTTTGACGCATTCAAAGAATCTCTCCTTTTCAATTCAGTCAATGTTTAATTATGGGGATATTAGCTTAGATTAATTCATCGTTAATTAATTTTATTGGTCTATAATAAATTTAATGTAATTACCAAGTAGATCATTAGTGTTGTTTTTAGGCTTAGTTTTTAAGAAATTGTTAAAGAGTAAAACTTTGTAAATTGGTTGTATAATATCTAAAAATATTGTACCATTGTTAATTAATGTAATGATAAAATTTTCCATTTTGAGAAATTTATATCGTATGCAAATTTTTTTACATCATGAACTCGACATGCTTATACATATAAAGGGAACCATAGGGTGTACAAAGTGTTATCCGAAAATTCAAAGTAAATTATCTATAATAATAAAGGTAAAATAGAATGTAAAGTGTTAGCTAGAAATTTGAACTTAAGAGATTTTAAAAATAAAGGTAACATATGATGTAATTTGTTATTCGGGATATCTACTAACATTCTTGTAGAAATAAAGGTAAAATAGTATATTAGGTGTTACTTAGGAAATCCAAAGCAATAGGTGTTAACATGTGTGAGTTAGATTATTTTCGTTGATGTAAAATCTCATTAATGAAAAAGAGGATAATATAGGAATGCTATAAGATGCATGGTATGATGGTGTCATGGTAAATCAAGTTGTTGCATGATGACAAGAATGGAAACAATGATAATGGTTTGGCCTAGTATGCCTAATCAGATGACCTAGTTAGTCTAGGTGATAGAGCATGATGATTTGAGTTGTATGGTGGCTTGAGGAGAATGGTAGAGGATTGATGAGCATGAAGAGAGTGTGTTGAGATACTCATGTGAGTCTCAGCGTGTAGGAATAGTTTTGAGCATGGTTTGCAGGTGATCATCTAGACCTATGTTAGGTGCTTGGAGGCCTAATGGAGCATGAGAGTGAGTTGTAGAGATATCTGAGCCCATGAGGAATTTTAGGTGAGTAAGAAATGTTGTCTCAAGTATTTTAGATACTTTTTAAGATGTTTTATTCATGGTTATATTTGTATAACACTCGGTTGTGACTGAACTAGGTAAAACCCTAAGGCCTAGTCATGCAAGTCCTAGTGGTGGTGAATATGCAGATCTACTTATGACCAAGTAAGAATTGGAGATGTTAGTGGAGTGTATCATGGTGTTGTGGGAAAAAAAATCAGAGTTTTATGATGAAAATTTTGCAAGATATGTTGGTTTTAGTCCTACCAAGTCCAAGAAAGTGTGATTTATAGCTCGAAGTGAAATGTTTTGCATTGGTTTACACGTGTATATTCTTCATGGGAACCTGGTCCATTCAGGGATGATGGATCATGGAGCTAAGAAGGTTTAAGAATTGGAATTTGTTTAAATAAGGCCATGTGCTTTATGAACAATCATAAAGAAGCCAAGGAGGTCAAAAACCCAAGTTAAAACCTAGGTCATGAGCAATATGAGAAATCTTCATGGTATGATTGAATATGGATTAGATCATAAAATTTGATGATTTTATGATGGAGAGGAGTCTCCCATATTTTATATGGTGGTGGTTTTAGGTCATGACACTTAGTGGAGCCCACTCAAAAGTCCTTATTTTCAGGAAAGAAGGTTTTACTCTCAGGTTTTCCATTAGAACCTATGACTAAATTAGTATTATTAGGATTATAGGAGATATGATACATGTTTTAATTCATTTCAAATATTTTTGAGGCCATTTCATGACCTACACAGGTCAAAATAGGTTGACTAGTTTTGGGCATATACGGGTATTTTTGTAGTCATGGTGAATAGAAGTGCTTGAGAAATTTTGGGAATGGTGATGAATTTTTATGGGATTTAATTTTTTTATACATCTCATGTGATGTTTTGGATGCATTTTTGACCTCGGAATTGGATGAGGTGGCATGAATAAGGTCACAAGTTGACCTAGTTTGACCAGTTTAGGACAACAATTTAGTCGAAAGACGAATAAGTTGGATTTTTGATGATTACTATCCATGGGAGAGTGAATAGGAATTAATTTTTTCCCATTTAATTCGTTTATAGAATTGAAAATGTTAGAAAGGGTGTAATAATGTTAAGTTTCCAAAACTAGTTCTGGCGTTCAATTTGTTGAAGAGGAGAAGTTGTTCTATTTGCTTTGTTGGTTGATTCATGAATTCTATCATGATTGGTGATTTCATAAATGTCATTGGATTTACAATGAGTTGTTACATGACATATTTTAGTTGTTTTGGTGTGATCTTGGACTTCATTTTTGAATATTGGTTCTAGAAGTACCTTCATTGTAGTAAGAAACGGTCCTATTTGATGGGGTTATTATGAATTTGTTTGGTATAGAGTTCCTTGAGCTGATGGATGATGTTATAAGATTATTATTGACATGTTTGGATCCTTTGGAATCATTATATAGCTCTATTAAGTCCTTGGAGGTCTTGGAGTGCTCGGTGAAGGAGATTTACTTGTTTTAGGCCTAGTTGTTCTTCCTAGATGTATTGATGCATTACATACCCATATGGGTCCTTCATGATGATTTATATGAGATTTTAGATTTTTTTAATTTGGTATTACCTACATATAATGGTAATGCCAACATAGTTATGTTTTTGAGTTGATTCATATATAAAATTACATGTAATTGTTCATTTTGAACTAGTGTTGTGAGAGGGAAAAGTGTGAGCTAGGTGAGAGTGTGAAAGTGATATGAGAGAATCAATACAGATCGAGAGAGTGTTTGAATGATTAAAGAGTGTTGAAGAGATATTTTTCAAGGGAAATTTTCCAAATCATCCCATGAAATAACAAGATTGAGCGAAGTAGGAGAAGATGAATTTGACAAAATTTTTGAGGTGTATGAGCTAAATTTTTATCACTATCAGTTGTGTGAGCATCATATTATCAGTGATCATCCATTTCCAGGTGGTTGAGTTGGTTCTTGATCACCTGATGGATTTGTAGCCTCTTTTTCAGTTGGTTCCTCACTAAACTAGGGGTTAGTGCCCTACTAAACTAGGGGTTCTTGCTCTTTGTGAAGTTTGTGCTTCACTAAATTATTTTGGTTTATGTAATATAGTAAAAAAAAATTAGTCAGTTTTATTACCCTTAAGATTTTCCCACTTACATCATATGTTCTTGTGTACTCTCTCGTGGTTATGTTCTCCTAAATGGTTATTATATGTTGTTAAGCTCACATTAAAACATGGTTGAATGGTAAATTCTTCATGCAAGTTAATTTCAATTGGATAAGAGTTTTAAAGCAATGATTCACCCACCAGTCTAGTTTACTTCCAAAAATAGTTTTATATAAAGGTAATTGTTAACAAAAATGATCCCTTTTCCCATTTTGATTAACCTTTTTCTTTAATATCTCGTGCTTCTTAAACACTTGTCTCTTTTTGCAAGGTTGGTGGAAGTTTCTTTAGTCCGTAAGAAATAAAATACAATTTCCTTTAAGTTTGGGCCATAAACTGCTTATTTAAGGTTGATATATGCATTACTATGACCCACAATTCCTTAAGCAACTCATGAAGCACCCATTTACATTGTATTGCTTATAGTTTGTGCTCTACTACCATTGTGTCATTAAATTTCCAAAACTCAATTATTCATTCTAAGTCATGAGTCACACTAACCACCAACACCTATGTCTATCCGTGATTACTATAAATTCATGTCCCTTACGCACTCCTTTCCATACCTTCTTCCATTCCTTCGCCTCTCTACCTTCTTCTTCATTATCAAGATAATTTGGCTACCCATACCATGTCATAATGTACTACCAATGTCACAGATGCTTGTGAAAATTTGTAGATAATTATTCATAGTAAAGTGATGACATAATACATTTCTCGCAAAGGTCTTTCAAATTCACACATTACTTATAAATGTATCTTATGGGGTCCATGAAGTGTGATATCCACTTTTGAAGTTATCAATCAATCTATGTCACTTGTTCTTGTTGATTCCTATTCTCTTCATGTCATGTAGAACATTATGTTTTGCCATGGTAATCTCCTCTTCTCATTCCTAATAGTTTGGTGAGTTTCATATGAATTTCTTAGTTTTATTTCAGTTCAATCATGCTTCTTCCATGTTTTTCTACTAGTTTTAAATATTTTTAAAATTCTCTTTATATTTTGTCATCTTCCATGTTTTCATGCACTCAAATTGGTTTTATCATTTCTTCATATGATGCATATTCTTGTTACTATTAGCTTAAGATCAATTAATTCTTTTAGTCACTCCTATAACACAATAACTTAGTGATAGCCTTGGAACTTATTTTCATAGCTCAAGTGGTTGTAGATTTTAATATTTTCACCCAAAAAATGTAAATGGATGATAGAAAATTCCTCACCACCAAAAGATCAAATTACAAAATAAGGTTTATCACTTAATGCCCACTTAAAAATCCCATATTTTAAGTTATGAAGAAAAACCCACCACCCTTCTCTAAAAATATTGACTTTCCTCACAAGACTCCTTCCCTCTTTTCTTTTCATTTATCGTATAAATAAAAAAGTATGTTCTATTATCTAGACCTTTGGTAATTTTGGAAAATTCTAAATTTTTTGAGTCCTTTGTCTTATTTTTTGTCATTTCTCCTTCATTCAATTTCATTTTCCTCTAAATTGGAGAATGTGATGTGTCTAGTACCTCTTTCATATTTTAATATAGAACTTGTGCATCTTTTATACTCTAGTTGAGTTAATGTGGCTTATATCTTCCCTTATTCCTTCTTGTGTTGTCTTTCCTTGTATTTAATCTATGATAAATGTGTGTGTGAATCACACTTGCATTTGCTTGGTTTATTATTTTATTTCTAAGAAAAATTGGAAGAATTTCCCTATATCTTTCTCGGTGCACTACCATCATCCCTTTCTTGTTATCTCCTTCTCTCTTTTCCTCTACAAGTATTAGATTAGGTATATTAGTGATAATATTAGGAATATATATATATATATAGAGAGAGAGAGAGAGAGAGAGATGAAAAATAGCTCTCTCTCTCTCTCTTGAGGTTCACTTCACTTGCGTATAAGGAATCCCATGTTATGTTGAGACTAATCTTAGCTCACTACATAGATGCTTTCAACCACCAACAATTTTGGCATGCCCATTGGGACTATATTATTTCTTGTTGTAAAAACGTTTTGATATTAATTGATGTAAGAATACTTGTTTTATATTTTTAATTAAGTTTTTGTGTGTTATTATCTCATCTAGTTTTGTCAAACCATTCTCAATTTTCTATTGAGTCCAATAACACTTTATTTTCAAAGATCTTGTGCCTAGTACATGAGACACATAGTGACTAGAAGTAGTTCTAGAAGAAAGGAGGTTTAGAGTATTTGTAACTTTCTCTAAGACAAAAAGTAGATTTTTCAAAGACCCACTTCCCTTTTTAAAGATCTCAATCCACTCCTCCTCCTAATAGACCCTTTTTGTTGTTCAAAAGAACCTTCATCCTGTAGTATTCATATCTATATGAAAAAAACTCTCATTTATTACCTTCAATAGAGGAGGACATTAGCCTTGATTCTATGGAATGTTGTCCTAGTGGATTCCCTTAAAGTCCTTCCATTTTTCACTAGATAAAATGTACTCACCCATGTCAAGAACATCCAAGATATTTCCACTCCATTTTTAGTCCATCCTATCATTCAACATGGTGTTGTTATGAATTTTTAGTTTCCTCGATTAAAATAAAATCTCTATAATATTATATATTTCTTCCCCTAACTCATTGCAAAAATTGGGATGAGTTAGGAGAAAAGATATACAAGTAGTTTCAAAAAAGGAGACGATTTATCTCTCATGGAGTTATTCATAATGATCAAGAGGATCATGTTAAAGTGACACATAACTTCAACCATAAATTTTAGAATACTTGGACAAAATTTCACTTCAAGTAAGGATTATACATCATTCAAATTTCCTATTCTTTTTCAAAGCTTTAAACTATGATATTTTAGTCATGATCCAATCCATGGGTGGCACTATACTACGTAATTCCTATGAGATTACAATATATGTTGACAATATCCTCATGTAGACTAGAAATATTTCTCTTAGACCTCTAATGCCTCTTTTTCCTAAAATACCATGTTATCCATGTTCTAACTCTACCTCTAGCATCCATTCCTATACCTAAAAGTGTACAAAATGTTCTTAGCACTTATTTTAATCATTTAAATGAACTAAAAGCCTTAAGTAAAAACATGGAAAATGATCTAACCACCATCAAAATGAGGCAATCTCAACCTAATCCTAGGCCTTTCCATCAATACATCCAATTTTATCAACCAAACATACCACATCCAATATGAATTGTCCTTGTTAGGTTATTACAAAAATATTTTCCTATAATTTCTAAACCAAATAAAGCTTTGGTTCTTGTATAGAACAAAGGGAAAGAGGAGATGAAATGGTTTTATCCATGCAGATTATCTCATGATTCTAATATTTTTGCTTTTGGTAATTCAATTTGAGCAATCATGGTGAAAATATCTTCACCACAACTAATTCAACTAATGCAACAAGATTCATATGATAAAAAAATTAGTCTCTCATACCACCACCTAAATAAAATATAGCCTATTGGTTAGAAGAGAAATTTTGTGTTGTCAATGCTAATAATTTTGGTGCATCAAGGCCCTATATGAAATTATACTACAACATACAGGTGAAGAAGAGAAATTTGGATTAGTATATTCAAGCCATGACTTCCCCTATTAATCCTAATGTATTTTTTCCCATTGAACAAACATATACGATAATGGAATATTTTCCACCAAAAAATCCATATCCTATAGTGACATGGATACCTAAAGCTTCTTATCCACTAATGGAGAAGTCAAAGAGGTACTATCATGTGTATAATTAGTAGAAGACTTTACTTTTTCTTTTAAACTTGGTTGACGGATGAAGAAGAGTGACGTGATGTGGGATACTCTTGTTATTCCTATAGAAATAAATATCTTACATGAAGCTCTTAAATAGGTTAAATGTGTACCTAAGTGATATAAAAATGTAGATCATCTAGTTTTTAATAACTATCAATATATCCCTATGAAAGAATATACTCAAAGTGGAAAAATTCCTCCTTTTACCTATTTATGATTATTGGTCAATACCTTGTGCAAAATTTTATAATTAATTTTAGAGCTAGCACCTTTGTGATGCCCACATATTTTTTGATATGAACATCAACTACACTCTTGAAAAATATTTTTTCCAATTAGATTGTACCACATTCAAGACAGTGAGCATCATTAAGGATTTTTCCCTTACTCTAGATGTTTTCCCAATTATAATAGTGCCTCAAGATATCACTCTCATCAACATGTAACATATGTTTGTCATCTTCCTTTTGATATATTTCACCACCGAAATAGGAGGGCAATTTTATTTGGATTGGTATCACATGTTACTAAGATCCAGATATGGAATAAATATGACCTTTCAAAATAAGCCAATTAGTAATGGGTTTCATGGTGAAACCTTTTATTTCAGCCCACATAAGAAAACTTTACAATTTAATATGAAGAATCGAAGAAGTTTCCACACCTAATAATTTTTTTAATAAATCACCAAATGAATAATTTAACTAATGGGCTTATGAAATATGGGAATTCGATCCGAATGACACTTTTGAAGAATGCGGCATCAATACATATTGTATTCAAGAAGAAGAGAGCATCGGTATTATACGTGCGCTAAAAATGAAAATAAAGTTACGATATATGGAAAATGTTCTTCAATGGATCTAAATAAAAAATTGGTGTTAGCATGATTTTTGTTGTGATCTCTCCTAGTGAGGAACACACATTTTTTCTCACAAAATATAATTCATTTTTACACAACAATGCCAAAAAGTATGAAGCAATTATTTGATGTTTATAAATAGCCACAAAGAAGGGAATCAAGAAAGTTTATATATTTGGAGATAATAAGATGGCCATCAAGAAAGTATGATCACAATGTAATTCTTCCCGACATCGATCAATCTCTAGAAAATAAAATAAAGAGGTAGAAAAAATTAGTTTCATTCATCAAAGGTATGAGTATAAACACGAAGGAATGGACATTCGTCCATATACCCATATGGGTATGATCATAGGTATGTGAGCATATATACTTATGTATATAAGCTAGCATAGTTGTGTGCATACACATGCAAGTATATGCACAAGTGCCCACTCTTCCATGAGTTAGCACTCACCCTTTTGATTCGGTGACAACATTTTGGTAGCTTAGGTGATATTATTTAATATCAGTTGTTAGCCTAACTAACCTAAGATATAGGCTACGTGATCTAACCTAAGCCTAACTTATGATGGTATGTTAGTAACATAACCAAGTGTCAAAATATTATCTAGATGTTTTGACTCAACCATAATAAATGCATGGCATTTTGATTTGCTTGGTTAATGAGCTCGACATTTAAATAATGCTTAATTGGAATGATATTTTGTGGAATTTGAATTTTGAATTATTTTGGCATTAACTTATGTGTTAATTATTCCTTGTGGAATGTGGCACATAGTTTTATTTAAAATAAATAAATAAAAAATTAAACTTAGCCTAAAGCTAAGTGGAGGCATTTTTGAAGTTTAATTATATTTAAATGGATTTTGGAATCCATGAAATAAAGGAGAGTTAGGTTTTGATTTTTACCATTTAGCATGGTGTGAAGAGAGGAGGAAATAGAGGGGAGACCATGTCAAAAAAAAATGGAGGATTTCATGGAAGTTTTTACGGCCATCTGGAGCTGATTTTGGGCCTGTATTTGGGATCTTGCCATTCTTTATTGCAGCAATGTTGGGAGAAATTTTCTAGAAAAATAAATAAGGTTTTGGGGTTTTATTTTGTATGGTGTGGAGCTAGGAAGTTGGAGGAAGAAAATAGAGAAGGAAAGAGGAAAAACATAGAGGTTTTTGGTCTTCTTCATCTCAAATCATTTCAGGAAAGGGTTTCTTATTTTTGTCTATGCAATATTTTACAAATAAATGCATATTCAGTTTATTCCTCTTCTGGGTAATGAGAAATATGGATTATCTATTGTGGGTATTAATATTTTGAATCAATCCTTTATGGGTATTTGGAAAATGTGTTTATTTTAATATGGGCATTATATATTTCAGATCTCTCAAGTATGAGAGCCAGAGATTTCATTTTTTTAAATCCTTACTTGATAAATGGAATCAATGAGGTTATTCATTTGGGTGTTGAGAGAAGATTTCTAGACATTTTCGCTATGGGTTTTGGACTGTCTCCAAGCTGCATTTTTAAATGTTGGAATGCTGTTTTTTTTTTTATTGATTCATTGGTCTGCTACAGCTGTTATAAGTTGTGTTATTTTTGTTGTAACAATTGCTAGAAGAGTTGTGTTCTTTAAGGATTTATTGGTGTGGTAACAACTGCTAGAAGTGTTTTTTTTATTAAATTATTGCTGCATTTTTTGCTGCATGCAGTGTTAGCTGTTTATAGTGCTTAATTTTGGTTAATTTTCCTTTTGTTTTTGATGTGTTTTTTTTGCAACATTAGTTAACAAAGTATGGTGTTTTGGGGTGTTTTATATGCTATAGATTCGTTGCTAGATTGTTGTTTTCTTTGTTGCAGTGTTTGTTGCTAGTACGCTGCATTTTGTTAAATGGTTAGTGTGCAATCAAGTGCATAGCATTTTGAAAGAATGTTGTGCTATGACATTTTGTCAAACTATTAGTGTGAAATCATTTGGCTAGAATATTTAAAGAATGAGGTGTTGTGACATTATGTCAAACAGTTGATATGCAATCTTTTATTGGCATAAATACATGAGTATGGATTATGACATTTTATCATGCTACTGAAATGAATTCATTGGAATTTAAGTGAAGTTATTTTATAGAATTTTATCATGCTGTTGGAATGAATTCATTGGAATTTATGTGAAGTTATTTTATGGAAATTTATCATGCTATTGGAATGCACTCTTTGGTCTTTATGTGAAGATATTTTTTATGGCATTTGGTCATGATGTTAGCATGCATTCATTGGACTGTATGTGAAGTTCATTGTAATGAATTTTTTCATATTGTTGGCATGAATTCTATGGATTATATTGGAGGTTTATATTATGACATTTTTCATATGGTTCGCATGCATTCTTTGAGTATAAAGGATTTGTTGTGCCTTTTGAAAATGTGCTATGTTGCTGATCTGAATTGGCATATTGTTCATTTTGAGCTTGTGAAGTGAAGTTCATGATATGAAATTTTGTCATACAATTGGTATGCATTCCTTGGAATATATGTGAAGTTCATTATATGACATTTTTTCATATGGTTGGCATGCATTCTTGGGTATAAAGGATCTTTTGTTCCTCTTGGAAATTATGTTATGTTGCTGATCTGATTTGGCATAAAGCTCATTGTAAGAATTGTAAAGTGAAGTTCATGTGGATGCTTTGACAATTGCTTATCATGCCTTCTCCTTTTTATATGGAGCCTATATGTGACATTTCTTCAAATAGTTGGTATGCTGATTTGATTTGGCATGAAATAATATTATGAAATGCATTATGTAATCAGCCTTATGTGAGGTAAGTTTTATGCATTTTCATGTAAGATGGTTAAAGACACCACTCTTGAAAGGTATTCTGAACTTGGATAGTTCATGCATGTATACATGCTTTTTGAAATCATTATTATAATAATGAATGAATTAGTATGTTGATGCATGACTGTATATTCTGAATACGTTTTCATTTGTAGAATACTACATATATGAAAATGGAAATCCTTTCTAGTTCAGTTTGAGTTGACCCTTTGTGGAAAATACAGGCCATTCTGGAGATAAGGGAAAGGAAAGAATTTGAAGGGATTCAAGCTGATTTCAGATCTTGCTTAGTTACTTATTATATTTCAGTTATGGAATAAATTGTACTTGATGTATTGCTGAAATAATCAGTATATTATATAAGCTTATGAGGCTTTTTTCCATTGCATGTAACCTTATAAGATTGTACTGAGATATTGAAAATAATGAAATGTCCTTTGGACTCAAAGCTGATTTTTATCGATGTGTTTAGCACATATGATTTGTTTGTATAATTGTATGATTTGATTATGTGTGAAATCAACATATCAATTAAGCAATGGGAATAATGGAAAAATAAAAAAAAAATTGGACCTCGGTTTTGAGGTCCTTACACTTGGTATCAGAGTTGAGGTTGTATAACACTTAGGCCTCTGGGAACGTTATCTAATACTTCTCTTTGTACTTACCAGGAACAATGGTAAGAACTCAGAGCAGTGGTGGTGTGAATAATCCAAACCAAGGTCGTGGTGGCCAAAGGGGAGGAGCTGGAAGAGGTACATGTAGAGGATTTGGTGGAAACATCAACCCTATCCTCAACCCCACTGAAGAAGTCCTAAATGAACTTCTTAGGACTGTAAACACTTTGCAAGATAGATTGACAGCTCATGAGAGGAACCTAGAGAAAAATAGTGGCCTAGGGGGTAATCAAGTAAGACATGACCAACATGAGGTAAACCTGGGAGACTTGAACAACCAGTTGCATGCTCATGAAGATTTACCCATAGGGAATAGAGTAATAGATCCCTTCCTCAAGGAATTGAAGAAAGTTCCTATTCCTAGATTCAAAGGGTTATCCACTGACTTGGGTGATAAAGTTGAGGCTTGGTTGTTTAACTTACAACAATACTTTGGGCTGCATGATTGCAACTCCAATACCAAGGCCCGTATTGTAGTTTACCACCTTGAAGAGCATGTTGTCTGTGGTGGGCTCATTTGAAGCAAGTTAAGGGTTATGTGGATTCCACCATTACTTGGGAAAAGTTTGAGAAGAAATTCAGAACTAGATATGTCTCGGCTAATCACCGAGAAAGGAAGAAAACTGAGTTTCATAGTTTGAAACAAAATAACATGACTGTAGCTGAGTATGAAGCTCAATTTTTAGATCTGATCCATCATGTGGACTATATGAAGGATGAAGAGTCCAAGGTAACCAAGTTCAAACTAGGTTTGAGAGAGGTTATCCGGAAAGACGTAAATATGGTCAACCCTAAGAGTCTTGCACAAGTAGTTAGTGTAGCCTACAGGGTTGAAGAAAAAGAGTAGTCTCGACTAAAATACCACCAAGAAATGAAAGAGAAGGCAAAAAATAAAGTAAAAAGATTATTGTTTCCTCTTCTAGACCTTACCAGAAACTTGAGTTCAAAAGGACTACTTTTAATGGAAAGAAAAACAATGGAAAGTTTCATGGAAATAATTACCGGGAGGGCCAAGGCCTCCCATTAAAAACAACAAAAAATAATCAAGTAGGTGGTGGCAATAGATACACACCTGCTATAGGAGCCAACAAGGTTCGGTGGCAAACAAAGAACCTCAACAAGGTTATTGGACATGTGGTAAGAACCATTACCAAAGAGATTGCCTAGAATTCCTTGCAAGCAAGACAACAAGCCACCAGGTCTATGCAGCAGTAGATAACCGCAAGGTTGAGCACCAAGCAACCCCTATTGAGACTAGAGGTAAAATATTTGGCACTGAAATTTCTATTCTATTTGATTCTGGAGCATCTGATTGCTTTGTGTCTCCTAGAATAGTGCAAAAGCTAAATCTGAAAATTGTTCCTATGAAAGAAAAATGGCAAGTAGAATTTGGGACTGGTAAGAAAGTGCAGATTTCTGAATATTTAGATCAAATAGAAGTTGATCTAGGGATGTTTAAAACTAGATTAAATCTGCATGTTGTTCCTTTGGGATCTTATGATATGATTATTGGCATGGATTGGTTGTAAGAACATAAAGCTCAGATTGATTGTTTTGACAAAAGAATACACTATTTTGATGATTTTGGCTTTGAACAAGTTTATTTGGTATCAAAAAAACAAGTTTTTACCCACTCTTTCTACCTTATAGTTGAGAAGAGCAGTCCGTAAGGGATGTCTCTTATTTTCCTTACACATGGAAGAGTCTTTGATATGAAGGAACCTAGTTTGCATGATTATCCAAGTATTAAATGATTTTAAGGATGTTTTTCCTAAGGAATTGCAGGTCTAGGTTTGCCCCCAAAAAGAGAGTTTGATTTTTCAATAGATATAATGCCAGGTTCAACCCCTACCTCTAAAGCACCTTACCAAATGAATATTGTGGACTTGCAAGAGCTAAAAGTTCAGCTACAAGAACTTCTTGAGAAAGGAATGATTAGGCCAAGTGTGTCCCCTTGGGGAGCACCAATGGTCTTTGTTAAAAAGAAAGATGGTACATTACGGTTGTGTATTGATTACCGCATGCTCAACAAGGTTACCATTAAGAATAAATATCCACTTCCCAAGATAGATGATTTATTTGATCAAATGAAAGGGGAAGTTGTATTTTCTAAGATTGACTTAAGGTCTAGTTACCATCAACTTAGAATCAAAGAGGAAGATTTGCATAAAACAACTTTCGTACAAGATATGGACACTATGAATTCATGGTTATGCCTTTTGGTTTGACCAATGCACCGGCTACTTTTATGAACCTAATGAATAGTGTTTTTAGAGATTTTCTAGATAATTTTGTATTAGTCTTCTGGATGACATTTTAATTTATTCTAGAGATGAGCAAGAACATGAAAATCATTTAAGAATGGTTCTACAAAGGCTCAGGGACCACAAATTATATGCAAAATTGTCTAAGTGTGAGTTTTATAAAGATAAAGTGCACTACTTAGGACATATCATTTCTAAGGATGGGATTTATGTGGATCCATCCAAGATTAAAGCTATCAAAGAATGGCCAAGCTCCTAAAAATGTGACAAGAAGTCTAAAGTTTCATGGGCTTGGCTGGGTACTATAGAAGGTTCGTGAATGAATTTTCATGAATAGCCCATCCTATCACATCGCTACAAGTGAAAGGGTAAACATTTTGAATGGAATGCTAGGTGTGAGGAAGCCTTTTTAAAGTTGAAACATGCTCTCACTACAACACCTATCTTGCTGGTTCCAGATCCAAACAACCCTTTTGAGGTCTGGACTGATGCATCCCTAGATGGTTTAGGGGGTGTACTAACTCAAGAAGGAAAGGTAGTGGCTTATGAGTCATGGAAATTAAAGCCTAATGAGATGAACTATCCCCCACATGACTTAGAGTTGGCTGCAGTAGTTCATGCTCTTAAGAAATGGAGACATTTCTTGTTGGGTAAGCCATTCAAACTTAGAACAGATCATAAAAGTCTGGAGCATCTGTTTACTCAAGACAACTTGAATGCCCGACAAAGGAGATGGATGGAATTGATTAGTGACTATGATATGGACATAAAATATGTCAAAGGTAAAGAGAATCGAGTGGCTGATGCACTCAGCCATAGAGTCCACTTTGTTGTTGTTTCTAGAATAAATTTTTTGCTAAAGGATCAGTTATTACAACAATAGAAAATAGATATTTTTTGTCAGGAAATGACTAAAAATTTGTTGCGAGGAATAGTGGATAACAAGTATGTTGGGTACTCCTTGGACTTAGATGGTCTTCTAAGGTTCCAAGGTAGAATTTACGTACCTTTTGAAGGAAATTTCAGAACTATTCTGATGCAAGAAGTGCATCAAGCTCCTCATTTTGCACATCCCGGGGTCACTAAAATGACTCATGAATTGAAACAATTTTATTTTTGGCCTGGTATGAAAAAGGATGTGGCTATATTTGTTTCTAAATGTTTAGAATGTCAAAAGGTGAAAGTTGATCATTTCCATCCGGTGGTAAGATTTTTCCCCATGACATTCCAAAAGACAAATGGGAAACTATAACTATGGATTTTATTTCTGGTTTTCCAAAATCTAAAAAGAGGCATGATACTATTTTAGTTGTTGACAAGCTAACAAAGGTTGCTCATTTTATTCCTGGTAATCTAATGGATGATGCACCTGTACTTGTTGATAGATTTGTGAAGGAAGTTGTAAGATTGCATGGAGTTCTTGAACTGATTATTACTGATAGAGATACTTTGTTTACATCTCAGTTTTGGAAAACTCTAGCAGTTACTTTTGGCACAAAGCTACATTTTAGTTCTTCTTATCATCTTGAAATGGATGGGAAAACTGAAAGAGTAAATTAGGTATTAGAAGACATGCTAAGAATGTATGTTATGGACCAACAAAACAAGTGGGAAGATTTTCGCACTTAGTTGAATTTTCTTATAATAATACTTATCATACTTCTTTGCAAATGGCTCCTTTTGAAGCTTTATATGGAAGGAAATGTAGAACACCCTTGGGGTGGGAAGGCCTTGAAAATTGGTAACCATAGGTCCTGATGTTTTAAAAGAATACGATCAATAGATGATTGTTATAAGACAAAAATTAAAGGTTGCAAGTGATAGACAAAAGAGTTATGTTGATAAGAAAAGGACTGAAAAAGAATTTTAGGTGGGTGAAAAAGTGTTTTTGAGGGTGAAACCTCATAAAAGTTCAATTAAGTTTGGAAAGGCATCTAAACTTGCACCCAGATTTGTTGGTCCATTTGAAATTTTAGAGAAAATTAGTGTTGTAGCCTACAGGTTAGCATTGCCTCCTTCACTTTCTAAAATTCATGATGTATTTCATGTCTCACTTTTGAGAAAATATGTGCATGATCCCTCACATGTGCTAACTTGGTAGAACTTGCAAGTAGATGATAAGCTAAATTTTTAGTTTGAGCCGGTAAGGATATTATCGCATCGAAGCATTAAGTTGTGAAATAGAGATATCCAACAAGTTTTGGTCAGTGGGACAACCTAAGTGAAAGAAGTGCCACTTGGGAAGATGCAGAGTATGTAAGAAAGAATTTTCCATTTCTTTTTAAGTCTCTAGTAATCGGGACATTACCCTTGTTAAGGGGGAGGATGTAACATCCCGAATTTTGGAACTCAAAATTATTAATAAATATTTGGTTGTTGTTTGTGTTTTCATTAGTCATTCATCAAAGGTATGAGTATAAAACATGAAGGAATGGACATTCATCCATATACCCATATGGGTATGATCATAGGTATGTGAGCATATATACTTATGTATATAAGCTAGCATATTGTGTGCATACACATGTGAGTATACACACAAGTGCCCACTCTTCCATGAGTTAGCACTCACCCTTTTGATTCGGTGACAACATTTTGGTAGCTTCCAGTGTGATATTATTTAATATCAGTTGCTAGCCTAACTAACCTAAGATATAGGCTACGTGATCTAACCTAAGCCTAACTTATGATGGTATGTTGGTAACATAACCGATTGTCAAAATATTATCTAGATGTTTTTGACTCAACCGTAATAAATGCATGGCATTTTGATTTGCTTGGTTAATGAGCTTGACATTTAAATAATGCTTAATTGGAATGATATTTTGTGGAATTCAAATTTTGAATTATTTTGGCATTAACTTATGTGTTAATTATTCCTTGTGGAATGTGGCACATAGTTTTATTTAAAATAAATAAATAAAACAATTAAACTTAGCCTAAAGCTAAGTGGAGGCATTTTTGAAGTTTAATTATATTTAAATGGATTTTGGAATCCATGAAATAAAGGAGAGTTAGGTTTTGATTTTTACCATTTAGCATGGCGTGAAGAGAGGAGGAAATAGAGGGGAGACCATGTCAAAAAAAATCTGGAGGATTTCATGGAAGTTTTATGGCCATCTGGAGCTGATTTTGGGCTGTATTTTGGGATCTTGCCATTCTTTATTGCAGCAATGTTGGGGAGAAATTTTCTAGAAAAATAAATAAGGTTTTGGGGTTTTATTTTGTATGGTGTGGAGCTAGGAAGCTGGAGGAAGAAAATAGAGAAGGAAAGAGGAAAAGCACAGAGGTTTTTGGTCTTCTTCATCTCGAATCTTTCAGAAAGGGTTTCTTTTTTTTTCTATGCAATATTTTACAAATAAATGCATATTCAGTTTATTCTCTCTTCTGGGTAATGAGAAATATGGATTATCTATTGTGGGTATTAATATTTTCAAATCAATCCTTTATGGGTATTTGGAAAATGTGTTTATTTTAATATGGGCATTATATATTTCAGATCTCTCAAGTATGAGAGACAGAGATTTTTTTTTAAATCCTTACTTGATAAATGGAATCAATGAGGTTATTCATTTGGGTGTTGAGAGAAGATTTCTAGACATTTTTGCTATGGGTTTTGGATTGTCTCCAAGCTGCATTTTTAAATGTTGGAATGCTATTTTTTTTGTTGATTCGTTGGTCTACTACAACTGTTATAAGTTGTGTTATTTTTGTAACTTCTGCTAGAAGATTTGTGTTCTTTAAGGATTTATTGGTGTGGTAACAACTGCTAGAAGTGTTGTTTTTTTTTATTAAATTATTGTTGCATTTTTTTGTATTGCATGGGTTGTTATAGCAAGTTTAGTTGTTTTGCTAATTTTGGTTGTTTCCTTGTTGTGTTTTGTTTTTTCTGCAACATCAGTTAACAAAGTATGGTGTTTTGGGGTGTTTTATATGCTGTGCATTTTTGCTAGATTGTTATTTTCTTTGCTGCAATTTTGTTGCTAGTATGTTGCATTTTGTTAAATGGTTAGTGTGCAATCAATTTGCATAACATTTTGAAAGAATGTTGTGCTATGACATTTTGTCAAACGATTAGTGTGAAATCATTTGGCTAGAATATTTAAAGAATGAGGTGTTGTGACATTATGTCAAACAATTGATATGCAATATTTTATTGGCATAAATACATGAGTATGGATTATGACATTTTATCATGCTACTGAAATGAATTCGTTGGAATTTAAGTGAAGTTCTTTTATAGAATTTTATCATGCTACTGGAATGAATTCATTGGAATTTATGTGAAGTTCTTTTATGGAAATTTATCATGCTATTGGAATGCACTCTTTGGTCTTTATGTGAAGATATTTTTTTATGGCATTCGGTCATGATGTTAGCATGCATTTGTTGGACTGTATGTGAAGTTCATTGTAATGAATTTTTTCATATTGTTGGCATGAATTCTATGGATTATATTGGAGGTTTATATTATGACATTTTGTCATATGGTTCACATGCATTCTTTGAGTATAAAGGATTTTTTGTGCCTTTTGAAAATGCGCTATGTTGTTGATCTGAATTGGCATATTGTTCATTTTGAGCTTGTGAAGTGAAGTTCATGATATGAAATTTTTTCATACAATTGGTATGCATTCCTTGGAATATATGTGAAGTTCATTATATGACATTTTTTCATATGGTTGGCATGCATTCTTGGGTATAAAGGATCTTTTGTTCCTCTTGGAAATTATGTTATGTTGCTGATCTGATTTGGCATAATGTTCATTGTAAGAATTGTAAAGTGAAGTTCATGTTGATGCTTTGACAATTGCTTATCATGCCTTCTCCTTTTTATATGGAGCCTATATGTGACATTTCTTCAAACAATTGGTATGCTGATTTGATTTGGCATGAAATAATATTATGAAATGCATTATGTAATCAGCCTTACGTGAGGTAAGTTTTATGCATTTTCATGTAAGATGGTTAAAGACACCACTCTTGAAAGATATTCTGAACTTGGATAGTTCATGCATGTATACATGATTTTTGAAATCATTATTATAATAATGAATGAATTAGTATGTTGATGCATGATTGTATATTATGAATATGTTTTCATTTGTAGAATACTACATATATGAAAATGGAAATCCTTCCCAGTTCAGTTTTGAGCTGACCCTTTGTGGAAAATACAAGGCCATTCTGGAGATAAGGGAAAGGAAAGAATTTGAAGGGATTCAAGCTGATTTCAGATCTTGCTTAGTTACTTTTATATTTCAGTTATGGAATAAATTGTACTTGATGTACTGCTGAAATAATTAGTATATTATATAAGCTTATGAGGCTCTTTTCCATTGCATGTAACCTTATAAGATTATACTGAGATATTGAAAATAATGAAATGTCCTTTGGACTCAAAGTTGATTTTTATCGATGTGTTTAGCACATATGATTTGTTTGTATAATTGTATGATTTGATTATGTGTGACACTAAGTAGGGATATATTCTTACAAAAGGATGTCATTTTTTTATCCAAATTTGTATTAAAACTTTAGAGTCCAATGGACATGGAATTTAGAGGTATTATAAAGGATATCACTCTAGTTTACCTAGATGATACCACAATATTTTTAAATAATTAGGAGGACTTTCTAGATCATCTAGAATAGATCTTCTAGAAATATTGAGATTTTTGGATTTAACTCAATCCCAAGAAGTTTATCTTTCGTTCCTCTGAAGTATAGATTTTGGGACATGTTATCTTGAAGAATGTTTTAACTATTGATCTAGATATTATGTATGAAATTCTCACCTTGACATTTTTACCTCATTGGAAAGCACTACAATATTTCAAAGGAAAGGTCAATTTTGTGAGGAATTTCATCATGAAATTCATGGGAATTTCCAATCCCATCACATACATATTAAGGAAGCATGTGTTCTTCAAGTGGAAACAAAAGGGAAAATGGAAATTTGAGCTCATAAAATAGACCATTTCTCAATCTCGAGTGTTATCCAACCCAAACTTTGAGAATAAATTCATCATTTATCACTTTGATGACTTGAAAAATATAGTTTTGGTTCTCACTCAAAGCATAACCAAGAATAACTTGAGCAACCAATCATTTTTTCAAGATAAACACTCAAGGATTATGAATAAAAATATACCTTCAATGAGAAGTAAAGTTTTATGGTATTCAAGGCCCTAAATATTTTCAAGCATCTCATCTCCAATAACAATATAACGGTCTTCACACTTCATTTGAGCGTTATAGACTACATGATGGGAGGAGAAATAAGTGAAAAAATAGATATATGGGTCACTAAGATCATGGAGTTTGACATACATATTAGAGAAACCAATCTAGCAAGAGGCATAACACTTTCCCAACATTTTAATAAATATTTGGAGAACTTATATGAATTTTTGTGCACCCATAATGACCAGCAAACCAATGCAAAACATGAGCATAATTAAACTCACAAAATTATGAGATATCCCTCTATTATAGAATATCCCACAAGCTTGGGGAAAAAAAAAACATTTAAAACTACAGGACATCCCCTATGTGCTAATCAAAAATATATTGTTCAAAAGAAATTTGGATGATATCTTATTGAGGTACATTGAGTCCAAATATGTGGAGATAATATTCATAGAGTTTTGTTAAGGATTCTCTAGTGGCCACTTTTCTCTTTGGACAACATACATAAACACCATGAAAATGTTAACTATTGGTCTACCTTATTCTTATATTCCTTCAAATAGATAAGGAAATACCACGAATGTATGTTCTTCATAAGAAAGAAGCATAGAGTTGTGCTTCCTTGAAACCCATCTCGATGGATACACATTTCTTACAATGGGGGATGGAATTTATTGGAATTATTAACCCGCCTTTCGGTGTCGGCCAAAAATGGATCCTCGCCATCACATACTACTTCACCAGGTGGAATGAAGAATTCCTCTTAAGAAAGCAACTAAATATTTTATAATGGATTTCCTTAAAAATATCATTACAATATTTAATATCCCTCACATAGTCACATCGATAATGTTAATTAATTTATGAGATCCAAGATCGTAGAACTAGTTCTAAGGTATGACATATACCTTAAGACTTATTAAACTACTATCCATAGGGAATGGTTTTGTTGAGTCCAAAAACAAGAACATGATCTATATTATGAAGAACATAATTTATTAGAATCAAATATCACAATATAACATGGTTAAATCAACCTATTCAAGCTTCCCACCTTTGAACTTACTAAAGCGAGAATAAGAGCATCATGATATCAAGATGGTTAGGATTTATAAGCTATTATACCGTGAATAATTTAGGGGAAAATATAGAGATAAACTCTAGGAACATCAATAGGTAGTCAAAACATTATTTGGAAATTATTTACCTAGTGCTAAAATGGGATGATGATATATCTAGGACTAGGAGACTGATGAGGCCAAAATATGTCCGATTAATGTATAATATATGATCTCATCTTACTCTCATTTTTATTAAGTTGATTGTATTTTTGAATGTTAGTTAATCTGATATAAGTTATGATGTAATTATCTGTCTTTTGATTGATTATGATTCTCATGTTAAAAGCTCTAGAATTCTTGACGAAGTGTGTGTTTGAAACCACTGCCTTAGTTCTAGAACTTCCAAGCTAGTTCTGGAACTCCATCACACATTCATCATCTAGTTCTGGAACTTTCGGACTTAGTTCCGGAACTCCGGTATTTAGTTCCAGAATTTTTAGACTTAGTTCTAGAACTCCTGGGTATAGCTCTGTAACTCTCACGCTTTGATCCTTAATAATTTCCTATGGTTCTGGAACTTCTTTGAAGTTCCAGAACCGATGGGAGTTATCTATTCTAACCACATCCAGAGATTTTGCATCTATGACCCTTTCAATCAGGAAAGGATGAGAAGATTTTTGAACACAGATCCAGGAGAGTTATCTTACAGCTATCTGATCAACCGCAATCGACTCAGATCTATTCTGGGCATGATTCGATTTCATCAGAATCGTTGAGACAGTTGTGATTATAAAATGTATATAAAAGTAGACATACAGTAGATAGATATAATATATAGAATATGATATGAGATAGATATAGAACAGAGAAGAGAAATATAGACTAAGTACTCAAATCTAGTATGTTTTGTAATACCGAATGTTTTATCAATAAAATAGCCATTCCAATTTGAGAGAATTCTGAGTTGTTAAATCCTTATTTGAGGAGGAGAAAGGCCCACTCCCCTAAGGACCAGGATATTCATTTATTTGGTATTTATATTTCTTTAGCAAATAGCTTAGATCTGTTAATTATGTATTGTTTTAATTCTTCTAGTTAAACTATGTTGCATACTTGTTCCTACAGGTGTTTAGATAGATTCTTATATTTCTTACAATTGTTTTCAAGCATTCTAAATTGAGTGTGTTTATTTCCAAAAGCAAGTGTGTTTATTTTCCAATAGCAAGTGTGTTTCCATTCTACATAGTGTGTTTCCTTTCAACAAATATTTTAGTGTGTTTACTTTCAGCAAGTTTTCATAGTATGATTTAAATAAGGTTTTACCAAGAAGTCCTTAAGACATTGAAGAGATCCCCCAGAAAATACAAAAATAACTATAGTCAACTACTAGATCGATTAGATTACTCTTGTTGCATATAGCTTTAGACACACCCCTGGTTTGATATGACATCAACAATAAGTTGATTAAATGAAGGGAATAATGACACCCATCATTTTTGGCACCATTTCCCGGGGGACACTAGTTGGAAATTTCTAATTAAGTGTTAGCAAGAGAAACAAAACATACATCTAGTAGTTGAAGGATCTTCCCTACTATATCATAAAATATATGAGTAGACTAAGAGACTCGCAGGTTAGATTCCTCCCAAAAACATATTCACAAGAATTCATAACATCCTCTAATCAAAGTAAGGAAATTGATCAAGAATTAGAGACACCATCATCCTCGTCGACAAGAAACATAATTGCCATTTTTGGAATTCTTAGATCACCACCGAAGGAAGTGGAACTTTTAGGAGAAGGTTTATTACTCAAGATCTATTTAGGGTGATTTTCTATTCTCAATTGAGTAGTCAACATCCTACTCCCGATTTTTCACCTTCCCCAAGGCATACTACTTACCATATTGATTGGGAGAAAAATTCAGAAAATATTTTTAAAATGGCACGAGAAGTCAAGGAGTACTGATAGACCTTGAATTATCCAATCCAATTGGGAGATGATGATACATTAATGAAAAATATCTCACCTACACATTTACCCACATTTAGAGGGATGTCATTTGAAGATCCCACGACCAATTTCTATTTGAGTTCAAGGTACTATGTCAGACCTATGATTATAAGACAGATAATCAAAAACTCAAGTTGTTTCCATCCACTTTAAAGGATGCAACAATGAGGTGGTTCATGGGATTACCATCCAACTCTAGTAGCACTTGGGCACAAATGGAGACCGCCTTACTAGATAAATACTAGGATTGTTATAGAGATAGAAATAGGAAGGAAGAATTCTTCAAAATCAAGTAGAAGGAAGATGAAAACATAGAAGACTATTTAGACATATTCCTCTTTGTTAGCAAAAGATGTGGATTTGTGCTTTCAGAGGAGTTAAGTAAAACCATTTTTCTTAAAGGTTTGGATGAAGAATCTAGGGAAGCCCTTAACTTGATAGGAGGTGGAGACATTGATCAGATAAGAATGAATGGAATTAAAGAGATTTGTAGAAGCTATTCCAGAATGAGAGGTGGACCTAGAAAAGGAAAATCAGTGAAAATTTTGAATCTAGATATGAAAAAACTAATGGATGAGTTAGCAAACTTTAAAACAGAAATTTTAGTGCAATTAACCTCTACTATGGATGGATTACAAGCTAAAGAAAATTCCAAAACTAAACCATTGGTATTTTCCTAGATGTAGGAAGAAACATGCACTAAGAGACTGTCCTTTGGATAAAACAGAAATGTGTCTTATCTCGTGAATCTAAAGAACATGATACCGATGTTTGTTCTTTACTTCCCATTATTAGGAATCAGCTTAAACAAACCAAAGGCCTCGTCTACAATAGAAGAATTTAATTTTTTTCGAGACAACCTAACCAAGGGTAGTTTATGCCAAGATCAGTCCCTAATCCCCGGAGGATTCCATGGGTTGCTCGGTCAAGTACCACAAAATTGGGGACAACCACCCGGGGTACCTCAACCAACTGGAACCCTCAATATTGGGCAAATCAATCTTGGTATGCTTAGGGACATCAACAACTATGGGCTGGTCAAGGAAATCCTTATGCTTGGTCACAACTTAGATTGAACCCTAGTAATTATTCTCAAGGAAGAACATATCCAAATCAGAATCAACATGACATCATGAGATCTCCCGCATACGAAGAATTCACAAAATGATAATGTATTCCAAATGTAAATGCCAAAGACATCCAAAAGAGAAAATCCAATAAACAAACAAAAAAATCTTGTTTATGGAATAGAACTAGAAAAATCAGTAGATTTACATGCTATGGATTGTAAGGATATTCAAACTAGATCTGGGAAAATCATTAATAGTCCACCCCTTATAATCACTAAAATGACAGAAGAAAATAAAATCCCTAGTACTATTGTTCCAAAAGAGGATATAGAAAGAAAAGAAAAGGAGCTAGATAGCAACACTACTGAGACTCCATTTCCAGAGAGATTTAAAGAAGCTATAGAAATCAAGGAGTCTGAATTGGTATAAGAACTAAGGAAAATGAATATTGAAATACCCTATTATAAACAATTAAAGACATTCTAGAATTGAACAAATTAATCAAAATATTATGTATGAAAAATCCTGGAAGGAAGAAATAATACCCCAAGACTATCAAAGTAGATGGGAAACTTGTTGATTTATTAGCAGGAAAACTTTAACTTCCCAAATACGAAGATCCTGGAAGTCCTGTTATTTCTGTCTCTATAGGAAATAAGGATGTACATAATGTTTTGGTAGATTTGGGAGTGACTATCAATGTAATGACAGTGGATACTCTGAAAACATTACCATTAACGGGTATACAACCTACTAATACCATATTACAGATGGAAAACCAGTCTGTAGCAAAACTAGAAGGAATTATTGAAGACGTGGCGCAGTTATGGTGGAGTCATGGGAATATCCAGTTGACTTCCTTATACTGCAGCCAAAAGGTAAAACATTGGGTTATCCCATTATTTTGGGTAGACCATGGTTAGCTACAATTTGCTTTAATAGATTGTAGGTCAGGTGATATGACAATCTCGAATGGTAAGAAATCCAAACAAATTTCCTTATATCCTACTACACGACCTTTTACTGACAATCATGAACAATTGTGGGTTGATTCTCCTGAAACTAATAAGAAAAATTTATCTTCTTTGGCTATGATCACATTGCAGAATCATGTAAGAGAAGTAGATGAGATGATTAGTCCACCATTGGATGAGCACCAGTTGTCCTCCAAGCAATCAGAAATAGTTCTAGAACCTACAAACTTAGTTTCGAAACTCGCAAACTTAGTTTCGAACTCGCAGCCTATAGTTAGGAACCACCACATTTAGTTCTAGAACCATGACAACTGAAGTTCTCTTTGATTGAAAATAATTTCACTCCGGAGGAATGATATTTCTTATGGGGAGAGGATGAATTAGTATCTTTAGTTTTAAGTACATCGGGGAGTGACGAAGAATTTGGTCTGCAAAGATATAAGTATCATAATTCTTATTACTATCCTTTTTCCAGTATTCTGTCTCAAGGAACTTTTGGAGATGTTGCTACATACCATATGTTGTTACCAACCATTAAATAATTTAATGAAACCCTTCCCACAAATTAGTTCATCACATATTGGAACCAAGCATGTTGAAATTCAACTGGGTAAAACTTTAAACATTAACAGTTGGTTGAAGGATGATGAAGAAGCTAAATTATTTGATGTTCTAAAAAATCATACTAAATCTTTTTCTTGGGATCATAAATACATGAAGGTGATTCATCCAAGAATCTGCACTCATCACATCTATACTGAAAACATTAAACTAATTAGGTAGCCTCAAAGAAGGATTAACCCATCTTTAAGGGATATAGTCAAACAAGAAATTGAAAAACTATTACAAGTAGGTTTTATCTACCCTATCTCGAGATAGTCAGTGGGTATCTCCTCTTGTAATTATTCCCAAAAATAATAGAAAATGGAGAATATGTATTGACTATAGGGAACTAAAAAAGCCACAATGAGATATTATTTTCCCTTACCATTCATAGATCAAGTCCTAGATAACCTTTCAGGTAAACAATACTTTTCTTTCTTGGATGGATTTAGTGGGTACAATCAGATTAGAGTTACTATTGAAGATCAGGACAAAACTACATTTACATGTCCATGGGGAACCTTTGCCTATAGGGTGTTACCATTTGGTTTATGCAATGCTCCTGCAACTTTCCAGAGAGTTGTACTTGCAATCTTTGTTGATCTAACAAATGATTGTGTTGAGGTATATATGGATGAATTCACTATACACGGAGATACATTTGAAGATGATTTGAGAAATCTAGACAGAGTGTTAACAAGATGTGAACAACATAACCTGTCTCTTAGTGATGAAAAGTGTTTGATGATGGTGGATGAGGGGATTGTATTAGGACACCATATTTCAAAAAGAGGAATTCATGTGGATCAAAACAAAATTAGGATCATTTCAGATTTACCTATTCCTTAGACCCCCATAGATATCAAATCATTTTTAGGGCATGTTTAGTACTATAGGCTCTTTATAAAAGATTTTAGTAAAATTGTTTCCCCAATGTTTAATTTGCTAACCAAGGACTGTGAATTTATTTGGAATGAAAAGTGTCTCGCATGCTTTTAAAGAAATTAAAGAAAAATTAATCAATGCCCCAATATTGAGAGGACCTAATTCGAAAAGCCATTTCATATCCAAACAGATGCCTCAAATTATTCCATTGGTGCAAAGATTGGGACGAGAAAGATGAGGAAGGAAAGATGTATGCCATTTATTATCTTAGCAAGAATCTTACTCCCACTGAAAATAATTACACCACCACTGAAAAGGAATTTCTTGTTGTGATTTATGCAATCAATAAATTCGGACATTGTATTACAGAGTACAATATATTTGTACACATAGATCATTCAAGAATTAAGTATTTAATGAATAAACCAAAGTGGTTGGAGAAAGAATAATTAGATGGTTATTAATTTTTCAAGAATTTGATATTATCATTGTGGAAAATCCAAGTAAATCTAATGTGGTAGCTGATTTTTTGTCAAGACTAACCACCACAGGGGAGCAAGATCCAGCCAAGGATAACTTTCTAGATGAACAACTATTTGCAATCTCAGCAAGTACACAATAGTTTTTGATATGGAAAATTATCTTGTAATAGGAAGTTTCCTCCTTCTTTCACTAAGAAATAAATAAAGAAGTTAATTAAAACCAAAGTGCATAATTCAAATGGTTAAATGGAATGTTATTTAAATGTGGTCCTAATTTTGTCTTCATGCAGATGTGTAAGAGAGGATGAAATCTTTGACATCCTCAGAGCATGTCATGATGAACCAAGTGGAGGACACTATTCAGTGAAAATAACATCTCATAAGATACTTGCATCTTTGGTTATTATTGGCCATCTATGTACAAGGATGTGAAGAGATATATCAAGAGGTGTGATGCTTGTCAAAGGATGGATAGCCAAATTTCACTAATGAAATGCCTCTTCAGCCTCAAGTTGTGGTTGAACCATTTTAGAGATGGGGATTGGATTTTGTTAGTCCCTTTAATCCTCCTTCACAAGGGAAGGAATATATTCTTGTGTGTACTATCTCGACAAAATTGGAAAAAGTTCAGGCATTTACAAATGCCATCGAAGAAGCAATTGTTGATTTCCTTTGGAACAGAATTATGATAAAGTTTTGAGCACCGAGGAGCATAGTTTCTGATCAAGGACCACAATTCATGTCTAATATGATCCAAGATTTCACAAGGTATTACGAAATCAATCATAGGAAGTCATCTCCTTATCACCCACAATCAAATGGACAAGCTGAAGTAACAAATAGAGAATTGGAGAACATCCTTACCAAAACAATTGAAGCTAGGAGAAAAGATTGGGTAAAGAGACTACTTGAAGTATGTCGGGCTTATAATACAACTTGGAAAACTACAATGGGTTTGCACCATATGAATTAATCTATGGGAAAAATCCATTGTTGCCTATAGAGTTTGAACTTCAGACATTGAGGATGTCAGTTAAGGTGGGAATTGAGTTGGATATAGCTCAAAAATAAATAATCCTTCAACTTAATGGGTTGGATGAATTAAGAATGGAAGCACTTCAAGAAACAAAGATAATTCAAGAGAAAAGGAAGTAATGGCATGACACATATATCAAGAAAATACAATTCAAAGTAGGATATCGGGCATTGCTATTTGATTCTAAGTACCAAAAATTCAAGGAAAAATTGAGAACCGATGGTTGGGACTGTCATCACCAATCTGGCACTATGATAATTCTTCACCGGGAACTCCTCATGCTATGATTATTTACTAATGCACAGCCTTTAGTTTGGTGGATGTAATCTGGAAACAAATCAACAACATAACACAAGAATACCATCGACTATGATAAGACAAAATGATGACAAATCTGAAATATCAAAATAAATTATAATATTAACATGAAATTATAATCTCACCCATGAGGTACTTCAAGTGTTATTGACTTCACTTTCCTTTCACCAAGACTATGGGAGAAACTTTACAATTACACCTCTTAATGGATTCTTCAACACACCTTTAAACTGATGGCTTCCTTCGCACACTTCCTACAATATTTCTCACTACTTCCTTCTATGCTAAATGAGGGGGGTGGCCTCTCTATTTATAGAACTTCCAGCTTATCCATCTTATCTCTAAGATAGGATAATAAATCCACTCGACAAATCATATTCCATACCTTAACTCTTATTTGTACATGTAAGCTTATCTCGTTAAGATAAGATAAACCTTATCATTTTACATGGGTTCCACATTTTTAGACTTTTTACAAATAAAATACACAAAATATTTATGACCTCACTCCTTGTCTTTATTACCAATATAATATTTCTAATTCCTAATCATGTAGACCCTACTTCTCTAATTACCCAAACTTTGACATTTTAACATTACCGGACCACTTACGACAAATATTTACTTTTACAACATTCCTATTGTACTTTGATGTTACCGTACTCCACATTATTGGCGGAACCATACTGGCGTCGTTATCTTCTATCAGACGCTACTACTAATTATACTTAACAACATCCTATTCCTAATACATACATTAATGAAATAGAAATTACGGAGGAAAATTTTAGTGTCGACATCTTCCCCCTTCCTAGCTTCTACTCCGTCCTCGGAGTAGACTATTTTGGTGCTTGGAAAATCTTCAACTTGTCGTGGTTGACCCATTTTGTAATGGGAGTGCCATCCAATTCCTTTAGTCGGTACGTACTATTTTCATGCATGTACTGCTATTTTGTAGGGCCCCATCCATTTTGGAAGAAATTTTCTCTCTTTTTTTTTTGTATCCTGGAATCATATACTAGAACCAAGTCATTCACATGAAATGGAGACCACTGGATCTTTTGATCAAAGTATTCCTTCGCTTCATTTTCTTCTTATGGCTTGTATCCTTTGCTATTTCTCTCATTTCCTCCAAAGCAAATGAAGATGTACCAACCTTTCTTTTTATGAATCACTTTCATCCATCTTTTCATTTTTCATAACTCTCACAAAGTGGGAATATCAAACTCAATAGGAAGAATGGATCAATGCCATAGGCCAACTGAAATGGAGAGTATCCCGTTGCTGACTTTGATGTTGCCCTATATGTCCACAATGCCGCATGAATCCTTTTATCCCATTTATGTACCGCAAGGCTGCATCTTTGCTAGAATTTGACACAACACAAAATTTGTTCGCTCCACCTGGTCCATTTGTGCTTGGCTTGTATGTTGTTGCCTTCCTATGCTTAATAGAAAACTTATTGACTAGGGCTTCTACCACCTCATTAATGAAGTGGCTTCTTTGATCTTACAATTTCTAATGGGCAACCAAATCCGGTGATAATGCATTCATACATGAACCTTGTCACTTCATCCATAGAAGTTGTTTTCAATGGTCTAGATTCAACCCACTTGGTTAAATAATCTGTGGCAACTACAATATACTTATTTTGGCGTGATGTAGTTGGAAGTGGACCTAAAATGTCTATTCCCCACTTTTCAAAGGGACCAAGGGGAAGAATAGGACATAATGGAGCTGATGAAGTCTTACGGTTACCATGTGTTTGACAAATATCACATGTCTTACAATAATTATAACAATCTTTAAAAAGAGTGGGCCAGTGATAACCTGCATCCAAGATCCTTCTTGCTATAAGTTGTCCAGAGAAGTGCCCTCCACATGTACCATTGTGGAATTATTCTAGCAGCTTCCTTCCTTGATCACGTCCAACTGCCCTCTTATACTGTCCATCAGGTCCTATTTGAAATAATACTCCATGCAGAATAGAATATGGATGACTGGCTTGAGTAATCTTTCTCTTAGTCTTTGCATTGGCACCATCAGGAAACTTGAATTCATTCAGATAATTCCAAATATCTATGTATTCACTAGGGATTGTGTCAAGGGATAACAATGCTACATCGGGGAAATCATCATCATCACAAGATGATCCTAAACCATCATAGGCTTGAGAGAGTGCATCTGCATTGACATGCTTCTTTTCTGGCCTATCTATAATATGAAATTCAAACTCTTGTAGCAAAATTATCCATCTTGCTATCCTCCCGATGGGTTAGGCTTATTTACAATATATTTTAGAGCCTGATGATCTGTTACAACTAGAAATTTTTTCCCTAGCAAGTAATTTCTAAACTTCTTTACAGAAAAAATGATAGCCAGAGCCTCTTTTTCAGTTACAGTATAATTTACCTCAGCACTGCTCATTTGTCTGCTCCCAAAATAAATTGGATGTTCATTCCCATTTTCATCCTTTTGGCTCAAAGTACTTCCTAGTGTTGCATCTGAGGCATCAGTGTACACAATGAATGGCTTGCTCCAATATGGATTCTTCAAAACAGGTGAAGACACCAAGGCTTCCTTCAATTGTCCAAAAGCTTCATGCACCTTATTTCCTGGTTCATAAGTAACATCCTTCTTCAAGAATCGGGTTAGTGGTCAGGCAATCTTTGAGAAATTCTTGATGAACCTTCTATAGTAACCCACATGGCCTAAAAATGATCTCAACTTACTTCTATTAATAGGAAATGGTAAATCTTTGATTTTTGAAACTTTATCAGGATCAGTACCAATACCATCTCTGGATACAACATGCCCTAACAAAACGCCTTTAGAACATCCAAAGACACACTTTGTAGGGTTTAGTGAGGCTTGTGCTTCATCTAACCTTTGAAATGTTGTCTCCATTTGGTGTAGGTGGTCTAACTTGCCCCCATAGATGTAAAAATCATCCGAAATACTCGATGAAGGTCCCAATCTAGGGTTCGAACACCCTATTCATCAAACGCTGGAATGTTCTTTCGAGCATTACACAACCTAAAAGGCATAACTCTATAAGCAAACGTTCCCCAAGGAGTGGTGAACGTGGTCTTCACTGATCTTTTCTCGCTATACGAACTTGGTTGTAGCCGCTATATCCATCAAAGAAACTATAACACTCTGGCCTACTTGGCCCAAGATCGATCCGAAAATGGAAGAGGGTAATGATCCTTCTTTGTTGCCTTATTGAGCTTCCCTGTAATCAACACAAATGCGTAGCTTCCCATTCATTTTTATTGAGATCACAATGGGAGAAACTCATTCTAAATTCTCTACAAAGAAATATGAATCCTACATCAAGCAACTTATCTATTTCTTCTTTTACAGCCTTGGAAAAATTAGGATTCATTCTATATGGCATTTGCTTTATGGGCTTAGACCATCTACCACTCAATACAATGTTCTACCCAACTTACTTTGACAGATTTCCTTGTAATCAAAAGTGAATAGGTGTATGTACCTTCGAAAGAGCTGGAGGTAGGAATCCTTCTCACTCTCCATCACAGCATCACCAATCTTTATTTGTTGGAGACGATCATCAACTTCTTCTTTAGATAATTTTATGGGGTCATGAGTTGGTGTGACTGAAAGGATATCCATGACTAAAACATCCACCTCGCTTTCTTCATCTTCAGTGTCCACTTCACTGGTACTAGAGTAATCAAAGGATGTCCAATCATCAGTTTCATCACTTGAATCCATTGTGTTCTCGCCTTATGATGTCAAGGGATCACATTTATCTTCACCCTCTCTCTACCACGTCCAAGTGTCATGAAACCTTCATTCCAAAGAGTTTTTGCATGAACTCTCCTTAGCCATGGTCTTCCCAAAGAGCATTGGGTACGCAATAGCATACCATTTTTCATCACCGAAAGTCTACCACACATACCACACCCATAACAGATATTGCCACATTTGAAACTACACCTTATGGTTTAGTTTTTTCCTTTATTTAATGACCTTAACATAAGTGTCAAGGGCGATCAACTTTTAAACCCAACATATTCATTACTGAGACTGGTCATTACATTAACTGCAGCACCTCCATCAACTAAGACATCATGAATTGAAATACCATTACATAATACCTCAGCTTGTGGAGCATAGGGATCTGCCTCTGCCTCCAAAACAGGGACCTCAACCTCCTTCCTTCTTCGAGCATTGAGTCCACCTCGCAACTCCCGCCTCTTCTCAGAAGACATAGCCAAGAGTTGACCATATGTAATATTTGCAGGCCTTTTGGATAGATCTTCCAAGATGGAGTATGGTCCTTGCCCCTGTGAAATCAGAAAATCCTGCACACCCAACTTTCTTCTCCTATGTTTCTTACTAGTTTCTTCTTTCATCTTCTTAGGATCATTTCCATCTTGATTATCTTTTTCTTTCTTTCTTTTTGTTACAAACACATCTACTTCATTATTTCTGCTCTTATCTACTACATCAAAAAAATTCACAGGTGCTTTTCCTTTATCATTATCTCCTTTACCAGATGTAGAAGCTCTATCTGGACAATTATACTTATAATGACCCTTTTTATAACAACCATAACAAACAACTTTAGAAATATTTCTTTTTGGACCTCTATCTCCTCCCGAGAACTAAATTTGTTTCCTGAAGAAGATTAATAGTTAATCGACCCATCTTTTTGAGCAGATCTTCATACTCAGTAGATGTACTAGGAGAAATATTTGTGCTCACCGGGAGTGGTTGTGGATTCTCGGACCAAAGGTGCCTTTGGTGTAGGCTCTACTTTAGCAATAATTTCTTTGGGCTCCTCTTCCATGCTTTCTTCTTGCCTTCTTGCAATCTCCTTTTATTGTTCAATGGTAGCCGGGTGGTCATACTTCACTCTTTGTCTCGATCTCGGCTTCATCCCAAGAATGAAGTGCTTACAGAGGAGATTATCCACGCCATTCATCAACCCATCTGCCTATCCTTCCTTCCGGATCTGGGCATCGAGCTTCCTCCTTAGCTCTAGAACACGAGCATGATAATCCCTTATCTTCTCCTTCTCTCCTTGGGATAGCTTTGTGATCTCGATCATGAGATCTGCATATTTGTGTTATTCATCAAATTCTTCAAGAAAACTTTCAGTTAATAAATCCCATGAATTTTTCACATTATCACCTAGTGTTTCAAACCACCTAAGTGTTGAACCATCCAAAAAGGTAGGAAAAAATTCAGTCCATTGTTCCCTTCTTATAAGGCCATTACAAATACAAGATCGCTTAAACTCTTGAATGAAAGAAGAAGCATCTTCATTAGATTGAGCTGAAAAAACAGGAATCTTTCCCATTTTCAAAAGTAACCACCATGAAATACCAACTCACAAGTACAATCAACAAGACTTATGTGTACAAATAATTGGAATCACTATACTAGAAAGTGACTTTACACCTTTCTATAGTAAAATAGAAATGACCACGGTAAACTATGGTAAAACTTGACTTACTGCGGTAAAAACTGACTTTACTGTGGTAAACACTATTCACGGTAAAAAGTGAAGTTACTGCGGTAAATACTATTCACGGTAAAAAGTGAAGTTACTGCGGTAAATACTATTCACGGTAAAAAGTGACTTTACTGCGGTAAATACTATTCCAGCAAAAATGACTTTACCATGGTAACTACTATTCATGGCAAAAATGACTTTACCATGGTAACTACTATGCACAGTAAAAACAAGGTTACCCTCTAATTGATTTTTGACTAAGTGGGAATATCTCTCCAGAAAATCCACCAACGAGGAATGGTCCCGGCAACGGAACCAAAATGTCATCACCAATCCAGCACTATGATAATTCTTCACCAGAACTCCTCGTGCTATGATTATTTACTAATGCACACCTTTAGTTTGGTGGATGTAACTGAAACAAATCAACAACATAACACAAGAATACCATCGACTATGATAAGACAGAATGATGAAAAATTTGAAATATCAAAATAAATTATAATATTAACATGAAACTATTACAATCTCACCCATGAGGTACTTCAAGTGTTATTGACTTCACTTGCCTTTCACCAAGACTATGGGAGAAACTTTACAATTACACCTCTTAATGGCTTCTTCAACACACCTTTAAACTGATGACTTCCTTCACACACTTCCTACAATATTTCTCACTACTTCCTTCTATGCTAAATGAGGGGGGTGGCCTCTCTATTTATAGAACTTCCAGGCTTATCCATCTTATCTCTAAGATAGGATAAGAAATCCACTCTGACGAATCATATTCCATACCTTAACTCTTATCTTGTACATGTAAGCTTATCTGTTAAGATAAGATAAACCTTATCATTTTACATGGGTTCCACATTTTTAAACTTTTTACAAATAAAATACACAAAATATTTATAACCTCACTCCTTGTCTTTATTACCAATATAATATTTCTAATTCCTAATCATGTAGACCCTACTTCTCTAACTACCCAAACTTTGACATTTTAACATTACCGGACCACTTATGACAAATATTTACTTTTTACAACATTCCTATTGTACTTTGATCTATTACCGTACTCCACATTATTGGCGGCACCGCATCGATGGCACCGTTATCTTCTATCGACGCTACTACTTATTATACTTAACAACATCCTATTCCTAATACATACATTAATGAAATAGAAATTATGGAGGAAAATTTTAGTGTCGACAAGACCCTATCGATTGAGCGGATATTTGACAATGGTTCTATTCAAGTTACTTCTCATTGATGGCAACAACAAAACACTCTTAGTCGGTTAGCATAGGCTGAAACTCTATAGGAAGCCTCCCACTAAGGATGAATTTTTGAGGAAGATTGAAGAAGAAAAATAATTTGATCTTTGGAAGAACCAGCTTCTTCCAAAATGATAAAATAAAAAGATGATAGATCTAGAATAAACGGAAGAAGATGAAAACCAGCAAATGGCGTTTTCTTCCCCAAAAAAATAAATAAATAAAAATAAATTCTCTCAAAGGTCGGGTTGAAAACCAAGTAAATGGCGGTTGACCTTTTTGGCTAGTTCAAATAAAAGGGAATTCTTTTGAATTACAAATTTGCCTTATCTAATCATGTTTTATTCCACTTGTAGGAGTGATGAGTCATCATAGTAAAAGGATTACATCATCAAGGAAAGTAATTATATCTTTTAATTTATTTAGGGTTGAATTAAATGTTTGCATGTGTGATTTGACTTAATTTAAAAGTAGGTATGATGAGTCATCTATTTATACATTATGATTACAAGTGTGTAATCATGAAGATGATTTGGATGGAATAAGTGGTGGCATGGTTATCATTAGTAATCATTATTGAAAACTCAAGTGAAATAAGTTGCAGAGATATTTTGAGGAAGGAGCATTGAATTAAGTTTTGTTCCGCAACAAAGAACAGAGAATTCAGCAACTAAGAACAGAGGTTCCGCAACTAAGAACAGAGAGGTTCTGCAGCCAAATTCATCAATTCCATAGCTAAGCAAGAGGGCATGCAACCAATTTGCACAAAATCAAAAGAGACAGTAACTCGAGTCGATATGGGGATTAAGAAGAAATCATAACCAAAGGATGATTCCCAGTTGCTCGCAGACAAAGAAGTGGCATCTATCTTTGAGCATGTAGGATGGCTAGAGTTCCTAAAGAAATTTTCAAGGCATAATGATGAATTGGTAAGAGAATTCATCATAAACCTAGAGAAATCTAGGACAAAGGTGAGAAATATCTTTATTCATTTTTCTGTAAATACTGTAAGTAACGTGTCTGGAGTGCCAATTGTGCATGTCCCACAACCTACCAAAGGTAATTTGAAAGAAGCTGGTTGAATTCTTATTGCAAGAAGGAGAAACTAAACCCAAAGTACATCTATAATAAAAAAATCATAAAATGGGTTAGAAGGGCTAGTTTTCCCAAACCCTTTAACGGGGGTTATGTTTTGGATAGTGAAATATTTAACCGTGATGGTCAATTTGGGTCCTGTGGGAAAATAATTCCTAAAAATGCTCATATATCTAAAGTATGGAGCCACAAAACCGAGTACATAATAAACCTTACAGGTTTCTTTTTTATTCTATCTAGACCATGGATCAAAGGTATTCCTAGGGTGTTGTGACAATCGGGCATCACGCCTAATTCATTTAATATGCCAACACCATGTTCTCAAAGAAAAGTGGAGAATAAATTTGGGAAAAGTTTCTTGGCAAGTTCAAGAAAAACCCTAATATTATCGGAAGGAAAATTCCAGCCCCATTCTCTCTTTCAACTAACCTAGAAATTAATGCCCCTACGGTAAGAATAGAGGGAAATGGAAAGAGAGAATATACCAAAAATAAGGTCTATGAGAAAGATCAAAATAACAGAGCCTTTCGTACATGTGAAGGAAATTCCTTCTTCGCAAAGTAGCTTCAAGGAGCCAATATCTATCTCTCGATGGTGATAGCTCACCCATGCAAGAGAAAGAAATAATAGTAAGAAGAAGCTAGAAGAAAATCCACCGTTGGGCATGTTGAAATTACCCATAGAATAAAAATTGATAAGAGGTCAAGGGAAACCCCATAGGGATGGAGTGAGTAGGAAAATATGGAAAAGGAAGTTGTTGATATTTTGGGCAGCATGGCCATAACTCCTACTGAGCCAAGCCAAGCTGAAATGGACAGAGGAGATGAGATATTTGAAGAGAAATATTTTCAAGAATTGGTTGAACCATCAAGAAGCATTGCCACATGAAGAAGAAGAGTTGGCATCTAGGAGAAGAAAAATAAAATTTCCTTTGATAGAGGAAGAATGCCCAACTCCTCAAGTAATTTCAAAGGAAGAAGAAAGACATCAAGTTAAACAAGATTTGTTCTTGTCTAGAGTAGAGATCATTATCAGAGAAAAAGATGAGGACATGGATTTCCTCAAACTCAAATTAGAACAAAGGAAAATGCTCACTAGAGAGCTAACAACTCAGCTCTCAAAGTCGACTGAGGAATTATCAACAACCAAGAAACAACTAATAGAAAAGAGGAAGAATTTCATACTTCCATAAAATAGATTATTATGTCCATAGTGTCCGCATTGATCGAGTTAACCTATTTTCCACTCAAACAGGTATGGAATGACACTTGTAAGGAACTCAAAGAAGCCAAAACATCGAATGGAGAATTGAAGACCAAGATGGAAGAAGAAAAGTAGACAAGAAAAGAATGGGAAGAAAAAATTTATGAGGAAGGAAATAAATATAAATTCCTTGCAAAAATTCATATGGTCTGTATTATGAGTGAAAAATTACTTGCTTGCAGGAGGCCCTCTCCTGCATATAGTGTATTTTTAGAAGAGCAGTTCATTCACTAGCAGCTATCAAGGATTACATGTGGGCTTCCACATGAACTAAAAGATGAATCTAAATTCATGGCAGCTTACTCTCTATCTAGTCCTGAGCAGAAAAATCTTTTGTGTGAATTTTATCTTTGTAATTTTATGCTAGAGAAAAACATAGGATTTATGATCAATTTATATGTGGGGATAGCCACATTTCAATGCATTTTTCTCTGTTCTACAAAACCAAATTATGTGGAAGGAAAGGGAATCAGAATTTTTATTAAAAGCTAGCTCAATAGGTCTCTCGTATGAGATCTCGTTATGGTAAACCTTTTGCCTTCCTCTTACATTTTAGAACTCATGCCTTTGATGAGATATTCAAGACACATTATCTTTCCATTCTCGCAAAAGAGTATTGATGCCTTCACCTCCAATGAGGAGAAAAAGTTTGAATATATTTATGAAGGATTCTCAAAGAGGTGGGAACTCCTTACTATTTCCTTGAGAAGAAGGGAAGTAATTTCCCCTATAAATCTGATCGGAGTTTAGAAAGGGAAAAGCGTTATGCACAATAATTCCCCAAGTCAATAAAACCTACAGGAAAATATGGATGGGAATGTGAACAAGGCCCCTCTACTTCTCACCCCCATGTCTCATTGGAAAATAGAGAACCTCAAGACCCCTACTTGAATTTGAAGAGTGGGAGAGGAAAATAGAAGAAGGATCGGTGGTACAATACATCTAAGTTTAAACATTGGAAAATCCAATTTTAGCCATTTGATCTCGAGCAATCAAATGGAGTGCGAATATATAACCCCACTTTTGAAGAATGGAGTTTGTAAAGGGACTTACAAACAAGTAAGTTTAGGGGAAATGATGAGGCCGGAATATGTCCGATTAATGTATAATATATGATCTCATCTTATTCTCCTTTTTATTAAGTTGATTGCATTTTGTGACTTTTAGTTGATCTGATATAAGTTAGGATGTAATTTTCTGTATTTTGATTGATTTTGATTCTAATGTTAAAATCTCTAGAATTCCTGACGAAGTGTGTGTTTGAAATTTATTTTTGTAATAAAGAAGGTCTAATTAGTCGAGGAAATGAAGTAGGAAACATTCATTATGTTTTTGGTAACATCTATTCCCACATAGCTTAGTTCTGGAACTTCCAAGCTAGTTCTGGAACTCCATCACATAGTCATCATCTAGTTTTGGAACTTTCGGACTTATTTCCAGAACTCTAGTATTTAGTTCCAGAATTTTCACACTTAGTTTTGGAACTCCGTGGTATAGCTCCGGAACTCTTACGGTTTTGATCCATAACAATTTCCTATGGTTTTGAAACTTCTCTCAAGTTCCGAAACTTATTGGAGTTATCTATCCTAACCACATCTAGAGATTTTACATCTAAGACCCTTTCAATCAGGAAAGGATGAGAAGATTCTTTAACACAGATCAAGGGAGAGTTATCTTATAGCTATCTCGATTAAGCGCAATATGACTCAACATATATTCTCGGGAATGATTCAATTTCATCAGAATCGTTAAGATAGTTGTGATTGTAAAATGTATATAAAATCAGACCTGTAGTAGATAGATATAATATATAGAATATGATATGAGATAGATATAGAACAGAGAAGAGAAATATAGACTAAGTACTCAGATCCAGTATGTTTTGTAATACCAAATGTTTTATCAATAAAATAGCCATTCTATTTGAGAGAATTCTAAGTTGTTAAATCCTGATTTGAGGAGGAGCAAGGGCCCACTCCCCCAAGGACTAGGATATTCATTTATTTGGTATTTATATTTCTTTAGCAAATAGCTTAGATATGTTAATTCTGTATTGTTTTAATTCTTCCAGTTAAACTTTGTTGTATACTTGTTCCTGTAGGTGTTTAGATATATTCTTATATTTCTTGCAATTGTTTTCAAACATTCTAAATTGAGTGTGTTTATTTCCAAAATCAAGTGTGTTTACTTTCAAAAGCAAGTGTTTTTATTTTCCAACAGCAAGTGTGTTTCCATTCTACATAGTGTGTTTTCTTTTAGCAAAGCTTTTAGTGTGTTTACTTTTAGCAAGTTTTCATAGTATGATTTAAATAAGGTTTTACCAAGAAGTCCTTAAGACATTGAAGAGATCCCCTAGAAAATACAAAAATAACTATAGCTAACTACTAGATCGATTAGATTACTCTTGTTGCATATAGCTTTAGACATGCCCCTAGTTTGATATGACATCAACAAGACGTTGATTAAATGAAGGGAATAACAACACCCATCGAGAGACATTCCAAGTTTAACAATATTTGGAGTTTCCCCTACCAGATCACCTCATATAATAAAAATATATCTGTTGATATCTCCAATCTCGATGATAAACATTTACAGATCTTAGTCAATAGGATGTTCCTTAAGAAATATCCTAAGTGTTTATGCCACACTTTGTACATAGCCATTTTTTCTTTTTTAATTTACTTTATTTAATTTTTATTTCATTTTCCTTTTTTGGTGAGCCTTTATACTTTTCCCTTTCTCACCGTTTTAAAAATTTTAATGAGTATTTAGTTCCTAAGCTATATTAGTAAGAATTTTTGCTCAATAAATGTTATAGGTTATTAGTTATCTTCACTAATTAGGAAAGTGTCTTTGTGAGTCGTCACAAATATTAACAAAAATGAGATATTTTCCTATTTTAAGAAACCTTTTGATTTGATATTCCACATTCCCTAAGAACTTATCTCTTGTTGAAAGGTTAGCAATAGTTTCTTTAGTCTATAGGCCATGGAATACTAGTTCCTTTACTTTTTGGGTTGTGAACTACGATTAAAGTCTCGCACTATACTATTACGACCTAAAATACCTTAAGTAAGATCAAAAGCGCCTTTTACACCACATTTCTTGCATTTTACACTCTACTACATGTGCTTCTCTAAATTTCCCCAACTAGACTATTCATATAAATTCTTCATTCATGCTTACCACTAACCATTGTCTACAACCTTAGGGTGTTAGGCCTTCAACTCCCTTGATCTTTTTCCATACCTTCTTCCATTCCTAATTATATCTTCCTTCTCGTTTCTATCTTTTTATTTTTTATCAAGTCAATATGGATACCCACGAATGCCATGATGCACTACCAATGTCATGAATTCTTGTGAAAATATATAGATCATTATTGCAAGCCGTGGTATACAAAATTTCACCACAAATTTATTTTAAATATACATGTCACAAAAAAAAGGAAAAAATTACTTACAAAGAAGTCTTATGGGAACTATGAAGTGTGAACTCCACTGCAAAGTACTCATTCAAGTCATGCCTCATTTTATTATTTCTAGCCTATTCTCTTCATGTCATGGAATATTGTGTTTTACCATTGTAGTTTCTTTTTCTTGTTCCTGGAAATTTGGCAATCCAAACCTGGCATTATTGGTTATATTTTAGTTCAACCATGTTTATTCCATGTTCTTCTACTAGTTCAACTCATTTTCTAAGATTATATTCAGTTTTCATCATCTTTCATGTCTTGATACACTCGAACTAGATCCACAACTTCACTACAAGCCACATAATTTTTTTGTTGTAGCTTCTAATAAATTAATATTTTGATTCACTCTTAAGACACAAGAACTTAGTGATAGCCTTGGAACATGTTGTTATAGCTTGAGTGGTTGTAGAATGTAATGCTTTCACCCAACATGTAAATGAATGTTATTAGAGTGCTCACCACTAAAAGATCCAACTACAAACTGAAGTTTAGAATTTAATACCTTATAAAGGATCTCAAATTTCAATGATCAGAACAATACATTGCCCTTATCGATGGATATTGAATCTCTTCCCAAGTCACCTTCCCACTTTTTTTCCTCTTATCTCTTAATTTCTTTTATAAATAATAAATTTTGTTCTATTATGATGACTTTTGGCCATTTGGGAGTTTTATGCCTTTTGGGGCCTTTTCTCTCACTTATCTTAGTAATTTCTCCTTCCTTCTATTTCCTAATCCTCGTATTCTATATCAATTAATGTGTTTAGTGCCTCTTTCATATTTTAATACAGTTGTGCATCTTTTATACATTGGTTGAGTTGATGTGGCTTATATATGCCCTTCTTCCTTCTTGTGTTATCTTATCTTCTATTTAATCTATGGTAAATGTGTGTGTGGATCATACCTTCATTTTCTTATTTTACTATGTTATTTCCAAGAACCTATGGAAAAGGATCCCTATTTCTCTCTTGGTACATCTCCATTGTCCCTTTCATGTTATATCCTTCTCTTTTTCCCCCGCAATGCTAGAGTAGTTAGATTAGTGATAGTGTTAGAAGTAGAGATTGACAAGAACCATCTCTCTATGGAATTTTTCTTCACTTGTACAATTCACACACTTATGAAGCAATACCATATTGTGTTGAAAATGATCTCATCTCACTACATGGATGTTTTCAACCACCAAAAATAAAGTAAGATGTAAGGTATTATCCATAAATCTAACCTAACATTCCTACAATAATAAAGGTAACATAGGATGTAATGTGTTAGCTATAAATCCAAAATAACAAGATTGAGAATTGTTGTCCACTCAAAATTCCCTGCTCTTAAGAAAGTGAATTTTCAAAATTTTGAGTTTAAGTGTCTTCTCTGTTGTACTGAAAATGTTAAAAGTCACGAAATTGTGAAAATTTGCATTTTTGGGTCATTTTGTGTGTTTTTCAGGCCTGTCGGACATTTTTGTCCCGTGTGTCCCAAGTTCAAAAGTGCGCTCTGTTCCCCGATCGGCCGATTTCCCCGAAGTTTGTCTTTTTCGGGCCCATCGAAACTTTTTGTCCCAAATGTCCCAAGTCAAATTGTGCAAGTTGTTCCATTTTCACCGAAACACCCGAACCGCGTACTTCGCACTTTCTTGTCCCAAGTGTCCCAGGTTCAATCGGGCAAGTTGTTCCATTTTCGGCTGATTCACCCGAACCGTGTACTTCGCACTTTCGCGTCCCAAATGTCCCAAACTCTTCCGGACCCATTGTCACCTTTTCGCCCGAACCGGCCGAGTCACGTGTTTCACGCATTCGTGTCCCATGTGTCCCAAAAGGCATTTGTGCATCCTTTCCCCGCTTCACCCGAATCAGCCGAGCCGCATGTTTCGCGCATTCGCATCTCACATGTCCCAAATGAACCAAGTGCCATTCGTGCTTATTTTTCCCGCTCTACCCGAATATCATGCTTATTCAAATTGGTAGGTATGTATTAAATGCACATTCATTGTCTTTCTCTCTCCTAATCGGCTATATAATGAGCGAACCCCCTATGCATTTTTCACACTACTTCCATGCTATCCTTTGCTCGAACCCTTGCAATATAATTTCTGCGCGTGTATCCCTTTCCTCTGTATTTCCTTCCCGAGTCTAGTTTGCGTCTCTGTCCTCTCGAGTTACTATCAATATGAAGATCAAGTTTCAGGGACAGGAACAAATCTCACCACTTGAGTCTGCCGTTCACAATATTGGGGACAGTGAAGCTCGTCATCTTGATTTCAGTGATTTTTGGGCAAGGATGGCAGATGCAAACCCTACACCAATGGTGCAGATGATTCACGATAGCGGTTTGGCTTTTGCTGGAGGTTTCCCAATCTCGGTGCAATGTGCTGATACAGTGCTTTCATGCAGAGCTCACTTCGACCCTGATTCGAGTGAATTAACCAATGTACATGGGGAACTCATCACCAAGCTAGATGCTGCCACCATTAGCACACTGCTCGAGGATCCCAGAGATGGATAATGCCATAGTTGTTTCCGGGATCAAGCACAGGCCCTGTTTAATCAAGACAATGACAAATACAAGGCGCGGGTGGCGAAGTCATGGCTTAAAAACCCTAAGAAGGGAGCGTCTCATCTATCCAAGACTCTCTTCCGAGAAGATTTCAATGAAGAGTTGTCAGATTTCATAATCCTACTGGCTCGGGTTATGGGCTTACCTTCTACTAACGAGTTCCATTTCTGGATGTGCCCGCTCATCAGCATGGTGTGCGAGGGAACTCAAAATATCAACTGGGTGGAAATCATCAGCATGAACTTGGTGAGAAAGCTGTCCAATGTACAACAAACGAAGAAGTTCTACATGACTTCGTACCTGATGTATACTCTGGCGGCATCAAGGCAATGGTTTGGTTTTTCTTACATTGATGCCCACAAGGATGATCCTGTATACGCTATCGCCCACACTCACCCTAGAGACCAAAGCAATCGCAATTTCGGGAAGAGTAAATGATGCTTTCACCATGTACATGGTCAAGCTGCTTGAGGGTGACACTAGATGGTTTTCTAGATGAAGCCATGAACCTGATATCGCACTACGGTGCCTATTTTATTCAATTCAGAAAATTCTCCTATATCAAGGCTTGCTAGCTATAAGAGCACCCCTCTGAGGCTTCCCATGTTCTGCAGTGATAAGATGGCTTTGATTGAAGTATGCAGCAATTAGAAAAATTGCACAGAACCTACAGAGACAAGAAGATTTCTAGTTTGCACTTTCCCATCTCTTTGGGAAATTACACTTGTAAAATGACCACTGACGCACGTGAGAACATAGAAAGAGCCCTGGTTCCTATCACTGTTCATTTCTTCAAGCCAAGAACTTTCTTTGACTTGAAGAAGTTCATTGAACAAAACATCAAGATAATATATCATCATAGGGTAGATACATAAGACTACTGGGCTGACTGTGCAGATGATTTTGAGGCTAGAAGAAGGCACTATGGCAGGTTCTCTCTGCAATTGATCCAAGAACTCAAGTTGTACCAAGTTCTGAAGGACTCCGGGATGACAATTCTGATCTATACTGATATGAGTATGACAATGTGGTTAAGCACAATCCCTTGGAGGACTTGGATTGGAACAGGAAAGAGAAAGATGATCTGGCTAAGATCCTAGCTCCAGTCTTAGTTAGGACTAACGTCTAGTTTGACAGGAAAGTTTGAGAGCTCAGGAGAATCCTCTTCTAAGGATGTTTCAACACCAAGGAGGGAAGCATCGACTCCCATATTAGACACACCTATGTAAACCCCTCCTACCTCATCAACGCAAGGACCTGCAGCTTCCACTCCTTCTTCATCCACTCAAGTGTACCAGAAGAAACTCAAAGAGGTTAAGAAGGAGCCTGTGGAAAAATATCTTCAAAGAAAGTAGGTAGAAGTGCCTTTGGGACCAGAGAACATCATTGTTCTCAGTGAAAGTGAAGAGAGTGAAATGCCAACCCCTGAAAATGCTCCTGAAGATCCAACGGATAAAGATAAGGAAGTCCAGAGCACTGAACTTCCAAGTGCTATTGATTCCTCTCTAAAGAATTGTCTCAAGCACCCCACTCACATCTCAACTTGAGACCACAGCTGTGCAAACCTTGAGCATCATGAGCTCTATGTCTCTTGGTCCTCTTGCCCCTCCTGCTGCTTCCTCTTCCTCTTTTGCGTGGGTGCAACCTTTTGTTGACAGTAGGAAGAGGAAATCTTCCTCTCGGAGCTCAGGGCCAAATTTTGATGCTGTCGCAGCCTTGTTGGGCACTACTCCTTCTCGTGCCAAGAAAGCCAAAATCACCTCCAGAATAGTGTCTGATGCTCAAGGTCAGCAATTCCTGGAGATTGCTAAGCCTACAGTGGACAAATCAGAGCAGGACTTGTAGGCATCTGATTTAGAACTCTCAAGAATTCCAATGGGAGAGTCTACTCCTGAAGGTGAGATCCACAACCTCTAGGAAACAGTCACAAGAGTCATTGGGAGGGTAGAGAAAGGGCAGAAAACTATTGAACAGTTGGAGGAACAAGCCCAGATTCTCACTGGCTTCATCAAATCTCTTTTGTCTAAGGACAAAGTTTTGGACCCTACCCCATTGACTACTCTTCCACCACCTATAATTTTGAGCCAAGATGAAGTACAGAGTATCAAAGACATGCACAAGTATTCTGTCTATGGCAGAGCTATGGAGGCCATGGTGGAAGATATGCTTGTTGCAGGATTGAACTTCATCGATGAAGCTTTCAAACTCCATGGAAAGGTGAACAATTTGCAACAGAATTTCTCCTCCACTATCGGGGTCATAGATAAAGAGCTCAAACTCTAGAGCAGTTGCATAGTAGACCTCCGTCTCATGGGACAGACAGATGAGAACATTTTATTGGCAAATAAGGTTTTTGATGATGCAAAGGATAATCTGTCAAAGTCCTGGGTTTACAGCGTGGAGTGGAAGATCAAAGTCTTGGAGGAGGCTTTGGGAGAATCAAGAATATTGGCGAGAAGGGTGAAGCTTTCAAGACACTGGTTGTATCTGCTTTCAAAGATATACATTGTCATCTTCAGGATGAAACTTCCAGTGTGCCCCTTTCCTTGCAAGAAATCAAAGCTCAATTCAGAGCTTTTGTCAAAGATAATCTATTCAAGGAAAGCTCCATCTCCAAAGAGAAAATTAAGGAGATCTGCTCTCTTCAATCCTCCATTGAAGAAGCAAATAAAGATTATCATACTCATGTCGAGTTTGATAAAGAAATGGAGAAGTGTCTCAGATTTTGGGGTCAGTCTACAGCCAACACGTCAGTTCCCGTGGCAGAGACATAGCCGAGGCATTGAAGAGATTCAGGCATGAATTTTGAAGTCATTGGGTCCCTCCCAATCTTAACCACTGTCTGTCTTCTTCTCTTTTTCTTCTCTTCCTTTCTAATTCTTTTCTCTAATTCGTTGTAATTAGTTGAGGTATTGCGATTGGCAATCCTTAACTAATCTTTAGTTAAAAGAAGTAGTTATAAAGAGTAACTGATTTGTAAGCTATATAATGGCCTCTCCACGCCATTTTGAAGAGGAGGAAGAACTTGGTTTATTTTTCGAAAGTGTAAATAGATCATAAAGAAATCAATACAGAAGGGCTTTCCATTCTTTGTCTATCTGATCTCTGTTATCCCTAAGCTTTCATTTAATTTTTGTGAAGATCATTTGTCTCTAGTTTGTTAGTCTTGCTGATTGCATACTCTCCAACTTTGCAATCATGGTGATCTTGTATAACCAAGAAGGAACTTTGTGTCCTTGATTAATGAATCTGTGTTATGTTAAGAAAATTTGTGTTCTGGTAGATGTTATTTACAGAACTTTGTGTCTTTAAATTCCATCTTATTTATACGATACAAGTGATCTTGTTTCAATTCACTGTAACTTTGCATACATAAAGAATTACTCTGATATCTATAATTATGTATGTTGCCTTTCTCGCTCATTCTTGAACTCTCATTCCTCATTCCTTTTTTAATTGATGATCTTTATAGAAAACACTTTCGTAATATCCAAGTTCAACCTAGAAAATCATGTTTTGTATATTTGTAAATAAGTTCGTTTCTGAATAAGGGAACCTCTCCCATTAAAGAGGAGGGACTTCTTGTCCCCTTACTGTTGCTCTTCGTAAAGTCCTATTTGACGACCAACAAGAATGAAATAGGATGTGTAGCTATTAGATGCAAAAATTAAAGGTAGAATGGGGATAGATATAGGAGGTCATAGAGGTAATGTAATGAAATTACAAGCATCCTTTATAATATCATAAATCTATCACAGAATATCATAACATGTGTGAATCATGGTGTCCTCAATGTCTTAACGAGACCTTTAAGATATTGTGGTATATCTCATGATGTGTTACAACCATGTTATCTCCCACACCCATAGAAATACATGAAAGGAGCTTTCAACACATGTCCAATATAAAGGGAGGGATGGTTGGGATAAGAGTGTTGACCTTAACCTAAAATGGATAAAGTGATGAAATGGTACCTAGACTAATTAAAAGGATATGTGTAGCTATATATATTCTGGGATGGGGGATAACATAGTCGGAAAAGGGAAAACTATATATTTAATTTGAGATGAAGGATAAGGGAACCATTATTGGTGTTCACTTTAGATACTTGACATGTGGTTAATGAATGATATAAATGTTGAGGAACAGAGGGTGGCTGATATGGTCATTTATTTTACTCTTCATGCACTTTGGATTGAAGTTACATCATGTGTTTCTCATATTCCTTACAATCCTTAACATCATTCCATGGTGCCTCATACTAAGAAAGCAATTGTATAGCCTCATCTATGGAGTCTATATTTGGCATGATATGAGGTAGTAATGAAGATGCATAGGAAGGAGAGGGATTGAAAATGATAGGTGAGCTAATGAGAAGATAAAATATAGATTGTATCTTAGGATGTAGTTTTAAGGAGGATTAATAATATGATATCTAATCAAAGAAACCATAAGGATTTTGGTTCAATCTATAAGTCATTCAAACATGAGAAATCAATTATGAACCCAAGTTGGAATTTCCAAATAGGGATAATATGTTCAATTTCATCCCACATCAAGTCATCCTTTTAAAATTTGATCCCATAAGGATATACCTTAAAGTGGGAGTGATGTAGACAACAACATTAAATTTATAGTTAAAACAACACTACGAGTATTTTGGGGATGATTTAATAATGAAGGGCCCCCACTCATAGGAATCACTAGTAATGAAAAATGAGTACAATAACTAATACTAGCATAGGAACTCCATATTCTTGGATTGGGAATAACCAAATAATAAGGGTTCTATTGAATATTCATCATAATATTTAGGTGTAGACATATCAATATTTATAGATTTAATAATGGTTTCACTCGGTGGTAAAAGGAAATTTATTTGGGAGGAGGTAAGTTAGAAGTGACAATTATAAGGATTACATCAATTTTCTTCATGTGAAAACAGGGTCACAAATAATGAGGAAACTAAGTAATGATAGATTCAATAGGATTATAAGTTTTAATATTGAGGTTTGTTTCATTAAAATAATCATCATCTATGACAAGGAAATTATTTGTGTGTGTGACTTGCCTCGTCATCTTAGGGTTCTAGTCCACATCACATGGTGATTCATATCGCTTAAGCGAAATCATAGATCTTATGAGTTTTATGACAAGTGGTAGATTCTATCATATAATTTTTCATATTCATATATGTCGTAGCGTCATAAGAGTTACATTCCCTATTTGGAATCGTAACTCCTCTTTCCCTCTTATAGGGAATTATTTTTTAGGCATGGGAGTTACACAACACTCCCATATGAACCCTCCTTTTTTCAATCTATGGGAATTATTAGACATGTTTACCTTATACATGATTTTCCATTGTTTCTTGATTCTTGCTAATTACTTGGAGCATCTCGTCACCATTGAATTTCATCCTCTTAGATGTGCATGGGGTTCTAGATTGATCCTCTATGAATACTCTCACATGGTAGGGTTCAAAATCTATACCCCTTCACTACATCAAGATACCCTAAAAATACAAGGTTTGGATTGAGAGAAGTGTGAAACTCTATGAGTCATCTTCTACTTCTACTTCTCCACCCTCCGAGGTTCTTATACTCTTTGATTTAGATTCTAACTCATCGATGATGATTTTGTTAAGCGTGTTCCTCCTCTTGATCATATTACTCCTCCCGATCCTCATGATTTGGAGTCTTATTATTCTAATAGTAGTGATGATGAGGATCATGTCCCTTCCCACTCGAGTGTATAATATTCGACTTGAGCCCGATTCTCCTAGTCATTTTTGGGCTAGGAAGAGTTTTCAGAGTGCTAGATAGTGGATTTGAGATCCTTCAAATGAGAGAAATACTCTCTCCGAGTTCATTAGACCGTACTCCTTCTTCACCTCCACTTTAAACCCTCGGTATTTTTGGGAGGCATCGGGATTCTTGAGTGGGATTCTACCATAGATGAGGAGTATTCCTCACTCATGAATAACTATACTTGGGATATCACTCCTCTTCCGAAATAAATAAAAATCATTTGATGTAAATGGGTGTACTGGAAAAAGTATGGTTTCGATGGATAAATTGAGAATTATAAAGTGTGACTTATACCTAAGGGTTTCTCCTAGGTAGTGGGGTTGATTACTCAAAAAAATTTACTTGCTACAAAGATGACTTCCATGTGAGTGACCATCGCCGTCATCACTGCTACAAATAGATGGTAAGTCCACAAGATGAACATTAGGAGTGAATTCCTTCAAGGGGGCCTAGAGGAAGAGATATATATGGAACAACCTCAAATTTATGTCTATGATCCCTCCCTTGTTTGCAAGTTAAATAAGTCTCTCTCTTGCCTTAAAAATTCCTTCGGGCTTGGTATGCCAAGATGGACTCTTTTACTTACATCGGGGATTCACTTGGTGTCACTCTGACCCAAATGTTTATATTCTATGACAGGATGACTCCATACTCATTCTTGTTTTATATGTTGATGACTTATTGATCATGGGAAGATATTCCTCTATAATTGATTTTGTGAAGATCTCCTTGACCAATAAGTTCCTCATGTCTGAATTAGGATTGCTTCATTAACTTTTTGGGATCCATATTTCACAATCGACTCAAGAATTATGATTTTTCAACCTAAGTACTCCCTTGTTTTACTTTCTCAGTTTCACATGTCTGATTGTAAGCCTTTTCCTACTCCTTTCTTTTACGGGGTTAAGTTTGTTTCTAATTTCTCCACTCCCTTAGTTAATGGTAAACTTTATCAAAAGTTGGTGGGGAGCTTGATTTACCTTACTCACACACCGGATCTGGATCTATTGTATGTTATTATCCATATTTATACGGGATCCTCATGAGTTGCATTGGAAATTAGTGAAGCGGATCCTTCACTATGTTCATGGCACTCATACAAATGAAATTCACTACTTAGGAGGGATAGAGATTGACTTGGTTGTATATCTGAGACACCGATTGGGCGGTGATTTAGATCATCGAAATATACCTCAAGCTACACTTTCTCTCTTGGTTCGGGTCTGTCGGTTGGTCCAGAAGAATCATAATGCAATTATCATATCACCTACAGAGGAGGAAGAGTACAAAGGAGTAGTTAACACTTCCATAGAAGTTGTTTGGTTACAAGGTATCTTGATAGAGTTTGGTATTCAATTTCAGTGGCCTACCATTATCTACTATGATAACATGAGAACCATCTCGATTTATCAAAATATGGTTCAGCATCAACGGAAGAAGAAAATTGATATTCACATGCACTTCATATACAAGTTGATACATGAAGACATCATCTACTTTTAATATTTTCATATAGCTGATCAGGTTGTAGACATATTCACCAAGCCCTTAACTGAGGTGAATTTTCTTCACATGTAATATTTTCTTAGGGTGAGGTCTGCTGCATTCTCCCATCTTCTTGAGGAATTTCTATTCCTTCTTTTCATCTTCTTATTTCTAGGGAGATGTTGTTTTTACATGGGAACCTTATCAAGCCTTTAGTTGTCAGGCCCCATTGACACATCTTTCTTAGTTTTATAAGAGAGGCATCTTTCTGTTCTAGCTTTCCATGACCTCTACCTCAACTTTGATGAAGGGGGTATTAGTGTGTGTGACTTGCCTTGTCATCCTAGGGGTCTAGTCCACATCACGTGATGATTCATCTTGTTTAGCGAGATCATAAGTCTTATGATTTATATGAAAAATGGAATATTCTGTCATAAAATCTATCATTTTCATATGCATCAGAAGCATCATCGAAGTTACATTCCCTATTTGGAATCATAACTCTTCTTTCCCTCTTACAGGGAATGATTGTCTAGGCATGGGAGTTACACAACACTCCTATATGTACCATCCTTTTTTATCTATGAGAATGAGTAGACATGTTTACCTTATGCATGATTTTCCATTGTTGTTTGATTCTTGTTAATTACTTGGAACATCTCATCACCGATGAAGTGTGGTATCTTCGATGTGCACAAGGTTCTAAATTGATCCTCATCAAACACTCTCACAGAAATTAGGTGGGATGCTCCTAAAAATATTGGGATTCCCATTATATCCTTAAATGGATTGAAGGGTTAATTAAATTTTGATTCGCTTTGAAGGGAACATAAGGAGTTCCTCGAGAGAGGTGATCTAAAATATAGTGTATTACTTAAATTATTCAAATTTCCATGAATTGGTATTACCTTGACTCTTATAGATGGAACCCATGTAATATAATTTGATACATTGACTTACATATGAGGTGATTATATGTATATGACGTGCCAATGGTAAACCAAGAATAATTTTACAAGAAATAGGAAAATTGAATATTGTGACTTTTATTCTAATAGTGTGAGGAGGCATGGTAATACGTAGCCAAATATATCCCTTGGAGTATATTTTCCTTCAATTTTAATTTGACAAGTGCTACAATTTTATTTTAGGATATCATTCGAGTATCCTAAAGATTTGATGAATTCAAAAGTAGAAACACATGTGCCAAAACCCTCATCAATGAGATAAATTTCACATTTCCCATCTTAATAGAGATTAAGAGAGGTGAATTATTAAAAACTAATTTCATTGAGAACCATAGAGTTAATAGGAAAGTAAAGTAAAATATATATATTTATGATTAGTTTGGTTTTTATGGAAATTTATTTTCATTGTTGAATTATTCTCTCATCTAAACCATGCAAGGAGTATTTCCTTGAGATTTGGTGAGGATATTCTCATGTCAAAGAGGGATCAAATGAAATTATGGTAATATTTAGGAGAAGTATGAATAAGTTCTATAATAGATTTTTTTCTTGGAAGATCATAAATTTATGTGATTGGGTCCCATTATTCGAAGATGGATTAGGTAATGCTATACTAAACCTAAGGAATCTCAATTATAATCATGTTTTAAGAGTCTAATAACTCTTGTTGATGTGTTTTTATTTTTCCTAGACTATATGGAATTTTGATGCAATATGGACAATAGAACCTAAACAATGGTATTCACCCTATATGAATAAAGTGGTTAATGTTGTTGGGGTTAACAGGTTTTGAAATAAATGACATTGGTCCTATACTTTAGGATAGCCAATGGAATTAATTTAGATAATTTTTTTCATACTTTAATGGTTCTTAAGGTTGTTTTATGAAATTCTAACATGCACGTAGGATTGAAGCTAATAAGGCATATGTAGATTCGATGAAAGTGGTCACTCATTTTTGCCTTATGTGTTAACCAAATTTTTCACTTGGTCAAGATTGGATTTAAATTTTATTCCAAAGTTTTTATCTTAAGAGGTTTTTTTTTCTTCTCATTATTGGGACGAAGAGATTTCTCATCCTTAGAATGATTAGATGAGGGATCTTTATACATTTTAACATACTCCTTAGTCATATTGATGACATCATGATGATCACATTGTTGTGTGCTATATTACACTTTGATGTCTTAAATATGTCTCTCTAAAGCCATGACATCATGATCAAACTCATGTCTAAGAAATAAATCATTAGTGATGGATCTAGGTGTTGTAAATGTTTTCATGAGAATGGCCCCAATTGGCAAATAGATTCGAATTGTATCGTTAAGGGAGAGCTCAAGAGGGATCCATAGGTTGTGAGAACAACTTAGGTAGATGCCTTTATGATTCTTCCATGGTGATATTTTTGTAAAAATCCTTATGGAAGGATGATGGGGGAAGGAAATAACATCCTTTGAGTTGAGGAGGTGAATAATTTATATTATGAATGATTTTATGGAAATCATTTCTAGGGTTATGAGTGTTGGTAACGATGTAGCTGGAATTTACCAACGAACACCCTAAACGCATTGGCACATCACTCAGCCTAGACTAAGCGCTCACCCGAAGCACACAAAGGTACCAGGTCCATATTTAGGGTTGTTGTAGTAGGATGTTAGTGTGATGAAGGAAGAAACATATAGATCCTTAATTAATCCATCATTCTACAATGCATGCCATATTCGGATTTATGAAAGAAAAATTTTAAACAATAATCATGATTGAATCAAGAACAAGCACTACTCAATTACACACGGGAATGACACTTAGACTCGGCCAATATATTCCATCTATTAATAAACACGAAGCTCCTTACAATAATGGCAATCTATACCAATGCCCGCATGGATGCGATATAGTAATCTAGTCATATGTGCATTTCTCTATATATCTATAAATCCATATATATATATATATATATGAGGACTTGTCCTTCACCGTTTATCTATTCCAAAAATAGGCCACATGCTATTAATAGCCACGTGCCATTTACAGGCATAACCACACATGCAAGTGTGCTATCTATAGACTTCTTTGATTAATCAAGTGACAATCCTATTCTTAGCTCGTCTCCATGAAAAATGCTTCGATCTGATCCTCCAAAGATAGACAATGTGTGGTGTGCACGTCTCTTCATCATTGGTGTGTTTCACACGTAATCTTCTAAAAATAGGTCTTCATGCTCAAAATCAACTAAGTCCTGAATGTTGACCTTCTCGCTCCATGCGTGTGTTCTTCCTATCCATTCCTACCCTTTATCCGGCCTTCTCTCCCACGCAGACTTCTTGTGTGATCTCTAACAAGTATTCTCTAATCAACATTACCCCACACTAATCTCATTATTGTCCCGATAATGGGTATCTCCAAAAATTGAAGTAAAGAATAGAAGAATGGAAAGAATAAGAATGAAAGAATGTAGATAAATAGAGAATTTTTATGAGGCGAATCCTCTCGTATCAGTTTGAAGTATCAACTCGTATACTCCTTTATTTCGGCCTCTAAGGCCTACCATTCAACAAGTGCTTGTTCTAATTTTTTCGGAATGTCCACAAAGAATGGACTCCAATTCATCCTCGTAATCTCCCTTTTTAATTTTGTAGAACCAACAAAATGCTGGAAATTGAGGTCATTCTTCCTTCTAGAAGATCCATCTTTCTACGCAATGAGCTTCCCAATCTCTTCTAGATGAGTCTTGTGTAGCTCTTATGTCTGCTTGTCGTGGCCTCTCACTCGCTTAACCATTGACAATCTTTCTATGCATCCCAATGTCTCATACTTCATTACTTTTTGGACCTCATTGTTTTATTCAAGGGTCTTTATCCTAATAAGAACCTCTGGAGTTGTGCATATGTTCAAATCCTAGTCTACTTTCTTAAATACTTCTTATAGCGCTTGCAACATCCCTTCATAGGATGCAATCTTTCACATCACTGAATCTTTCTCTCATTCTACCTCTTTCTCTGAATTCCCTAGTGTTGACATGTGTCGAGGTTCATCTTCAAGTACCAGGTCCATCAAATTTCCTACATAATGTATCACTAAGGGAAACGTATGTGGTACCTTGGTCTCCAAGTGTGGCCTATCTCTTATGACATTGTCTCCAATCTCCTCTACAAAGCTAATAAATACTTTGTTCTTCTTCTGTACCAAGTCCCTCTCTTGTGTTATACACGCTATCTCCACATCTTTTGTCTTTATCTCCTCAGGAAATTCTCTCATCGTTGCAGATTTTTCCATGTTTCTTCTAGAAACCTCAGTAGAAACCTTCACCAATGTGTTGCTAACCTACTCATTTGACATGATAGTAGGCTTTATTGTCATATGTCTAGCTTGGGGTGCCTTCTTCAACCATCTCGAAATGCATGACTCTTTGCATACATCAAATTCAAGCTCATCCATATGGGTGTGCATTGACCACGATAGTTGTTTTCAAGTGTGCACAGTCACCATATCCTCATCCATTAGATCCTAGCCAGATAAATCCTTCTGTTCTATTATGCTCTGGAAGCGGGCATGGATAATTTTACCTGTGTCCTCTGCATACCCCATGGCTGGTGGAATGTGCTCTCCACTCATCCTCTTCAATCTAGGACCCTTGGGAATTGTAGCTTCAAGGTTAGGAGCCTATCCCGTTACATCTTGAGCAGTCGCATGTGTGGATCCGAAGATTTCCTTTTCTTTTTCTTCTTCGTCCTTCATCTCTTCATCTTTTTTCTCTTCCTCATTTTGTGGCTCATCTTCTTGCTCAAGCGGGGTCGGAGATGCATGCTCACTCTCCCTTGATTCCTCCACTTCTTTATCCAACTTCAACTTTCTTCTCTTTTTTGGTTTAGCGGTCTCCTTGTGTGGAGAGAGACGAGGTGATTTCCTTACCATTTGTGGGGTTCCACTTTGAGTCCTTGTGCATCTAAATACTTTCTTAAATTTGTGCTCCCCTTGCTCAACCTTTGTATCTTCCTCTTCATCCTATCCTTGAGGTGGAGTGGTCACGTGTTGTGACTCTTCTCTTTCATATGGTTGCTTTCTTCTACACTCTAAGCCTCCATTATCTTCATGCTCCTCTTCTTCATCCTCTACTTCAACAGTTTCTATGGGCCTTTGCCGGTATGTTTTCCATTGTCTTCTTACCCTTCAAAGGGTGGCCCTGGGAGTGTAAATTCATTCTCTACATACTTTTTGTTCTCCATCTTGGGCTTTAGCTAAAGATACACTAATTTTGCCCCTACATCTACTACAGCTAGACTTATTGGCTTAATGTTCAACACCTCTAAAATGATCCTCTCGATATAGGCACTTCTTCCAGGATACACATACTTCTTCCTCAATGTGTGGTATTCGCAATCTAACTTATCTGCATTGAATACCAGTCAATGCGTGTCTATGAATTTGTGAAAAAATGCTTAGGAATACCTTGTAGTGAATGTGTAAGGAAATTTACACCAAGGGCTCTAGACTCCATCTCTCATTGGGAAGCGTGTGATACAGAAATGTTGATATATAGGAAATTGGACTTGTTTCCCTACTACTAATGGTATGTCCTTTGGGATGTGCCACTCTTCTCCAAATGCCACACGGAGCTTTTCGTAACCTCTCTCCACCCCTTTCTTTATGTCATCTATCATGGCCCCTTTACATAGGTACTTGTTGAACCTTTCAACTGGTGACTTATTCTCCATGGGTATTTCCATACCTTTTCCTTCAGCCCGTTTGATACTCCAATTTCCATAAATATTGGTGATAGTAGAAGAACCCCAAAGTTGATATTCCCTCTTGTGTGTGCTTCCTCAACTATTTGTTCTATAATGTAGCCTGCAATATTGTAGACTGCTCCTTCTGACATCTTACGTGCAATGTGTAACCACATAGTATTTACCTGTGACCACCACTCCTAATCATTCAACTTTGTAACAAGGTGTGTTGCTACTTGCACAACCGGATAGTTCTTTAACTTGTCTATATCCATATTGTGCAGACCCTTCAAGTACCCCAACTCTTGTCTGGTCTTTAAGATCATGACTTTATCTGTGAGATCATTCTTTATATCCTCTCATGTGGCCTTCAAACCTATCACCGATGAGATAAGCATGGATGAGATTCTAACTCTGCATCCTGTAAAGTAGAAGAATTCCTCATGCACTCTTCTCATGTGCCACTAATACAAGGTCCCATCCTTCTCGAAATAGGGACGCTCATATAATTTATAGACCTCAATTCTCTTGAGAAGATTTTTTCATGCATCATCATAAAAAGACATGTCATCTCGCATGCATTTGTTCATCCCAGCAGTGAGCAAGGAATCGAGATCTTTCTTGTTCTCTGAGGTCCTGTGATTGTATTCACTTACTTTTCTTTTTTGATGGGTGAAGCCCATTCGTGGCTGATGATGACTCTTTCTGGATGTTGCATTTCTGAAAAAATCACTTTCGAGTGCCATCTCTTCCTCCTCAACAACCACCTTCTTCTTTCCTTTTTCTCCTATTGAATTGCCTTCTTGGGTGCCATTTTTACCTTGCAATCGTCTCCTTTTTAACTCTACAATTTGTGAATCAAACCCTAGCTCGATTCAATCATGCCCTAGGTGGAAATTTCATGCCCTAACTCCTCTCTGTCACCTTGCTTCACTCAAACCCTTCACCACTAGGGACGCAAGATTCTTTTTGCATAGATCTATTTGTCATGCTTGGTTTCACACCCTTTGCACCTTAACCCAATCACTCGGCTCTTTACACTTAGCTCTTTCCTCAAATACTCTTATTCACAATGGTAAAATTGAATTCACATCCCATCCTTATATAATTTTTCAACTTTTGATGCATTTATTTCTCCTTCACCTACCCAATATCCTCTCATTCATTGACCAAATTCATTTGTTCCATGTGGTACATCTTCACGCCCCAGCTATAACCTTCTAGCACACCTTCCTACCCTCTGGTCACATAATTCTCTTTAGTGTGTGCCCTTACACCCAAATACCTTGTCTTGTACCTTCTCCTAGTAGTAATCATGGCCTCTACTTACCTTGCATTATAATGTCCTTTCATTCATCTCCATCCTTGGTTAGTTTTGAGAAGCAATCTTATTTCGACTTAAAGCACACTCTATCCCTTTCACCTTTCAATTCCCGCAGTATTTTTTGACAAATGCTTCCTAGTTCTAAATACATAATTTAGAACTCACAAATCAAAAACAACCATTCTTATATCAGATAACCATATGCGGTTTGTAATGACTCGGAGTACTTCCGATCTATTCATGAGTATCATGAGTATCAAAGAGTTGGCATTTTTATTTTAACACAATACTCTTGCGGTTCTCTTCCCTAATCTGGGATTTAGAATGCTCTGTCCAAGGAACCTATCTGAATAATTGTTACCATTATTCATCGGCATCTCATCCCTTAGACTAGGTGACTTAGGACAACGCAATCAGTAGCTTGCGATACTTTGGCCAAAGATTTGAAACATACAGTTTATGTCTCGTATTCCTTACGGCATACTCATCAATCTGGAATACGTCCTTCACCCCATTCCTATGTTATGTAGAATGTCTTATACTGACTTCTGTAAGACTCTCCTATCCCAAGTTATTCACTCAGGAATGGATTAGTAAGATGACAACGTTATAGGGATGCTCCCGAGGACTAGGGATACGCTGACATACTGGGTCAACCCTAGTTAATCCAGTGTGTCAAGATACCCTGAGTCTCCTAGGGCAGCCTTATAATGTGACCACATTCCTAATCAGTCCCAAAGTAACTTGTTCAAGTTTAAGGTGTAAATCTTAACGATCAATGCAAAGGGTGTCGTCATAAGTCACCTGCATTGTTGTATCTTCGAGAAGATCCTAATCTTCTCGAAGGTACAACCTCTGTAATTGACTTGTGCCGTCAACCTTTAAATCCACCTCGAAAAGATCTACTTATTGATAAGTGTTACACACGTTGAGTTAAAATTATACTAAAAGACGCTCCCTTAAGGTTAGTCTTTCCCAATCCCTAGGTTCCTCACCTTAGAATTACCTTTCTTAGTAAAACCCTTTACACAAGAGAAGTTATTAAGACTAGCGGTCCCTTCAAGGTGTTCATAGAATATACATAATTCTAAATCAACGAAATTGGACAATAACCATCAACCTTCACATGAGATTGCTAACCAAACCCTTTTTAGGTTTATATCAATTCTCATAACTGAATTTATATCTTACTTATTAGTATCGAGATATAGTGATTTAAGAATCCAATTAAACGTTGTCTTGATTTAGATCAAGACTAGGAAGTAATAATTTATTCAGCTCGTTTAGCTTCCTACTCAGGTTTATTTTAACCCTAGCTTCCAGAAAGACAGTGATCTAAATTCCAATTTAGCTTTAGATAGAACATACTAGAACTACTAACAATCATAAGTATTCAGTTACATAATCTTGCAAGTATACTTAGATAATCACAAAAGTCTCCAAATTATACAATAATAATAATGCTCTCAAGATCATTCAAACCGAAGAAGGTCAAACCATCAAGATATGAATACAAACACATAAGTAACAAATATCTCTTTTCATTCCTTTCAAGCTAATCAAATACATTTTATGCATTCAACATACTTGATACAATACTCAACAGCAAAAGAACATCTTTCTTCAAGTAGTACATTCAGAGAATCATGTTGTAATTCATCATAAAACCAAATTAAACAATCTGAACATCCTATCAGATCTGCGTGCTTTTACCACTTATGGCAACCATCTGCAAAAATTGTCAACAGGTCGATTCGATGGTGAGCATGATAACACTAATTCTTAAAACAATCGCAATCCACCAATTGTTTTCATTAAACAACTGTTTAAATGAAATCATTTCACCAAACATGTAAACATATTGGACTATGCTCTTTTGTAATTCAAACATGACTATAAACACGTAACTCATATTATAGTTACTAAATAGTCCTAGATACTTTTCGAGATATTTCTTCATAAATGTAAGTGACCAAGGAGAACAAATGTATCCAAAACAACTATCCATCTGAATCCCAAGGACAGCAAACATCAGACAGACCATTACATTCAACATAATAAAATGAATATCATAATAATTCATGAATCCATCAGTATGTTAAAACAATTCCAACAGTTAGATAAAAATATATCAACATATACTTTACAGCAGAAGAGAAAGAAACCGAGACATTCAGATGTCCCTTCCCAACATGCTCATGACTGTACTATCCACTTAAGAGTAATGCAATCACATTATACACCTGTGACTAAGCCAGTCGAGACCACAAGAAGATCTACAGTTCGTCAAAATACACAAATAGAAATTGCCTGTAACTTACTGAACAACACAGTAGCTCTCGTGACAAGGCAGTGATGAATAATCCATCAAATAGACTCCACATAACCTTCCATATTAATCAACAAACGAGAAAATATCCAACGCCATCGCTTATCAAGGTACAGTTAATAGCTCTTTACTTCAGTCAAGCACACGACTAGATAGTCATGATAACAGAAGACGTAATCATGCACAAACACAAGAGCAATCCCACTGAGTCGAAACACTCAGCAACATACAGACTCAATCTAATCCCTACTAAAACACGCGAGGACTAAAATCCAAGGCGAAATCAAAAGAATAACCTTTTATCACAGTCAAACAAGAGGCTAGATAGCATTAAAACAAATGACATTTCCATATGCATACCTAGTGACATTCACACTGAATCCAACACAAACCTGCACAACTTCATTCAACTGAAACAAATCTCCACGTTTATACAACATGGGTGTGAATTAGAAGACGCTTACTGGAAATAATAACCTCAACAAGGTCTTCATAAAGGTCATCATCAATTCATTATTTTCAACAAAGTTTCATCCAAGCCGTGATAGTGCGAATATAGCAAGGACTCATACAGAGTCGAGTTTAAAAAAGAAAACACGGCGTGGACAAGGTCGATGGCGAATTCCTACGAAAGCATTCAAGGTTTTCCACTAATTCAACACCAGTAGTTTTCACAACTAAATTTCTACAGAAGTCTAGATACAAGATATATGTTAAGGAATCAAACAGAGCCAATATCAATAGGTATTCACAACCAAGCTTATACAGAAGTCGAATCACCGGTTACATTTCCAGATCTCCAACTGAGTCAATAAGCACAGTATTCACAAATAAACTTCTACAGAAGTAGTAAGATACAAGATACCTATAAAATTCTAGAATTCCAACCAAAACGATAACATACCATAATCACAGTGAACTCCTTTGGAGTAGAAATGTATAGCATTCACGACTAACTTCTACAGAAGCCAAAATACAAGATATATATATATTAGGGATTCCAACAGTGCCAATAATAATAATTATTCACAAACAGGCTTAAACAGAAGTAGAATACTGGTTTCATAACAAGGACTCCAACTGAATCCAATACAACAATATTCGCTCTAAGCTTATTCAGAAGAGGAAAACATAATATACGCTTCAATAGTTCAAAAGGAGTCGAGCCCAAGTAATATTCTCCATCTAAAACTCCTTCATAAGTCAAATACTATCTACTCAAGGATTCCAACGGAATTCAATAACATAATGTATTCACGACTGTACTTCTTCAGAAGCCAAGACATAATTTCATTTCAAGAAGTTCAACAACATCAATAACATATATTAATCATGACATAACTTATACAGAAGTCGAAATATCATGTACATTCAAGAATTCCAACAGTATCCTTTTCAACAAGTGAAAACAAGCAAGGTATCGACTGAAGTCTGAATCAAACAAGAAAACAATTCATGGACTCCCACAGAACCGAATTCGTGTATTTTCCTTGCAAGCATTTCTACAAAATCTAACCGAAATGCAAAACACAGCAAGATAGTGCAACAGTTTGAAACACAATACACACCCATCAAGGGTTCACTTGAAAAATCGAGCCAGTAAGAAGATACAGCAACTAAATCACACAAAGCTACCATAAAAACCAACTGAACCCAAAAATCATCTGAACAGAGTTGTTCTAATGAAATCATTTGGAAGAAAGCAATATTTTTAAAAGTTAGGGCCTAACATGCCTGGTAATGTTGCTTAAAAATCCGAAGAAGACCACTGAAAGAGCTCGAGCCTTCTCCTCTTTTTCCACGTTAGATTCAACAACAATAATTTGTTATTTCCATGCCTTATAAACTTTCCTTGACAGAGAAAAGAGCGAGTTACACTCATATTTTCCATGCAACACCAAGTAGACTGGTGCGAAGAACCAGTGATCAAACAGAGAGAAAACCGGAGCGCATGAAAAACCAAACAAACTACCAGTTTTCCATTTTGCATGTCTTCCCGAGAAATCCGAGCTCAAAGACCGAGTTCATTAATTGTATTAACTCCAAAATTCCCGCTCAATCTCCATTGCCACCGACCGCCATAGTTGGCGATGGAAAAATGCAAGTCAAAGACCATTTCTAACTTTGGCGACTCTGCCACGTCGGCCTCACTAGCCATTTGAAACTTCCACTAAATCCCTATCCTTCATACTTATCCATCCCATTTAATGCCATAGAAACTACCGCCCATGGCTCGCACCCCTTCATAGGTCCCCTTCCTCCACTAACATTTGTTAGGTTAGAAGCATAGGTTAGGATTTAAGATGATACTTAGTCTAACCTCCTTAGCGCTAGGTCACTAACTTTAGAACATTAGTTTATAGCTTAGGCCTAGGTTAGCACTAACCTAACCCATAGGTTATAGTTTAGGTTTAGGTTATTAACCTTAATAAATCTAGTTTAGGTCTAACATTTAAAATGTTCAGAATAAGAACCTACAGACATACATTCACGAAAAGGATTCACTCCAGCACTGCCAATAGGCTAGTTGAATAAATGTATCGAATTTATTACGGCCCATGATCAAGACCTTCACGATATTACGATATCGGGAACCAATTCATTTAACACGATCGGCTGAGTTAGACTCAGGAATAGCTTATTCAACGCATTGAGACCTTACTGACTGCGTAAGGTCTATAATTTTTGTTCATCCGAATAAACTTAAAGCATCTCTTGGATCAATGCCATTGATCCAAAGTGGGTCTTATAGATGGATAAATCCACAATTCATTAGAGATCAGATTAAACTCGGGTGCAAAATGAAAGAAATAAAAGAGTCGATCATATTCGACTCAGTCAAAGATCTTCAATTGCAAAGAAGATACAGTCCATATCAAGCATGACTTCACAATCAAAGGAACATATCCTTTTACAGAAGAAATCATATATCAACACTTGAATGCTCAGGAGGAAGTAACAACAGTTCAGAGTGTTACATGCTTCCCTCCTAAAAGATTCATCGTCCCGATGATTACATATTCGATTAACCTTCAGGTCAACCAATTTATTAGTTCACAAAACAATGCGACTATTTCCAACTTGCATAGTTCCAGAAATCAATGTCACAACACATTTTATTCAGCCTGAATAATGTTTGCCTCCATCTGGCTTTTATATAAACTTGAAAAAGATAAGTTCATAAAAGAAATGTTTTGTCAACAGATTTCATTCTGTTGAAAAAGAAAAGGAAAAGCAATTTTCATCTCTTCCAGATTTTCCCAAGTTGCACTTTCTTCGTTAAAGCTGGTCCCCTTTGGACCTTACATTGTTGTATTTCACGATTTCTCAAATGCGATTGGTGAGTTTCAGCACTCGTGTGGGTTTAACCACGATTATTCTGGGTCTTGGACCTGCGAGGAATTCAATTTAAGACATGTGACAAATCTGAAACGTATTTCTTAAGCAAAGAAATATGGAAAACATCATGCATGCGAGATAAAGCAGGTGGTAATGCTAATCGATAAGCTACAGGATTGATTATTTTGACAATTTTGAAAGGTCCCACGAAATGAGGTGACAACTTGGTAGCCTTGCCAAAAGTTATAGAACTCTTTCTAGGTTTAACACGAAGAAAAACCTTCTCACCAAGCTCAAACCTTGATCAACCCGCTTAAGGTCGGCATAGCTCTTACGCTATCCATTGCTTCCTTTAATCGTTCACGAATCAGCTTAACTTGTTGTTCCATTTCAGTGAGGATCTCTGGTCCAATTACCACTCTATCCTCAACACTATCCCAACTAACAGGGGTTCTACACTTTCTTCCATAAAGTGCTTCAAATGGTGCCATTTTAAGAGATGAGTGATAAGTGTTGTTGTATGTGAATTCAACTAATGGAAGATACTCTTCCCATTTATCTTTGTTGATCCATACAATACATTATGCAACATGTCCTCCAACACTTGATTTACCCTCTCGGTTTGTCCATCCGTTTCGGATGATATGCGAACGAAGTTTAGTTTCGTTCAAGAGTTGTATTAAGCGTTTGCCAAAACCTTGACGTCATTCTTGGATCCATCGGATATAATCAATTACGGTACACCATGTAATCTGAAAATTTTGTGTACGAATCTTTTGGCTAGCTTTGGTGAATCATCCTTTAGATTTCAGCGATGAAATGAGCTACCTTAGTTAGTTTATCTACAACTACGAGGATAACATCATGTTTATTCTGGACATAGGTAACCCTTGTACAAAGTCCATGCTTATTACTTGCCATTTGTCTTTGCGGTATGCTTTATGAGGATATAATTGATCCAGCGGGTGCATATGTTCGCCTTAACCCATTTGACATTCCAGACAATGAGTTACAAATTCATGACATCCTTTTTCATACCTTTCCAAAAGTATTGTTGTTTTGAGATCAGCAAGCATTTTTGTAATACCGGGTGTCAGAGAAAGGTGAATTATGAAATTCAACTAACAACTTCTTCCTCAAATCATTGAAGCATAGTACGTATACCTGTTTTCATAACGCAAGATTCCTTCATTATCAAAATGAAAACCTTTATACCTTTCATCATTAGGTTACTGCATGTAAGCGCTTTTACTTCTTTGAAAGTAAATATCAGATTCGAGGCACTTTTTACCTCATCCTTAAGCTGAGTTCTTAATGTTATAAGAGCGAGAAATGTGCCTCCTATGACTTAGAGCATCTGCTTTACTCTATTCTCCTTCCCTTTGATGTAGCTAATATCAAAATCATATTGTGATAAAAATTCTAACCACCTTCTCTGTCTGGCATTTAGATTAGGTGAGTGAAAATATATTTCAGTCCTAAGTGATCATTTTCAACTCAAAAGGTTTCCCAAGTAAATAGTGTCTCAGACTTGAAGCGCATGAACAATGGTGCAAGCTCCAAATCATGAGGAGCATAATTCAGCTCATGTAACTTAAGTTTTCTACTTTCATATGCTATGACTTGATCATTTTGTAACAAAACACCTCAAGGCCTTCCCGAGAAGCATCATTACAACAATGATAAAGCTCCCATTTGGGTGCAGTACTGACTAATATAGGTGCGGAAGTCAGCTGGCTTTTCAGGACTTTTGAAAGCCACTTCGCACTTATCATTCCAAATAAATTTCTTATCCTTCTTTCTGTGATGAAGTTATTGGTGCGACTACTTTAGAAAAATCCTTAACAAATTTTCTATAATAACCAGCCAAGACCCATGAAGCTTCTTACTTCGTGCACATTCTTTAGTGCGAGCCACTCGATTATTGCCACTATTTTTGAAGGATCTGACAATTCCTTCCTTGCTAATGACATGACCCAAATAGTGAACTTTGAATCAAAGAAAGAACATTTGGATAACTTACCATACAACTTTCTTTTCTCAAAATCCCCAAAACTATCTTCAAATGCTCATTATGCTCCTCAACACTTTTAGAATAAATGAGAATATCGTCCAAGAATACAAGTACAAACTTGTCCAAATATTCTTGAAAAATATTATTCATTAAGTTCATAAAAGTTGCTTGGGTGCATTAGTTAATCAAAGGGTAGAACCGTGAATTCATAATGTCAGTACCTTGTTCGGAAAGCTGTTTTATGAATATCTTCTTCTCTAATCCTTAGTGATGATAACCGGATCGAAGATCTATCTTAGAATAGACCGCTGCCTTGCCCCGCATCGATCAAATAGATCGTCGATCCTTGGAAGTGGGTATCATTCTTGATTGTTGCTTTATTCAACATCGATAATCAATACTGACCTAAGTGTTCCATCCTTCTTTTTCACAAATATTATAGGCACTCCCAAGGTGAAACACTTGGTCTAATCAAACCTTTAGAAAAAGTTCTTGCAATTGTGCCTTAAGCTCGACTAACTCTGTAGTAGTCATCGATAAGGTGCTTTGGAAATAGGTTCCGTTCCTGGTTTGATTTCGATGGTGAAGTCAAATTCCCTCTTAGGTGGTAACCCTGGTAATTCCTCAGGAAAAACATCCCTGAAACTTTGTAGCAGAGGAAATCGTTTCATGGAATCACCATCTTCTTCTGAAAATTCAGATATCTTTACTGCATAAAGGGTACATCCTTTGTTTTTAGCCTTTTTAAGCTGCATAGCTGACAGTTTTCTAACTGAAATTTCCCGTTTAACCCCTTGAATCTCTGTTGTTTCCAGCTGATCATCTAAACATCTTATATTCTTTTCATAGCAGTCTACTTTTGCTTTATGGTCAGCTAACCAATTGACACCAATGACAATGTCGTAAGACCCCAAAGGTGTAACATAGAGGTCAACTTCCATGGAGAAATTAGGTAAGTCAAGGACTGCCCCAAAAAGACACATACTCACTGTATGAACAGAGTTATTACCATCTTTATGCGAGTCAAGATTTATCCATTTTTCCATCTTTTCTCTTAAGTTTAGAAGCAAGTTTATTAGAAATGAAACATTCGGTAGCTCTGTATCAAAAAGAATAGTAGCGGGTATGCCGAATAACTTACAGAACTTCTATAGGTGTCACTTGCTTTTCAAACTTTACTTGTGCTCTACTGGCATGTATCTTATCTTATGCTTGATTACGATCATCCTTCTTCAAAGGGCATTGATTTGTGTAGTGGTCTTTGCCACTGATTATGTGACCTCCTACGGGTCCCTTTTAGGCTCAAAATTGCCTCCGAGTCTTGTAATTATCACGTTGTCCTCCATAGGGCTTACGCCCATTGTTATAATTTTGGCAAAATTATCCCTTACATTTCAGTGAGGCTTATTTGCTCTGCTTTCTTACTATTATCCCTGAAACTTACTTTTGTTTCAAACTTTTTCCATGGTCCCTTTTTGGGTGCAGAGAGAGGTTGAAGAAGGGTTTGCGATCTTCTTCGCACTTCCTCCTTATGAGTAGAAATAGCCTTTAATTTATGTTCTTGTCTTATGGCCTTTTCAACAACTCCTTCCATAGTGGTTGGGTGTGAACATCGACCTCTCCCCTATCACGGGATTCAATCCCATGATGAATTTCCATATTTTGAACTTCTCGTCAGTTTGAATACTGTGGTACATACTTGAGGAGTTTTGTAAACCGCTCCCAGTATTCAGTTACCGTTAGCTTCCCTTGAGCTAAGTTCTGGAATTCTGTCATTTTCTGATCATAGAAAAGTTGTGGCAGCCATCGTTGCCTAAAATAGCCCTTAAATTGATCCCAAGTAACATTGGTCTCATCATTATTTAGCTCAGCTTTACGGCTATCCCACCACGAAGATGCTTCGTGGGAAAAGTGATAGGCTCCCAAATAGCTTTGGTTTCCTCGAGAAGTTTCTTATTGCAAAGTACTTCTCCATTTTGTTGAGCCGAGTTCTAGCTCCATCTCCTAATGTGGTGCCATCATACTTAGGTGGGCTTATCCTCTTTATATCATTAGTGAGTTCGATGTGACCTAGCCTTTTTGTTTTCTAGTTGAGCAGGTGCATTCCCGGCATTAATATCAACACCCAAATCGGGGTTGTCCTCGGGAGGTTCTTGATTGTTATTACAGCTTCTTCATCCTCCTCATTTCCCATCACTGTTGTTCAAGTACAGCTAAATGATCTCTTGTGTCCAACGGGGCAGAGGATCTCATCAAGTTTTGGGTTGTTGCCACCCCTCCTTCGGGTGGAGCATTATTATGCGTTCCCCCTTGTTCTAACCATTTTTATTACAAGAAAATTCAGGTTTTTATCAGATTATGGACCTGATAGGTCGAGAGCTGCTGACCTTGACTCGATACCAAGATGTAACATCCTCATTTTTATACATTAGAACAAGTAATTTTTTTTTTTTTTTTGATAAATGCTTCCTGGTTCTAAATACATAATTTAGAACTCACAAATCAAAAACAACCATTCTTATAACAGATAACCATATGCAGTTGTAATGACTCGGAGTACTTCCGATCTATTCATTCCATGACTCGGTAATCTACCGATCTATTCATGAGTATCAAAGAGTTGGCGTTTTTATTTTAACACAATACTCTTGTGGTTCTCTTCCCTAATCTGGGATTTAGAATGCTCTGTCCAAGGAACCTATCTGAATAATTGTTACCATTATTCATCGGCATCTCATCCCTTAGACTAGGTGACTTAGGACAACGCAATCAGCAACTTGCGATACTTTGGCCAAAGATTTGAAACATATTGCTTATGTCTCGTATTCCTTGATGGCATACTCGTCAATCTGGAATACGTCCTTCACCCCATTCCTATGTTATGTAGAATGTCTTATACTGACTTCTGTCAGACTCTCCTGTCCCAAGTTATTCACTCAGGAACGGATTAGTAAGATGACAACGTTATAGGGATGCTCCGAGGACTAGGGATACGCTGACATACTGGGTCAACCCTAGTTAATCCAGTGTGTCAAGATACCCCGAGTCTCCTAGGGCAGCCTTATAACGTGACCACATTCCTAATCAGTCCCAGAGTAACTTGTTCGAGTTTAAGGTGTAAATCTTAACGATCAATGCAAAGGGTGTCGTCATAAGTCACCTGCATTGTTGTATCTTTGAGAAGATCCTAATCTTCTCGAAGGTACAACCCTGCAGTTGACTTGTGCCGTCAACCTTTAAATCCACCTCGAAAAGATCTACTTATTGATAAGTGTTACACACGTTGAGTTAAAATTATACTAAAAGACGCTCCCTTAAGGTTAGTCTTTCCCAATCCCTGGGTTCCTCACCTTAGAATTACCTTTCTTAGTAAAACCCTTTACACAAGAGAAGTTATTAAGACTAGCGGTCCCTTCAAGGTGTTCATAGAATATACATAATTCTAAATCAACGAAATTGGACAATAACCATCAACCTTCACATGAGATTGCTAACCAAACCCTTTTTAGGTTTATATCAGTTCTCATAACTGAATTTATATCTTACTTATTAGTATCGAGATATAGTGATTAAGAATCCAATTAAACGTTGTCTTGATTTAGATCAAGACTAGGAAGTAATAATTTATTCAGCTCGTTTAGCTTCCTGCTCAGGTTTATTTTAACCCTAGCTTCCAGAAAGACAGTGATCTAAATTCCAATTTAGCTTTAGATAGAACATACTAGAACTACTAAACAATCATAAGTATTCAGTTACATAATCTTGCAAGTATACTTAGATAATCACAAAAGTCTCCAAATTATACAATAATAATAATGCTCTCAAGATCATTCGAACCGAAGAAGGTCAAACCATCAAGATACGAATACAAACACATAAGTAACAAATATCTCTTTTCATTCCTTTCAAGCTAATCAAATACATTTTATGCATTCAGCATACTTGATACAATACTCAATGACAAAAAAGAACATCTTTCTTCAAGTAGTACATTCGAGAGAATCATGTTGTAATTCATCATAAAACCAAATTAAACAATCGAACATCCTATCGGATCTGCGTGCTTTTACCACTTACGGCAACCATGCTGAAAATTGTCAACACGGGTCGATTCGATGGCCCAGAGCATGATAAGCACTAATTCTTAAAACAATCGCAATCCACCAATTGTTTTCATTAAACAACTGTTTAAATGAAATCATTTCACCAAACATGTAAACATATTGAGACTATGCTCTTTTGTAATTCAAACATGACTATAAATGCGTAACTCATATTATAGTTACTAAATAGTCCTAGATACTTTTCGAGATATTTCTTCATAAATGTAAGTGACCAAGGAGAACAAATGTATCCAAAACAACTATCCATCGAATCCCGAGGACAAGCAAACATCGGACAGACCATTACATTCAACATAATAAAATGAATATCATAATAATTCATGAATCCATCGGTATGTTAAAAAAACAATTCCAACGAGTTAGATAAAAATATATCAACATATACTTTCACGATGAGAAGAAAGAAAGCGAGACATTCGGATGTCCCTTCCCAACATGCTCATGACTATACTTGTCCACTTAAGAGTAATGCAATCACATTATACACTGCTGACTAAGCGGTCGAGACCACAAGAAGATCTACGATTCGTCAAAATACACATATAGAAATTGCGTAACTTCTTGAACAACACACACGGTAGCTCGTGTGACAAGGTGATGAATAATCCATCAAATAGACTCCACATAACCTTCCATATTAATCAACAAATGAGAAAATATCCAACACCATCGCTTATCAAGTACGGTTAATAGCTCTTTACTTGATCAAGCACACGACTAGATAGTCATGATAACGAGAAGACGTAATCATGCACAAACACAAGAGCAATCCCCTTTGAGTCGAAACACTCGGCAACATCTAGCTCAATCTAATCCCTACTAACACGAAAGGACTTAAATCAAGGCGAAATCAAAAGAATAACCTTTTATCATAGTCAAACAAGAGGCTAGATAGCATTAAAACAAATGAGCGTTTCCATATGCATACCTAGTGACATTCACATTGAATCAAACACAACACGCATGACTTCATTCATTGAAACAAATCTCCACGTTTATACAACATGGGTGTGAATTAGAAGACGCTTACCGGAAATAATAACCTCAACAAGGTCTTCATAAAGGTCATCATCAATTCATTATTTTCAACAAAGTTTCATCCAAGCCGTGATAGTGCGAATATAGCAAGGACTCATACAGAGTCGAGTTTAAAAAGAAAACACAGCGTGGACAAGGTCAGCGAATTCCTACGAAAGCATTCAAGGTTTTCCACTAATTCAACACCAGCAGTTTTCACAACTAAATTTCTACAGAAGTCTAGATACAAGATATATGTTAAGGACTCAAACAGAGCCAATATCAATAGGTATTCACAACCAAGCTTATACAGAAGTCGAATCACCGGTTACATTTCCAGATCTCCAACTGAGTCAATAAGCACAGTATTCACAAATAAACTTCTACAGAAGTAGTAAGATACAAGATACCTATAAAATTCTAGAATTCTAACCAAAACAATAACATATCGTAATCACAACTGAACTCCTTCAGGAGTAGAAACATATGGCATTCACGACTAACTTCTACAGAAGCCGAAATACAAGATATATATATATATATATATTAAGGATTCCAACAGTGCCAATAATAATAATTATTCACAAACAGGCTTAAACAGAAGCAGAATACTGGTTTCATAACAAGGACTCCAACTGAGTCCAATACAACAATATTCACTCTAAGCTTATTCAGAAGAGGAAAACATAATATACGCTTCAATAGTTCAAAAGGAGTCGAGCCCAAGTAATATTCTCCATCTAAAACTCCTTCAGAAGTCAAATACTATCTACTCAAGGATTCCAACGGAATTCAATAACATAATGTATTCACGACTGTACTTCTTCAGAAGCCAAGACATAATTTCATTTCAAGAAGTTCAACAACATCAATAACATATATTAATCATGACATAACTTATACAGAAGTCGAAATATCATGTACATTCAAGAATTCCAACAGTATCCTTTTCAACAAGTGAAAACAGCAAGGTATCGACTGAAGTCTGAATCAAACAAGAAAACAATTCATGGACTCCCACAGAACCGAATTCGTGTATTTTCCTTGCAAGCATTTCTACAAAATCTAACCGAAATGCAAAACACAGCAAGATAGTACATGTGATTTGAAACACAATACACACCCATCAAGGGTTCACTTGAAAAATCGAGCCGAGTAAGAAGATACTGACAACTAAATCACACAAAGCTACCATAAAAACCAAGCTGAACCCAAAAATCATACGAGCGAGTTGTTCTAATGAAATCATTTGGAAGAAAGCAAGATTTTTAAAAGTTAGGGCCTAACATGCACAGTAATGTTGCTTAAAAATCAAAGAAGACCCTTTGAAAGAGCTCGAGCCTTCTCCTCTTTTTCCACGTTAGATTCAACAACAATAATTTGTTATTTCCATGCCTTATAAACTTTCCTTGACAGAGAAAAGAGCGAGTTACACTCATATTTTCCATGCAACACCAAGTAGACTAGTGCGAAGAACCAGTGATCAAATAGAGAGAAAACCGGAGCGCATGAAAAACCAAACAAACTACCAGTTTTCCATTTTGCATGTCTTCCCGAGAAATCCGAGCTCGAAGACCGAGTTCATTAATTGTATTAACTCCAAAATTCCCGCTCAATCTCCATTGCCACCGACCGCCATAGTTGGCGATGGACAAATGCAAGTCAAAGACCATTTCTAACTTTGGCGACTCTGCCACGTCGGCCTCACTAGCCGTTTGAAACTTCCACTAAATCCTTGTCCTTCATACTTATCCATCCCATTTAATGCCATAGAAACTACCGCCCATGGCTCGCACCCCTTCATAGGTCCCCTTCCTCCACTAACATTTGTTAGGTTAGAAGCATAGGTTAGGATTTAAGATGATACTTAGTCTAACCTCCTTAGCGCTAGGTCACTAACTTTAGAACATTAGTTTATAGCTTAGGCCTAGGTTAGCACTAACCTAACCCATAGGTTATAGTTTAGGTTTAGGTTATTAACCTTAATAAATCCAGTTTAGGTCTAACATTTAAAATGTTCAGAATAAGAACCTCTGAGACATACATTCACGAAAAGGATTCACTCGGCCTTTGCCCGATAGGCTAGTTGAATAAATGTATCTGAATTTATTACCTGGCCCACGATCAAGACCTTCATGATATTACGATATCGGGAACCAATTCATTTAACATGATCAGCCTGAGTTAGACTCTGGAATAGCTTATTCACGCATTCGGACCTTGCTGACTGCGTAAGGTCTATAATTTTTGTTCATCCCGAATAAACTTAAAGCATCTCTTGGATCAATACTAATCCTGGTCTGATCCAAGGTGGGTCTTATAGATGGATAAATCCAATTCAATTCATTCGAGATCAGATTAATACTTTTACGAAGGTATCAAAAATGAGGAAGAAATAGGGTTACACTTTTACTTGGATAACTACAACCACCCCACATGAAAAGTATTGCGGTCCTCGTGCATAAACATTATTCACATAGTAATTAGCTTCTGTGCAATCATGCTTGTTATACAAGAAAACTAAACGACAAAGTATAGCAACAATAAAGGAAATACATTAAGGAAATACATAATGAAACCTTTTCTAAATGGCAATATTTCCTTATTACAAACACCAAGAAGACTTATTTATAGTAGGGCTTCACTTACTCCCGTTAAAGTAACTAGGTATCCGTTTTCCATTAAGTGTTTCTAATCGCAAGCACTTGATTCAAGTATGTAAGTGATGAAATATGGTACCAACCAATGTACTTTGAGCTGCTGGATGGCGCAAGAACTTTTAGTCATAAAGAAGTACCATTTGTCCAATCTTAAACTTCTTATCCCTTATGTTTTTGTCATGCCATGCTTTATGCCCGGCCTTTTCCTCGCTTCGACTTCATCATTCTATGGCTCTTCACTCATCCAATTGAATAATCTTCTTAATACACTCTTCTAAAGCCCACTCATCAGCTAGACCTCCAAAGCATGTGCAATGCGCAAAGAAGGTAAAATAAATTATATAGGGAGAATGGATTACGCACCAAACACCAAAAGCAGTGTGGTTTTGTTCAATCACTTGTAATTTGTTCTATATGCTTTGAAAGAACAGCTAACACTTTACAATCCCAATCCTTTCTTCCAACATCACAAATTTTTGTCAATGTCTAGCTCAAAATCTTGTTGAAATCCTCAGTAGTTCCATTTTCCGAGGATGGTAGGGTGAATTTTTATGGTGGGCAACCATAAACGCATCTAATAGGATCCAGATTGTCTCATTCAAAAAGTGTGTACCCCTATCACTTGTCAAACTTAAAGGACATCCATATCTTGTAAGAACATTCTCCCATAAAAACCTAGCTGCTATAGTTGTTGTACAGTCCTTCGTAGGTGTTGTTTCTACCCACCGTGTGAGATAATATGTACAAGTAATGATATAGTGTGATCCATTCCTACGTGCAGCTAGTGAAATAGGTCCTACAAAATCAATGGCCCATTTCTCAAATGGTTCGGCACTGATAATAGGTCTTAGTGGCATTTCATCTCTTTGTCCTAGTTTTCCTAGGCACTAACAATGATCACACACCTTACAATATTCTTTACAGTCTTTATACAATGTCTCCCACCATAATCCAACAAGTAGGATCTTTCGGGTAGTCACATCACCTACATAATGGCCTCCTGCAATACCACCATGGGATTCTTCCATAATATCCTTGCGCTCATTCTCTAACACACAACGGTGTAATACTTCATCTTTTCCTAACTTAAAGAGGTCTCCACCGATTAACATAAAAAGTGCCATGCGTATAGCTAGTTGTTTCTTTTCTAATGCATTCATTCCTTCTAGTGCTACACCAGTCTGTAGAAAGACATAAATGTATTCTAATTATAATGGTGCACGTTATAACCTATATAATTGTGCATCTGACATGGTTTCTTCAATTTTTGTGCTTCTTCTCCTGAGTGAATTCTAGACAAGTGGTCTGGTCTAGAGTTACTTTTCCCTGGCTTCACCACAACTGTGAAGTCAAACTCTTAAAATAGGAGTACCCATCTGCATATGCGCCCTTGCAAGACCGGTTTGTTCACTAAATACTTCAATATCATGTGATCTATATAAAACAAAAATGGTGTTGCTAATAAGTACTATCAAAACTTATGCAATGCATAGATCATTGAAAAAGCTTTGCGCTCTGTAGTTGTATAATTCCATTCAGCAGGAGTTAGCTTCCTACTAGCAAAACAAATTAGATGATCTATAATACCTTCACCAGATTGAGTTAACACAGTGCCAATGGCCATGCCATAGGTGTCCACATGTAGATGAAATGGTTTATCCCATGAGGGAAAATGAATGGGCACATAATTAAGTTTCTCCTTTAATATTTCAAATGCGCGCTACTACGGTTCTCCCCAATAAAATGTACCTTTCCCTTTTAGTAATTCTTCCAAGGGTGCAACAACTTTGGCATAGCATTTGATCAAATTTTGATAATATCTTGTGTGACCCAAGAATATGCGCACCTCACTTTGACTGGTAGGTGCTTCCAAGCCTAAAATGACTTCAACCTTAGCTATATCAACAAGGAAACCTTCCTTACAGATTATATGTCATAAAAGTATTTCAAATGGTGTAGCAAATATGCACTTCTTGATGTTCAAAGAGATACCCAATTATCTACACCTTTCAAACATTAAGCATAGATTGTCATAATGATCTTTCACAAGCCCATATACTATCCAATTATCTAGATAAACATGTAAAAAGTTGTGAATAAAATTCTTGAATGCCTAAACAACTATCATTGAGAATATAACAGGTGTATTTTTCAGTCCAAAAGGCATCACAATATATGCAAAACTTCCCATTTAGTGGTAAAAGTTGTCTTTTCTTGATCCTCTGAGAAATTTTAACTCGATGATACCTTGAAAACCCATCTGTGAAGAAATATATCTCACGCCCTGCAACTCCTAGTATTTCCTCAGTAAATGGCATAGGGAATGGATCTATTACACATGCAACATTTAGCTCCCTGTAGTCCACACATATCCTAATTCATCCATCCTTCTTGATATTGATCACCATTGGACTAACGCATTCTGACTCATCAAGGGGATTGATAATTCCATATTTCAACATGTTATCAATTTCTTCCTTGACCTTATTATGCAAATTGGGGTTCATTCTGTAAGGCCTCTTCTAAACTAGATGTGCACTGTCCTTCAGTTTTATCTTCATTACCCCAAGGGATTCATGCACGCATTTAAGTTCATGATACCCTCAAGGGAATAAGTCCACGATAATCCCCGAGTAACTCAATTATCTTTTCCACCTCTCGAGTCTAACCGGTAGTCTCAATTATGGCATCCTTAGGCTCAACCTCCGAACCTATATTCACCTTATTTGTCTTCATGGGTTCGTGATAGGCACGCGTATCCTTTTCTACACCGTCTAATACCTCACGCACCCCATGTGAATGTTCAATATATAGTTTCTCAACTTCCTCATCATCCACGATGTAAACCATCTTTCCTTTTTATTTCTCAAGGCAAGCACGTTCAATTAGTATGGATTTCATTTCTTCTTCCTTTTCAAAACATGCTCAGGACTCAGATCACCAAATAATTCCTGAATATGCTCTTCTGCTTTTGCACTATCTCCCATAGTTAAGCACTTGATAAATTTTAATGCTTATTCTACTCGAGGTTTAGTCAAGAAGTAGTCAAAGGTCTGGAGCATTCCTGCAGTCAAGTTCTACCAATTCCCAGTCTCTCGATGTAGTTCTGCGTATACATACCAGGCACATACATATCCTTGTAGAGTAGAGTACAATCTATGCACCCAGAGTGAAGGTGGTAATGCTTCATGTCCCATTGTCCAGAGTCTCTCACATTGTTGAATGTGATGTTGAACAAGTTGATCACCATGATAAGTTCATATCTGTGTAGGTGCATTGTTCCTTACAAACCTAGTAGATAAGGTGACTCCAATCTCTTCCCATTCTATAATATTATCTCTATGGACTACCCACCAATGCGTTGTTGTCCCACACAAGGTATATACTAACATATCTCTTCTCTTAATGTGATATGTCCACTATGTTTCCCTAGCTTTCAAAATAATAGGAAGATCTTCTACCCCTATAGACCAATGTATTGTGCTACCTATCCGTCAAACAAAATGAAGTCCATTCTTACGCACAATCATGCTTTTTACCTCGCACCCTACGATTTCATATGTACCATGAGCCCAATTGTCACAAGAAATACTCATAGTATTACTAATAGAATGAGAATATTCCCACTGTAGGATGTCTTCCTTTAATGGCTCATTGACCTCTAGGTCCTGAATAGTGCGTACATAGATTCTATTTAAGTCCTCCTCACTCAGAGGCTCAATATATGGTGTATACTTCCCATCTATCAAAGGTATCACAATCCTTTCCTCCTTGTTATCAAAGCTGATATACCCCTTATTGAATCTCAAGTCAGCATTATTCGCATAACACCAAGGGCATCCAAGCAAGGTGGAAAACTATCTACTTCTGCAAGTGTTAATACCTCAAAATCTCCAGTGAACTTGGCCCCTTGTATGGTTATAGATGCATCCTTCAAAACTCCTATGGTAGTTGCCTTAGTCTTGTTTGCCATAAACAACACATTAGATGATGGCTGCAATGGAGGCCTCCCCATTTGTACCCATGCATCTAATGTAAGCACATTTACTTCTGCACTTGTATCAATCAAAATATTTCTCAATAGCCATCCATCTACAACAACATTTAGAGTAATTTCTTTTTCATAGTCAATGCTATCAAGGGAATATTTGCATGCAGGATCTATCATCCGGTCTCAATACTTGCATGTGGAGTGTTCCATTTTAACCAACTTCCTAATATCACAATGATGTTCTCTTGGCACAACATTTTGCACACTTCTCTCGATCATTTATATTAGTTTGGACTCTCTCGATGCTTTCTTCTACTCCTTTAAGTATTGTATCTCACCCCGAAGATTCCTTAGCACTTCTATGGTATCTTGGTAAACTTAGTTCTAGGTAAAACTTAGTGTAAGTAATTTTACATTAGTTGGTTGTGTTTACCGTAGGTAAAATCTTATTTTGTTATATTGTTTATTCGTATGGTTTATTTGTTGAAACTATATTTTGTATTTATTCATTCCCGTATGTATTTTGTTATAGTTGTTTAATAGCTTGGTTGTATGGATATGACTGTGCAATACCTATATATATTGCAGTCATCCATTGCTATGTAATTTTGATGGTTTTGCAGATTAATAAAATTATACAGGCTGCCTCCCTGTTTCGGTCCTTCGGGTCCTGTCATTTGGAATCAGAGCAGGAATTTTGAGAGACCTGTATAAAAGGAAGGTGCATAGTGATTGCAGAAGAGGTTGAGGAGCATTGGAGAAGCTTTTGCAAGCAAAGGAGAGCCAGAGTTGCCTCCTGCAACTTCCCAGCCCCATCCCTTGCAATACCACCATCAAATTCTTCAAAACCGCCATTAAATCTATGCAAAACCATGTATAGTCTTTGCAATTCAAGCACGAGGAGGATAGAATCCGCCAAGGAAGAGATTGCAAGCTCAAAGGAGGGGAGAAAATTGATAGAAGTGCTATACACAGTCAAAACCACCTTCATTCACGCAAAACCACCTTCAAAAACTGCTGATCATTTTTCTCTTTGCTGGAAAATTCACTCAAAACCACGTTTGAGCAAACCGTGGGTTCATAGAGGTAAGGTTTTACAGTTTACAAGTGTTTAAATAAAATGTCTTCACTTTATGTTTAGTTTGACTAGGCCGCCCAAGTGGCTAGCCTATTATTTTGTAAGACACTCTCACTAAAGGAGGTCAAGGGGTCAAATCCCCCCTCTCAAACCTTTTGGCGGGAAGTTTAGCAAAACTGCTAAATTTAGCAGGAAATTCAAATTTAGTTATAACTAACTAAATTTAGCGGAGAAATCCCTAATTTAGGGTAAAAAAATTTCTCCCATTCGGCCTGGTTTTTCATTTTGGACATTTTTTGCAAAAGGAGACCCATCTAAAAATTGCATTTTCAGCTTTTTTTGCAATTTTTAGCATTTTGGGTCGTATTGGGCTCAGGAGGCCACCAGACCCGCGAAAAGAAAATTTTTCCCTGCCATTCAAATTTTCCAGTTTTTTGAATGTAAATTATATACTGCTGTATATTGTACTAATTTTTAGGTTGCCATAGTCAACTACAAACTTTGTAACTGCTCAAAAACTAGCAGAATTGTAATAAAAAAATAAAAATTGGTTCTGTAACACTCACGAGATCCTAGATCTCATTCGCAGCATTCGGTATATACGGTGCCTCTGGGAAGTGCTTACGGGTAAAGCCGTCGTGACTACTACTGCACTTAACACCTAATATAGCTGCAACAACATCATCTAGGCATCGTCCCTATAAATCGACGAGGAGTAATAAGGTCACAGTGCACACACTATGAACCATCCCATCCGTTTGTGAACGATTGCACGACATAAATCCGGACTGAGAAATTATCCAAGTATATAGCGAAGTTACGCACGCGTATGAGGATATTTCTTTGAGCCGGTGTCAATAATCACAGACCCCATCAGTACTATCTTGGTACCACGTATTGAATTCTTTCACGTACGTTAACGCCTCTTTCACGTACCGCCGGGTATATAGAAAGGGTGAGCTTCTTCCACGTACCGACGGGTATATCGGAAGGGCACGTATATAGAAAGGTTTGGTATATCGAACTGACGGTATATAGATTGGGATACCTAATACCTGGAGTGATAAGAGCCAAACCCTATCAGTGATCTCTACAAAATGGGCACCAATGCCCCCAAATTTTTTCTTCCGGATTCACAATTGCTCAGAGGAAGCAACTATGCTGCATGGAAGACAAAAATAAAGACACAACTTGAGTTTGAAGAAATTTGGCCTATTGTGACTGGTACTCTAACCAGATCAACAACTGATACAACACAACAACGACAGTTTGATAGAGCAGATCAGAAAGCAAAACTCATCATCTTGTTTGGAGTGTCCGATGATGTGCAAGCCCACATTCGAGATGCCACAACAAGAAAAAGAAGCATGGGATAAGCTGAGCACAATATATGAGGCCAAGAACAAGAATGTCATACTAAATTTGCAGAGTCAGTTACATACATTGAAGTTCAAGTAGAATGAGAAAATTGAAGCTTTCTTAAGAAGAGTTATAGAGTTGAGGGCTTCACTTCTAGCCCTAGGAGAAGAGGTCAAAGATGAATCTCTCATTCCCATTTTTCTGAGAGCTCTCCCTTCTTCTTACCACATTTTTGTCACAACTCTAAACTTATCAGATACGACAATTAGTTTTGACAAGCTGGTAAACCTACTGCAACAAGAGGAAGAAATGCATAATAAGGATGATGAAGAGGAGCAGGCATTGTCTTCACATCAAAAATGGAAAGGAAAAGGTAAAGGAAAACCTAAATCCTATCAGAAGTCCCAACATCAGAATCAGTATCATGGGGACAATCAATAGAAGAAGCAATGTCCAATTTGCAAAAGAGGACATGACTTAAAAGATTGTTGGTATAACACTTATAAGAAAGGTTCATCAAGCAACTCTAGACCACAACAACAACAATCTTACAAGGGACATTCTAACAACTATCACGGCAAAAAAAGGGGAACTGGAAAAGAAGACCCCACCAGCAAGGTAATATTGCGTTGAGCAACAAGAACAATCAGACAATGAAGACTTCTTGTTCACTGCTCGATCAAGTGAACCATCCACGTCATCTAGTGATGTCTGGTATGTTGATTCGGGAGCCACTCGACACATGACCGCCACAGAGACTAGTTTATTTCAATGAGGGACACGCCATCAAAAAATCATGTTTCGTTGGGAGATGATTCTTCATATACAGTTTAGGGGATTGGGAACATCTCTCTACCCCTTGGTTCACGCAAATGCAGACTATCAGATGTCCTATATGTCCCTGGGTTGACAAAGAATCTTCTTTCAGTTAGTCAACTCCTAGATCACAACCTAAAAATTGACTTTGATAGTCAATCCGGAAAGAAAACGTGTTTGATTCGAGATAAATCAAGAGGCTCGAAAATAATTGCAAAAGCCTCCAATGTGGGATGCATGTTCCAACTTGATTTTGTTTATAGAGATGATCAAGCACTTGTGGCTAAAAATTCCACCTCAGCATAGTTGTGGCATCGGAGATTTGGTCATGTTAGTTTTAAATATCTCGAAACACTTCACCAGCGTAATATGGTACATGGGCTACCTTCTCTTCAGAAGGATACAGACAAGTGTCCTCACTGCCTAGCAGGAAAACAACACAGGGCTTCATTCCAAAAGAGTACTTTTCGAGCTCATGGTAAACTTGACCTAGTTCATACCGATCTTTGCGGTCCGATGCAGCCAAGTCATTCTGGGTTCCAGTACTTCATGCTTTGTGTTGACGACTATTTGAGGAAAATGTGGATTTTTTGTCTTCGCAAGAAAAGTGAAGCATTTGAAACCTTCAAAAAGTTCAAAGTAGCAGTTGAGAAAGAAATTGGTCATCACATCAGAACTCTCCGCTCAGATCGAGGGGGGGAATTCACCAGTGATGAGTTCAGAGACTACCTACAAACTCATGGGATTCATCGACAAATGCCTCCTCCACACACACCGCAGCAAAATGGTGTTGTTGAGAGAAGAAATCATACTATCATGGAAATGGTGTGATGCATGATCGATGATTCCAGACTTGCAAAGACATTTTGGGTAGAAGTAGCAAAAACAAGTGTATTTGTTGAACAGAGTGCCCACAACTGCTCTTGATGGAATTACACCACAAGAAGCATGGTCAAAAAGGAAACCATCCATTGCACACCTCAGAGTATTCGGGTGCAAAGCAAGCATGCACATACCCAAATAGAATAGAAAGAAATTGGACATGAAGTCACAAAACTCATCTTCATTGGGTATAGTGAAGAGACTCTTGGGTATAGATTGATGGATCCTAAGACCAAAAAATTCTACACCAGCAGAGATGTTGAGTTTTTCGAGAAGAAGGAAGCAGAGTCTCCTCCTCCGGACTCGCAAGATGTAGATTTTTCACCTATTGTAAAAATTGAAGCTAATGTTCCCTCAGAAGATGAAAGTGATGATGGGGATGATGGTGTTGATCAAATAGAACCACAACCCATGGGAACAATTCAACGTATGCCTAAATGGTGTACAAGTACATTACGAGATGCAAGATTGGATGCTCCACCTGGATACATCCACCCCTGGACCACGGACTCGTAGTAAAGCAAGAGAAGAAGTTAACTTTTCTTTGATGAGTAGAGTTATTGAATCAGATGAGCCCTCTACAGTCCAGGAATCCCTACAGTCAAAAGCTTGGAAAGATGCCATGGATTCTAAATATCAATCAGTGATGAAGAATAACACTTGGCAGCTTGTTGATCTTCCACCAGGGAAGAAACCCATTGGATGTAGATGGATATTCAAAACTAAGTACAAAGCATATGGGACAGTGGACAAGTACAAAGCAAGACTTGTAGCAAAGGGGTATGCACAAAAAGAAGGCATTGACTATGAGGAGACATTTGCTCCCATAGCTAAGATCAAAATGATCAGGATGATCTTTGCTCTAGTTGCTCAGTTTGGATGGAAAGTTCACCAAATGGACGTAAAAAGTGCCTTCCTAAATGGAGATTTACAAGAAGAAGTCTACATGACTCAACCTGAGGGATATGTTGTACCTGGTCAAGAAACAAAGGTATGCAGACTTAGGAAATCTCTATATGGCCTCAAACAGGCACCCGGGCATGGTACATCAAGATTGATGAGCATCTCGTACAACATGGATTTGTTAGAAATCCATACGATCCCAATCTCTACCTCAAAAAGAAAGGGGGAGATGGTGATTGTTTTTGTCTATGTCAACGATCTCGTCATCACTGGCAGTTTAGTGAGGATGATCGATGCAACGAAGAAAGATCTTAATCGATCGTTCGACATGACCAATCTCGGGCTGATGCACTATTGTCTTGGATTAGAAGTGTGGCAGAAAGAGAATCATATTTTTGTTTCTCAGATGAAATATACCAAGACTACGCTCGAGAAGTTTAGGATGATGGATTGCACACCAATTGCTACACCTATGGAGAACAGATTATAGTTATCTCGTTCAGATCCATCTCCTGAGGTAAGTGCCACTCTCTATCGGCAGCTGATTGGGAGTCTCATTTACCTAACTTACACTAGACCAGATATCAGCTTTGTAGTAAGTTATCTATCCAGGTTCATGCAAGAACCCAAAGTTTGTCATTGGAAAGAAAGCAGAAAGCACATTTTGAGATATCTCAAAGGATCAGTGGATCTTGGTCTAGAATACAAGAAGAATGAAAACTTCTTCTTGACTGGATATTTGGATTCAGATCATGCAGGTAACATTGATGATAGAAAATCCACTTCTAGATTTGTATTCTTTATGGGATCTGGACCAATATCATGGGGAAGTAAGAAACAACACTTTGTTTCTCGCTCTTCCACAGAAGTTGAGTATCGTTCTACAGGAGAAGCTGTCTGCGAAGCGATATGGCTACGTCGCATACTGGAAGGACTTGGAGTACCACAGGAGAAACCTACCACCATGTATGTTGACAATGAAGGTGTTCTCAAGCTTGTTCAGAATCCAGTGTTTCATGAGAGAACGAAGCACATTGAGGTACAGGTTCATTTCATCCGAGAACATGTCTTGAAACACAATATACAACTTCAGTTTTGCCCAACAGCTGAACAATGAGCAGATATCTTCACAAAGTCACTTGCACATGAAAATTTTGAGTTGTTTAGAGAGTTCCTCTCCTCATCCCTTGAGGCAATGTAAAATTAAGGGGGGGAATGTTAGGTAAAACTTAGTGTAAGTAATTTTACATTAGTTGGTTGTGTTTACCATAGGTAAAATCTTATTTTGTTATATTGTTTATTCGTATGGTTTATTTGTTGAAACTATATTTTGTATTTATTCATTCCCGTATGTATTTTGTTATAGTTGTTTAACAGCTTGGTTGTATGGATATGACTGTGCAATACCTATATATATTGCAGTCATCCATTGCTATGTAATTTTGATGGTTTTACAGATTAATAAAATTATACAAGTTGCCTCCCTGTTTCAAAGTCCTTCAGTCCTATCAAAATGATCTTCTATTGCACGCTAGATTCTATCCATCCCGATGCCTTTGTTTTCTTGCTTAAGTTACTTATTCAGATGCTCATATAAGCCCTGGGCACTCTTTATAGCTATGGTTGTTTTTGCATAAAGAGCATGCAATATTATGAGGACATTCCCACCTATAGTGGTCAAGATATCCACATGTATAACATGTACCACGAGGGAACTCAACTCTTCCTCCACCACGGCCTTGTCCTCCATATCCATGTCACCTTCCACGACCTCCTTCAAAACACCCCTCATTCTTGTCATAGCACATTTGATTATGATCCCGATCTTGGTGCTCATTCTTACCCTTAGAATTATCTTACACTTGTCTATCATACCCCAATGTCTATAGCATCTTAGATCTAACCAATCAACTGATAATCTTTAGTATCATGGGTCATGGACTGGAAAATTTTACAAAAATAAGATACATTCTTCCTTATCGCATGCGTTGTAATAAAGGATAGTGACTAGCATCATGATTCAAATGATAGATCTCACAATCCAATAGTAATGAGCATATAGATCTACGAGGACAACTATCCTTGGTGTGACCTTCCACTTCACAATCTGTACACCAAATTCTTGAGCGTGTTTCATGGGCTGAATTCATCTGATAGCTTCTCTAACTGCTTTTGTCATAGCTATAATCTATGCCTCTAAGAATGGAATAATGCTAGTTTCAATGCTCCCAACTACCTCAGCATGCAAAGTTTCTTCCAGTGCTTCACACAAATCAGTGTATGTCTTATGTGACAGTGCTCTTCTGAATGGTGTAATCAATCCTCCAACAAACCATTGTGCATGTTGGCTAGCGTGAATATCATAAGATAGCTTAGATAGAAGTGTCTTAAAATGGGCATCATACTCACATACACTCTCAGTAGTGCCTTGCTTGATATCCTTGAGCGCACTTATACTCTTCTACTCAAACTTGGGGATATGGAACTCTTTCAAGAAATCATCCTTCTAATACTGCATAATCCACACAATTTTGATCAGGGTCAAACTTCTTATACTAGTTGTGTGCACATCCTTGTAATGTAGTAGCAAATTAAATTACCTTACACTTAGCAAGTCATGATCCCTTTCGCATGCCATAAGATTTCACACATATGCACATGTTTGGTAGCATCCTCTATACCTCTATACTCCAGAGACGAAGAGATATCTATATATATATATATATATATATATATATATATATATTGTGGTTGTTATGGACCTTAATCACCGATCCAGAACCTCCCGTGTTTACCCTACCTCCAAAACCACTAGATCCACTGGAACTAGAACCACCTATAACTCCTGATCCTCCACCTGTAACTATAATAGGACCTATAAATGTACTCCTTGTGCTCCAACAAGTAGTACTATATTGAACCCCTACAGTCTGTGAGGTAGTTCCACTTCTAGAGGTGAATCCAACATTTGGCGTGCTTACATTCTATGCAAATGATATGCCTAAAAATGTTCCTCCAAATAACATTGATGTTGTATGTCCCACCATTGATGTACTTGCTCCCGAATTAATCTTGCTTTCCTACTTCCCAAGTTATCTTGTTGGTTATTTGTCATACTAGATACTAGAAAACCTAGCACAAGGGCTAGGTCACCAGGTGGATTAAGATGCACACCCACAGCATTTGTAGTCTTTACTGGAACACTTTTGTGTGAAGCCATTGGAACACTTTTGTGTGAAGCCAAGTGGGGATCTCTGTCATGCTTTCCAAGATGGGGATTTCGATGCTCGCTCCATGACTTCTACGTGAGCTTCAAATCCTTCACAAGCCATATATCTCCTCAATGCCATACTTTACGTAATGGAACATTTCTTCTCTATCTCCCTCTTACGTGCCTCATATAATTAAGCCACCTCTCCTCTCTCTACCTTTTTGCCGCTTAGCTCGCCATCTTTCACCAAACTTGTTCCTTCCTCACATGTGGTGAAGTTTAGTTAGCCATTAGTTTACTCTTGGGTTGAAAGTTACCATCAAGATTTTGATTTCCAAGTGGAGTACCTTGCAGATATACTCCTCTCAGGATATCGCAAAAACTAGAATTTAGCTACCTCCAAGCAATAATACGTTGAAATTGAATATTCTAAAATAAATCTATTTAGAGCACCAAAAAACCACTTATCCACAGTGCGAGTCCAGATCATATCAACATCATAAAGGGCCTAAAATTCTTCTTGTGTCCAGAAAAGTGTGCGATACCTCCAATTCCGTTAGATACATAAGTAATCAGCCACTCATATAATTCTATTGGAAAGATGGTGAAAAATCTCTCATATAAGTTGTCATATAGCATTTGTTCTACCCAAGTGTGTGCGTTAAACTCAGATCCACTACTAAACCGCCGTGCATATTCTTCCTCCAAATCATGTATCCACTCCTCAATACTTGCTAGAGTTAACCGGTACATCTTCATCGTGAACCATCCTAAAAACAACTGAAAAAGAGGTCCCGGAAATGGAACCAATGATACACCTAGAATTTACAGATAACACCCTAGACGTGCTAGCACATCACTCAACCTAGATTGAGAGCTCACCCAAAGTGCGCAAAGGTACCAGGTCCCTCTTTAGGGTTGTTATAACAGGATGTTAGCGTGATGAAGGAAGAAACATATAGATCCATAATTAATCCATCATTCTACAATGCATGCCATATTCAGATTTATGAAAGAACAAGCTTAAACAATAATCATGATTAAATCAAGAACATGCACTACTCAATTACACATAGGAATGACACTTAGATTCGGCCAATATCTTCCATCTATTAATAAACACAGAAGCTCCTTACAATAATGGAAATCTATACCGATGCGCACATGGATCTGATATAGTAATCCAATCATATGTGCATATCTCTATATATCCATACATCCATCTATATATATATATATATATATATATTTTCGTATATATATGATGGGACTTGCCCTTTGCCACTTATCTATTCCAAAATTAGGTTGCATACTATTAATATCCACACACCATTTACATGCATAGCCACACATGCAAGTGTGCTATCTATAGACCTCTTGCAGTTAACTGAAGTGAAAATCCTATTCTTATCTCGTCTCCATGAAAAATGCTTCGATCCGATCCTCTAAAGATAGACAATGCATGGCACGCATGTCTTTGCATCATTGGTGTGCTCCGCACGCCATCTTCTAAAAATAGGCCTTCATGCTCAAAATCATCTGAGTACTGAATTTTGACCTTCTTCTCCTTGTGTGTGTTCTTCCTATCCATTCATGCCCTTGATCCTAGCCTTCTCTCCCACGTGGAATTCTTGTGTGATCTCTAACAAGTATTATCGATCAACAGTAACTTTCATATTAGCATTATGATTTTGAGGTCTTATGTGTACATGTATATTCTTTTAAGATGATTGCATAGGTTGGGATTTTTCAATTTTATGCATAAGGTAGTATTTTATCTTATCTTGTTTAATGGATCCCTCTAAAGTAGATGGAGAGAAGTACCTAAGATTTTATTTAAGGAGAGATTCTAAAGGTGTGATAAAAAAATATGAAATAGATTACCATTAAATAAGTTATACTCAACTCTATTACATATGGTTTTATGAAGTATTGAGTTGTTGTTTTAATATTTCTTACAATTTACAAATATGTTAATGTCAAATTTAGGAAAGTCCCGGGAGTGAAATTCCTCAACTAGGGTATTGACTAAACCCTCAAGTTCAACACTAGATAAAATAGGAAGGGTATGATACCAATCTAAATATTCACATATAAGGGTCTTAGCTAAGAACTTAGTAGAAGCATAAGAATTATTATAAGAGTTATAATTAATCACCTAAGAATTATAAGAACTTAGTGGACCAGTCATAGGATATAGATGGAGAGATACATATATTGTACATAGTGTAAATATAAGGAACTAAATGTTACTTATGAATGGATTGAACAAAAATTCATTTATAGGTGGTTGAGTAAGTGGAATTTTGTTAGGACTAAGAAAGTAGGTTAGTTGAGGATATTTTCTCCCCACTAAATATGTTTAAGTTGATTATTCATGTGGGCAATGTTATATTACATTTGGAGGAATTTACTATTATTAATAGTTTTTGAATGAATCCTTTCATTGATGATTTTTGAATTATTTGAGTTGGATCCAAGTGGGGATTTTATTGATTAGTATTGTTTGGTTAAATAGTGTCAATAAATTCTTTAGGAAGATTTAGTGGATTAGATTGATTAGGTGGATTTGGCTAGATAACATTTAAAAATTCATTAGAGTTTTCATATAACATGGTTGAAGAATAAGGATGAATATGAGATGAAAATATAGTATAAGACATGATTTGGCTTTCCCTAGCTAGAAAGGTGTTCCAAGAATTTGAATGGTGTTACTAGTATTTCATTTGTGCATTATTGGATAAGTTCAAGAGTTTTTACAAAAAAAAAAAGGAATATTTGGTTGAGTTCTTGAAGGTGTCATTTTGGGTAGGGAGACTCAATAATTAGTTTGGGAGCTATAAAGATGGTTCATATTAGGATATTTTAAAAAACATAGTTAATATAGCTAGATAAATATGATATATTAAAGTTTATATTGAGTTGGTATTAGGTTGACGTAAAAGAGATAAAATAAGGTATAAAAATAAATGTGGCTATGACTCAATTAGAAGGTTACATGTTTGATTCATGTAAATTTATTCAAAATGTGTGTGAGCTAAAAATTTCTATAAATTATCCTCTCTCTTCTCAACAATCCGAATTAGGATATAACATCAAACATGAGAAATCTTGAAATAGTTTTTTTCTTAGGGATGGAGTGACTTGTCAAGTAGGGTAGGGAGATTTTTAATTTGGGAAGAGTGGGAAGTAATAAAGCATGATATATTATAGGTAAATCAAGTACAATTAACTTATCATGAAGTTATGAATTTTTTAAGCCATGAGGTGACATCAAAGGCATCTAAGGACTCCTTTAGATCAATAAGTGGGAAAAGGGAGGGTATTGAAGGTATATCTTTGGTAGAAAGGTTGTCATGTTGTAAATTTAAAATGAAAAGGGGAGGAACTTTCTTAAAGGTTCCTGATATTATCATAGAAAAGGAAAATTTTCATTTGGAGAACACATTGTTAAGTAAGTTTCTCACATCATGTCCTAACATTGATATTTTTAGAGAATAGGAAAATATGAAGTGAAAAAAATCCATTTATAGGTCACCTCTATGGTGAATATTTTTATCCTTTTTTTCATTTTCATAAAAGGAACATTATATTGGTGCTTTTATGGGTAGACCTTCGTTCTTAGGTAAGGAGAATCTATCTTTATCAAGATGGAGATCAAGCTTCAACCTAAAAAAATAAGGTATTAAGGATATCCCTATCCTGGGTAAATATACTGGGAAGAGGATGTTGTGATAGAATATCAAAATATATATGTCGGTTATTAATTATCAATCCCATGAAAAACTAAGAGGAGATTGATCTTCACCACATTTTGTGTCAATTTTCCTATTAAAACCATTATGTTAGATTCCATTAATTTGAAGTCTAATTTCTAGGAATAAGTACAATAGACAGAATACAGACAAACCTCAATCGTATGATTTGAGTGTATTAAAATGGACCATGGACCTAAATATTGTAAAAGAAAAAGAGAAAGAAACATAGAATAAGAGTAAGAAAAAGTGATTGACCCTTAGGTTTTAGTCATGAATGAAAAGAAAGGATTTTATGGTGACATGAAGGAAAAGGGAAGGGAACATGAGAAATAACAAATAGCTTGATGGAAAATATGAAATGGTTATTGGAGGAGTTAAAGGAAATAGGAAATGATAAGAAATAAATCTAGGTCCTTATAAACCTTATTGAATTAAGTCAATATGTCAAATAAAGGGAAAAAAATACCCTATCATGAATGGGAATGTCACTTAAAATCCTAAAGGAATAAAAGAAATTATTCCTTTCTTAATTTCATTGAATTCATAAAATTTTAAAGGAAAATAATTGGAAGAATGAGAGGTTGAATAAGGATGAGAGAGTGGTTGGGATAGAGATGGGAAAATGGAAAATCATATAGAAGTTTATTTTGGTAAGAAAGCATATTTTGGAAGATATTACTCTTTGTGAAGGAAATAGGGAATATCTTAAAAATCAATAAAAGGATGGGAGATGGATATAAATATTGGAGTATTTTTCGGGATATATGGATCAATTGAATGTACAGATTACACAAGAAAAGCTAACTAATGAACAAATTGTTGAGAGAGAGAACCAAAAATGAGAATAACACAATAACTTGTATTCAACTCAATGAAAATATATTTACAATAGGTGTTATATATAGGAGGAAGAAAGTGTAACTTTCACCTAGAATCGTGGAGTTAACTACAATTAGACTAGTGGAGAATAATCCTATAACAGATTGTAACTACCACTTAGCTAATAAAGGTGGTAGTTAACTCCTGAAGACTAAAGAACGCCTAAGAAAACTAAATCTACATGTGTAGGAATAATCCAAATAAACAAATAAAATAATTAATATCCTACACCAACACCCCATTAATCATAGCTTATGTATGAAAAATAAATGGGTCCTGACAATGACCTTGGTCAGTACCCAAATATAATACAACTCTCATAAAGCGGAGAAAAGGATATAACCTAGTGGGAAAAAAATCCCCCAAGAGATAAAAATAATAAGTGAAGAGGGATATAATCCCCCAAATATGTTGTTTTTAATGTATACCATAGCCCAATAATATCTCTTAGATGAAATTTCTCTTCGTAAAGGCTTGGTGAAGATCAACAACTTGCTCTAAAGACTGGAAAATGTCAAATCAATTATCATCTCATGAATAATTTCCTAAATAAGATGCATGTGAATATATATGTGTTTTATCTTTTGATGCTAGACCGTATTCTTGCATATCTATATAGTTCTATATTTTTCACAATAGATGACTATAGGTCACCTTATTTGGATTTCAAACCCAATGAGAATCCATTGAATCTAAATAGCCTCGGTGGTTGCATTAATAGCTCCTATGGACTTTACCTCTGTGGATGATATAGAAATATCATTTTGATTCTTTCTAGACTAGAACCCAATGATAAACTATAACCTAAAGTGGAATTATGATACTCAATATCACCATTCCAATCTAAATTTTGAATCTAACCAAGTTGATATTAGTGTTAGCTATGTAAATAATTCTAAATCTATGAATGCATCAAATGTAGTAGAGTATCCTCTTAGTTACTTTTCGGTGTATCTCATGAGGTTCCTGCATGAATCATGAAACCATACCTATTTCATATGAGATATCGAGCCTAGTATTATTTAGATAGATGAGGTTGTCAACAATTTGTTGATACAAAGTAGCATTGACCAATGGTTTGGTGTAATCAACCTCAATCTTAACTCTAGATAGAAATGGAGGTGGAGATGGCTTACAATCTACCATGTGAAACTAATAAATTATATCGAGAGCATACTTTGGTTGCACAAGTGTAATCCTTGATTCAAACGTGAAATATTGATGTCAAGGAAGTAATGCAAGAAACCAAAGTCTATCTGGAATGTTTTTCTGTAGGAATTTCTTCACTGCTGCAAAAACTAGTGAATATCTCTTGGTGATCAAAATATCAACAACATAAAGAGCCACTATCAATAAATAATCATCCCATTGCAAGAAATATACATTAGGATCCAAATAGCATCGGTGAAACCTAAATCTAGGAGGAAGTAATTTATCTTGGTGTACCAATTCTAAAGGGCATGTTTGAGGCCATAGATGGTTTTATTGAGGCTACATACTAAGGATTAATCTTAAACAAACCCTGGTGGATGCTCTATGTATATATCCTCCTCAAGTTCTCTGTGAAGAAAATCAATCTTCAAATCTATTTGGTATACATCCCAACCATGTGTTGTGGTGGTGATAGAAAGTGTGAGTTTAATTGACTTTGTTTTATCCACAAGCGAAAATTTATATATGTATTCAATGTCTGTGAATTACTAAAAATCCTTAGTGAATAATTGAGCTTTGTACTTATCAATTGAAACATATTCTACAAACTTGGTCTGATATATCCACCTACATCGAACCATTTTCCTTCGATTATGAAGTGAAGTCAAGTCCCATGTGTGATTTCTAATTAAGGAATCATATTCCTCATACATGGTAATATACCACTCAGGTATTATTGAGGCCTCTTAGAATGCTTATGGATCAGAGGTGGAAGCATGAAAGGCATATGGCCCACTATGATAATATGACCGCATACGTCTATCATCTATCAAAACCCCTATCTAAGTGTTTGCACTCATGAGTGTCTACCTAGCCCAAACAAGGTTGAATGTAGGTGAGTCAAGTGTTGAATCCTCATATTCCAAAACATGGATAGAAGTAGATGGATAATCCCCATAATTATGCATGATTTCATAACTATAGGAGGAAGAATAAGACTCTACCTCAAAAATCTATTGTGGATAATCCGAGTCATTAGAAGGATTTTCAAACCCAAGTGAGTCTAATGAAGAAGGATAAGTATTAAGTATTAAATTAACAGGACTCTCCTGAAGCATAACACTCCTCTCAATGAAAAACCTATGAGTAGTCAAGTAGATTAGATGATAACCATGTACATCGTCAAGATAACCTACAAAAATGCAAGGTTTGTACTAAGGGTCTATTTCCTTACATTTATTCTTTAGTATATGTGTCATAGATGGAGATCCAAAGACCATGTAGTACTCAACCAGTAGTTTTTATTCATCCAAGCTTTACAGGGAGTTATTCCCTTCAAGGATTTTTTTAGGAATGTGGTTTTGAATATAACAAGCACAATTGATTTCTTCTACCCAAGATTGGGGTGCAAGGCCTTTGGCGTGTATCATACGATTAGTCATATATTTTAAGGATTGGTTATTTTGATTTGCAAACCCATTCTATTTAGGATTACATGGAACTATGCACCTGTGATTATATCCTCTTTATTGTGGAGAAATGATCAAACCTATTATTGACATAATCACCCCTATTGTCATCCAAAAACCTTGATGAATTTCCCGAGTGATTTTTAGCAAAAGTCTTAAAGTCTCGAAAGTTTTGAACACTTCATATTTTTGGAAAAGGAAGTAAAACCATGTGTATTTGTAGAATTCATCTATGAAATTGAGTGCATTCTTTACCTTAGTGAAATTTATATACGTAAATGCACATGATACATCACTTTGAACAAGATCCAAATCCTATGTACCCTCTAATAATTTCCTTTGTAAAAATTTTCTTTGGGATGTTTCCTAATGGAACAACCCTCATAAAGACCCTTATAAAAAGACTTTAGGCAACCCTAATTACAAATAATGTTGAATTAGTTATTCAAGGTTGCAGTATTTAAGGTGGCCAAACCACTCATGCTATAATTTTCTAACTCTATCCGAATGAGGAATCAAGGCAAAAGGAGAAACATCAGGTGTAAGGTATGAGAAGTTGTATATCCTAGCCTAATGATATTCCTTTCCCACTACTATTGTAGTGTCATTATACAACTCTTTGATCTCAACTAAATCTAGAGAAAACTAAACTCTCATGCCCTTCCCTATGTGGGTTATTGTATACACTAATAATATATTGGTTTAAAGTGAAGGTACACTTAAAAACATTTGTGAAAATTCCACCTTTAACTTCAAAAAAATCTCTCCCTACAATCTGCTAGTTGATTATCATCACCCAATGTGATAGAAGACATGCTAAAATGATCTAAAGAAGAAAACCTAACCTATGATGAACCCATGTGGTGCAAATTACATTATTCAATGACCTAAGATCGATTTTATGAGGATGAAAATGCTACTAGAGCCTTTCCCTTAGGTTTCTCTTTACCTTTATCCTTTTCCTTAAAATATTCTTGGGTTGATGATGAAGATTGTTTGATAAAATCATGGACCTCCTATATTTTTCTCATGAATATGAGAGAGGTGGTTAATCTAATTTTGCATACATTTTTCTCATTGTGCCTAAGTTTCTTGTAATAGGAACACTTAACTCTTTATTTCTTAGGTTTCCTTGGTTTGAATAGTTTTGAGTGTTGTTTTTAGAGGACTCATTTTTCTGATACTTTTTTCCTCCTTGTACTTATGAATATTTTACTTATTCCCTTTTTCATTTGAATCATTTCGTTTCCCATTATTGGCAATGAGGGATTGAGGTTTTGAATACTTTAGGGTGCCTATCTATATGAACTTGTTAAAATCCCTATTCAAGTTCACAATAAATTCATCTAGAGAAGGCATTTTCCACATGGATCCAAGAGAAATTTTGGTGGAGTAGAAGGTAGAAACAAAGACAAAGTAATCTAGACCTAACTTAGAGAGTACAAAAAGAACAAGTTGATCATCCTTTTTGTCTACTCCACAATCTTGTTATTAAAACCTTATTAATTTAAACTTGGTGAAATTCCTCTAGGGTGTCAAAGGTACTAGGGATCAAACTAATGAGTTCATTCTCTAACTCATGACTTATAATTTCATCTAGCTTCTCAAAGATTTTTTCTAATGCAAGCCAAACTTTATTGGGTGTATTCAATTTTTCTACATGAAAGAGAATTTTGGGAGATAGAGTAAGACACAAAAACTAAAAGATTGATCACATTTGTTAAGCCACTTTACTTTAGCATCATCATTGGTTGGTTCAGCCTCAATTCCCATTATTACCCGATACAAACCTTTGTTCTTCAAACAAGTTGTGTTTTATGTTTCTAGTCATAATAGTCAAAGGGTGTTAGAGGCGTGACTGATTGATGTGAATCCATGTAGAAAGTAAACTTTTTCATAATAGAATGGAAGTAGAAATGCAAAAGGAAAGTAGGAAGTGTAGATGACACAACACACATAACAACCCCAAAAACAAATATTTTTAAGCCCTCCATATTTTGGCACTTTATATTTTAGTGTGATTTACAATACAAGTAGGTCCCACCTAGCCTTGTAACCAATTTTTGGAATCAAAAAAGAGAGAGAATAAAGATCTATTTTTCTTATGAGGGGTTTTGGCCTCCTTCCAAACTGGACCTCAACCTTCTTCTTCTTCAACAAAAAATACAAGGTATATTAAAAAGAAAAAACCAATATTTTTCTTTTAACTTTTACAACATTCCACTAAGCACTCACATGTGCATCCAAAAAATTATATTTTACCCATTTTTAAATCAAGATATTTTAAAAAGTAATTTAGTATGTAATATTAAATAAACTTTTAGGGAAAATATGTTTGAGGTTTAACTTATCTTTCGATAATGAATGAATAGTTTACCGTTGCCATTGAAAGGAAAACTAGGTCAAATGGATAAAGGAAGGCCCTAATGGGGGATAAACCAAATTCGATGCCTTATGAAGGTTTTTTTGTAGGAGAACTATGTCATTCCAAGGAAAATACCAAGTTGAATGGAGGTTTAATGTGCTCCAACAACAAGCTAGGGTCATTTCAGGATCGTCTGAAGTAGAATCTAGGTTGAACCAACTTGAATAAAGGATGATCAAAGATCCAATGGCATCGTAGAGGTAATAATAGGTCATATAAGTCATAAAATAGGTTTAATGGAAGTTTAATGGGGTCACATTGGTTTGTAATTTCATTCCAATGGAGAAAATGACCTTCAAACCCTAGTATGGGTGTGTGGAGCAAAACCAAATTCAATGAAAGTTGGAGTGTATACCAAAACAAATCTTGCAACCAAACAACCCATATAACTAATGGGATAAAAATACACCCAAACTTACATTAAAAACACCTTCAAATTATTTTTAAAAATTCCAAGGTTTTTGAGATTTTAAACCCCCTAGAACTTCTTTGTAAATCCTCTAAACATTCCTCCTAATATAATGCAAAAACTCTCAAATATGTAGAAAATTAAACTCAATATTTCAAATGAAATCACAACAAAAATGACATTCAAATACCAAAATGGCTCTGATACCATATCGAAGTATTCATTGGGGTTTTTGGATCAACTCGAATGCATGGTTCAATGAGAAAATCTAGCTAATGAACAAATCTCTGATAGAGAGAGAGCCAAAGAAACCAAAATGAGAACAACACAATTCCTTGTATTCAACTCAACAAAAATATCTTTATAATAGGTGTCATATATAGGAGAAAGAAAGTGTAACTTCCACCTAGAATCATAGAGTTAACTACAAAGTGGACTAGTGGATAATAATCCTACAATGATCAGTAACTACCACTAAACCAATAATGGTGGTAGTTAACTCCATAAGACTAAAGAAAACCTAATAAATATAAATCTATGTGTGTAGGAATAATCCAAATAAATAAATAAATGGAATGATTAATATCCTACACAAACAAGAAAAAAAAGGAAATCCTATATGGAGCTCATTCTAAGTCACAAACATAAAATCAAGAATAGACCAATGAGAGATGAAAGAGGAACCTAAGAAATTTTGATTACCATTAAGGTTTCTATGTAAAATGTCCACATTAGAAATATATACCAAGAGTTTAAAACAATTACCATCCAAGACAATGAAGTAATGGAGGATGTAAAATATGAATTTTAGAATATCGTGTCACATAAAAAAATATAAACCTAAGGGTTATGATCAGTCAAGTGTTATGGTAATAAAGAGTATAAAAACAAAGGAGGAGGCTAGATTGAGAAATATTATCGTATTCAAATTCTAACCTCTGCAATAGTTGGGAGAAAGTGTGGCGATGCAATATTATTACCTTTTTCTTGACTATTGATTCAATTTGACTCATGCTTCAGGATTTGGTCATCTACCTTACCATGTATCTTTTTTTCATCCCATGTTATGTTCTTTATTAGTATATATTGACAATTTATTGTTAAAAGGATTGAGACCCTTTTATAACCCACCTTGTACCTCATATCAAAAAAATAGGATACATAAAGGCAATCATTCTAAGGCCTACACATGAAGCCAAGATATAATTGTACAATTTTTAAGTCACCTTGCCCAATTTGCCTTTTTTATTTTCATGACTAATTCCTTGCAAAAATCCATGTATTTAAATTTTTGACTCAAGAACATTTTAGTTAAAATATCAAAAATGCCTAAGTACTTAAATTTTCCTTTGCATTTCAGATTTTGGGTTTCGGGAAACAATTTACAATTTTCATGCAAATTATTCCTCAAACCCCAAAACCTAAAATACAAAAGACTCGATGTATTTTAGGTTTTGGGTTCTAATTTGTAATTTAGATGAAAATTACAAATTGAAACCCAAAAACTCAATGTATTTCAGGTTTTGGGTTCCATTTTGCAATTTTCATGCAAATTTCAAAATGAAACCCAATCCCCAAAAAAATAAAGAAATCAATGTATTTTAGGTTTCAGGTTCTAATTTGTAATTTGCATGCAAATTGTAAATTGAAACCTAAAACCTAAAACCAGTCAACTTACATTTCTATATTCAAACCATGACATTCCGTCAACGCATTTATGTTACCCACTCACATGTGTCACCTATGTGTAATAAATGTGCCATTTTCTATTTATAGTCATATTTCCACGTCATTTCCACCTATCCTTTGTACGCTCTAACTTGCAAACAACCCTTTGACTTCGACCACGCTTTTCTTGATTTTTCAGTTTTTTATGTGAGTTCTCCTTCGACCCATTTGAATTATAGGTAAAATATTGTGTTTTAGAAACTTTTTTAGAGTTCTTGTTGTTATTTGTGAGTAATTTTTCTACATTTCTTTGAGTATCTAGGGTGTTAGGATTAGGTTTTGTCTTAGGCGTGTCCTAACCATGGTTTTATTTTATTTTCCACCTACCTCATTGTATGTATTTTCTATCATTATCTATTTTAATCATAGTTTGGTGTGTAAAATAATTTTTAGATTTACCTAAGTGTTTCACAAATATCGCAAAAGAACAGACTTCATTCATCATGAATTGTAAGCCGAGAGTTCACAGGTGTAAAAAAAGGTCCGGGTTGTACCAAGACTAAGGCGTAAGTTTGTAGTGGCATTACAAGTCCCTACCTCCACTAAGACCAAGTTAGAAGTTAGAATTTTCTTTGCAAGGTCTGAGTTTCACCCTTTATATTCCGGGGTTAGTAGTTGTGTTTTGAGGACCCAACTTACTCCATCGATTCTGTGTGTTTCAAGGGCTTTTTCAAAGGATTTTCGAGAAAATTACGGAGTCTTCATCAAAAGTAAAAGGAATGAAGTATAGTTTCTAAGGGTTGATTCCCCTTTAAATATCACATCAAAATTTGATAATTTCGGGGACACCAATCTTGGTCATATTGATCTCCATGACTTTTGGAGCAGAATCGGGCTCCATCCAAGTTGGATTGGATTAAAAGTATTTACGATAGTGGTATATCCCTAAAAGCTAATTTCTCACCTTTTATACAATGCCCAGAGTTTATATACGTGGCATCTATGTAATATGATCTCGAATATCGGACGTTAAGGATCAAGACATAGCAGTAGCATTCAAATTGGACACTCGACTACCTTGAGGAGTTATTCAAGCTCCCTAATATTTAATGTTATGTAGAGATCTCACCTAAAATAGATCTTAAGCATTTGAATAATAATATTGATACTTATATCAAGATTCTTAACAAGAGTTACCTAATCAAGCCAAAGATGACATTTACCAGGTTCCTAGAGACCATTCCCGATTCTAACTTCATCCAAGAATTTAATGACTTAATTACATTGTTGAGAAGAGTGGTGGGCCTTCCTTCTTCTAGGTATTTTTAGGAGTGGATGTACCAATACATATCTATTATCCATAATAATACCACCCTCATTCAATGGGATGATCACATTAGTGATGCCTTACACTCACAATTGTTGGAAGTTTGGACCTCGGGAAATTTCTACATGACTTCCTACCTCGTGTATGAAGCAGAGGGGATGAGAAACTATTAAGTGATGAAATTTATTGGTTTAAGAAACCAAGTACAAATATATGATTTTTATCCCCAATTAACAATGAAGGAATGGCCAAAACATTTCATAAGGGTGAATGACGCCTTCTTCTATGTTGTTATATGTACATTTGATAAATACATGTACAACCATCGGGTTACTGAGATGAAGCTTGGACGCGTTGTCGTATTTGGGGATGTATCTTCTTGCAGTTCCCAACCTTCACATACCTTAGAGTAGGAATATTTTTAGGTACTCCTTATAATATTCTAAGGTTCCCTACTAAAAATGGGTCTTGATGGAATTGGTCAAATAACTACTCCATCTCCAAAAATATCAATAGAGAAAGCATAAGGCAGGGGTTCAATTTCCTATCACAATGGGTCGATATGCATGTGCATCATCTTACAAGGCCAAGAATGTTAAGGGAGAAATATAGAAGATGACGATCAAGACCTTCCACCCATGACTTATCTTTGATTTTTGGGCCTTTGTCGGTAGAATGGATCAACCGGTGCTCATATGCCTCAATTAAAGGATATATGGATTTATTAAAGAGATGAGGTTACCATAAGAGAGAAATATTATTATAGAGTAACACTTGAAGAGGTGGTTGAATACAAGATCGCAGATGTTCTCGAAGGAATCCGAGATGATGAGGAGGTATTGGACACCACATACACTCAAATGAATATAAGGGCGCTACCATTACCCTCAACCAATTAGTTACTCCATGAGTGCACAAGTCATTAAGGAACATGTAAATGAGGCATCCCCAATCATGCCCATTAGTGAATACTTTCCTTGGGAATTTCCGCCCAAGGATTCAAAGTACACTACTATTTATAAAACTCACATATAATCAGAGGTGGGCCACCCTAATACTACAAAAGACTCAGGGCACCTTTCTAAGCCTCTCAGAGAATCAAATTTTAAAGCAAAGGTGTAGGACCTTCTTCTTCTACTCCTTCCACTGAGTTGATAGATTTAATCCTTTCTCCATACTCTATTATCCAAGTGTTACAGTCTCCTCTCTCACCTCCTCTTCCTTCTTCCATATTTTCAGTTCCTTCCCCTCCTCCACCACTCATGTTTCCTCCGCTCACAAACTCTATTCCTTATCCTTCCACTTCTTAATTACCTATCTCCTCCACTTCTTCTCCTATGACCCAAGTATTTCCTTCCCTTCCTTCTATTTCATCTTGAGATAGTCTATTTTTGAGTTCTCTCTTAAGGACTCATCTTCCCTAAATTTATCTTCCCACTTCTCTTCTTATCATCATTCCCATTTCATCCATACCTGTAGCCATCTTGTCCATTCCTCCTCCACTTGTTACTCCTTCCTGTCCACTCATTACCATTGTGGTAACTATCCTTTCATCACCTATTATTTCAACCCCTATGGATTCCTTCCCCTTGTCATCCTCTCAGCAAATGATCTCTTCTTACACTCCTTCCTGGCTAATTGGCCAAACCCATAAGAAGAAGAAGAAGGTATCCATTACTTATGATTTTGATCTTAGTGTATGTATTCTAAACTAACTAAGATAATTGAATGAAATTAACACCAAGTAGTCTTAATAAAAAATATAATATACCATTAACATCAATGTAAAAGCTTAAATTAAATAGCTAATTTAATGCATAAACATAAATGAAATATATAATGTTAAACTATTCCTACTCTTGTAATGCATGATTTCTATTAAGTATGAGCCTATTTAGATAATAAGCAATCAAATTTGTATATTTGTCTCAAAATTGAGGAAAGTTCTCACCAAGAAATGGATACAAGGTCACACTTGGATATTCCCTTACAACTCAACTATGAGAGAATGGATGCAAGGATGAAGGATTTATTCAAAAATGGAGAATGCATTTATCATATGCCTATGATAATCACTAGGAAAAGTGTGGTGTAAGTTTAAAAGGAAGGAGGTAGGTCCTTTATATAGCTTTCCAATTTGGGAGAAGCGAAAAACCTAGTGAATGTGGGATAAAATATAAAGTAGATTTAGAAGAGATAATCATGATTAGAGGGAATTGATTAGAATTAGCAACTCATGGGAGTTGGAGATGATTTAATTAATCAACTAGGATTAATTAATAGGCTAGGATAAGCTTAGAAAGCTATTTAGAGTTTATTTGGAAGAAAATAGGGAGGATTTGGATGATTTAAGAGGGGGATTTAATTAATAAGAAGGTTTATAAATTAAATACAAGGTTATAAAGGCTTAATTAACTAATAATAGTTAATTAATTTATTATAGGAGGATTATAGCTAACGAAGTGTCATTAATTGGCATCCGAAATGGGGAAAGGCTAGTTAATTAACGAAGCATTATTAATTGACCAAAATGGAGGGAAATGTTAGTTAATTAGCAGGAATTTACTAATTATAATGGAAATGATGGGAAAGAGAGTAATTAGTACAATTTTAGTATTAAAAATGTGTAAGTATATTTTAGGTGTCTACACTTAGCAATCTAGATCTTGCTCCAAAATGTCAATCAAAGAATCAAGACCATATTTCATCTATCAATTAATCAATCTAGGGAGAATTTTGTTGAAATTGAAACACTGTTGTGGAAAAATCAAAAGAAGATATTACAGTAGTTGATTACCAAATCTCCAAGGTCTCCTTGAGAAATGCTACACATGAAGGTGCAAAACAGATGTCTAGATTTCCATTGGAAACCTTCTAGGAAAAATTTTGATAAAGACAAGATCACCAAGGACAAGCCCAAAAATAAATTGGAGCAGCTAAAAATTTTCCTTCACAAGATCACACACCCTACCAATTTTTTTTTCCCTTACAATCACATTAATATTGGATGCCAAATCTTTCTCTACAATAGAGAAAATTAGTCAACAAGGGTGAGCAGTTAGAGCTTGGATAGATCGCCTAATTAAGCAAGGGTATAAAGTGATCGGAGATGTGGTGGTTATGCACAATGAACTTGAAACATAGAAGGATATTGTGACCAAGATGTGTAATATTTTGGGAGATAAATTCAATAATTGGGATCTCACTTTGGAAACTTAGAGGAGCTACGAAAAATCAATCCATATGTTCTCCTCAGTGAAGGGATCATTGATGACCCTTCTAAGATCTTTGAATACTTTGAGGTGTTGAGTTTTGCATTCAAATTCTCAAAGAAGAAACTCTTAAATTGGTTAGTGCAAGGAACAAAGGAATTGATGTCATTGATGATATCATCGATGAATTCAATAAAATCCATTGCAAATTCTAGGACAATGATCTAAACACACTCCCAACAGATGATATAGTTGTTGAATTTAAGAGCTTGGTTGAGGAGGGTACAGGAGTAACCCATATTTTTATGTTCAATCTATTGACAAGCTAGTGATGTATCAAGGATTTTTGGGCCAACTTCAAAAGGTTATGGGTAGAGTCAAGAGACCGCTGGAAAATCGATTCGAGCGGTGACTCCATTGAGATCCTAAACCTGGTATGCATGTGATCCTAATGAAAAATAAGTGAAAGAAATCATCAAATGATTTCTTGAATATCAATAGAAACAAATTGAAGAGGATATTGAGGAAGGTGATACAGATAAATATTAGGGCGTATAAGAAAAGGGTGGCACCAACTCCGGCTGAATTTTCCTTCAATTCATTGTAATAGTCCTCCATTCTACAGCCTAACCATTTCGATTTGAAGGTTTGACCATGTCAAAGACAAAAAACCATTTGGCTATTTTTGAGGAGGACTCTTTCATAATTTTGAATGCATCATATTTTTAGAATGTAATTAGTTAAGAGGAGCAAGTTGATATTGCTCAACCTCTTTAGCTATATATACAAGGATACACAATGTATTAGGGGAATTTTTATCTATTGTGTAAGGAGGATCTTCCCTTTTTGAGAAATGATACATAGGTTTAGACCTTAATATTGTATACAAAACTGATATTTTTCCTTCTTCCACTTGTATGTTTTCATTATGTTGATGGTTGATTATTGTACTTATGAATCTTTCTTTCCTAGTACTTATATAATCCATTTTACCTTCATATGAAGTTAGTTATTCTCTTTGTATGTTGCAAATTGTGACAAACTAATATTAGTTGTGATATTTGTGGAATCACATGTGAATCCCTTCTATTATTATTTAAGTTTCTAACCTTCATGCAAAATACTTATGTTAAGAGGTTAAGATAGGGAGTTGTGCATATTATTGTCTTTCTGTTGAATGTTTTGTGTTTATACAAGCTGATCATTTTTTCCCTTCACTATCGATGTATAACCACACTTTAATTTTAGTTATACTTGTTCCCCTTTACAAGTATTGAATAGTTGTATTTATTTTTATTTCCAGTAGTCGTAGGTTCTACAACTTGATCTTTAATATGATGTACATAGTTTAGGAGGAAGTTGGCCTAATCCAGAGGTTCATCCCAAGGAGCCAGGGTCCCACACCTTGGGGATGTTACCATGTTGTGTTAGGTCAAATTAATGATCTAATGAGTGCATGATCCATGTTAAAATAGCTTTTGGAACACCTCGGTGGGACTGAGAGCTAAGAGTTGGTACTTCTCTTAGCAGTTGTATTTTCAAAAGGTACCTAGTGACTCCATATCTCTAGTTTTCAAAGAAAAGCACATACACTTATGCAAAGGATTCAAATAAGGGATTTTTCACGAAAAGTAAACCAGTGAACCCTGAAATTTCTTTGTCTCTGCTAAGAAGAATAAAAGGGGGAGTTATATCATCCTCCTTTAGAGCACACTCAACACCTCCATTTGAAATATTCCCTCAACTAAGAGGAAATCAATCGTAGTTCATTGCAATGGAAATAAGGAACAATTATTCCCCATCTTCAATGAGGGAAACCCTATTGTTCTCTCTTAATGATATGACTTACATGTAACAACTCTAAAAATCATATCATTCTTCATTGGTGAAAGCAATGTTACCTCAATAGAGCACATACAAGATATTGCCAATATTTGTTCAGTTCATAATATCACGGAGGAAAATGTGGCAGTCATACTTCTCACCACATCTCTCAAAGGGAGATAACTCTAATGGTACTAAGGCTTAAAACCCAACTCCATACACCAAAGTGGGAAGAATTGGGGGAGTAGTTATGCAGATAGTTTGATGGAAAAATCGATCATCTATCCCTCATGGAACAGTTACCTACCATCAAGAGATATCCTCAAGAGTTCGTGGGAGATTTCAATTTCCATTTTCAAAAGATGTGGGATAGGATCTCATCTTTGATAAATCCCTCCCCAAATAATGTGTTTTTTTATTATTTATGGGCCTTGAACAATGATATGGTAGTCATGATTCAATCATTGGGTGGAACAAATCTCCGGGATCTTACAAGATCACTATACGAGATAAAAAAATTGTGATCTAAGCTAGAAATATAGCTCCAAGGCCATCAATGCCCCTTTTTCCTAATGTTTCCACTAATCATCCTAGCATGGCTCCTTTTCCTTAAAATTTTAATCAATCGATCAATTGGCCCCTCCTTCAAATGATCTCTATGAGTTGGAGTCCTTACTTGAGTTTGGTAATGAATTGGTCTCCCTCAAAAGGAAGCACAATGTAGCCATCCCTACCAACCTTTAAATCATCTATACCAACCCAATCAAGTAACCTTTCCAAATAAATTCCCATATCCAAGGGAAAATTACTAATGTAAAACCTTTGAATACTAGAAATCCCCTTATTGCTAACTCTATTAGAGTTATTGTTATGGTCCAAAATAATCTTGTGAAACATTATGAATGGTGTTACCCTTGGTCATAGCCACACAATTAGAATATGTGCCCCAATGGAGTGCTTAGCCAAGCATTTATGGTTCATAGTATATCTATGCCCATGAAAAATTAAGCAGAAGTGCCCCCATAAGAAGATGTATCCCAACGACAAACACAAAGAGATTCAACCTTGTTAAATTGGAAAGAAGAGGATTTTTTTTATTAATGTGGAATCTACTAGGAATTCAGTGGCAGTGGCACTTAATACAAGATCGAAGAATAGAGAAGTGGAAAGTGAACCATCCAAATCTCATCAAGCATCTACTCCTCTAACTCATCTACAAGTAGCTACAAAAAATTTACAATAAGTATGCCTTCTGGATTCTAGGATAATTGGGTCGCAAAGAAGGAAAATCAGCCCAACACTTCAACGCCAAACACAAAACCTCATAAGGAAGATGCAGGAAATATAAAGCCTCAATCAAAGGTAGGTGGTATTCCTTTCAACATAGTAGAAAAAATGAAGAATATGAACCTCAATGTCACCATGTGGGAGGCACTTTCTATTCCTTCACAAAAGAACCTATTACAAGAATCTTTGAAAATATCGGTACTCCAAGTGAAATAGTGAAATGTGGGCCATATGCTTCTACTAGATTTTTCCTAACTAGAGAAGAATAATTCTACTATAGCCAGAAAAACACCTCCTTTTTACATCTCTATAATCATCGGTAAGAATATTGTACGCAATTATATGATTGAGTATGGTGCTAGTAGTTATGTGATGTTTAAGAAAAAAATTGATATATTGGGTATTTAATACATGTCAGTGTCTAGGGGATTTCTTAAGTTAGATGGAACTATTGTCCAGACTATTGGGTTGATAAAGGACTTAATTCTTACCATTCACGCATGTCCAAGCCTTTCAATCACCCAAGATATATCTTTCATTGATCTCCCTCCCTTCTTTTCCATATGCATTTCTGGGGATTTCACGGCCAAGATGGGTGGGTATTTTTCTACTGATTGGTCACACATACTCCTTAGGACTAGGTATGGAACTAAGGTAACCATAAGATCTGAACCAATCTATAAATACCATGTCAAACCTTATACCCCAAATATCATCAATATGAATTGTACTCTACATGATCAAGAGGAAGACATTGAATATAATGAGGCCACTACTCTTGTTGAAGAAATCCCATATATCTTTTTTTGATGACTAGGGATCTCGAGCTCCAATTTTATCTCGTACATCCATTCATTTGAGAAAAATGGATTGGGGACTTCTTGTATTCATGAATAAGGAGCTACCGTACCTAACCTCTTCAAATATAAAGACAACCTCAAAGGTTTGTGGAAACTTTCCTTTGATGGATCGTGGATCAAAAATGGTTTTGGTATCGGTGTCATGATGATTTCTCCACGGTGGTAAAAAAATTCTCAACTTTCAAACTTTAGTTTAGCTGCACTAATAATGCGGTTGAATACAAAGCATCAAGTATAAGGTATTCAATTGGCTCGTAAGAGAGGGATCAAGGCATTAACAATTTTTAAGACAACGGTGAAATTGTAGTGCATCAAGTCAAATCTCATAGTGTAACAAAGAATAATCTGCTAAAGTCCTACAAAAATAGAGTTTGGGACTTAATCAAGGATTTTGAATCTTTTGGTATCCATGTGGTTGCTAGGAACCAAAACTAATATACATACTGAGGCTCAAAATTGTTAGGTCTTAATATGATAATCCCATCAATATTATGAAAAATAAAGTGACTCATTCAATATGATTATAAGGCCAACAATCGTAGATAATGCAATCAATAGGCATGTTTTTGGAAGTGATTAAAAAATCATCTTTTTTCTCTAAGAAGAAGTTGAGTTCTCATCAAGAAATCAGTCTAGGTTGTAAGATTTTATGATGACCCAACCATCCAATTGAAAAACAATAAGTTACCTAAATGTTTGGTCATGCAAGAATCCATCTTCAACTCAGATGATCAATTAAAAATGGAAAAAACCAACATGACCATCAAGGAAGATTATTTTGAACAGGTCAATATTTTCAAATATAAATACTTGAAGACCTGAAAGGTATGTAGCCAAGCTGAAATGAAAGCCTTCATTGGCCTTTTTCAAGAAGAAAATGATATCTTCACTTGGAGTTATAAGGATCTCGGAGGATTTAACCAAGTCCTATCCCAATAATGGGTCAGAACTTCCAATCATTTAATTAACTTGTTTAAATGTTGATGTCATAATAAACAAAGGTTGTATACAAATTTGTATGCAGAGAAGTGATATGGAACTCAGTATTGTGGTGGTTCTCTCTTTTTGGGGGATTCTTTTAGTATCATTTCTTTTCTACACTACTCAACTACGGAAAACTAATACAGTTCTAAGCTACTAGAGTGGAAAATAGAATATAGAAAGTATGTTTAATCTACTAAAACAATATTTTTGAAATGAAATGCTTGATTAATTAAAATACTTTCTTAAAGGAAATAATGGTAAGGAAATCGCTTAAAAAGGAAATACATATTACATTCAAATAATCACTCAAACCAAGATATTGAAACTTAAATTAAGTAAATATAAAGATCATGCATGAAATACCAATCCCCCAATATCCTCATTCAAGTGGGGCCTTGGTCTCCTTCAAGATTGAGGATCTTAACATGAATAGATAATCGAATAACATAGATTATATTGATTCAAAAAAATTCATCACATACTTTTGAAACTGAAAATAACTATCAACTGATATAATATTGTATTAAAAAAATCTAACTATAAATTAATAGTTTTAGGAGTTGTCTTATAGACACAACTGAGTATAAAAAGTGCCATGAATGTAGGCAAAAACTAACTAATAACAACCTCATAAAGATTCCATGACACCTTATAGTTTTGTTTAAAATAGGGTCCTTATTTGTAGATTTTTATGAGTAAATATTCCAAAATTTCGTAGTGGAAAAGGACTCAATCTCCTTAACTGCAATGATCAAAAGTGGTATAAAATGCACCTTATCAATCTACACATGTCATAAAATCACTAAACAAGGAATTCAATAGGAGTTCCATTAATCGAGTAGTTTAGATCATCCCCATGCATTAATTAACATATTTAGGAGCAAAGTATATAGTTATATGGATGTTATAATAAGTCAATTCATGGACTCATCATCTCCCCTACACTTTACCTTTTGCATGTCCTCATGCAAACTACCTCCCGATCTCGACCAAGTTGTTACACCATATCATATTCCTCATTTTTTTTTCATACATTTTTCTTGTATTATTGCATCCTTGTGTTTCCAACATAACCTCATCCTAGGCCTTAAAATTGTCATGTGACTATGGAGAACTATTATTCCAAGTGGTCATGGGACTCTAGAACCAAAGGAGGCCTAACTTTCATACCAACCCATTCCTTGTTGTATTCATTGTTTCCCTTCTCTTCTAATTTCGAATGATCTTAAAATTGCATCCCCTCTATGCATACTCCAACTAAGATTTTTGGGGAAATCACTTCTCTTATTTTTAATGGAAAACTCAAAGTGTCCTACCTCTTATAACATGATGTCATAGCCTTACCAAATTTCTTCTAACAATAATTTTCAAATTCTCGGACAGACTATTCCAATATTTTTGAAATATTTTTACCGATCCCATCTTGATAATATAAAGATCTAAAATATTTCTTCATAGAAACATCATTATAGTGGGTAGGCATTATATAAAATCCAAAAATTCTCACCTCTTGATTAAAAATATTTGTTTTTTGTTCCCACATAATTTTATTCCTCACTAATGACTGAAAGGCTTTCAATTAAAACTCTCCTAATGACAATTTTATAAAAAAAAATTGGGAACATTTCTAACCAGTATATTGTGGAGATAAAATTCACATAATAAATTTTGTATTTCAGAGTACATCCTTGATAAATCTCCAAAAATGTCTTCCCATATAGAGCCTCATAAGGTTCCCACAACACATTCTCTGTAACTTCTAGGAATAAAACTGTTCTTGAAGAAACAAAATACAGAAAAAAGATGATTTTCTGCAGGCTAAAAGTTTACAAGCCAAAGGAAAAACAAATTCAACAATTGATTCCAATTTCTTCTTAGCATTGGAACTTGACTCAACCTCATATTTAAGTTTCCTATTTTCTTTGACCAAATCTTTATTTTGAAGAGACAGTTGGGCATAATGAGAGGAAAAATCATTCCATGCTTGCAAACCAATATTCTTTTGCCTCTTTAAACTATCAACTTCTACTTTTAAAGAAGTTATTTCTTTAACTTTCTCCACAATTCTTTGTACAAATTCATTTTGCATAGACAGATGGGTTTCTTCCATACCTTTCAATTTCTCCCCAAAGTGTCAATTTCATTTGTGTATTACCTCGGAACTCTTCCCTTTACGATTCTATGCGTCCAACTTCCTATGCAGCTATTTTCATAGCTTCACTCCAAATTTCCTGAGCTCTAGGAATATATTTTGAAACTTCCATAGGAACCTCCAGCACCTCAATAGCATGTATTTTCTCTTTAGGTATGGTTTTTATGAACTCATCATCTTTCAATTTCTCACCAAGAGTAGAAGAAGTACGATTTTTGGAAAACTCTTCCAAAATTGGGGTTGAACCTTCATTAGAAAATTTAGGCCGAGAAACTTCATTTTTCCTTGAGGAACAAGACCTTCTTGGTCTCAAAAATAGCAGGAGTTGGTAGGGTAATATTTTCTTTAGAATCTTGAGGCATAGAGGGTTTCTCATCCTCACTTGTAGATTCTTCTATAACCACATTAGAAGGCTGAGGAGTTGATTCAAGCTTAGGCTAAGAACTGGGAGGTGGTTATGAAGAAATTGGTGTAGGATCCCTTTTGATTTTCTTCTACTTAAAACTCTCCCCTACAATTATCTTCTCTACCTTCCTCTTAGGTCTACAAAAATCCTAAAGTGTGAAAATTAGCTGAATAAACCCTGGGTGCTTTATGATAGCATTGCCTCCTCCACTTTTGTATTTTTGGCCTACCTTGATGACAACATCTACAAGGTACTCAAGAAGATTCACCTTAAGCTTAGGGTTTGTCCGACCCTTCTTCAAATGAGTTATAATTTTCAATGTTTCACCCCTAATACCAATGGTTTTCCATCAAATATAAAATACATGTTCACCCAAGTAGCAATTTCCTTCCAATGGCCTAGAAAACTCTCCCTCCTAATTCCCTTTTGAATTCCATGGGGATTAATGATTATCTCGGGAAGAGCTTCCCCTTCCTCATGAAACAAAGATATCAAATCCTTAAGTGGGGAGTTAGTTATAACCTTAATCCAAAAATCTGGGAGACCAAAGATTGTGGCAACAATGTGGCTATCTATTTCAATATTTTCCTCCTATGCAATAGCAAGTTGCCTCAAAATTCAACAGAAATTATCCAACTAAATCTTCATCAAATCCCTCAAATTTGTGAATAAAATATAATCAACTTGCATCATAAAAGAATTGCGAGATTATGGCATTCCATAGCAATGGCTCTGCTAATTCTAGTTCTGATTTCTTCTTTTGCCCCATAACACAGGATGGTTCGGGTGGAATTGTAAAAAAAAATATTGATGGTTGTATGAGAGAGATATATTACTTTTATGTAATGTCAGTAGCAGATTTTTGAACTACACTTGAGTTTATAATGGCATTAATTTGGCACAAAATGGCGGCGGAAAATATTGATGGTACTAATTGAGGTGGTAAGATTTTAATTTCTTCACACGGTTCTCATACTGCCATTGTGACTACTCGTGTCATTTTTCATTCCTCAAGAAAGGTGACACATGCCTTTACTCATCCATTATTACTCCTTATTCCCCACTTAACTCCATGATATTTGGTTTTATGTTTTAATAAATGCATTGGGAAGTTCTAAAAATAGTTAATATCTATAACAAGAAGTGAGTACACATCACCTTACCAGCTCAACATTCCTTTGACCATTAGCGCTCTACCTCTTGCATTTGAAAAATAACCATGATCAATGCACATTTTGATAATTGACATCTCTAACCTTTATTTGCATGCAAAAAATAAAATATATTTTTTTATTTTTAGATATAGGGGGAAGAGGATCGAAACTATGATCTTCTTCCTTTATTTGAATTTTCCTAGAAAACTACTCATGGTGGGAAGAGTTGTAGTCCTCCGCTAAATCAAATTCTTCGCACATTAGCATGTATTTAGTGAAATTTTCCTTATCTTGGGTATGTTGATACATCCTCATTCTATGGCCATTCACCAATAAATTTATTTTATCACCATCAATTGGCAACAATCTCATAGATCCATTATCATAAACCTTTTCAATTTGATAGGATCCCAACCATCTTGTTCTCAATTTTCCTTTGAATTGTTGGTATTTTGAGTCAAACAGTTAGACTCAATCTCCTTCATTGAACATGTTGTTATTTATATGAGCATCGTGCCAGAATTTTCTCTATTGCTAAAGGATTTCAGTTTTTTTTTTTCCTCTATATGTATTTCATCAAGCTCATTCAATTGCATCACTCTCTTTCATTGAGCTTCATCCATCTCAACTCCAATCTTCAATGTTGTCCTCCAGGTTTGTAATTAAAATTCTATAGGGATAAATGGATTCTTCCCATATACCCAGTTCATATGGAGAGAAATCAATGGTGGTTTTCCAAGTTGTATTGTATGCTTAGACTGCTTCAAGTAATCTTGGCACCCAACTTTTCCTATCTACATTAATAACCTTAGTCAAAACACTTTCTAGCTTTTTTTTTTACTTCCACCTGTCCATTGGATTGGGGGTGGTATGGTGATGATTTCTATGCTTGATTTAGTAGATCTTTAGGAATGATTCAATCATTTTTGATGCAAAATGAGGTACTTTATTAGAGACAATGGCTCTAGGAGCTCCAAACCTTAACATGATCATGTTGTATAAAAATTTAGCTACAACATCCTCATTGGTAGATGTCAGTGCTTGAACCTTGGCCCATTTTGTAACATAGTCAATGCACACCAGTAAGTACTCTTTTCCATAGGATGGGGGATCAAAAGGTCCAATGAAATCAATTCCCCACTTCTCAAATGGCCCTAAGACCAACTGAGGATTGAGGGGAATTTTAGTAGACAATGTAGGCTTCCCCATTCTCTAACATGCATCACATTGCCATACATATTTCTTGACATCTTTTTGGAGAGAGGGCTAATAATACCCACTCAAGGACCTTGTAAATTTTCCTCTTTAATAAGTAATGTCCTCCTCCAGGTTCATCATGGCAAGCTCTCAGTATGTCATACACTTCATCTTCTTGAACACACCTATGAATAATCATGTCAAGATAGCATTTTAAAAAAATTCCATTGCACCATTTATATGTAGCACTATTTCTTACTAATATTTTACGTTCTTTACTAGTAAAGTAAGCTAGAAACTTCCTTGTAGTTAGATAGTTGGCAAGATCAAAAAACCATGGAGGATGTGTTGATATTGCAAACAAGTGCTCATCCGGAAAGTGATCTTGGATTGCCTCCTCTTCTCCTAAAACATTCAATCTTGAAAGGAAGTCAACAACAACATTGGCCTTTCTAGGCTTATCAATAATAGTCAAGTTAAATTCTTACAAAAGAAGTAACCACCTAATAATTTTCCCCCTACTACTAGTTTGTTCATTAAATATCTTATGGTTGAATGGTCTATATACACAAATATTTTATATCTAGTAATGTAGTGTTTGAATTTGTTTAGAGAGTAAACAACAACTAGAAATTCCTTTTCTATAGTGGTGTAGTTTCTCTCTGTGGGGGTTAGGTTTTTGTTGATGAAATAGATGGCATACATTTGGTCTTCCTCATCCTTATGTCCAAGAACAACTCTTATTGTTTTGTTAGAATCATCAATGTGAATATGAAAAGGATGACCCCAATTGGGTCCTATAAAACTGGGGTAGTGGTTAGTTTCTCCTTTATAACTTCAATAGCTTGTTGACATTGAGTAGACCATTCAAAAACATAGTCTTTTTCCAACAGAGAGAACATTGGTGCATAAATCTTACTAAAATATTTTATGAACCGTCTGTAATATCCTGCATGTCCAAGGAAACTTTTGATATTAGTATGTTTTTTTGGTGTGGGTAATTTAGTAATGACTTCTATATTTTTAGGATCAACTTGGATACCCTTAGCAGAAATATGATGATCCAAGACAACTCTCTAATTAACCATTATCAAACATTTTTCATGACTTAAGGAGAGTTTGTGTTGCTCACATCTGGTTAACACTTTTTCAAGATTACTCAAAGATTCTTCAAAAGTAGACCCATGGACAATAAAATCATCCATATAAACTTCAACATAGTCATTGGTGAGGTCTGCAAAATAGCTAAAACTACTCTTTGAAAGGTGGTAGGTACGTTAAAAATTCCAAATGGTAGAACTTTGTATGTAAATGTACCCTAGGGACAGTGAAGGTGGTCTTATCTTGGTCAATAGGTGTTATACTAATTTGGTTATATCCATTGAACCCATCCAAGAAGGAGAAGTATTTCTTACCTGCCAAATTTTCTAAAACCTGATTTATAAATGGCAGGGGAAAGTAATATTTCTTGGTGGCTTTATTAAGCTCCCTATAATCTATACAGATTCTCCACTTACCATTTTTCTTAGGAACTATAATGAGCGGTGATACCCATTGACTATCAGATATTGGATAGATGAATCCTACCCTTAACAATTTTTCTATTTCATTCTTAACAATGTCTCTAAGTGCTAGATTAATCCTTCATTATGGTTTTCTAACTACTTTAACATCCTCAGTGTAAATATGATGAGTGCATATACTTGGATGAATCCCTTTCATATAAGCATAGTCCCAAGAAAAACCTTTCAAATGATCCCTCATGATATCTATGACCCTAGTCTCTTAGTTGTCTTCTAAATTATTACCAATGGTGAGTTATTTTCCTACCTCAATAGTTACTTGTTTAGTGTCTTTCAAAATATAAATTTTTTTTTTAGAAATCAAATATTTTAATAGATAACCATGAGGCTGTAGCATGTGAAAAATAGTCATGTTTTCATAAGATACAACCTTGGCTAAAGGAAAATGAAAATATTTTTTTGTATGTCCTTTGTGATAATTATAGGTCTCTTCACAATCTTCCATATAAATCTCACTTACCAAGGTGATGTTCTCTTCTCGAGTTCAAAATAGTCATTTATGTAGCCATAGTTTGGGTTTCGTAGCCACAATTCTAGTTTCCGTAGCCACAGTATCATCTTCATCAAACATTGGGTATGTCTCAACAATTTCTTCCATATGATTTTTCAGTAATGGTTATTAGATAATAAGAACTCATGTTGTTATTATCCGAAAAGTCTACCCACACACATTCACAAACATCCACATATCACTGGGCAGGAGGATAAAGGAAAATATTCATTATTTTTTCCCATTTGAAATAGTCATTTTTCCTGACCTACAATAAATGTATGCAGCAACATTAGCTAACCAAGGTCTTCCTAAGATAACTAGGTATCCCAACTTTAAAGATTTAGGCTCTAAGATCATAAAATCTACTGGATACTCCCAAGATTCTATTGTGACCATAACATCCTCGATTACTCCATCTGGTATAGCAATAGATTCATATGCTAATTGGAGAACAATATTGGTTGGTTGTAATCCTATCAGGGACAAAAAAATTGAATGTATCTATTGTTATGACATTGATGGCAGCACCAAGATCCACCAAAATGTTAGATATTGACTGACCATTTAAAAAAATAGTAATGACTAGACTCCCAGGATCCCCATATTTTGGTGAAAGAATTTTTCCAGCTACAAGGTCAGCTAGATTTCCTTCTACTCGGTTGTTTTTGGGTATTTCCTCTTCCTTCCTGGTGTCTTTATGTAATGGTTTCTAATGGTTTTGTTTAACTAGGGAATGCCCCTTATTACTATCAGTATTGGGACCTCAATATTCATCTTTTTCAACACCGAACTAGTATTATTTCTTCCTCATTATGTATTCTTTTAATCTTTCTAGGGAGTTGCATGCACATTCTTATCTTTCTCTTGGTTATTCCTAGTGACTCGTGTTTGTGGAACATGTCCAATCATCTCGTTTCCTCATGTACCCTTTCACTTTCCTTGGGTATTTCAATGATAACTATTAAAGGATTGTTCACTATTTTTCCATATTTCAGCTACAAGTTATTAATGGCATTAACCTGCATTGTCTCATCCTATCATGCTTCATTAATTGAATCTATTTATTGATTTTTAGTGTTTGAGAGAAGATAGCTTGTAATTTGAGTTTATGCTACTTTGCCTTACTTGGTAATTTTGTTTTGGTGTTCGGAATTAAAGCTTGTTGTTGTTGTGTAAACCTCCTTAGCTTATTAGAGTTCGTTAGAGTGCCCATTGTTGGTTTGGCCATGGATGTGCATTGGCTAGTGGTGTCTAACCTTGTTAATTATATGGAGGCATCCATGGTGGTGGTTATGGGTAGACCATCTAGTTTGGTGGTGTCTAATCAGGTTGTCCCTAAGTTAGTGGAGGATTTTGATTGGGCCATGGCATAATTTAGGGTTTTGATTAGGTCTAGGGGCATAACACATCTGATTATTTGATATTTGAATGAAGTTTACCTCTGCATTTTCTTGAGTCATGGCATTTAATATTTCTTTTAGCTAAGGTGGGAGAGTACAATGGTTGGTGTCATGGTTAGGGACATCACAGATCAGACACATTTCTGTGATATCCAAAGGACATTCTTTCAAAGGATGTCTTTTCCTGCATTTGGGATAGTATATGTCTAAAGGATCTTTTGCAGCATTGTTCTTAGCTTTCAGTCCATCCATGGTTGAAGTTAACTATGTCAAGATGTATGTTTTCATATTGGCCATCTCCTCTAGAAGTTATGAGGTACCAAAGGCATGTTTTGATGTTTTCTTTCTTCTAATGCCTCCCCTTGTTCTAGAGTATCTCCTACATAACTCAACAATCTATGCCATGGTGATTTTGTGTACATCACCTCCTCCCATGAGATGGAGGGATTCTTTGGTTTCATCATCAATTCCTTTAAGGAAGACTATCTTGGTTATTTCTACATTCAACTCATAACCACTTCTCCTATGGAAAAAAAGAAATATTTCTAAGTAGTTTTCATATTTTGATCTTCTTTTGCTTCATCTGAAAGAAATCTTCCCTCTTATCTCTTCCCCTAAAATGGTCTTGGTATTTTTCTAGAAAGGAAGTCTCCATCTGCTCCCATGAACCACCTCATGGTAGAGTCTTTGAGGGTAGAAGTAAAAATATTAAAAATTTCTCGGTTAGTTTTATAGTCATATGTTTGGTAGAGGAATTTGAATTCAAAAAATAATTGGTCCAGATATTCTATGGACATTCCCAAAATATAGGTAGAATATATGGGGAAAAATTCATAGGTGTTTCCTCATCTTCATTTAAGACAATGGGGTCAGTATAGGTTCTACCAAGGGTTTTACATCATCATTTCCATTATATCCCATTTTTAAAATTTAATCGAGTTCTAAATAAGATGATGTAGACTATTCAATATCACTCCTAGGCATTGCATTAGATTTAGTGTCACTTTCCAGAGTAATGTTATCAGTGTTTATTATATGTGTTCCAGTTGGAAATATTATTTGAATGTTGTGAGGTATAAATCTCCCTTGAGTGTCCCGTGGCCTGTGCATCAATATTTCTTGTGTAAGCAAGGCTTAGGATTCTTACTAGTTGCATAGATCAACTTCACTAACACCCATAGCATGTAATGTGAATAGAATGGCATGTTTTGCTTATGGTATCCCCAGAAACGGTGCTAAAATGATGGGTCATTGTAACTTCCAATCATTTAATCAACTTTTTAAACTTTGATGTCATTATAAACCATGGTTATGTTCAAGGTTATATGGAGAGAATTAATATGTAACTCAAGACTATGGTGGTTATCTCTTTTTGGGGGTTTTATTTACTATCATTTCTATTCTACACTACTCAACTATGGAAAGTTAATACAGTTCTAAGCTACTGAAATGGAAAAAGAATATAGAAAGTGTGTTTAATCTATTGAAACAACATTGCTGAAATGAAATGCTTTTAAAAGGAAATCTTTGGATCAATTGAAATACTTTCTCAAAGGAAATAACAGTAAGGAAATATGCTAAAACAAGGAAACACAGATTGCATTCAAATAACCATTCAAACCAAGATACTGAAACTTAAACTCAGAAAATATAAAGATCATGCATGAAATACCAATCCTCCAATCTCCTCAGTCGAGTGGGCCCTTTCTCTCCTTTGGGATTGAGAATCTTAACGAGTAATAGATACTCGAATAGCATAGATTATATTGATTTAAAAAATTCATCACATACTTTTGAAACTGAAAATAACTATCAACTAATATAACATTGTATTAAAAAAACTCTAATTATAAAGTAACAGTTTTAGGAGGTGTATTATAGACATGACTAATTACAACAAGTGTCATGAATGTAGGAAACAGACTAACTAATAACAACCTCATAAATATTCCATGACACCTTATAGTTCTGCTAAAAATAGGGGTCCTTGTTTGTAGATTGTTATGAGTAAATCTTCCAAAATGTTATAGTGGAAAAGGACTTAGTATCCTTAACTGCAATGATCAAAAGTGGTAGAAAATGCACCTTATCAATCTGCACATGTCATAAAATCACTAAACAAGGTAGTTAGTAGGATTTCCATTGATCATTAGTTTACATGAGACAAAATAAGGAGAAATGCATCACTTCTACTTTGGATACAACTATTTAGAACATCCCCATGCATTAATTAACATATTTAGGAGAAAATTATATACTTATATGGATGATATAACAAGTCAATTCATGGACTCATCACCCAACACACCATCGAGATTGACCCAAATGCCAAGCCAGGTAGATGCAGAGGTCATCAATCCCAAGGTTGAACCTTTGATGAGAAAGGAACTTTCCAAACTAATTAAAGCCAATATCATATTACCAATAAATAATTCCTCTTAGGTGGCCAACCTAGTTCCAGAGAACGAAGAAAAATGGAGAAATCATATTTTGCGTGGACTTTAGGGACCTCAATAGAGCTTCTCTTAAGGACCACTATCCTCTTCCATCCATGGAGAAAATTCTCCAAACCATGGTAGGATCGGAAAGGTTTTCATTACTTGACGAATATTCTAGTTATAATTAAATTATCTTTAAATAAACTAATCAGTTTAAAATGGCATTCACCACCAAGTGGGGAACATTTTCTTGCAACATGATGTTATTTATATTATCAAACGTCAACATAACCTTCAGAGATCTATTCATATGGCCTTCAAAGGACTCCTCAATGATATGAATCTTATATACCTAGATGATATAGCCAGTATTCCAAATAGGCACATGAACATATAGATCATCTAAGGAAAAAATTTACAGTCTTGGGAATTTGGTGTTTCCTTAAACCCAAAAAAATGCATTTTTGTTGTTCATGAAGGTAAATTTGAAGGTATGAGCAATGAATAAATCACAACAACACAATAATCTTCTCTATTGTTCAAGATAATAAAAAGTTACAAATTTATATGAGATTTTTTAGTCTATTGTTAGTGAATTAGTAAAACCACTCACGTAACCAATCTACCAAAGAACCCTATTTTTTTGGGTTGTTGTATCTTATAACAAAATGCCCAATATTACAATATTAACCAAATATATTAACAAATAAATTTTCCCACTAATTAATGTAAGCACTAATTATTTTCCTAACATTCCCCCCTTAGTTCAAACATGGTAGAAAAACATTCACACACTATTTTTGTATGATCACCCCTGTTAAACATGCCTTACTATGTGACTCATGATCTTGATCAAAATAAAGGCTCTCTCCTTCCATGGTTTTAAATGGCATTACAAAAATCTTGATGTGAACATGCCCTATCAAATGTCCACCTCATGTTTTTTTATCCACCCACAAACCATTTCAACATCAATGAACTGACTTACTATGGTGCTTTTTTTTTGCCACTATACATCATGGAAGTATTATAGACACCAAAATTTGGTATCATTTACCCTTGTCGCCCCGCAATCACTTCTTTAACCATGATCACCTATCTAGACCCTTTTATTTTAATTCATATTCTCATTAATATTCCTATCTTTTCCATCTATTATCCTATCCATTTTAATTTATTACTAATTCTCATTAATTATCCCCTAATCCTCATCTCATTATCTAATTAATCTTAATCATCCCTAATTTCTCTTCTCTAGGTTGTTTATCATCCCTAAACTACCTAGTTGCTCATCCCTAGGCTTCCTTATAATTTATTTACTCCATTTCATCTCTCACCTACCCATTTCACTTCCCTATGCAGCCCTAACCCACCTAAGCCTTTCAAAACCCTAATCATGCTTCTAATACGCTGATGCCTCTAATTAGGCATCATCCCACCACCCCAAATGAACGGTTCCCGTAGTTGGTGGTGACCTAACCAGGTCTTTGTTGACCCTATAAATCCACATTCCCCCCCTCCAAAGTATGCATCATTAGATATTTTGTGAATTTTGTGACTTCATCTTCATGTTTGAGCTTCTTTGAGATTGTTTTAGTCTTCTTGGAGTCCCTTTGAGCTTATTTTCATCATTTGGGGAGTTTATCTTGGCCTTGTGTTAGTTCATGTTATTGTTTTTCTATCATTATTACTATCATCAGTGTACTAACATTTTTCGAGTCAAGTTGCCATCGAGCTTCAGATCTAACCTTTCTCTAAGTCATCCTTGTGTACAGTTACCAATCAAACCCATTCCTTTTCAGCTTCACCTAGTTCATCTCAAGTCGGTGTCAACCATGTCGGTCATCATCAAACATGCCTTTGTTGTGTTACTCAGTTTACCATCTAAATCTATAGCGAGTCTATTTTTATGTTTCTATTCTCGCGTAGTTTTCAAATCCATCATTTTGTAACTCTATCAAAGCACATATCCATTCTTCCAGTCTTCATTCGCCTCTAAATCAACATAGTTGTCATCGACTGAGCCATATTTCCATCCTTCTCATCCAACTCCTTGTTTTCATGCATCCTTTTTTATTTCTTCTTGTCTCGGGTCTCTTCTAAAGGTTCCGATCAGCTCCTACAAGCCTTGACATCATAAGATCTTCATACGAGTTGTTCATATCCACATTTTTAGTTTTTTTTCAATCCATCGATCCATTTTCCGTCAAATGGACATTTGTAGCTTGGTTTTCCATCGACTTAGCGGTATATTTCATTTTATGTTGATCTAGATTAGATTCACACTTTCCTCTTAGTTCTATAATTTTTAGATTCTATTTAATTTCGATTCAACATGTTATTCAGTCCTTTATCATTTAATTTATCCTCTTTCATCAACTATGGGGGTTTACATCTGCATAAAGAAGTCCATGCTTCTTACAACCAACTTCATCGGGAAACCCCTCATCTACCATCTAATCCATTTTCCTTCTAGTTATTTTTTTGTGCAGATCCATCAATTTTATAGTAGGTTATCTACTTTACGCCCGTTCATTTGTCATCATCTTATTCCAAGGTACCTTAAACCCTTGCATGTTTTGAGTTACTTCATTTTCTTTAGTATCTAGTCCACTAATCTAAACAGGAAAGATAAAATTTAATCCAACATTTTGGCACGCTGGTGGGATGACCCTTTTAGGTGAGTCTCTTACATTTCGTTTCATTTTCCATATTTCTTCTATTTTCCACTAACATTGTAGGTAGAGGCTTTGTTTTTTCTTGTTCGTGTTGGGATTTTGGATTGCTTGGATTTTACTCTTCACTTGATTTATTTTGAAGATAAAATAAAAGGAAGAATTCTCTCTAGGTATTCCCCTTTTTGTCTTAGTTTCTCCTTTTGCATTGCATTTTCCATTCCTTGTGTGGTTGTTCTCATCGAATCTCCATATTTGGTTTTGGGCTTAAAATGAACCTCTTGCATTCTTGCTTGCAAATCTAGTATAAGTAGGGGTTTAATTGGTTGCATTTCACACTTATTCACACACATCCAAACACACTAATCAAATTCACACATCGAAACAATCCCATACCAAGTGGACCTAATTGGGATTTCATCACCCAATAGGAAATCCACCACGGTGTTCTAGCCACATTATAAATCTTACACAAATTTAGGCCTCATGTACCTTTAGGTATATCAAGGAATCCCCATCCAAAACTACCCAAAACCAGCCTTAGATTTCCATTTCTTAGGTACCTTCGTTATCCATTCCCCTTTTTATTTTTCACATTTTTAAGTTAATCAAGATAAAGAAAACATTACATGTTTGACTTGTTTACCTTAATTAGTATAGTTATTATTTTCTTGTTTTGTTTCATGCCCATTATTACACACTCTTTAGCTAGGAAAATGAAACAAAACCTTACATTAAACAATCTCGATGCTTCATCCTAACAAACGTCTACTATGACCATTGTCTCATCCATACCTATGGTTACCTATTCCATGGTAGCCCAACATTTGACCATCAATGATCCTCATCAAGGACCTCATGTTCAAACCACCACCTATGATGATACCAATACCTTTTTACATCATTAATCCATCCCATGCAAATTTCATCACTTCCCAACTTCCTCCTACAAGTGTTTGTCATTACATGGTGTCTAATCCACCTCCCAACAATCTCAACCTATCATCACTCATATCCCCACTCATCATATACCTCAAATACCAACCCAATCTCAACAATCACATCACATTCCTATCTCTCAAGATCAACCATTACAACAACCCATCCAATATTAACCAATGACATACATTCATCCTCATCAATCAATTCCTCAAACACCTAGTCATTCAAAATCCTACCAACAACCTTATCAAGCTACTTCTCATGTCATGTAAACACAACTCACTTCTCATCCAATAAATTTAAATTATCTCTTTCATGCCTTAATGAATAGGTTGGCTACCCTTGAGGCCATTACCTTGGGACCCAAAATCACATTATCTTATGAAAAAAATTACAACAAACCTATCCATCCATCAATCCCCATCAAACCCTATCCTCCTCATTGGGAACTTCCTAAATTCACAAAATTTAATAGTAAGGAAGATCCCCAACAACACCTTTGTGTGTTTAGGCATGCATGTTATCTCATTTCCCATGATCAAGACCTCATGCTTTATACTTTTCCCATGTCCTCATTGGTCCCACACTAGATTGGTACAATGGTATTCCCTAACAATCATTGTTCTCATTCACCCAACTTGCGCAGATCTTTTTAGCACACTTTTCAATCAATATTGCATGTAATATCACCATCACAGACTTGTATTCCATGTGAAAATTTGATGATGATTCTATCACAGACTTTGTCACATGATGACATGGAATCATAAATCAATTATCATTTTCCCTTCCACAAACAGAGCTCATTGAATTATTTTCACGCTCTTGTGTGAAGCATATCTCATCCACCTTAAAAATTCAATCATTTCAGACATTTGAAGAAGCCTTCACTATGGATTGTAAACTTGAGACTCGTGCCCTTAAGAAAGGCCAACTTAAACTTAAATCAAACAAACCAAAAACTGAGTTTACCAAACCATCTACACACAATGACAAATCCAAGAGTGTGGCCAATGTCATGGTGGTTAAGTCTTCTTCCACACCCACCTCTAGCACATGGCCTCAACAAAGAGCTCCTAGACCAACACCTAACTACACTCCTCTTAGAGATTCATATAGTTCAATATTCAATAATTTTATGGTGGTTCATCTCATCACACTTCCCCCATTTAACCATTCAATGAATCAAGACCTAAACCAGCATGGTACTATGAGGATCACTATTGTAAATACCACCAAGTTCATGGACATGATATAGAGAAATGTTGAACCTTCAAAGATCTTGTCCAAAAACTCATTGACCAAGGTGACCTTCAAGTGGATAACCCTAACACACCTCCTAATCAACCACTTGATGTTTTCAAACAACCATTTCCTAATCACGCACTCGTAGACACCAAATTTGTGTCTTACGACCCCTCTTGACCCGCATCTCATCTCGCAATCTAACCTCATTACCTAAACTTTACACAATTATTTATTAATTACCTTGTAATTGATAAATCCACATCACCTTATCCGCCACCTCACTTTGCCACCTCATCATGACCTAGCCCTAACCCTAAACTAACCTAATTAAGACCTGTGACTTGGTCTAGACTCACATCCATAACTAATGCCTCCTTACTCGCACCCAAAGCCGACCTTCTAGCCACTTGACCAAGCCCGCAACTGATCTCTCGGGAGAAAAACAGGGAAGGCGGGCTATTTTACTAAAAATAGCCTACTTTTTCCTAACCGATGCCGGTTCCTACTCGACCGCCGTCGGTTACGTAACCGCCATCGGTTCCCTGTAAATGGGCTCCCCAAACCAAAACAACGGATCGGAATTTCATTTTTGGAGATCAGTCGAAGGATTTTTGAATCAAAGGAGAGTCCAAAGCGATTAGCAGAGTCCAGAACTTCACTTGACCAAGCAGAGACGAGTGAAGAAACCAGAAGAGTTGGCACCAAGGAGATCAACTGGCATCTTCGTCAAAAACCAGTAAGTTACATCTTGCATGTCCTCCATTATAACATTTCTTATGCTTTTGGAATTACAGTCCTCCCAAATCCGTTTCTGGATCCATTATCCAACGTACCATTGCCTCTAGCTGTCATTCTTTTGTTTCTAACCATCCCGTTTCCCAAAAACTATCCAAAAATCAGCCATTACAAACTCCACAACCAGCCCAGAAGATCCTAGAACCCACCGGTATCGGTTAGCGTAGAATCGCCATCGGTTATAGGTAACCGGCATCGGTTCCTTTGATCAAAAACCAGAAAAACCAGCCCTTTCCCCTACCCAGTTCAGCCAAGCAATTTAATTGATATTTTATAGTATTTTGTGTTAACTCATATCAGAGGAACCGACCACCTTCGAAAGGAAGTTTCATATTTCCCAGGCCCAAGGCGATTCCCTCATTTACTATCTAATCAAAATCTTGTGGTCTTGTGTTCTTATTTGCAGTAGTCCTTCCAAGACAAAAGGAGTTCTTCGCAGTCGGTCACTTTGATCTTTCTCTATGGTACGCGCACATCATCTCGACATTCTACAGGTATTCCTCCTAACCCTAACCTTATCTGTTTCTATAAGGAACGAAGCATTTCCGAGTGAAACATTTTGGCACGCCCGGTGGGACCCATTTTGGGTTTCTTTCTCTTGCTTATTTTCATTTTAGGAAGCATATTTGCTGTTGCTGTTTTTGTTATATATTTTAGTAAAGAATTTGTCTTGCTTTCCTGGTTTCGCATTAGTGAAAGTCATCTCTTTTGCTTCATCGAATATCACTTTCGATTTGGGTTTTAAAACACGTGCATTGCATTCCTGCTTGTTGTTCTCAATTCTAGTGAACATAGATTAAGTAACAGGTCGTACACGTGGGGGTGATATCCACGGTATTGACAGGAAATTAACCTTAGTTTCACTGCACAACACATACCGAATCACTTCACAATTAACACAACAGCTCAAACATCCCCCCTTTTCCGCGGTATTCCTCCGCCCGATTGAGGTAACCTTATAAGCCAAAACAACTTGACATTTCCTCTAAGTCTCTTGTTTAGGATTCTGGCATCATCTTACGTCTAAAGGCATAAGCCCACGATAACTAAAATTAACCCTAGGGTTAATCTCTAGATTTGCGTGTGAATCTTGCTTGTTTGCTGTTCTGTTTTCTCCGTCATACTCTGTCTTCTGTGATCAATAAGTTGATAAAAATACTCAACGTTGCTAAAAAAACAAATTAGCAGCCCCTTTGTATCTTCTTGTCTTAGATTTTTTTACACCGGCATCGATTAAAGGACCGACGTCGTTTCCCCTGTGACCGACAGCGGTTAGTAAACCGATATCGGTTACTGTCTTCATCAGCCCCTGACAAACCAGCAGCTTGCCAAATTCACCATTCAGAGGTTGTTTTTGTTCTTGATAGATTGAAACTTTCCTGGGTGTTCTAGTCTATGGTTGTCATCACTCGGAAGCAAGCCGCCGCCATGGTTTCACATGCCTGCTCTGTGTCTTTGCCTGAATCACCCCCTTCACATTCTATAGGGAACCCTACTGACACACGGTGAGATCCCCAAATTCTGTAGGAGACAAGGACTTTGCCAAATTTACGGATGCTAATCCCAAATACTGCATAATACTATTTGTCTCATACCCCGACCGTACGCCCGATGGTCGGCCTCCTTATGGGTATGCCTATTAGTATAGCTGCTCATTTAGCTCCTACTCCTCCTGATAACAATACCTTACTTCCTGCATCACTAGCCCCGTCTCCCAATCCGACAGCCTTCGAGGTTCATACGACCCGATTAGCTTTCCTTTGGTTAACCTGGGGCCCCACGTATCGCTACCACCAACTGCCCTATCTCGTCTCTCTTTCGAGACCACTCCATTCATGACTTACTCTCGCCACCTATTCAAACGAGCTTTCCTTCTCAAGCTCCGCCTACCTTTTCATTCCCATACACGTATCAAAGAACCTCAACACCTTATATGGGACATCCCTATTCTCGTGGCACCATCACCTCATCCAACCACAGATTTCATCAAGCAAATGATGGACAAAATGCAAAAACGGAGGCTTCCGTTTAGGAAGTCGTAGCGCCTTTACATACGAGCAAGTTTTTCGGGAGCCCATTCACCCTTCTCGTCCCCCTTCATTCATATCCTCCTCAATGGGAGTTGCCAAAGTTTACTCGTTTTAAAAAGAAAGAGGATCCTCAACAACACTTGCGATCATTTAGACATGCTTGTTATTTGATTGCCCATGATGATGCCTTGTTACTCCGCACCTTTCCCATGTCCTTATCGGGACTCGCCTTGAGTGGTACGGTTGCTTTAACCAAAGACTCAATCTTCTCTTTTAACCAACTAGCCCAATCTTTCTTGGATCATTTCTCCATTAACATTGCCAAGAAAGTATCTATCATCGACTCTATGCCATCCGACAACCAAGACGAATCTATCGCAGATTTCGTTGGACGATGGCGGGGCCTTATCAACCAACTTACGTATGCCTTGCCTCAAACCGAACTTATCGAACTGTTTACGCGGGCCTGCGCTAAGCACATCTCCCCTACCCTCCAAATTCAAACTTTCCGTACATTCGACGAGGCCTTTACTATGGCTCGAAAATTAGAAATTCGAGCCTTAGAGGAAGAGAAACTGCGGTTGCGCAACAAGAACTCCACTTTCCGAACTCCTGATTCTACCAATAAACCAAATACCACCACTCCTCACGCGTCCACCTCTTCTAAATCAAAAGGAGCTGTCCACGCGGTGATGGTCAAATCCCAACCACCGTCCAATACTCCACCAAAAACCACCTATAAATACAAAGCCGAACCCATCAGCTACACTCCCTTGGGAGAAACCTATGATGTGATATTGGAGAAATTGCTCAAAGCTGGGGCTATCACCTTGCCCCCTGTTAAACCTCACTCTGGGTTTGACTCCACCCGCGCAATACCTTCCTGGTACAAAGAAAATGACTTTTGTAACTTTCACCGCGTAAAAGGACATAGTCATGAAAACTGCAAGATGTTGAAAAACATAGTGCAGGAAATGGTTGATGCAGGGGATATAACACTCGATAATCCTAACGCCCCTGCTAACCGAAATCTGAAAATTTTCAACAAGCCATTCCCGAATCACTCGTCCAGCAGCAACGTGAACCAAGATATCTTAGCTGAGGAGAGTGTTCATGAGATCCATGCAGTCTTCGATTCTCAGCCAAAAGCCTCTATCGAGAAAATTTTGAATCAAGCCTCTTCACTAACACAGGAGCCCGAACCTCCTTTACCACCATCAAGCCAAAGCGAAATCATTCCTTTACCCATAGAAGAGTTAACTGCCCAGGCTTCCCTTCCCATCAATGAGTCTTCTTACACCACATCCCTACAAGATTGCGAGCGGATGTTGTCTAATCTATCTATTTCCCAAACGTCCCCTTCTACCACTCTTGCTACACAAGAGGAAGGCTCACCACTCCTTTTGACATCCTTAGAGGAGAAATCTCTCGCACCGACATCATTAAATTCTTTAGCCATGACAGACCCCCTCCAACATGCCCTTCTGCCTATTAGTCCCTCATCACCTAAATCTTTTCAACAACCCGTCGACCTCTTAACATCTATTGATACAGTGCCTCATCTACCCCCTGTATCACTCCCACAGTGGACTGGAATCACAACCCACCTTTCTTCCATACCAAAGTTCCTATTCACACGAGAGGACTGTCAGTCTCCAGACGATAGACGAGCCCTATGGGAACGTTTGAGTACGCCGTATTCTACTCAAATGCAAACAACCAATCCTGATGCCTCCACCATATACCCGAAGTGCCTACAAAAGCTTAAAATGCCCATGTTCTCACCTTCACCCCCCTCACCTCTACCAAATGCCCCTTCCACTTCTATTAACTTAGCCAAATCTTCCCTATGCTTGGGACCTTGCCAATGCCCTGGGCCTAACACACCCGCCTAAGCGACTCGATTTATCCAAAAATAAACCCGCCCCGCCACCTAGGAGACGAACGCAATCCGTGCCTCTATCACAATCAAAACCCTCATCGTCACACCCGCCTTCCATATTGGGACCTCATCCCTCCACCTTACATCAATATATCATACCTCCTTCGTTTTCTTCAAAACGACCTACGCCTTCTACACCTATACAGCGATCAAAGGGGATAACAACATCGTTACCCCGCGTATCCGGTCCACCTATCAACCCTAAACCAATCCCATCATCAAAAGATTTATTTTCTGTCACTCCCCTTTCTCCGTGGTTGTTTCCCGTTACCACGCCGTCTGTAGCCTCATCATCTAACCAGCCGAACGTAACTTCTGTGTCAAAGAAACCACGTTTAGTGAAAAACATGTGTCAGCACCCCTTGGCTAAACCACCACCCATACGAACTAAACACGCCCAAACATTACCACAACCCACACAATCAATACCCTCATCCTCTTCCGATTTTGACCCACTCAAAGGATCTTACGCCAAAATCCTTGCTATGTTGGTGGAGAATGCGACCATCTCCCTACCTCCACTTAGACCTTATGACCCGTCTACGCCCCGACCTGTGGATTATGATGAGTCTAAAATCTGCGCCTATCACCGCACACCTGGACATGATGTGGAAGGATGCAAAGCTCTAAAAACCATCCTTCGCCAGTCACCTCTTCCGGATAGAAAGATTAAGAAAGACAACTTACGAAGGGAGAGACCTCTAGCGTCAATTCCCTCTACTATACCATCTGTCCCCGCCTCACCAAGATCGATCATTATTACAACCCCACCTCTTGAAGACCATGAATTATCCCAACCATCTTCTTCATCTCAGGTCTACGAGATTAATATGATTAGTGTCGCTACTCGAGGACAGAAAAACAATGGGAAAGCGAAAGAAAACACACCTGCGGCATCTCTTTCTCCTTCAACCATCCCGATTACACCACCACCTAAAGTGGTTATTCGCGGACCCGCCTATCCCGTCTCTAATGGAGTTGCCCACCGAACCATGATCAAACAGCTTCATCAATCGCCCGTAAAAATGACACTATATGATCTCATTCAGACTTCTGAATCTCATCGACAAGCTCTCGTTGAGATCCTTCAAGGGATAGAGGTTTTACCCAACGAAACCCTGCCCGTTGCCTCCATTCTAACACCCAATCACGTTGCCTCTCTCACCAAACAATCCATCTCCCCCACCACTTCTGTCTCAAAACAACAAGCCGCTGCGGTTAGTTTCTCGGAAGATGAAATTATCAACTTTGGTGCAGAAGACCCTGACCCTGCCCTTTTCATTTCCGCTTACGTCCGAGACATTCGAGTACGTCGGGTTATGATTGACGGGGGCGCTAGCCTAAACATCATCTCTTCAAAAGCCTTCCAACAAATGAACATCCCTTCTAGTTGCATGTGTGCCAACCCCATCATGTTGCGATCATTCAATGACGCTATTACTTCTACCTTAGGCACCGTGATCCTCAACATTCGCGTAGGACCACGTACTTTACCCGAACTCTTCTATGTCCTTGAAGGAGAATTCCAATATAATATATTGCTGGGTCGTCCTTGGATCCGAGCCATGGGATGCGTTCCCTCAACATTACATCGATGCATAAAATTTGAGTACGAGGGGAAGTCCTACACTGTAAAAGCTGATCCTCCCCCCTTCAAAACTTGCAATATGCTATATCGCCCAAATGATGTGCTTATACCAATTAAGACACCCATACATTCAACCCAACCATCCTCTTCAAATGTACCTCAACCATCCACCTCAACTGCACCTACGCCTTCAACTGATGAAACCACCATCGCACAAACCACTTCTCTTCCCGCAGCTAACATCCCAACCTCCGACCCCTTAGTAGATGTTTTTCATCGCCTCACGCTGGGGGAGTACCGCCTATATAACGTTAGTTCTTTCCCTACCCCGCAGGAGTACGGACAATTACATGCGCATCCCACCTACGACCGTCGCGTGGGGAGGTAATCCCTTACGGACCACCCCATTGTCGCACTAACCTAACTATGGGGGTGTTGACGCATCCTCCATTACCCCCGAACCTCCTCTTGGTGTGGTTCCCTTCCAATCCAATTTTCAATACCGACAAATCGTCGTTTCGCCCTCACCTTCTTGACTCAGCTGTGCGTGGAAAGGCTTTGGTTTTGGCCTTTACGAACAAGGCCGACATACACTCATTCCCGTGACCACACGCAAACATAATGATCGCAGTGGTGGTCTCGCTTTTTCAAACACCTACACAAGAGACACCTCCCGTCACCGTATCTGGAAGAGGAAGACGTGGCCCCTACCAAAACATCATCACCTACTTTGCCATCATCACCCACAGAATCGATGGACCCTGAATCTATCCCTCCTAACTTTTTTTTTTCATAAATGCTATCTTCATAGGTCCTCTCACTTATCAACGCGATAATGAGGACCCATCTTCTCTTCCCCTTCTGTATCCAGACATGATCGAAGAGGATTCGCCTTTGATTAATGTTGTTGAATGCCAGGATGACGACTCCATACTCACTTACCTGGGCGCGGATGATTCTTATATTCAACGCGCCCTACCATCTGAAACCCAAACTATGCTGAATGAATCTACTATAGAAATCAACATCCACATGGAGGAAGATCCTCACATAGTGAAGATTGGACAATCCCTTAACACATCAGAACAAGCCGCCTTTACTACCTTTCTCTCGTGCTCGCAACCAAGCGTTCGCATGGTCTTACGCTGACATGCCAGGAATTGATCCTACCATTGCCGTCCATAACATCACCCTAAACCCCGATTCCAAACCAGTCAAACAGAAATTGAGAAAAATGCATCCACGCATTGCTCTCTTGGTCAAAGAGGAACTCCAACGACTCCTTTCTGTTTCCTTCATTCTGCCTATTGACTATCCTCAATGGATTTCTAACATCGCACTGTAACTTAAAGCGACGGGGACTTCGGATATGCACGGATTTCCGAGATCTTAACCTCGCTTGCCCTAAGGATGACTTCCCCCTCCCAAGTATTGATCAACTTGTTGATCTCACTGCGGGTCATGAAATGCTTTCTCTCATGGATGGCTTTTCAGGATACAACCAAATTTTGGTCGCCCCTGCCGATCAACACAAGACTGCCTTCATAACTCCTTGGGGAACCTTTTGTTATCGTGTCATGCCATTTGGCCTTAAGAATGCTGGTGCTACCTATCAGCGGGCTATGACCTACATTTTTCATGACATTATGCACACTATCCTTGAAGACTATGTCGACGATCTTCTTGGCAAGTCTAAACATCGTAGTGAACATCTCGATGTTTTAACCATTATTTTTGATCACCTGTTACAATATTCTGTCCGCCTTCAACCGAAGAAATGTGTCTTTGGTGTTCTTTCGGGAAAACTTCTTGGCTTTATCGTCTCTTTGCGTGGCATTGAGGTCGATCCATCGAAAGTCAAAGCTATCCTAGAAATGCCCCCACCCAAAAATCTCAAACAACTGCGTAGTTTACAAGGTAAGCTCCAATCTATCCGACGTTTCATCTCCCAACTCTCGGATCGGTGTCAACCTTTCCATCACCTCCTTAAAAAGGATATTGCATTCCAATGGAGCGAAGAATGTCACCAAGCCTTCGAAGCTCTCAAAGCTTATCTCTTACAGCCACCCGTGCTTATCCCACCCCAAGACAACCGCCCTTTCTACCTTTACCTTTCCGCCACCGACCACGCTGTAGGAGCCATGCTTGCACATCGTGACTCTGAGAATCACGAACAAGCCGTTTATTATATAAGTCGTACTTTGGTGGACTATGAGACTAGGTACACACATGTAGAAAAATTGTGCCTTGCCCTATCATTCGTTGCCACCAAACTCCGACACTACCTTCTAAATCACAAGACTTTCGTCATCACCAATACAGACCCCATCCATTACATGTACGCCAAACCTCATCTGAACCAACGCATTGCTAGATGGCTCATGCTTCTCGCCGACCTCGACCTTGAGTTTATCCACCAGAAATCAATCAAAGGACAAACCATCGCAGACCAACTTGCGGACGCTCCTGTACCGGGGGAACAATTTACCAATTTCACATTTCCCGACGAACTCATCGCTACTCTTTCCCTCACGGAGGAGTCGTACCCAATGACCCTCTTCTTCGATGGATCTAAATGCCAGCGCGGCGGAGGAGCTGGCGTTGTTCTCATTCCTCTCAACGCTGAACCTATGCCTCTTTCATTCCGACTTGATTTCCCTTGCACTAATAATACAGCAGAATACGAGGCCCTTGTTCTGGGTCTCCAAGTTGCGTTACACTTAGGTATCAAATCTATCAACATTTTTGGCGACTCTCAATTGGTAGTCAATCAAGTTATGGGCGTCTACCAATGCAAAAACGAGGAACTTCAAAAATACAAACACTATGTAGAATCACTTCTAGCTTTATTTACCCACTATTCTATACAAACCATTCCCCGCTCCACTAACAAATTTACGGATGCTATGGCGTGCTTAGCCTCACAAATTCCCGCCGCGCCAACCGACTCGAATTATTCGTCGTGGTCCAACAACTTTTGCCCCATCCTATTCAACCCCGATAGTTTGTATGATAAATACCGTGTCTACTAATTCACGGGATACCGGTACCACCAATTTCACGACTACCTTACAATCTCTCGTCCTCCACCCGATCTTACTAGTAACGGCAAACGTGCTTTTCTTAAAAGTGTTTCACGTTATGTTGTCATGGGGGACTCCTCTATAAACGTGGCTTTGATGGTATCCTCCTTCATTTGTCTAATCGGCATGGAGGCCACTCATACCATCCAACAGTCCATGACGGTATTTGTGGTGGACATTTTAGCGGCCTTGCGTGGCTAAACGAATCCTTCGCCTTGGTTATTATTGGCCTACTCTCAATAACGACTGCTACGAATATGTTAAGCGTTGTGTTATGTGTCAGCAACATGCCAACCTTCAACATACTCCTAGCCACCCGCTCCAGATCGCTCGAGATCTTTGGCCTTTCTCACAGTGGGGTTTAGACCTTATTGGTGAGATTCACCCAACCTCTTCACAACGTCACCGTTGGATACTCACAGCGACCGAATATTACACAAAATGGGTGGAGGCTATTCCACTCATTTCAATCAAAAAAGAAAAAATTGTCGAGTTCATTAACCACCACATTATCTGTCGTTTTGGTGTTCCTCACCGCCTGATAACAGATAATGGAAAATCTTTCAAAAACAAGTTGTTGCGAGACCTTTGTGACAACTTTGGTATCAAACTTAGTTTCTCATCACCTTACTATCCACAAGCCAATGGGCAAGCCGAGTCTTCTAATAAAACACTAACCAAAATCCTCATGAAAGTTGTCAATGAATCTGGAAGAAATTGGCACGATCACATTCCCTTTGCCCTTTGGGCTTATCGTACTAGCATTCGTACTTCTACTAATGCCACACCTTTTTCTTTGGTATACGGCACCGAGGCTGTTTTGCCTCTCGAAATACAAATACCCTCCCTTAGAATATCTCTTCAGGATATTCTCACCAACGATGATTTCCGCCAAGAGCGGTTAGCCCAATTGGAGCTTCTTGATGAACGCCATCTTACAGCTCTTGATCACCTTCAAATCTATCAAAAACGCATCAAACGTGCTTATGATAAGCGACTTCATGAGCGTACCTTTAAGGTTGGTGATCTTGTTCTCAAAGAGAATCAACATGTAACCAAACTAGAAAAGAGCAAACGTGGAAAGTTTGCTCCCAATTGGATTGGGCCTTATATAATCACTCATACCTATGGATCTGGTACTTATCGTTTAGCTTCGCTTAATGGTAAACCTGAGCCTGAACCCCTGAATGCCTTGCATCTTCGACCATTCTACTGTTGAATCTAGTGTTATATCACTTCTTATCTACCTACTGCTCGTCCCTTGAGCTCATTTACCGCTACATACGCTTTGTTTTCTATATCTCCGAATAAAATCAAAATCACTTCGCACCTCCCCTTGATGATGCCTTCCCTTCTTTAGTCTAGTCCATGACTTCAAAGTATTAAAATAAGCCGTATTCTTAAGGGATTTTCTTGAGTCAAACTTCCTACTAAACTAGATGCTTCACGCCAAATGAATATCTAGTCATCTAAATTAAATATAGACTGCTCCCTCGAAGGACAGCTATATGCCAAACTATTGCTGCTATTATAAATAGACTGCTCCCCGAAGGACAGCTATGTACTAAAATCATATCTGCTATTATAAATAGATCGCTCCCCGAAGGACAGCTATATACAGTCGCCTTTATCGAAGCTTCTCGCATTGATCGCCTTCGTGAAGACCTCAAGAATAAAACAATCAATATCCCTTGTAGACTTCCCGCATCGATCAGTCTACATTCAATAAAATAAAAGCCTCATTCAAAAGAACTTTTTGGGTCATGGACTTGTCTATTTAGGGTAGGTTCTCTTTCGTTATAACAAGTTCTTTGTACCTCCGCTATATCATCCACATCACCTCACCATTTGTTTCAACTCAAGGGACGTAATGCGTACACCCGATATATTGTGATCATACAACTCTTTTCAACTATGGACTTCTCTCCGTGCGGCACGGCACTTAGGGCTTCGTGCTTGTTCTACGTTGTGTGGTTTGTTTAGCTCTTTTCACCTACGGAACACTCTTTCTCGCTTTGCCTCGCATCTAGGATTGTGTGTTGATCTTAATCGGACACTATTCCTCCTACTTGGGTATGCTAACCTTTGCTTTACCTATACCTACACCAACAACATTATCCTACCAAAGACCAACAACATTACCCTACCAACATCAAATTTTTACCAAACGACCAATTGCCTAAACCATACCAAATTACCTAAATTCACCCCCCCCGATCCTAAGGGAGAACTACATCGGCCCGAGGCCCCTCCTTGCTTTGTGCAATGGGCTATGTAGGCAACACTTCGGAGACATGGCGTCTCCCAAGGTTAGCTCGACCATCCCCTACCATAACCTATCATGTGTGGTAAATATAAATATTTTTGTGTATTTTTATTTTAATCACATTTCTCTTTATCCTTTTTCAAACACCGAAAATCAAAACACCGACAATCTTATTATTATCATAACTCAAATCAACATACATATTCAGTTTTATTTAGATGTTAAACAAATACATCTTCTTTATCATCGACACGCAGTCGGCATCCTTATTTATTCTCATACCTTGCTAACATATACTGGACCATCACAACTCATCCCGAACTAGGTGATGATCGTGATCGTCGACCCTCTCGCCGGGCCTCTCTCGTCCTCAAAGGTACCGCGGCTATGGTACCACCCACCGATCTCGCCAATCTCTCCTGTAACATATGAATACGCCTCTCGCACGGAGAACTCCAGCCTCTAGTCTCGCCGCCCGTGACTCCGCAACCACTACCAATCCTCTTGTCTCATTCACCTGCGTTTGGAGCTGCTGAACCAAACGCTGCAGACGATCCCTTTCTGCTGTAATCACCGCTATGTCAGGGCGCTCACGTACACCTCACGCTTCGCTACCCACCATAATCTATAGGCCTCTGTCATTCCCGCATCCATTACCCTCGCGATCGGCCGCTATCTCCTCGAGCCCTTCTCGGAGGTGTTGGCGGGGTGGTGAGAATGCTGCCTCGGCATCGATCCTCATATATGGTCTATAAGCCTGTGGTATGTCCTGCACAAACCCAAATTGTCGCCGCACGCGATCTATAGGAATCCTCTCATATTCACCTGGCCTGTGCCCCGCGATCCACCTCAATCGCTCAACACCTCTCAACTCCTCAGCTATGATTTCGGTTACCATATAGTTTCGTATGGCCTCCAGAGATATCCGCAACCGCTACTCTCTCCCATACTCGCTGTAATACTCAATATCACTGTCACGGCTCGGGATCTGGCCTCTTGTTCTGTCTGGACCCATCGTCTGAATCCCAACCTCTGTACTCCGGTCTCTCCTGCCTGGATGGATCGGCCTATTGGTCGCACACAAACAATGTGCTCATAGGCCCAACAGTTGTAATAAGTATGAACTATCCAAAGGTCGTTCGTGATTTCGCCTACAAGCCCATAAACCCCTCGTATAGCTCCGCCTAAATACGCAGTGCCCATGCAAAAGTCACATTCCTTTCTATCATCTCCCGGATAACACACATCAATGCCTTTGGAAATCTTCCCCTTCCGCCTCGGTAATGCATAATACCCTTATTGCTATCATTAATATCACTGCTAACCTTGTCTCCTCGTGGTGTGCGTATACATTACCCCATATGTAAACGATAAACCTCATTGTGTCAAATCTCGTCGTGCGTATGGACCAAATACTGCTGTTATCGCTCCCCGTGCCGCGCTAGGTAGTGCCTGATATACTGGCTCTCCTGTAATAGGGAGTCTCAAAATCTGAAACACATCTTCCAATGTTACTGTCATTTCACCTGTTGGCAGATAGAAGGTATTTGTCTCGGGATTCCATCTCTCAATCAGCGCCTGTAACATACCATGGTTTCGTGCGATTCGTGAATAATAACGGATTCCACTTAACCCCAAACGATTTATCAATGTCCATTCCGCTGGTGTTACATCCGCTCGGATTCGCGACAACAGCGCTGGCACGCTATCATTCATCCTCAACCCTGTCTCTGCCTGCATACGCCAAAAACGACAAACAACCATTCAATCCATTAGAGTCTTTTTCAAACATTCTGGAAATTTCTCCAGTAACCGGTACCGGTTATACATAACCGATATCGGTTAAGTAACCGATACCGGTTCTCCCTAACCGCTACCGGTCACTGTCAATTATATTCACCTTCCCTAAAAACAACCACCTACGACAATAATTTGCTCGTTTATTCCTTTTTATACATGCAAACATACCTGAAACCCCTGATTGCCTACCCTGTAACACTTACCTCACCTGCAACCCTTGTTATCATGTTTTCTTTCTCATATCTACCCACCTACTCTCCCCCATCTTATTCACAAAACATGCAGTAGTTAAATCACAAACAAAATGATACCTCTTGGGTTGCAGCAGCTTGAGGTGGCCCTTGTCTTCCCTCCTGTCCTGCCTGCGTTGGATGCTTCTCCTCGTTTTGCCATGATCACCACCCTTTTCAACTTTGTCTTTCTACCTTCTGAACCTCGGATCACATTTACTTTCCTTGTCTCTTTTCTCCTTCTCACCCAAATCCCTCATGCAAATCCTGTCTCTCACCGCGTCAAAAGCGTCACGTTCGCGTATTTAACTTCTTGCATGGCTCTAAAATTAAAACTTAAGTTGCCACCCTAGCTTTTCTATTTTTAGAAAAGCTCATACCTAAATAACCGGTATCGGTTAGTTGACCGGTATCGGTCTATGACTACCGATATCGGTTCCCTAACCGATATCGGTTACACACCTTCCTTTTTGAAACAGGGTTCTTTTCTTCATTTCTCCTCTAAATTTTTGTCGCGCCCGCCTCTTTGCCTGCATAAACAACACAATTTACCACATTTTGTTCATCCACCACACATAGCATTACAATTTCATCAACATCATTTATTTTATAAATAAACAAACCATCAACTACAGATACCAAAAAACTATCACTCTATACATCATTTAGATCCAACTCATCAGTTACATATATGACACTGTCACAAAACCACCAATTTATCACATAACCTGACATTCATATATACACACAAACAAACAAAAACATCAGCATCATCTATCTATCAACATGTCAATTAAACTCATCACACATTCTATATATTACCAACCATTTATTTCAACACATTTTAAACACAGCATGTGGATCAAAACATCATCTATATATATATCCCAGTTTTCAAAAATACAATGTGCCCTACATCGGGGCCTCTGTGATCTCATAATATACCAAAGCCGGCACGCAGGCCGCAATACCTACCAAAAATATCGACTCGGCTCGCAGGCCGGTCTCTCATATCAAAAATATACTCGGCTCGCAGGCCGGTATCAAATGTACAACCCGTACTCGGCTCGCAGGCCGGTATATAATAAATAAATAAATCAAAACAATGAATAAGTGTAGGCACGCAGGCCTCTATCAATACAACCGGTTCGCAGACCGGTGCCCATGTCCCTATACAAAACCATGTCGGGGATCTATCAGCTCTCCCCACCGCCCTCGGCACCTCTCCCCGCTGGTCCCTGTGGTGCCTCTCGCCTCCTGCCCGTCACGGACACGCCAGCTGTAGCTGCCCCTCCCTGAGATCTCTGGCTGTGCGAGGTCTCCGCCCTATGCGCTGCATACGCCTGATACTCGACTCCGCTACTATCAAGAATATCCTGATAATAACGGGCCTCTGCTCTAACCTCCATATAACGATCTCTCGCCACTGAAGGAACTGGGGCTGGTCCCCTGGCACCTAACACCAATATCTCGAGCTCATATACTCGCACTGTGGGTGTGGTGCTTTGGTGGAGGTCGCTTGCTCGTACTCGCACTGTGGCCGTGGTGGTGGTATCGGGCCGTGGTGCCATTTGTCCGCTTACGGCCGCTCGTGCACTGCACTGCACTGTGGCCTGTGTCTTCTGGTGGTGGTGGTGCTACTACGTGCTCGTACTCGAAGCTCGGCTAGCTGCCTGTAGGACCCTATTCGTGCTCTGCAGCGACCAACTATCCTGTAATAGCCTGCACTCGCCCGAGCTGATCTCTCTGCAGAATCGCAGCCTAAGTCTGCTGCGCAGAAAGCGGTACTATCTCGCTGCTCTCGCCCACTCTGACTGCACTTCGGACCACTGTATGCTGCACCCGGCATCATCCACACCCTCACCTGCTGGTCTCTCCGCTACCCAGTCTGGATCCCAAGGCTGTGGTGCTGGCAGTGGGGCCTCTACATCATCCCTCCTGTACTGAGGGAAGGGAGGTGGCTCGTCCTGTGGGCACCCCCATCTCCCTGCGTCCCTCTCTAAGGGTATCCGCTCGTACTCTCCCGGCCTCCGTCCCTGCTATCCAGAATGTATACTTGGATCGGGGCACTGCACGCACTGTGGGCTCCTCTGCCCAGTTTGGTGACCTCTGTAGGGTCTCCATATAATGTCTACTGCTGTAAGGCCCTCTAACATATGTCTATAGTAGGCCACATCCCGACCTGCAACAACTGCTCGTGGCTGGCCCACGATCCCCAACCACCTCTGAAATCCATATCGGTACACGACCTGTGGCCCTGGCTGCTGGGGTAGCCCTACCGGCCTGATGCATACGATGTGCTCGTATGCCCAACAAAGGCAACAAAAATGTAGAACAAATACCAAATCGCCTCCCGCGATAGCCCCATAACTCCTCTGAATAATTGCACAGATACACTGGTGCCCATGCAAAATGTGTGCTCCTCCACCATCTCCAGTAGCACCCCATCAATGCCGTGGGAAGCAGCCTCCTCTCGAATCCGGGAGGGCGAAGCAGTGATCCTATCATCATCAACACGGCAAGCCGTGTCTCATGTCTGTGTGCGCGGTACATGTCACCATATCCAATGCTCGCGCTATGATATGTAAGAAGCGGCTGCATCCCCAAAAACCTGCAGTATGCTATCCATGGCGATCTTCGAATCTACCGAAAACGGCCTCTCCTCGATCGGTAGCCGCAGGATGCGATACACATCCTCTAATGTGACCGCTATCTCCCGGCCGGGCAGATGGAACACATTGGCCGCCGGATCCCATCTCTCGATGAGGGCGACCATCAGCTGTGATCTCTATCGATCGCTCTGTACCTCTGGACCCCGCCGAGTCCCACCTCGCGCATGATGGCCCAATGCGCCGCAGATATGTGTGGCCTCATCCGACTCAATAGTGGAGGCATCCTATCACGCATCGTCAATCGGCGCCGACGTGCTCGCAAAACCAACCCACATTCTTAGACCCACTCTTTATTATAACACCTACCCTACCATCTAAACCCCTTTTGTAGCACCCAAAATCTAAACCCACACCTCACCTTTCTCCACCCCAAACCCTAAACCCAGTCCTATCCCAACCCACCTTAAAACCTAAACCCTAAACCCCTAACCCAATCCCTTCCCCACTCCCAACCCAACCCAACACAACCCACCCCACCAAGCCCCCAACCCACCTTAAAACCTAAACCCTAAACCCCTAACCCAATCCCCTACTCCAACTCAACCCAACCCAACACAACCCACCCCACCAAGACCCCCAACCCACCTTCAAAACCTAAACCCTAAACCCTAAACCCCTAACCCAATCCCTTCCCCACTCCCAACCCAACCCAACACCCCAAAACCATACACCCTAAACCAACCCAATCCAACCCCCACCCTAAACCAAACCAAGACAACCCAACCCACCCACTCAACCACCCAACTGTGCCACAACAATCCCCACGACCCCCAACCCCACCGATACCGGCCGATGCGAGACCGACACCGGTTTCGATCAAACAGAACCTTACCTTTTTTCGACCGATGCCGGTCGCCTAGTGACCGACATCGGTCACTGTCCACTACCCGAGCCGAACCCGCGCACGGCCCCCAAAACTCATTTTTTACCTATTTCTACCCATCTACCCACCCAAAAACCCTAAAATTTTACACACCTAGCCGCCTTAGCCTATCTAACCTATCTACCCTCTCCCTTTCTCAAATTACCTCCATTTACCCATTATTTCCTACAAACTACCAATTCCTACCCAAATCCCAAAAACAACATAACTCAACCAAATCACCAAATTAAAGAGTTTAGAACCTACGGATACGACGACACGTCGTCGTGGTGGGATGGGTGGTGGCGGTCCAGCTGGTCCAGCCCCTCCAGCTCCTCCTGCCTGTGCCATGGCTCCAATCCTAATCTCTGGCTGGGTCCCGACCAATCACCGCGGCCTCTCAACTATTCGGGCCCACTATCAACTCTCTCCGCCAATCAAATAGCTCCACCTCACTCAATACCCTCCAACTCAACTCTCCACGCCGACAAGTTAATTTGGATTGCAAATAACCAAAGTGACAATGACAGCCGTATTTTTTCTTTTTATAGGTTTTTCGACCTTAACCGATGTCGGTTTCTTTCGCCCTAAAAACCGGAGTATCGGTCCATTAACCGATATCGGTCATGTAGAATCGACATCGGTGTTAATCCCAACTTTCCCCAATTTTATCTTTTTGCCCCTATTTACCATTTGCCTCTTTTTAAACATATCACCTATATCCACCTTTCTTTGAACACCATTTGTTTACCTATTCGGCCCGACCTAAGGCCTCAACCTACCTATTCGGCCCGACCTAAGGCCTCAACCTACCAATTGGCCCGACCCAAGGCCGCAACTTACCTATTCGGCCCGACCCAAGGCCTCAACCTACCAATTGGCCCGACCCAAGGCCTCAACCTACCAATTGGCCCGACCTAAGGCCTCAACCTACCAATTGGCCCGACCCAAGGCCGCAACTTACCTATTCGGCCCGACCTAAGGCCTCAACCTACCAATTGGCCCGACCTAAGGCCTCAACCTACCAATTGGCCCGACCCAAGGCCTCAACCTACCAATTGGCCCGACCCAAGGCCGCAACTTACCTATTCGGCCCGACCTAAGGCCTCAACCTACCAATTGGCCCGACCCAAGGCCGCAACCAAACCATTTGGCCCGACCCAAGGCCGCAACCAACCCATTTGGCCCGACCCAAGGCCGCAACCTAACCATTTGGCCCGACTTAAGGCCGCACCAATTAACCATACCATACCCACAATCACCGTTTTAATTTATCCATCCATCATGTAGCTTTTTGTTCAATCGAGCTCACCTGTTCGTGTTTTAGCATGATTAGGGTCCTTGACTTGATCTGTTGACCAACTTTGCCTAGACCTAGACCGTGACGTTTATCTCAACCAAACCAACCATTTGGTACTGCCGAACATGCCTAAACGTTCTTGTACCTTACCTGTTATATACCCTGGAGCTACTTCCTATGCCTTGGATACCAGGATTATATCACCCTTGTTTGGATAAACTATCGACCTTTGCCTATACATCGCTGGTTTGCTCGTCAAATCATGTACCCTAGTCATACTATTGCATTTCAACATGTGTATGCTTCCTTGGACCTACCCCACCACCTTACCATCCTCTCTACAACATATACCCTTTATCAACCCTATCCCTGATTTCCCGTTCACTCAATCTGTGATAGATTTGAGGGGGATTACCTATACCCTTAACAGGAGTAACCACTTCATATTATTGTCCGTGCAGCTTTACAAAACAAGCTACACGACAATAAGGGGCTAATGTAGACACCAAATTTGTGTCTTACGACCCCTTGTGACCCGCATCTCATCTCGCAATCTAACCTCATTACCTAAACTTTACACAATTATTTATTAATTACCTTGTAATTGATAAATCCACATCACCTTATCCGCCACCTCACTTTGCCACCTCATCATGACCTAGCCCTAACCCTAAACTAACCTAATTAAGACCTGTGACTTGGTCTAGACTCACATCCATAACTAATGCCTCCTTACTCGCACCCAAAGCCGACCTTCTAGCCACTTGACCAAGCCCGCAACTGATCTCTCGGGAGAAAAGCAGGGAAGGCGGGCTATTTTACTAAAAATAGCCTACTTTTTCCTAACCGATGCGGTTCTACTCGACCGCCGCGGTTACGTAACCGCCATCGGTTCCTCGTAAATGGGCTCCCAAACCAAAACAACGGATCGGAATTTCATTTTTGGAGATCGGTCGAAGGATTGTTGAATCAAAGGAGAGTCCAAAGCGATTAGCACAGAGTTCGAACTTCACTTGACCAAGCAGAGACGAGTGAAGAAACCAAGAGTTGGCACCAAGGAGATCAACCGGCATCTTCGTCAAAAACCAAGAAGTTACATCTTGCATGTCCTCCATTATAACATTTCTTATGCTTTTGGAATTACAGTCCTCCCAAATCCGTTTCGGATCCATTATCCAACGTACCATTACCTCTACATTTGTCATTCTTTTGTTTCTAACCATCCCGTTCCCAAAACTATCCAAAAATCAGCCATTACAAACTCCACAACCAGCCCGAGAAGATCCTAGAACCCACCGGTATCGGTTATCAAGAATCGCCATCGGTTATAGGTAACCAGCATTGGTTCCTTTGATCAAAACCGGGAAAAACAGCCTTTCCCCTACCTGGGTTCAGCCAAGCAATTTAATTGATATTTTACAAGTATTTTGTGTTAACTCATATCGGCAGAGGAACCGACCACCTTCGAAAGGAAGTTTCATATTTCCCTGGCCCAAGGCGAGTTCCTCATTTACTATCTAATCAAAATCTTGTGGTCTTGTGTTCTTATTTGCAGTAGTCCTTCCAAGACAAAAGGAGTTCTTCGCAGTCGGCTGATCTTTCTCTGATGACGCGCACATCATCTCGACATTCTACGGGTATTCCTCTTAACCCTAACCTTATCTGTTTCTATAAGGAACGAAGCATTTCCGAGTGAAACACGCACCAATAAATCAAACCACTCCTCCCACATCTCAACCACCCAATGCTCACACCATTAACACCATCAACACTACCGACACCATTGATCAAGATCTTACCCCATAAACAAATCCACCTACTTCACCAACTATTACATCCACTTCTTCTTTAGACATCATCCCTATATCTACAGTCTCATCAACATTTATCCATATCTTTGTGCCAATCATATTCACATCTATATCGACCATTGATCTTACACCTACATCTACTTCATCACTTTCCACATCTACTTCATTGGATTTGAATACTACCTCACATAAATCTACTTCACCTACACTTATTATGTCAGATCCATCCTTATCATCAGTCCCAATTCCCCTTTCTACACTTTTACCCACACCAATCACATCAACTATTGTGACCACATCTACACCATCTTCTCCTCCCACATCATTCTCATCATTTGAAGATTTTTTGAAAGCACTCCAACTCGCAATGACTTCAAGTGATCCATCTCATCCACAAAATCAGACACTTCCACATCAACTCAATCTTCACCTTCTTTAGATCTCATCAAACATAAGTTACTCCCTTCACCAATATCAAATCCAACAACAAAACCTTCAAACCCTCCAATTGAGATGATTTTCATCCCTCCCAAACAATCCAAAACATCTCAATTCACCCATCAATCCAAATCAAAATCACCCAACACTTCTTATTTTAAGACATCAACCATCACTAAACCCAAATCTAAGACACCAAAACCTCGTAATGCTAGGACTCAACCCTCAACATCCAAATCATCCCACACATCTACATCCCAAACATCCACCTCTTCTTCTAAATCCAAAAACTCTCACAAAGGTAAGGCACCTCCTAATACTTTGGTTGAATCATATGTAGAGGTCCTTCAACACTTGCTTCAAATTTCCACCATCACACTCCCTCCTATCAAGGCCTTTGATCCACATAGTAAGAATCCATCATGGTTTGACTCCAACCTCATTTTTGCCTATAATTGTACCCCTAAGCATGACATGGAACATTGCAAAGCACTCCAAACCATTGTTCATAATATTATTGAGGAGGATGACCTTCTTCTTGAGACAAGTCAATCCCCTCCTTCCACCTCCTCAACCATAACCATTTCAACATCTACCTCATCAGCTTCATCCACAAAAATACATAATTCCCCTCATTCATCACAGAATTTTTTTACCATCCCACCACCAAGCAATGATTTTTCTAAGTATAATCCCCTTTATTCATTAATGTTGTTCAAATAGCTATTATGTTTTGTCCACGTGATTGTAAACCAACACCCCAATCAAAATAAAATACCTTTTCGCAATCCCTCCTAATTATTTCACCTCAGCCTCATCATCATCAAAACCTAAGGTTGTGATTACTGCTCCTTCTAGTGAGCCTACTTCATCTAACTCATCATCAAAACCTAAGGTTTTCATCTTAGTTGCCCCTCTACCTATTAAACAAAGCATTGTCAAGAAACTTCATCAAGCCCCAATTAACATGTCACTTTATAATATCATCCAAAGCTCTCCAAACCATAGGCAGGATCTCATTGAAGCCTTGAAACATATCCCAACATCTAGTGATGAGACTTAGCCTTTTGCATCTCTTGTAGGGGAACTTACGGCTTCTACTTCCATCTCATTCAATGATGTTGAGATCCCATACATTCCACCTAAGGACCATGACCTTCCCATTTTCATCACAAGTTAGAATCAATGATACCTTCATTCGATGATCCATGATTGATAATGGGGAAATTATCAACATCATCCCATCACATACCTTTGATCAACTCAAGATCCCTAAAACCACTATTGCCCAAACACCCACAATCCTTCGTGCATTCAATGATGTTATCACTCCTACCTTGGGAACGGTTGTCCTTCCTATCCACATTGGTGATAATCTCCTCCATGAAGTATTTTATATCATAGAAGGGGAGTTTCAATACAATTTTCTTCTTGGATGACCTTAGATTTGTGTTATGTGTTGTGTCCCTTCCACACTTCATTATTGCATCAAATACAAACATGAGGGAAAAATCTTGACACTTCCCAGTGATGATCCTCCTTTCCAAGTATGCAACATGACCTATTGACCTAACAATGTCCTCATTCCCAAAAAAATATCCATCTCAACCATCCACTAGTTCATCTATCCCTTCATCCAAGCTTCCCAATGATGACTCCTTAGACAAAGTCATGGAAAAACTTACGCTGGGGGAGTATCGTCTTCTCATGCTCAACACCTTCCCCATGCCTCATTGCCTTGATAGACCTGAAAAATATCCAATGTACCAAGCTAATGTCAGTGATATCATCCCTTTTGGCCCACCTCATCTGTGTAAAAATCTCATCTATGGTGGTTTTGATGCCCCCTCTTCTCACATCATTGATCATCCTCACACCAAACCATATACAGTGGTTATGGTTTCCTCAACAAACCATCCTTTTCCCACACCTATCTTCATCATTGTGCATGAAATGGATTTGGCATGGGACATTATGAGCATGGTGCACATGGTTTTATCCTCAATCAATGTTGTAAGCCTCACAAAATGTTTGCATTAGGTTACCAAGAGCAACAAGCTAACCCCATCCCACCATCTGAGATGATTATAGATATGCCTTCTCCATATTCTCCATCCTTTAAATCTATGTACATGGATGACACGTGTCTATGAATTCTAGATTTTTTAGCATCCACCATTACCCAGGACAAAGTCACTTATCAGTGTGAAAACTAGACTAGGTCCCTTCCCCTTTGCCATTTGGAAATGATAGAAGAGGATTCTTCTACCATTGACATTATTCATTATGCTAAAGATGATGCCATTCTTTCCCACATGGGGGAAGAATATTCTTATCTTTATAAGACCTTACCATTTGACACATCCACTCTTCTCAACAAAGCCACCATCGATATCAACATCAAGACTCCTCAAGAGCCTCGCATCCTCAAAGTGGGTCAATCCCTTGATCCACATGAGCTTGAGTCTTTCACCGCATTCCTCTCTCATCATAGTCAAGCCTTTGCATGGTCATAATCTAAAATTTTAGGTCTTCATCCTTCTATCATCATCCATAACATCGTTACATTTCTCAATTCCAAATTGGTTAAACAAAAGCTTCGTCGCATGCACCCTTGAGTTTCCCTACTTGTCAAAGAGAAGTTATAATGCCTTATTTATACTAATTTCATCATCCCCATTGATTATCCCCAATGGGTTTCTAATATCATACCTATCACAAAATCATCTTGCATGCTTCGTATATGCATGGAATTTTGAGATTTGAATCTTATTTTCCCTAAAGATGACTTCCCTCTTCCCAACATCGATCAACTTGTGGATCTTACCATAGGTCATGAGATGCTTTCTCTTATGGATGGTTTCTCTAGTTATAATCATATTCTCATTGCACCAAAAGACCAACATAATACCTCTTTCATCACCCCTTGGGAACCTTTTTCTATCACATCATGCCCTTTGGTCTTGAAAAATGTCGGAGCCACCTATCAGTGGGCCATGACTTACATATTTCATGACCTTATCCATAAGACAATAGAGGATTATGTCAATGATCTTTTGGGTAAATCTAAACATCAACATGATCATCTTGTTATTCTTGAATTCCTTTTTGAGTTCCTTATTAGATTCTTCCTTCATCTCAATCCAACTAATGTGTATTTAGAGTGCTAACTGGAAAACTCCTTGGCTTTATCATGTCCATCGAGGTATCAAAGTTGACCCCACCAAAATAAGGGCTATCATCGAGATGCATCCTCCTTCCAATCTTAAGCAACTTTGTAGTCTCCAAGGATGACTTCAATTAGTCCATCATTTCATCTCGCAACTTTCAGATCATTGCCAACCCTTTCATCATCTTCTTTGTAAGGAAATAGACTTCAATTGGGACCATAACTACTAGAAATATTTTGATGATATTAAGTAGTATCTTTTATCCCCACCAATTCATACACCTTCATGCAAGGGGGATCCCTTTTATCTATATGTTTCTACCATTGATCATGCTCTAGGGGCTATGTTAGCACATCGTGATGACCAAGGTTGTGAGCAAGATTTTTATTACATCATTCACACTCTTCAAAGATGTGAAACTCACTACACTAAAGCTAAAAAAAAAATTACACCCTCTTTTTTTCCACTTCTAAGCTTAGACACTATCTTCTCAATCACAAAACTTACGTCGTCACTAGCTTTAATCTTCTCAAAACAATGCACTCTAATTTGTGTTAGTGCTTTTTTAACTAGCCCCTTTTCAATTCAAAGTATGCCTCTAAAAATTTCCATTTCCTACTAACCGAGGTAATTCCCATATGAAAATCTATTATAATGTTGTGTCAATCCCTACAAAGACCCCTAATGTGCCTCTTTTTATCAAAACCTTATGTTAACTACACCCTATTTCCCGATGTCTAAAAAATAACGGTGAAACATCAGTTTGCTTTGATATATCAGACTTAATTTGGAAGTCTATAGATGGAAATGTAAATATGCAAGGCACAAGTTATTTTCAAGATCGATAAAGTACCCCGATGAGCATTCATGTGAAGTACAATAAAGATAATGTGGAATCATCCTCATTCCCCAAAGGAAAACACACGTAAGGATATTATCAGAAAGGAGAGATGGGCCTCTGCTTTCCTAGGAACTCTACACTTGGTAAAGTGCAAGATGAAGTTAAAGTTCCAAAACCCGAAGGATAGTGCACATCATCTTGGTGGTCAAAGTTAGTAAGTAAAAGGAAAGAAGTATGTGGAGAGTAAGGTTGGGAAGCGAAAAAAAAGTGAACAAAGTCTCATGGTTCCTTAGGGTGTGTAATTGGTAAAAATAAGTCTAAGATCCGAGATCCCCGAGAACATGGACCAAGTCTATAGTATGCATGAGGGTGGGAAAATAAATACACCTCTCATATTTCAGCAATAGTGTGTAGATCACCTTTACAAAATTTTCCCGAAGCCCATTGGTGGAAAAGGAGGAGGTTCATTAATGCACTAGATGTATGGGAGTAAAGCCTTTAATTAAAAAGACTCGTGTAAGGTAGATACATGGGTGATATGACATGAAAATATTGCAACATTGTAAGGATTAAAGAGGCTGAGAATTACAAAAACTCCCCATGAGCGCAATCTTTGGCATTAATGCATAAATATGTGAGTCGTTAATAAGGTGACTTGTTTTAAAGCCACATATAGATGCCCCAAAAGGTTTGATATTCTTGAAGTGATGGTACTGAAAGATAGTTGAAGTGAGAACTAAACTTAGGGCACATATTTTCAATTACAGAGATTTTCCAGAAAAATTCCAAAGAGTTGTCAAAAAGATGAGTTCATTAGTTTCCCCTATTTCCTATGATATTTTGAAAATCGATCTAGGAAGTCCAAAGAGGTGTGATAGAACTAATGAGATTATGAAGATTCTCATAGCACCCTCAAAAAAAAGTTCCATTCTTAGTTCCCCTCTGGATAGAATCACAGACTCGATATCGCATCCGCAGACTTAGAGGATTTTAAACAAACGTTACATTCCCCTTAAAGAAGTGATGTCATGACCCAAATAGATAATAGTTTCATCAACTTCCTTGCTACTTATTTCCTCCTACTATGCCATGCCCAGAACTTATATGGGTATGTGCCCAAAATTACAATCTTAAAACTAAAGAAGTTTGGGACAAAAGAGGAGAGTTGGTCTTGTCCTTTTAGGAACATGATTTTGAAAGAATGTTGGGTTTTCCTACGCGAGGGAAGAGGGGGCTATCACTAAGGATTCACACAGGAATCTTGGAACATTCATTCAAATAAATGGATGAAATATATGAATGACCATTGGTTGAATAGTCCTCAAACCTCTGCCCCTAAAATGACAAAGAAATTGAATAGGGCTGAATTTATTGAAGAAGTCGGGGATGTGATCACCCTATTGAACCAAGTAATGGGTATGGAATCTACTACTTTCTTTCAAGAATGGATGTTTGAATTCATCCAAGTCATACTTTCCAACAAAAATCCTCTTCCCTGGGCCGAGATTATAAGTACTGTATTCATGAGAAAATGATGGGAGTGGCCCAGATAGCAAGAGGAGAAAATCCAAGAATGGGGGAATTATTCATGACCTCATACCTTGTCTATAATATTGCTTTTCATAGGAATTTTCCTGAATTACTAATGGATGGAGAACTTGATAGTTCAAAAGTGTATCATGTGTTCTATCAGTTAAAATTGGCAAATTTGGAAGCACATTACATAAATATTGCCAATCACTTCTTTACACCTACAATTTTTTTGTACCATCCAGATTGGGAAATGAAAGATTCACCCCGATGCTAAGAGATTAATTACTTAGTATGGGTGTTATTTCATTCAATTCATAACTTATTCATATATCAGGGTTAGTGGTTTTGATGGGAAACCTTATGTGTTACCCAAATGTGTTAATGATAAGTGGGCATTAATGGAACTAGTTAGACAATTGTTATCAGTACACCAGATCAGTGCTCGAAACATGTAATGTCCCCAATCAAATTCCCTATAGTCATAGGGAATTATACTTGCCCTAATATCCAGAAAGAAAAAATGTTGGAGGGGGAGATGAACAGGTGTATGATAGATATGTTTGAGGATAGAAAACAATATGATATCAAACACATTTTGCATAGCACCCACTCAAGTAGAGCACAAGCCTCATTATGAAGATTTCTGGATGAATTGTGAAGATGAGAGGGAGGTAATGAAAGAGAATATTTGAGGATGAATTTGGTTTAGATGGTTGATTTTGGGTTATCCAAACTCCTGAAGGGTTAGAGGAGGATGGAAATACAATCAATGAAGAATACATCCAGAAAACATTTCTTCTCAACCCTTTCCACCAATAAATTGGAGTGTCACTGAGAATAATTATAATCAAGAGAAAACTTCTCACCCTATCCAACTTTCCATAAGGTGGTTGTTTTCAAAAGGAGTGGATATAAGCTACCACCAGACCCCATTATTAAGAGAATACATAAATAATCAACTCATTGATGATATTATCCCCCATTTAAGAGGGTTTATGCCACTAGAGATGTTTCATGGAGGCAAAAAGTTAAGAATTTGGATTCATTACCAACAACAAAAGGTGTAGGTGCCTAGGATAAATTCAAAATTCTCCCTCCTCAAACATCAAGAAGAACTAGTGTAGCAACACTTCAAGAAGGTAAATTTGCAAGTCCTGTTTTTCATGTTACTCCTTTACAGATTGTTCCAACATCTTCCTCAGGAGCCAAAGGAAAAGAGAAAGTGATGGAAGGTGGTCTCAAGAAGGCCAAGGAAGAAAAATTGGTCGAGGTTCCCCATACTGGCATACATGAAATAGAAGAGGAGAAACAACTTTAGTTCCAAAAGAGGAAAAGAACTAAACTAGTTAATGGGTGGATCTAGAAGAGATGGAGACTCCTGAACAGGTAGAGAACCTTGAGGTTCCTAGTGTCTTGTCTACTATTGCTTAGTCTCTTGCATTTTTTCCATTGAACAACCTACACCTATGATAGCAACCCTTTTCATCCCAACAACTATAGTTACTTCACCCACCAGAGAACAACTCCTCATACAAGCTTTTGTACTTGATGTAATGCAACTACACCACAACAACATGTTGAGGCCACCTTGGAATCAACTCTAACTATATAGCCTCATCCTGAGGGGATTCTAATGCAAGTAACACATGAAGAAATTGTAGATGTTATAGTTGTAGTAATGCCATAAGATATTGAAATAGATGCAGGAATCTTAGAAGTTCATGTTCCCATGGTAGAAGTTTCCCCTCAGGAACTTGGTGAGATTATTCTTGTTCCTAGTAAAATGATGAGTGAAATTTCAATGAAAAAAAAAATAAAGACGAGGATCAACAACCCCTGGTGATTGAAATAATAGAAGATCAATCTAATCCTATGGAAGGAATTGAAATCCAAGATGGTCTTGTAGAACAAAGTGCTCAGAAGGAACCTATGCTTGTAATTTCAAAAGGTATATCAATACCTTCATCTTCTTCTAAGGCCCTTATAATTGTACCTGAGACCCCTATTTTACAATCACTTGATGAACATGAGTCTCCTATAAGAGAATGGATCAAGTAGCACTCTTCCCAATAAGAAGAAGGTAGAGATACACTTAGATGATGATGATTTGTAAAGACTAGCTCTCCTCACTCCAGCAAGACCAACTAAAAAGGTGAAGGTCATCTCTAGGGAAGCCTTGAATAGAAAAGGAGAAATTTTCATAGACATTACAACTCCCAAAGCTGATGTTCCTCAAGTAGAAGCATCCCCATCATATTTCCAATTTTTTAGGGTCTCTCTAGGTAAGCCCTCTATTGAAGAAATGAAATATGATTTTTTTATGGTAGTAGAAGGAGTGTTCTAGAAAATTGATGAGTTCAAAGAAACAAAGAAATAGTTAAAGGATAAGAATGAGGCATTGTCCAACTTAGTTAAAAAATTGACTAGAACTCGCCAAGAAGGACAAACTCAGACCTCAGAGATCACTGGTGAAGATATTAGGAGGGTAAGTGATTTGAGTGAAAGAGGGGAAGTTACCATTCAGTGGGAGAATCATCTAGTCACTAGAGGTGAAATGTTAATCATAGAATTTGTAAAAATTACTCCCAAATATTGATAAGGTAGAAGTAGTTTGGGCATTATTGGACAAATGTGAGGTTGAGAAAACAATGTGGTAGGATATGCTACCAAAAATGGATATCATCAGGAATTTAGATGATGACATAATCACTAAGGAGGGCATTGTATCCCCTGGTTCTATAGGAAGTCAGCATGAGTATTATAACATGAAAAAGGTAAGAGTGGAGGTCTTGGAAAATTCTCTTAAAATCCTTGAGAAGGTGAGACATAAAACATCATATTACATCAATCGTCTTCATGATCTGATAGATAGAATGATTAGAAGAGACACTAGAAAGAAAATCACTGAGGAAAGTATTGAAAATATGACCTAGAATTTTTAGGGAACATATCATGGGTAAACCAAGAGAACCCATAAATTTTGATATAAATCTCATGAATGATTGGACAAGTGTTAAGACAACAATTGATAAAGCAATAAGAAAGTTAACAAGGGAAAGAGCAGTCTTCAATGAGATTGATGAAATAAGTACAAAATATGAATTGATTTTCAACTACCACTCAGGACCTGATGAAGAAGTTAGTAACTCAGATGTTTGAAAAGTATGATGTCTATAAAAACAAGGTAGGAGAAAGCTCAAACCAAGTCCCTAGAAAGTGAAAAATGACAAGGTTTTTTGGGAATAAGAGAATATCCTTTTGTTTCCTCAAGATGTCACTGTATGTTCTTACTCAGCCCAATCAGAAGCAAAAGGAATCTTTTTAGTTACAGGTTTTTCCTTTGTATATTTTGAACTACATGGAGTGAGGATTCAAAGGCTATCTTGGAGGACATTTTGGGGGAAAATCAGATAGGACAAAAGTATAAGTATGAGGGGTTTTTCCTCATACTAGAGGGGGGGTTTTTTCTAAAAACATTTAAGCAAAGAACAAGGATTGATATTTTTACTAAAATACTGCTTATTTGTTTCCTAGAAGTATATTTTGAGTTTTAATCTTTCAAATTCAAGTGTTAAGATGATTACAGAGTATAGTCATTAGCAAGCATTGAGATTTAGTATTACCTTTTTCCCTTGTCAAGAATTTGATGAATTTTAAAATGAAATTTTCTAACTATGGGTTTGGTTTTTATGTCCTAAACTTTAAATGTTGAACACTTTGTTGATTAATTGCATTTCTGCTGCAATCATGTGTTTCTTGCTTTCTCTGAAGTACATTGCTCTTGTAATTTGTGATTAAGTTTTGGTGATTAGCTCAGTATTGTATTTTGATCCTTTACTTTACAATGTTGAATGCGATTATAAAATCCTTACTAAAATCATTTTGTTGATGGATCTTTGTAAGCTTTTGAGTGTATCTTAAGTATATGAGATTAGGAGCAAGAAACACTTCATTGGAATGTTTACATGAGATTTTGTGCTAAGTATTTTGAGGATTGTGTGAAATATTTGTCTTAATTGAGTATCAATGAATGCAAATATTTCTTTAAGTGTGAACTGTGATAAATTGATGAATTTCTCTGTGTTGTTTGGAATGACATATGTATCGAAAAGACATTGTGAGTAGTGTTGTCTAGAGATTTATCAGTTTCTTGAATCCCCCATCATTATAAAATAAAAAAATTAGCCTCATTACAAAACAAAAATATCCTATTAGTCATCCTGCCACAACATGTATGATATTATTGAAAAGATACCTTAACTTTATTTTACCCTTTCATAACTATGCAGGAACCAATAGAAATTCCCATTATCTAGAGTATCCGAGTCCTGCTCAAGTGACATTTTCACTATTTAGTGTGACAACTCGTAGGAGTTAAATTATGCATATATTGACCATGTTCACTCAGGACTGATACCAAAGCTTCAAGAACAGACTAGGAATCCTTGATTATGCTTATCCTTTATCAAATTCAAGTTACAAAATGGGTTCTCTCACCCTGGTCAAAGGTAGGGCCTAAAGCGGTAGGGAAAGGTCATCCCCTTTGCACGTGTCACCTGATCCCATCAAATTCAAGTTCAAATAGGTTTTTAGACATCCTCCCTAGCTACAAATGACATACACTTATAGTCTTCCATTCTCAAAGTTCATCAACCTCTCAAAATTCTATTAAGGGCTAAGTTATCACAGACTAACTAGTTGAATCCCCTCTTCCTAGTGCGCATCTTCCTCACAAGTAGTTTCTGGATGAGTCCATCAATCACTTTCATCATGAGTATGGTACCCTTAAGATGACCCTATTTTTCAATGGTTGTAAGTGTCAACAAGGGGGAAGAATTGGTTTCATTATCATTCCTCTTTGTGATACTCTTATTCCCTCACTAAGGAGCTTTATTTTGAGTGCACTAACAATATGGCGAGTATGAAGCCCTCATCTTAGGTCTTAAAACTATTGCCTTTTAGGTGTTCAGATTCTTAACATCTATGGGGATTCTGATCTTATCATTAAACAAGTTATAGGTGAGTGTCAATGTAAAACAATACCCTTTATAAATATAGAGATGTTGTTCTTCTCCTCCTTACAGGATTTTTTTCTTACACTATCCAAGTCGTTCTACAATCGTCCAATCATTTTGCTAACATGATGGATTCTCTTGCATCTCTCATCCCATGGACAACAAATGAATCTAAACTTTTTGTTGTTTTTCATCACCATGATCAACCATCCCATGTGTTACCTCACATTAATCTTGTTGACTCTGGTGTGTCATATATTTGGTATTCTCATATATTTGATTATCTATCTAAATCTATCATTCCCTCCGATATATCTAAAAATGGGAGGAGGTATTTTCTTCAACGTGCTAACCGCTATGTCATCCTTAGCATCATCCATTATAAGCATGGATTTTATGATATTATACTTTGATGCCTCAAATCCCATGAGTCTTATCATTTTATCAAAGAATTCCATGATGGCATTTGTGGTGGACACTTTAGTGATTTAGTTTTCACTAAGTGCGTTCTTCTCCTTGCTTATTATTTTCCTTCCCTTAATCATGAATGTTGTGAATATGTTAAGAAATGTGTCAAATTTCAACAACATTATAGTCTTGACTATGTTCCTAGCCAAGCCTTGCAGCTGACTCGGGACCTTTGGACCTTCGTAATAGGCCCTTGATCTCATTGGTACCATTAATCCTCGATCTTCATAATAGAATCATTCTATCATCACTACAACTGAGTATTTCACCAAGTGGGTAGAAGCAATTCCACTCACCTCAACCAAATCTACTCCAATTATTAACTTCATCTATCAACATATTATTTTCCGCTTCAGCGTTCCTCAAAAATTATCACGGAAAACGGAAATTCCTTTAAAAACAAAGATCTCAAGAATATTTGTGACTCATTTAATATTAAGCTTATCTTCTCTTATCCTTACTATCCTCAAGCTAATGGCCAAGCTGAAGCAACTAACAAAACTCTTCATAACATTCTTGCTAAGACTATCGATCATTGAGTCACAATTGGCATATTCATATACCTTTTTCTCTTTTGCACTTTCATGCTACACCCTTTTCTCTTGTTTACGGCTCCAAAGTTGTTCTTCCCCTTGAAGTTCAAATTTTTATTTGTGTGTATCTCTTTGTGACTTCATTTCTGATGAATATTATTACCAGGAGCATTTAACACACTTGAGTTGTTAGATGAATGTCATCTCCTCACTCTTGAGCATCATCATGTTTATCAAGAGCGTATCAAGTGTGCTTATAATAAGCACCTCAAAGAATGTGACTTTAATGTTGGTGACCTCATCCTTAAAGAAAATTATAATGTTACTACTCTAAAAAGGAGCCAACATGGAAATTTTCCCCTAATCTGGATTGGGCCTTACATTATCACACATAAGTATGGGTCGGGAGCCTATTTTTGGCCTCCCTTGATGGTAAATTGGAAGTGGAACCACTTAACACATTACACTTGCAACCATTCTATTGTTAGCATACTTACCAGTGAGCACTTATTCATATCCTTAGATCATTCCTCCATCATCAGCCTCTTCCATCTATCACTATAATGATTTGGAATTATGTGGTCTATTGTTACTTTCCTAGACATGACCTTAAATATGGGCACCATGGCTCTTCCCATAGCATTTTCCTTATGGATAGGTTCTCCCTTCTTGGTGAGAACTCCACGATCATTACATCCATCACCCTCTTGTTTACCTATTAGAACCATGCTAAGGGTCCAAAGGTGTCACGTATACATTCATCATCACCTTCTAAGTGGTCTACCTAGCTATCGCCAGCTCTTATCCATGTAAAATTCAAAATTCATGGATTTTTTTATCAAAAAGTCAAAATTATCAAAAACAGACTTCTTCCTCGAAGGACTGTTGCTAATGTAAAAAAAATGAAAAGGAAATCAAATAAATAGACCGATCCCTCAAAGGATGGCTATCATGTATATCATTCGTCATCAAAATTATAAATGTATAAAGTAGACCATACCCTCAAAGGATGGCTACTCTCTTATATCATGGCATCGAAGGATTCCCACATTGATCATTTTTCTCATATCAAAATTCCTGCATTGATCAGTTTTCTCTTTCCCTACCCAGAGTTGGAGTGTAGACCTAAGGAACACCACTTATGGAGAACCCTCTTCAAGTGTAAAAGTTACATCACAAACCCCCTTGTCGTGTTGACATTAGGTTTATGATTTCATCCCATCCATATTCCTCTCATGATCTTTGGTATAACTAACTATCATTGGTTATATGTTAACACATGTTTTGGTCACATGTGCATTATGTTACTTAGATCCCCTTCTTGTTTACCTCTAATGCAATTGGAAGTATTGTTTCCTTGTATGTTCCTTGATATGACATAACATTTTTCATACCCATAGGTCACCAATCATCAAGTTGTGTTCACTTCTAAGTTTCCACATCTATCTTTTTTTTTTTACAATAATATCTAATCTAAATCATACATCTATCTATTATCTATCAAACAATCTCACATCTAATTGCATATTCTTATCTATCATCCTTTCTATTTTCTATCTATCACATTATTTTCCAATAACATTTTATTAATATCACATATTATATATTAACCATATAATCATACATAAATGTTCACCATCATCATCGAATATAAAATAAACATATAATCATAATCACACCCACATCAAAATTAACATCACTATAAATTAACTCATCAACATCATACAAATGACACATGCTAGAATACAACAAAATCAAAATATATATATATATATATATATATATATATATATATATATAAGTGTCTCAATAGATCATCATCGGACTCTAAGGGCCATTTCTCAATGCAAAGATGTTATCAAAATCAGTAAACTACACATCATATAATCTCAAGTCCTCCCCTCCTATGGCAGGCATTGCATCTAATCCATGTACATCATCACCACCCTCATGGCCTCCCTCTCAAAATAGATGGGCCACATTCACGGTGTTCCCTAAATGTGTGGCACTCCCTCCTCTCGGCTTGCCACGTCGCAAGATACTCGCATATCTCAATGTTTGTGACATCCTATGAGTGAAAATCCTCTCATAGTACCTCGCCCGTGCCACCACTACTATGAATTAGCTCATGGGTACAGATCTTGGGTGGGGCTATCTATCCCACTCCCTTTAATTCTCCTGGGGCATTACTCACAGAATATGATGTTATAATCGGTACAAGATCTCCAAATCTGGTCATGTAGGCCTCTCTCTTCCACTTATACCGATCCTCTCGCTCTATGGTCTCGGTCCCTCCCTACCAAGTAGTGTCCCTCTCTACACGCATTTCTTTTAACTCAAAAGTAGTTGAGTCATCTTTATAGACTATCCTCGGTCATCAAATCCTCCTCCACCTCTAGGAGTATCCTCTACCTCAACCTCCATCTCCTCCTCATCTCCTCTCTCTCCAGCTACCCTAGCTACCCAAGTAGTTATCATCAAATCTATGAATCCCACTCCAACCTCCACATCATCATCCTCATCCCATAGCTCCTGCATCTCCTCCAATGGGTCTTCCATGTTGGGACCGGGAAACTAAGTAACTCTCTATCTATCTCCTCTTTCCTATAAGAGACGGGCTCCTTAGGTATTGTCTGCCCCTATCAAAATGAACGGCCTCAATCATCTCCGGCCTACGGCCATTTACCCATCTAGTTCTCCACATCCCTATCAAATCTACATCTACTCTAGGCCATGAAGTGAAATCTCTTTACATCTACCACCCGACATGCTCCCCCTTGAGCTCTATGAACTGTCATTTTACCAATCTGCATCTCTAGCTCATTTGTCCCCATGATCCTATTCGGCTCTCCATCTCAAAAATACCATAGTGAACTCTATATGGTCCCATGTGACCTATGGTATCCATGGTGTCCTAATAAGCGTGATGTGCTCATACGCCTAGCATTATATGAGGAAGCCTACATCCAACCATGACCTCCTCCTAGCTTTATACATCATTAACTCATGATAAACATGTGCTAGCAATGTTGTTCCAAATGAAAAGATAGTATGATGGTCAATAATATCAGCCAAGACCCCGCTAGTGTCCATGGGAATCAAGCTCCCCTGAATCGGGTAATGCATAGAAAGAAATTGCCATCATTAAAAAAATCAAACTACTCCTTGTACCCCACACTCATACCTCGTCTCATAAGAGAATACACCTAAAGTGAAAGTAATCTAAGGTACATCGACTCTAAAAAACCGTGTCAACACTGCCAATCTGCTATCAATAGTAATGGAAACTATCTGCTCCCCTGTATTGGCAATCTAAGGATGAAATATACATCCTCTAGGGTGATCATCATCTCAATCATTCTAAACTAGAAGGTACATGTATCCATATCCCATCTTTCCACTAATGAAATCATCAAACCCACATCTTGTGGGATCCTCTAATAGTACTCGAATCCTCCCAATCATATGGTCATTAAGTGATCCCACTCAACATTAGATATGTCCTCTCTAATTATATCATATAATGTTGGGAATTTGTCTCTCAAATAAAGGGTCTCTCTAGCGTGCAAGCATAAAACACACTAAACAAACATCAGCTCCATCGTCATTATGTTCATCACTTAATCCAACATTTCTATTATAACCCTAGTTGATGCTAACCTAGGTTGGGTCGACACATCTAGGGGTCGATCGACACCTTTCTAGGATAATTCAATAGTGACCCTACCTAATCATCACCTACCTCCCTCGGTGCTAATCCAAAATGCAAAAATGCAAAAATAAAATAAAAAACAAGATAGGGTTTTCATTCCTCACCATCCTATGAACCCTCTGGCATTTCTGGTTGCTTCTTTGGCCTCCATCTCTCTCCAAATCTTGATATCCTTTTATAGATTTAAGCTCTCAAATCATCACTCTAAGTCATGTAAATGAGCTTAGTCTGCCGACTTAGGGGCTTATATAGCCACCGCTCAAGTTGGTGTCAACCCTCTTGGGTTTTCGTCGATCATCCTTAGTCATCGATGACTTGCCTTAGTGTGTCGTCGAGCCGTGTTGCCATCCCTCCTTTTATTTTTCTCGTGATATTTTATCTTGTTGTCCATATTTTTTGTTTTTGTGTGACCCATACAAGCATATTATCCCCTCGTTGTTATCAGCCTTTTATTGTCATCATTATCCCTTTTTACCTTTTCACCAATGTTGTGTCCATTGTTGGGGCACCATATTATCATGTATATCTTATTTAATGTCCACTTTTATGGCCATATTTTTATTCCTTTTTGGGGCATCCTCTTTCATCATTTCTTCACATTTTTCCTTTTTAGCCATTTTTGTGCCCTTTGATGTGGCACCATTTTTTTACATCCTTGTCCTCTACGGACACATATACTTTCAATCTATTCCTCATGCATGTAGGATTTCACATTATTTTTTGCATTTGGTTGCACATAGTTTGATGTGTGCTAGGTACCCATTGGTCCCCATGGCTTGCATTCATTTGATTGGTTTCCCACTAGACTCCCTCTATTTTGCTTTGTGGATTTTTGGACTCAAAGGACTATAGGAAATTTTCGTCATCTCCTGAAGACCGTGACCTTTGTTTCCTACCAAAGTGACTCCTAAAATAACCACCATATTTTTAATTTTTTGTTTGAATCCTTCTTGCTTGGGGCATCTTTCCTCACCTTATCATTTTCCCCATCCTTCTTCTCCCACTCACCCTCCTTCATTTATCTCTTTCAACCTCGTGATCGATTCCCCTTTGTGTCATTGATCCCTAGTTTGAGGGGGAGCTCATCATCAATCCTCCATCATCCTTCATCCTACCCTTTGTCTCTCATCATTTTTATCTCATGGCTTTCTTGACAAATCACTCAACAAAAAGGGGCAAATGTAGACACCAAAATTTAGTATCGCTACCCTTGTCACCCGCGATCACTTTTTTCACCATGGTCACCTATCTAGACCCTTTTTATTTTAATTCATATTCTTATTAATATTCCCATATTTTCCATCTATTATCCTATCCATTTTAATTTATTACTAATTCTCATTAATTATCCTCTAATCCTCATCTCATTATCTAATTAATCTTAATCATCCCCAATTTCTCTTCTCTAGGTTGTTTATCATCCCTAAACTACCTAGTTTCTCATCCCTAGGCTTTTGTTAGCCTTTATTCACTCCATTTCTTCTCTCACCTACTTATCTCAATTCCCTATGTAACCATAATCCTACTTCTAATGAGCTTGATGCCTTGAATTAGGCATCCTCCCACCACCCAAATGTACAGCTTTCCCACAATTGTAGGAAACCCGCCTAGGTTGTTTTCGACCCTATAAAGCCACATTTCCCCATCCAAAGGATACATCATCAGATATTTTTGTGTTTTGCGACTTCATCTTCATGCTTGAGCTTCTTTGCAGTTGTTTCAATCTTCTTGGAGTCCCTTTGAGCTTATTTGCATCATTTGTGGAGACTTTGGGGATTTTATCTTGGCCTTGTGTTGGTTCATGTTATTGTTTTTTATCATTATTATTGTCATCGTGTACTAACATTTTAAAGGTCCAACTACCATCGAGCTTGAGATCTAACCTTTCTCGTAGTCATCCTTGTATACATGTTACCAATCCAACCCATTCCTTTTCAGCTTCACTTAGTTCAACTCGGGTCATCGTTAACCCTACCTCTGTTGTGTCACTCGTCTACCATTCAGATCCACAATAGTCTTTTTTATGTTTCTATTTTGGCACGCTTTTAGATCCATCATTCTCGCCACTCTGTCATCACATATCCATTCTATTAGTCTTCGGTCTCCGCCAACTCAACACAATCAGCTTTGACATGAGCCATATTTCCATCCTACCCATCTAAATCCTTTTTTTCTTGCATCATTTTTATTTCTCCATGTCTCAGTCTCTTCTACATGTTCCTATCAGCTCCTACAGCCTTTAGCATTCTTACATCCGCATAAAGAGTTGTTAAGATCCAAATTTTTAGTTTTTGTTTTGATCCATTTGATCTGGTCACCGTTGAATGGACCTCTGCGGCACTCGGGTCACCATCTACCCAGCCAATTATATTTCATTTTGTGTTGATCTAGATCAGATTCATACTTTCCTTTTAGTTCTTTAATTTTCAAATTTTGCATGTTATCCCATCTTTTATCATTTACTTTATCCTCTTTTATCAAATACAAGGGTTGACATCCACATGAGGAAGTTCAGTTCTTGGAACCGAATTATTCAAGAAACCCCCTCATCTACCATCTAATCTATTTCCCTTCTAGTTATCTTTGTTGTGCAGATCCATAAGTTTACAGTTAGATTATCATTCGCTTTGCACTGCTCAATTGTCATCATCTTATTCCAAGGTACCTTAAACCCTTGTATGTTTTAATTTGCTTCATTTTCTTTAATCCCTAGTCCACTAATATGAACAGGAAAGAGAAAATTTATTCCAACAAGTATAGAGGAATCACAACTCACATATTACAAAAATACACAATAGAACATATACATGAAAGAGATTTCACATTACTTCCTTAAATAATCACAATGTTCTCAATTGTAGCCACTGTTGTTGATTGATGCCACTCAATCTCAAACAACATAGACAACTACCACTACCACTGGAAGCTACCTTTGAATTTATTCATTTTGGGCTCATAATGGAAATGGAACATTGGTGTCATGTTCCCCCACAATGTGAAATTTCCACACACAAACACTAAGAATAAAATTGTATCGAAGACATACAACTAACCGGATCTTATTGCACATGGTCACCATTACAAGTGAACATATTCACAAGTGGACCATCTTCCAATGAAGTATGGTATTCAGAGGATCACATCAATCAATGGATCACCGAGGTCATTTTTTCTCCGACACAACTCTTTTTCTAGTATCCATAATATACACCACAAGTTGAAAAGTTGTTAAACTAAAAAAATCATGCCACCAAAATGTGTCACCATAGCTTCATGCAGCCCCATCGTTGGTGACTAATGAGAGGTCATTGATTGACCTCCATCCTCTGATGCCTCTATCCTCCAATGTGATGGTAGTAACTCAGCTTGATATGGCTTTAAGGATCCTTCAAAAATTCACCCACACAAGATGGATGTCGCGACAAGCAAAAATGCGTCCAATTATTGAAAAGTGAGGATATTTTATTTTATTTTAACAATTTTTAAAAATTAATATTTTGACTAAACATAAACAAATATCCTAAAATCACGTATTCTATTAACTTGACAATGTGATGACATTTTTTCCACATTGACGACGTAAAAATAACTTTACTAATTGTTTGACACTTTTGACAAAAATGACTCATGACAACAAAAATAATAATGATACTTGAATTGTTGTTACATGACTCTAACAATAATTTTATATGACATAAGACACTTAATACACACTCTTATCTTTAATCCAAAAAATAACCACTCAACAACCAATTTTTTACCACTAAAAATAAAACAAAACCCGAACTCAACTAATAATTTTAAATAACCTTTATTTGAACAACATCATATCTTATGTGCATGGAGTGATTGACATGGGTATAACTTGCATGGAAGTGGGATTCAAGATTGATGGGAATATATTAGAAGTCTTACACCAATAACATTTCAACCTTTCTCAATGCTACACCATCCATCCACAGAGACATGGCTAGGCCTATCTTTCACACAAGTTCGCACAAAGCCAAAAAGTATTTTTGTCACATCGTCGTTATTTTTTTGCATCACCATTATTTTTGATGGAATAGGTAACAACGTATTATGTTGTTACCTATATAGGTAACAACGTACTATGTTGTTACTTATATAGGTAACAATGTAATACATTGTTACCTATTCTATCAAATTTTCATTTGCATTTTTATAAAAAGAAACGGAGCCGTAGTCTTTCATACATGAATGAGTGGTAGGATGGTGGGGCATGGGAAATAGGTCATGGTGGTCGTGGGTTCGAGGCTAGTTGGGTGCAAGTATAGACCACACTAGTCAACTTTTGTGCAGGTTCGCGTTGATCGCTAACATGCGTGATGGATAGGATGATCGCAGAGATGCGCATGACCTTTTCAAACCGATTATCTTTTGTTGGAATGTGTCTCAATCACATGTGGTGGTAGTGGCACCACTTTATCCTCCTCAAATTATTTATAATCATCTAGTAAACTTGGAAATCTTGTAAACTAGTCTTCTTGTTATTGAATATTGCACATGTCCTAGGCTACTCAATACTTACAACTAAATAATTCTATTAATCTTCAATCTGCAGGAAGAGATGCTCATAACACACAAGGAAATGATGACACAATACATAATGTTTGATTCAAATTGATGCATTCCCAAAAACATAGAATTGTGGCACATCTAAATGCAATGCCGAGAGTGCAAATGAACTTCTCAGATGAAGTTTTCAATCGAATGCCAAGTGGATTGATAATTGATCCAAGCTATTTTTGGAGGAAATATACACCAATGTCAAGTACGATGTAAAATTACTTGTATCAATCACAATTTACAGATCCAACGCCTTAGAAAAGAAGTAAAATATCATCTTTCTCCATAAATGAAACAAAAAAACTTTGATCAAAACTTTGATCGTCACATGGGTTTATATTCGATGACATCAATATTGATAATATAATCACTCCATAAATGGGGTAATCAAATAAAATGTTTTGTTCTTTATCCCTGTCTAACACTCACATACTCATACCGCTTTGAAATTGAATCTAATACGATGTCATGTCTCTCCTCCTAGATCAATACATGGAAGACTCTCATAATTCATGGGCACAAGAATAATAGTGCTCTGGTACCAAGTGAAGATATGACTAGTGAATAAATCACAACAACACAATAATCTTCTTTATTGTTCACATAATACAAATTTACAAGATATTTTTTAGTCTATTGTTAGTGAGTTGGTAAAACCACTCACGTAACCAATCTACCAAAGAACCCTATTTTGTGGGTTGTTGTTTATTACAACAAACTGCCTAATATTACAATATTAACCAAATATATTAACAAATACATTTTGTCACTAATTAATGTAAACACTAATTATTTTCCTAATAAAATTGTTGGGGCATATTGTTTAAGTGAAAGTACTTTCAATTAATATGGAAAGAATATGTGTTATCTTGGCCCTCTCTCTTCCAAGTCATAAGAAGGTTATCCAAAGTTTCTTAGGAACCATTAATTTTGTAAGGAGGTTTATACCTCAATTTTCTACCTTGGCCAATCCATTTACTGTCATGTTGAAGAAAAACATACCTTTTAGTTGGACCAAGGAAATAATAGATTAGAAACTATTAAGTGGGATTTTACTCAAGCTCTCACATTGGTAAACCCTAGATATGAAAAGGAATTCATCCTCTATGACTTTATTGGGTTAGAAAGTGTCTCTACGATTCGACCCAACAAAACATTGATCACTTGGAGTAGCCTATTGCATTTTTATTCAATCTCACAAATCCTATAAACTAAGGTATTCCTTTTTTGAAAATCATGTGTTTGTTGTTATAATGACATTAAAGAAATTCTGGCATATGTTTTCTAACAACAAAATCCAGTTGATGGTCTTGCATGCATGTGTAAAAGAGTTTCTTTTGAATAAGGACATAAATGAAAAGAGAGATGGATAGATTACTAAAGTAATGGAGTAAAATTTCCATATTAAAGTCACCAAGCTGGTGAAAGGAAAATGATTATATCAGCAACTCACTTCAGATTTATAAGTGAAGGAAGAATGTAAGCATGTGTTACACAACCATCACCCAAATGAAACTCATGCTCCTAACAGTTGGATTTTCCATTTGAGTAACTTATCGCAAGCGTGTAAGTATCCTCTAAGTCTTAACCGATCTCAAAGAATAATTTTCGTGCTTCAATAAATTCCTTACATCCTTATTGATGATGTTCTCTTCCAAAAAGACTTAAATGGAGTTCTTCTAAGGTGTATCCACCCTTACCAAGTTAACAAATTACTTGAGGAATTCCATAATGGGCTATCAGAGGCCATTATTCGGTAAGGAAAATTATAACCAAAATCATGAGGGTTGGTTATTATTATCCTGACTTGTTTAAATAATTTCATGTGGGTAAGGAAATGTAAGGAATGTGCACTATTCGCAGTAAAGCAAAAGTTGGCCACTCTTCCTCCATTTGATTTAGATGAACCAAACTTTTATGCAATAGGGCCTGGATTTTATTGTCATGATAAATCCTCCATCTAACACTGGTCATAAATGGGTGTTAACTGCTACTAATTACTTCACCAGATGGACGAAAGCGGTGGTGTTAAAAGAAGCTAATGAGAATTCCATTTTGGATTTTCTTGAAGGAATTATGACAAGGTTTGGTGTGCCCTTCACCATCATTTTAGATAATTCTAAAGCCTTTGTGGGTACACAAATCAATGAATGGGTTGTGAAGAATAGTGTCTATCTGAAGACTTCATTAAACTATTACCCTTAAGGTAATGGATTGATTGAGTCCAGTAAAAAAATTAAAAAGGATCATTAAAAACTATGGTGAATAACTAGAGAACATGGCATACTCAACTCAAGACCACTCTTTGGGCCAATAGGATCACTCGAAAAGAGTGATTAGAAATTTTCCTTTATGCTAGTATATGAGAAGGAAACAAAGCTTCCTTTATCTTTGGAGTTACCATCTTGGAATTAGCACAAGAGCTGGAAACAATGGAGAATGATCCTATGATGGTAATATTCATTCTAAGATAATGGAGCTGGAAGAAAAAAGGAATCAAGCAATGAAGACCCTTGAGCTTCATCAAGCTCAAACGAAGAGGAATTTTTATAAGAAGGAAACCGGTAGACCTTTCTAAAAGGGTGACCTAGTTTTTAAATAGGATGCAGATAGAGCCAAGGCAAGGAGGCATACAAATTTTGATGCCCTTTGGAGTGGGCCATATGTGATCACCAGTTGTAAAGAAGTAAACTCATTTCATCTATCTAGACTCAAAAGAGAGGCACTACCCATCCTAGTTAATGGGATGCACCTCAAATCTTGTTATTGAGGTATCTTCACCTTGTATAGCAGTAGTTTAGTTTCCCTTCCTCTAAGTTCTTTTGCACATTGTTTTACTTTTCTTGTCTCGGATTTTGTTTTTAGTTTGGTTTTTGGAAGGCTTCCAGTTATGTTTGGTTTGAGGTTTTGACGACTCATATACCCAATGGACTTGATTAAGGCTACTATACTTTTTCTTAGTAGGAAAAAATTCCTTAGAGGTCGCAAAAAATGTTGACTTTTCAAGTCACCTTGCCCAATTTGCCTTTTTGTTTTTCATGACTAATTCCTTGCAAACATCCTTGTTTTTAAAGTTTTGACTCAAGAACATTTTTGTGAAAATATCAAAAATTCCTAAGTACTTAAATTTTCCTTTGTATTTCATATTTTGGGTTTCGAGAAACAATTTTCAATTTACATGCAAATTGTTCCTTGAACCCCAAACTCAAGTATAAAGGAATCAATGTATTTTGAGTTTGGGTTCTAATTTACAATTTGCATGAAAATTGTAAATTGAAACCCGATCCCCAAAACCCGAAAACTCAATGCATTTCAGGTTTTAGGTTCCATTTTATAATTTTAATGCAAATCAAAATGAAACACGATCCCTAAAAATCAAATAAATCAATGTATTTCAGGTTTCTAGTTCTAATTTGTAATTTACATGTAAATTGCAAATTGAAACCTGAAAATTAGTCAACTTGCATTTATGTTGTCAAACCCCCGATGTCAAATCAACACATTTATATCACCCACTTGCATATGTCACTTACATGTAATAAATGTTCCATTTTCTATTTATAGTTGGATTTCCATGTTATTTCCACTTGTCCTTTTATATGCTCTAACTTGCAAACAACCCTTCGAATTTTAATCACATTTTTCTTGCTTTTTCAGGCATTTTTGTCATTTCTCCTTCAACGTCCAATCAATGCATTTATGTCACCCACTCGCACATGTCACCTACATGTAATAAATGTTCCATTTTCTATTTAGAGTTAGATTTCCATGTCATTTCCACCTTTCCTTTATAAGATTTGACTTACAAACAACCTTCAAATTTTGATCACACGTTTCTTGATTTTTTAGGTATTTTTCATCATTTATCCTTCGACCCATTTGAATTATAAATAAGATCTTTTTTTTAGTAATTTTTTTATATTTTGAGTCGTTATTTGTGAGGCATTTTCCACATTTCTTTGATTATTTGGGTTTTGGGGATTAGGTTTTGTCTTGGGCATGCCATAACCTGTGGTTTGATTTTATTTTTCACCGCCTCCTTGTATTTCTTTTCTCTCGCTCCCTATTTTAATCATATTTTGATGTATAAAACAAGTGTCATATTTACCTAACTATTTCACAAATATCACAAAAGAACATCTGCGTTCATCATGAATTACATTCGAGAGTTCACATGTGCAAAATAAGGTCTAATTTCGACAAGACTAAGTTGGAAGTTTGTAGTTGCATCTGCAATTCCCTACCTCCAATAAGATCAAGTTAGAATTAGGAAGTTACTTTGTAAGGACTAAGTTCCACCCTTTGTATTTCATGGGTTGGTAGTTACATTTCAGACCCTACTTACGCCATCAGTTTTAGGTGTTTCTAAGTGCTTTTCAAATGATTTTCAAGAAAAGGATGGGGTCTTAATCAAAAGGAAAGGGAAAAGCAATTAATTATATCTTATAAGGGGTGACTCTCCTTCAAATATCACATCAGCATTTTATAATATCGAGGACACCGATTTTAGTCATATTGATCTCCCGACTTTTGAAATAGAATCAAGGATTTATCCAAGTTTGCTTATAGTAAAAGTATTTATGATAGTGGTATAGCCCTGGGCATGATCACTTTCCCACCTTTTATGCAGTGACAGATTTTATATACATAGCATCTACATAATATGATTCTAAATCTTGGACATTTAAGGATTAAGACAAAATGGTAGCAATCAATTGGGCACTAACTACCTTGAGGAGTTATTCAAGCTCATTGATGTTGAAGGTTATGCAAAAATGTCTCCTAAAATGGATCTGGAGCATTGGAATAATAATCTTGATACTTATATCAAGATTCTTAATAAGAGTTACCTAACCAAGCCAAGGCCAAAAATCATCAGTTCCCAAATACCATTCCCCATTCTAACTTCATCCAAGAAGTTAATGACTTAATTACCTTGCTAAGAAGAGTTGTGGGCCTTCCTTTTCAAGGTATTTTCAGAAGTGTATGTGTCATTACATCTCTATTATCCGTAAGAATACCAACCTCATGTGATGGGATGATAACATCAATGATGACTTACACTCACAATTTTTGGAAGTTCAAACCTCGAGAAATTTCTACATGACTTCCTTCCTCATGTATGACATAATGGGGATGAGAAACTATCAAGTACTGGCATCTATGTTTTTAAGAAACCAAGTGTAAATAAATTATTTTTGCCCCCAATTAACAATGAAGGGCCAAAACATTTCATAATGGTGAATGATGCTTTCTTCTATGTTGTTATATGTACAATTGATAAAGACTTGTACAACCATCGAGTCACAAATGAAGCTTGGAACGTAGTCAGGATTTGGGGATGTATCTTATTATAGTTCCCAACCTTCACATACCTTAGAGTAGGAGTATTTTTAGGTGCTCCTTATAAGCTTCCAAGGTTCCCTACGTGACAAATGGGTTTTGATGGAGTTAGTCGACAACCGCTCTATCTCTAGAAATATCAACAAAGAAATCATAAGTCGTGGGTTCAGTTTCTGTCACTTTGCGATAATATGCATGTGCACCATCTTACAAAGCCAAGAATTTTGAGGCAAAAATGTATCATATGATGATAAATACCTTCCACCCATGAAGTAGCTTTGATTTTTGGGGCGTCATTGGTAGAATTGGGCCAGCCAGTGTTCATATGCCTCAATTAGAGGATATGTGGATTGATTACAGAGATGAGGTGGCCATAAGAGAGAAATATTATGCATATTAACACTTGAATAGGTGATCAAATATGGAATTACAGATGTTCCGAAGGCATCCACGATGGCGAGGAGGTCGTGGACTCCACATACACTTAAATGAATATAAGGGCACTACCACTACCCTCAACCAATTGATCACTCCAAGAGTGAGCGGTTACCAAGGAATGCATAGTAGGCATCCTCAACCACACCCATCAAAGTGGATAATTTCCTTCAAAAAATTCCCAATGATTCATGGTGCACCAATGTTGTCAAAACTTAAGTATAATTAGAGGTGGGCCACCCTACTACTACAAAAGAAGAAAGACCCCTTTCCAAGCCTCACAGAATCAAATTTGTAAGATAAGGTGCAGGACCTTCTTCTTATACTCCTTATATTGAGTTGATATATTTTATTCTTTTTCCATCCTCTATTGTCCAAGTGTTGCAATCTACTCTTTCACTTATTCTTCCTTCTTCCCCGTTATTAATTCCTTCTCCTCCACCACCTCGGACATTTACTATGCTCACAACCTCTATTCCTTCTCCTTCCACTTCTTCTTTTCCCATCTCCTCCACTTCTCCTCCTTCTATGGCCCAAGTATTTTCTTCCCTTCCTTCTCTTTCATCTAGAGATAGTCTGGTTTTGAGTTCTCCCTTAAGGACTCCTCTTCCCCAACTTTATCTTCCCACTTCTCCTCTTATCACCCTTCCCATTTCATCCATACATGCAACCATCTTATCCATTCCTCCTCCACTGGTTACTCCTTCCTTTCCACTCATTACCATTACAACAATTGTCTTTTCATCACCCATTCTTTCAACCCCATGGTTTCCTTTCCCTTTTCATCCTCTCAAAGAAATGATCTCTTCTTCCACTCCTTCCGGCTAATTGGCCAAACCCCTAAGAAGAAGAAGGTATCCATTATTGATGATTTTGATCTTAGAAGTCTAGATCTTACTCCTCAATGCGTCAAATAAGCCAAATACCATCTCTCATATTTTGGTTGATAAATCTAGGGAGAGTGTTTTTGAATTACAACACCTGCTTTAGACAAATCAAAAGAAGACATCACAACATCGATTACCAGATCTCCAAGGTTTCCTTGGGAAATGCTACACATGAAGGTGAAAAATAGGATTTCTAGATTGTCATTGGTAACCTTATGTAAAATTTTGATAAAGACAATATCACCAAGGATGAGTTCAAAAATAAATTAGAGCAACTGACATTCATCCTTCACATGATCACACAACCTACTCATTCTTCCACCCTCACAATCACGACAATATTTGATGCCACTTCCTTCTCTACAGTAGATAAAATTGGTCAACAAGGGTGAGAAATTGAAGCTTAGATAGAACATATCATTGAGGAAGGGGAGAAAGTGATCAAAGATATGGTGGTTATGTATGATGAACTTTAAACATAGAAGGATATTGTGACTAAGATGTGCATTTTTTGGGAGATGAATGTGATAATTGGGAACTCACTTTGGAAACTTGGAGGGAGTTATGGAAAATTAATATAGTTATTTTCCTCATGAAAGGGATCATTGATTACCATTCCAAGCTCTTTGAATAGTTTGAGGCCATCGATTTCTCGCATTTGAATACTCAAAGAAGTAACTTAGAAATTGGCTAATGTAAGGAATAAAGGAATTGATGTTGTTGATTATATAATCGAAGAATTTGACAAAATCCATCGCAAATTCTAGACAATTATCTAAATGCACTCAAAGAGATTATATAGTTATTGGATTCAAGAGCCTATTTGAGGAGGGCATGAAGTAACTGGATTTTTTATATTCATTATATTGACAAGCTAGTGTTGTATCAAGGCTTTTGGGCCACCTACATAAGTTTAAGGATAGATTATGGAGACTTCCTAAAAACTCGAGTCAAAAAACTAACTTCGTTGAGATCCCGAATCACTATGTGTGTCGGCCTAATGATAAAGAAGTGTAGGAAATCATCAAATGATTTCGTCAATGTTGGAAAAAATAAACTGAAGAGGAACCGAGGAAGCCGATACAGATATAGATCGGGGTGCACAAGAAAATGGTAGCACTAGCTCTAGCTGAATTTTCCTTCAAGTTGTTGTCACGTAACTCCACCTTGTAGTCCAACCGTTTTGAGTTAAGGTGTTTGACAGTCAAAGCTACATAACTATTTGTCTATTTTTTAGGATGACTCTTTCATATTTTTGAATGCATCTTATTTTTATAATTTAATTAGTTATGAGGAGAAGATGATATTTATCAACCTCTTTAGATATATATATATATATATATATATATATATATATATATATATATATACAAGGATGCACAAAGTGTGTTAGGCACTTTTTGATCTATTGTGGAAGGAGGCTCTACCATTTTTAGCACTTGTACACATGCTCAGTGCCTTAATATTGTATACAAAACTAATGTTTTTCTTCTTCAACTTGTATGTGTTGTGTATGTTGATGGTTGATTATCGTACTTGTGACTCTTTCTTTCATGGTACTTATATGATCCATTTCACCTTCATATGAACTTAGTTCTTCTCTTGCAGAGTGTCATTAGCTGCAAAAACTAATTTTATTTGTGATATTTGTGGAATCACATGTGAATCCCTTCTATTATTATTTAAGTTTCTAACCTTCATGTAAAATACCTATTTTAAGTGGTTAAGATAGGGAGTTGTGCATATTATTTTCTTTATGTTCAATGTTTTTTTCTTATACAAGTGATAATTTTTCCCTTCACTATTGGTGCATCACAACACTTTACTTTTAATAATAATTATTCCCCTTTTCTCATAAAAATATTAAATAGTTGTATTTAGTTTTATTTCCGATAGTCATAGGTTCTGCAGCTTGATCTTTAATCATATGCATATATTTTAGGAGGAAGATGGCCTACTCAAGGTTCATCCCAAGGAGCTAGGGTCCCACACCTTGGGGATGTTCCCATGTTGCATTGGATCAACTTAATGATCTAATGGGTGCATGATCCAAGTGACAACAATAACCAAAGGGGTACAAGATTTATGGATATAGAAGTTGATAAATCCACATTTTGTTAAATACATAGGGTTATAAACATTAATTCTAGGATAAGATATGGATTAATTAATATTATCTTGATTATAATAAGATCAATAAAATTTAATGTGCATACAAAGAGATCTAAACTAGTGTTGTAATATAAATAAAGGTTGGAATATATTGATAAATTTGTAAACTAATGAGAAAATATATGGTAAGGGGTGGTAGTAGATTGATGCAATAGACAATAATATGTTACTTTATCATATTCTATGTACATGATACATCAATTAATCAAATCAAATCAAAATAGTAGCATTTAAAGGAAAGAGAATGTTAGATATAATTACCTTTGAGCAAACATCGTTATCGCATTAACCCCCAAAGTTAAGAACACCTTATGATAAATTTAATGTGAGGGATCATGAGAAAAATAATTATAATACCTAAGTAGACCATGGTTTGGGGCTCAAAAGACTTGGTGAACCTTCCTATCATAATTCTTATTCTTGAGGGTCCTATACATAATGCTCCAAAGGTAGTCCTCCAAGTGTAATAAAACTCAATCCTTAACCTTTAAGAGCTTAAGAGTAGTTTGGAAAGTGCCAATAAACCAATAATAGATGATGTGTTGTGTGTGTAGACACTCAATTTTGGATATGTGTCCTTTGGAAATGGAAAGTTTGGATTTGTTCCTATGCTAAGATAAATACTCTCATTGTTTTTCTATCCAAAACCATTCAAATTGGTTCCATAGTGGACTATGGTCTTGGACGACCTATACGGTCTTGGATCCTCTTATCTAATGACTATTTTTCTAATTTAAAAATACTATATGTGTCATTTCATATTTCTAGGGGTGGTCTTAGCATGTGACATATCGCCATGAAATATTATATAAGCAAGTCAATATCACGTTATAACTCACCCACACATTGATTTCTCCTTTTGTTAATTATTAATTTGATGAATGGTATTATAGGTATCTAGGGTTTTTTGCTTGTTGAAGGTTATTATAGGTTGTGAAAAGTTTGTGTGAGCTTGAGATACATATAATGACACAAATTTACATATAATCTAAGGGCATATAAATTTATAGAACCCTATTGCAAGCATATCTAAAACCATACAAGAAGTTTCATAACCATAGCACATTCTAGGAAAAGTTGTATGGACTTAAACAGGTTAGTTTCTAGTTCTAGTATCATAAATGAAGTATATTCATGTTCATATCAACATTTTTACCCATTATGCACATCCATATCTCCTATGTTCCACTCTATACATCTAAGTATTCATCTCCTCTTTTTTGAGTTATAATTGTATTTTTATCATTATTGCAAGTCTTAATGCATTATTTTGATTGTTCATGGTTAATTGTAAATTGATTAATTTATAAAACCCACTTATAACAAACCATTACATTCTATATTTTTGGTGTGCAAATAATGTGTCAAAATTCTCATAAAGGATGCTTATGAATAAGGGTCATGATTACTCATTAAAGTTATATATGATTACATCAACCATGGTCTATGTAGGTGGCCATTGAGAAATGCAATTAGATGATATTCAATATGGTCGATGTCATTAGCTCTAAGTAATAAAAAAAAATTGGGTCCTAGGGGGATTAAAAGGTGGAGGAAAGACTCAGGAGATGATGAAAAGGTGATTTGATGGAGGTGCGTTAGTGTTGTAAGTGGATATACATGTGATAATAAGATGATCATAAGGACATATAAAAGGAGGTAGTAAATGATAAATGATAATATGAGCATACACCATAGAAATTGTCAACATTTTAGGGGAAAAAAATTCTCTCCTCTTTGATGGGGAGGTTCCGTTATTTAAAAATAGAAAAATTTATCAAGATATTTAGATTATTCACCCTAATATTATCTTGATTTTGGGTGTTGGTTGTTTTGTATAAATGTGCTAAAAACCTATAGAGAGAGAGAAAGAGACTTGGATTTAGGAATCAGATTTTGGTAAGGATGAGAAGGAAGTGTGACATCATTTTCAAGAAAGTAGAAATAATAGATCTTAGTTTAATTTTGTATGTCAATAACTTAAAGAAAGCTCAAGATCCTATAATAGAAAATTCTTACCTAGAAATTAAACATCGACATAAAGTTCAATAATTCATTAAAGAAAAGAATGAACACAAAGTTTCAAATTCTATTATAAATAATTACAACACATAAAAGTGGGAAGAAATGAATTAGAAAAAGAAATGATATATCTTTTTTATTTATTTATTTTTACAAAGATCAAACAACCCCTTTTACAAAGGATGAAATAACCTTTTATAAGAAAAAGAGTCAGAATTCTACCTCAAATAACTAATTGTTATTTAACAAGTGCACTTTTTCTTAATTAAGTCACTTAAGTGACTTTTACATTCTTAACAACTTGAAACAAAGTGTAACACAAAAATATAACAATTATTTATTTCTAAGCCCTTAAGAAGGAAGTGAGGAAGTTGGAACTTTGAGCTTGAGTATGTGCATCTTGAACTTCGTCACCATAGAAGCAATATCTGATTTTCTTGGGATTGTGTTGAATTCTAAGTTGTTCATACATCTTCCAAAAGCATTCTCCATTTTAGTATTTAACCCACAAAATTGAGCCAAATTCTTGGAGGCTTCAACCACTACATTATTAAATTTGGAGAGCTCATCCATTTTATCTTGGTTGAAGTCATCATCTTTGAACAACACTTATTTAACTAGCTTATTAAAATACTCTTTAATTTCATGTATTGTGTTCCTTTGAGAAGAATTATCTTTAAATAGGCCATAGTGTAGGGCTTTGAGATCAGCAAAAATAGCGGACTTTAGAGACGCACCCTTTTGAATAGAAATTTACTAATCAATTTAAGCTTCTTCTAAAATATTAAGTCTCTATTTCACACATAAGGACCAAGTTTGAGAAAGATTATCCTTTGAATCATTGAAAATATTTTCACTTATGAGGATTTTTCATCAATTACAGCCATGATCCTCAAATCTTAAATCACATTAGCCCACATTTATCTTTGTATTCAATGCTTTTAATTGCAACATTTATTTGCTTGTGTGCACCACTAGATTTCCATATAATTTGCACCCCTCTCAATGAATTTTGACCCATTTACTAATATTTTTCAACTCATGCTTCAATAACCTTACCTCATAAAGTGTGATTATGGATCTCTAAAACAAATTTGATATCTACATCACTCATGGAGGAGGAAGATGAGAGATATGTAAAAGGAATAGGATTTGGAGAGAGAAATTCTTTGATATAAGATGAGAGGGTTTGAACAAATTCTTCCAACTATTCCTATGTTTGTTTCCCTTTATTTAACCTCTCAATAAATTTAGAAATTATTTCTCTCAAGTTATGCACATCTCCTTTGGGAGTAGATTCTCCAAGTGATATCCTTGTAAGCTCACAATCTACTACAAGTAATCTCATGTTTACTTTTTTAGTTGTTAGTTTTTCAATATCAAAAAAAAAATTCCTAAGGTATCAATCACAACGTGATAATTTCTTATATCCTTCTTGGGAGAAGGATTTCCAAGGAGAGTAGTAATAACTTCATAATCAAGAACAATTATTCTTGATTGATATTTCCTCTTTTTCTCAACCATTAGTTGAACCCATGAGAAAGAAGTATCGTAATATATTTTTTTGATGTACTTTCCATAGGTACACTGAAGGTGAGGGGTGGAGGAGAAGATATTTTTGTAGGATTGATTTTCATAGAGGTATATTTATCATTTGATACTTGTGCAAAAATCGGGGTCTTCTTATAACAAACTTTTGACTTGAGTTACCTCCTTTATTTATGTTTTCTAAGGGGATTTCAAAATATTTTTCTTTTTCTACATCCTCTTCTCCCTCTTATTCTTCTTCCTCTTCTCTTTCCAAAACTTTTTCCTCAAATTTTTCCTATTCTCCTTCCTCAACTTCAATTAATTTAATCTCGAGATCATCTCTCGATTTCAAATATTGATTTTTTATTGGTTTTTACTGGGTTGAGGAATAAGGTATGTCTTACGATAAAATATCTTTCTCAAAAGCATTTATTTTTTCAAATTTTTCATTAATCACTTTTTTGTTCTCAGGAGAATAGGTGCAATAATATCATCAATGTTATCCTTCTCCTTTTAGGACCAAACGATGATAGGGAGAGGAATATGTTGGATGGAATTTATGAATTTATGTTCATAATTATCTGATCCATCATCTATCATACCCTTGGGAAGATGATATAACTAAAAATTATGAATGTGTTGGAGATTCATCCTCCCAAATAATATTCTCATAACTTTAAACTTATCATCACAAACTTCCCAATAATATTCAATAGTTGAAACATGAGAAAATGAGGTGGCACTTCAAGATTGCTATTGATGAACTTTTTACTATAAAACAATGCTATCTTGTGGAAAGGATGCATAATAAATGGAGAAATTATTCTTTCAAAATTCTAAGCATCGACCCATGATATACGAATATAGTTTCTAGAGACAAATGTAATTAGATGTCTAAAAACATTTGTCTCTAAAAATCCTATGAAGAATGTCGATTATCTACATAATTCAATTAGGTTGAGCTTATCACTACAATCTATTGGGAGTTTATATGGGATTCCTTTGAATCAAGAGCTATGATATAAGATAAACTTTGGAATTGAATGAATAATTTATCAAACTTGGTTATTAATTGCTTAGCTTCTGGAGAGATTTTTTTGTTCGTATATGCTTCCAATAACCTAACTATGAACATGGTAAATTCATCATTTACTCTTATAAAATGAATTTTATTATTGTAAAGATTCAATTGGATGTAACATTTATAGATGGGTTAAGAGAAGTTTTTTCTTCCTTGATTTGAAAGACATACCTAAAATTTGTATCTTGTAATGGTATACATTAGATAGGAATTCATATAAAATGACTTAGTGTTATGCACTTGAGTGAGCTGCTTGGTTAAATTTTCACAGATTATTCTCCCCAGCTCAAATCTTGTTTTCCTTTGCATATTAAGTTGATAAAGATACTCATCCAATCATGAAATTCTCTTGTGGATGGAAGGCCCATTACTCTAGCTAGTAGAGTAATAATATCAGACAACTCTTCAATGAAATCATTCCTATACAGAGTCTTGGCCAATTTGGAGGGTCCTTTCTTCTTAGCTTTTAGCCAAGACTTAGCAATCATGGTTTGGTACTTGGTGTTAAATTAAACTCATATGATAAAAAATTAGTGCCTACAATAAGAGTGATTATGAGGAGTAAGTTGATATGATAGGCACCAGGTTGAGTGATAATCTATCGGTGTGAATCTCTCAACTCGTAGTTTGTGGATTGAAAATTGAAGCACAAGACATAATTATATTCATGAATTGAACAAAATTAGTGAAGTCACCAACATGTGCCAAACCACTGCTAAAAATATACTCATGCAAAACAATCCCCTTCCAATCTACTCCAGAATTCATTCAAGTCTGTGTGTTTTACATCATTGTCTCTAATTTTAGGGGCGTAGTTTCAGGAAGATATTGGCTCATATATAGCATATGAAACTTTATTTTAATGGATGTAATCAACAAATAGGTAAAATAGAGGGAGTTTTGGCAACACAATAGAAATTTGAGGCACAAAAGGGAAAATAATTCAAAATGAGGGAAAAAGGAATGAATACACTCACCGAGTGGATGAAAATGAAGAGATCCTGAAGATGGCTCTAATGATGACAAAAAATTTGAATTTTAGTAGAGTATGATGATGTGGGGAGCAAGAAAAAACTAGGGAAATATTTAAAAATATATGGGGTGGAGAAACTCTTAGTGGGCACAATTCAAAGGCAAGACAAAATAGAAAAACCATGGTTTTTATAGGTTTGAATGCCTAACTAACTACCTAATTAAATTTACCCATTGGCTTATCAACACTAGAAAAGAACCGTGGAATTGTTCCACAAGTTCTAATTAGGGTTAACTTTACAAATGGCCATTTGATGTTTAATTCATCAATGAAGTGTGGATTTAGAGGAACAACAAAATTGTTTCACTTCTACCCCTTGGAGCCAAATTTACCCAATAACTTCCCACTTTAATGTGAATCATTGAATTTACGGAGAATGAGGAATTCGTTAATTGTTTTGTTGGCTGATTTGGTTGGATAACACCCAAATGGAATTCCAAATTCAATGGATTCACCCAATTGGATATCTTAAGGAACCAAGGAGTTGTTCCACTTATTCCATGAAAAGATGAATTTACTGATGTACCTCAAAATTTGACAAAAATGATTTAGTCCTGAAAATAGAAATTACATAAGGGACAAGGTGACTTTGAGGGGAAAAAAATCATGAAAATAATTCATGCCCCTATTGTGGAAGGTTACCCTCGAGTGTAAGGCATAGGAACCGCAAATCATGTATACAAGTGTGCATGGACAACATGTATCTATTATAATCTCCTATATACTATAAGTATAAAGTGCATAATGAATTAGGATATGTAAAGTATTAAACTAAGATGGTGATAATGTCTAAGTTTGTGTAATGAATTAGGATATGTAAATTGTTAAACCCATATAGTGACAATGTCTAAGTTCTGTGTAATGAATAATCCAATCACATGTAGGTCTTGGTTTTGTATTATTTGTCATATTATAGTATTTTCATATTTTTTCCATATAGTATTGTTTTCTTGAATTTTTCCCATATTGTATTTTTTTTTTTTTTTGACATGAGGGATGTTGTTAAATAATTTTTTGGGTGGGAAAATTATGGGATTTCACCAACGCTCTAGGACTAGGTCCCTCTGCTTGAATGGGGTAGCTCCATTTATTGAAAACAAGGAAACATATATACACTACTCTAATTGTGGGGGTGGCCTTACGACTGGGGATCACATAGGAATACTTCCCTATACCTATGGCAAAGTGCTTATGTGGAACACAAGGGAGGAATTGTGAGGGAGAAAGGTGAGGAGAGAAAGTATGAGAATGGATTTTATATTGAAAATAGCACATGCAAATTTTCCAACATAAAATCAAGAGTAGTTCCATGCATTCAATGAGAAGAAACTATGACAAGATAAGAGGAACAATATACAACCAACACAAATTTTTCTTGCATTATATTACACAATTACAATTTCTCATAGCATGAAGTTGAGATGGAGATAGAAATTTTTAGACAAGGAATAGAAGAATTTGATTACTTGTTCCTAGAGAGAATATGGGAGCTAGTAAACAAGAATAACCATCCTTTGAAATGAGGAGGCTCTCCCAATTTATAGCTTTACAATGCAACTCTTCATATTCCCATGTGAATTTTCAACTTAAAGTGCAATCCTCAATGAATAAAAAGAACTTTAAGTGACTTAAGTCACTTTTTACAACTTTCTTCTCAACAAAGAAATAGAATTTTAGAGAGAGAAAGAGAGAAGAAAGAGAGAGGTGAGAAGCTCTAATATTAAATGAAGAAGGATGAAGAAGCTCCTATTGTGAAGAATATCTACTCCTATGATGAACTAGTGAAAGGCTTCAATGAAATCATGAAATCTAGATCCTTGAACTCTTTTTCACCATTTTAATGATCAATAATTGTAGCCCATCAGGTACATTGAGTGAAGAAGTGAGAATCACTTGATCACTAGACCACTATAGACAATGAAGGATGTCTTCACACACTTGAACAAACCATGAAAAACTACCATTCCTTCTTGACTAATCATGCATATGAATGATAACTTGAAACAATTTCTTGTATAATGTAACCATGATGATTATGCCACCTCAAGGACATTGATGACCAAAATTAGGAACCAATCCACATGAGTCACAATTCATCTTTCATTCCTCTACAAGCATGAATTTTTCATTACCATTCCCATGAGGAAATATCCATAGATATGGTCACCACTTAGTGACAGGTGGATATTTATAGGAACTTCCAAAATTGGCATTTCCTCTTTGAGACACCATATGCTCACCGCATCTGTGAAGGTGGGGATTTGTTTGTAAATTGAAGATTTGACCTCCATGAAAGCTTGAATTTTTAGACATGAAGAGGAGGAAAATATGTGATCATCTTGAGTTCATTTTGATCATTTAATTTTTTAGCATGCTTCACATGGGTACCATTCTTAGCAATTTTGCCAAATTTGTCAATTTTTCCATTCTTGAATGTTTTGCACTTTGAAGGAATGTCTTGAAGTACTAGAAACCATATTTTCCTCAGAAATTACTATTTTTAGTAAGATATGTGGTAGAGAATTACTAAAAATAGAAAGTTTTCTTCTGGTTTTGGATCGAGAATGAAACCAATTGTAGAATTTTACATATTTCATTTCAAATCCTTTGCTAAAAATTTTTAGAGATTCCAATCGCTAGGTTTTTGTAGATTTAAGAAAAGGTGATTTGTTTGTAGGAAAATTCATGTGACTATAAATTAATAAATTATTTCATAAATGGGGTCTTAAAATAATCTTCTTAAAGGCATTATTATAAGGAATCTGTGGTTAAAATTTGGTGGCAAACGGAGTTTAGGAACATGAGTTATGAGCAAAACAAGATTTGGAAGTTTAGGGCACAAAAGGAGGTTTTTGTGTTTGAATGTTATAACCAGATTCAAAAGATGATTTAATGGCTTCCAAGGAGGTTTATTTATGTTTTTAACTTGTTTTTTAAGTTATGAGTGGTGGTGAGCATGAGTGAATGAGTTTATAAGGTGGAAGGTGGAATGGAGGAAACCATGGTGGAATGGGAAGGTGGTAAAGTGAGGAAGTGGGGTTTTGAAGGTCCCATGCACCATATGCACACTTTTTGGGTGCTCATGCACTCCAAAAATGCACCCAAGGTGCATGGTGGAGTTTGAGTTGCACCATGCACTTGGGGATGGGTGAAAAACAACATGCACATGCACTTTTTCAAGCCATTTTTTATGTTTTTGAGTTGAGTGACATGCATGTATGTGGGGGAATGAACCAATAGGAGCATGGTGCACTTTTAGGGTGCGTGAGCACTCAAAAATTACACCTAAGGTTATTTTGGGGTCAAAAATTGCGCCTAAGGGAAGATAGGGGGCCCACCACAACTTAAAACACTCACTTAAGTCATAAAGTGCACTTTTTTAGCCAATCATGTTATGTTTCTTTGTTGGGAAAGCAGTCAATCATGTTGTTTTTCTTAGTTAGGAAAGTATCCAATCATGTTATATTTATTATTTGGGAGTGAGCTTAACTTTTGGAGTGCATGTGTACCTCAAAAGTGTGCCAAGTGTGAATGGAAGTTGAAAAGTGCGCCTAAACACTCAAATGTTGCATCCGAGCATGGTTTAGACTTGAAACTTGCCCGCCATAATGTTTCCTTCACCCCAGAGTTAAAAATTAATGAATGTTTTCAACCAATATATTAATCTTCATGTAAACACCAAAATAAATCCAATGATACCATTTATAATACCTTAAAATGACTTATTCATATAGTTTTACCTATACCTTTAATTTTGCCTCAAGTTGTGCATCATATAGCCAAGCCACAAGAACAGCTTTTAACCACTGAAAACTAAACCATATTATTTATAATTAATATTATTAAAAATACCCTAACTTTATATATTTTAGGATCCTAACTCTTCCAGAATTTCCAAAACCTTTCAATCAAGTTTCACCTTGTAATAGGATTCTTGGTGCATTATCGACAACTTTCCACATTCTAAATTTCCAAAAATATTTCCTTAATAGTTCCACCACATATTAGGCTCTTCTATATTTATTATGAGTACATTATCATCTTTTTATTCATCCCGGGGCTCTGATATGTTCTTAACAATAAGACTAGATTTTTCAAGGTGCTTTCATTTCCTTACACCAAGCTAAAAATAGCCCAATATTGCATAACATTTTCCTAGTCCTGATTTTATTCCCAAAACTTTCCTAAACTACCTCATATGTTTACATAGATCTGCTACACACTTTCAAAATTCATTGTCTCTTTCCCATACATCCCGGGGTGCTTGCCTTGTGTAAAAACCCTGAAAATAGGCCTTTTCGAGCCTCTGGGAGCATTCCCTTTAGAGAGTTTCGAGTGAAACCATGAATTACTTTCCACTAGCTTACCTGAACATGAAACATGATTTAAAAATCTATTTATCACATCCCTCTTGGCCATTATGGGGTTTACATAGTCAAAAATAGGTCGAGGACAAAGTTTACATTACCCGATTCAAGGAAGTTGTCACGGCAAAAATTTCAATTTTTCATGCTAGACATTTAGCATGACAATAAGGGACACCATGAAAAAGTTTCAATTGGTAATGTATTAGGGTCCCTAGGCCATAGGTTTTAGATAATAGAAGATAGTGAGATAGGGTCATAGGTAAAATTTATTCCCTCAACAATCACATCAACCTACCAAATGTACCCCATCGGTAGATCCGGCCGTAGACAAGAACTATATATTAGGTGTTAGAATAATCATTATTGTGCCATAAGTGGAAGAATAATTATATGTTTTTGGTGAATCTATATAAAGGTGATTCAAGTAGAAAATATTAGTAAGGGAATTATGTGATGGCTTTCTTATGATCACATCAATGTCATAAGGTCCTCGAGAACTTGTTTTGAGATGGTCATCTATCTAAATCGCTCCATCATGTAAAACTTAAATAGTCCCATTATCAAAAGGAAATGTACAATAAGCATACTTCCAACTAAGTGTTTCCCCTCTTTCTCTTATCCAAGAGAAATAGAATATAATATGCTACTAAAATGGAAGGAAATTTGACAAGTTTTGGGACCAAGTGTTACCTGTAATTGATTTTTTTCATTATATTTATTATTGTCTTAGAAAATTGTTTCACATTATATTTATGGATTTTTAACAAAGGTATGATTACACACATTAATTTTTTAATGTTAGTAGCTTTGATATTATTACAAATTAGTCCTTTTATGGAAGGTCTAATGATTAACAATTCCATAGTTGACAAAGTATTTATTGGCGTGTTTGAAATGTTTTTTGTAGTTTGAGCATTTATACATTCATGCTTAGGAGTTTTATTAAGGGATTATCTCACTTTATATAATTCTTTTAAATAATCTTGTACATCATGTATAACATTTTTTTGGGAGTAGGAAAGGGAAAATTAATATTTCTTGGTCATGCTTTGTGTAATGTGTGTTGCTTATTGATGCAATTTTGACTAGATTTAACAAAGTACTTATCCATATGCCCTCAAACCTATAGAAGTGAATTGGGGTTTAGATGATTTCTTAGTATGTTCCTTTTATTTTGGGACCCATTTTCTTATATTTTATTACTTTATACTAGATTGGTTTGTAAAGAATGTGGTTGTAATGAATAAGTACTATAATTACTTATCATAAAGTTCAACTCTCATTTGCATTATGTCCATTGATTCCATAAAAATCAAAAAAATGGACTCACATTTTCATTATAGTTTGTACATAGGGGAAATAAGATATGAACTAAAGTTATAATACCTTCCTCAAGTAACCATGGTAAGATAAGACTCTATTGGTAGGTAGTATAAGTATAAGTAGGGGTGTTTATCTTTGGATTGTTGTATTAATATGGGAACATACGTGATTATCCTCACAAGACATCATAGTTTCATCTGAAGAGTTTTTATTAATTTTTATGACTTTATAAAGTTCATGTAATTTTGAATCCATCTAGGCAACTTGGGTTTTAAGTTTATCAAAAATATTTTGTAAAGATTAAAATTTACTAAAAAGAAATAAATTTTTAGTAGCACATGTGAGAGTAACATCATATAATTTTACATGTGGAAAATATTTATGTTATTATGTATATCATTTGTATCATCCATCTTATGATATAGGTTGTCCTCATCATCCCAATAATCATCGATGTGATCATGATGATCAATGGTGTCATATATAAGATTAAAATAGGAACTAGGGGTGTAAAATAGTTTATTGTGCCATATGAAGGAGTGGGAACCATAACATATAATGGGGGGTATGTGTAGAAGGTACATCAAGTGTATTGAACAATTTGTCTAATAGATGCACCATAAATTGGAAAATACATATGCCAAACAGTGTTTTAAAATTAATTTGAAAAGGTTAAATTGTTGAAATGGATAAAACCATTGATGAATTTTGTGAAACCAAAATAATATTTTTATCAACTCAAAGAAAATAAGAAAGATGTTGATTCATTTTTAAAATAATCTTTTTTTTGTTAGGTCAGTTTTAGTGAAATAAAGAAACCTAAATTTTAAAATATCCATGGTGAATTATTAAAAATTAACAAAGGTTTTTGTTTTTTTCAATTAAATTAAGAAAAACCTCCAAGAATTGTTAAAATTGATTCGTTTGGAGTGATATATTATTTGAAAGGTATAAATACAAATAAATAACCCTAATAAGAGGCCCCAATAGAAGAATTAAACATGCAATATTATGGAATAAAAAGAAAACATGATTTTTTTATGTATCAAGGAAAATCAAAATTAAATTTGAAAACCAAGCCCTAATATAGGATAAATCTTAATTCCTAAGGGTGAAAATTGAAACCCTAGGTTACCCGGATCAAAAGATAAGTGACTTCATCAAAATGTAATATAAAAATTAATTTTAGGGCTTGATTAGATATTATTTGTGTAAATATAATAGAATAATAAGACTAATAATTCTAAATGGTGTAATAGAGATCATATCAAGAGACATTGCATGTATATGCCAATGAAATTCCAGTTAGGGTTTAGGTTAGAGAGATACTATTGTGTTTTCAATCTTATAATCCATGAAAATGTGTTGAAACTATATGGAGAATTTGGGAAGAGTGTCATCAAATTGTATATGAATTGTATGTGAAATTTGGGGACCTAAATGTGTGTGCATGATAGGTTCATTAGAAGGAGGATAGGTTTGTGTACAAACTTGTCTCTATGGCTATGAATATGCTCCCGATACTTTAAGTTGAATTTTGGTTTAGGGATGTGGTTCACCTATGTTATAATACCTATGATTTTTTTCGATTCTATGTGATCAAGAGTATCCCCTAAAGGAATATGGCTTACCCTTAATTATAACCTTAAAAATGCTAGTAACATTTGAGTTGGATTGACCTCACTACACCCCACTAATGTGATTATTGTTGCATTACATACCAATAATCTGAAGAGGGGTCAAGACATGCGTAGTTATCTTAACCCTATGATGAGATGGAGCGTAATAAAGAATGTAAAGAAGATGTGTACCTTGATTTGACCCTCGCACTTGGAAATAAACACTTATGACCTAGTTTTAGCTCATTGATTTGTGATCCAAGTCAATAATATGTATGTATTAAACATTTGATTAGTTTTTTGTAATGGTTCTCTAAAGAATGGGTGTTTCAATGCTTTCTCAATTCCTTCTTGGATTTTTCCTTTGATATTATATCCCTATATTCCCGATGAGCTAGGGTGGATGAATTTATATAAGTTTCCATTCAAATTATTTCCCTCTCAACCAAACCAAAAGTTCCACCTAAGCCTACTAAGCTAAGTTGTGCATTTGAAAATATGACTATTGTGAGTATAAGGGAAAGGCTCATAGAGGTGGGATATGTTTGTAACCTATCTAGTTTAAATCTAGAATCAATTATGAGATGTGATGATTCTGTAGATGTAATTTGTAAAGTGTATAATGATTCCTCAAGTGCTAAGTTGGAGAATAAATATGGATTAGTGGACCTGGAGATACAAGATAGAGCACAAGGAGCCATAAGTTGGTCAATTAATAAGTCGATGGAATAATGTTATAATAAATTCCAAATTGATATTACCAAATGCACAAGAGCAATTTTGGGTACTCTTATATGTTAAAAATGTAAATTTCTTGAGGATTTTATGGATTAAGTTTAATTCCAAACTACAATTTAGCTCAAAATACCATGCACAAATAAATGAAAAATATAGGTTGTAAATGGCTAATATTTTGTGGGGTTTAATTAAAGGAATTATAGGGAAAAGGGATTTGGTATTGACACGAGAAAATTTTACTTATAATAATTGAATGAATATAAGTATAAGAAGGAAACCATTTCAAAGTGTGTATGTTTGTATTACAAGAGGTGGTGTGGAATTTCATAACATTATTAATAGGAAAGAAAAAGTACATAAGCTGAAAAAGTATATGTATGATGTGCATTAGCAAATGCATAAATAATTGGAAAAGATTTTATTGTAATAAAAACATCACGTATACATAAAGAGAATGGGAGTTGAATTTTATGTGAGAGACATGGTACTAGCTCATTTGAGAAAAGAAAGGTTTCCAAAAGGGACATATGATAAATTGAAGTGGAAGAAGATAAGATGTGTAAAGTGCTTTCGAGAAAAATTATATCCCATGCATATGAGATTGAGTTGCCGTGAAGTTATATTTCAAATATTAACAACATGGTAGATAAGAATCCAATTTTGAAGGATAGAGTAGTAAGGAAAGTGCAATCACATACTTAGATTGAATTAATTAGAGATCAAAAATGCTAGAGAAGATGAGTGAGTAAATGATAAGATTGATTGATACACAAATAAAAAAATGTGCAACAAAGACTTCAATTAATATTTGATTAAGTGGAAAAGAAGATATATTGAATATGTCACATGGATTGACATAGTTAAAGTAACAAGTGCAGGCTTGGAATACCGCTTATAAAGATCATGAAAAATTCTTATATGGGGTGTATGATGCAAGAGCATTGATTCACAGCAACCCTACATCAACAAAAAATAGTTAGAGTATTTTTACATGTTTTCATTCATGTTATCTTTTTGTGGAACTAATAGTCTATTTTATAAGGTTCATGGTATTTTCTTGATATTAAAAACAATTATTAGAATTTTGCACAAACATTCATTCAAGACTTTAGATCGAGATTGAGTTTGAGAAGTTTAAAGGTAGTATGCAGGAAAAGGAGATTAAAAGTATATTGCAACATCTTTACACTATGTATACACCCCGATAAGGATTACACAATACTTTATATGACCAATGCAAGACTTGAACACTTAGTTTAAGACCAAAAGACTTCAAACAATTGAAAAATTAGATTGTGTTATCTTTGTGTGTGGTATTACATACTTTGCATCCATAGGATGATGTTATCACCAAATATTCTTCTTGATTCAATTTCCATCTACCATTGAACCCATGAACTCGTTGGAGGTCAATTGAATTTCCATGCATTGAAGTTTTTGAGAATATTGTGTGCACAAGTATAAAATGCATACATGATATTTAGAGCACACATGTTTAAATTCAAAGTTTTTCTTTTGCATAATAATGTAACCTTAAGGAGAAAATGAAAATTCACCTAACCTAATATCATTTTTGTTGAGTTGACTCAATTTTGTTCAATTTGTGTTATGCTCATTATGCTTTAGGAACATTTAAGCCTTATCTTGAAGAGTGGATCGTGACACATTTATTATTGTATGAGGATTAAATAAATGATATATGGGAGCATTTAGTTGATAGATAATATTTTAAGTAGGTGGTGTTTGGTTTTGTAATAACTCACCCCTATGTTTGAGAGAAGTGATTAGTTCTTTTGGGTTATAGGATTTAGAGTTCAATTTAATAGTTGTAAGATTGATATAGTAAAATTGAATGCATATCCTTTGAGATTGTGTGAGGATTATATTTGTTTACAACCGGTCCATTTGTTATGTAAGTTTTGATTCCTCATTCAAATCAAATTATTATTTTTTTATCTTAATCACTTCCATGTTTAAGGCTAGGATTCAATCAATGTTGTTTTGATACACTACATGGTGTAAGGATGTCCTTAATTATATTCCCTAATCATGGGTACATGAGTATTTTCATGGGGTATATAAAATAAAATAAAAACATATACCTACAATAGGGGAGAAGGGAAAAAAAGTGAAATGTCAAAGATAAACCATGAAAATTAAAAATACTCAAAAAACTAAAAAAAAAAATTCAAAACTCATAAATACTCATTTTTCCATCGTGCACCATTCTTTCACATCGCTACGTGCACATTTACCAACTTCTCAAGAAGTACCAGTGTCCTATTTTTCCTTGTGCACTATTTTATCTACCTCACCCCACACTAAAATCATTTTATGTCCTCTCGTGCATCAGCCTAACATAGAGTAATTAGCTCATGCATGTGAATGCACTTATTACAACAAAAAAGTGAAACAAAATAGAAAGGGAAATCTAATCTAAGTGGAAATATTGCCTTATTAAAAACACAAAAGAATCTTATTTATAGTAGGGCTTCAACCTACTCCCATTGAAGTAATCGGGTAACATGGTGCCATCCAATGCCTGTAATTGACATGCACCTAATTCCAATATCTTAGTTACTAAAAATGGTCCCAACCAATGCACTTTGAGTTTTCTAGGATGGCACACAAACTTGGATTCATACAAAAGCACCATATTCCCTACTACAAAAGACTTATTCTTAATATGTTTGTCATGTCAATCCTTCGTCTAGCTTTCTCATTCTTTTAACTCCATCACTTAATGGATTTCCTTTCATCTAACTACATCAGTTTATCAATTCTCTCATCCACTACTTTTTCATCATCCAGTCTTCATGCATGCAATAAACACGTAGGAAGGGTAACATAAATTCCATGAGAAAACTACCTCTGTGCCAAACACCAACTAAAAAGGTGTGGCCTTATTCAACCTCTTATAAAATTTTCTATATGCCCATAACAATTTGATACCTTTTCATCCAATACTTTCTTCCTACATCACATATCTTTTTCGAGGTTTGTCCTAGAATCTTGTTGAAGGCCTCATAAGTTCCATGGGCTTGTGGGTGATAAGGTGTAGTCTTATAGTGTGCTACCATAAAATAAGCTAGTATAATTTTAATAGTCTCATTCAAAAATGATTTCCTCTATCACTTATAAGGCTCAATGGACAACCATACCTATTTATGATGTTCTCCCATAAAAACCTAGTTGTTGTTATTAGTGTAATCTTTTTTTATGCACCACCTTCTTCCCACCTTGTCAAATAATGTGTAAATGTAATGACATAGCACATTCCAATTCTATGCACATGTGGTGCAATGGGGCCTACAAAGTCAATTTCCCACTTCTCAAATGGATTTGTTCTTGCTATAGTTCACAGAGGCATCTCATCCTTGTTTCTGGCTTACCTACCCTATAATAATTGTCAAAATCCTTGAAAAATGCCTTAGTATCCTTATACAACATTTCCCACCATAAACCTACAAGTAAGATCATGTGTGTTGTTGCTTCTCTTGCATAATGTCCACTAATTATTCCACCATGTGCTTCCTCCATGATAGCTTCACACTCATGCTTCATAACACGTTTGCGCAAGACTTCATCTCTACCTAATTTTTATAAGTCACCTCCAATAAGTTGATAAGGTGTTGAGAAAATGGCAAGTTACTTATTCTCTATTATATTCATACTTTCAAGCACAAATATAGTGCCCAAGAATAATACAATATATTCCAAATTTGTGGGAACATGGTTTAGTAAACAAGTGTGCATCGGAATAGTATCTTTTATGATTATGCATCTTCACCAGAGTTAATCCTTAATAGATGATCAAGTCCCAAATTTCTCTTTCCATGCTTCACTATAATTGAGAAATAAAACTCTTAAGAGAAGGATCCAAAGAAGCATATGCACCCCTGCAAAACCAGCTTATTGACCAAGTACTTCAATGCCATATGATCAATATAGAATATAAATGGTATCGCTAAAAATATTTCGAACTTATGAAATGTGTATATCATCGACAAAGCTTTGCGCTCAGTAGTGGTATAATTTTTCTCTTCGGCGTTAGCTTCCTACTTGTAATACATATGGGATGATCATTTCCTTCCCCTGGTTGTGCTAACACTACTCTAATAGTTATACCGAAATATCGAGATGCACATGAAATGGCTTGTTCTAGGAAGGGAAGTGTAAGATATGCATGGTGGTTAGCTTCTCCTTTAATGTCTAAAATGTTTGTTGTTTCATGTCACCCCAAAAAAAATTCCTTTATCTTTTAACAATTCTTCTAGGGGCATGAAAATATTTGCATAATCTGCACACTTCACTGATTAGTAGGCTTCTTCGCACCCAAGATAAATGCAATCTTGATTGGGTCCACTAACAAGCCTTCCTTACAAATGATATGTCTAAGTAAAGTACTAAAAGGAGTTACAAAAATGTACTTCTTAATGTTCAAGGAGATGTTAATTTGTATGCATCCTCAAAAATTAGTCTTAAACAGACACAATGATCTTTCACCAGACCATACACCATCCAATCATCCAAGTAAACTTGGAGAAACTTATGAATAAAGTCTTGAAATGTCTGCACCACAATGCATGAGAACATTGCTGATGCATTCTTAAATCCAAAGGGCATAACAAAGTGTAGGAAAAATCCCCAATCCATGGTAAAATTGGTATTTTCACATGATCTTCACTTGGTGGTAACCTGAAAATCCATCTAAAAATGAGTAGATCTTGCACCCTGCCACTCCTTCTAAGATTTCCTCAGTGAATAGTGTAGGAAAATGGCCATCCTTATTAATGTTGATCACCATGGGGCTTATCCATTTTTATTCCTCAATAGGCTCAATAATTCTCAACTTGATCATATTATAATTTTTCATCTTTCACCTTGATGAGTAGGTTAGGATTCATCCGATAAGGCCTCTTCCGATCTAATCATGTGTCATACTTCAACTTGATTTTCATTTCTCCTATTGATGGAATCACAGATGTACATGCTTCAATTTAAGATACCCTCTAGGAAACATATCTTGAAAGTCACATAGTAACTCAATTATCTTTGTAACTTCATGTTTCAACCAATAATCATCAATAATCACCTTCTTAGGAATGTCTATAGTCTCATGTTCACCTTCTTAGTCTTCATGGCACATGGTATGTATGCACATGCTCTATCTATTTACGTAATCTAACACCTCATGTAAACATTGTATGCTTAGTATCCAAATCCCCTACTTCTTCATCATCTATGAGGTAGACAATATTTCCTTTCTCTTTTTATTTTCAAGCACACACTAATAGTGTCTCTTTTTTATCTAGGACCTCATACACTTTAATATCAAGATCACCAAACATTTGAATCATAAGCTCCTTTACCTTTGTGTTATCCCCAAAGTGATGTACCTCATAATCTACAAGGCTTCATAAACTGGTGGCTTAGTAGAAAAATAATCAAAAGTATGAACAATACCTTCAATCAGGTCGCACCAACTAGTTTTCTCCTATTTCAACTTAGCATGTACATACCAAACACATGTGCAAACACACAAAGTAGAATAAAAATTGTGTACCCATAGAGATGGTGGAAAATCATCTTTCCCTTGCATCAAATTCCTTTCACAACTTTAAATGTGTAACATGGGAGAAGTCTTCCCATCATACTCTTGCACCAAAGAAGGAAGATTTCTTCAAACAAACCTTATCAAAAATGCCACTCTAATCTCGCACAACCAAGTAAATTATCTATGTATAGCCCACCAAGATTTTGTAGTCTCTCACAATTTATATATCATCATGTTTCTCCTATCACCTTCATTATGTCATTGTTCTTCCATCATGTGCAAGAATGACTCAGGATTATCCTCTCTAGTATACTTTAGAAAGCTAGTTTTACTCAATCATCTAACACGTCACAGCCTAGCCATCCTTGTCACTCTTCTTTCGAACTCCCAACCAACCATTTCATATGTGTCATGGACCTAATTTTCATAAGCTATGCTAATAGTATCATTGATAGACTCGTGCATCTTCCTAATAAAGCATGCCCTCCTTAAATGGCTCCACATCCTTTGGGTCGCACACCCTATGCGTATAGATTTAGTTGAGATCTTCTTCATTGATAGTTTCTATATAAGGTGTAATCTTTGAATCATCTAGTGGTATCACAACGCACTCATCCTCATTCTCAAAAAAGATGTACCTCTTGTTGAAGCACAAGCCAATGTTATTAGCATAACACCAATGATGTACGAGAAATGCAAGGAAATTATCTACTTCAGCTATCTCTAATACCTCAAAATCACCCATGATATTGACTCTGAATAGTGATAGAAGCATATTTTAGTACCAAATTAGGCATGTCCCTTGTCTTGTTATCCTTATACAACACATTTAAAGATGGCTTCAATGGTATCCTCCCATTTAGTTCCAAGCATCGAGGGTGAGAAAATTTACTTCCACACCTATATCAATGAGAATATTACTTACCATCCATCCATTTATCATTGTATCTAGTGTGATTTCATTGTCATATTCAAGATCTTGTGGTGGTAACTTGGTAAGTTAGCATGAAGAATCTGGTGTTATCATTTTACACCTACATACATAATCTTGTCTTGCAACCATTCTCTTAACAATGGTATGATTTTCTCCTACCTAATAATTTTGCATACCTCTCTAAGATCATCAACATCCTTTTGTGGTAGCTCGGTACTCCTCACGCGTTCCCTCTCATGCACCTTCTCCTTTAAACATTATATCTCTCCTTACAACTCCCTGATGACACATATGGTCTCTTGATAAAATTCCTTCTATTGGACTGCATCTAGATACTTCACATGCACAACTTCTCTCTCTTCTCGATGAGAGGTATTTCATTTCCTTGCTCTGTGTGTGTGCACCACTTCTATGCATGTAGTGACTAATTAATTTTGAATTTCATACTCAACCATCTTCTTAGGAACCCATTATTCTTGCTTAGCACATTCCACCTTAATCATAGTTACACCCTTATCCTTTTTGTTATTCTTACACATGTGGGCATACATATTTGGACACTCTTTAACCTTATGTGCCTTGCCACAATACACACAAACTTGAATCTTTGGACACTCGTGCTAATAGTGATTAGGAAACCCACAAGTATAACATGTTTCTTATGAAAACCATACATGGACACCATGACCTCTTCGATTTTTTATCCACCTCTAAACCCTCCATTACCATTTTTCTAAATCTGATCAATCAGATGACAATTGGTAATGTCATGAGTATGTGCATCAAATATTTTACAATACACTGAGACATTCTTCTTCATCGTGCGCTGCAAAATGAATGTTTATGGACATCATGATTCTTACAAAAATTTCATGAACTATCAAAAGTGACATGTGTACATTCTGGGCAGACAAATATCCTTTTCATATGTCCTTCCACCTCATAATCAGTACACCGCAGTCCATTGTGTGTCTCGTGAGCTAAATTGGAAAAAAATTTCTCTAATTGAGTAGCCATTGCTGTAATTTCTACTTCAAGGAATGGACTTACCCTTTGTCAACACTTCCAATGCTTCAACATGTAGTTCTTCTTCTAAAGCCTCGCACGGATCAATAAATGTCTTATGTGATAGCACTCTCCAAAAAGGTGTCAACAAGCCTCCTAAAACCACTCTACATGTTGGCTCTTATAGTTATCATAGGAAATCTTAGATAATAGGGTCTTGAAACATGCATCATATTCTCCAAACACTCTCAAAAAAACCTTGCTTAATATCCTTCAATGTGCTAATTGTTTTCTTGCTCAAACTTGGGTATATGGAATTCAGCCAAAAAGGTAGTGTGCAATGCATCATAATCCATTATTGTCTGATGTGGATCATACTTCTTATACCAGTTGTGTGCATGAACTTGAAGTCTTATTGTAAATTGACTAGCCTTCTGATCTGGATTTGTTATTCCCTTGGCTCTCCATAATAACTCAAACTTAAGCACATGTTTGGCTACATCTTCCAAACCTTTATATTCTAGAAGATGAAGGGACATCTCAAAGAAGATCTGAGGGGTTTGTTACAATATTTTTTTAGGTTGTTGTGTTGGATGTTGTGGTCTTTATCCTAGAGTGGGGCCAGATCTTGAACCTAATCCTTCACTTGGATTTCCTCTGCATAGTGGAGGTCTTGAACCTCATGAGCCTCCCAATGTGACCTAGGGACCTATAGATGTACTACCTTACATCCTCGTGGTAGTGTTAAACTACACACTAATTGTTTGTCTTATAACTCCATCAATAGGATTACTCCCAATGGGTAGCATGCCACTACTTTATCTTGAGTTTTTGCCTACCAAATTGGTTCTAAACAAACTCTATTTAAACACGTGCACCTATTGCGCTGCCATATGTGCTTCCTTAATTAGTTGCACTTCTTGTGTTGATACCAATACTTGCATACTTATATCTCCAACCCAACGTGGTGATACTTGATTACCTTCCTACTCACCTTCACTATAATGATCTTCTACAACAACTTCCAGATTCTAAACACCATGTGCAAGGGCAAGGTGGCCATTTGGGTTAGATGCGCACTAATGGTTCTTAATCTCTCCTCAAACTCCCTCTCATAAAATGATGAAGGGGTCCTTATACTGTACTTCCCTAATACTAGAAATACATGATCTTGCATTCCCTTTCCTTCTACAAGGTTCTCATCACTACCACCCATCATCATTCCCCTCAGTCTTAGCACCTCTTCAATTACCCTCTATCATGCATCATTATACATGTGCAATCCTTGTTCTCTTTCCCATTCTTCTTGGACCAATTATATCCTTCCCAAATCTACTTCTTGTTCCTACACGTGGTGGGGTTTTAACCTATCATTGGTAAGTTCACCATTCCCTATTCAATCATCAATATTTTGATAGCTAATAGTGCCACACGTAAATATGATACCCTTGGCTCACGTAAAAAAAGAACTTTGCTTCCTCTAGGCATGATTATGTCAAAATTGCATATTCCAAGGTATAATTATGCAACACACCTTCCCACCAAAGTGATCTATAGCTATTTTCCATGGTGCATCCAAATCAAAGAGTGCTTGATAGTTGTCCCTGCTCTACACTTTCTTTCTTCCCAATCGATACCCCTATTTTACGCATAAAATTCTAACCATTGGTAAAATTATAGTGGGAATAATTGGAAGAACGTCTCATACAAATAATCATATAGCTTAGCTTCTACCCATTTACGTGCATTAAAATTTGGTCCTAGTGTTGTATCTTTGAGCAAACACGCCCTAGTCATGTCATGCACCCAAAGATCAATATTCTCCAATGATAGTGAAATTTCATATGAATGCCATGTCCCGATGAGAAAAATGAAAAGAGATTGTGAAAATAGAACCAAAATGTAGTCTTTTTGTTAACTAATGCTTAGTCAAAGCGCACTAACACTTCATCCAAATGAGATCTTAATGCTCACCCAAAGCACTTCGCAACCACCAAGTCCCTCCTTTGTTCACTTATTAAAATGTTGTTAGATTGGTAACACATATAATAGAGGAATCAATCAACATAGATAATCAACAAAAGTATTTGAATTCCCATAATACCATGCTCAGATTTGCTAATCCTTGCAACCCAAATATAATTTTCCATCATAAACATATTGCATTACATAAAAAACATGTTGATTACATCCATAGTTCAATTACATCCATGCATTAAACCATGCGCATATACAGAGCTTTCTTACGTAATCTATCATCATCATTTCCTATACATGCATAAAAGGTACCTAATTACAAGACTGCTACAAATATTTATACATGGTGGGGACTTGCCCTTCACCACTTACCTGTGTTTTTCCTAACAATAGTTGTCCTAATAATAGGTTGCATGCTTTTTACAATTTTCTTTAACTATAGATCAAGCTATAAATAGCCTAACCCCTTTCATGCTTTAATCCTATAATTAAACCTTCCCCACGCACCATCTTACCTTTATCCTACATGTGATTTTCTAATTATGGACCTTAATTGCATGTCATGTCATCCTCATTTTTCTTATTTTTAGCCCTGTTTTGAAAATGGTTGATTCTTGAACTATGTTTGTAAATGTGTGAGGATTTTCACACTCGACCTACTTTCATGCCTTTACACGCATTCTTTTGTGCGTCAAGCTATAGTGACTATTTTTTTGCACACATACTCTTGCACATTCCTTTTGGACTCTACATAGCTCTTCACTGTCTCATGCATGCCTTCATGTGCATGATCCTTCGCCCATGGATAATACTTATCAATTTATTCATGACAACAAGTAACTCAAATTAAAACCATTATTCACATACCACATACACAACACAAGGAATTTGAGAAATGTGACTAACTATTTTAATTGCAACCACTCACACAACCTATAAAATTGATATAAATGCTCATATTTTAAAGAAAAATAACGCCTCGGCTAACACATTGATGCAACACAAGAAATTGAACCATTTTTTTCATCAAATGACAATATTCCATTTAAACCATTATTCCTATACCTCATGAGTGGCACAAGAAATTTTTTGACAAAATAGAACAAAATGATGGTATTTTATGGAAACCATTTTTACAACAAAATGATGGCATGTAATTTTATACATGTGAAAAATATGACAATAGTGTACATGGGATAGATTCCCTCCTCAATGATGGGTGAGGTTTCCCTTATTAACAACCAAAAGGTTGTATACAACTATACATTCAAAATTGTCTTTTGGGGTTTTTTTGGAAAGAAACGAAATGGATAAAGAGGAAGAAAGAAGAAGTGATGCATAGGAAAATAGATTCAACATATACTCACTCAACGAATTAGATTAAAAACAAGTTCTTCACCTTTAATTTGCATTGAGGATCTTAGTCCTCTCATTACTCAAGCTAGAACATGCTAAACTAGGTAGTAATCTTTCATTTATCATTTCAACTAACCTCCTCATAAATATATCTCAAAAGAGGGGTTATAATATCATGTAGACTAACTATTAATAGGATTGAGTCATAAGTTTCTCGCCTTAGTTGTAAAATGTCCCGATGAGCCCTTGAGAGACAATGTGATTCCTTCTTACTTCCTCAAGCTTGACCTTCCAACCTTGAGTTCAACTTTGTTCTTCAATATCCCCTATGCCTTTAATTGTCGCTAAACTCCCCGATTTGGTCCTTTAGGCTAGGTCTCCTTAACTACTTTTCTCATGAATTCATATGGTGTTATTGAGCAGATGGAATATAGCTCAAGTTTGAGAGCATGGAAGGTTTGGTCACAGACATAGGGTGCGAAGGAGAGTGCGGAAGTATAGCAGAATATAGACACACCCAGTAGTAGTTGGAAAACAAGACTTAGCCACTTTTACATGTCAAGGCTATTTTGGGAGTTGGAGTGTTGAGCACACAATGACATGAAGACTTTTAGTTCACAAAGGCTATTTTGGGAGTTGCAGCAGTTCAAACGCCATGCAGAGTTTTGGTCTAATAATAGGATCTATACTTAGAGTCAACTTTAGAAGATCTATTATTAGTACTTGCATGCTTTTGTATTCTCTTGTAAAGGTGCATGGCTATTATTAGCATGTAGCCTATTTTTGGAAGGTGCATGGGTGATGAAGGGAAAGTCCCCACCTATATATATATATATATATATATATATATATATATATATATATATATATATATATTGATTTTCACACGGTTTAGAGATCCGGTTGACATTGTTTTGGTTGTATAGCTATGTTTTTAGTTTTGTTCAGTGCATATGACTCATAGTGACACTATTATGATGTATGAAGCTTTTGTGTTTTATAGTACTTAATATAATGGATACTATTGGCTAGATATTGGTGTTAGATGTGACTGAATATGGTCCTTACATGGTAGATATCATTATAGTAATTTTTAGTCAATCTTTCCTATGGTTAAGATCTAGATCTAGTTCATGCATTGTGGTTTAATTGATTATCTATTATGAATGGATATATACATAATCAATCATGCTAACATTCTAGAAAATAAACTCTAAAGAGGGACATGGTACCTTGCACGCTTTGAGTGAGAGCTTAGTTCAGCCGAGTGATGTGTCAATGTGCCTTGGGCTATTTGCAGTGAATTCTAGGCTAAATCATTGGTTTCTATTGATGGGACCTCTTTCTCGCTTTTTTCAGATTTTGTGTGATGAAGACATATCGATTAACCTTGGCAAGTATATAGGAGTGGTTAGAAGATCTAGAAGAAGAGTATGCTCACAGATTCAAGATCTTGGACCTAATTTTAATGCACATGTGTGGGTTGAATAGAACTTGTATCATGAGCTATACGAGACGTTCTTTTCTTGTTTCCCTATAGATTTGTACAAGTGGCTAGTTGTGTACACATTTAAGAGGAATTAGAGGTTTCACACGCTTGTGTGGATGTATGAAGAATTCTAGGCCTTGTATGATGCATATTTTATTTGGACGCACTCTGTAGATGTTTGGTTCCATGGTGTTTTAAATAGCTACACATTGGAATATGTAGTTTTGAATTATTCTTACCTAGAGGTTGTTGAGTTTCAGTTTTTGCACGAACCCATAGGATCGTATTTGCGTGGTATTCCACTCGCGATCAAGATCCTGATTATAACCATGGATTTAGAATAAAATCTAATAGCTAACTAAACCCCACCACACATGGGGAAGGAGCATGATTGGTGAGGATGGTAGACCTAGCAGTAAGAGAGAAAAAGGGAAGAAAGGTGGCTTAAGTTTAATGAAACACATGAGAGGGATCTAATGAAACAACGAGATATCGAGGAAAGAATGGTGTTGTAGAGAGAGATGCCTCATGAAGGATTTGGAGCTCATGCAAAGGACATAGAACCAAAGCATCTGGAACTCCTCCATTTAGGAAAGCATGGCAGAGAACCCTCTTTGGATTTGGATGAGGGTGCATCGGATGAGAGATTGTGGACCGCAGGAATGCATCTAAACCTACCTAGTGACCTAGCCTTTGTGCTTGGTTTTCCAAATTCTACAATAGTTAATAGTAAGTAAGCCAGTGTGAGTAGTAGATAGAGTCAATTTGTAGTCAATTTCAGGAGTTAATCAGGGGGTGTATTCATCTATGGTGGCATAATCATCATCTATGTTATTTGGAGGTCCATTTGGAGGTTTCTTTTCTAGCGCGTCATTGGCACATTGTAACGTGGGTGCGCAAAACATTGATATAACATCCTGGAAGTAACATGACTTTGTAAAATATGGGGGTCTAGTTTAGCACATCCTTTGGAACAAAAGGCAAAAGTGCATCCTATGGTCTATTGCCTACTTTAGTACGAGGATTAGGAGGGTGAGGTGGCTTGGGTGCCGGTGGATCTAGTGGATCCGGAGGCAAGTGGAAACACGGGAGGAAATATAGGTTTTGGGTCTGGTGGGCACGGTCTGTACCAACCTCAAAAAATTTATATGGAGATGTCTCTTCATCTTCTAGAATATAGGGGCATTGAATATGCAGCCAAGCATGTATATATGTGTGATATATTGTGGCACGTAAAGGGAATTATAGCTCTAGAGCACAAGGCAAGTCGGGTTTGTACCTATGTTGCAGGACGCATACACAGTGGTCCAGAAAGTTTGATCCTAATCAGACTTATGTGGACTATGTAGCTCTGTAAGATGTTTTCTTAAATGAATTTTATCTCCCCGAGTTTGAGCAGAAAAGCATAAGTGCACTCAGCTAATTTAGTGCATGAGACGACAACAGATTTCATGTATAGATTGTGAAGTAGAGGGGCATACTAAGGATAGTTACCCTCAGAAATTGGTGTGCTCCTTGTTGCTATATTGTGAGATATGTCACTTGGACCATAGTTCAAGTTGGTGCCCATTGCTACACCATGCGATAAGAAATAATGTATCCAATTATCGTAAGATTTTCGTTCCTCAACTCATGATACTGAAGATTACAGGTTGATTGATCAGATCCATGATGTCATCGGAGACATCGGCATATGACGAGAATGGGGTTGAAATAATTCCAAGGATAAGGGTGAGTATCATGACTATGATCATAATGAGGGGCATTCGACGGTGAACGTGGTAGAGGTCGAGGTTACAAAGGCAGATTCGTGAGGTCGAGGTCAGAAAGTGCGGAAGGAGTGATTTCCTCGTGGGACTGTTATACTGTGGATCTCCCGATCACTATAGGATGAATGTCCACATAATATTTTTTTTTCTTTTAGTAGCAAGAATCATAGTTATGAATAATTCCTAGACTTGTATGAACACTTAAGCAAGAAAAATAAACAGGAAAATAAGAGCGCAGAATGGTTAGAGTACATCGCTCCATAGAAGACCAATGGATGCCAAAGTTAGCGCTAGATCCTAAGTTGGTACTGTGAATATTCCTACACTCGTTGAAGCTATGTACACAAGGAAGATCTACAATAGAAGCCTACCATTATGAAGGAGGAATTTCTGCATGTAAAGTATCCGCACCATATGCATCGTAAAGAGGTCTATCAGATACCATGGAGGTAATTCAGAATTTACATGGTGAGATATAGTGTTTGAAATAATCAGTCATGGAAGTTAGAACAAAATAAAGAAGATGAGCTCCATCAAACAGATGTTGATGATTTAAAGGAGGTTTGCAAGATGTTGTGCCAAGAGAACATTATTCTGTTGTTAGGGAACTGGTTGAAGGGAAACACTCCGCGCATTGGGATTGAGCATGAGAGACAAATTTTGCATGCTAATCTTCCTCCGCATGTTTATATTATGATAAGGAGATTACTCTAAATGTCGTTGTTGATGGTTGGATTTTGAGTAACATTTTGATTGACATAGGTGCAAAAGTGAATGTACTCACTTTGGATGTGTGGGTTCATATGGGTAGACCTCCATTGCAGTCATCCTCTAATGTGTTGTTCATGGAAAACTGAACTAAGGCCATGCCCATTGGAGTTTTAAAAGATGCATCCATTACTATACAGGGGGCCAAGTTCACTGGGAATTTGAGGTTTTAGCACTTGCAGAAGTAGACAACTTTCCCGCATTACTTGAGCACGCTTGGTGTTATACAAACAATGTTGAACTATGCTTTAATAAGGGGCATATCAACTTTGAGAATAAGAAAGAATGCATCATTATCCCTGTGAGATGGAAAACCCGCACCTTATGTAGAGCCCTTAAGTGAAGAAGACTTGAACATAATTTATGTACGCACCATTCAAGATCCAAAATTTCTTGAGCCATCAAAGCAAAGAGTTCTCCAATGGGATGATGCATTGTCCATGAGCAACACTACAAGTGTTGCATATGACAATTGGGCACATGGTACTTATGAAATGGTTGGGCATGAAGTGTAAAGTATAGTTACATGTGTCAAGAAGCCACATAGTCTTAGACATTTGGGCAAGACACAGTACCAAAATACATAGGTGAAGAGAACCCATAAGTATTCCTGCTTGTATGGAATTTCAATGGGACTGTCATGTGGAAAGAAGGAACATGTTAGTATATACTCTACGTGGGATGATAGCGCGTTGGTGGATGGTTCACAGAGATAATATTTTGGAGTGGAGAGAAGTGAGGATTACTTTATCTGCTAGATTTTAAGAAGCAATGTGCCTACTCAGATCTATGCATTTCATGGTAATGATCCTATTCAAAGATCATGTTCAGCAATGTGAGAGAATCTGGACAGAGGGGAAGGAAGCATTACCACCTTCGTTGTGGGTGCACAAGTTTTATTTCACCTTGCAAGGTTACGCATGCGCATGGTATATCTATGCAGAGTTGAATAGAGAAATTGGAAATTGGAAAGAACTTACTGAAGGTATGATTCAAACCTTTGACTACTTTTCTTCTAAACCTCCAGTGAATGAGGCATTGCAGGTTATGAAGTGTTTAACTATGGGAGATAGTTCAAAGGCTAAGGAGTTACTACAAGAATTTTTCAAAGTGAGATAGACTTGGTGGCGTGATTTGAAGAAGAAGAAATAGATGTTGAATAACTTGGCCACGCCTACTTAGAAAGGAAAAGGGGAAGATGATCTCGCATGGTTTATGATGAAGAGGTAGAGGACCTAGACATTAAGCACACACATGGTATGTGTGTGGTCTTGACAAAATGCGAGATGAGAAGGCATGCACCTACCATAAGTCTATGAAGACCAAGAAAGTGAACATTGGAACATATGTTTAACCCAAGGAAGCCATTATTGGAGATTATTGGTTTGACTCTAAAGTTGCTAAAATCATTGAGCTATTGCGTGACTTTCAGGACTTGTTCCCAAGAGGCTATCATGAATTGAAATGCATACATGAATCATTGGGAGAGATGAAGATAAATCTAAAAGAAGGTGTGCACCTAGTTTGGAAGAGGCCTTACAGGATGAATCCAAACTTGCGCATCAAGGTAAAAGAATAAATTGAAAAAATGTTAATTTTTGGGATCATTGTGCCTATTGAGGAGTTAGAATGGGTGAGCCCTATGGTGATCAGCATTAAGAAAGATGGTAGAATTAGAATTTGTGTGGATTATAGGGAGTTGAATGCTACATGTGTCATAGACCCCTTTCCCACACCATTTACTGAAGAAATATTGGAGGGCATTAGGTGCGAGATCTACTCCTTTACTGATGGTTTCTCTGGATATCATCAGGTAAGGATAGCTAGAGAAGATCAAGAGAAGACAAATTTCACCACTAAGTGGGGAATTTTTGCATACATGGTTATACCCTTTGGATTAAATAATGCGCCTGCGGTATTTTTGCGTATAGTTGTACGAGCATTCCAATATTTTATTCACAAATTATTATAGGTGTATCTGGATGATTGGATAGTCTATGGGCTTGTGAAAGATCACTATGATAATTTGAGGTTGATGTTTAAGATATGTAGGTAGTTGAGAATATCTTTGAACATTAATAAGTGTATATTTACCACACCCTTTGGAATTTTTTGGGGCACATTATCTGTAAAGAAAGCTTACTAGTGGATCCTGCTAAGTTAGCTATGATTTTGGACTTAGCAGAAGGCTACTAGTCGAGAAAGGTGCATGGATTCTTCGGGCACATGGGATATTATATAAATTTTGTTAAGGGATATGCCAAGATCGTTGTGCCCTTAGAAGAATTACTCAAGGGAAAATTAAAGTTCCACTAGGCGGGCGCAATGCAAAGGCACATTTGACACATCGAAGGAGAGGCTTACTACAGTGCCTATTTTACACTTTCCTTCATGGTCCAAGCCTTTTCACATTTATGTAGATGCCTCTAGCATGGCCACTTTGGCATGGTACTAGCTCATCTGGAGAAGTATTTTTGGTCATCCTATTTTCTTTGCTAGTAGGAATTTGACTCTAGCAGAACATAATTATACAACGACAGAGCACAAGGCCTTATCTATGATCTCGTGCTCCATAATTTTTTACATTATTTTTTGGCCCCACCTTTCATCTTTTATATAGATCACATGGCATTGAAGTACTTGGTGAAAAATCCCATTTTCTAGGGGCGCATATGTCATTGGGTACTATTAGTTTAGGAGTTCAATTTTTGGTGGTGGTTAAGCTAGGTAAGAGCAATTCTAGTCTAGACCATTTATCAAGAATTCAATCAGGAGAGGACATGCAGAGCATTGAGGAAAAATTTTAGATGCATAGCTATTCAGGTTGAACCGTGCACCCTCGAACTTGGAGGATATTGTTGTATTTTTATGCATAGGTGTGATGCCTAAGGGAATGAAGGCCTTAGAAAAGAAATAAATTTTTATTCACACCATGCCTTACATGTTGATTAGTGGAAACTTATACAAGTTAGGTCATGATGAAGTTTTACGTCGGTGTATACTCGAGCATGAGCATGAAGAAATTATGGCAGAGGCTCACATGGCAGTATTGCAGGTGAACACTATACAAGGGATGTCACCACACGCAAGATTCTACTAGCTAGTCTATGGTGGGAAACATTATACAAGGATTGCAAAGCATATTATAAGGCATGTGACCATTGTTAGTGCCTTGGAAATCCTGGGCATAGAGATGAAATTCCTTTAAGGCCTATTACTAGTTTAGAGCCTTTTTAGAAGTGGGCAATTGACTTTGTGGGCCCTATCTCCCCAACCACATGTAGGACATGATCGCGCTATATTATAAATTGTAAAGATTATCTTACGAGATGGGAAGAAGTGGCACCTACAAAGGATTACACATTAGCTAAGATTTTAAGGTTCTCATGGGAAAATATTATTATCAGGTATGGATGCCCTTTGAGTTTAACATGCGATAGGGGTACTCATTTCCTTAATGAGACTATTAGGATATTATTGGATGAATTTATGGTTGCACACCATGGGAAAACCCCTTATCACCCTTAGTAAAAGGGGTCACTTCGAGGCCTTAAACAAAATACTAAGCCATACCTTGACCAAAATTTGTAATGTTGGAAGGAGATATTGGGATGACAAGGTTTTTGATGTACTTTGGGCATACATGAAAACCTATAAGAGTTTGAATAAAGCAACACCCTTTCATTTGGTGTTTAGCATAGAGGCAGTTCTACCCATGGAATTAATGTTACCTTCTTTATGTATTGTAAGCGTAGGTGGTCTAGCTGATGAGAAGGCATTGGAAGAATGTATTGAAAATTTGATATAGCTAGATGAGAGGCACGCCATAGAAAGATGGAATCAGAAAAAATAAAAATCCAGGCAGAAAACATGGCATGATAGGCACATCAAGGATAAGAAGCTTGAGGTTTGGAAAATGGTACTTTTATATGATTCAAATTTTTTGTGCCACCTTGGAAAGCTCAAAGTGCACTGGTTAGGAGCATATTTTATCACTCACATACTTCAATCAGGCACTTACCAATTAGAAGCATTGGATAGAACACGGTTTCCCGCTTACTTAAATGAGTGGTGAAGCCCTACTATAAATAAGTCTTCTTGGTGTTTTTAATAAGGCAATATTGCCACTTAGATTAGGTTTCCTTAATGCATTTTCTTTATATGTGTTTCCTTCATTGTTGTTATGCTTTATCAATTTAGTTCAGTGTTTTGTGTAATAAGCGCATTTACGGGCCGGAAGCTGATTGTTATCTAATTTTTTTCATGCGCAAAGGACCATGCATACCCTTAGTGTGGGGTGGTTGGAGAAGGATTGACTACTGGTACCGTATGATGGATTATGGTGCATGATAAAGATAAACTCACAGGTGATTTAGAAAAGAAAAATTTAGGGAAGTTGCTCAAATTTTAGACCATAAGTAGGGATATGGACACTTAGTATAATGCAAAGGAGGTTGTAGCATTGGAGACTACTTAGGAAGAGTCACATTGGATAGGTACTTCAGCATAGGAAAGCGCAGGGAAAGGATATCCGTGATAGAGACGTAGTGGGCGCGCCATAAGGTTATGAATAAGGCACAAAAATCTGAGGTGGAAAGAAGGGGTGCGACACACGGATAAGCGCGGATGCAGAATTAATGCCACATACAGTAGTAGGTTAGAGAAATTAATGTGAAGAGTTTTAAAAATTTTCTATAAGGATGGAATTTTATAACACCATTGTTACCTTGCAAATAAATTGTGAAATGCGAAGAAGAGCTAGAGACAAAGATCAATCTACATATCGATGAACCAAGTGGGATCGAAGCATGGTGGTTAGAAGCACTTGGTGTAGAATTGAGATTTGGGTGGTGGTAATTGAGTATTTTGAGAAGGGTTCATGCAACTAGGGTTTCAAGGAGCAATATTTCAGCTAGGTTTTGATATATTAAATATGGTTCACACTGTGGAAAGCAGTGGTTTCAAGGTGACAATTTGTAAGTTGCAGAACGTTCCAGATAGGTGAGGAAGAGAGGATGGCACCACAACGAGCTCCAGTTGTTAAGGTAGAGGCCGATGAAGTGGCAGAAGAATGGCTGGTGGAAATGTTGTATCCAGAGGAAGTAATTGAGGGGTGACCATAGAAAATTAAATAACACAATGTAATATCTCTGATACCAACCACATAATACACAATTGCATGAAGGACATCGTTGTTGAAGTCATTAGAAAGAAAATCAAGGACAATGATGAGATGGAGAGAGGGTTTTGGACAACTCTATAAGAAGATTGTTGGAGAATGGAGGGTCATTAAAATCCTTGAGCTTCCTTACTTTGGGAAGCCCGAGCAACTATATCAGTGGCTTATGTCAAGTATACATAAAGATTTCTTTTACTTCACAGGCAGAAGAATGCGAATCACCGCTAAATTGATTGGAAAGGTAACAGGTTACACAACTCCTGACATGGAAGTTACAGTGACTTATCGATGATGAGGGAATTGATGCAACAATCATTTTTCTCAAGTATAAGAAAGGGGGTCTAGCATTCAAGGCTACCAAAATTAAGGATATGGCTACAAGGGTCACAGATGGTTGGCAAGATCTGTAAATTGGGTGCCTCGAGAGATGGAATGAGGTAAATCAACATTGGTTACACATAGTGCACAAGATGGCCAACAAGACTTACTACAACATTGTTGGATACATTGCAAAGAGCTTGGTATCCGAGGCATGCATCCAAGTAGATAAATGTGAGAAGATAACTTGGGGTGTCATTATTCTATTGATTGTTTTCAAGTGAGGTTAGTGTACCTAATGGACCAAGGGAAAAAATTTGGGAATTTCCCTTGGACAATAAGTCCCTGCAAAGAAGTTCTCAAAGTATATATTACGAGGTTCAATTTCCAACACCTAAAAGGAGCTCCAGAAAAAATGGTTTAGGCAGTTACACTGGGTGTTTTAAGGGGAGTGGCACATTCCACGCAAGCTTCTTATAGTATTGAATGGTGAAGTAGAGTTCTCCATCTACTAACATTTCAGTTTGGGGTGGTTCCATATGAAAATAGAGAGAAGATCCCCTAGTGCAAGTTACCTTTCACATTTACTGCACGATATTTTAAGGATTCTATCAATCAGTTGCATAACATACACAAACTTCAGTTTGATGCTAATAAGGTAGATTCATATATCCATATCCTATGAAAAACATATGTGTGGCCGAACCGGGAGGCATATGTTGAAATGCTTAAAATAGATAACATTGACATCACCCCGGAGACTATGGCCATAGGGAAGATTGATTCATCATGTGTATATGTCTATTTGAGGCCACACTTCAAGGACAAAAAGTGCTCAAAGGAGATGACATGGCTCTATCAAGTCTACCAAAGCGAAAGGACATTGGGAACTTCAAGGTCAATTGTACCTACGCTACCCACTCAAGAAAAAATAGTGCCTACAAGCTTGGAGAATGTTCTAGAGTAGGAAGACGATCCAACCGATAAAGACCGAACTAGACCATACATGAAGAGTTTTGTGCAAGAGGCATACATCTAGGGATATTGACGTTGGGACTCCACAACTAGTAAAGAGGTCGCCACGAGTCACTACGGTGAAGAATGTTGATGAGAAAAAGAAGAAGCACTGGAAGTATGTACCAATAAGGGATAATGAGGAGGATAATTCCTCTTGCCAAAGTGTGTAGAAAAACATGGACTCTCCAAGTTTGGAAATGTAGGATGATGAGGACATAGGTGACGAGGTAGTTTATGAGGAGGTTTGCACAAGTGTAAGTGTCTCAGGAGCCAGTTGGATATAAAATCATTGCTGGTGGGGATACAGAGATAATAGTGCACCAAGTGAGTGAAGGAAAGGAGAATGAGGAAGAATAATTACAGCAGAGCGTGGCGCGCCGAAGAAAAACAGGATGTAGGTACTTCTGCACAAGAAAACATAGGAGAGTGCATAGGTGAAAACATGGAGGAGGATGTGGTAAGGACTCAAAACTTGGGATATATTGATGATATGACAAAAATTATTTGTGCCTATTTTTAGAGTACCTTTCCTAAGGAACAATTATATGGTTGGGATTTGATGGACCCATAAATGGTGATAACACACACTCGCAAACAATTGTCTTGGAGCTTGCGGACCACATAGATGAACCTGATTTTTATGTCTCTGTGAGAATTTGTGTGTATCATCACGGAAGATTAAATGAGTGCCACATACCCATCATATCACCATTAATCCTACATAGCTATTAGATGAATAGGTAAGCAATGCACTTGTTAAATTATCTACAGAAGTAGTGTGCCATAATATTGATAAAGTAGCACTTATACGGGAACTTCTGGAGGATAATAAGGATAAGGACACTGAGTTCAAGTGACTTATTGAGGAGTAGGATAAGGCTATGGTAGAGGAACATAATGTTCATAAGATGGCCGAGTAGATAGCTAACAAAATTATGGAGAAAATTCCATACTTTCAAGAGAAGGTATTAAGAGATTTCCCATCTACCCTTCATTATTTACGCACAACAGTTTGGTTATTTTTAGAAGGACCATCATGCCTGCCAAAACTAAAAGATACTATAGAGGAGGAAAATAAAGGCAAGCCCGTAGTTACAAGAAAAATTGCCAGTTATGAGTCTGTTATGTAGGATTTGAAGGATGAATTGAAGAAAGTGGATCTGGTATTGTCCATGTGTGCAGCGCCAGATATAATCATTAAGGCACAAACTCTAGTAGAAGAAGATGAGGTCCTTTAAGTGGCCAAGAATGAAACACTTGGGTGCATGAAAAGACTTAATTTGGTAGATACTAAGTGTGATGCACTTGACATTGCCAGATCCCACATAAGGAGAGAATAAAGGAAATTGGAAAGGTCATCGTGGAGAAGATGGATGTGATGGAAGGGATGGTCTCAAGTATGGCCAATATACTCATGATTCTATAGAATGAAGGTGGTAAGATGACTCTTGATGAGTTGGATGGCGTAGTTGTAGACATCCTAGACAAAATAAATACAATGATAAATGCTTGGTATGCATTTGAAGTAAGTCTAGACCGAGTATCCAGAGTTAATTCTTCCGACTAAGGAAAAGATACCAAGTAGTATGACTTGTTTTGTAGTGTTGGGTAGACCTTTCCTTCTAAACAAGTAATTATTCATTCTTTCATTTATTATTCTTTATTCTTGGAGAGATAATTTGGGATTACCCATGTAGGGGTGGCAATGCATTTAGTGTGGGGTAATGTTGAGTAGATGGAATATAGCTCAAGGTTGAGAGTGCGTAAGGTTTGGGCGCATGGACATAGGGTGCATAGGAGAGTGCGGAAGAATAGTAGAATACGATGCACCTGTGAGTAGTGGAAAACAGGACTTAGCCACTTTTTTAGGTCAAGGCTATTTTTGGGGTTGGAGTGTTGAGAATGCAATGAAATAAAGACTTGCAGTTCACGTAAGGCTCTTTTGGGAGCTGCAACAAATTAAATGCCATGTAGAGTTTTAGTCTAATAATAGGATCTATACTTAGAGTCAACTTTAGAAGATTTATTATTAGTACATGCATGCTTTTGTATTTTCTTGCAAAGGAATATAGTTAATGTATGTATGTATGTATGTATGTATTGATTTACACGGTTTAAAGAGTTGGTTGATATTGTTTTGATTATAGAGTTATGTTGTTGGTTTTGTTCACGCGTATGACTCATAGTGACACTATTATGATGTATGAAGCTTCTATGTTTTATAGTATTTAATAAAATGGATACTATTGGCTGGATATTTGTGTTAGATGTGACTAAATATGGTTCTTACATGGTAAATCTCATTATATTCATTTTTAGTCAATATTTCCTATGGTTAAGATCTAGATCTGGTTCATGCAATGTGGTTTAATTGATTATCTGTTATGAATTAGGATATATACATACTCAATCATGTTAACATTCTAGACAAACAACTCTAAAGAGGGACTTGGTACCCTTGCACACTTCGGGTGAGCTCTTAGTTTAGGATGAGTGATGTGTCAGAATTCCTTGGGCTATTTGCAGTGAATTCTAGGCTACATCAATTCTAAGTATTGAATAAATGCTCCACTGTAGCTCCTTAAATGATGTGAGTCACCTTCCTCAATTCACTATAATGTTATCTAGGTAAACCCACTCCACTCTTATTCTTAACCTTTCAACCTTCTAGCATTGTCTTCTTACCTTTGCTTTTGTGCAACACAAGATGGTCTAGTGTATAATGTCATGAAGAAAATAGAGTGGGATTCGGCTTAGCAATTAAACTTTGGAGGATTTGTTAAAGGAAACCCTTAATATCACAATGTCAATATTTCTTACCTTATCTCCCACATTGGAGCTTTTAAATTTCATTTCTTCATCAATTCCTAATTCCTCACTAGAGTGTCCAAATTGTGTTTGACCAAATCTCAAAAATAACTCAAGCTACACTAAATGATTCAATCTAATTCCTTCACCAACACTTAACCAGCACCCTTACAGGGATCATTACAAATTTTTAGGGAGTTTCAGTGGTTTATCTTTGAGAAAATTAACTTTTTGTTTAGTAAACCCTAGTTCAAGGGTTTCTCCCACTGTGTGAGCCTGAGAGGGAAAAACTATTGGTTCCTTCACTATTCGGTATTACCTGCAAACTTCTTGAAAACTTTAAAAGGATGGTACTAACCTTTGTAAACCTTCAATATGCATGAAAAATCTTGACCTATCCCCTTTTCTCCATTGTATTTGCATTTTCATAGTGATTTACTACATGGAAATGCTCAAGAACATGGTATGCATGTCCTTCATAGGTCCTTCATCAATTTTTTTGCTTTCTTCCTCTTATATGGGGAAATCCTTGAGCCCTACAGGTGTCTCAACCCTTTCAAGTTCTCCTAAAATTTAAGACATCTCCATGCTTGCTCCACCTATCCACATAAACCTATCAACACAATTGTGTCAACTTAATTAAACTAGTCATCCCCAAATCTTACATACAAATAGGGAACATCTCAAGAATCCTTAATCTTCCACTTTACAATTTCAACACCAATTCTTAGATTTCCTTCCTTACACATGTTTGGTTTACTCTAAGAAGGCGCACACACCATTTTCACAACATTTCACAAGATTCTCCAACATGCAAGACCTCACAAATAATGAAGGCTCTCAGAATTTCTCTAAGAATTTTCATCACCATTCTTGTTAATAGTCATGTCCTTTATTATTAGTACAAGAAAATAGATCCTATAATCATGCACAAGAATGGTCTTAACCCTTACAAGGATTAATAATGCACAATAACCCAAAATCAAATCACAAGGGCTCAATGCTCATCATACAACTTAAGATTACCTTACATGCATCTCTGAGATCAAGAATACATACTAACAGACACAACAATTATATAAGAAATTATCAAAAGACTGAGTTAACACAAAAATCCTACAAGAATCCAGACAAACTCGAGTTTTCTCCTTTTCTCCTCTTTTTTAAACTTTATAATTGACTCATATCCAAATAGAATGGATATTTTCAGTTACATTATGCCTCATATATTCTCCCTCTCACCCCTTACTCGAGTTTCTTTCTCATTTGGTCAATTACAACCATGATTCATCATGAGATTCCACTCAAGGAGTTACTTTCATCTAATAATTCCTTAATTTTAGCATAGCCTTAGCTCTTTTCATGACATGTGACCCTAGAGGACCTGATTTCATCACATTTGCCTCATTCCACCCTCTTACATAGTTCCAAGGTTCAAGAATACATTACAACTTCAAAATCAAGCCAAAATGGCCAAATATTCAAATATTACAAAATGGAGGGAAATGCTCCATTTGAAATTTGAAAGGCCTAAAACCATACTAGCCACACACTAACAACTAATGACTCCTATGACTCATGAACACACCTAGAAAAAAATATAATTAATGTCTTCATGGTTTATTTAGATAGATAGAGTGATGCTCCTGCATCATACTCTAGGGGTAGGAAAAGATTAGACCTCATAGCTTTGGTTTCTTCTTCTTTTTCCAATTTCTTTGGTTCTTCATCTTCACTCTAACCTAGTCTTTTCCTTCAGCTATTTCATCCTCTTTGTCTCCATTCATGGACCTTGCTTGGATTTCATCTTGTACTTGGTCTTCATAAAGGAAGTATGCTTCTCCATAGGTTTATTCTTCTTCATTTTCTTCTTTAATCTATCTGCCTCTTGAACATGTTGTTGTTGCTCTTCCTTGATTACATCTGATTCTCCATGACCCTTGTAGTCTTCATCATCCTTTTGATGATCATTCATTCCTAATAGTTCTATATTTTTATGTAACTCTTCATGTTATTTCTTGTTTTCTTCACTTGGGGTCTTCATCTCTCTATCATCTTCATTGTCATCTTCATTTGCCAAGATTTCTCTAGCACTCATCTTAACTTTGACCTCATATTCTCCACTAATCTAGCTCCACATGCTTGTGAGATCTCTCCATGATCTCCTCATCACACTAACTGTTACATTTTCACCCTTAATCTGATCCACAGTGAGCTTGATCTTTCCCACAAACTTCTTCTTCTATCTTTTCTTCACTCTTGTTCTTTGTTTCTTCATTTAAGGAATCATTTCTTGCCTCTTCTTCATATCTTTGTGTACCTATATTCACACATTCAAAGACATAGTCAGATTTAAAACTTTGAGGCTCTCTAGCCCCTTGAGAAGCTCCATCAATGAGATCTTCCTCTTCATCACTCTACTGCTTCACTTCATCACTCTCTTCTTCATACACTATCTCTTTGTCAACTTCCTTTTCTTATCTTTTCAACTTCTTCTCTTCTTTCTTCAACTTTCTTTCTTGTTGTCTTATCTCTCTTCTCAACCGCTCTCTCTTCCTCTTCCTCATAAGTAGCTCTAATGGCCACTTAGATTTCTTCTTAATCACTATTCTAATTGGTTCCTCTACTTTCTTTGGCTTTTTATCATTCCCGACAGCCTATCCCACATCTCTCTTCAACTCTTGTATCTCTTCTTGCATCCTCAACTATCTCTCTTTTTCCAACTACTTCTTCCTTTCCTCTTTCCTTTTCCTTGATATCTCTTCTTATTCCCTTTGGTTTTGATTCAATAGCTTTGTAATCTCTTAGCCATGTATGTTGCTGGTTCTACTTCCTCCTAATTATCGGTGTCAGGCTTAACATACCTCAACTCTATCTCTATTTTTCTTTCATTACTTCCATCGATCACTTCTTTCTGTCATCATCCTTGTCAATATTCTATGTTGTTCTTGTTCTCTTATCTTCTCATGCACTTGCTTTAACCTAACCTCTTCCTTCTCTCGCCACTAACTTCTTTATCCACTATGGCATTCTCTACTCATGGTTCATGACTGCGTTTCAGTTTCTACTCTTCACTAATCTTCACTATCACTTTCCACTACACACACTCACACAAAACTGTTAGCCACAACAATAACTATTCATTCAATCTCAATGCCACCCTCCAATACCCAATGATGCTAAGAAAACTAGATTCAAGCATATACTCACTTAACCAATAAGATTCAAAAGTTCTTCACCTTTACTTTGCATGAGGATCTTATTCCTCTCATTACTCAAGCTAGAACATGCTAAACTAGGTATTAATCTTTCATTTATCATTTCAACCAGCCTCTTCATAAATATATCTCAAAAGAGGGGGTATAATATCATGTAAACTAACTATTAATAGGCTTGAGTCATAAATTTCTCGCATTAGTTATAAATTGTCCTAATGATCCTGAGAGACAAGATTCTAATGTGATTCATTCTGACTTCCTCAAGCTTGACCTTCCAATCTTGAGTTCAAATTATTATCTTCAATATCCCATATGCCTTTAATTTCCCAAAATCCCTAATTTAGTCCTTTAGACTAGGTCTCCTTAACTACTTGTCTCATGAATGTAGATGATTCTAAGTCTTAAGTAAATGCTCCACTATAGCTCCTTAAGTGATGTGAGTAACCTTCCTTAGTTCACTATAATGCTATCTAGGTAAACCCACTCCACTCTTCTTCTTAACCTTTAACCTTCTAACATTGTCTTCTTACCTCTACTTCTATGCAACGCATTTTGCTCTAGTGTATACTTGTCATGAAGTTCTTAGAGTGGGATTTGGCTTAGAACTTAAACTTTGGAGGATATGTTAAAGGAAACCCTTAAGATCACAATGTCAATATTTCTTACCTCATCTCCTACATTTGAGACTTCAAATGTCATTTCTTCACCAATTCCTATGTCCTCACTAGACTGTCCACACTGTGTTTGACCAACTGTCAAAAATAACTCGAGCTAAATTAAATGATTAAATCTAATTCCTTCACCAACACTTAACCAGCACCCTTACAGGGATCATCAAAAATTTCCAAGGAGTTTCAATGGTTTATCTTTGAGAAAATTAACTTTTTGTTTAGTAAACCCTAGTTTGAGGGTTTCTCCCACTGTGTGAGCCCGAGAGGGAAAAAGTATTGCTTCCTTCACTATTCGGTCATGTCCAAACTTCCTCCAAATTTTAAAAGGATGGTACTAACCTTTTTAACCTTCAAGATGCATGAAAACTCTTTAACTATCCCCTTTTCTCCATTATATTCACATTTTCATAGTGCTCTACTACATGGAAATGCTCAGGAACATGGTATGCATATCCTTCATACGTCCTTCATCAACTATTTGGATTTATTCCTCTTCTATGGGGAAAACCTTTAGCCCTACATGTGTTCCAACCCTTTCAATTTATTCTACAATTTAAGGCATCTCCATGCTTGCTCCACCTATCCACACAAACCTATCAACATAACTATGTTAGCTTAAATAAACTAGTCACCCCTAAGTCTTACATGAAAATAGGGAACATCTCAAGAATCCGTAATCTTCCACTTTATAATCTCTACACCAATGCTTAGATTTCCTTCCTTACACATGTTTGGTTTACTCTAAGAAGGCACACACACCATTTTCACAACATTTCACAGTCTTCTCCAACATGCAATACCTCACAAAGAATGAATGCTCATAGAATTTCTATAAGAATTATCATCACCATTCTTCTTAACAGCCATGTCCTTTGTTACTAGTACAAGTAAAGAGATCCTATAATAATGCACAAGAATGGTCTTAACCATTACAAGGAGTAATAATTCACAAGAACCCAAAATCAACTCACAAGAGCTCAATTCTCATCATACAGCTTAAGATTACCTCGCATACATCTCGAGATCAAGAATGCATACTATGAGACACAAAATTATGTAAGAAATTATCAAAAGACTAATTTATCACAGAAATCTTGTAAGAAGCCAACATAAATTGAGTTTTATCATTTTCTCCTCTTCTTGAAACTTTACAATTGATTCATATCTAGATAGAATGGATATTTTCAGTTACATTATGCCTCATATATTCTCCCTCTCACCCCTTACTTGATTTTCTTGCTCATTTGGTCAGTTATAACCATGATTCATCATGAGATTCCACTCAAGGAATTACTTTCACCTAACAATTCCTTAAGTTTAGCATAGCCTTAGCTCTTTTCTTGACATGTGACCCTAGAGGACCTGATTTCACCACATTTACCTCATTCCACCCTCTTACATAGTTCCAAGGTTCAATAATACATTACAACTTCAAAATCAAGCCAAAATGGCCAAATATTCAAATATTGTAAAATGGAGCGAAATGCTCCATTTGAAATTTGAAAGGCCTAATACCAGACTAGCCACACACACTGACGCCTAAGGACTCCTAAGACTCGTGAACACACATAGAAAACCTCTAATTTATGTCTTTGTGGCTTATTTAGATAGATAGAGTTATGCTCTTGCATCAAGAAGTGAAAGGGAAGTGAGAGAAAATGAATGAGGAAGTAAGAAAGGGGTGCATGCAAGATTAAGCAAATGCATATCATAAACTTGAATGCACTTTATAAACTAACATAATGAATGACAATTGAATCAAAGATTCAATATATTGAGAGCAAGATCTTTCACATTCATTAAACATAAGAGTAACAAATGATTAAGAAAATAAATAAGTATAAGACACAAAGTTCTCTATAAATGCTCCTTTATTTCTCTTTGCACAAGAACACAAATTTTATCATTCTTTCTTCAAACAATCTTTTCACCATTCTCCAAAATTCCTTTACAAATGAGCTCTAACTTCATTTTATAACCTAAAATTTAGTTATAAAGTAGTTAGGGTCTCTTATGGCATCACATTAGGACTTAACTAAGTCACTTTAATTATTTTATTTTATTTTAATAAAGTAAAGTCACTTTATTCAAATAAATTTATGATTCAAGTGACTTAAATAAAGTATTTCAAATATTTTAAACACGTGGGTACATGTGACCCCAATAGAAAGTCATATGGCAATACTAAACACAAAATTGACACATGGATTCAAACATGACACCTAGGATTAGTGTTTTACTCATTGGTCCAAGAATCTACCCATCTCAATTGTATGAGAAACAAACTCAATGATCATCAAGGGAAACCTCCACAAAACATTGAAATATCATTTCAAAAATCCTCGGGTCTAAACATCTCACCATCTTGAATCTCCTAAATTTTTCTAATGAAACCATCATCCTTAACACATCAAGGAATCAATGAAGCTTTTGGAAATCCTCTTAGATGTTTTACATTCCAAAATCCTACCAGATTTTGCATGAAACTCCACCATTCTCCCTTCCATGTTGAATACATTTTGGAGTTTGATGAGTTTTTAAAAGGAATTAGGACCAAAATTTACTTAGGAAGCATATTGATTCTTGAATAGATTAGGAAATTATTCTTTGAGATATTATATGGAGATCATTTGATTATGTTCGCCAATAAAGTTGCAAGGGATCTCTTTGATGAATTCCTAGATTGCACACATGATTGATTCTCCCTTATCTTTCACATCATCAAATTGTACTCGACATCATCAAGCACCATCTTTCTAAACTTAGCAAAATTCAACCACTCGATGTGAAGTCCATGGTGATTGAAATATAGGATTGCCTCACTGACGAGAGATGAGAATCCCATTTGTGCTACTTCTCGATATTGAGAGAAATTTTGTCTAGAGCAGTTATTTTAACCCCAAGAGACTCTCAAAAATGTAGGATTGAATCTAGATAAGTATGAACCTTATCATAGATTCTCATGGCTGCATCAACAACACAAAAACCTTATATTAAAACATTTTCAATCCACATCTTGGTTACACGACCCATATTGTTTGTTTCTTTGGATAACGCAAAGGTATCTTAATCGGGTGTCGCTATTATAGTAGGAATTTGAATAGTAGAAGAAATCAAGTTGATTAGGTGTTGTACATATGCAATTAGTTGTTGATTCTCTTCCTTGAGCTAGATGGTTTGAGATTTATACTTTTCCATCCATCACAAAATGATATCAAATGATTCTCGTGCATGAGAAACATCATTTTCCATAGTTTATTTATCAAACATTACTCTAGAAACTTTATAATTAACAACAATAATTTCCCTCTTGTCCTTATCAGCAATTGGTGTTGTTATGTGTCGGCATACCAAACCCCATAATCATGACTATAACTTAGGAGATGACCTTGGGATTCTTGAGAGTGAAATAATCAATCATCAATGTAATGGCTTCAAGATCGATAATGACTCGCTTGATGATTATTTTCCACTTCTTGATTTCTCCATTGATCCAAGAATATATTTCTTTAATCAACTCACAACATAAAATTCTTTCATTGGGTGGGCGATTATCTTGCATTGGTGGAAAGTACTCGAATTCAGGTGGTTCCTAAAAGGATTCTTCATGTTATTGACAAAGAGTTACAATAATATCTTAATGATGAATGGGGGAAGTTTGTGAAGTATCTTCGAGATGTGAAGGCTCAAGTAAATTGGAGATTTGAATCACTAGAACTTGTGCCTAATCTCGATACCATGAACTACAAAGTGGTCATCCCATGAGAATTTTAATTGTTATGAGTTGATGAATGTTGGATTGATTGTGAGATCCTAGAAACATGCTCCTTTCCCTCATTTGTTTCCTTTCTCTACTCAGGTTTAGTTTTCATTGAAGGTTGATCGTGAGTTGACTTTGATTTCCATTGCCTCTTACTTGCTTGTGTGTGGGATGAAGCTTGTGTGATGGGGTGAGAGGATGATTGAGTGGATTTTGCAGTTCTCTTTTCACTTTGATTGGTTGGCTTTCGATCGTTATGTCTATTTTTCTCATTTCATAGTACATTTGGCTTACTCTTTATCGTACATACAAGGCTTCTCTTAATCAATTATTAGATTATATCATCGAGTAAAGCATATCATCTCTTCTAGAATAGTTAACTTTGGGAGGGGTGATGATCCAATATAGTCATATACAAGATACATTATGTCAAGACCATTATCAGTAACTCCTCATGGGACATCTTTCAATGTGATTGTGACTATTTGGTTGAGAGTCATTCGGGAGTAATCACGATACCAAACCTCAAATTCATCCGCATAACCAACTCATAGTCTTCCACTTTTGGATGGTGTCTATATTTTGGTCCTAGATTCCTCACCATGAATCTGTAAATATCATGTTCCCACCTTCTCACAAATGGGTTCAATGTCAAACTAGTCATCTCTTTATCCATTATCATTGTGACGAGGAAAGATGAGCACTTGTATATACCAATAGAGATAGGGAGATTAACACCAAATCTATGTTTTCCACCCAGGAAGCGGTTTACTAATGCAAGTTGTAGTGAAAGATCCAAGAGGGCCCACTTATCACTTACATGGGAAATTTTTAGGGCACTCCATTGTATCCATAAATGTGAATGTATGAAAATGAGGGAAATTAGATGAACCATGTGCCCCATTTTGATATCACTTCCTTTGCTCGATGTAAAAACCTTTCTTGTGGCTTATCGTCAAGTATTTTTATAACGTAAAAGATAAAATCATTGTTAACCCGTCGGAAATGATGCATACTTGCCTTGAATTCTAGCTATAGGTACAAGTGAAAGGCATTGTTTTGACTGGTGTCATTGTGCCTCTAGTCTATAAACCAATGAAAACTCTCCTCTATGCCATGTCATAAATGAGATAAGAATTCATGTAGAAATAACCAGTCATCTTCACCTTAATCAACTGCTTGTGTAATGTGTTACTTATGATCATTGCCTATCAATGTGGAGTTTTTTATCAAGGATGACACAAATGAATTTGTACATCCACAACTAGAAATAATGAGTAGAAGGGATGTTGAATACTCTACTAAGTAAGGTGATCATATCTCCAATTTCCAATTAGAACTACATGTGAGATAATTCTTCTCGACTAACTAGTTTTAATTCATGAATTCAAGCATTTTAGCGGGTATTCATGTTAGCATGTGGACCTAATAGGTGTTTTCTACTGACGAAAACCCACATTAATGATAAAGAGAATGTTTTATTTTGATATTATGATGATGTATATGATAATTGACATAGTGTTTCAAATTTTTTTGAGCTGATACAAAGTGGGATTCAAGTGAGGAGTGCTTGTTCTTGCAAGCCTTTACAGTGCATAAGAGATGCACCATGATAGTATGAAATTATTGGATGTTTGGGAAGCATGTTAGTATGATGGCTAACATTAATGGGGTGCATGGGTACTCACAGCAATGGCATGGTACAGGTATAGGTGGTTCATTGTGTTATAGGTGTTTGTTGGAAGCATATATGGTAGCTTGGAGTGTGGACAATGTGGTTTGGAGCTATATGCTCATGGATGAATTCATTTAGGTATATCATGGAATATAAGGTATTTTTGGTCATTTTCATAGGTTTTATGATGATTTATTGCATTATTTTAGTTAACCCTAGCTTTTATATTGAGGATCAAGCATACAAGCATAGGTAAGTCTTAGTGACTGGAGATATTGAGCTATGGAATTGACATTATGATGATTTGAGATGTTAGAGGGATGAGTCATGATTATTTGAGAAAAATTTCAGATTCTCATGATATGTATTTTGTAAGATAGAATTGTTTATGTGAGATAGGGTGAAAATCAAGTCAAATTCCAAATCAAAATTCAACTTCTTATGCTTATTGTGAACAGTGTTATTTACATTGGAATTTTTGCCTTTCAGAAAGATTCTATGATGAGTTTATAAGGTTTTAAAAAAAATTATGTTGTTTTATTTTCAGGATTTTATGAATGAATGTTAAGAAGCTAAAGAGGTATAAAACCCTAGCTAAACCCTAGCTAGGAGCAGTTTAGAAAGTGGAGTATAGTGACCTAGTTTAGATTACTTAATAAATTTTTATTATTGGATGATGTATAGGACTCTATTATATTTCTATAAATTTATGGTTGAGGTCATGGTGATGAGAGGGCTCCACCTAAAAATATCAGTTTCTAAAGAAGAAGGTTTTAGGACAAGATGGTCCAAAGGAGTAGCATAAAAATTGATAGAACATGATTATTGGGAGTTTTTATTGATTTCCATGGAGGTTTTAGGACAAGTTCATGTAGTTACATGGTGTTTTGAGGTCCAAATAGGTTGACTAGTCAAAGGGAAGGGTTGAGAAATGATCATAACTTGAGCTACAAGTGGATTTTGAAGGTGATTCAAGTTGTGTTGGAAATAGGATTTAGATATATTTCTAATGAGATGAGGTTTTACTCATGATGAGGTCATTTCATATGGTTTATATATCATTCTTTAGACAAAAAGAGTTTTGGCAAGTAGGATGAGGATGTGTTCCAGTTGAAATTTTGGTGTTATTTGAAGCATTATATGGATTTGGTGATGCTTCCTATCACCTGTAATATGAATAGGGATGAATTTTTCATCCAATAAATCAATTGTTAGGTCTTTAATGTTTGTGAAAATGTTTTCATGAGCTAACTATGGAAAAATGTATTTTTGGTAGGTTGATCTGGTGAAGGCAAAAGCATTTACGGTTTGAATATATGGATGTTTCATGGCTTATAACTTGATTAGAAGTGTTATAAAGGTTTTTAAATTCCATTGAGTTCACACATGGCATGTTTTGGTTAAGTATAAGTGATTTGGTGGTAGTATGAAATTTCAGGTGATGGAAACATCGTTTTGAGAAGTATAAATGATATTATGCCCAATAAATGAAATATTTTGATTGGATGATATTAATTGCGACCATTTATGATGTTTAAATATTAATTTAAACATGTTTGATGAGTTTTGGGTCATGACAAAGTATGGTACTAATGTTAGGGCAATTTTAAGATTGTGCCCATGGGGTTTTGAGCCATTTTTGGCACATGAAATGATGGTTTGAGCTAGGCCGACCTAATTGGGTCACTTGTGACTGTTATATTTCAAATTTATAATTTTTATATGATTCATGGGTTGAGACAAAGGAGGTAAAATGTTTGAGTTTGAATTTGGGCCTTGGAGAGGCTATAAAAGTGAAGTTATGGGCATATTGTTTCTAGCTTTTTGAAACCCCTTTTTATATTCTTTTAAAGAATACTTTCCCTGCAAATTAAAAACCTTTGGGACTATCCAAAAACCCTATAATTCCATTCTAGAATAGAAACTAGTTGAGTTTTCATGAGGATAATTTGTGTAAGATCAAAGTTGGTGTAGTTTCCTTGAGAGCAAGTTTGAGAAGGAGGCGATTTGGATGCTTGTGTTTGGATGTTATCTTCAAAGCATGTTGATGCAATTTTCAGGTTTATAAGGATTTTTTCAGATCTTATATTTAAGTTTGATCTCATAGTTTTACTTCTTCATATGTATTCATGACACATTTATTATCTTGAGAACACTTCATTGTATCTTGTGGATCTTTGTTGAAGGCATTACTCTTGTGATCTGATCGAATATTTACATAAGTGTGTGGATATGATTTCATTATCAATATAAGTGGATTTATATGTTTATCATTTTGATTCTTGCATTGTGCATCTTTCATTAAGAATACTATATGCTTTGATGTGTTGTATATGAGCATGTGTGGTTAGGGTTTGAAGCACAAGTGTGTAAAACATTTTATTGGGGACCGATTCACCCCCTCAATCCTTGTCACCTCTAACAATTCATCCTAATATTTTTGTGTATAATTCTTTGTGATCCTAACAAAGATCCTCATATTCTAAAATTTTGAGTAGTTCTTCAATGTGTTTTGGAGTGACCAAGAGGATGGGATCATTGTTGCTTTATTATAAAAACTCTTTTTTAAGGATCGTGGTGTTTCACACACATAATGACAAGATCTAAACATTGATTCAATGCTATGAAGGTTGTTGATTATGGCATAACATTATGGTATAGGCACTACGAAAACATTATGTGACCCTCAGACTGGGTTTTGTCACAGAATTGAACCATAGTAATTTGTGAACCAGATTGGTGTCGGTTATATGGTCGTAGTCTAACGAGGAAGGACATGTGCGTTACACCTGGAACTCGTATTTAAATCCCAATTTTTTTGTATGTTGACATTTTAAATAAAAAATTAGAGAGGAATAAATAATAAAAACAAAAATTGTGGTGCCCGGTCATTGTCTCCGAGTTCACCGTGAAAAGAGGAAAAATAAGATTTTATTAAATTTACGGTTTTTACAATACAAGTTTATCTCCTTTTTGAGGATTTAAAAATTAAATATTTACAACAATAATGATATTGTTGCTTTTTTATGGCATGTTCTTAGCTTAGTTTATCTCTATTTCCATGCTTTCTAGTTTTTGCATTCGTTGTTTAACTCATTGGCTCAACTCCCTTTCAATTTTTGCATCCTTTTTGTTTGTTTCTTTGACACTATCTATTCATCATGAGGACTAGTACATACCTCATCAACAATATTTGAAATCAATGTTGTGTGGAAATATAGTTTTTTTGTCTCTTGTTTGCTATGTTTCCTCCCACATGGGCTCTTGAGATCCCTGTACATGGGTTGTGTAGTTTTGTTCTTACAATGCACATGATTTTCGTTTGATTTTTTTCTCCAAACCAAGTTTTTCACCTCCGCATGGAATGTAGTTTTTTTTTTAGCTCCCAACTAAGTTTTAAACTTCTTCCACGTTGTTCTTTACATGTATTGGCCTTACACGGGTTCTCCTCTTTCAATGTGAGGTTTTTTTCCTTCTCTTTATGTTGTTACAAACTCCATTCCTTTCCTTACATTTTGGATGTGCATGGCTTGATTTATTCTTCTTTACGAAGATTATTTTTTATCCTCCCACACGTTTTTGGCACCTAACTAGGGTTTTAAATTTTTTTTTCTTCTTATTTTGGCTTGTGTGGGTGTACTTTGGTCTCCATTTCTTGATTTCAACACATTTTCTACTTGTATGAACTTCCCCTCTCTATGTGCGGGATTTTTATTCATCTTTTTATCATGTTTTATTTGTGTTTAGGCCTACATCAACTACTCGAGGCATAAACATCACATGATTTTGTAAGGTTGATTGGTCAACCAAACAACTACATCAACATGCTAGACATTTCAATTTCACCCTTTTAGCATACGTTTTAAATTCTTTCGATGGCTTTCCAACACTTTTGGGCTATTAAACTCGTGATTTACTAAGTTGTTTTAGCTTACACACATGTCCGATTCATCCTACTCCTCCATGTTGGCATTTTCTTGGCTTGGTGCATGTTCTTTCTTGATCTCCATGTAGATTATCTTTACTTGATTTCTTGATTTATTCCTTTTTGTTTCTTTTTTTAATTACTTACTTTGTGCATGTGTGTTTGCACTTTGGTTTCCACACTTTTTATCCTTGGTTTTGGTGTAGACTTCCACTCTATTTACAATGCATGGGAAAACAAATCAGTTAAGAGCGTAAAAGTATCATTTTAAAAATGCAAATATGTGAGCTACACTTTTTCTCCTTTTCTCTCCAATGTGAGCTATGATTTATTTTTTTTATGCATTCATATCCTCTCCTCCACACTAGTGCAGTGTTTCGACTATCTTCCATGCACTGGTTGTGACTTAAAATTCTTCATTTTTCATTGCCTAAGACTTTAGAGGGATGGTAGAATAATCTTTTATTTCCTCTCGTCAACAAACACCTCTTTATCCCCATACCATTGTGTTGGTGAGAAAAATTTTTGATATGGAAAATTAGGTGTCTCCACCAATGTCCATGGGGCTACGCCCCTCTGCATTGAATGGTGCAGCTCTCATTATTTAATGTAAACTAATCTAATCCTATATAAATGTTTTGGGTTGGCCAAATAGTTCAAGGATCACATAGGAACACTCCGTTGAACTGTGGAAAAGTGCTTGTATGGGGTACAAGGGAGGAAATTACAAAGTGATGTGGGGTGAAGGGGATGAATTAGGAAAGGAAGGATATTGTTATGAGTAGGCCTATTGCAGAATTCACACCCAATAACCCAAGCAGTTAATCATTTAATATAAAGGAAAGTAATAATTAGGCTATTTAGTGAGAAGAACAAACCTAGACACAAAGTTATTATATTCATTTATCAAAGATACAATGCTCTTTCTAAATCACTATGCTTACAAAGTGCATAAAAGAGGGAAAAGAGGAAACATGAGAAAGGGAAATGGAAGAAAAGTATCTTTCATTTCTTGTGTAGTGATGAGTACAAAGAATCAATCAATCTACAACAATTCACAATTGCTACCAAAAATACTAACTTTCAGGATCCTTTGGAATGGAGAGGCCATCCCAATTTATAGCCTTGTGAATTGACCTTTCATCTTCCCCCACATGACTCTTCATGTTCATATTCCACTTGTGACCTTTCAATTGCCCCTAGAAGAGAAAAATTTAGTATCCCTCTTATAATTTTGAGGGAATACTTTTACAAATTACAAATATTGTCACTTAAGTGGATAGGACAAAATACAATGAAGAATTAGAAAAATAGGAGAGAAGAGAGGAAGGGAAGGGGATTGATGGAACTTGTTGAAGAAAATCCTTCTGATGAAGAAATTTTTGATGATGATCACAATCTCTTCCTTTTGCATGGTGCACAAATACTTTGGGTTGTCAGATGAGTGTTTAGAAACACTATTGAAAGATTTCCTGATGTGAGCTCAAGATGACCGCAAGCACTGCTCATGATGATCCTCTTGATGCTTGATTGATCAACTCCCTTAGCTCACTAATCTCATTCCAACTAACTCATTTAAAACCACCCAACTTACCGTCTCACCCAGCTCACCGGCTCACCCCAACCGAGATCAAGAAGATGCTTGCAAGACCTTGATGGAAGTTTAATTTCTCTCGTTTGAGTTATCCTTCAACCCTTTTTTCTTTCCCCGATGTTTATTTATTTTCTAGAGGACCATGAATGTCATGAATTCACATTATTCAACCACTTACTATATTTATCCATACCTCGCCATGGACACATGTTATTTTTAGAAAGTATACTGCGGGTCTCTTGATTGTAACAAAAAGGTCTTGAAATTATAGGTTTTATTCCAGTGGTTTGATGATCAAAATTTTTATGATTCCTTCATTTGAGCAAGTGATAAATGGTATTTTCATCATATGGGGCATAATACTGATAAAAATCAGTCCTCCATATCTCGAGAAATTGGCAACTTCATCGTGCAAAACTAGATCAAATGAAACTAGATTTTTGAAGACCCTTCCCTCTGATTTTAGGATGGTTTCACCTACCAGACCTTCAAAAATTTTAGGATTAATTAAAATAGGGAAGAATGATGATAAAAAAAATTCAATCCTCCATATCCCTAAAAATAGGTACTTCATGGCATGAAAACTAGTTCACATGAAACTAGATTTGTTAAGGATCATTTCCTCCAAATTTTTGCGTGATTCCACCTACTAGAACCTTAGGAAGTGAAGAGGTACCTTTATACCATTTTAAAGATGTGTCATGTCAGAAATTAATGGATTCATTGAGCTTTATGTATCACATACATGTTTTCAAATGAGACAAATTATCTCAAGCCCTTGGTACGATCATTTTTCGAGTTCACTCGCTGTAAGAAAACTTTATTTTTTGCAATCAAGGATGCCTCAGAACAATTTTAACAGCATGGTCATATTGCTCTAGAAAATTTTCAAGTTTACTAGATTTTTTAAGAAGAATTTATGGATCCTCGGAGGGAAATGGAGTGAAAACCAGTTCTACAACTTCCTGGCAACATTTTTGGTTCACAGGAAAGAGAGAAGAAAGAAGCATTGTAAAAACAGTTAGCCAATTTTTTTGATTTTCAAAGCATTGGGGTGGGGATGCACAAAATTTTTTCCCCCTTGTCCCCTTGGAAAATGTACACAAAAATCACCTCATCCTCATGGTGACAAGTGGTGAGCATGCGGTGCACAAGGTGGAGGCTAGAAATTTTGTAAAAAGTGCTTACGGAGGCTTCACAAGGTCATGTGGTGGGTCCAGGAGCTCAAAAGGGGGAGGGGCACATTTTTCTATCCCCTCGGAAAATGGAAAAGAGGGACAAAAAAATTTCCTCGTCCTCATGCCGACACATGGTACTTTGGAAAAAAATTTTAACTATGAGAGCGTACCTTAGGAAGGACCTTGAAAACGAAGTTGTTAAAGCTCCCGGAGGTCTTTTTTGGGAACTTATTTATATGAAATTGATTGTAAAAAACATTATAAGAAGAATGAGATGGGTTTTAAGGTCTATTTATTCTTTTAATATGGCCTTATTTCTCGAGATTATAAGGTGTGCATGCCAAAAATAAGGTTTAAATGAAAAGTTCCTTAGTCTTATGAAAAATATGAAAGCACCATAATTTAGAGAATTGAATTATATTTCCAATGGTATATGTTATCCATATTTCACCCCGTGCCAAATATTGGATCAGTCACAACCCCGCATAGAAGGAACCTGAAAGAACTCGTTCAGATCTTGAAAATTGATCACAGAAGGACTCAACCATGGAGTGGCAGAGGCCAAGAGAGATCAAAGGACCCTGTACAAAAGAAACGACTCTGTCGGGCCATTTCCACATCTTAAATCTATTCTTCGAGTCACAAGTTGACTCAACTATGGATAAGCAAGGTCGACATGAGGGGCGGTGTAGTAGAGGAACCAAACAGGATGGGGAAGAAACGATAAAGATTCGAGGTCCTCGTGCTCAAAACAATTTAGGAAAAGTCGAGTGTTTGGGCTCCGAGTCAAAACCAAAGTGGGGAGTTGGAGGAAAAGGTGAAAATTTTCCTTTTGTCCAAAAGGCACAAAGATGAAAATGGAAGCACATTTCCCATCCAACCAAAAGGAGCCACGTGTCCAGGCGGAGTTTCGGGGCTGCAGGAGTTTTTTGAGTTTTGTGTTTTTTGTGCTAAAGGGAAAAAGGATAAATTGCAAACCCGTAAGCCCAAGTTTTATTCCAGCAAGGCTGCCACATGTCCCATACAAAAAGTGGGACCCAATTTTCAAATTTTTTTCCCACCCATTTGAGACGGACTGATCCAAACTTCAAAGGGGCATATCTTTCAACTCAGGGCTCGAAATATTACAAATCTGACACCATTGGAAAGATCTCGGCCTTGCCCACACAATGGAGGTCTAAGACTTTATTTTTGAGGAGGTTAGGTGAAGGAAATGGAGGAAACATCTTTAGGATTTCAATGTAGGATCTTCTTACCTCAACAACCAGATCGGATTTGATATGTTTCGTGTCTCCTCTTCCTTCAAGGCGCCGAACCAAGGATTGATGCAGTAAAGACAAATTTGGAAGAAGATTTTATCTAAAGCATTAACAATAGTGGTTGAACTTCAACCGTATTTTCCCACTTCTCTCTCTCTTCCTTCTATCTATTTGAATCTTTAAATACGGGAGTAGGATTCATTGTAAAGGGTTGGACATTATGTGTTTTGCAAGCTCGCTTTTTCTTCTAAAGAAAGGAATTTATGGAATTTCGGTGCCTTCCATCAAAGTTTTAATATATTTCTTACCTCCTGATTGTTTTGTAATGTATTGTATCAATCTATAGATCAATAAAAACACATTTGTGATCGATTTTAGATCCTTTCTATCTCTTTTACTCGCATCTAGTCTTTCGTTATAAATCTAGTTTTTTGTGTTTGATTATTGCATGTATTTGTTGGTTTGTGTCTATCAACAAAACTAGTGTTCATCATTCCTTCGGTGCATCACCTTGTAGTTTAGTTATTGTTTATTTCTTATACCCATTTCTTATCCATGTCTCCTTGGTAAGTTTTAGATTAGATCCTCTGCAAGTTCTCATGTATGCATCTAAACAGAGGAATAAGGAACCTAGCCTTTAATCTAGAGAGCTTTCCCATTTTGTAAGGTCCCACACCTTGGGAAAGTTCAATGTTATGCAATCACACCAAATGATTCTGCCTTAGAAAAGCATATTTTTAGAACTCATTTGGGGGTGTTGTGATTTTGCACTAACAGTTTTGGCACGCCTGGTGGGACAAGTCTGAAGCACCTTACCACTTCACTTCATCAGTTCAATGTGCTCTTGGTGAAGATTTCAGCCTTTAGAGGCACTTTCAAGCACATCTGGCAACTCCATCTAGTCAACAACCCATCCTCTAAGTTGTAGACCTTCTTCCCATCCATTTCCACCCATTATTTCTTCCATCTTCTTCAATCCCATGAAGTTTTGCAATCATGACTTCTTTCCCACCATGGAATTCTCAATTACAGAACAGAACTATTTCCCTCCATCCCCACAGTTTCAAAATCCTCCTCCAAATTAGTTTTATAAGCCCCATTATCCCAAAAATGCATACAACCCCCTTTTTCTAACCAAAATGTTTATGAAGAACAGGTTTATGTAGATGATGGTGGAAACTCCTTGGCCGAAGCTGATTTTGAGAGGCAGATGCAAAAGATTGAGATGGACATGATGCAGCTCAGAGTCAAGTGCTCCATAATGGTAGCTGAAGTTGGCTACAAGGCCCCTTGTCCATGGGTCGGCCCTGTACTAGGCTAGTTTAGTGCCCAACACAAGTTACACCTCATCACTGAGATGTTTCCCATTACAGAGTGGGTGGAAGGAATGGAGGCTCAAAAATCTAGTGCACCTTCCATCCCTTCTGCGTATCCATCCTCCCATTTTCTTCCAAGTCCCCTCTACCTAGTTGTACCATAAATGAATAGCCCCTACCAATGCACCTTCCTGCCTAGCGTCATCATGTTCGATGACTGCAAGATAGTTGAAGAATGGCATGACTCATATGACTCCGATTGGGAAGAGGAAATCATATAGGTGCCTATTCTAGATGAAAATCAGTTAGCTCCAGAGGGCATGGTTCTAGAGGAGAACCATATAGTTTTCAGGCAATAAGTACAGAGCAAGCCACAGAAGAACCTTCATTTCTTCCTCCCAGTTCATCCCCTTTAAACTCTAATTTCGAAGAAGAGTTTAAGCTTTCAAACTTCATCTTTGAATATGAGGGTAACCATAGTGAAAAATTACAGATTCGAAGGACACCATAGAGGAGGTCGAACACATGCAAAGCAGGACAACAAGGAGGCAGATTATCTATCTAACTTGGAGGATTGTCTTGATGGAGAGGAGCCCGAGGAGATCACATCATTTGCTCCTCCATCATCCACCTTCCAAGAACATGAGTCTCTGCTACCATGGAGGAGAACATCCAAGGACAACAACCTGCATCTCACAACGGCCCTCAGGAACCAAGGTTGGAGGATCTTAATCTTCCATGTTCTTCTCAGGAGGAGGAAGGAAACAACAAAGACCCCATCTCTCCCACACCATCCACTCAAGAAGGTCCACAAGAAGACTCCATTTTTGGAGTTGAAACTCAGAACAAGGGGCACATTCAAAGGATCATATTGTGCCCAATTAGGTACTTGGCTTCATTGGAGCCAACAGAGAAGCTAGAACCATTCATGCCTACTTCAGGGCATGAGGATGAATACCAAAGCACCAAGGGTCATCATCAATACCTCTATGATTCTAATGTAAGTTAGATTGAGGAGGTATTTTCCATTAATGCGATACCTTGATGATTTGGGTGGAGGACCGACTTATTGTCAGTTTTTCACTCATACTGGCAACAATATTTAGTGTTAAATCATTTACATGGTTGTCTCTCTCAAGAAAAGGAAGCTACTTATCCCTTCCTGTTACATGGGCTTTGTTTAGCATTCTTCTCTCTAATTAGTTTAGGAGTAGGAGTAGATTTGCTTTCAAAGAAAAGAAGTGCTTATGCACACTCGCATGTCTCATTTGAGGCATGTATGATTTGGTCTTTGTATATAAGTTTTGTCTATTTTGCTCGAGGGTGTATAAGGCCAGGATTTTCAATATTCATGGCAAGAAGACTTATGGTGGTCTATAACATTGCTATCTCTAAAAGGGAACAAATCCAGAGTAACTTAAGCCATTTTTAAACAATCCATTTTAGAGAGATAGATGAAGCCCTGGATCAAAAAAATTCTACTCTCAGAAACTTTCATTTCAATATTTCTTATAAAAATTGGGAGTGCAAGCAGCCGGGCTCATGAATCAGAGGAAAAATTAGTATCAGACTGTCTTTCTCAACTCCATACCCAACGGATACGACAAGGTAATTGGTCTTTTCATCTAGCAGGTAGATACCCCGTGAGTCACCAAATTGTTATCCATATTTCACCCCATGCCAAATATTGGATTAGTCACAACCTCACATAGAAGGAACCTAAAAGAACTCATTCAAATCTTGCAAATTGGTCATAGAAGGACTCAACCATGGAGTGGTGGAGGCCAAGAGAGATCAAAGGACCCTATACAAAAGAAATGACTTTCGGGCCGTTTTACATCATAAATCTGTTCTTCCAGTCACAAGTTAACTCAACTATGGATAAGGTGGTCAAACAGAGGGGCGGTGTAGCAGAGGAACCAGAAATAGGAAGGGGAAGAAACGACAAATATTCAAGGTCCTCGGGCTCAAAACGGTTTAGGAAAAAGTCAGCATTTGGGCTCAAGTCAAAACCAAAGCGGGGAGTTGGAAGAAAAGGTGAAAATTTTCCTTTTGTCCAAAAGGCACAAAGATGAAAATGGAAGTGCATTTCCTAGCCAACCAAAAGGAGCCACGTGTCTAGGTGGAGTTTCGAGGCTTCAGGAGTTTTTTGAGTTTTGTGTTTTTTTGCGCTAAAGGGAAAAAGATAAATTGCGGACCCATAAGCCCAATTTTTGTTCCAATCTGGCTACCACGTGTCCCATACCAAAAGGGGGACCCATTTTTCAAATTGTTTTCCCACCCATTTGTATGGACTCGATACAAACTTCGAAGGGGCATATATTTTGACTCATGGCTCAAAATATTGTGAATTTGACACCATTGGAAAGATCTTGGCCTCACCCATGCCATGGAGGCTTGAAACTTTAATTTTGAGGAGGTTAGGTGAAGAAAATGGGGAAAACATCTTCAAGCTTTCAATGTAGGATCTTCTTACCTCAACAACCAAATCAGATTTGATCTATTTCACCATTTCCTCTTCCTTCAAGGTGCCAAACCAAGGATTGATGCAGTAAAGACGGATTTGGGGGTAGATTTTATCTAAAGCATTAACAACAGTGGTTGAACTTCAACCTAATTTTCCCGCTTCTCTCTCTCTTCCTTCTGTCTAATTGAATCTATAAATATGGGGGCAGGATTCATTGTAAAGGGTTGGACATTCCTTGTTTTGTAGGCTCCCTTTTTCTTCTAGCAAAGGAATTTGTGGAATTTCAGGCCTTCCATCAAAGTTGTAATATATTTCTTGCCTCCTGGCTATTTTGTAATGTATTGTATCAATCTACAGAGTAATAAAACATGTTTGTGATCGATTCTAGATCCTTTTTGTCTCTTTTTCTCGCATCTAGTCTTTCGTTATAAATCTGGTTATCTGTGTTTGATTATTGCATGTATTTTTTGGTTTGTGTCTATCAGTAGAACTAGTGTTCATCATTCCTTCGGTGCATCACCTTGTAGTTTAGTTATTGTTTATTTCTTGTACCCCTTTCTTATCCCTGTCTCCTTGGCAAGTTTTAGATTAGATCCTTTGCAAGTTCTCATGTATGCATCTAAACAGAGGAATAAGGAACCAACCTTTAATCTGGAGAGCTTTCCCATTTTACAAGGTCCCACACCTTGGGGAAAGTTCAATGTTATGCAATCACACCAAATGAGTCTGCCTTAGAAAAGTAAATTTTTAGAACTCATTTGGGGTGCTGTGATTTTGCACTAACAGTATCTTTTTGACCTCCAACTCATTCTTGAGATCCTAGAATCATCTTCCAAAGCTCGGGTGCTTTTTAAAAGTGCTAGCTCCTTCACCTCCAAAAACTCATTTTCACTAAAATTGTTCCCATACCTTAAAATCTTCCCTAAATATTCCTAAATCACTTTCACAATGCTCTTAGCTCATCAATACCACTTCTTGATGATTTTGAGCCTTCAACTCTATCCCAGAGAGTGCACACCTATCCGAAAAGGCTAAAAATAGCCTTTCTAGGTTCACTGAGAAAACTACCTTGAGAAGTATTGTCTTAGAAGGATCTCATGATCTTGCTTTCCTCTTTCTAAGCACATGAGCAAGGTTTAAATGACACATATGGACACCGAAAGGATGGGGATTGGCCTAACAAAAGGGATGAACTGATATTCAAGGGTGCCCATGGGAGTTTACACATAAAAAATTTGACACTAGGGTATAGTTGTCATGTTTCATCACTGAATTTTTCCCTTATAAAAATACATGACAACACATTGGCTCTTATTTTGGTATTTTTAATGCAATCCTCCGTCACATGTTTAAAATCATTCAATCATGTGTGTCAAAAATAAGTGTTTCTTTTACACATAAAGAAGGGAAGAAGAAGTCAATTAATTTTGTACCTCCTAAATCATTTTTGTTAATTACGGGAAGTGGAAATTTTAATGTGGGAGAGGGAGATAACAGAAAAGGAAAGTGGGGAAGAGGTTGAGTTTTTCCATTTTCCAAATTTGGCATTTGGAAAACTCCTCGTGGATCGGTGGGAGAAATATTTTGCTTGGGTTTTGTGTGGGAAGAGTTTAATCTTTATCCAATTGGCAAGTGACAAATGGTGAAGTGGGAGTGATTCACTCCCACTTCACTCTCTCGCCATTGCCAATTTAACTAATTAAAACAATTAATCAACGTTTTTAAATGAATTAACATCATTAATTTAATAACTAAACATGATATTTATTAATAAAATTAATAACATTAATTAATGATGAAATAAACAAATTTAGTTAATAGTTATTAATTGCATGAAATTAATAACATTAATTTAATTATTTAAAGTTAATTAAATAATATCATCAATTAAATTAATATCGTTAATTTTAAATAGATAACATTGATTTGTGAGGAGAAGAGGAATATATGTGAGGTGATGTGGGACAACGATGATGACGGGAATGTGACAAAGTGTAACATTACGATGATTAGCGATGAATTATGAAGTGAAATGGAAGACAATGGCTTTATGAAATGATGTATGCCGATCAAATGGTGCAGATATTGATGGAAAAAATTTCAATATTTTAGCAATTAAAAATTTTGGGATAACATACCCCTCACCTCAAAAGCAAGAAAACCTAGTTTTACCTTAATAGTACCCATCTTAAGCATGAAAGGGCCCTAGGGCACATCAAGTGTATTTGGGATCTTGTTTCCAAACCCAAAAGGGACACTAGTTGGATTAATGGTTTCATACTATTCATAGGAATACCACCTTCCTCATAATATATGACAAGTATGCCGCCATTTATAGCCAACAAACCCATGATGTGGTTTATCATGAATTCCAAAGGATTGGCAGAACTTGAAAACTCACCACTTATTATTCCATCGCAAAATCAAGTTACTTAGTGGATACATAAACTCAAATTAATGAATCTTATAAAGGTAGAGGGGTACTACTCAGAGCTATGATACATTGGTTATGGATCGGCAATAAAACTTCTAAATATTTTTTTCTCCTCCTCTATTCTAGACAATTTTTGATATGATAAAATCCATTAAAAATGTCAATGACAAACTCACCAAATCGCATGATATCCTACAAGACTTTATGCACCACTACCATGGTATTTTTGTTTCTCAACCTTCTTCCCATAAAATATAAGATTCCCTCATGAAGTGCCTTCAAATTGTCCTCTTGTAAGTTCTCTCAAGCTCAAAATTACATCTATGATAAACCCCTTATTATTAGTGATCTCAAAGAGGTGGCCATGTAAATGGCTTATGATAAATCCTTTGACATTGATGGATTTCCTTGTTAATTCTACCTAGTACTATGGGATATAATGGGACCTTCTTTGTATAAATGTCTATTATGATGATGTGATGTGTAACTCCTTGGGAGACCTAATCAATTAGTGAAACATTAAGTTTATTCATAAAGCTAGATATCCTAAGCTTATTGTCGATCCAAGACCCATTACTCTTTTTAATGTCTCATATAAAATCATTCCCAAAATCCTGATAAACATGCTCATACTGCCTTCCCTACATTATCGAAGTGAGAAAACCGGTTTCATCTATAGACACAAAATCGATGTACTTGGGTACATTTCTCAATCCTAACGCATGTTAATGTAAACATGATTCCTAATCAATAAAAATAGTGGTTGACAACTCCTTTGGGCCTTTTGGTTTCTATCTTTTACGCTTTACTGACCTTACACATCTTACAAACTTTGTCGACACTTAATTTATTTATCTTTTGATGACCTCGAGACACTAGCACCTAATTAGGATAGAAGCACCTAGGCGCTCATGTCCCTCTTGGGCACTTTTGGCCTTCTTTATCTTCTTCTTACTCTTTTGGGTCCTTTTCACCTTTTAGTCACCTTTTAAAACTTTGGGTTGGCCTTTAGTTGTTAATTACAAAATTCAAACAAGGAAATCATATCTATAATTATTTATTTATCTCTCAAAAAAGGGGGCCAAGCACTATAAGCATTATCTATCATCACCTAAGCTTGCACAAAAGGCATAAGAGCATTACAAGGCATACATCTAGCACATCCATACAAGGGACAAGGGTTATATTATTCTGCATACACAACATATGAGGGGAGTTTATTCTATTCCATCACACACATTTAACATAATTGATATAATCTATATATATTCTGCTATTATCATGTAACTTGTACAAGGGAAACCTAGGGCATCATTACACACACAAGCATGAAGAACTACATGGAGTCTAAGATGTAGTGCAGCACTTAGTTGTAAGTTCACTCTTCATGTGATGCTGTGGTCATTCGAATCCACAAGTTACATGTGCTATGTAACCCTAACAATGAATGTGGAGTGAAAAAATTAATATTGGAGCGAAGACCTTCCAACCTATAAAAATTAGAACCTACGTATCTTATCGGACACTAGCACCCGGATCGGTCACTAGTGTCTATTACGCTCTTGTCCTCCCATGGGCACTTCGTCCAAAGACATTTTTGTACTTCTAAATCTTTATCGAGTCATTATGACATTGTTTCTAGCTAGATCTCGCGAGATACTTTGTCCAGATCACTCCCATGTTACATGAAATTAGCTAAGTCATCTCTCTCATTTGTTTAGGGTTTTACACTTGTTGAATTTTTATTGCTTGAGCTTTATTTTACTTAATTACCTTAATATCATATATTACAGTAGTTAATATGAAATAAAGGTTTAATTTAATTTGTATTAAATCATTTGGTGAACCCAATCAATCAAACCCTACCTTTTAAAAATGCATCAAATCCTCCCTCCTTTTGTTTTATATAATGATCCACCCCTTTATATTCAAGTTTACATCCATAATATAGGGGTTAAACGAGTTGTAGTTGATAATGGATCCAGTCTTAGCAAGTGTAATATATCATTCCTTAAAAAAAAATTGACCTTTCAAGCCTCCTTAACTCCCTCATCTATTTGTATTCATGGCTTTGACAATATTCCTAAAAATGTATTAGGTATAATCACACTTCCCATTATTGTTGGGCCATGCACTTTTCCCTTCCCTAACCATGTAATACCTAATTATATTAATCATAATATTCTTCTCAAACAAACTTGGATCCATGTCATGTATATGGTCCCTTCATGCCCATCTTAAATTCCTATACCAAGGTGTGGTTTATGAGACCTTAGCAGATCCCTTCTCATTTTCCTTTTGTAACACTATTGATCATTCACATGAAGCCCCTACTTTTGCTACATATCCTCTTAATTTCACAAAGTATGGTCCTAGGTATCAATATATGCTTTGTTACGGTTTTCATGGTATTGAATTAGGAAAATATGGAAAGTGATTCATACAACCTCTTTCTAATCCCACACAATTCACTAAACTTAGCATCGATATCTCCTCTGCCTCGCTCCTTTTATTCCCGCCACATCTTCTTATGAGGTTTACACTACTTCACATACTCATAAGCTTCCTCTACTATACCCTGAGCTTATTAGTGATCTCACTTCTCCCACTTGGCTTGAATTGGATACATTCCTTACTGATGATGCTCTATTAGAATACATGGGGACTTACGACCATTTCCCCCTTACCATCACAAAAAGTGTTTCCCATTTGTTCTCAATGTTACAACTTACTTTGGCAAATTCGATCCTCCTAACACATTGTCACATCTGCCACCATGGCATGGTCTCTCTCCCATCATTAGATAGATATCCATCACTTGCACACTTGGGGGTGTCACACTTTCTCCCCCCTCCATCACTATTGAATATCTCTATCATCTACTCATAGATTATCTACTACACTTCATGCTCTATGCTTCACGATAAATATTTCCTAGAATCTAATCTCAAAACATACAATAATTTTATTACCTAATGATGAACTCTTGTTCTATGGTTCATACTTAGATGTTGAGGACACAATTCCTACATGAACCTCACTTACCACATCCCGATGACTCACTCTCTATCTCTCATGCTTTGTGCTTCATGTACACCTTTCGAGAATTGTCACATCTAAGAGACACATACTTTACCTTTGTTGCCCAATGACACACTCTTGTTCTATGGTTCATTCTTGATTGTTAAGGGATAAATTCTTAAATGAACCTCACATCACACACCTCCACCTGGGAAATATGGCTCCTCTACACATCTTGCACATCACGCAATACATTATCATTCTTACACAACATCCACATCTTTGTTGTCTTTACTCTTGTTTGCTTATACTATTTACATGTCACACTTTGTTTCTTATGCTATATGTATACTTAGTATGTCATTATCCTTTTTTCTATACACACATGTGCATTCACTAGGTATATTGATGTGAATGCAGGACTTCTGATTCTTACATGATGTAAGATGCTCGACACCAATATTTACCGATTCCACCAAGGCTCTAAGGACATCTACCTTTACTATTCTCCTACTCAACAACACAGTCCTATTGTTACATTATTTACTACTTCTTGTCACTTATTTTCGCTGTTATATATATATATTTTTACATACTATTCATCTTTCTAACATGCTAAGGAGTGCTTCATGTGTAGCATTTACATTGCAGGATTACATACAACCGTGGTTATCTATTACTTCTTGTTTATTATTATTTGATATTGTTTACGGGATATGCCGTATGTCTTTCTTTTTTATTGTTTGTTTATGGCCACTTTGACCTAGATTTTCTTGTGACATTATGAGTTATGTCCCATGTATGCAACCCATTTTTTGTGTTATATCTTGTCTTCGTATTTTCTTGCTACATTGTCTTTTTCTTGCATGCTAGATATTTTTCACTAACTTGTTTTTATAGCCTATATTGTTTACATGTTCCTTGGTTTTTACCATGCACCCCTCTGCCCCTACAGATATCCATTATTAGATACGCTATCAAAATCGGTTCCTTTACTTTTGGTTACATGCTCCTACATTTGTCACATGCACCCCAAATGAGGGGAACATCAATTGGGTGAACAAATCACCCTTCCAATAGCTCAAAGCTCTAGAACAGAACAACACAAAGTATTTAATTGGAAAAAGTACACAATCACTGAGTGGTCTAGAATCATACTTGGATCAAAAACATAGAGTAAACACTAACACCCAGAGATGAGACAGAACAATGTGCGCTTATGTCCCGGTAGGAGCTAGTGTTCTGGGGAAAAATAGATAATTTCTTAGTTCAACATGGTTTCTATAAGTTTATAGTATGGATCTACAATATCAAGTACTTTCCTTTAGTTATATAATGCATTCAATCGGATATAATTCAGTTATAATATAGTTATAATCAGTTATAAATTGGGATGTGCCAATCTGCAATGGAACTTTGAGAAGCATCATGGAAGGAGAGAAAAACATACCTCTCTCCCTAACACTCTTCTCTTGGCATGAGATCACCCAAAACCTCGTCCTTAGTGTGAGATCTCCAAAAACTTGATCTCGATGCGAGATCACCCAAAAACTCACCTTTGGTGTGAGATCACCCAAAATAATTGGCCTCAGTGTGAGATCACCCAAAAAACTCACCTTGGCATGAGATCACCCAAAGAACTTGCTCTTGGTATGAGATCGATCAAAAACTCATCCTTGGCATGAGATCACCCTAAAACATCATGATTATGCTAAAATGTAAATAATTAAGCTATTTAATGTAATTTTAAGTAAATAAAGGAAATAACCCAAGAAAACTAAGCAATGAAATGTATAAACCCTAATGTGCAAAGAGGGTTAAAAGAGTCGTAGCTGATTTGCAAAGGTCATGGGATTGTGTCACGGTGAAGATCAGCTAAAGAGGAATGGGGATTGTCATACAAGAGCCTAAGAAAATGCATATCTAGGTGATTTAGATGGACTAGGGTGCCTAAAAAAGTGATTGGGATGTTTGGTATGCCTTGGTCTGAAATTTGGGTGCCCTTATCTACGTAGAAGGTCCGGAAGCCAATTTCACATAGTCGTCAGATGATGCAAAGCCTTCATTGTTTATCGCATGTATGTTGCACTTAGATCGTTGATGTCACCATAAACCCGTGATAAAGAAATCCCCTGCAAAACCCCAAACAAAACATCAAACCCTAAAAAAGAAAGATGCAAATGAAGTGGTCATACTATCCTCATTTGTCACTTTGTATGCATGTATTCGTTTAGCTAAGTTAAGAAGATTAGAACTAACACCTAGTAGTCCTACATCAAAGCTAAATAAAATATCAATACATCATCATGATAAGAGCTAAAAAAGTAATAAACATCAATATTATGTATTAGAATCTTGAAAATAAACCTCAAGCTAACATACTAACATTTATTGCTCTACTCTTTAGAAAGCTAAATCAATAAACTAGACCTATTTAGATCTTTTAGCTATCAAAAGGAGATAGTAGTTACTTTATCCTAGATTATCAAAGATGGAGGTTCGTCGAGCCATGGCTTATTAAGCCTTTCTTGATTATCTCAATTTTTCTTCACAACACTAACTTGATTGTTTGAATGTGAAAGGACGATGGTTAGCTCCACTCTAATGGAGAAATGCTCAAAGATGACAAAAATGGCTATAGTGTATTTACTATATGCTTACTTTTGCTTATCAAGAAGTAGGTGTAGGTGTAAAGGTAGGAGGAGGGCTCTTTATATAGCCCAATGGATAGAGGAATCTCTAAATCCCTTTACATGTGGGATAATAGAGATGTTGGGTTAGTTGTGGATAAGGGGGTTCTTAAAGGGTTGACTCAAGCTTAGGAGAGTTTAGTTTGTCCTTTAGTGACCCATGGGGTTTGAAGGGCTTTATTAATTAATCAAAGTGATTAATTAATAGGTATGCAAGCTTATAGAAGCTTTTTAGAGGAATAATTAGCATGATTTAGACTATGAGAGGGATTTAATCAAACAAATGACAATCCATTGACTTAATGGAAGAGGAAGCTAATTAATTAATAATAATTAATTAGTCTAGAAAGAAAGGGGAGCTTAATTAATTAAAAATAATTAATTAATCTAGATAGAAATGGGAGCTTAATTAATTAGAAATAATTAATTAATCTAGATAGAAAGGGGAACTTAATTAATTAGAAATAATTAATTAATTTAGATAGAAAGGGGAACTAATTAACAGAAGGTCATTAATTGGTGCATTGGTTGGATAGAAGAGATAATTAACTAGCGTAATGTAATTAATTAATGATGATAGTAGAGAAAATGTGTGATATTGACGATATGTCATCAATTTGTGGGAAAGGGTATAATTAGCGCAATTTAAGTATTTAAATTGCTTGAGCTAAATTATAGGTGTCTACATTTTCCCCTCTTTGGGGTGGCGTAAGTGACACCACTTCAAAGATAGTAGACAGATAAATTTTGAAAGCGTAGAAGAAAAATTAGTAGAAGTGAGAGATGCCCCCTCGAGTGTCGATGGGGTGATGAAAGAAGGCAATCAATCGACGATCGAAAAAGGTGAGAGAAAGGATAGAAGAATGAGCAGGAGCAAGATGCCCCAGGTGAATAAGAAGAATAATGTTAATGGGAGAATGATGTAGAGGAGGAATGAAGACGGAAAGAAAAGAGCAAGCTTTCATCCAGTGTATTGAAACAACTTTATTGTCATCATATTGCCAAATATCTACGTCATCGGTCTTTATTAAAAATATAAGCATACGAAAAAAGTAGGATGACATGAAAATCCATACTACGAACAGTTTTCCATTTCTGCTAAAGCACCCACTCAATGCAACATGGAAAAAAAATGCAATATAAGAAGGAAACAAGCTAATTTAACAAGGAAACAATGTACGAACACACATATTATAACCAACGATAGTCAAAATGGTTGTACAAATGTTTTGTTATCAAGTTGAAGATCACCAAACATTTGTGATTGACCAAGGGTTAAAAATGATGCCCCAAGTAAGGATAAATGCAAGGGAAGATGATGAAGGACACTGGATCTAATGAAAAAGCGTAGTGTACTGCGAAACAATACCAAGAAACTATATGTGCCCAGAGTACAGATGAAGCAAGTAGGATAGATTTGAAAATGGCTATAAATATGATGATCCACGAGTCGTTTGATCTGTGAAGATGTGAAATTTCCAACAAGATATGGAAAGAATACCATGCGTAAGACATGAGTTTCAGCTGCTATGAGTTGGTTTACCTATTTTTGCAAATTTTACAATTTTTAGGATTTTTGAAAAAGTTTTGAATTTTTTTGTATTTTGAATTGATTTATTTTTTTTTTCAATTTTTGGATGGGTTAGATACGTAGAAGAAATTAGAAGAATCAACAAGAATCTCCTAGATGTAAAAGAAATGCCCCAGGGAGAAGAAAGAAGCAAAGAAGTGGCGAAGAAAAATGCCCCAACATAATGGAAAAATTAATAAAATAATTATTTAATAAAAATAATTATTCGATGGAGTGTGTAGAAGAAAGGAGATCACCTAGGAGTGATAATATTGTCCTAGTGAGAAGAAAGGGTACGGATGGTAAAGAATGCCCCAACATGGTGAAAATGAAAGAAAAAAATAATTATTTACGGTAAATAGAAGAAGAATTAGAGTGACACAGTGGTCGAAACAAGCTTCCAGTGCATCACAACGGTGAAAATCACTTAATATACCCCAGGGGGGTAAATCATCATGACCAATTCATTTGTTACCGACCACCACTAAATTTTTACCGCGAGAGCCCGATAGCATAGCAATGAGGACGATGGTGAGGGCACAAGACCACAGGAAATGTGCTAATAAAGTTTGGGAGTACGCCCGACATGCCGACAATGGCTTCTTCATGAGTAGCTCAACCTATTTTTGTCAATTTTGTATTTAATTCTCTAATTAATGCGAAAAATGGGGGTCTAGGTGTAGGGTATGGCATGGCACGCATACGCAGGGGCACAAGATGCCCCTATTGTGGTGCAGTACCCTTAAAATGCATGCGCACATGCATAGGTGCCATACATATATGTGTGTGCATATGCCCTAAAAAGGTGTATGTACGTCTGTGCACATACATATGACACCTGCGCGCATGTGCATGAATGAAAACATTAGTGCACACATGCAGTGACCTAAAACCATGGCGCAAGTACCCCTAGATGTATATGCGCACGTGTGCACCTAAAGGGAAGCACATACGCGTATGCACGCATGCGCACATATGTGTACATGCACACGTGCATGTGCATACATGTATACACACACGCGCACATGCTCAAAAGGGGGCCAGGCACCTAGGATAAACAAGAGGGAGGAAATGTAAAAATGATAGTTAGAAGAAAGAGAAAAATTAGTAGAGGATAGAAGAATGATAGAAGGACTTAGAATAAATTGTTAGTGTCTAACACATATCATGTTTTTACAGAGATGGTTGCCCATGTTATAGACACGAGAGTGACACACCCGCATAGCGGAGATGGAGGGGAGCATGCGCTGATGAGATCCGAGATTGGCCTATTGGAGGTGGTGGGCTCGCATGCCTTCTATTACACTAGACCATGGCCTATTGACCGCTTTGATTAAGCGGTGGCACAAGCGAGACACAAAGTTTCGAGTGCTCTCGACAAGGGAGATGACTATCACATTGGAGGACGTATGGTGGATCTTGCGCATGCCTATTATAGGCTCGATGATCAAGTATATGAGTGACTTTGGTCGGATTACAGTAATGATCAACGACCTTTTTGGCCATGATGAGATACCCCATGAGGGTATGATAGTTTTGTTACACGAGTGTATAGCCGATCGACTTTGCATTGGGGGCCACTTTACTTGATGTCACTTATCAGTGGGTTTTTTCTCACTGATAAGACAGGGACATCCTTTCCGATGGGTTTGATCACGCTGGTTCATGGAGTATTCAGTGGCGAGTGATACTACTGGGGCCAGTGCATACTAGCACATTTATACTAGGATTTGCACTTGATTACCTACCACTTTGTCAGAAGATGGTGGGGCCGGCCTCCTTATTACAAATTTGGTCTTGGGACCATATAGCGATCAGGTGCCCGTAGGTGCATTGCATGTCTGAGTCCCGGAGGAGCCAAAATTCATGGCTTGGGTTTCTGTGGGTGGTGATATATGAGGGCACTTAGGTAGTGTCTACTATTACCGATGAGAGTTTGATGAGCTACTTTGGATAGAGATATTATATGGAGGCCTTACAGGCATATACAGTGGCCTGAGGATGGAGTAGAGCTCGGTGTATGTGTGGTGGAGCACTTTCTTCTAGGTAGCCACAGCTATATCACAGAGTTGTACAGGGTGGACCGATGTTAGCGGCAGTACCAAGGGTTAAGGGGTTCCATGACCAGATTTTGGTATGCTCATTAGGATGTGGAGAGGTGGGCCATGGGACCATGTATACAAGTGTCTCGAGCAAGGGCTAGCTTTTACAGGTGGTACCATAGGCATGGGACCAAGCCTGACAGATCAGAGACTCGGGTACGACACCCAACTACATGGGTTGGTATGCCACTATTTTACCATGGCGGTTGACCATACCAGATGAGGCATGGGTAGTAGGCATTCGGGCACTAACCGAGGTTACATACATATATGATGAGGTCGTAGCCATAGGTCAGGTGATGATCCATTTGATGGGTAATGACATGATGGGAAGGGTCTAGCACAGGCTTAAAGACAGATGCCGCAAGTGCCCTTACAGGGACATGAATAGGGCGAGGCACCAAAATAGGGCAAGGCACATGGCAGGGTTATGTAGAGGATCTGAGGCCAAGACTATGAGATTAGGGGGACAGTCCATGGGATAGGTTCGGGGCTAGGGATAGGAGAAGCGGTGGTGCCTCTAACATTGGCCCAAGCCTAGGGTGGAGATGTCGAGGCCCAACTAGTTTTCCTATGGCACAGTGTAATGATAAGCAAAGAGAGAGATCATGCCCGATATCATATTCTAGTGGTGGTGACAAAGAGAGGACCGGGCTGAGCCCAAGCTGGTAGGGGGGAGATGGGTCCACACATTTCAGGTAGATGCGTCGAGATGGCCTCTCGATGGCTCGGGTGATGAACCTATTATAAGCAAAGCTCGAGACCTGAAGCTATGGCCAATGATAGTTGAGAGAGATTAGCTACGTGCAGAGCAAGGGGTAGTGGGCGAGGCCGAGGTTTCTCAATTATTCAGCGAGAGGTAGCGTCCTTCCGATGCATAGATGGGATAGTAGTGACATCTCGTACCCATCGGACTTAGCTACAATGGAGGGTAGAGCCTCATATTACCGGTCGCTCTACTATGAGGCGTTCAAATGGCTAGGAGGGCACCGACCTATAGTCAACAGTCAAGTGGATCGATGAGATCAGAGAGGTGTCAAGTATCAGTGGAGCAGCCACATGAGAGTAGCCTATAGGATTGTGTGGGACACAGGTTATGGGTCCTCCATTATGCAGACCAACCACTCCCTCTGAGGGTTCCAGTCAACCTTGATTGTCATTGTATTCTTTGATTGTATTTGTATCATGATATACATGCCTCTTATGAAGGTGTTATATTGGACATATGTATATGATGTACCGGTTTATTTGATGCATGCCTCTGATGAAGGATTTATTCTTTTGATTGATGTATAGCATTTTTTATGTATGCCTCTGATGAAGGCATTATTCTTGAGTTGTGCCCCTTTGATGGCCCATTTTGTATCGATGATGTATATCTCTTGTGAGACAGACCTGTTATACTTGTATATATGGACATTTTGATGTGGCACCATTGTTATGAGATGATGGACCTTTATTGTTTTGGTGATTGATGCATGGATGATGGATATGTCATGATGTTATATGATTTTATTTCACATTGTGTATGTATCATGATGATAGTTGAGATGTTTGTACCACATGTGTTTAATTTTGATATGATAGATCCATAGATGATATCAATTGATTGTACTTGTGATGCTTTAGAGTAGTGGATGGGATGACATGATGATATTGGTGCGGGGGTAAGATTTTGATATTTGTGATCCCTCTTTCCCCCATGTGATGGTATGATATGTGATGATTAGCTTAGCATTCATGTGTGATGTATACTTAGCTTTTTATTTATATGATGTATAGATGATGTTAGATGTGATGATATTGATGGAGAGATGATGATGTGATAACAAAACAATGTACATGCAACAAGAAAACACAATCAAATGTTAGCAAAATACATAGTGCCAACCATCATGAATTAACACAACTATGTACAATTATTTACAAGCATGCAAAAACACACCACTATGTACAAGTAAGAATGAATCTAATCTAAGAAAGAAAAGACAAAACTTACCAAAGTATGTCTAAGAAATAAACTACACAAATGTACAAACAAGCAACAACTATACAAGCAAACAATGTACACAAACAAAGCATGAAACAAGATAAAGTAAGGAAACTAACTTTGCAATGTGTTTGTAAGACTACTTTGTGAAACAATTTTCTATTATTTTTGTGTTTTTGTGAAACAATTTTCTATTGTTATTTTTGGGATTTTCTAAATGTTTTTTATTTTCTATTATTTTTGTGATTTTTAAGGTTTTCCAAGGCTATGCATAGGTAACCGAGAAACGTGGATGCCCCCAGCATTAGACAAAGAATATACAAGGGTAGGTGCCATGTGTTTATGAACAGGAAGGTGATGTCACGGAAGTGCCCTCAGCGTTAGATGGGGAATAGAAAAGACCATCCCTTCACAAATTAACAATAGGAGAAAAATTTGGATCAAGGCTTGACAAGAATAGGCTCATAGAGAATCTTGGATGTAGATGCGGATCTAGCCCTAGGATAAATAAACATACCCTCCAAATGCAAGATGCTTGTGAACAAAAAATCCTCCCAAGGCACCGAAAACTGGTTTTCACCCAAGGAATTATCCAAAGTGCCACAATTGTGTGGTTTTCACTTATGGATGACATGTTTTCTCTTTTTCTTTTTTTCTCTTATTTTAATTTTTTTGTATTTTATATTTTTACTCTTTTTTGCTTTGCTTTTTTTATTTTTCGCGCCATGTTTAAACATAGAACCACTTAAGGTGCATGGAATTCATAGGTTCACGGAGCTCATCACCATTGGGGTGGGAAAGTTTGTATGCTCTGTGCCATACTTGGCCACAATGATGTAAGGTCCTAGCCAATGTGGTTCAAACTTTCCTTTCTTCTCTCTTTTGCCCTTGTGTTGAACTAATTTTCTTTCATGACCAAATCTCGACCTCAAACTGACGAGGTATGATTCTTTTGTTGTAATTTCGAGAGACTCTATTTTGATACACTTTAAGATGATTTAGGGCATGGATGTGCTTCTCATCTAGGAGTTCCAACTCTGCTAGTCTAGCCACTCTGTAATCCTCATCCTTATCCAGATAATCCCTAAGAGAAATTCATAGGGAGGGAAGCTCGATTTCTAATGGGATGATAGACTCCATTCCAAAAACCAGGGAATAGGGTGTCGCACTAGTAGGAGTGTGAATAGAGGTCCTGTAAGCCCAAAGAGCTGGGTGGATTTGCAAATTCTAGTTGTGACCTATCTTACTTACCATCTTTTCCATGATTTGAACCAAAGTCTTGTTAGTGGCCTCGGCTTGTCCATTACCTTGGGGTAATACGGTGTAGACCACTTTAATATTATTTGAAATCGATGATAGAGATCTTTCATGGTCTTGTTCTTAAATGATTTTTCATTTTCAATAACTATGGCTACAAGAATTCCATATCGAAAAATAAGATGATTCATGATGAATTTAAGATCTGAGCACCCATTACATAGGTCAAAGGGACAACTTCCACCCACTTGGTAAAATATTCAGTAGCTGTAATGATGTGGGTGTGGCCATTAGATAAATTAGGGGTAAGCTTCCCTATTAAATCAAGTCCCCATTTGGAAAATGGCCATGGGGTTGTGATGGGTTGCAACGGTTGTGACGGGGCATGGATGAAATTTCCATACTTTTGACAAAGTACACACTTCCTCACATAGTTATAGTCAGTCAGTTTCCATGGTAGGCCAATAGTAGCCCACTCTCAACAATTTCTTGGCTAGAACCATCCCATTTTTGTGGGCCCCACACACCCCTTTGTACACCTCTTTAATTTCTTGGACTGACTTTGTTGTATCGAGACAACATAACAGATTCCCATCATAGCCACAATGATAGAGCGTACCTCTAAGAGGGTATAACGGGCTATCTAGTGGATAAGGCTTTGTTTTTTGGAATGAGAGATGTCGAGAGGAATGTGTTGTCTTTAAGGTAAGTGAAGATGGGCTCATACCATGGGGAATTGGGACCAACAACATCACAAGCCAGATAGGATTCTGGCATGTCATACGCAGGTTGGTGTAGATTTTCAACAAAGAAAGGCATATCATTACTTTCTAGTGGAATGCGTAGCATAGAACCTATAGTTTCCATAGCATCTGTAGATCTATTTTGTGCTCTTGGAATCTGTTCAAACGTGATACGCACAAAATACTCTTTCAAAGTTTCGACCAACTTCTTATAAGGGATGAGCTTCTCATCCTTGACTTTGTACTCATCATTAACTTGTTTGATGATTAACTGTGAGTCACCAATGATCTTAACATGATGAATGTCCCATTTGATGTAAGCTTCATCCAGTGATGAGTGCCTCATACTCTACAATATTATTTGTGCAAGGAAAACCAAGGTGAAAAGCCTAAGGTATGGGGTTGCAGAAGGAGTAATTAGTACAACACCTGCCCCTGAACCATGAAAAGTAAAAGATCCATCAAAGTGCACCTGCCACATGATGGATTCCTCAATGTACATTAATGAAGCATCTAGAAGATCTAGATTCATAGGTTCTATTCCTTGTAAAGGTGCTTCTGCTAACTGATCAGCAAGAACATGTCCCTTGACCGACTTTTGGTGCACAAACTTGATGTCAAATTCACTCAGTAGAATGATCCAGTTAGCCATTCTACCGGTAAGGTGGGTTTAGACAACAGGTATTTGAGTGGGTCAACTTTTGATATAAGCTTGGTTTTAGTATTTAATAGGTAATGGTAAAGTTTTGGAAGGTAAAAACTACAACCAAACAATATTTTTCAATCTGAGGGTAGTTGAGCTCGTAAGCGATGAGAGTACGATTGAGATAGTACATAGATTTTTCTTTATGGCCAAGGTCATATTGGGCTAGCAACACACCAATAGTGAATTGTGTGGTAGAAATATACAGTAGAAGTGGCTCACCAGGAGTTGGAGGCATGAGGACAGGTGGATTGGCTAAGTACTACTTAAGAAAGGTAAAAGCCTGTTGTTGCTCTGGTCCCCAGATAAAGGCAACATCCTTTTTAGCTAGATGAGTGAATGAATGACATTTTTCAGCAAGTTGGGAAATGAATGGTGAATAGCCTGTATCTTTCCCTACAAGTTGCATAGTTGTTTAATGTTTTTGGGAGGAGGCATTTCAAGTAATAGTAGTAACTTTAGCCGGGTCTACCTCAATCCCTCTTCGTGATACAATGAAACCAAGCAACTTTCCTGACAGTATGCCAAACACACATTTCTTTGGGTTTAATCGACTTTGTACTCCCATAGGTGTTCGAAGATACGCCAAAAAATATCAGGGTGATCTGCCCTCATCTTGGATTTCTGAGGATATCATCCACATAGTCTTCCATGATGTCATGGATCATATCATGGAAAAACCATGGTCATTGCCCTTTGATAAGTTGCTCTGAATTTTAAGGATAAAGAGCATTACCGACAACAAAAACTTCGAGGGGGTTGTGAAGGTCATCTTGTGTTGATCTTCATTAGCTATCTTGATTTGATTGTAGCCATGAAAATCCATCCATAAGAGATAACATTTCATATCTTGTAGTTGAATCAACAATCATATCAATATTAGGTAATGGAAAATCATCCTTTGGGCATGCCTTATTTATGTCTCTAAAATCTGTACAGATTTTGATCCCAACAGGCTTCTTCTATACAGGGACGATATTTGATATCCATTCAGAGTAATCAATGGGTCGAATGAATCCTACCATGAGCAATCTTTCTAGCTCTTCCTTAACTAGGAGATCCACCCTCGGGTGCATCTTTCTGAGATTTTGATGGGCTTGGTGTCTGCGTGTACAACTAAGTTGTGCACTACCAAAGTTGGATCCAAGCTTGACATATCCTTATAGGACCATGCGAACACATCTATAAATTCCCATAGAAGCATGGTGAATGTTTTTTGTTCTCGTGCTTTGAGAAGCAAAGCTCCCAACTTGACCACTTTTGGGTCATCTTCCATGCCAATGTTTACATCAATGGTCTCTTCTACTAGCATTGTTGACAAATCCTCCATACGTGTAGGATCGGGAGGAAGGTTGAGATCTTCATCCAAGGATGTCTCTACAAGATTTTCACCCTTGGCGTGGTCACTTTTCTTGTCCATTGATTTTTTTACTTGTTTTTCAGCTAGCGCTCAAAGAGGTTTTCACTGTGTGACTTGGACTTTGACTTTTGCCGAGGCTTTTCATTGGAACTTTTTCCCTCACTTTTTCTTAAATTTTGTTGACCACGAAGCTTAGCTTCCTCTCCGAAGTAGGCAGGTATCTAATTCAATGTAGAAACCCTTTTGTGATCTCCAATGGGGATTGTATCCCGAATTCCCATGAATTCTGAATGGATTCATCATTTTCAAAGAGATCCAGTGACACATGATGTTTTTGGTCCCATTCGACAAGGCAAGGGTAAACAAGGTCAATTTTAGGTTCAATAGGGGTTATGGTGAGGACATCGGTATTCATGAATAGGTTCATGGAGGCAAGATCCTCGTATTGGCTACAGTGGGAATTTGTATCGTTATCTAAATAGTCAGAGCTATCTTTGCACTTAGAACAAGTGGCATCTTGATCATTGGGGTATGACCCATAGGGTCAAATGTCAATGTCATACCTTTCCATCTTAAAATGTGGGAGAGGAACTGGTTCTCTTGGTCCTTGCTCATTCTTTCCGCATCCTAGACCTTTGTAGCCCATGGAATACATCATTCAGCTAGACTTCTCATACTCAGGGATTTGGTAGCAAGTTGGTTGAGTATCTTCGGGACCCAAGTCATAGGTGGATCCAATAATTTCTCTTCAGCAAGTAACCCTCTAGGTAAAAATGACCCAATAGTTCACTCATCTCTAGGCCATCTGAAATGATAGTTGGGTCGGCCTCTAGTTTTAGGTGACAATGAGAGGTCTAAAACTAAAAGAGCTTGTTACACATTATACTCCCCACAACCATATTCCAGAACCTTCATCTCCCATGAATCAAAATGGGAAGTTGATGTAGAGGCACCACAGCACAAGAACTGAGGGAATATGAATCTACTCGGGACTCCATGGCTTTAGATTGAAGAGGAACAACTATATCAGTAGAGGGACACAGGTATAGGCACCCTTATGTGCAAAAAGCTATTGAGAGTTCTATAATGAGCGAAGGGATATGGATCTCCTTGTATCATGATAGTGTGTCCCTCATGTTTTAGTTTGATGTATTGATGGAACGTTGATGGCACGGCCTACATGGCATGAATCCATGGTCAACCTAGAAGCATATTGTATGGGAGTTTAATTCCAAAACATGAAACTTCATGTGATGACAAGTGGGTCCGAACTTCCATGGGTAATGTGATTGTGCCAGTTGAATCTCTTTCCGTGTTGTCCTAAGAATTTATGGTAATGATGTGGGACTCAAGGTATTCTTTTGTATGTCCCAATTGCTTAACTAATTTTAATGTGCATATATTCAATCTTGATCCATTGTCCACAAGCACTCGTTTTATCTTTCAGCGGGTAATGAATACCTCAATATATAAGGGGAGATTATGTGTTGGATCTTCAATAGGGATCTCCCTATGATTAAAGAAAATGTGCTCAGTTGGTACAATATTGGCTACCACCCTGAAGATGTGTAGGATCTACTTCTAGTGGCACTCTTGACCCCTAAAGAGTTTTGTACAAAATTTCCTTATGTACATTTGATATTTTGAGGAGATCCAAGATTGAAATCTTGGCAGATGTCTTCTCAAGTTGTTCTAAGAGGTTGTACCTACCATTTTGTGGGGTCGACAAAGAGGGTTCAGGAATCATGAGGTGGTGCGCCTTGTTACTGCAACACAATCCTTTCCCTTGATTCGAATGGTGTTCACATGGTCACTAGGGGAGCGGATACATCCAATGAGTGAATCATAATGATTATTGTCTTTCTTGGTATATAGATAATTTTGACTTTGTAACTCTAGGATGACTCTCCTCGATCCGGATTTGGCTCATCTGACTTACCATGTTTAGGGAATGGTTCTTTGTATATTCCCATCTTTTCATTAGGTGTTTGAGTTTTTTCTAGGTTATCCACTTCTATCTCCCCATTGTCGATGAGGTCTTGGATGTAGTGATAAAGTCATAGACATTTGTCTATTTTGTGTCCCTTGACATGATGTAATTCACAATAGTCATGCTCTTTGTACCATGATGGTTTTGGAGCATTGTCATCAAAGGGTTGTGTCATGGGATAAGTCACCATGTGAGCTACATCCAATTGTTTCAATATGACCGACAAAGGCTCATTGAGAGGAGTGAACATTCTATGTTTAGGTGGTGGTTGAATAGGTCCTTTGGTCAATTTAAAAGGTTGACTAGTTTGAACCGTTTGCATGTGTTTGGAATCTATGATTCGTCTCCCACCACATTCTTATTTTTGTTGAATATTTTCATATTTTCCGTAGGTTTCACGCTTTGGTTATCCTTAGAATAAGGTTTAATGGTGCCCTTAGAAACAAGGGCTTTCTCTATTTGAATTCCTTTCTCAATAACCTCTTTGAAAGTGCGAACACAATGCATTTGTAGATGAAAAGTGATGTCTGGGTTGATATTGGGCACAAAAATACTTACAAGTTTTTAGGGAATGTATAGGGGAAGTGACTGGCTATCCCTCTCCATCATTGTAGGAAGATAGTGAATGTTTCATTGGGACGTTGTTTAGTGCCACACAAGTCTGCCATGGTTATGTCACTTTCTATATTGTACGAGAAGTTTCATACAAATCTTTCTGCCAGTTCAGGCCATGTAAAAATAGACCCACGAGGTAAGTGAGTAAACCATTCTAAGGCTTGGCCCCCTAGACTCTTTGGAAAGAGTCGTATGAGGTAGTTGTCACTGTAGGCCACTTCTTGGCATGCCATATAAAAATATTTTACATGGTCTCATGGGTCACCCTTCCCTCTGTATTTGTCAAATTTGGCATGTCAAAATTTTTAGGGAAAGGTTGAAGTGTCATAGTTTTGTCAAATGGATAGGGACATAGCTCTTCATATTGATATTTTTGTTATTCCCCACAGTGCTCTCTTAGAGGCTTGTAAGTGTCACTTTCATGGATTACATTTCTTGAGTGAGTAATTGTTCTTTGGTAGGAGAAGCAGGATATATACATGATGATGTTCCATATTGTCTTCTCCTTGATTATCCAGTTGAAGTTCACTAATTTTGACCTTAGGTTTTGTTTTTGTGCATTCTTGTTTGTTTCTTTTTGTACATGAGATGTTAACAAAGCCAATTATTCGACTAAGGTTGCTAATTTGTTGTTGAATAGTAACTTCTTCTTCAAAAGGTTTCTCTTATTCTTCATACTACGGAGGTTTTCAACATTTTCGTGTTCTACCCTGACTTTACGTGGTACTTTAAGGAAAGGTATCCTATATCCCACCGCATTATCATTTCCCATGTTAGAAGTAGAAGCATGTCCATGTGTTAAGATATCATCCATATTAATAAGGGGTTTCTCCTCTTCATTAGCATCATTTGTAGGTGGGATTGTTTCTTGTTCAATAGGAATTTTGGCTCCCAATTCTACAACTTGTGCCAGTACCCTATCCTTGTTTCTAAAAAGGAATTCATCTAACAAGGTGGGGTCGAAGTCAAATTCTACATGTGGGGATTCTAACTCGTCACCACTATGATCTATCATTTCTTCTACCTCTTTTTCCGTAGAGAATAAAGGCCCAAGATCATGGCCAATAAAAGGGTTTGACCCTTGTTTGTTTGAGGCTTCCCAAGTTTGCACTTGTTTGGTTTCCAAAGCCTGCCTTTTGAGTCCTAATCTTGTTTTAGGAGCCATGATGTGAAATAGTTTCACTAAGGTATATGTGAATGTGTTCAAAGATTTTCTATCAAACCTAAGTGAAATGTAAAAAGAATGTCAAGAATTGAATGAATGTTAAAGTACCAATGCAAAATACAATAATTTGCTCTTAAATGAATGAGCCAAGCAAGCATCAGTCACACAATGTTGAGCCTTAAACCAAATGATCAAATGAATTACTTCCTAAATTTGTCTTTGAAAAGGTAGTTGGTGTCGTATGATGATTAAAAAATGTCTCTACTTATGTCGAGTTCAAAGAAATGAACAAGGCGTAAGTAATAACAAGAAGTTAATGTGACCTCCAAACAAAGTATACTAGAAGAAAGCCCAAATTCAATCAAGACCTATATTCCAAAGGGTGTTAGTTACGATTGTGGGTGACACAACAATTTCACCAAGATATGTTAACCAAACTTTATGAGAAAGTAAGGTATTAATATCAAGATGATATTGATATAACCCACACAAGTGGTAATGCTTAACACTCTTCAGAATCAAGGTAATAATTGAAATCAAACTAAAGTGATAGTATACCTAGGAATTGTTAAAGTGTATATAGCGTAACCTTACAATATAGATATTTAGGCCAAGTTTACAAGAAACAAGACGTAAATACAAAAATTGTAGTGTCACGATATAAACAAGACAACTGTTCAAAGGAGAATCAAATTGATTAACCAAGACTAACTACGATGATGATCTTGACTTGGGTATCAAGATCAAAAAGGCTACTAATGATATAAAAACGTCTCCACACACTTTATATGTTTAACAACCCATCCACAAACATGGATGGGCATAAACGGACAAAAAGTGGTGAAACAATCAATTGATAATGCAAAGGTAGTCACTCTTCTTTTGATCAACAAAGTGTCAAAAGAAAGTGAAGGAAGTAGATCAATTGGGGTTGAAAAATGTTGGCCTCACTTCGGCAGAGTTTCACCTTACCTTAGGGTAAGTGAAAAACTAAGAAAAAGTAACGCTTCACATGTTTCGTGATGAACAATGGCTCACAACTCAAAATTGTTTTGAAATGGTCAAAGTTGGCTCCTGGTCAAAGATATCTTCCTAGGTGGTTCTCTTAACTAGGTGTTACAAAACTATCTTAAGCAATCTTGATTTACCCAAAAGTTTGCAATGAATAATTTGGGATTATCTCAGATTTACTTTACCCCCTTCAAGTACAGTGGGCAACAAGTGCATCCATCGTGTACTCTCACTGGGGTTACCATATAGACAACTGGTAACACTAACTCACAAGGAAAAACTAGTCAAGTAGGTTGTGCGGAGCACTTCTCATTTCATCCACAAGGTTCCCTCTTGTGTGGACTACTTTGGGGTTCCTAGGACCACCCCCATTGTTGTAGCTTAAGGCTTATGCCAAAGGGGTTATGCCCTAGTTTTAAGTGGACAGGACGTACCCTTATCCGAACCTACAAATATAGTGTTTTGAATGTGGTGTGCTTTTTATCTTGTTTAATTTGATGTGGTTTTTTAAACACCTTTTGGCAACCTACACAGAAATTGTATTAGAAGTTTGGTTTTGTTTCAACTCCACCTTTCTTTGACAAGTGTTTGTGGTTCTATATAATGGATTAGTAGTTTTCCATAAAACGAATAAACGTCATTCCTAATTCTCAAGATCACCTTAAGATGCAAGAGAAGAGAATACGTGACACATAATCTAATAATTCAACAAATGGAAACACTTAATTTAAACACAAAATATATCTTTGCTCAATTTTGGACATTCAACATATTATTAAAGAAACAAAAGACATAAGAATCATTTCGATTCCCTAAGATCGCCCCAAAAGGCGCGAGGGAAGAGCATACATGATCTTACTCTTATAATTAACATGCAAGGTTCATTCCATGTTTAGTCTAGCATATCCATGCAAACAAAATAAAACCTGTAATGATGTTAGTACCTTAGGAAACCAAATTTTTCACAAATCTGAAAGTAATACGCTAGCTCAGACCGAAGCACCTGCGTGTGGTTTAGGACATGTGCACATGGTTTAGGGCATCATCTGCGCCCTTTGTGTAAACCAAAATACGTAATGTGTCCTGTGCCACTGAGGAGATGCATACCTGAGATATGGATATGTGCGTCGGGGTTTAGGCGTGTGTGTCGGGGTTAGCAAAGAGGAGGTACCAAAACTCAAATAGTGTGTCGCACCACTCAAGAGATGTTTATGCCATGATTATGGTATGTGCGCTAGGGTTAGGGTATATGTGCTATCATGATAGGTTTGTTGTAGCAGTGAAGGTACAGTATGAGTAGAGTGTGTGCACACCGAATCGTGTGTCTACTCCAGTTTTAGTGTGCTTGTGCCAAGGTTGTAGTGTGTGCAGGCTGCTTTGACAGGTTTTGTAGCATGTAGCAATGAAGGTATAGTACGAGAAAAGTGTGTCACACACAAGCGAACGTGTGTCTGTGCCAGGTTTAGTGTGCCTATACCGGGGTTAGTGTGCTGTGTCGGGTTTCGTGTGCCTACACCCATCTTGTAGTCAAAATATGGCCAAAGACACCAAAAATCTCAAAACACTCCAAATTTTAGTAAGTTAGCTTGAAATTGACAACAACCCATTAGAATGAAAGCTCTAAATGAAAACCTACACATATAATACTAGAAAAATTCTAAGAAATTGAACATTATTTTCCATATGTGTATATCAAAGGTTAGCCAAAAATAATAAAATTTGAGCTAGAATGTTAAGGGACTAAGGACCCGTCCCACCAGGCATGCCATATGTATGCATGTATTTGTTTAGCTAAGTTAAGAAGATTAGAACTAACACCTAGTAGTCCTACAACAAAGCTAAATAAAATATCAATACATCATCATGCTAAGAGCTAAACAAGTAATAAACATCAATACTATGTATTAGAATCTTGAAAATAAACCTCAAGCTAACATACTAACATTTATTGCTCTACTCTTTAGAAAGCTAAATCAATAAACTAGACCTATTTAGATCTTTTAGCTATCAAAAGGAGATAGTAGTTACTTTATCCTAGATGATCAAAGATGGAGGTTCGTCGAGCCATGGCTTATTAAGCCTTTCTTGATTATCTCAATTTTTCTTCACAACACTAACTTGATTGTTTGAATGTGAAAGGACGATGGTTAGCTCCACTCTAATGGATAAATGCTCAAAGATGACAAAAATGACTATAGTTTATTTACTATATGCTTACTTTTTGCTTATCAAGAAGTAGGTGTAGGTGTAAAGGTAGGAGGAGGGCTTTTATATAGCCCAATGGATAAGCAATCTCTAAATCCCTTTACATGTGGGATAATAGAGATGTTGGGTTAGTTGTGGATAAGGGGGGTTTAAAAAGGGTTGAGTCAAGCTTAGGAGAGTTTAGTTTGTCCTTTAGTGACCCATGGGATTTGAAGGGCTTTATTAATTAATCAAAGGGATTAATTAATAGGTGTGCAAGCTTATAGAAGCTTTTTAGAGGAATAATTAGCATGATTTAGACTATGAGAGGGATTTAATCAAACAAATGATGATCCATTGACTTAATGGAAGAGGAAGCTAATTAATTAATAATAATTAATTAGTCTAGATAGAAAGGGGGATTAATTAATTAGAAATAATTAATTAATATAGATAGAAAGGGGAGCTTAATTAATTAGAAATAATTAATTAATCTAGATAGAAAGGGGAGCTTAATTAATTAGAAATAATTAATTAATCTAGATAGAAAGGGGAACTGATTAACGGAAGGTCATTAATTGGTGCATTGGTTGGACAGAAGAGTTAATTAACTAGTGTAATGTAATTAATTAACGATGATAACAGAGAAAATGTGTGATATTGACAATATGTCGTCAATTTGCGGGAAAGGGTATAATTAGCGCAATTTAAGTATTTAAATTTCTTGAGCTAAATTATAGGTGTCTGTCACAATGGTGGACTTACAACTAAGCATTGCACTACATCTTAGACCCAATGTAGTTCTTTGTGTGTGTGCGAAATTGTGCCCTAGGTTGCTCTTGTACATGTCACACTTGAAGTAGCGAGCAAGTAGCTAGATGTAGAATGTAAATAATGTGTGCATGGAATAGAATAAACTCCCCTCTTATGAAGTGTGATGCAGATGAACCAACCTTTTTCCCTTGTGATGGAGCTAGATGGATGCAAATGGAGTTATAGATGCCTTGATGAATGTAACCTTAGGTGGTGATAGTTAGTTCTTAGTGCTTGGTCCCTTATTATGATCACATAACTTTATATTTATATGATTCCTTCGCTTAAATTTCCTAATTAACCCCGAAAACGATGACTACCAAAAAGATAAGATGTTTAAATGGTGGAAGGGACCTAAAAATGTGAGTAAAGTAAAAAATGGTTGGGGCGCCGTAGGAAGGGATAATGGCACCTAGCCCGACATCCTATTTGGGCACTCCGGTTCAAAAAAGGTAAAACTGTAGTATGAAAAGACAAACTGGGCCAATAAAGGTGCAAGACCGAAAGTAGCAATGGAAAAAAATGAAATATGGCCAAAGACATGGGTTAATCAATATTTTCTTGCTTAGGAACCATATGAATAGTAATATGTGATTGAGACTAGATAATTACCCAAAGTGCATGATTTTGTGTCTACACATCATCCTTCAATAACAAGACACTCAAATTCAAGCAACATCTCCAAAGTAAATATGACAATTTTCTATCATTTACACTCTTATACATCAAGGGCATTATTTCCTTAACTTTTACTTTATATATTTTTTTTTACTTACTCATATGTACATTACTCGATTTTTCACATACATGACTTTGACTACTCTTTTGCTCTACTTTTATAGGTCTATCCTTATAAGAAGCAACTCACATTAGTAATCAAAGCTCCAAAGAGCAAGCTACTACACACACACTTCACAACTAGGGTTTACATCCCTTTCCTAGTTACCACGCTTCACATTGCAATCACTTCATGTTACTTGTCCACTCAGAACGCTAACATCTACACTTCTCTTCGCTTATAAGGTACACATCTTCAATCTACTTTATGCTATCGAGTATTCATTCAACATCATAAAAGTCGGAGCAAATGTAGAAACAAAATCTATGCACTTGGTTACATTTCTAGGTCCCAAAGCATGTTAATGTATGCATGATTCCTAAGCAATAAAAATAGTGGTTAACAACTCCTTTAGGCCTTTGGTTGTTATATTTTTGTTATATTTTACACTTTACTAGTCCTACACATCTTACAACTTTATCGGCACTTAACTGATTTATATTTTGATGACCTCAAACACTAGTGTCCAGATTAGGATGAAGTGCCCAAGTCCTATCCCTCTTGGGTGCTCCTAACCTTATTTATCTTCTTCTTACTCTTTTGGGTCCTTTTCACCTTTTGGTCACCTTTTAAAACTTTGGTTCAGCCTTTCAGTTGTCAATTATGAAATTCAAACAAGGGAATCATATATATACTTAGTTATTTCTCTCAAATAAAGGGGGCCAAACACTATAAACATTATCTATCATCACTTAAGCTTGCACAAAAGGCACAAGAGCATTTACAAGGCATGCATATAGCACAACCATACAAGGGCTGGATTATTCTACATACACAACATAGGAGGGGAGTTCATTATATTCCATCACACACATTCTACATACTTGATACAATTTACATCTAGCCCGCTATTATCGTGCAACTTGCACAAGGGAAACCTAGGCATCATTACACACACAAGCACAGAGAACTACATGGATTATGAGATGTAGTGTAACACTCGGTTGTAATTTCACTCTTTGGGTGACATTCGGGTCAAACCGACTCCACATTCTACATATATTTTTATTATATTTGATGTGGTTTGTGGACATGTGTAGGTAGACATTTTTGTAGGTTACAAGTGTGATTAGAACCCTAACAAATGCCGAATTCGTAACAACAAAATGAATATTGGATTAAAGACATTTCAACCCAAAAAAAAAAATTAAAACCTAAGCATCTAATCGAACACTAGCGCTGGATCATTCACTAACACCCGTGACGCTCTTGTCCTCCCATGGGTGCTTATGTCCTACACATTTATGTACTTCCAAATCTTCATTGATCCATTACGATATTGTTTCTAGCTAGATCCAATAGATACTCAGTCTAGATCACTCCCAGGTAACACAAAATCAGCTAAGTCATCTCTCTCTCTCTCATTCACTTAGGGGTTTACACTTGTTGAATGCTTATTACTTGAGCCTTTGTACTTAATTACGAATCTCATATATTACAATAGTTACTATGAATTAAGATTTAATTCCATTTCTATTAAATCATCATCCAACACGAGTAATTCGGACAATGTAATTCTTATCCGGGAAGGTATGGAATGGGCACGGGCCTCTAATTAAAAATTCCTTTTTTGTGAAGATTGATATTGAAAAAACATATGAGATGATTGAATGGATTATTATAGTTTCTATGTTACAAGCTCTCGATTTTGGACCTCACTTTATCACATTGTTAATATGTTATTTCAAAATTCTAGCATGTATATCACTATCAATGGTGCTCAATCTATTAGGTTTAGGTTATTCATATTCATTAGATAAAGAAACATTTTTCCCCCTTCCCTCTATGTTCTTGTTGTGGAAGGGTTCAAATAATTGTTTTCCAAGTAATCTTCTTGAGGCTCGGTGAAAGGCATCTCTCTCCCCACTCAATCAATAGCTCATTAATGACCATTTTTTAAATGACTCTTTTCTTAATCTTCTAGAAGAGGAAGATTTTGTCAAAAAACCCATGGAATACCTAAATATATTCAACCTTGCTTCGGATCTTCCATAAAATGGAAAAAAAAACTCAATGCTAATAACAATATCTTTCCTCCAAATCTCCTTCGTGGAAGAATTTTAATGGCAATGAATTCATTCAGCGTGTAATTCAAATTCATTGGTATACCTTTTTCTTTTAGTGCCTCACCATATGAGATTTGGTCTTATGTGGTCTACAAGGTTGAGAATAAAACTGGATATTCAATCACCAAGCCTCTTTCTCTTGTTGTGAAATTTCAAATTTACTCTAAAGTTCTTATAGCCACTCATGTTTATTACTCCTCATGTTGGGACCCTTTTAAGCTTGCATATGCTAAAATATAAAAACTTCTTAGATATTTTTATGGGCTAATTCAAAAGGGCACAAAGGTTTTCGTAGGGTGGATTAGGATATATGTTTCCATCCTAAAGAAGTATGAGGGTTAGGGTTATTGGATATCAAACTTCAAGGGCATAATTTCAAAATTAAATGGACAATTTGAAGTCTCGAAGGCTTTTAAGCTTGTAAGATTTTGTGTTATCATTACATCACACAAGGTACTCTTATGCGAGAAATAAGCTTGGAAGGGTTTGGGGTTTTAGAGTCTTTTTGTCATTGATGCTTATGAAGATTAGTGACATTTTTATTGCTAAAAGCATTTGGAAGGTATGGGAGCTTCTCAAACCTAACCTCATCTAGGTTGGGGATGGTTTGAGATATGACCTCTCACTCAAATCTCATTCTATATGGTGGTCTCCCATTATTAGTTCATAATGTTTCATTTGCTATGGTACCCTAGATTAAAGCCCTCGAATTTTTAAAAAGGGAATCAATGTTACATGTGACTTATTTTGTAAAGCTTCTTAAACTTGGCTAATGTGGGATATGCTTAAAGCTAAATTTCAGCTTAAGATTGAAGATGCAAAGTCCATTTATAAATTTCAAACCTCTATACCTGATGAATTCCTACACAAAATTGGTATTTCCTTTGGTGTGATTGGTGGAAAGAATGACATTAGCCTTCATCCACCCCCTCTATCAGTACAAACCATAAATTGATTACCATTTACTTGCCCTACAACAAGTTTAGGGTGAACCTCTCAATCACCATTGGAACATTAGATTTCGGGTTGTTGTTTGGTTTAGAAGGTTTACTAACCTATGTGAAGCTCCTGTATTGAGCCTTAGAAAACTCATTTTCTTTGGTTTATTTTATATCAGGGCCTCCTATTGGGGATAAGATTAAACACATGGGAGTTTTGAACCCTACTTTGTCGACTTGCTAACAACATGAGTCTCTCAAACACCTTTTCTAGTTTTCCCCATGCTTAGTCCACATGGAAATAGATCCATACCCTTTTCTAGCCTTTCATCCATTATTTTTACTTGGAAATTTTAGAAGGTTTACTAACCTATGTGAATATTATATCGAGCCTTAAAAAACCCATTTTCTTTGGTGTATTTTATATCAACGCCTCCCTATTGGGGATAAGCTTAAACACATAGGAGTTTTGAACCCTACTTTTCTAACTTTCCAACAACTTGAGTCTTTCAAACACCTTTTCTAGTTTTCCCCCATACTTAGTACACAGGAAATGGATCCATACCGTTTTCCAATCTTTCACCCATTATTTTTACTTGGAAATTTTTTTCTATTAGGGGACTCAAACATGCTTCATGTAAAATAAAATGATTATTAACAAATATTTTGTGATGATATTATTTTTCATATTTGGAAAGATATAAAAATTGCAATTTTTAACAACATTGTTATGGATATAGACTTCATTGTGACTAACAATGATGTGGGATCATAACTTACAGAGACCATAACTTTTGATCCAATAGTCGATCATATTAAAAAATTATAGGGAGTTAGATCGTGATGATTACTTTGTTGTGAAAAGTAATCATAGTCATTTGGGTGTCATTTGGGCATGTTTTCGAGGCCAAATTCCTTCATCTAGTGATCTAAAACTGGCTCGAGATCTTTTATTAGGATTGTCTAGAAATTCAAGTTTTAATATCTTTTGCTCCACTTTATGGAATAAGCCAAGATTTGGCAGAAGCCTTCATTTATGGAGGTATTCATATGGGAAAAGCTGGGGCCATCGAGGTGTTTTGGTTATAGTTCTTTTTTACATTTTAGGATTTTTAGAGTTGGGAAATAAAAAGTGGATTGTAATGTTGGGCATGAGTAGTGTGGATTCAGGAATAAGAAAGAAGTTGTTTTGAAGTTTATGAAGTTTTGGAAAATTGTTTGTGTGTTTTAGAGGCACTTAGACCTCTTATATCTCGATCTACGTCAATTCTTATCAGTAGCGTGATTCGATCTTGCGAGAATCTTTGAAGGTAATATTTATTACATTTATCTATGTGATTTATTGCCTTTGTTTTATATAAACATGACTAGACATGGGAGAGGAGGTTATGCCTAGATGAATTGGCATATGCAAGAGCTACAAAGACAAGTTTTGAGCTCACAAGAGAAATTACCCACCTCATATGAAGACATGTATATGGGGATGCAAACCCAAAAAGTGATACTGAAGAATTACCTCCATTAACGAATCAAAGAGGCAATGAAGAAGAAAATTAGAGAGATGAAGGACCATTGAATGAGAGTCCACTTGAGGAGACACTAGTTTGAGCTTTGGAGGGAAAGAATGATGACATCAATATTAATGTTCTTGATTATGGTGGAAGGTCATAACTAGAGGATTTGATCGACTAGATGAATCACATGGAAAAATTATTTGAGTGGAAAACCTTGGCAAAGGAGAAGAAGGTTAAGTTTTCATGTACTAAGTTGGTTGGACATGCCTTGATCTAGTGGTCTCACCTAAAAAATGAAAGATAAAGGATCGAAAGGATGAAATCTGAAACTAGAATAAAATGGTGAAGAAGTTGAAAGAAAAGTTTATTCTTGTAGATTATGCCCAAACACTATTTCAAAGGTTTCAAAACCTAAGACAAAAGGATCACATCATCGAAGAGTATATGAAATGATATTTACAAGCTATTAATATGGGTGGAATAGGAAGATTATGAAGCACAAAAGGCTATAAGGTATGTAAATGGGTTGAGTTATACCATACAAGATGAATTGAGTATGGTTTAGATCCATGGCCTATATGATGCCTATCAACTTGCATTGAAAGTAGAAAAAAATCACAAAAGGATTAATTTTAGAAGAGGAGTGAAGAGATGGCCATCATTATCTCTAATTAGAGGGCGAATAATATTTAATTTCCCAAAAGGTGAATCCTTTAAGGCGTAAAGGTAAGAAGAATCTGGTCAAGGTTGCGGTAGCTACCAAAGAGGTAGGGGGTTTCAAGAGGAAGAGGATATGATGGAGGTTGGATTGGAATAGCCCCAAAAGGTAGTATACCTATTATCAATGTGGTGAAGAAGGGAAAAATATCTTAAGTGTTTGTATTATCCTACATGGGAGAGATGGCAAGCGAGAACACCTATTAGTAAATGCAGTTTGAAGCTGAAGAAGAAGATGAAATAAAGGTTGCAGAGACTTGGGTGAAACCCTTGTGATAAGGAGGACGTTGATCATCCCAGGAAGGATAAAAACACAAAATAGTGTTGGCAATGATTCTTGGTTGTAGATAAATATTTTTTGAACTAGATGCACCTCTAGAGAGAAGGTATGTAAAATAATCATTGATGGTGGTAATTTTGAAAATATGGTCTCAATTGTGATGGTTGATAAACTGAGTCCAAATGTGAGAAGCACATGTATCCCTATCGCATATCCTAGTTCAAGAAAGGGAACAAGGTAACCATAAATAAAATATTCTAATTAAATTTTCAATTGGGAATAGCTAGAAAGATGAGGTGAGGTGTGATGTAATCTCAATAAACATGTGCCATATATTCTTGGGAGGTCTTGACAATATGAAAAAAGGTTACCCATGATGGAGGGAAGAATACTTATACTTTTTGGAAGGATGGTGTAAAGGTCGCCTTGTTACCCTTTAAGAAAGAAGAAAGGAGTGAGGCTTGTTGGCTACAAAGGAGTTTATCATAGAAATGAAATAAGTTAGTTGGTGTTATGCATATGATGATAAAGAAAGTGGAAACAAAGGAATTTTCTATACCCGTAATATCCATAAAGGTACTAAAATAATACATTGATGTCATAAAAGATGAGCTACTAAATGGGTTACCTCCAAAAATGGATATACGACACCAAAATTATTTGATCCCATGATCAACCCTCCTGAATTAGGTGGCTTATAGGATGATCCCGACATAGAGTGAGGAGCTAAACAGTGGAGTGAAAAATATGATAAAGAAGGGGTTAGCTAGAGAAAACATGAGTCCATGCATAACTCCAACACAGTTGACTCCCAAAAAGGATGAAGAATGGAGAATGCATGTGAACATTAGGGCAATAAATAAAATCGCAATTAAGTATCGGTTCCGATTTTGAGATTGGATGATATGATGGATGTGCTTTGAGAGCTCGATATTTTAGTAAGATTGAATTACAAAGTGGGTACAACTAGATCCAAATCTATGAAGAAGATGAATGGAAAATGACTTTCAAAATAAGATATGGTTTGTATGAGTGGATGGTGATGCCATTCGGGTTATCTAATGTACCTAGTACATTTGTGAGGTTAATGAACAAAGTAATGCAAGAATAATATGATAAGTTTGAGGTTGTCTATTTTGATGATATTTTGATATTCAGTAGGAAAATGAAGGAACACTTGTTGCATTTGAAATTGGTGTTAGATTTGTTATGAAAATAAAATTTGTATACAAACTTATAGAAGTTTAGATTTCTTTAGAAAAGACTAGTTTTTTTAGGGTTCATAATTTTGGAAATCGGGGTGAGGATGGATGAGGAAAAAGTGAAGGCAATTTTAGAATGCCTTATTCTAAGGAATGTGACAGAGGTTCACAGTTTTCATGGCTTATCAACATTTTATAGGAATTTCATCAAGAATTTGTAGCATTGTAACACCAATAATAGATTGCATGAAGGGAAAGGAATCTATATGACAAAGGTGTAAGCAACAAATAGTTTTAAATTTCTAAAGAAGAAAGTGTCAAAGGCACCTATTTTGGTATTGCTTTGGATTTTAGCAAGGTATTTGAGGTTGATTGTGATGCCTCATGTGTGGGGATTGGAGTTGTACTGAGTCAAGAAGGATGACCTATAACATTATTTAGTGAAAATATGAATGAGGTCAAGAGGAAATACTCTACTTATGATGTGGAATTTTATGTTATTGTTCACACATTAAGACATTGGAGACATTACCTGATAGCTAAGGAGTTTGTAATATTTACTGCCCATGAAGCATGAAGTATGTGAAAAACATAAGAAACTAAATAGTATTCATGAAAAATGGGTTTCACATTTGTAATAATGTTCTCATCTTAAAGCACAAATCAAGTAAGCATAATCGAGTTGTTGATGCCTTGAGTAGGCATGTATCATCATTTTAGGATTCTAAAGAAAATGAGTGATAATACTACAAGGTGGGGCTACTTTATGACTTTGCTTTATTTTGTGTTATGTATCTTGGGATATGCTATTATAATGTATATGGGTTGATGGAGATGTCGCCATGTGGCATGCATCCCCTTAGTATATGTTTATAATATATGGGGTCACATAGGAATTAGTTATATTGGGTAATGAGTCAACCTACATTGGGATTAGGTGTTCTTGTTATCCATATTTCACCCCCTGGGCCAAATATCGAGATCAGCTATGACCCCGCATAGAAAGAACCTAAGAAAACTCATTCAGATCTATAAATAGGTCACATAGGGACTCAACTATGGGATGGCATGGTCGACAAAAACAGGTGATACCATAGAGGAACCAAAAAGGAGAGAGGGAAGAAACGGTGAAGATCAGAAGTCCTCAGGTTCAGAATAGTTCAAGAAAGGTCTAAAAATGACTAAGTATGGAGGAGGCAGCAGAAGAGACCACATGTCCTAACGGCGCTTCTCCAAAGGTGAATCCAAAAAGGGGAGCCCAAATTTGCGCCAGGCTTCCACATGTCCAAAATCCCAAGAAGTTGCGAGGCATTGACAAGTCTTTAACTAAAAGGAAGGTGCCAAGTGTGGCTCGATGCAAAACCAAAAGGAAGCCCAGGGCGGAGACTCAAACTTGTGCCAACCCTCCACGTAGCAAATGGTCAAACAGAGTCAAAAGGTGGGCTTCAAAATTGGCTAAGTATAAAAGTATAAGTGGAGAATGCCAAGTGTCAGTGTGGCACATCTCCAAGAGTTGGTCCAAGGCGAGAGACCAAATGAGAGTGAGCTCGCCACATGCGCCAAAACCTAAAAAGTAAGAGGGACCGTTGAAAATTCCATAGATCAGCGAAGGCCGACAAGTGTCAACCTAACACTCCTCCAAAGGCAAACTTTGGGCTAGGTTTCAAGCAAGCGTGGTGCCTCCACGTGTTATTCCAACAGGGGCAGAGTCAGTTGAATAGTCAATGCATAAATAGGCGGTGACAGAGGCTGCCAAGTGTCTTAATGGCATTGATTCAAGGGTTGAATAGAGAAAAGGTTTCCAAATGAGTGCTAGATTGCTACATGTCCTAGGGGAAAGCGGGTCGTCGGGGGAAAAGTTGGTTCTTTGCCCCTTGTTATCTCAAAAGGGGTAAAAGTTGCAAAATGGCCCACAACTCCACCCAAGGAAAAATTTAGTGTGTGAACCCGAGTCAAAGCCAAAGCGGGGAGTCGGAGGAAAAGTGAAAATTGCCTTTCGTTTAAAAGGCACAAAGATAAAGATGGAAGTTCATTCCCAACCAACCAAAAGGAGCCACGTGTCTCAGGCAGAGCTTTGGGGCTGTGGGAGTTTTTGAGTTTTGTGTTTTTGTGCAAAAGGGAAAAAGATAAATTGTGGACCGTAAGCCCGATTTTTGTTCCATCTGGCTACCACGTGTCCCATACCAAAATGTGGACCCATTTTTCAAATTGTTTTCCCACCCATTTGTACGGACTCGAAACAAACTTCAAAGGGGCATATCTTTCAACTCAGGGCTCAAAATATTGTGAATCTGACACCATTGGAAAGATCTAATTTAATTTTGAGGAGGTTAGGTGAAGAAAATGGGGGGACCATCTTTAGGATTTCAATGCAAGATCTTCTTGCCTCAACAACTAGATCAGATTTGATTTGTTTTTTCATTTACTCTTCCTTCAAGGTGTCGAACTGAGGATTGATGTAGTAAGATGGATTGGGGGGGCAAATTTCATTAGAGGCATTAACAGCGGTGGTTGAGCTTTAACCTAATTTTCCCACTTCTCTCTCTCTTTATTCTTTCTATATATTGTAACACTTCTCATTTTGGAAAGGAGAGACATTCTGGGCATAGAGAAACTCTGTCAAATTTGTTTCTCGATGCCATTTTTGAGTAGTGAACCTTCTCCTACGCCTGGAAAATGTATTTGTGCCTCTATTCCAGAAATGTAATGGTCTATGCACCTTCTAGAGCAATAAAAATGTGTTTTTGTGGTGTTCTTCAACCCTTTGCATCATTTTGTTGTTTCTCCATGCCTCTCCCTTCCATATTTGTTTTTATGTGCATGTATTTCACATTTGTAGGTGTAGGATGTTGTGTTTCATGGAGTTTAATGGTGAATTTAAAGATCAGGCCCACACGTTATTTTTATTTCGTCGACCTCCCGATCTCCATTTTTTCCGTTTCTTTCTCCCTCAACATAATATCTCACTTCCTTTGTTGGTGTATCACCGCTTTAGCTTTAGTGTAGGCTATATTTTTCCCTCTTTCTATCTCCTTGGTTCCTTGGAATGGTTAGATTAGGTTGGATTTTGGAGTAGTCGTGGCGGAGGTAGTTTAGGAAGAGGAACCAGAACCTTTCTCTCGGAGAGCTTTCCCACTTTTGCAAGGTCCCACACCTTGGGAAAGTTCAATATTGCAATCACACCAGTAGATGATTATGCCTTAGAAAATTAGGTTTTAGAACTCTTTTGGGAGTCTTTGTGATTTCACACTAATAGTTTTGGCATGCCCGGTGGGAGCAGAGGTATTCACTTTATTTCATCAAGTTGATGTGTTATTGGTGGGATTCAGCCTTTTGAGGCACATGCAAGCACATCTGGTGACTCCATCTGGTCAAAAACCCATTCTCTAAGTTACAGACCTTTTCCATCCATTTCCACTCATTTTCATCCATTTTATTCTTCCATCTCTTTCATTTTCTCCCATTCCATGAGGTTGTGCAATCATGACTTCATTCCCTTCATGGAACTCGCACTTAAAACAATGTGATCCACCTCCAATGCATTTCCCAACTCCTCCAAATCAGCATTATAATCAGATCTAGGATCATTATGCTTACCTATATGAGCAGAGTCAAAATCAGTTTGGCCATGGAGCTTATCAAGAATAAGGGGACACATACAATGGTGACAATTATGTGGAGAATGTTGGTTTGCTGGAGAAGATCCAAAAATGGAGGCTGACATGGTTCATTCAAGGGGCATAGCACAAATGAAGGCATTCAAGATTGGTTACAGGGAACCTTGTCCATGGGAAGGCCCTTTTCCAAGACATTACAACCCTCAAGAGAAGATTGACTTCATGGTTGAAATGCTGCCCCAACTTACACAATGGATTAAGGAGATTGGGGCTTATGAGTAAAGTGCGAGACAACCTTGTCAATGGGTAAGTCAATCACCAGCTCCTGTCTTTCATTGTCTCTTCTTTAATCTTTATCATTTCAACAAAGGCAAGAGTCAAGCCCTCACTTGCTGCCCCAAGTGTTGATTTCATTTCTCCATCTCCTAGTCTTCCACCTCATCTTAGTTCTTTTGTCCTTTTCCCTTCCAAACAGTCATCCCCTCCAAACAAACAAGAAGTTACACCTCCCTTCCCACCACAAACAATTACAAAGATGGTTGAACCCCAACCTGCCACTCCTCTTGCTTTCCCAAGCCCATGTTGGGAAGAGACTCAAGAATCTAGTCAAGGAGAACAACAAGAAGAGGAGCCCAATATAAAAGAAATGATAGACAATTTGATGAGTTGGGCTGCTAGATTTGGGTCTACAAAGATCCCCTTGATGGTCAAGCTAATAAGAGGAGAGTCAAATTCAAAGAGCCGAGTGGTGGCATCATTGAACATTTTTACTTTGAGTTTGAATTTGCAGCAGAGGAGGAGGACCATATAGTTTTAGAGGCCCCAAGTGTGGAGCAGGCTACAGAAGAACCTTCAGTTCTTCCTCCCACTTCATCCCCTTCAAGCTCTAATGTTGAAGAAGAGTTTGATCTTTCAAACTTCATGTTTGAGAGTGAAGGGAGCCATGGTGATCAAGTTGTAGATCGAAAGGCACCATGGAGGAGGTAGAGCACATGTAACAGGACAACAAGGAGGTAGACTTCTGTCAGACTTGGAAGATTGCTTTAATGAAGAGGAGCCTGAGGAGATAACATCATTTTTCCTCCATCTTCAACCTTCCAAGCACATGAACCTGCTGCCATGAAGGAGAACATCCAAGTGCAATAACCTACATTCCATAATGGCCCTCTGGAACCAAGGTTGGAAGATCTTGATCTTCCATGTTCTTCAAAGGAGGAGGAAGAGAAAAGGTAGGAGGATGTCATCATCTCTCTCACACCATCCACCCAAGAAGGTCCAAGAAGACTCCATTTTTGGAGTTGAATTTCAGAGAAATGGGCACATCCAAAGGATTAGACCATACCCAATCAGGTACTTGGCTTCATTGGAGCCAAAGGAGAAACCAAAACCAGCATACCTACTTCAGGGCATGAGGATGAATACCAAAGCACCAAGGGTCATCATCAATACCTCCAGGAGTCAAATGTAAGTCAGCTTGAGGAGGTATTTTCCATTAATGTTGATACCTTGATGATTTGGGTGGAGGACCAGCTTATTGTCAATTTTTCACTCATACAAGTAGCTATATTTAGTGTCAAATCATTTGCATGGCTGCCCCTCTTGAGAAAGGGAAGCTACTTCTCCCTACCCTATGTCAGGCTTTGTTTAGCATTCTTTCTCTCTGGTTAGTGTAGGAGTAGGAGTAGACTTTGTTTCCAGCAGAAGAAGTTCTTATGCACACTCTGCATGTCTCATTTGAGGCATGTATGATTTGGTCTCTATATATAAGTTTTGTTCGCATTGCTCCAAAGGTGCATAAAGCCAGGCTCTTCAGTATTCATAGTAGGGAAACTCATAGTTACCGTAATAGTTTCCATCTTCAAAGAAAACAAATGCAGAGCAACTAAAGTCATTTCAAAATAGTCCATTTTAGGGACAAATGAAAGCCCTAGAGTTAAAACAATTTTCTACTCTCAGAAATTCCATTTTCAAGATTTCCTTATGAAAATTGAGAGTGCAGACTCAAGGTCAAACAAAACATAGAAAAGGCATATAGTCAAGCTCGCAGTGGCTCAGGGATCAGATCTTCAAAATTTCAGATCAGTTTCATGTTTATCAGGCAGACTCCATGCCCAATGGATGCCAAATTTGAGGCCACTATTTTCCATATTTCCCTTCATATTGGATCGGTGACCCCGCATGTCCCCATGAGTCAAAATTATTATCCAATTTCACCCCTGGGCCAAATATCATAGTGGTGGAGGCTACAATCCTACAAGAAAGAACCTAAGAAAACTCATTCGGGCCGTTTCTCTTAATCCATCAAGTCACATAGGGACTCAACTATGGGATAACAGAGGTCAAATAAGAAGGGGGTGATGATGTAGAGGAACCAAAAAGGAAAGTGAAGAAAAGCGGTGAAGATTGAAGTCCTCGGGTTCAAAATGATTCAGAAAGGTCGAAAATGACTAAGTATGGAGGAGGCAATGGAAGAGACCACATGTCCTAACGGCACTTCTCCAAAGGTGAATCCAAAAGGGGAGCCCAAACTTACGCCGGGGATTCCACACGTCCAAAATCCCAAGAAGTTGCGAAAGGCGTTAAAAAGTATTCAACTAAAAGGAAGGTGCAGTGTCATCTCGGAAAGGAAGGTGTGTCAGTGTCATCTTGGTGCAAAACCGGAAAGGAAGCCCAAAGGGAGACTCAACTTACACCAACCCTCCACGTAGCAAATGGTCAGACAGAGTCAAAAGGTGGGCTTCAAAATTGGCTAAGTATAAAATTAAGCGAGAGAATGCCAAGTGTCAGTGTGGCACATCTCCAAGAGTTGGTCCCAAGGCAGAGACCCAAATGAGCGTGAGCTCGCCATGTAGCCCAAAGTCTAAAAAGTAAGAGGGACCATTGAAAAGTCCACAGATCAACGAAGGCCGACAAGTGTTAACCCGACGCTCCTCCAAAGGCAAAATTTGGGCCGAGGTTTTCAAGCAAGCGCGGTGCCTCCACGTGTTATTCCAATAAGGGGTCGAGTTAGTTGAATAGTCAATGCATAAATGCTAAGCGAGAGGTGCCAAGTGTCTTAATGGCACTGATTCAAGGGTTGAATAGAGAAAAGGTTTCCAAATGAGTGCCAAACTACTACGTGTCCCAGGGAAAGCGGGCCGTTGAGGGAAAAGTTGGTTCTTTGCCCCTTGTTGTTTCAAAAGGGGTAAAAGTTGCAAAATGGCCCGTAACTCTGCCCAAGGAAAAATTTAGCGTGTGAACCCGAGTCAAAGCCAAAGCGGGAGTCGGAGGAAAAGGTGAAAAATTGCCTTTCATTCAAAAGGCACAAAGATAAATATGGAAGCGCATTCCCCAGCCAACCAAAAGGAGCCATGTGTCAGACAGAGCTTCGGGGCTGCAGGAGTTTTTTGATTTTTGCATTTTTTGTGCAAAAGGAAAAAAGATAAATTGTGGACCCATAAGCTCGATTTTTTGTTCGATAAAGCTACCACATGTCCCATACCAAAAGGGGGACCCATTTTTCAAATTGTTTTCCCGCCCATTTGTACGGACTCGATACAAACTTTGAAGGGGCATATCTTTGACTCAAGGCTCAAAATATTGCAAATCTGACACCATTGGAAAGATCTCGGCCTTGCCCATGCCATGGAGGCATGAAACTTTAATTTTGAGGAGGTTAGGTGAAGAAAATGGGGAAACATCTTTAGGATTTTAATGCAGGATCTTCTTGCCTCAACAACCAAATCAGATTTGATTTGTTTTGTCATTTCCTCTTCCTTCAAGGCGTTGAATCAAGGATTGATGCAGTAAAGATAGATTTGGGGGCAGATTTCATCAGAGGCATTAACAACGGTGGTTGAGCTTCAACCTATTTTCCCTTCTCTCTCTCTCTTATTCTTTCTATATATTGTAACACTTCTCATTTTGGAAAGGAGAGACATTCTAGGCATAGAGAAACTCTATCAAATTTGTTTCTTCGACGCCATTTTTAAGCAACGAACCTTCTCCCACGCCTGGAAAATGTATTTGTGCCTCTATTCCAAAAATGTAATGGTTTGTGCATCTTCTAAAGCAATAAAAATGTGTTTTTTTGTGTTCTTCAACCCTTTGCATCATTTTGTTGTTTCTTCATGCCTCTCCCTTCCATATTTGTTTTTTTGTGCATGTATTTCACATTTGTAGGTGCAGGATGTTGTGTTTCATGGAGTTTAATGGAAGATTTGAAGATCTGGGCCGTGTCACTTTTGTCTGACCTCCCTCATCTCCATTTTCTCTGTTTCTTTCTCCCTCAACAAAATATCTTGCTTCCTTTGTTGGTGTATCACCGCTTTAGTGTAGGCTCTATTTTTCCTCTTTCTCTCTCCTTGGTTCCTTGGAATGGTTAGATTAGGTTAGATTTAGTTTGTCTACACTGGAGTAGCTCATGGTAGGTAGTTTAGGAACAAGAACCAGATTTCTCTAGAGAGCTTTCCCACTTTTGCAAGGTCCCACACCTTGGGGAAAGTTCAATGTTATGCAATCACACCAGATGATTATGCCTTAGAAAAGTAGATTTTTAGAACTCATTTGGGGGTCTTTGTGATTTTGCACTAACGATTACCCATCCATTAAGAGTAATGCATTTATATATAAAAGATGTATCTTTATGAGATATCATGGATGTAGGATTTGAGTATTCTACGTGGTAGAGGTATATTGGAGGTGTCCCCTCAAAGTAGACTCCCATCTTGGGAGATTGTGGAGTTACTCCTTCCTTAAGGAGCATTGTATGGTGTTGCCCTACCTTAAGGGTGTTCTTATGCATATATTGAATATTTGGGAATCTTGGCCCACCAATATCTCTTGTGTTGTGTTATCTTCAGCATATTATTCATCATGTTCATTTATTACACTAAAAAATCTTATCAAGTGGTATTAGAGCATCGATCCAGCAATTTGTGGGATGAAACCCTGATGTTGATGATTCACCTATATTCGAAGATCGAATTGGATTTTTTTAGATTTTTTTTTGCGCAATGGTGAAATCATTTAAGTGATCTTTCCTCAAAATTTCAGAGTTTTGGAGCTATTTTGTGAAAGATATGTCTATTTTGGTGTTAAAACCCTAATTTTAAGGTTTCATATATAAATTATGAATTATAAATAATTAGTTCTTAATTTTATTTGAGGTTGATTTGAATACATTTTACAATGATACCCTAATATTTCAAAAAATTGAATATGTTTTGAGATATTTATTGCAATTTTATGGATTTTTAAAAATTTGCTCCATAGGCATGCAATATTATAAAAAAATCTGATTTTTTACATTTTTAGAAATCTCTCATAAATAATTGGGGTTGGTGTCCCGTGTTTTCTGATTTTTGGCTGACCTCTAGCTGAAAGGGTTAGAACAAGTTTTTATCAAAAGGGTGTATTCGTAAAACCATAGTTTTTGTGGATCATGAGGATGAGAACATTTTATAGAGATGGTGAGATTGATGCTAGAGAATGGTGGAACAAATTAATGGAGAGTTATTCTACATCATCAGGTATTTGGATATTCAAATTTTAGATTAGTGGCCCTACATTGATTTGGTTTTCTGAGTTAGAAAAGGAAGTATCTAATTGGTCTTGGGAGGAATTGAAACAAGTCTTCATGGATAGATGGGAAAAAAAAGAAGAAGAGCAGGAGGAAGAAGAAGAATGTAAGGATAATAGTGAGGAAGAGGAAATATCAGAAGAAGAAGTTGACGATGAAGAAGACAATGTTGATGATGAAGAGGCTACACATGATTTAGAAAAAGAGACAATAGATCAAGATATGAGTTCAAATAGTGCATCTCTAAGGAAGGAAGCTTCAATATTTTAGTTTGAAGGGTGCATTCAAAGGAAAAAGGTAATGGTTTCCATAATCCCTAGCAACAAATATAACTTCATCAATATGGATGTAGCTCAACATCTACATGTTCAAGCAAAGCATATCAAGGAAGCTCAAGTGGATGGTAAGCATATTCAAGTTTTTGAAGATTTAAAGCTCTTTATGGATAAATATGTTTTACATTCAAATTTGTATGCTTTTATATATGGATGGTATGGATATTGTTCTTGGATATCCTTGGTTAGAGCCATTGGGAAAAATTAATATTAGTGTGTAAAATAAATTTATGAAATTATGGTATAATAGAAATAACATTACATGCAGGATATCACACTAAGCAATGAAAAAAATTGATGTCGGTATGGAGCATGAAGATGAATTTGAAGAGGGTGAAGAATTGAATAAGGATGATTTATAAGGAGAGGCTAAAGAACATGATGAAAAAGACAAAAATAATTCATCTACTCAAGAGAAAAAAGAATTAGCAAACAAGGTGGAAGAGGAAAAGAAAGTTGAGGAAAAGGTTGAGGATACTAAGGTTGCACCATATAGACACCCACATCATCATGAGAGGAAAAATCATGGAGGCATGTTAGGACACATGAGGGAAGCAATCTATATGGATATATAGGGAATTGGAGGAACAATCATTATGGTTATACATGGAATCAATTGAGCAACAATTATATGGCATGGAATCACATGAATAATTATTATAAATATGCATGGATTTTGAGAAGGAACACATATGGACATGGATGGAATAAGAGAAGTGCAATGGAATATGGAATTAGGTTTAGAGAAGTATCACCCACTAAGATCTCATATGGGTGGTTGGATGATCGAGCATAGCAACAAGTGTGTAATGATTTAAAACACACTCACTATATGGCTTCTTCTTATGTTTTGGGGATGAAACATGTCAAGGAGGGAGGGAATGTTATGTACCTTGGGATATGATATTATAATGTATATGGGTTGATGGAGATTCCAACATGTGGCACACATCCCCTTAGTTAGTATATGTTTATAATATATGGGGTCACATAGGAATTAGTTATATTGGGTAATGATTCGGCCTACATTGATATTAGGTGTTACCCATCCATTAAGAGTAACGTGTGTCTATATAAAGCATGTGAGTATCGTTATGAGATGTCATGGATGTAGGATTTGAGTATTCTACTTGGTAGCAGTATATTAGAGGTGTCCCCCTCGAAGTGGATTCCCATCTTGGGATATTATGGAGGTATTCCTTCCTTAAGGAGAATTTTATGGTGTTGCCCTTCCTTAAGGGTGTTCTTCTACATATATTGAATATTTGGACATCTTGGCCCATCGATATCTCTTGTGGTGTGTTATCTTCAACATATTATTCGGCTTAGGTTACAATTTATCTAGTTTTCATTATATTTGACTTGTATAAGTTTCAAAGTCATGAGGAAAATGTTAAGGAGGAAAAAATAAATTGGAAGTGTAGACACCTAAATTCTGCTTTTGCAATCTTATTTCCAAACTCACACAAATCACTCATTCTTCCCAATTCTATTATAATTAGTGATTTTCGCTAATTAACTAACTTTTCTGATCACTTTGGTCAATTAAGAAGCACTTCGTTGATCACGTAACCCCTTTCACATTTAGGATGCCACTTTAAGGTGAATTATAAGTCAAAATCCTATTCAAAATAGACAATTAGCGATTATAAGCTAATTAAGCCTATTTTGCCCTTGATTTGGTCAATATGGCCTAGTATTGACTCAAACCCCTCTTGCAACCACTCAAAATCACCCCATTCACCTCCACAATGTCTCAAAAAGCTTTAAAATCTTATCTTATCCTCTTAATTGACCCTAAGCTATTGACTAAGGCTTCATACCTCTTAATCACTTAGTAATTTGTTAATTGTGATTAGCAAGGCCTAATCATGATTAACAATTCTAATCTAATTTGGGAATTTTAGTCCCACACGCACTAAAAATACAAGTTTCTTCCAAAAGGAAAACTATAAAAAGAGTGCACCTCATTCCTTTATACTTTACACCATGCTTTGATTTGCATCTCATATAATACATATGACATATAGCCAAGTTCAATCCTTGCCTAAAGCCTTCAACAAGGTTAGTAGATGAATATCTAAAGTGACTTAACAAGTCATTTGGAGAGGTCATCTTACCATTGTTTGGAGTAGCAACCATAACCATTTGAATTCCCTCTTAGGTTTATTTAGGCCCATGTTAGGTAATTAAAGCATATTAGTAGGAATGTTTAGTTAGATTTTGCATTGTTTTCATACTAGTTAAGCATTCCTTTTAGCTTCTATCTTAATGTTACATTCCTAGAATTAGAATTCTTAGCTATTATGTGGAAATGGTGTTAGCCTTCCTTTATCATCTTTGTTAATTTCTTTGTAAAGTTTGGGGTGTCATCATTTGGCACTGTGGGACAATACCCAATGCATTCATTTTTAAGCTTTTTAACTTAGTTTCAAAGTTTTACATTTCAAGTTTTTTAGAGTAGTTTCAAGTTTCCTAGATTAAATTCAAGTTTTCTAGTTTAATTTCAAGCTTTCTAGAGTACTTTCAAGATTTTTAGATTAGTTTTTCAAGCTTTGTAGATTAATTTCAAAGTTTTAGAGTAATTTTCAAAGTTTTAGATCAATTTTTTCAAGCTAGGTAGTTGTTTCAACTAGATTAGTGGTAGAAGTTGTGTTTTCATGTTCATTACAGGATATAGGGAGGTGAAGCCCTGTCAAAATTGACCCAAAATCCCAAAGATTGGACCTTTTTCAAGAAATCTGCTCAAAAACTTGGATTTTTGACCACCTACAGGAAAAAGGCATTTGTGCATTACTGTGAGCGCTTGTGCATCCAAAGGGCACATATACATCTAGAGAAGTGCCTATACATGACTATGAGTGCCCTTGCAGCACTAATTTTTTTGGTCCTAAGTGAAAAATGAGTTTTTGCATGCAGACAGGTGCATGTGCCTCACTAGAAGCACCCATGCATCATTGATTGTGCAAAAGTGACAGAGGAGTACATGTCCATCACTGTGAGTGCCTGTGCATGATTGTGAGCACCTGTGCATCAAAAAGGTACCCATGCATTAAGGTAAAATTTCCTCAAACTTCAAAATTTCAAATTTTGTGTTTTTGGAGTAGTTGTCATTTCTAGAGGTTTTTAGTTGTTGTTTTAGTCCATTTATTGATTTTAGAGCAATATTCCTAACAAAATTGGCTTAGGGTTTGATAGATGATATGTTTTCATACTTTTTTTTGAGTTTGGAATAGGGTTTTGTATGTTCTTCTCTTGCACCTAGTGTGATCTTGAGAATCAAAAACACCCCTAAACCACTTTTTGCTTCTTGGGAGTAAGTAGGAACAATCATCCTTCATTTTTGCTTAAGGGAACAAACTTGCATGTTTTGACATATACTTGATCTTTTAGTTTAAGATCTTTTTCATTTGATAAAGAACCAAGACTAAAATTTGTGTATGCTCTTCCCTTGCACCTAGTGTGATCTTGGGAATCAAAAGCAATTTTAGTCTTTCATTAAGAAGCACTTGGATTAATTGGGAATAAACCTTGTTTTTGTAAAATTTGATAGTAGTTAGTTGAGCATATTTCAATGCCATATTTGTGTGAAGGACCTAAAATGCTTGTCAAAGAAATAAGGGCTCTCTTCAAACCAAAATTCTAACATTCACGTGTGTTGTAGGTTGTCATTGGTGGTCTAAACCAAATTAATTAATCCAAAAGATTAAAAAATACACCAACACACCATTCAAAACATTGTATTGTAGGTTTCTGTTAAGAGCTACACGGCTCGTTTGCTTAACTAGGACATAACCCCTTTGGCATAAGCCTTAAGCTACAACAATGGGGGTGGTCCTAGGAACCCTAAAGTAGTTCACGCAAGAGGGAACCTTGTGAATGAAACATGAAATTTCTCCACACTACCGACTTGATTAGTACACCTTGGTGAGATTAGAGTCAAAGATATCTATTGTGACTCCAGTGAAAGTATAACTAAACACACTTTGGTGCTCATTATACTAAAGGGGTAAAGTAAAGTCTGAGATGTTCCCAAATTAGTTAGTGTGACTTTTTCGGTAAATCAAGTTCACTATAGATATCTTGTGAAACCTAGAGAGAGAACCACCTATGAAGCTTGCTGGCTTGGAGCCATTATTTTTGTCTTAGTTGTTATACTTGAGAGCTCTCACAAAGTGGCAAATTTGTTAGATTCAAACTCTTATTTTTCGAACAAGGGAAAGAATCTCTTAAAATTGAAACCACGTGACATTTCATCATGAAATCTACTTAGTGTCATTTTGTCCTAGTTTTTCACTTGTCCTAAGACAAAGCAAAACTCTGCCAAAATAACACCAAGTTTATTTTAACACCATTTGGTCTACACCTTTGTTTGCTTATTGCCCATTTTTGGACAAAAGGAAACAACATATACCAGATACCGCTAGATATCATGTGTCCACCACTTTTGTATTCTACTTACATGACTAGGTTGTAATGTCGGAGCATAAGTGTTGAAAGTGCACATGGTATGTACTCACGATCTAGTAGGCCCCCCTTATCTTAAAGACCCATATTTGAGACTTATTATCATCGTAGTTAGGTAATTTCATCCTTTTCTTCTTTTGAGTTGTTATATTGCCCACATTATAGCCATATAATTGAGATATTTACGTCTTGTTTCCATTGTGAAATTAGGCCTAAATCTCTATATTGTAGAGTTACGTTGTTCGCACGCTTAGAAAATTATTGTTATACTTAGACATAGTTTTTACATCCTAACTTTGTCTTGAGTTTTGTGAGTGTTGAGGATACATTGCTAGCATCGTGATAACATCATTTTGACACTAAAAATCTTGCTTTCCCAAAATCTTGGTTCACGTGTCCAAATAGTGTCATTACGCTACTCACATTGTTATCGTCCATTTTACAAGACTTAGACTTTGGTAGTGTTTAGAAACTGGTTTTTAGTATACCTTGTTAGAAGATCACATCAACATTTCCTTATCATTTAGGCCTTGTTTGTTGCAAACTTGACCTAACTGGTGATATTGTGTTGTCACTATTTGGTTTCAAACCTATCTAGACAAATCTTAGGGAGTAAACTATTTGGTGTGACTAAATTTTGAGCATTATACATCATTGTATTATTCAAGATAAGCTTGTGTCGTATATTACCTTGCTAAGTTGGATTATTGTTTATTCTTTGGTTTTTAGGTCACATTGACCTAGTGGATTTGTGGTTATTCTATAGTCACCATTCTTTGAGACAACATTAGCATCGTTACGCTGTCAAAATTTGACTAAGGTCCTTTTTAGTAAACCTTAGTGGAAGTCATTCGTGTTATACCTCCTACCTTGAGTATGCCTACTATGAGAATGGGATCTCGAAGATTAGGAGCTGATATATTTGGAGGAGATAACCCTCTTTTAGAGGATAATCTCATGGTTGACCATAGTGGGGGAGAGGAAGATTCTCCTCGTATGGATATAGAGCGTCCTCCTGCCAATTTTGATGATTACATTTTCCAAAAAAATGAAGTCCTCATGTGTGTTATGGAATTAGGAGCTAAGTTACCTTCCATAGTGGACCCTTCTCTCATTGCTGCAATGGTTCAAGGAGAAGAAGTAGATTGACCTCATCATATTGTTAATGAAATATTAAACCTAGGTCATGCCTCTACTTTAGGACAACTAAATAATGAGGAAGTACCTTTCAAAAATGATGGAGACTATCGTTTACCTCCTCTTAAAATTCATTGCGAAGACCATGAAGCACATGCTCACCACGAGCAACCTCCTCATGATGAAAATCGTAAAGAAATACCAACCCGAGAGGTAACCTTAGAGGAACAAGTTCAAGCTCTCACTCGCCAATTGGCAAGTTTGGCTTCGCATATACAAAAGGAACAACCAAAAGTTTTGAAACAAGCCATACCAATGAGTGGGTCAACACAACCTAATCGCGACGAGATCGTCTTGTTATAAATTTTGAGCCTACTCCCCTCCTCCTCAAGAGAGTCATTATGATGTGTTAGATCAACTAGAGAAGACTATAGCTAAGATTTCAATCTTAGACCTTCTAAATATTTCTAACATCCATAAATATATACTTTGCAAAACCCTACAGGGATCAGGAGTATCTATTGATGTTGACCCTATGCATTTACAAGCCATGGTAGTGCAAATCACTCTCATAAGACACATAACCTTCAGTCCAATAGAAGCCTTAACTAAAAATCCCTCCCATAACCTACCCTTACATATTGAGGTAATAATCAAGTGTAATAAGGTCAAGAGAGTGCTTATGGATGGTGGATCGCGTCTTAACATTTGTACTCTTAAAATAGTCCATCAACTAGGTTGCACAAAAGTTGATTTGGAAATAAAGGTCATCACCATAAAGGCATATGACAATGAAGAACAAAAATCAGCTAGAATGATCACTTTCTCATTGGAAGTGGGTCCCATAACCCATGATACGAAGTTCCATGTCTTGTACCTAGAGCTCCCTTACAATATCTTACTCGGACGCCCATGGATTCACGTCATGCAGGTTGTGCCATCTATGTATCATCATGTTTAAAGTTGTAGTATGAAGGACATACACTTACTATACAAGGGGATCCCCAACCATTTTCTCATTACAGAGCATTTTGGGTTACTTTCCCACTATTTATGAGTGTCCATCTACAGAAATTATTGTCCATATTCAGTCAGAGGCCCTCGCTTCATGAGTGGATCCAAACACCCTGACTCCTAGTGATAATGGTACGGCTACATTGGAATCTCCTTTTGTTACTGGGAGATGAAGGTCATAAACAATGATTGTGGAGAGTATAATATTCAACAAGCCCTTATGATTCAAAACATTCCTCTATCAGCCCAAGCACATGGTAGACCATGCTAAAAATTCCAAATATCATGGGAGAATTTCCCTTTCGACAATTTCACTTCCAGTGGCTTGCTAGAAGATGAACGAATCCTTAATGATATTATGTTTCATCCTCAAGATGATGAAATGGATTTGTGCTATAAATCGTCTAGATATGTTATTCCTAATAGAATCATGCTTACTATGAGATATCAAGGATGTGGTTGCGGCCACAACGAGCAAGGCCCGTTAGAATCTCTTTCAATACCTCATCACATACTAGGTAAATCAGACATTAGCATCCATTTGTACAAGTCTCACCCTTCAGATAATGAGTATGGTTCTTTTGAGAGTGAGGATAGTTTGTCTGAAAATGAAAGAAAAATAGATTCCCGGTGTAGTCTTTATGAAGACCTCGCCTCTACAAACCTATTATCTAACATGGTTATCCTTACCATAACCCCTATTACACCCACTGTAACCCCTATAAATCAAGCGTTAACTCTCATCTACCCATCACTGGTGAATTGGGATCAACAACAACACATACGTATTGACATGTTTCATAACGATGAGGCTATTGGCGAGTTCTTAGGTATCAGAGATAACATTCCAATAAATGATCACAAGAAGGGGTTATCCATTTAGCTTAATGCATGTGCATACTTCAAAGAGGAAGTAGAGTTGTGTGGACACTTAAGTAAAAAAGTGAGCAAGGGCAAGAGTTCCAAAGAAAATCCTTGCGAGAAATAAAAAGGGGAAGTCCTATAGTGAAAACCTCTTTGAGGCACTTGTGGAAAAACAAGCAAAACAAACCTATGGAAAAGATAGTGTACCCATATAAAGATGAAGATCTCCTGAACCACCTTTGGTAGAGGAAGATCTCAATCTCCCTCCCGATCCTACGTGCATGGGGGATGATTCAAAGCTACTAGTGGAAGATATAATAGATGTTAACATCAGCATGAAAGAGTTACCGATGATAGTTAAGTTGGGAGCTTCATTCTCATCCAAAGAACATAAAACATTTGCAGGACTCTTGAGAGAATATGCAAACATATTTTCTTGGTCTTATATCGACATGTTAGGACTTGATCCTACATTAGTGGTACACAACCTAGTTGTACATCTAGATGTCAAGCCCATCAAACAAAAGCTCTGGAAGATGCATCCTCATGTCACCTTACTGGTAAAGGCAGAGCTTGAAAGATTATTATAAGTAGGCTTCATCAGGCCTATCGACTACTTAAATTGGATTTCTAATGTGGTACTAGTACAAAAAAAATCCAATTGGTATTAGAGTGTGTACCGATTTCAGAGATATAAACAAATCTTGTCCCAAGGATGACTTTCCTCTCCCTAACATCGATATGATCGTCAATGCTAATGTCGGTTGTGAGATGCCATCACTCATGGATGGTTTTTCAAAGTTAGAATTAGATAAAGATTGTGGAAGAGGATCAACACAAGATGGCTTTCACAACCCCCTGGGGAATATTCTGTTACCAAGTCATGCCTTTCAGCCTTAAGAATGCAGGCGCTATGTATCAAAGGGCGATGATTGTAATCTTTCACAATATGATAAGTGATATCATGGAAGATTACATAGATGATATACTAGCTAAATCTAGAACTCGGGAGGAGCACCTAGAAAAATTGTGGCATATCTTTCAGCGTCTAAGGGACTACAAAGTCCTCCTTAACCCAAAGAAATGTGTCTTTAGTGTGTTATCTGGGAAATTACTAGGATTCATTATGTCAAGGAGAGGAATAGAGGTGGATCCTGCAAAGGTCGCGACTATCACATAAATGCCTCCTCCCAAGAATATTAAACAAATGCGTCGCTTATAGGGGAAAATTTAGGCCATCAGAAGGTTTATTTCACAGCTAGCAGACAAGTGTCATACGTTCACACATCTTCTTAAAAAAGATGTTAATTTCAACTGGGGGCCAAAATAATAACAAGATTTTGTTTTACTAAAAGAATACTTGGCTAAACCCCCATTCTCATGTCACCCATGACAAGAGAACCCTTATTGTTGTACATCTCTACTACACATTTCACAATTAGGGCACTGTTGGCCCAATATGATAAAGAACAGAGAGAAAAATTTATATACTACTTGAGTAGGACATTGGTAGCATATGAGCTCAATTATTCATAAATCGAGAAGGCTTGCCTTTCCATAGTGTTTTCTTTCCGAAGCTACGCCACTATATGCTCAACAATAAAATCAAGCTTATTTCAAAGGTCGATCCTTTAAAATACTTATTGTCAAAACCTACCCTAACTGGAAATATGGCTAATTGGATCATCTTATTAAGTGAGTTTAACATTGAGTACCTTCATAAAAAATCAGTAAAGGGGAAGGTGTTAGCGAGATCAACTAGTAAAAGCTCTACTACCAGTAATCGAATCCTTGAGTCGGAACTACAGATGCATCTATCATGTACCTTGAAGAATCTATCGTTTGACAACTATACTTTGATGGCTCCTTTACCTTTCATGGTTCAGGTGCCGGAGTTGTGTTAATCACTCCCATGGGAGACTTGATTCCCAAGCATTCTAGCTCGGGTTCCCATGCATGAATAATATAGCGGAGTATGAAGCTCTCATTACAGGGATGAAGCTAGCCATCAAGTGGGATATCTAGATAGGTCAATTGCATTGGTGATTCAATGCTCATTATAAAACAAGTCACAAATGAATACAAGGTAAAAGATGAGAAGCTCCTCCCATACAAGAGGATGGTGGATTATTTGAAAGAATACTTTGAGTAGATAACATTTGAGAAAATACCAAGAGCATAGAACATAGTGGTTGATGTTATAGATACAATGGGATCCATGTTGAGTATTCCACTAAGGAATAATGATATGCCATTCTTCGTTGAACATCTAAGAATGTTGGCATATGACATACCACAATCATGTTTGGTAAGTGAAGTTGTTGGTCCCTTTTCACCGTGGTATGCTGAAATATTCAATTACCTCCATGATGGAACCTTTCACTAACATTTCACATGTTGAAAAACACACCCTCATCCAGCGTATAGCCCGTTATACCCTACTTAGGGGCACCCTCTTCCGTCGAGGCTATGACGGGAATCTATTGCGATGTTTAAATTCTGACGAGTCTATCCAAGCAATCAAAGAGGTGCACAAAGGCATCTATGGGGCCCATACTAATGGGATCATCCTTGCAGAAGAAAATTCTCATAGTAGGCTATTATTTTCCTACCATGGAGCATGATTGTTGTCAAGCATGCAAAGAAGTGTGTAGAATGTCAAAAGTATGGCAACTTGATACATGCATCGGCACAATCCTTACTGACCAATCATCATGACACCCCTGGTCGTTCTCAAAGTGGGGTCTTGATCCAATAGGGAAAATTAATCCATTCTCCTCGGATGGCCATAAGTTCATTATGATTGCCACTGAGTACTTTACAAAATGGGTGGAGGTTGTTCCTCTTACCTATACAGAAGGTCCTCATATCTCTAAATTTATAATTAATCATATCATCTGTCGATATGGTATCCCCTCTTTTATTATCACTTGATAATGGTAAGTCATTCAAGAATAAAAATGTGAAAGCACTCTGCAAACACTTTCAAATCTCCCTTAAGTTCTCAACCCCTATTACCCTCAAGGTAATGGGCAAGCCGAGGCTTCCAATAAAACCCTAATTCACATTATGGAGAAGATGGTGAACAAGATAGGTCATGATTGGAATTTACAAAAAGTAACCACGACCTCTCGGGCATTTAGAACATATATTCAAACCCCATGTGTGCAACTCCATACTCCTTAGTATTCAACACTAAAGTCATACTGCCTTTAGAGATCGAGATCCCTTCTTTACGCATTGAGCTAAGGGACTACCTGAATGAAGAGGACTACAGAGTAGCTCGACTGGCAGAGTTGGAGCTATTAGACGAGAAAATACTTCACGCTCTCAATCACCTTAAAGTGTATCAAGATCGAGTGTGGAGAAGCTACAATAAAAGAGTAATACCTCGTCAATTTGAGGTAGGGGACATGGTGTTAAAAGAGAATCAAAAGAACACCAATAAAGACCGTGAAAAGAAAGGGAAATTTGAACCTAATTGGTTAGGACCATATGTTATGGTTACCAAGTTTGGTTCAGGTGCCTATAAGCTAGCCCATGCAGATGGCCAAGAGCTTCGAGAACCCATGAACGTAATGCATCTTAAGCACTTCTATGCTTAAGTATGGGATCTTTGCAAAATATCAAGAAAAGCAAAAAGTATAAAAATAGAAAAAGATAAAGATAAATAAATAAACAGGATGTCCAATAGTGAAAACCACGTAATGGTGGCACTTTGGACAAGTTCTTTGGTGAAAACTAGTCTTTGACACCAAGAGAGGGTCCATTGTTCACAAACATTTCATGTTTAGGAGTATGACAACTTTGTCCTAAGTTGGTCTTGGCCTTTATCTAAATCCTCATGAGCTTATCCCTCTTTATCCTGATCCGGCTGATCCAACTTTTTGAATGCAAAGAATTTAACATTGAATAAACCCATCTCATCTTTGGGAGCACCTTCGCAACGTCACTTCTGGCATATACCATGTGGCATTTTGCCCTTGTACATCCCATCTAATGTTGGGGGCATCCATGTTTCTTCATTTCCTTGCACGTTCGCTTTGGAAAACTGTTGAGAAAACATCAAAAACATTCGTATAACTTTTGAAAATCCCAAAACATTTAGATACATTTTGTAGAAAAATCCAAAAAATAGAAAATTTTCTTAGAGATAAAACCAAAAACAATGAAAAACGTCCCAAAATTGTCCCACAAAAACAAAGTAATAGTTTTCTTACTTTTAGTTGTTGGTTTGTATGGTTTTTAGTTGCATTACTTTTTCGTATTGTGTGCTTTAGATTAAATTCACTTGCTTACTTAGATTGAATGTTACTTTCATCTGTAGTTCATGGCATTGAATTTACTTTATATTACATACTTGTAAATAAATGTGTTGCTTTGATTAGACGTGTCAACTTGTGCTTGTTAATTTTTGCTTGTATATTGAGTTATCACTTCATCATCACATCACATATATCCATCACATCTATACATCATATATCAATAAATGCTAAGTCTACATCATGCATGTATGTTAAAGCTAATCATAAAGCACAGTATCACAATTGGGCCAAGAGGGGTTGCACATGATCACAAATCTATCCCCCACACTAATATCAAAAACGTAAACATGTTTTACTCAAAGTATCTCATCAACATACAATATGATATCAGCTAAGGCTATCTCATAAATCTAACATGTGATACAAACATAAAGAAACAAATTAAGCATGATATCTCATAAAAAACATGTGATACATCAGTAATCCATCTATCATCATATATCATCGAAAATATAAATGTCCGTGTACAAAATAGTGTGTCTCAAAAATACATCGATATAATGAGTCATCATGGACATCTATGCAAAAAGTGCCTTCATCACGAGGCATGATAAAAAACAATACATATACATCCATATAAAAGTATGCCTTCATCACGAGGCAGTACACCAAAAAGAAAGTAGTACATCTAGTACGTCAATAAGAGAGTCAACCATGACTCTCACCCACATCAGTGCGCCTAGTCGCAAGTATGCCTGCACGGGGGGATGAGGGGGCATTTGAGGTCTTCGAACGGGTAGAAGGTCTGTGTTAGGGTGAACTAACCCGTGATAAACTACATTAGGTGAGTTGACCTATGTTGATCGACTCGTGTTGCTTTGAAGCCGGCTATCTGAAGGGCCCTCTATGATCATGATGGTCTATGAGATCTGGATCATGATCTACTACCTACTATCTAACCATACTCAGGAACTCTTCACTTTAATAGGAATGACCACATAATATCGCATCCTGTAATAGGTGGCCTCACTACTATAGTTACATTGTGCCCAATCATCAACTCGCACTACTAAAGACATGTCTTTCTATTGTAGTGTATCATGCTCTCTCCTGCCCTCATGCTAGCTAGCTCTATCCGCATGACTAAGACCGATATGCTATATCCTCGATCCCACTCTGTCTCGTAGTTGTGACCGATCTCTGCTATAGCCGAATCTCTCTATTTGTTGTCAAGATGATCCGATCTACCGTAACCTAATCCCACTCGCCTATAGTTGTAAGTTATCTATTATCACATGATCTTGCTATGTCGGGCCTGTAATCTCTTTATCCTGGCTTGATCTCACTCTATCACAAGTTGATCCCCATTTGTGAGGGCATGATCTCTCTCTATGATGGCTTGAACACTCTCTATGATGGCTTGATCCCTATTTGTAGTGGCCCAATCTCTCTCTATGAGGGCTTGATCCCTCTCAACTGCCATTTGGAGCTATAAGGTTGTCACCTGTTGTAATTGTTGTTGTAAGGCAACCACCTATCCACCATTCTATACATTCGGTACATCTTGTATATTCAATATATCTTGCACATCCTACATACCCTACACATCCTGCATACCTTGCACATCTTGTACATCTGGAAAATCCTCCTCCATATCCTCATCACCCCAACCATCTCTTCCATCTTTTTGTGGACTGTGTCGTGGATTCACGTGAAGGGGTGGTAGAGGTGCTCTGCACCGAATCCTTGGTGCCGACATCCGTGGTGCCAACACCCATGGCTGCACCACTACTTGTTATTGTATGTATAGCACCTTCTTGCCTGTACCCCCATGTATGGTCTTTTTGCTGCCTATGCATGTGCATGTACCTATGGAATCTGGACCATGTTCCTCCTATGTTGTTGCATCCAATATCTCATGGGGAATAGTCAATCTATGTGGCAGCACTAGTGCATACCATGCGCATAGTTTGGTGTAGTCCCCTGGATCTACTATTTGTGCCCGTTGTACCCAAGGTTGTGGGGCTACCTGTGAAAAGCTCGCATAAGCTCTGTTTGACCTAATCTGGGGTCCCATATTGAAAATCTCTATACCGGCATGTGTACCACATCTCATTGTCAAGAATCCCTGGATGAGACCAAACTGACGCTGGACCCAATCCACCCTGTACCACTCTAAGATGTGGCCCCTACTCCCAATGATAAAATGGTCCACTGTGACTGTCCTTAACTAGTCTGCATCCTGTGGCCACTGATATAGCCTGTATGGCCACCATGTGATCATATGGGGTTGTAACTCATCAAACACTCACCGGTAGTAATTTGTGTCCCCATGTGGCTATGAATATCATCTCCATTTGGAACCTAGTCCATGAGGGAAGGCTCTCTAATGATTCGAGCTCTCAAAGCTTATAAGGGGTGGACTACAACAATATGATCCCAGGCCCATATCTATAGTAAAGTAGCAGGACCTAATGTCCTCTATCCGTGATAGACTATTAGGTGTAAATTAGAATATAAGTGAGCCAGTATACACTGACCCCAATAATACACCCTACCCTGAAGTAGGTCGTGAATCACTCCAATAAGACCTGGGGGAGCCATGCGCACTAGTCTTGTCGAGGCAACAACGTGTCATTGACAAGAGATAATAAATGTACGGGTACTCGTCCTAGCCATGGTCACCATACATCTCCTAACCATAACTGACATACCTTGGCGAGGGATATCAATCACTCTAAATATTATGGTTGTATAACGCTCAACCCGGCTCATGTCACCATCGTAGGTAACCAAATGGCCTTGAATCGAAACTCATAGGATCTGCCAAACATCCTCTAGTGTAACACTCATCTCACCGGTGGGGAGTCGAAAGTCTAGCTCTCGCTCCGCCATCTCTCAACTAAGGTTGTGAGAGCAGACTGTGATCAAAATTAATATGTGGCATACGAGCTATATATGATAAACTTGTCACCTCCAGGGTGACCTATAAGAAAATATGGTCTTGGCATTTGAAGGTGGCCTCGTAGGTTTGAAGCAGCGCATGTCGCTCTTGTGCTCCTAGCACGTCTAGGTACATCTGCGAAACCAGTTGAGTCAATTATTATAATCTATCTTTTATTCTACCATGTAATTTCTTCTAAAAATCTAGTTTATCATGTTATTCTTCTATTCCATCATTAAATTTTTCTATAATTCACCTATTTCTTCTACGTAGGGTTTTCTAAAGCCTAGGTTTTTGCCTAAAAACAATTTTAAATTGTCTTTATGCATAGCACCCCCCGTGTGCGCTGCTATTTTCTCAACATAGGGGCTGAGTGCTCAAACGCCTGTGGGAAAAATTTAAAAAAAAATTAAAAAAGGTAAAAATGCATTACACACATAGCGCCTGTGCACACTTACATGTTACGCACGAGCTCTCTTCCCCAAGCATAGGTGCCCAAACACCCTCGCATGGCTTTTCAAATGAATGCATAGAACCAAATTTTATGCCAACATAGGCAACCAAGCACCCCGCTAGAGTACAAAATTAAAAAAAAAAGAGAAAAATGCATACCAACATAAGTGCCCGTGCATGCAATAAAAAAAATAAAAAATGCAAAATGCATGCCAACATAGGCACCCAAACGCCCATGTTGCAGTCAAAAATAAATAAAAAAATACAAAATGCATGCCAACATAGGCACCCAAGCGCCCATGCTGCTGCTAATAAAATAAAAATGCTAAAATGCGCGAATGCATACAAATAAAATGCCAATGCATACCTACAGTGCCATGCACCAACATAGGTGCCCCCAGTTTTGCCCTAATTTAGCCTAAAATACATGTTTTTAGCTAAAAATTCAAAAATTTGAATTACCAGGGTAAAAATAATAATTGTGTACCTGTGGTCCATCCGCTGGAAGCCTCAGGTACTCCCTCACGTGGTCCACATGGTGCCTTTGATTCACTATCCTCGCCATTTCCTCTTGTAGGTTAGAGCTCAAATCAATAGTCAAATGGTAAGTAAATGTGGTAAATAACTTGCCGCGATGGCTTATATGCTCATTTGTACCTTCTGTGGTGTGTTTCTCGCTCCCAAAGTGCCTCGAGACCATCGTATTTCTTTTAAAATTCCTCTAACACTTGCCGCGGTGATTATTTTTAATAAATAATTATTTTCGACACGTTTTCGCTATGCGAGGGCATATTTTGCTTCCCGATGACCTTTTCTACTACCTAGAGCATATTTTTGCCTTACGATGACTTTTAACGAGGTCTCACAACTTTGTTATTTCTTCTACAATATCTTCTTCCTAAAAATTCAAAAATTTAAAACAATATAATTTTTTCAAAACCCAAAAAAAATAGTAAAATCATTAAAAATCCAAAAATGGCAAAAATTGGTAAACGACATGCATATAGTTGAAGCTTGTATCAAATGCATTGTCCTCAAACATTGAAATTTGTCCTACAAAAACATCTTTCTAAGGTTCTTGCTTGTTCTGGTCTCAAATGACTTGCGGATCATCGTGATCTACCTCCATTAACAAAAGCTAGGCTACATTACTTATATCGGTACTCCCTGCAACAATGAGTTGTTAGAGACTATGTTATAGTGCACAAAATCTTTTCCATGGGACTACTTATGTCCTTTGTTATTCCCCTCGCATGTATCCTTGCTTGGGGCACCATTTTTAACCCTTGTCGTTACAACATGAACATTTGGGAACCGTAGCTTGATAACAAAAACATTGGTGCAACTATCTTAAACGTTGTTTGTTTGAGTGCGTGTGATTGTATTGGTTTCTCTATTAGGTTAGCTGGTTTACTTTCTCGTATTGCATTACATTATGTATGTTGCATTTGAGTTAGATATTGTTTTACTTTCTCGTATTGCATTGCATTATGTATGTTGCATGGAGTTACGTAGCAATGGACAAATGTTAAGTAATTTAGCTTTTCATGTTATCTTACATTTTTGTTCATTTCAATAAAAGTCGATGATGTAGACCTAGGGCAAAATGATATAACCAGGTTGTTTATGGAAAGGCTGGATGCAAAGGTTGGGCTTGTCCTATATTCTCCATAATCATTTCTTCTCCATAATCATTTATTATCATTACTAATTTTTCTTCTAAAAATCACCTGGGGCAATAAACAACTATGTTTATCCCTATTCTTATTTTCTTCTCAATACCCGATGGTTTCACGTTTGTTCTAACCTATTTTCTTGTATCCATTTCAATCAATTTCGATCGTCGATTGACTTCTTCTATCACCCACTCGACACTCGGGGGCATCCTTCATTCCACTAATTTTTCTTCAAAAATTTACTTGCTTATGCTTGTCTACTATATTTGAAGAGAAGTCACTTACTTCACCTCAAACAGGGGAAAATGTAGACACCTAAATTCCATTTTTGCAATCTTATTGCCAAACACACACAAATCACTCATTCTTGCCAAATCCATTATAATTAGTGATTTTTTCTAATTAACTAACGTTTCGATCACTTTGATCAATTAACAAGTACTTTGTTGATCACGTAACCCCTTTCGCATTCGTAGATGGCACTTTACGTTGAATTGTAAGTCAAAATCCTCTTCAAAATAGTTAATTAGTGATTACAAGCTAATTAACCTATTTTGCCCTTGATTTGGTCAATATGCCCTAGTATTGACTCAAACCCCTCTTCCAACCACTCAAAAACACCCCATTCACCTCCACAACGCCTCAACAAGCTTCAAAACATATCTTAGCCTCCTAGTTGACCCTAAGTGGTTGATTAAGACTTCATACCTCTTAATCACTTGGTAAATCACCAATTGTGATTAGCAAGACCTAAGCATGATTAACAATTCTAATCTAATTTGGGGCTTTTAGTCCCACATGCACCAAATTACAATTTTCTCCCAAAAGGAAAACTATAAAAAGAGTGCACCTCATTCCTTCATACTTTACACCATGCTTTGATTTGCATCTCATATAATACATATGATATATAACCAAGTTCAATCCTTGCCTAAAGCCTTCAACAAGGTTAGTAGATGAATATCTAAAGTGACTTAACAAGTCATTTGGAGAGGTCATTTCACCATTGTTTGGAGTAGTAACCATAACCATTTGATTTCCCTCTTAGGTCTATTTAGGCCCATGTTAGGTAATTAAAGCATATTAATAGGCATGTTTAGTTAGATTTTGCATTGTTTTCATACTAGTTAAGCATTCCTTTTAGCTTCTATCTTAATGTTACATTCCTAGACTTAGAATCCTTAGCTATTAGGTGGCAATGGTGTTAGCCTTCCTTGATTAGCTTTGTTATTTGCTTTGTAAAGTTTGGGGTGTCATCAGAAGCAACATATGCCAAAGAAGAAAAAGGAGAGGGTGCAACGTGTATTAGACAAAAAAATGGTCACTACTAGGCATGGGAGCAACAACAAATATTTGGTACAATGGGAAGGTTTAGAATAAGAAGAAAGTACTTGGATTCCTTAGTGGGATTTGAAGAAGATCGATAGTGAAAAATTGGATGAATTCAATCAATTGAATTCTCGGGAGCGCATTCTTTTCAACCGAGAGGAGAATGACGTGGGAGCATAACTTTTGGGGACCACAACTTTTGATCGATTGTCGAGATCATCTTGAACTATTACAGGAGTTAGATCGTGATGAGTACTTCAACGTTCTAACCTACGCATGAAGTCATTTGGATGCATTGGGCATGTCTTTGGGGACAAATATCTTCATTTAGTGATCTAAAATTGGCTAGGACCTTTTTTAAAGGATTGTCTAGAACTTTAAGTTATAAAATCTTTTGCTTCACTTTATGAAATAAGCCAAGATTTGGTGGAAGCCTTCATTTATGAAGGTATTTCATGTAGGAAAAATTTGGGGCCCATCCGAGGTGTTTTGGTTTTATGTTTTTTTCTTATGTTTTATGGTTTTTAAGAGTTAATGGGAAATAAAAAGTGGATTGTAATGTTGGGCATGAGTAGTGTGGATTCAGGAATGAGAAAGAAGTTGTTTTGAAGTTTCTTGAGTTTTGGAAAATTGTGTGTGTGTTTTGGAGGCACTTCGACCTCTTACAATTAGATCTACATCAAATAAAGTTACCTCAATCTCCAATGCATTGCTTCATATCAAGGTCCAAGCGGAAAAAGTTTGCTTGGAAGTGGAGCATATGCAATCTTTGTTCTCGCACCGGGAAATGCTCACACCGTAATCGTCATGGTGCCTCTAAATTTTTGTGATGTTGATCTCTTTCTCGGTGTCCGACCGAGGGTTTCATAGATGTTGTTTTAATAGTTGGAGGATTTTTCCCCACCCCGTCGTCGCTCTCCATCTAGATCTCGACCCCCTTCACCCACTCGCGGTGGTGGTGTGTTCGATTGCTTAAGAGGTAATGGTCCCAATGGTAGGGATGCTCCCCTAAGGGAAATTCTCTCATTTGGCATTAGCCATCCCCCCCCTACTCTAAGAAAGAAGAAAAATAACGAGAATGACGAATGAGATCTCATCCTAGACACAACTCACCCCTCTCGGTGCTTTGGCGGTCGGAGAGACAAACTAGATAGTCCTCCTCTACCCTTCTTTGGTCCATGTTCGTTGTTATTGCTTAGTTTTTGTTATTTCTTATATTTTTTTGTTACGTCGAAGGCATTCCCCCTATGGTAAAGGACCTCTAGATGTTTCTGCAACGATGTTAAATTTGACGGCCTTTTGGATGTTTTTCTCAAGGGATTAATTTTGTCAATTTTTTGACATTTTAGACGGGTGTTTTGACGTTTTTGGTTATTTTGGAGCTGTTTGTAGTAAGTTCTGTTTTTAGCTTTCCTTTTTTTAGCACTTGCATGCCGTGGTATATCTAGCACTATTAATTTGGCTGTGAGAAATGGCAGACAACAGTGTGGAGATGTGTGTGACAGGCGACACATGATTGATTTCGGGTGATCTCATTTGTGGTTTGCTCCAAAAGGGCTACATAGTTCATACTACCGTTCACAATTCAGGTATTCCAATGTCATACATTTACATATTTACAGATTTAGCTATGAATCGGTAATCACCACACACATAATTGAAATTGGTTGGGGTTCGAAACAACCGATTTGCCTAAGCGAGCTACCTGTTCAAAAACACTTATATTGGGTTTATGAAAACTCTATTTTTCTTTTTCAAATCCTATATTTTCTTGTAATTAGATATTGTGGAGAAGATTGGGTATCGGTGGGAGATGCCTGGCACAAAGGAGAGACTAAAAATAATGAAAGCAAACCTGCTAGAAGAAGGAAACTTTGATGAAACAAGTGAATGGCGTGGATGGGGTTTTTCATACTGCATCCCGTCTTCGTACCACAAAGTCAAAACCCCAAGGTCTACTTGTTTTTCACACTTATGGAAGATGGTTTTTGTTATCTGTTGCAAATTTTCTACATAGACTTAAAGCAAGGAAATACGACAATTTTTGAAAGGACGTTCTTACATAGAAAACACCAATTTGCATGTATGCATACATATATTCGTTCAATAGATGGTTTTTATTTCCTCCATGGCATTGGCATAGATAGGTTCAGCTATGGATCATTTGAATCTCACCGCTCTTGTGAAATCTGCAGTAGCAGTTTTAGAAAGTCAAATGTCCACAAGTGTTGTGAGAATTGCCAGGTGTGTGACTAAAACCCAATTTTCTCTTGGGTATCATAGTAGCTGTGGAAGGAGTGAAGATTATTTAGAAGAAGCTTCAACAGAGAATGCACAACGCCAAAATGGCTACTCTTTCATTAGTGAACAGGTTTGTAATTTATACAGAAATGGCCTACTTTCAGATTCCAATACATATACTTCTCTATTACAAGGTTGTATCAAATTGAAAGCACTAGAAGAAGGTAAGAAAATTCATACCCACACATGTGATCAAAACTGGATTTAGGCCTTGTGTTTTTGTCCGCACTAATCTTGTCAATATGTATGCGAAATGTGGTAGTTTGGATGATGCACGCCAACTGTTTGACAAAATGCCTAAACCAGATATAATTTCATGGAATTCATTGATTTCAGGATATGCCCAACATGGACATCATAAGGATGTTCAAGGAGAATTTTGCATATGCATAAGCTGGGCATGAAGGTGGACCACTTCACCTTTGCTAGCACATTGAGTGCATGTGCAAAACTTGGTGATTTGGCACAGGGCAAACAAGTTCACACCCACATCATTAGAACCGGGTTCAGGTCTCAGGTCTTTGTATCAAATGCACTGGTTGACATGTATGCTAAGTGTGGGAGGTTGGATGAGGCTCAAGGCATGTTTGATGAAGCTTCTGAACGTGACAGAGTTTCTTGGAATGCATTGATTACAGGATATGCCCATAATTGACATGATGAGGAGACACTGAAACTATTTGGCCAAATGCAACAAGTCGGTTTGAAGCCTTCATTTTTCACATTTGGTAGCATTCTCAAGGCATGTGGTGGTGGTGGAATTCAAGAGCGTGGCAAAGTGGTCCATGCTCACATCATTAAAACTGGATTTGAATCAGATGTCTATGTTGGGTTTGAAATAGTTGACATGTATGCTAAATGTGAGGGTATAGAGGATGCACTTGTAGCGTTCCACAAAATGCCTGAGAGAAATGTGGCTACGTACAATGTAATGATTACAGGTGTTTTCCAGACTACAGATGTTGAGTTGAGTCAAAAATATGGGAAGGAGGCACTTAATATGTTTATCCAACTACATGCAAGTGGATAGGGATGAAGCCTAACCATTTTACCTTTCTTGGTATTCTTGGAGTTTGTAGCAGCCTAGAATTTCTTGAACATGGCAAACAAGTCCATGTCATAAAGGGTAAACTTGAATTAAATGAATTTGTGGGAAGTGCTCTTGTTGATATGTATGCCAAATGTCGATAAGTAGAAGATGCACGGAAATGGTTCAGTAAAATGCCAAAATCAGATATTGTCTCCTGGATTGCATTGGTCTCAGGATATATACAGAATGGGGAATGCGAAGAAGCCCTGGAACTCTTTTTCCAAGTACTTAGGGAAGGGGTGAAGCCAGATCAGTTGACTCGATGTACTGTCCTAAGTGCATCTGCCATCTTAGCAGCTCGGGAACAGGGTAGGAAAATCCATGCCCACAGTATCAAAACTGGATATGCATTGCTTGTAGTTGTAGGAAATGCTCTCATTGACATGTATGGAAAATGTGGAAGCATAGATGATGCAGGGACTTTGTTTGGTAGAATGTTGAAGCGAGATGTAGTTTCATGGAGTGTGTTGATTTCAGGATATGCTCAGTATGGACGTGGGAAAGAAGCTCTCCAACTTTTTGGTCAAATGCAGGAAGAAGGAATGAAACCAAACCACATCACCTTTGTCGTTGTTCTATCTGCTTGCAGCCATGTTGGTCTAGTGGATGAAGGTTGTCAATACTTTGATTCCATGATTAGAGATCATGGCATTGAACCAAAAGTAGAGCATTGTGCCTGTATTGTTGATCTTCTTGGTCGTGTTGGGTGTCTCGATGAAGCAGAACACTTCATTAACGAAATGAAAGTTGAATCCAATGCGGTTGTGTGGCGTGCCTTGCTCGCAGCCAGCAGAATCCATGGGAACTTGGAATTGGGTAAGCATGCAGAAGAACGCATCATAGAGCTTGAACCTCACACTTCTGGCACATATGTTTTGCTTTCAAACATCTATGCTTCGGCCAGCAGGTTGGACGATTCAAGAAAAGTAAGAAATATGATGAAAGATAGGGGACTTAAGAAAGAGCCAGGACTAAGCTGGAATTAAGTCAACAATATAATAAAAAACACACAGCATATACACAGTCTTTGAGATATTAATGAAACAAATTAAAGCAGCAGGGTATGTACCTGACACAAACTTCCTCTTCATTAATGGAGCAGGAGCCAAAGGAAACTTCTCTCTGCCATCACAGTGTAAAGTTGAGCATTGCATTTGGTCTAATCAGTAACGTGCATGGAACACCAACCAACAATATTAAGAATCTCTCGAGCATGCGGTGACTTTCATACTTGCTACCAAGTTCATCTTTGAGAACAATCATTTCCATCATTTCAAGGACGAGTTGGATTCTTGTGAGGGGTCTTGGTCTTGGTGATAGTAAAGGAAGAAAACTAACCACAACTTTGAAGGCTTGGTTATAATTTTTCTGTGTTCTTATACATTCTCTCTGTTGTGAAGAATGCAAACAACAAGTACATGAACCAAATCCATGTACAAATACTTCAAGGTATGAGAAATAATTCTTTGTTTTGAGTAGTTAAAATTAGAAAATGTGCAACTTTTAACCGAAATAAAAGCTTTCCAGTAATTATTTGACTCTTATACCTTGAGACATGGATCTTTTTCCTGGTGTATGTGTAATTTTTACTCAAATATCAATGCTCCGGATGGCAGGTGAAATGATGCAAGAAAAGTAAGATATATGATGAAAGACATGGGAGTTAGAAAGGAGCCAGGACTAAGTGGATTGAATCAACAATACTATAAATTTTTGTATGGTGAAGATAGATCACACCCACAAATAGAGAGCATATGCAACATTGGAGAGATTGTCGGTGCAAACTAAAGTAGCAGGGTGTGCACCTAACACAAACTTTGTTCTACATGATGTGTATTAAGAACAGAAAGAAACTTCTCTAGCATCATGGTGAGAAACTGGCCATCGCATTTGGGCTAATTAGCGCTTTCTACTTGTAACACCTATCAAAGTCTTCGATAATCTGTGTGTATGGGGACTACCACACTGCTTCCAAGTTCATTGTTTTTCTACGAAAATACACTACCAAGTTCATTCTTTACTAGGAAAATACAGTACAAGTAATTCATTTACTGAAAAGTTGAACCTGCATAATTGGGTTCTTTCATACCCTATGTTCTTGGGTTACGGTACGGTGCGGGTTCATCAAATGACATCAAATAAGCTCATGTTGATATAATTTTTGCTACATTGGATGGAGAGCATCATGTGTAGTTCAGACCAAGATAAACTTAATTGTAGATATAATTACAAATAAATGACAAGAATAATATGCTTATTGGGTTTGTGTTCTCTTTAAATGCTTTGCTTGCATGATCCTAGGTCATGTTGACATGGAAAAGCATGAATGTAGGTTTAGTATGAATCTTGTGATGAACTTCCACCTGGTTGGAGGATTAAACTGATATAAAAAAAAAAGGTATAGTAGTTGATTATTGTATTAATTTTGTGAAGTCAAGAATGACAGTAGTTGGGGATTGAAGTGGAATTTGTAACCAGTTTTTTAAATTTGTTAGTACTCAAACAGAAGTGCAATTACATGCACTCAAAACTGCTCAAATATACACAGAACAATAAGACATGTTTTTTACTCCTCATGATATAAGATATGCAAATGTATATCTACGAATTTGCAACAAATTTGAAATGTAGAGAGAAAACCTTTAAATGTAATGCTTCATCTATATTCCTACACTTACAAAATCAATCACACCCCTTATCAACATCAACTACAAAAGTAATAACTATCCTTCTAAATCAAATAACATATACCGTTCGACGTTCACATTGCATTGTACACATGCGATTGCTAGTTTTAGTTTTTTTGCACTATTTTTAAATTTTAAAACCCACTTTTATGTTTGATATGATATCGAGCTCTAATGTTATTCCTTTGAGGTCAGCTAGCTTCTTTGTCCACCTCTTGGGCTCGATATATTTAAAATTCCGGAGTGTGACTTTTTCCACCCATCTATTTTGTACCACAAACATTGCTCTATACACTTTTTATATTAATAAAAGTGTGATGCTCAATCCCCAAAAAATCACAAAAAGATGCGAAGTTAGGGTTTTGAATTTTACTCGACATAAATATGCAGAGCCGACTGAAACAAGGGCTGTAGATTGTAAATGGCCACTTCTCTGCGATTGTGGCGCACTAGCAATATATCACATTACAAGTAAGGTGTGTTTTAGATTTAGCGGATTTTGAGGCAGTCTATAAATTCCCGTAGCTAGTCTGTGCCGTTTATGCGATAAATTTGGTTAGGGTTTTAAGGAATTATGGCTAATATATGTGATAAATTTAGTTAGGGTTTGAAATTTGAAGGACCTATGGAGGAAGTGAAATTTTGGTTTGCTTTCGTTCAAGTTTGCCTTCATAAATAATGGTGGAAGCTATGGTCATGCTTTTAAATGCTTTGATATTCTAATTTTCATAGCCCGCTCTTCACGGCCATACATTTTTTCCGCAATTTTTTTCCTTTTCTTGAATTTCTTAGGGTTTCGTCCAGAGCTCCATCTTTCTGTGATGAAGTGTTGTTCTCTGGTGGTCATTGTTTTAATGCTGTGCAAAATTAGAAAAAAATGTCGAAGGACCCAGCGGAACGGTAGAATCTTGTTTTTCCGTCCCAACACAAATAACCTTCGCATAATAAGGTGTAAACCAGTCACGGGTTGTGTATGGACGGCTCCTTTCAATGCTGTTCCGTCAATATTCGTGAGTACATTGAAAAAATGAATAATCTTAGATAAGTTGTTTTTCGCAGTGAAAACCAGATCTGAAAATGCTTCACTTATTGCGTCTTCCATCTGTGTTAAAGAATGAGAATCCATCTTTCTCCTTTCGTTAAGAAAGGAGACCTCAGACACTGAATACATCCCATTCAATAACATAGTAATCACTAAAAGCCTAACCTTTAGATTCGCGCAGGCTGTCAAATTTAATACTAATATGCTGCCAAAAATCTGAAGTATGACTTTCAGACCGTAACTATCAGGCCTCGTCCATTCTGCCCTGCTGTACTCTAGTTTTTGTCTATTCAGCCGTTTCTGATTGAATGTGTTTCGCAGTTGGGGCAGTTCGATCCACTCCATCACGCCATTTGTTATTTTTTTATTGTAGTTTGATGGTTCGGTCTCTGTAATCAGTTGCAGCTACATGCGCGAAACAACTCCTGTATCGAAACCCTGATCTGGCCCAATAACTGGGTCTTGAAGGTTTACTGAAGCAGTAAAGAAAAAACAAAGAATATACTTAGACCCCGAGTATATTTTACAATTAAAATTTACAGTTTTTTTAACAAGAAAGTGGTCCAAGTTCCAACCATGATTTGTAGGCCCCGAGTCCAAACCATGATGTGTAGAAATTTCCGTATGGCTATTGATTTTTAGAGATTGTAACAAATGTATTATATTTTTGTAAAATGGAATTAAAAATTAACATATAACATTTGAGAAAAAGAAACTCCACAATCTGTCTGCTACTGTTGTGATTCTCAGACTCCACAGCTAGTTGAGGCCCATCCTATTATTCTTAAACAGCTACTGCTCCACAAATTTATGTAAGATTTTAGTAGTTGCAGTTCCGTAACAATTTTTTTGGCATGGGATCTTATACTTAACACGAAACACCTCCATGGTACTACTGCCTAAGAAATATCTTGTAGGATATTTTTCATTTTCAATATTAACATTGAATTAACAGAATTGTGTTAATCTTCATTTTTGGTGTTCCCCTCAAATACCTGGCGAAATGTGTTGTTTTCTGGTCGTGAATGAGCATTGTTGAAGGCAGGTTTGGTATCTCTGCCAAAGTGACTAGTTTAGAATTCACCATCTCTAATACTTTACCAAATGCATATTCTAAAATAAATTTAAATTATAAACATTATTTTTAGAATTTTAAAAGTGTACTCCTGCACAAGTGCAATTCTCTAGAAACGAGAGAACATTAGCACGCTCAAGTAATACAAAAATATTTCCTTACAAATTTTTTTAAGGATAGTATTTGTAAGAGTAATTTAGCACAGTTAAGATATAAAAAGCCTACAACAATCTGTAATGAAAGCATTTGTACAGTTAATTGCTTGTTTAGAAAAATAAGGTTGTAATCAGTACACAAGAAAAATCTGTAAGCGTTGATTGTAAACACTATACAAGAAAGAAAAAATGGGAGTTGAAATGATCTTGAAAGATTTCAAAGGGAATACTCTTTGCAGCTTCAAAGGGAATGTGTGTTATGGGACATGATTTGGTTCAGAAAATTCATTCTCTGTTGAGACTCGTCAACAACATAATATGTTTGCAAGGTCATTTGAGCTTTCAGTTTGGCGTAATTCTACAAACTACACGTTTCACGCTATATAAAGACGTATGGCTTTAAAGAAGCCATACATACATGTCCCTTAAAAATGGTTTACTTGTTTTTAATCCACGACCTCTTCCTTTAGTTTCATATGTTAGAGTGTGATTGGTTTCTCTTTATTGATATCATATCTTTTACACCTTTAATATCTTAAAGTGGGATTGGTTTCCCTTCATTACGCCAGTGGCGTTTTATTATTGAATTGCAACCCGCTGAATCTGACACACAGTCTGAATGGACGGTTAGGATGCAAAGTGTTGTTGAATTCTTGTTTCATCACCTGTTAAAATTTTGGTTAATGAGGTTACGTTGTGATTAGTTATCCTGCCATATTGACATAGACCAAGGTGGAAATGATTATAGGGGGAGCAGGAGACATATTAGGGATCAAAAATCCAATGACAGGAACACGACCCTGAAGAACAGCCGGACCCTCAACATTTGTGTAAAGGGTTATTAGGAAAGCTTCCTATTAAAGATCAGATGTGAGTTCGAGCTATGAACTTGGTTACTCAGGTTTTATGGTTCATAAATTCTTGTTGAGGTGGTGACCAGGTCCGCCCCCTATCTGTCATGTGGGCAAGAAAATGTCCATGTCCGTGTTGTGGATTCTGTTGAAAATGTATTTGAATTGATAAATTCACATACTTGAGCATTATGAAATATCTAGAAGACCTAATTGAATCCAAAAATCTGAAGGATGTGGATGTGTTGGAGGATGTAGTGATGTCAGGGATTTGTCTCTATGCGAGAAAATATGGAGGGGAATTTCCTTACACATCCAAAGGGATTCTGAAAAACCCCAAGCCCATGGTGTATGAATGTGGACCTTCTTGCAAGTGCCCTCCTAACTGCTCAAACAGGGTCACTCAGCATAGGCTGGAAATTTTTAAAAAGTTTGGAAAAAATGAGTGATGAGTACGAACATTAGAACATTTGGAGGTCTGTGGATTTGTTAGCGCGAGTTGAAGATCCCCCTCTAGATATCTCCTTTGAGAAAATGGTCTTCTCAATTTCTCCTCTCCACAATAAATTGGGCGCATCTTCCATATCTTCAAGTACTGGTAAGAATGTGGGGTTCAAAGTGGATGCATCTAAGGCGGAAATATAAGTAGATTTATAAGCAAATGTAAGAAGAGTACTTCCAATGTATTTGCATAGTATGTTCTGTATGATCACCGCAATGAAGGAATTCCTCATGCCAAAGAAAATATTCCCCCTCAGCTTGAGCTCTGTATCAGTCCAAGTGGTGAATGAATTAAAAGGATTGAGAATTTTTATTTATTTGTCAGATTTGTATCAGTTTCCATTTACTACTGAGTGTCTACTTGATTGTGTTCTATTTTTTTACTGAATTTTTTTCTAGAGATCCAAATTTGGCCGTTTCTAAATTTAAACTTCTTGTTTAAATTTCTGCGTAACTGACCTTTTTATCCAAATCTGGTGGTTTCGTGGTTTTATTACAATCTACATCCTTCCCTCATGAAACTTCCCCAAACAAATCCTTCATACATTTTAATTTATACTTTCCTTCCAAAAATACAACACTATTCATATTAAAAACTCCCTCACTAATTTAACTATTTTTTATTTACGTGTGGTTTCTCAATGAAAGATAAAAAAGATGCCACGTTTTTATAGACTCCTCTTTTTATTTACTCTTGGTGTTTTATTTTATAAAACTCATTATACCTTTTTTACCCATGCATTTTTATTAATAAATCTCTCTTTCCTATTTAAAAACACGTCTTCTTTTAAGAGTATTAAAATACTCTCATTTATTTTAATATAATTTTGCATATATCTTTCAATTATTGTTAGTCCCAAATATGTGATGTGCGAGAGAGGTTTGTAGCATACTTTAGAGTATTTCTCTACCCCATATGACTTGTTTTTGGTTGCTTTAGTGGGGTGAGCTTTAGACTCTAGACTCAGGGGCTTAAGGGATGTTGGTTTTTCTAGGTTATTGTGGAGTGGTGTTCGGATAGATGTTGGGGAGTTTTTGGGCTATGAATAGTAATATGGGTAATTTTTAATTGTTTTGGTTGGGTGGTGTTACGGAAAATATTGTAGATATGATTTTGGATGTTGATGTGGATGGGCTATGGTTTGTAGTTGTGGATGAATTGGTAATGGAGTTGGAGTTGAGGTTTGCAGTGGATGATCTGAGCCTTGGTTATGGATTAGTTGTGTCGTGGAAGAATGGTTTAGTAGCGATTATTTAAATGATTTTAATACGGTTGTAAATATGTTAGTTTTGGTTACAATAGAATTTGATGAAGAAGTTAGGGCTTTACTAATTCTATGTTCTTTACTTGAGAGTTAGAATAACTTGATAATGGTGGTAAGCAACTCGGTTCTAAATAATTTAAAGTTGAAGTTTGAGGATGTTGTAGGGGTGATTCTAAGCGAGGAAATGTGAAGAAAATGTTCGGTGAATCTACTTGGGAATGTTTTGAGAATGGAAACTAGAGGGAGATAGAAGAATAGAGGAAGTTGTGGAAAATAGAAAGGTCGGATGAGGTCAAAATTAAAAAAAAAAGATATTATGTTGGCATTGTGGAAATTCGGGCATGCAAATAAGGATTTGTTGGGAGTTTGGGACAAGAAGAAACAACGGGAAAAAAACAAAGAGGAAAATGTGGCGATAGGTAATGAATGTCGGGATGATTTAATTTTTTTTTCGCACAATATTGTTAAATCTTGGGTTTTAGATTCGGGGCTTCTTTCCATGCTACTTCACGATATTATTTTGTTGATTATGTTTAAGGGGATTTGGGCATGTTTTTTTGTTGGTGATGATGAGATTTGCAGTATAGTTGGAAAAAGATCATTCGGGTTAAGACGCGAGAATGAGAATGGCTATCAGCTATTGAAAGATGGTAGAATCTTGGAAGTGTACTAAGGGTGCTCTTTTGGTGGCGAAGTGAGAAGGTTAGAACCTTATATTTAACCACTTATAACACTAATGTTTGTAACCTTGTGGCTTTAGAAGTAGATACAACATTGTGGCATTATATGTTCGGTCATATGATCCATAAGGGCATGGGGATCATAAAGAAGGATTTGTCAGATATGCAAAAATAGGTTTGGAGTTTTGTGAGGATCGCATATATGGAAAACATAAGCGAGTAAGGTTTCTCATGGTTGACCGAAAAGAAAGTGAGTAAGTTAGAGTTGGTGCATTTAATGTGTGGAGGCCGGCTCATGTATCATTTCTTGGGGTTTAAGTTATTATGTTACTTTTATTGATGATCTGCAACAATGAAAAATTTGAGTTTATTGTATTAGAAACAAATCGATGTATTTGACACTTGTTAAATGGAAAGCCTTAGTAGAGAATGAAACAAGTTTTAAGCTAAAATGTTTTAGGTCAAATAATGGAGGGGAGTATTGTAATAATGAATTTGATAATTCTTGTTTTAAGAATAGAATCCGGGTGAAAAGCGATTTATGAACTCCGCAGCGAGAATGGAGTGTCGAAATGATGAACAGATCAATAATGAAACGTGTTAGAAGCGTGAGGTTACATGCGGGGTTGTTTCTTTCTTTTTGGGCGCGGAAAGACAATGTGTACTTGATAAACAAAGGACCTCAAGTGCCTTGGATGAAGGCATACCCGAGAGACTTGGTATGGTAAGAAAGTTGATTATTCATTTCTTGAGTCTTTGGATGTGAGGTGTTTGTTTATATATACAAAGAATGATAGGACTAAGCTAAAGGCTAAATCAGGAAAAATATACTTTCATTGGTTATGGTGGTAATGAATTTGGATATAAATGTTGGAGTATTAAAAACAAGAAAATAATTTGATTTAGGGATGTGGTCTTTAATGAGAAAGTCATGTATAAGTAGTAGTTGTAGGAAAATAGAGAAGAATTCAAGAAAGAATATGCAGCGGTAGAGGATCTTTCGGATGGAAAAGTGACACATGAATCGGCTCAGAACCTCCTTAATTGGGAACCCCAAACTTCTACATTGAGGAAGTCTTTTAAGGTAAGAAGAGACCGAAGCGTTTTTCTTTTTCTTTTTAATTATTTATTACTCATTTGATAGTGGAGAGCCGAGAGAGCTTTGATGAAGCAATGCGGGTAGATTCCAGGAAGAAGTGGGAACAAGTCATGGATGAGGAGCATAAGGTTTTCATGGAGAACCAGGACATGGGATTTGGTGAAGCTACTCGAAGGCAAAAGAGCATTACAAAACAAGTGAGTGTTCAGAGTAAAAGAAGGAGGAGGAAATAAAGATACTGAGGCCGGTTGGTGGTCGAGGGGTTTGCATGAAAAAATGTATAAATCTTGATGAGATTTTTCTCCGTAGTAAAAATGACTTTTATTATAATTGTTCTTAGAATAATTGTAGTAGAAGACTTGCACTTAGAGCGATTTGATGTAAAAACTACATTTCTCCATGGTGATTTGGAGGAGGAATTATATACGGCAAAGAACCTAGGAGGGCTATGAGGTCAAAGATAAAGAGGAGATGGTGTGCAAATTGAAGAAGAACTTGTATGGCAGAAACAAGCTCCACGTCAATGGTATAAGAAATTTGATAGTTTAAGCTGATGGAGCAAGGTTATATTAGATTTCATTCGACCGTTGCGTGTATACTGAAAAGAAATTTGAGGATGACAATTATATTATCATGTGTCTCGTATGTGGATGACATGTCGGTTGCGAGTAAAAACATGTATGAAATAAAAGTACTCAAGAAGCATCTAAGTGAATCTTTCTTTATGAAGGATTTGGGGGCGTGAAACAAATCCTTGGTATGAGGATATCTTGGGATAGGAAGGAACGAAAGTTGACTTTAATGCGGGAAGAGTACATTAAGAAGGTCTTAAAGAGGTTTAATATGCATGATGTTAAACCAAGGTTGGGACTCCTTTGGCGAGGCTATTTTAAGTTATCAAAGGAGCAGTGTCCCAAGACAGAGCAGGAGAGAAACCAGATGTCCAAAGGTACCTTATTCATCGGTTGGCGGTTTGATGTATGCCATGGTGTGCCCTGAAGCTTGATATTGCCCATGTAATGGGAGTCGTGAGTAGATTTATGAGTGATCCAAATAGAGATCAGCGACATGCGATAAAGTGGATCCTTACGTATTTGAGAGGGACCATGGGGACAATTTTGTGTTACAATGGATTAGACACCACTTTGTGTGGTTATGTAGATTCGATATGACTGGAGATGTAGAGAGCGGTAGGAGCACGGCATGTTATGTTTACACCGTAGATGGGACAATAGTGAGTGGATTTCACGACTACGAAGTTGGTGGTTTTGTCAACCACGAGGCCGAGTATGTAGTTGCCACGAGAGACAATCAAAGAAATGATTTGGTTGATAATTGCTTGAGGAGTTAGGGCATAAGCGGGAGGAAGGAAAAGCGTATAGTGATAGTAGAGTGCTATACCCCTAACTAAGAACTCGCTTTCCACTCAGGACGAAGCATATATAGTTAAGGTACCATTTCATCGGGACAACTTTGGAGGAAGAGAAGTTGAAGCTGGAAAAGATCCATCCCAGTTAGAATCCTACAGACATGATGACCAAGGTGGTCACAAGGGAAAAATTGAAGCTGTGTTCAGCGTTGGTTGGTCTTCACGAAAACTAGTGAAGGGTTGAGAAGCTTGCTAAGAGGAAAACTAGTCTCCAAGTGGGAGATTGTTAGGTTGTGGACCCTGTTTTCACATGAGAAATTGTTGAAGACCGTACACTAAAAATCGTACACTTTCCACAGTTGTCTCGCCGTGAATTTTTTTTGGCCTTAAAACGTGCTCGATATATCGGGAAACGTGCTTTTCTCATATGGGCAGGGTTTTTGACCCATATGTTTATGGGACGGTTTTAGCCCATAGTTTTAATACTCACGGTTTTGTAAAACTACTTAAGCGTTGTCTACTTATATGGTTTTATGCATATGGTAGGTAATAATGTAAACATTGTAGATGTGTTTTGAATTCGGTTGTGAATTTCAGAGAGTTTGTTGAGCGTAGTTCCAAACGGATTTGGGTATTTTATTGAGAGAACAATGGCTTGTAATAAAATGCGAGCAAGTGATTCTTTTGGACGTAGCTCAAATTGGGTGAACCATGTTAAATCATCTGTCTCTTTGTGTTGTGTTATTTTATTCGCATTTTTATTTGAGATATGTAATATTTTACGTATATTAATTTCTCTTCATTGCGATTCAGTGAGGGATTATTCGCATATTTTATCTCTTATTTCCTAACACTTCGGAAAAAATCTCTCTTTTACCAATGCCTTAACCACTGATTATGCTATAAAGCATGTTTCCAAATGCAAGTCTCGATAATTGTTACTATCAAGTTCGAGGGAAATGTGAGGTCAATAACCATCCTGTCTATGCATTGTTGATCCTCTAGCCACCTCAAAATTGTATTACATTATATGGATCAATCACAATTTTCATCTCTTCTAAATATCCTCCATTGACATCCATGCAATCCGATTTATTGGCTTGTAAATAAATTATAATACTCACACCAACTCGTTCCCTTCTTGTAACCTTGGATGACCTTGACAATCGAAGGAGGACATGGTGTGCACACGAAAAAAATCCCTCTCTTTCCAATGCCTCAACCATTGATAAAGCTAAAAAAACATTTCCACATCCAAGTATCAGTAAAACGTGCCTTTCAAGCATCAAGGAAATTAGATGTCACGGTGTTTTCAGTTCTCCTCCCTCAATCTTCTTCTTTTTCGCCCTCCTCACAAGTTTATTTTCATCAAGTTTAACTCCTTCAACGCATCCCCTTCGGCATTTCCATCACACATTCTACGTATGATTGCTATTAGGTACATTATCTTCCTAAATCTTTCTTGCATTCATACCTTAGAATGCGATTGACTAACCTTAAATACCTAGTTAACAATTCAAACATGACGTTTTAGGGTAATTATTAAAGGTGTCTCTTTACTAGCAATTCACAAAATATAATAGTAAAGGTTTTACTACAAAGGTAATGTGTACAACATTTGGGTAAACATTGAAATGATTCATATTTGGTCTTTAAAATGCAATCTAGCATGTAGATGATCATTGGGATTAAATTTATGAAGTACAAGTAGTGGGGAGTATTTATAAATGGAGCTTGGGGAAGAGCCCATGGATGCTCATTTGTAGGGTGGGAGAGAGATGTGATAGGGATTAATGAAGACATAATGGGGGTAGCTTAGGTTGCAGAGTCTATTGTAGATATTGTGTTAGCATTAGTGGATGAGGTAATTATCAAGAGAGATAGACTTGTGAAGAGAGGTAATGGAGCTAAGATGAGGTAATGAGAGTTTATAATAATATGAGTATGAGCAAGAGGAAAAACAAAGGTGTATCCTTGAGTTGGAGGATACGTGAGAGGATGATTAGAGACTAATATGTGACTTAGAGGACATAATAGTGGAACATGATCAAGAGTGTGAGCATTTGAGGAGTTCGAAAGGATAATGGTGGAGCGAGTAGGATATTATTGCAATCTATTTCAAGGGTATGTTCCAGATGTATTGATTATATCTTATTCTTAAGTGTTGGTTAAGGTCGTGGGCAAATAGGATTAGTTTTGAGTTCTTCCAGGATCACATTAGTACAACCTACAAGCTCTCATATAGGGGACAATGAGATGGGACTTGATAGGGCCTTTAAGTGTTGATGTATTGTGAGAAATATGGCCGTGGAACTTTATATGCATGTGTGTGTGCGTGTCTATTTGGGACAAGTCGAGACTTAATAAGACTTGTTGATGTATTATGAGAAATATGGTTGTGGAATCTTTATCTCGCAACGTAATGTCTTTAGTCGTAGGTCATATATCATATATTCGTGGCCGACTCGTGGGTAATGTAATCTCCTATCATGTCATATCATTTTTATTTGTTTTTCCGTACATAATATATTGGTTGTTGGCTTTGGTGCTTTGTATAATATAGTAGGGTATATATAGGAGTTAGTAATTAGTAGATAATTATATTGAACACTTAGTATTATTGTATGGTTTGGAGGTTGACTCCTTGAAGTGGCCAAATTATTCTACTTGCATATTGTGACCATTTCTCCATATTTTGGTATTCTATTGTTACTAATATTCAAATCTAAGCAATTTCCTTACAAATGGTATCAGAGCTTCAATTTAGGTTGGAATTAGGTCAACATTAATTTTGAAGATTTTCTCAAACTCATTTTGACTTTACAAAATTAATTAAAATAGAAATTTTGAAAATTTTCAAAAGTGTTACTTTGCGTGATTTATCGCCCTCATCGTGATCGTCTCGTTTTTATGATCGTTCCGGTTGTCGTTTCATCCATTTCGGGCGAGAACTCCTCGTCAAAGTCATAAACCGTGTTAAATATTAATTAATAATTAATTAATTAATTAATTAATTACCCTTTGTTTGATAAAATCAATTTTTAATAACTTTTGGGGTTTTAATTAAATAAATATGAATTAAAATTCATTCAACAAGATTTATTTTAATTGCCGAGGGAAAATAAGCTTCCGCTTCCCATTCCCGGGATGCCAAATTGACTTCCCGTACCCAGATTTCCCCTTTCATGGAAAATATATTTTAATCCTCCGCTTGTGGGATTTCTTCCACTGATTGCCAAATCAATGGATTGGCAAACAAGCAAAAAATCTTTCGATTTCCTACATGGGAAAATAAAATAGGGATTGTCAACCCGCTTTGCCATTTCCACTGACAAATGGTTGTTTATTTCCCACTTTCCCTTGACAATCAATGCCACTACCCGAAGGAAGAGGAGTCGGTTATTTCAATGGGAAGGGGAAACGGTTATGGGAAGCCTCTTTAATTCCCGTAACCATTTCCCTATGAGAGTAATTGAATTTTCAGTGAAAGGAGAATTCTCACGCTTAGACAAAGCTAAAGTGATCATCACACATTCATCAAGAAAGGAGGCCAAAGAGCAATCATTACTAGTCATAGCCAAAGGAAAGCCATAACCAGGTGTGAAAGGTAAAGAAAAGCACGGTTCACGCAAAGGGAGCCACTCATAACCCACATATGCCACACAGGTTTTTAGAAGGATAAAACAGTCCACAAGCACTCACCACACATTGAATGGAAAACAAAAAGGAAACAACAGTTTAATAAAACAAGGAGCTTCTCCATTCCCACACCTTTTTCAGGAAAGAGCAGTCCAAAGTGCAACAATATCCACACACTTGCACAAGAAAAACAAATTAAAAAGGGTGAGCCCATGTATTTGGTTTTGATGGCCACGTTGAAAAAGAACATCAAGCAAAAACAAATCCACCTCTGAGGTAAAAAAAACAACAAAGTGAAAGTAAGGTTTGAATCTCCACGCATTCACCAAAGGAGGCCACACATTCACCAAAGGAAGGCCAAAACAGGTTTCAATGCACAACCAAAGGGTGAAAAGTGATAAATTGTAATGCATAGAATCTTTATGCATTGAGGAAGTTAAAAAAAATTAAAAATTAAGCAAACACAAAGTCCAAAAAAACAGTCTCCACGCATGCACTTGGACGCTCCATGCATTTGCAAAACGATTAAGAAAGTATATATCCACACATTTTTCAAGGAAATTAGAGCCAACAACCCATGCGTTGGGTAGAGGAGATCTTCCATGCAACCAAAGAAATAAAAATCATTCTCCACGCATTCACCTAGGAATAAAATATTGAAAAGGCGTTAAAGGATAAACCCAGTCTAGAAGTCTTCACGCATGCATCAAGTCAAACAACAAACAAGAAAGAAAGAAGGTGAATGAAACCAGTTTCAATGCATGCACTTGATTTCTCCACACATCGATCAGAAGATTGCAAGGAAGAAGTAAATCTCAAAGTACACATTCATTAAAATTAGGCAATTTTCACACATACCAAGGAGAATTTGCTCGACAAATTAAATAAAAAAATCGGGATATTAAAATCGGGTGATTTTGTTTATTTTAGAAAAAATAAATTGTTGTCACTAGAATTGAAAATTGTAACCGGGACTAGTTATTATTATTATTTTAAATAATAATAATAATAATAATATTAAAATGAGTCATATTTTTCTTGCATTGTGACAGGGTTTCAGAGATTGAGACCCGACCCCCATTTGCATTGTTTTGCGTGCTTGAGTCATTTTTCTGTAAAATTCATAATGGCTGAAAAATCTAATAAATCTGAGGAAGATCGAGGAAGCCAGTGGAGAAATTGAATAAGTCCGCACTCAAGTATGAATTCTAAGGAATCATTCCTCCTAGTTCCATCAAGTCGGCATATGATAATATCACTGATACAAATCTAGGTCACATCAATGTGCAACAATTCTGCAATCGGGTGAAAGCTGAAGGCAAAACCATATTCTCGGATAGGCTTTAATATAGTGGTCTACCCCAAGCAACAACATTTCCTATCTCGATGCAGTGTCCGACGCTGATTATCGCTTACGCGGAGCATTATGATCCCGAGAGATGAGGAATTTTTAAAGATAATCGCGAGCCTTTCCTCTTAATCACACCAAAGCACATTGAGGAATTGCTCAAAGCATACTTGACTTCCCTGAGAATGTGGATATCACTCGACAGTCAACACAAGAATTTTGGGATGAAGAACCCCTCAAGTGGAGTAAGATGGTTAATAACAATTGGTTAGTGACCAAGAGGCCTCAAATTGACCGGCTTCCTAAAGAACTGTACCGCGTTGAGTTCATGGAAGAAATTGGGGACATGATTGCTCTCTGAGTCGAGTTTTGGTTTACCCTCTGCTAGGATTTTCCACCCATGGATGTATAAGTTTATCTGTATCATCCTTGCCAAGAGAGTTTGTGGATTGGGCCACCATCATCAGTGATACCCTTCACAAACAATTGATTGAAGTGAAGATGACTGGATGTTTCTACATGACATCATATTTGACTTACGCAGTGGCAAGAAGAAAGCTATTTTCGGGACTCGAAACAAGAGGAGTCATGGGTCCATCAAATAGTGTCTTCCATTACTATCCATGCAACTAAGTTTCAAAAATAGCTCTCACCATTTCAGAAGAGTTAACGATGCATTCACCTTCTGCGTGATTGAAACTGAATCAGAATACAGAGGAAATATTTTCTAAAGAAGCCATGGATGTCATTTCCCAATGGGGAACATGGTTTATTCAATTTTCATCTTTTTCCTACATTCGCGTAAGCAGATTTGTGGGTACTCCATGGAAGCTTCCTAAGTACGTTAGTGATAGATGGGCATTAATGGATCTTGCGCGATAATTATTCCAAGTTCACTGTCTTCTTAGTGACAAGCATCGCTCAGGAATTCATTTCCCAATCCAAATCGGGGAATACCAATGTCCAAATCTTTTCAGTGCACAACTCATGGAAAAAGAGTTTTCCCTCATCACAATTCATCCATATGTGAAGAGAGCCTAGTTTGATATCAATGGATATATGCAGAAGATTCTTGGAGCAAAGTATCAACATAACCCTACCATGGAAGATTTCTAGGCTGCTTGTTCAGATGAACATGAAGTAAGAAGACGAGATTTTTCTCGCCTAACCCTTGCTTAGATCAAGGCCTTTCGCATCAAGAACCCTCCAGATTCATTCGTAAATGATGATGAAGATGTTATTGATCCTTCATATGATGTAGTTGCTTTTACCCCGTTGCCATGAATTGATTGGACCAAAAGAGATGAATTTTCTCTTGATAGCAAGAATCAACCGATTCTTGAAAGAAGCATATCTTGGTATGAAAGAGAACTTGCCAAGTTACAATCAATTCAAGATCATACTTTAGGATCACAAAAATTGCCAACTCGAGGAGGTCTCCATTCAACCAAATCCCCTTCTCAATCAACCTCCGTGCCATCCAATCATACACAACAAGCAAGAAAGGAGTGGTTGCAAAATCCACTTCACCGAAGAATGTGTCACGAGGAGAAAAATATAAGGGTCCTAGCCCCAGTGAAGGAAGAGAGTGTGTATCGGGATTTTCTACTTCAAGTAGAGATTCTTCTACTCACATTGTTGATAGTTCTCAGAAGCTCATGACAAACGATCCTCAACCATGCCTTGCACAAGCGTCCACTCAGGTGCAGGTAGTCCAAATATCGAACACTTCGGAACCTATAGTTCATGAAGAGATTTCCCAAAATCTCCCAAATGATCAGGAGGTGGATATCGAGGTTATTTCTCCTGAAATTGAGGTTGTGGAAAGGATTCTCATAGAATCTCATGATGTCGAGAACAATGAGAATGTTGTTTCGAGCTCCATGCTTCGTAGATGCAGAAATAGTGAATGATACTCCTTTCTGGGTTGATTACGAAGTCAAGAAAAGGAAGAGAGTTGTCAAGGAAATTGATATTGATTTTGATGCCCTTTTGAAACTTTCAAATGACATCATTCCCAAGAAGCCTAAAGTGCTTTCTTAAATAATGGTGGATAGTGACAGAAATAGATTTGCGGATCTTTCCACCCCACAAGTTGACAAGGACCGTGACGCCAAAATCTCACTGATTATGAAGTTTCCAAACTTGGACTTGGGAGGTCCACATTAGAAAGTGACATGGAAATGGCTCGAGATTCAATTGATATTGTGCTCAAGAGACTTGAGAAATATGAGTCTCAAAACTCTTGGATCAAGGTTGAAAAGAATCAATTGGTGGAATATGTTCAACATATGATAAATCACATATCATCCAATTTCTCAGTACCTAATGCAGTGGCTGCCCCTGATGAAGAAACTCTCAATTTATCAAAATAAATAAACACATTGGGCCATGTCACTAAAACTTGGCTTTTAGAGATTCTCGTTTTAGGCCAAGAGATGATCAAAATAGTGGTTAAGCTCCATGAAGATGTCAGTGTGTATCTTGATCCAATTCTTTCTTTCAAGGAAACTTTTGTTTCTAACATATCAAATTTGGATGAGATATTGCCCAGTCTACAGGAGATGACGAGTATGGAATCCTTAGTTTTAGCCATTGAAGGAATTCTCGAATTTGAATATCGAGGGACATGTTTTCTTTGGTGTCTACATCTCAAATCAAGGAAGATGCTTCTCGAGGATTCTATGATCCATTATGAGAGCGTATGCAATGAATCCTTCACTTCACTTTCCTTGATTCAAGAATTCATAGTTGAGATCCCTTGTAACCTCGTAAATGAGCATAATCAAAGTATTCATCGGAACATGTGGAAGAGCAATTTTCACAATTGTTTAAGGACATGTATACTCCCACCAATAATTTCTCTTTATCTTCAATGGAGCGTTGCATCAAATTAAAGAACTTGTTTGAGAATTCTAATCATAGATGATTAATCGAATGATATGTCGGGTAGGATTTTGGAATTGCAGGTATTTTGTGAGGCTATTCTTCGACCAAATGAACTGCGCAAAAGAATAAAAGATGTTCGAAACATTAGGAAGGTTCAAATCCTAATTTCACCGATATCCATTTTAGGATTTTTCATAACTCTGTTTTATAGGCTACATTTTCTAGAATTTTGCTAAGTTTATATAATTAGAAAGTTGGTAAAAAATTAACTAGGGTTTGTTCTTTGAGTTTTTGTCTATTAGTCTAGAATCCATCTTTAATATGAAACTCTAAATCCTCACCCTAAGCTTGAGTTGTTAGCATATGGATTTGCACACATGCAAATGACATGCAATAGTGTGGGAGCAAAGTCCTTCTCAATGAAGGTGAGGTTGCCTTTATTGAAAACCAAAATTGTTGCATGTCATTTGCATACGTACAAATCCATATGCTAATAGTTTTTGGCAACTCTAGTGGGAATCATGAATCGTTAACCGGTGCTTGGTTAAATCTTTATGACTATCCCTCTACACAAGCTCCATTTATTTAACCAAACCTTGTTCCCGATGAATATTTTTGAGAGACATTGCTGCCAACCTTAGAATAGTAGCTAGGAAAACGCGAAATCTTCGCAACAATTTGTGGCTATTGATAGAGACATTGATAGAGAAATCTACATTGAATACCTTAGAAGAAGAGCACCCACACTTGTGGCCAGAAGACCTCTTGGACACGTGTTCATCGTTGTTCATCGACGTGGCCCTCTTCCACCAAGGTAATAATTTGTATGAATATTACGGGTAACCCACCTATCTTACAAGTTGAATCTTCTTTTGCAGATTCTCAAGAAGACATATTATCATATTTGAGGCAAGCTAATTGGGAAAAGCGCACAAGCAACTATCATTTTCATCTCACCACATCAGTATTAGATAACGAAGAAGATCAAGCCGTGAGAGTTGCTATATTTATTCAGGCGCAAATAGCTCAAGAAAGAGAGTGAAGAGAAAAGGCTAGACTTGACCAAAACATGCCAGTGATCCCTTAATGGTAAAGATTTCAAACTGGCAGGAAATAAGTTTACACGAGGAGAAAAAGCTAAAGGTCGATTTGATCCCATTTTTGATTTTCAAGGAAAGTTTGGTTTCAAGTTATCTCCTCTAAAGAGCACACCTCATAGATCTGTAAGCCTTGCATCAATTCCTGCAAGAGTAAGCAAGGAAGGAATCACTACTAGTCAAGCACTTCTTCTTGCTCACATTGTTTTGCCTTCACATACCACCTTTCCCAAGATGGCAATTAACGTACCATGGGGAAATGCCATTGGCCTTACTAGCTCGACATGAACTCCCATGAGGATCGAGGAAGATTCTTCCCAAGTTCGATGGAGATGGGAAGACATCACCAGATGACCACATTTTTGCCTTATTTACTGCATGTGTAGTTTTGTTAGTAGAATATGAAGATGTTTCTATTCACCTCTTCATTGAAACATTACATGACCTTGCCGCAGATTGGTTTCATCATCTACCAAATGGATGCATTACAAACTGGAATGATATGAAAACTAAGTTCGAAAACCGATTCAAGACGACAAAATATGAACATAGCCTTCTTGCCCAACTATCTCAGGCAAAGGAAGAGCCAACAGAACCCATGACAAATTTCATGGCTAAATTCAACAAAATGGTGGACAAAGTTCATGCCGGGATTCGCCCAAACCCTAACATAAAAATGTTTCTTTATTAACGCACAACAACCCAAAGTGTGCTATCAGCTGAGAAGGGCTAGAGTGGCTACTTTGGAACTTGCTCAATCCTTGGCCATAGAAATTGAGGATGAATTAACCATGACGGGAAAATTCAAGAAAAATCCCCTCGGGAAAGAGTCAAGAAACCCCAATGCTTCAAAAGGCATACTCACTAAGTTGGCTGATGATGTGCTAGCTTTGAAAAATCAAGTTGCTCAAAGTAGTAAACCTGCTCCTTATAAAGACATCCCAAGAAAAGGATATGTCCCCAACAAAGCTAAAATTTTAGGTGCTCCAACGAGGCTTGCTATTGAAGCGGCTTCCACAACTAACTCAAAGGGTGATGTCGTTGAAGAAAGCGATGATGAAGTTGAGGTCATTGAGGTTGAAAAAGAAGAACCAGACTCTAGAACATCTGAACCTCGAGTTGAAGAGCTTGAAGGAGAAAGTAATAATCATTTCTTCGAGTACCGTTTAGAAGAAGAAGATGAATACAAAGAAATTATAAAAGATATGAATAATCAATCCTTTGTTGTCTTCACACGCTCTCAGAAAAAGGAGCAGAGTACCACTAAGGTGGAAGATAAAAAGAGCTCCAAGGAGGTTCCTAAAGAATCTAAAACTAAGGAAACTTCAAAAGAATCCAAGACAAATGAGACTCCTAAAGATTCCAAGGCAACTGAGGTTTCTAAGGTCAAAACTATCTTAAAGAAAGGAGGGCCTTTGTCAAGTCAATCAGTTGATGAATCAACTACGAAGAAATTTTCTTCTTCCACATCAGTATCAACCAAGCCCAAAGAAAAGGTCAAAAGTGTGCCATCATCAAGTTCGAAAGAAATAGTATCGATACATCAAGTAACGACCATTTTGCTCAAATTTGATATTATTGATCATATCAATAAAACAAAGTTTCCATGTCACAGCGGAGTACTTGAAGTCCAATAAGGATAAACTTGAGAAATTGGTCCAGTTTATCAAAGGCAACTCTACTGTTCGTTCCTCAAAGGAATTCGAAAACTCCCAAAGATAGGAAGACTCAAAATATTGTGGTGGCCACTACACCTTCAAATGAAAAGATTGAACCTTTCTTTGTGTCTTTTCTGATCAACAAATGCAAATTAAGTAATTGCATTATAGATTTTGGAGCCTCGGATAATCTGATGCCCGTGAAAGTAACACATGCTCTTGGGTTGACTTGCACGAGAACATCCAGATCTTGTTACTCCATGGAGACAAAACAAGTTTTTTTGATTGGGAAGATTAAAGATGTTCAGATGGTTTTAGCCCAATTTCCTCGAAGCAAGTTAAACTAACTATTCTAGTTGTTGACATTCCTACTTCATATGGTATGTTGTTGAGCAGGAAATTTTGCAAAGATCTGGGTGGTGAGATTCAAATGGACTGGTCTCATGCTATGATCGCTATCAGTGGAAAAATTAATAAGCTAATGCCAGAAACTTAGGCAAAATTCACAGTGACGAAAATCGATGATCCCATGCACATGTCTTGTTTCAAAACTCAAGTATGGGTAGTTATATGATGACTACAAAGGTTCAAGCACCGAGATCACTTTCCAAAACCCTAATGAGATATGGACTCTTGAGTTCTATGGAACATTGTTGCTCAACATGTTCCGACGCAAGAGTGGCGCTCATATCTCCGAATGGTAAAATATTTCCTTTTTCTTACAAACTCCAATTTTCAAATACTAACAACACTACGTGAAACAAGACATTTTTCCTTGTCCTCCAATTCTGAGAAGAGAAAGGGATCACAAATTTGAAAGTCTTTGGAGATGCAAAATTGATCGTGAAACAAGTAAAAAATCAATTTCAAGTAAAGAATGATTGTTTGAGGCATTACCAAAATAAAGTATGGGACGCGATAGAATTCTTTGATGCTTTTTCCATAAAATCCATCCCTCATGAAAAGAATGAAATAACTGATTCTCTACGGTCTCAGCTTCATTAATGATCCCTCATTCAGAGTTTGATAAAGAAAAATACACCATTGAAATGGTTTTTAGGCCAAGTGTTCCTGAAAATGTAGAAAATTGGCAAGTATTCAATGATGATCAATAAATCATTGCTTTCTTGGAAAAGAGAGATAATTTCAAACAGGTTGTACTTTGAAGAAATTGATTTTGCATTTCGTGAATTAACGGCCTCACCCATTTAAGAAGGAATTGAGAACGAAGATCCTAGTGATGACACCATTCAACTCAAAGGGAATAAAATTCCAAAAGGATTGGTTTCACTTGAAGAACTTTTTAATAAACATGATAGGTTTATTAAAGAGAAATAATAGGTAGGACCTGCTAATTCTGCCAACTATGAGCAAGTTAACATTGGTACCAAGGACAAACCTCACCTGGTCAACATTGGTAAGTGTTGCTCACCTGAGGAGCACAAGAAATTTGTAAGCCTCCTTACCAAATATTCTGATGTCTTGGCTTACTCATATGAAGACTTGAAGTCTTTCCAACCTAGGGAAATGGAGCATGCCATACCCTTGAACCTGAGTACACAATTCCATTCAGCGAATAAAGACATTATAATCCCAATATTGTAGGGATGATATTTCATGAGGTTTAAAAGATGTTAGATGCACGAATAGTTTTCCTATTTGACATTCAAATTTGATAGCTAATATTGTATTAGTTCGCAAGAAAAATTGAGAAATTAGGATTTGCGTAGATTTCCACAATCTTAATCAATCTTCCTTGAAAGATAATTATCCACTGCCGAGTCATGGACCATAGTCTACAGGAAGAAGAAGCTGGATCATAAATGCTATCCATGCTAGATGGTTTCTCTGGTTATAATAAGATCAAAGTGTCTAGATAAGAACAACATAAAACCATGCTCACCACCCCATGGGGTACATTCACATATAGAAGAATTCCTTTTGGTTTGATCAATGCCGGCACAAATTTTCAAAGGGCTATGGATATGGCATTTGCAGATTATAAAGACAAGATCATCGTGATATACCTATATGACTTGACAGTGTTCTCAAAGAAACGAGAAGATCACCTAAGAGATTTAGAGAAAATATTGCAAAGGTGTAGACTTCATAAGATCTCTCTGAATCCAAAAATGTCCATGTTCGGAGTTATAGAAGGTAAAATCCTAGGTCATATTGTTTCTAAGAAAGGAAATAAGATCTATCCTAAATGCATTCAAGCTATCAAGAATATTTCCTTTCCTACAAGTAAGTTTGGAGGCCACTCATTGTTTGGGAAGGTAAATGTTTTGAGAAGGTTTGTGCCATATTTTGCCGTGACCAAAGAAATCACAGATATGATGAAAGGAAAAGAATCCTTCAAATGGTCGAAGGAAGGTAAAGAAGCATTTGAACAAATCAAGGGTGCTATTGCAAAAGCTCCTACATTGGTGTGTCCCGATTTTAAAAAGGATTTCATAATCTATTGCTATATGCTTTGCCGCACACACTATCTTTGTCATCCTGACTCAACAGAATGAAGAGGAAATTGAATCTCCTATTGCATTCATGAGTTCTGGATTCAAGAAACATGAACTCAATTACACTCCCCTTGAGAGGCATGCATACGCGGTGGTGAGAGCCTTGAAACATTTCAGGTACTATGTGTTGAATTCGCACACCAAAGTCTTAGTTCCAGGATCTTTGCAATTAAATCGATGTTGACACAACAGGAACCAAGATCTAAAATAGGTAACTAGGTCTCCAAGATTCAAGAGTATGATTTGGATATCAAGCCTACCAAGTTTGTTTATGGAAGAGGACTCTGCCAACTCATTGTGAAGAATGAGCCACAAGATGACTCTGAAGAAGAACCAGTTGAAGAAATTTTACCATTGGTAGTTTTCATCAGTACCACAGATGAATGGTATTATGATATAGCCTACTTTCTCACATATGGCGAATGTCTTGGGAATATGAAATCCTAGGAAAAGAGAGCTATCAAATTGAGAGTTTGGCAGGCATGTTATTTGGGACAACACATTGTTCAAAAATGAATTGATGGCATGTTCCTCAGATGTGTCGATAAGGAACAACAACCTAGGTTGCTTGAAGCTTTTCATAATCATGCTTATGGTGGTCATTTCTCTGGCCCAGTGATAACTCATAAAATTTTGTGAGCACATTATTACTAGCCCACTATGTTTTCCGATGCTCAGAAATGGGTAACAAAATACAAATCTTGTCAGTAATTTGTTAGAAGACCTAAATTGGCAGCTTTGCCTTTAAAGCCAATTGTCATTGAAGAACCCTTTCAACAATGGGGTTTAGATTTCATTGGAGTTTTGAATCCTAATTCTAGTGCTGGTCATACTCATGTGCTCACTACAATTGACTACTTTACAAAGTGGGTAGAAGCTATACCGGTGAAACAAACATCTACTGCGGTAATCTGTGACTTCATCAAAGAGAATATATTGATTCGTTATGGAATTCCACAAAAGATCATGATAGACAATGCCACCAATTTCTCTTCTACAGAGATGATAGGTTTTTGTTATGGGTATGGGATATCTTTATCTCATTCATCATATTATTACCCTCAAGGAAACAGTGAAAGCAGAATCCCGAAGAATAAAAACATCATTACTATCGTGTGCAAGTTAGTCGAAGAAAATAAAAGAACTTGGCACAAAAATTTATATGATGCATTGTGGGCTAATATGCATAGCTCTAAAAAGAGAATTCGATGTCTCCATTTCAAGTTTTGTATGAAACCGATGCTCGAATTCCCATTACATTAGAGTTACCAACATTACAATTAGCTCAAACAATTGATTTGATGAATGCTTCACCAATGCGTTAGATAAAGGATCATGTTCCTAAGCAAGCTTGAAGAGCAGAGAAGCCAAGTGGCAAACAGGATCGAGGAACACCAATCTAAGGTAAAGAAATTGTTTGACAAGAAAACTAGGAGAGACAATTTCAAATCAATGACTTAGTTCTTCTCTGGGACAAAAGACATGAACCAAAAGGAAAGCATGAGAATTTTGATTCGTTGTGGCTAGGCCCGTTCAAGATCAGACATTTTTGTGGAGATAACACCTATTACTTGGCATATCCCGATGGAACTCATTTTCCTTTGCCCTATAGTGGGAAATATCTCAAGCATTATCAAAATTGAAAATGGGTTGTCCCCCATATGTACATAGGTAATTAGGATTTTGGTTTGTTTGTTTTCCCTGTTTTTGGTTTCCTCTCTTTTGTCATCCCATTTTTGTGCTCCGTTGTTTTTGGGATCGTGTTCATTGAATATTTGGGTTTGGGTCCGTTGTTGCATCCGTAAAGTCCTTGTCCCCAATAAGAGCTAGTTGTTATCAGCTAATTTTGACTTCACAAAATTAATAAACATGAAAATTTTAAAAAATTTTTTAAAAGTGTTATTTTGCATGATTTTTCTCCCTCATTGTAATCGTCTTATTCTCACGGTCATTTTGGCTTTCGTTTCATCCATTTTGAATAAGCCCTTCTCCCGTTATGACGCAAACTATGTTTTAATTATTTAATTAATATTTACCTGTTATTTAATAAAATTAATATTTATTAAATTTTAGGGGTTTTCAATTAATAAATATTAATTTAATACTCATGGAAGTTATTCGACTAACTTGGGAGAAATTTTTTTTTATTATTAATTATCGAATAGCTGTTTGTGAGCAAGTGTAGGGGAAAATTATTCTTTCGCTTCCAATTGCCGTAGAAAATTTTAATTTTTCTTCTATCATCCGGGAATTGATGAGGAGACGGTTACAAGAGGTTCTGAAGCAGAGGAATTTGGGAAGAAGGAGAAACAAGGAAATATTGTAGATATCTAGAGCTTGAAGAAGGAAAGGTTATTCTACAGGCACTACCCAACTTTCACACGGAAACCTGACATGGGCATTAGCTAGAGCCAGGCAACCTTGAGAGTTCTAGGTAGTTGTCTCTATTTCTGAATCACACAAGAATCCATCATTCTTCATTTTCTACAACTTCTCTTTTCTCTATGCCACACACCTTGCTCCAAGAAGCCACGCCAAGAGTAAAATCTATTTTGCAACCCATGCATGCATTGATGATATTGTGTTTATTGTTTGTTGTTGTTTTGTACAACAGGAATAAGATCAAAATGAAGTTTCCATGCAGGCCCAAGGATAGTGTGCACACAACCACAGAAGGGAGAAGTTGAAAGAAAAATCAGTCCAGGAAAAGATCCACGCATGCTTGGAAAGGAAGAATAAGACCCAAATGAAGGCAAGAGTCCACACCATGCTTGGAAGGAAGAATGAAGTTTGTTTTTATCCACGTATAACTTGAGAATGAGGAAATAAATATGTTTGCACATTCACAGAAAGAAAGAAGTCTGTTTGGAGGTCTACACATAGCCTGAGGAGAGGAGAATCAACATGCATCATCTTCAAACATGTCCACGTAGCTTGCAAAAAAGAGAACAAAATGCTTAGAAGTCCATGCATGCTAGGAAGGAGGATGCCCACACAGCTATAAGGAATCTTCCTACACATGATAAATTAAACAAAAATCCAAACAAAACAAACCCACACATGCATAAGAATTTGTTTTATTTTATTATTATTTGATTTTTTTAAAAGAAGAGAAAGAGAACAACAAGAATGCCACACATGCTTAAAGAAGGAGAAATTTGATCAATGCGCCAGGGAAGGAGAAACAAGATCACTTCACCCAAAGAAAAATATCAGGCTCGTGTAGCCCACGCATTTACCGGAAATAACAAAAGTGATTTAAATTGTATTATTTTCCGGATGGTGATTTGAGCTTTAGTCTTAATATTTTGTTTGTATGATCATTTTGAATTCGACACCGCTAAATTTTTTTTTATTTAAAAAAAAATAAATAATAAAAAGAGTCATATTATTCTTTGCAGCGACAGTGGTCTGGAGACTTAGACCGACACCTTTCCAGTGTATTATTTTCTTTTCACTTTCCAATTTAAAAAATTCATAATGGGTGAATGTTCTAATAAGTCGGCACTAAAATATGCATACCAAGGATTATTTCAGCATCGTCTTTAAATTTAGCATATGATAATATTTTAGATACCGATATGGGTCACGTGGATATGGTCAATTCTATGTGACAGGGTAAGATGGGAAGGGAGGACTATTTTTTCAAAAAGGCTTTATTGTTGTGGCTTACCTCAAGCAACAACATTTCCAGTTGCCATACAATGCCCCGAATTTGTCCTAGCTTGTGCCGAACATTATGATCCTAAGCATCGAGGAATTTTTAATGATAGAGATGAACCTTTCTGCTCAATTCTCTAGATCATATGGAGGATTTTTTAAGAGTGCCACTTCATGAAGAAAATGTTGACATCTCGCAAGAATTGACACAACAATTTTGGGATGAAAATCCTTTGAGATGGTCAAAGATGGTTGGTAAAAATTGGTTGGTCAAACCAAAAACTCACACTTCAAGAATTCCCAAAGAGTTGTTTGGGTAGAGTTTCATGAAGAAATAGGAGACATGATTACTCTCCTCAAGTAGGGTTTTTGGTCTACCTTCCGCTAGAAATTTTCATCCTTGGATGTATAAGTTCATTTGTATCATTCTTGATGCAAATATGTTCATTGATTGGGAAAGTATTGTTAGCAATACTCTCCATAAGAAATTGATTGAGGTAAGGATGACAGGTCATTTTTACATGACCTCATATTTGATTTATGTTGTAGCAAGAAGGAGGATATTTTTAGGGCTAACAACTAGAGGTACAATGGGTCCTGACAAGAATAGTGTTTTTCACTTTTACCCACAATTGGAGTTCAAGAACGGTTCTCACCATTTCCGAAGGGTAAATGATGCTTTCCTATTCTATATAATCTAGTCACTAAGGAGAAACCCAGAGGAAATATTTTTAGAAGATGCCAAGGTGGTGATAAAACAATGGGGAACTTGGTTTATCCAGTTTCCCTCTTACTCCTATATACGAGTTGATGGATTTGTGGGAGCTCCTTATAAACTTCCTAAATATGTTAGTGATAAAATAACATTGATGGAACTTTCACGTCAGATTTTCAAAATCCATTTCCTACTGGTGGATAAATGCAAAGGAGGCATTCATTTCCCAATTCAGATTGGGAATACAAATGTCTAAATTCCCACAAAGATGCATAATTTATGGAATTTTTTTCTCTCATAACTATACATCCTTTCACAAGCAGGGCTCAATTCGATATTAAAGGATCCATGGAAAAAGCCCTAGGAGCAAGATATAGGCACAAGGAAAACATAGAAGACTATTGGGCAGAATGTGTGGATGATAGGGAGGTAAGATGATGACATTTTCTCGTCTCACACTAGCTCAGATAGCAAATTACAGATTGAGGGATCCTCCCTTAACCCTTGCTAATAATGGGATTGATCTTATGGATCTTGCCTATGATAAGATAGTTTTCACTCCACTCCTTGGTATTGATTGGAGTAGAGGAGATGAAACTTCTCTAGATGTCATGAATCAACCTATGTTAAAAAGGACTATGATGTGGTATGAGAATTAGATAGCCAATCCTCTCCCATTTTAGGCACATATGTCAGAAATATAGAAATTTCCAACAAGAGGAGGATTTACACAAAAAAATGTGGTGCAAACCTCTTCACACCAGTCCCCACCGACATCATCACATGCATCTTAGAGGAAAAGTTGGTGGTTACCCAAACTGTCTCTAATAAAGAAGTGGTGTCTCAAGGATCGGTAAAAAGTGTGCATCTTCGGGAAGGAAAAGAATGTGTTTGGGTATTTCTACCCCAAACTCATCTATTCACATCACTGAGAGTTCCAATAGGCCTACCAAAGATCCAAATCATCAATGTCATACACCAAAGTCCAAGCAAATCCCAGTGGTACAAATATCTAATTCTTCCGAACATCTAGGTGATAAGGGTATTCCACAAGAACATGAGGATAATCAAGAATGTGTTGCAGATGCTACTTCACCAAGGATTGAGGCCACAGAACAACTGCCTACTGGTTTTAGTCATGAGAAAGGCAAAGAGGATTTTTCTTCCAGTTCTCGAACTTTTTTGTGTCGAATTAATGAATGAAACACTGACTTGGGTTGAATCTGAAATAAAAAAGAGAAAGAGATTGGTCAAAGTGGCCAACATTGATTTGGAGTCTCTTTCTTCCCTCTCCAATAAAGTTGTGCCCAAAAATCCTAAGGTCTTCTCCAGAGTAGTGATTGATGATAACGGAGATAAGTTTGCAGAAATTGTAGTTCCTACTACTGAAAAGGATCGTGGGGACATGATAGTCATTGACTATGAAGTATCCAAGATAGCCCTTGGAAATACCACTTTTGAAAGTGATGTTTCTATGGAAAAGGATTCAATGAATAGTGTGCTTAAAAGGTTAGAGAGATATAAATCTCAAATTTCCCAACTCAAGGAAGAAAAGAATCAGTTGATTTCATATGTTCAACATTTGATCAGCCCAATTGCGTCTTCTTTTCTTGTTCCAGAGATGGTGGCTATCCCGGATCAAGAAATTCTCAATCAATCAAAGGATGTGATCACTCTAGGGCACACTCTAAGGTCATGGGTTTCTGAGATAGAAAGTGGTGGGTTGAAAACAATTGCTGAGGTGATAAAAATATATGAGAATATTTATGCCTACCTTGATCCAAAGTGTTTCCATTTAAGGAATGCCTCATCACAAAATTAATAACACTGGATCAGATTTTTCCAAGTCTTCAGGATCTTGCTTGCATGGAATCTACATTCTTAGCCTCAGAGGGAATACTTGAGTTTGATCATCGCATGACACGAATTCTATGGTTAAATCATGCTAAGTCTAGGAAAATGATTCTAGAAGACTTGGTAATTCAGTTTGATAGTTTGTGCAATGAATCCTATACCATGCTCTCTTCCATTCAAGTCTTCATCGAAGAGATTCCTTGTACCTTCGTCAATGAACACAACCAAAGGAATTCAGTACAACATCTGGTGGAGTAGTTTACAAAATTGATACATGAAATGTATACTCTGTTGATGTTTTTTCCACTTCTTCTATGGATCAATGTTTCAAAATCAAACATCTTTGCGAAGAGATCCAATCTAAAGTTGCAGACCTGCATACCATACCAGGTAAGATTCTTGAAATGTAGGTACTTTGTGAGGCTGGTCTTCTCCCGAGTTGTTTTTAGAAGAAGAGAAGATGCACCAGACATTGCAAAAGCTCAAATCTTTTGAATTAGCAAAGAATCAAGATCCTTGTTTTTCCAACAACATGGTAGGATGATTTCCTATATTTTCTCATGGGTGGGAGAGTCCATTTCTCATACAATTGAGATAGGCAGACCCCACCCCCAATGGATAAGGCACTGGTTTTTTGTCAAATGTTTTGAAAGTGGTATTTTAAATGATGTTATTGTTGAATTCACTTTTGAGAAAACTTATGAGATTTCTATTTTTAGTTGCTTTTAATAAAGTTGGTTGAAAAAGTCAAAGTCACTTAAGTGCCCTATTTAATGTGCATTTAAAATCCTAACTACTTTGTAACCAACTTTTTGGTTATAAAAGAATGTTAGGGGCTCATTTGTAAAGGGGACTTTGAGAGAGGAGAAGAAAATACTTTTGTATGCAAGATTTATTTCAAAGAAAGAAAATTTGTGTTCTTTTGAGAAGATATTTTGGAGTTAATGAAATATGAACTTTGTGTCCCATTCATTATCTCTTTTAGCATTTGATGTTCTTATGTTCATTAGATGTTAGTGTTTTAAATCTTGCATGTGAATATTGTCTTGGATCTTATTGTCAACACTATTAATCTGTTGTTCTTGTTCACAGTGATCAAGCTCTATTATTTACTTGCTCATGTGTGTTCCCTTTACTCATTCTTGTTTAGCTAACTCAAACTCCATTTTATTTGTGTTGGTTATTTATCATTCTTCTTCGTGCAATATTAGGCTCTACTTTTACCTAACTCTTGCATGTTCCTTCCATTCATTCTTTTCCATTCCTTTCCTTCATTCCATTCCATCTCCCTCATTCACTTTTCTTTCCATTGATGTTCCAAAACACCCCCACATATAATTTTGAATGTACAAATGTAAATATAGTTTTGGTTTTCAATAAAGGAAACCTCACCTTCATTGAGGAGGGACTTTGTTCCCACACTGTTGCATGTCATTTGCATGTGTATAAATCCATATGATAACAGATAGGTCCACAAAAAGAGGAAAATTCAAGTGTAATACCACTTGAAAAAAATATTCAGGGTATGGAATTGGAAGAAGAACATGTTGAATATTCAAGCTTAAGGTTTTCCTTAACAAATGCTATGCCCTTAACCTATTGCTTGTATTAGGATATGAGTAGCCGAATTGTGGCTTACCATATCATTTTACTATATCGTTTATACTTTCTCATGCTTAGTAGGTTGACCTTGGTGATGGCCATAACATATGAATAGTATATATAGGGGATTGTAGGTAGTAGTTCATCATCATTTGAGCATTTGAGTCTTATTGTATGGTTTGGAGGTTTCCCCCTCGAAGTGGCGAAGCTATTTTAATTCCATATTGAAATCATTTATCTAAAATATTATGTTCCTTTGTGTTCTATTCATGCTCATAATGTAAATTATACAAGTAATTTCTTTAAAAGTGGTATCAGAGCTGTGATTCGGGCCAAAATTAGGGAAAAACCCTAATTTTTGTGTTTCTGATATATCTTGTGAACTAGAGATAATTTGTTCGATATTTTTTTACCATAATTTTGAATAATTCCAAGTAAGATTCCTTGAAAATTTTAGACTTTTTTGATTTATTTTACAAAATTTATTGTAAAGTTAGGGTTTTTCATAAAATCGCTTCTAGGATGAATTGTTTTAAATTTTTCCAAGTTCATTACATTTTCAGAAAGCCCTCAAAACAATATTGGTAGTATCTTCTTTGTGTTTTTTCCTATTCAGCCAAATTTGTATTGAAACCATAAACCCTAGGGTTTGACATCATGACAGGCCTTCCACAAGAGCAAAAAGAATCTGGTCACTCTAGGTAAAACCCCAGATAAAGATGGGGTAGTGATAGAAGATTTGGAGTCAGAAGGGGTAAATACATATTCCTTAGCACTAGGGTTTACCTCAGTTGATCATAAGGTGAGCCAACTCGAGTATGAAATGTGAAATGTACAATCTGAGATGGCCTATAAAGGAGACATAAACCAAATCAATCAACGGTTGGATGATATCATGCAACATATAAAGGGTAAACAATATGTCCCAAATAAGTCCCAACTCAACCAAGGAGGATCTTTAGTTTAGAATAATGGGAAAAATAACCATGTTGGATCACTTTTCCAACCTAATCAGAATCCAACTTATTCACAACCATAGAACATGATGCTAAAAGTGGAGATGCACAAATTTGATGGGAAGGATCCACTGAATTGGATAAATAAAATGGAGAACTTCTTTGAGTTACATCAAACCCCATCAGGACAAAAGGTGACCTTGGCATCCCTGTATCTTGAACTAGACCAATTCATCTGGTATCGATGGTTATGTGCTCGAGAGGTAGAAGAGTGGTCTCAGTGTCACTTGGACAATTTTTACTGAGGAGTTGTAATTGCACTATAGTTCTAGTGTTTCAGATAACTACTTTAGTCAATTGGAAAATTTAAGACAAACAAGATCAGTCAAAGATTATGTGCATCAATTCTAAAACCTATCCTTAAGGGTGGATAATATTATAGAAGAGAACTTGAATGACCTATTTCTTGGGGGTCTTAAGGACCACATTGAGCATGAGGTACGTATGTTTAATCCACTCAAGATTTCTGATTCTATTATCATGACACGTAGAGTAGAGGAAAAAATTCTTTGCAGTAGGAGGAAACCTTTCACTAACACTAGAGACCGTAGTACCCATTCCCCATCATTCACTCAGCCAATTAGACTGAATCCTTAATAAATGGAAGAAAAAAGAACAAAAGGATTATGTTTTAACTATGATAACAAATATGGAACATGACACAAATGTGCTGAGAAGAAGTTGTTCTATATTGAAGGAGGAAATGAGGATGAATATGAAGCTGAAATTATAGAAGAAACCAAGGAACCGGTAGAAGATGAAGTATAGGATCACCAACCTACAATTTATTACCATGCGTTGTTAGGTATTAGTACTCCTCAAACACTCAAGGTTATTAGATATCTCAAAAAATAGAAGGTGACGGTGTTGATTGACTCAGGGAGTACTCATAACTTCATAAATAGTAAGTTAGCTTCCCACCTCAATTGTTTTATTTACCCAACTCTAGAAATGAAAGTTATGATTATGGATGATGGGACAGTAAAGTGCATAGGAAAGTGCCACACTATCAAGATTTCCATGGGAGACTACATGCTAGAATCTCCTATGTTTGCTATTTCTATGGGAGGGGCATATATTGTTTTGGGTGTCCAATGGCTCACAACCTTGGGTACTATAGAAATGAATTTCCAAGAATTTTCATGTGATTTCATTCAGAAGGAAGGAAAATACAATTAAAAGGGATGGTAGCTAAGTCTCCACATTATTCACTCTCATCAGATGCAAAAGGTTCTCAGAAAATGAGTAGATGGATTTGTAGCAAAGTTATTTTCCATAGAGGTACAAAATACAGAGTCTTCAATGCCACCCGATCTTCAAAATATTGTTGATGCTCACTCATCTATTTTGATGCAATTCCAAAGGAACTACCACTAGTTAGGGATCATGATCATGCAATTTGGTTGATTCAGGGAGCCAACCACCTAACATTAGACCATACAGATACCCATATTCCTAGAAAAGTGAGATCGAGAAAATGGTGCAGGAAATGTTGAAGGCAGGTATCATCAGGCATAGCCAGAGCACATATTATTCACCAGTGGTCATGGTACGTAAGAATGATGAAACATGGAGTATCTGTCCAGATTATCAAGAAATCAACAAATACACCATCAAAGATAAGTTTTCTATTCCAGTAATTGACGATTTACTTGATGAATTACATGGTGATATTTATTTCACAAAATTAGATCTTCGTTTGGGGTACCATCAAATTATAATAAGAGAGGAATATGTTCATAAAATGGATTTTAGGACTCATGAGGGCCATTATGAGTTTTTGGTAATGCCTTTTGGTCTTACAAATGCTCCCTCAACATTTCAAATCTTGATGAACACTATTTTTAGGCCATTTTAAAGGAAATTTGTATTAGTTTTCTTTGATGACATATTGATTTACAATAAGACATGGGAAGAACACTTGCAACATGTAAATAAAGTGTTGGAAGTTTTGGAGAAACATAATCTCTATGAAAATCCATCCAAATGTTCTTTTGGTGTACAAGAGGTAGAGTACTTGGGTCACATTGTATCCCATGAAGGTGTCAAAGTTGATCCTCAAAAGATCAAAGCTATGGTGGAATGGCCAAGGCCCAAAACTCTCAAAAATCTCCGAGGGTTCCTAGGACTAACAGGGTACTATAGAAGATTTGTGAGGGGATATGGTAGAATCGCGGCTCCACTCACTGCATTGCTAAAGAAGGATGCCTTCCATTGGACAGATGCAACCACTAAATCCTTTGAGCAGTTGAAGGAAGCCATGTGCACCACCCCAATTTTGGCTACTCCCAACTTCTCAAAAACCTTCATTGTTGAATGTGATGCTTTAGGATCAAGATTGGGAGTAGTTCTAATGTAGGAAGGAAGACCAATTACATTTTTGAGTTAGATATTCAAAGGAATATCTTCTCAAACCTTTCTATGAGAAATAAATGATGGTTATTCTTCATGCAATCAAGTAATGGAGGCCCTATCTAATGGGTAGACACTTCAAGGTAAAAACTGATCATGATAGTCTCAAATACTTTTTGGAGAAAAGGTTATCATCTGAGGAACAACAAAAGTGGGTAACAAAAATTTTGGGTTATGATTTTGAAATCATATACAAAAAGGGTAAATAAAATGTAGTAGCCAATGTGCTATCTAGAAGGGATACATCCACAGATGCCTTACTATGTGCAATGTCCATATTGAAGGCTAATTGGGTGGATGAAGCAAGATTGGAATGGGAGCAAGACAAGGATACACAATCTCTAATACAAAATATCAAGAAAGGATCTATAACATCTAACAAATTTGAGTGGAAAGGTAATGCCCTATGGTACAAGGACATGTTATTCTTGTGTAAAGATTCTGAGTTGAAGCATAAGATTCTTGCAGAGCTACATGCATCACCTATTGGAGGAAACTTTGGGTTTTTGAAGACATATCATAGAATAAAAAGAGAATTATTTTGGGAAGGACTTAAGGGGATGTACAAAAGTTTGTATCAGAGTGTTTGGTGTGCCAACAGAACAAAGGTGAAACCATTAAGACACCAGGTCTATTGCAACCATTACCAATTCCTAGCCAGAGATGGGAGGAGGTCTCCATGGATTTCATCACAGGATTGCCTTGTTCAAAGGGTAAGAATGTTATTTTGGTGATTGTGGATAGGCTCACAAAATATGCCCATTTTTGTGCCCTGTCACATCCATTTTCAGCCAGTACAGTCGTAGCTATTTTTTGGGAGACATTTCAAAGGTTGCATGGAACCCCAAAGATAATTGTAAGTGATCATGATCATATTGTCAAAAGTTATTTTTGGATAAAATTATTTTCATGTTTGGGTACCCAGCTAGCTCACAGTTCATCTTACTATCCTCAAACTAATGGGAAAATGGAAGTGGTCGACAAATGCTTAGAGGAGTATCTACATTTTTTTTATTGGATAAGTAGGAACGATGGGTTAAATGGCTACCACTTGAAGAATGGTGGTATAACACATCTTTTCATTCCTCTTCTCCAATGTACCCATTTTTAACATTATATGGTTACCATCCATCATCTATCACTTCTTCCTTGAGGGTGCAAACTAAGGTTAGAGATGTTGAGGAACACATTCAACATCAACAACTGGTTTTGGTTGGTTTGAAGGAGAATTTGGAATTGACACTAAATAAAATGAAACAACAAGTAGATCAACACCGTAGTGAAAGACATTTTGAAATTGGTGACTTGGTTTTTGTATATCTACAACCTTACAAGTAGATATCCTTGAAGCAAGAGAAAAAGGACAACAAACTTGCTCCTAAATATTATGGTCCTTATCAGGTTTTACTGAAAATTGGAAGTGTTTCTTATAAACTAGAGCTCCCTCAATATTCACGCATACACCCAATATTCCATGTTTCCTACATGAAGAAAGTTATTGGACAAAAGCGTTACAGCCTTGACAGACAGCTAGCTACGAGAACTTGACGAGGAAGGAAGAATTCTTTTGGAGCCAGAGAAGTGTTGTACCCTAAATATTGGCTAAGTACTAAGAGGCGCACGTGCACAGGACCAATGAGAAGAAGGGAACTCAAGGGAAAGTGTGCAGGACAAAGGGGTTTAAGTGAAACTAGGGCACGCGTGGGAGGTTAAACATGGGTTTAAATTACTTAGCCATATTCGACATCCTAGATGCACTTGAGGAAAAATGTGAGGACCCGACTAGGCATGATGAGTGGATAAGGTGCCAGCCTAGAACCTTGGAGGTCAAGAAAATGATATTCCCTGTAGGGAATATTCCTAGAAGACATCATTATAGAGAGTGGAGGGTTTGTAAAGGGATAATCATTCACTAATTGAGGACCACATTGACACTTGGCACGTGATTTGCTCAGGAGAGAAGGCATGGTGGTGGGTGCTGACCTTATATAAAGGAATGCTCGGGCGAGAGAAGAATATATATACATAGATATATGGGAGATAGATAAAGAGAGAGGAGAGGAGATAGAAAAGACACTCAAAAAAAAACATAGAGTAACAAAGTGCTATAGTAATGCTAGGGTTTAGAGCACTTAGTGCTAGAGGGTTGTAAGGGAAGCCATAAGCATATGTATGGGTACTAGGATCTATAATAAGGGATAAAATGGGAAAAGTATAGTTATGATATCATATCAGAAAGGTTTGTAGGAGACACGTCTCTTTCATTTAATATCTATGGTCTGAGATGACCCTTTTTGGCTATAATGTGGCTACTGACTCTTTTAAATCAATATATATACTATTTTAAATATATATATATATATATATATATGTGGGTTCATTCTGTATAACTTGTTTATGGGTGTAAACCCTCATGTTATATGACTTATCATGGCTCATATCTAGTTTATTATACTTCTTACAATGTTATTTAGCTTCTATGATGCATTAATGTGTAGATTTGTTAGTTGCATCTTCTACCTTTTTAAGTAAGTGAATTTACTTACCCTTCGCAAAGAATCCTCCATTAATGGTGGAACATCCTAAAAATCTCACATAAAAGAGGGCTCAACGCCTGCGCGTGCCTCGAGGTGAGTGCACGGTGATTACTTGGGTGATAGGCGACGTGCTGGGGTTAGAAAGAAGTATTAAGGGTAAATAAATGACTACATCTTGGTTTACGTTGCCGAGACCTCTTTTCAAAGCTATTGTGAGAATGGTGCATGATGACAGAGCACTTGACCTTGGATAGTGTCGAAGTATGGTTTAAAAGCACGAAGGATGAGTTTACTCGAGAGATTTAATGGACCTCGAGTTTGATGCACATAAATAGATAGAAGAACATCTCGTATCATGAGCTGTATGAGACCTTTTTTGTTGTTTTCCAGTGGAATTGTATGAATGAATCTCGACGTATGCATCTAGATCAAGATGGTACTATAGACCTTGCATATGGACCCAAGATGAGTATCAGAGGCTGCATGATGCTGATCTGACTTAGACATGTGATGTTGATCATTGGTGGAGTAGAGTGTTGATGAGTTATACCTTGGAGTATGTGATTTCTACGTATTCTTGTCTAGAGATTATTGAGTTTGAGTTCTTGAGGGAGACAAGAGGATCGTTCTTGTGTGCTATCCCTTTAGCTATAAAGATCCTGATCATTACACTGAGTTTGGAAGCATTTCCTATGGCTAGATAAGCTTCTTCTGAGTGCTAGGAGAGGAAGCTAGAGTGAAGGAGGATGACGGACCTTACATGCTAAAAGGAGAAAGAAGAGAGACGAATCAAGTTCAATGAATCTCATCAAAGGGAGTTAAATAGACAACGTGAAATTACAGGAGTGATGGATTTATGGAGGGAGACGTTGCGGGAAGGAATCGAGGTTCACGCAGAGGATGTGGAACCTAAGTAGTCTATGCTACCCCATCTTAGCAAGCATGAGAGAGAGACCCCTTCAGCTTCTGATGAGAGCTTGTCACTTGGGGAAAGGAGAGCCATCGGCGCACATTTGAATCCACCTCGTGACCAACCCATGATGCTTATTTTCCAAATCCATAGATAAATATTACTAACCCAATTGATATTGGTGGAAGTAATCAATCAACACCTAGGAGATATAAATTTTCATTTGGCACATCTATGGTTGCACAATAATTTCTGTGTTTGGAGGTATATTGTTTGGAGTGACATTTGGGAAAATTAAGGGTACAAAAAGCTTGGGTATCATGTCTAGAAGCGGTGCGGGACACACATCTGGTAGTGGTGCAATATCATAGAATGTTGGTGCATAGTTTAGTGCGATAGTGGGGACATAAGGCATGACCACTTTAGGACCTTTACTAGCTACAAGAGGTGGATTTGGTGGGTCAGTGGAATAGAACTAGTGGACTTGGTGGACCTGGAGGATTTGGAGGATTTGGTGGGTCATAAGGGATAAGCGCTGGTGGATCTAGTGGATCTAGTGGTAGAGGCAACATCGAAGGGAATCAAGGTTTTGGATCAACGGACAAGGGCCTCAACTACCTCAATAAGTATTTTTGAAATGTATTTGCATCTACCAAATTACAAAGGTGTTGAGGATGCTACAGAGCATGTACACAAATGTGAGTTTCTATGGTGCACGAAGGGGATCACTACCCCATAATAGAAGGAAAGTCAGTTTGCAATAATGTTGCAAGGGTGCGCACATAGTTGGTACCATAAGTATGACCCCCACCAGACAGTAGTAGATTATACCACGCCTGCGTAATGCCTTCTTAGTTGAATTCCATATTCCTGAGTTTGAACATAAGAGCATTAGCATGCTGAAGGATATTTAAAAAGGTATAGAAAAGAGTGTGTGGGAGTATGACGTACATTTTAAGACTCTCTTATGATATTCATCCTTCCCAAAGATGCTCAATTATTCATTGGAGGACTAATAATGCATTTCAAGAGAGCACTTTCACATAAGACTTTCACAGACCCGCGTGAGGCTTTAAAGGTTTCTCTATGCGAGGATGTAGGAAGTGTGGATATCAGTGTTAGTCCTTTTCTTGAAGCTCGATAATGTAATGGAAATTTTTTTGAAGAAGCTATCTATGAACTCGCACCATGAGACTCGAAGTGGCCCATGGTGCAAAAATTGTGAGGTAGAGGGGTATATGAAGGAAAGTTGTCCTCAGAGATCGATACGCACCATGATAGTAGACTGTGAAATTTTCCATGAAGATCATGATGCAAGTAGGTGCCATTATTAGCAAAGTGCGATCGGTAAGAATGTGTCTTGTTATTGAAAGATTTGCATCTCTACTACTCATGACACCAAGGATCACATATTGATTGAACCAATACTTGATGCCATTGATATTGGTGTGCACTAGACGAGCATTGCAAACAATTCCAAGGATGATGGTTATCACTATGAAGGACGTGTAGATGGAGGAGCTCGTGGAAGAAGCTTTCGTGGAGGATTTAGAGGCTATGGCAATTGTGGAGGTAGAAGAGGTGAGCTGTCTCGCGGAACTTGTTATAACTGTGGGTCCATAGACCATTACAAGCGTGAATGTCCGACCTACTATAGTGCTCATGGTGTAGGAAGAAGCAAGAATATGATATGTACCTTGGGATATAATATTATAATGTATATGGGTTGATGGAGATGCTGACATGTGGCACACATCCCCTTAATTATATGTATGGGTTCACATGGGATATAATGTTATGATGTATATGTATTGATGGAGATGCTAACATGTGGCACACATCCCCTTATCTTATTATATCATTCATTTATGATTTATTATGCTTAGGAGGTCAGCCTCAGTATTTTCCATAGGTTATAATGGTATATATAGGGGTTAGAAGGTTGTAGTTGATCATCATATGGAGTATTGGAGTGTTATTGTATGGTTTGGAGGTTACCCCCGCGAAGTGGTATTGGAGGTTGCCCCTCGAAGTGGAAAAGCTATTATATGAGCATATTGCCATCATTTATCTATATTTTGGTGTTCTCTCATAGTATTCTACTATATATTTTTTGATTTATACAACTAATATCCTTACAAGTGGTATCGAGCAACGATTTCAGCCAAAATTAGGGCAAAAACCCTAATTTTTTGTTTTGAGTATATCTTGAAGAGGGTATCTAATTTTTTTCCAATTTTTGTATCATAATTTGGAAACACTCTAATTCAGAATATCTGAAAAATTCAGCTCCATTGGATTTGTTTTGCGGATGTTATTGGTGTTTTAGGTTTTTTCATAAATTCACTTTTCAAGAAGTAAATTGTAGTATTTTTTAGCAAAATTTATATTTTCGGAAAGCTATTGAAATTTAAGTTAGGGTTTGTTCTTTGTGTTTTTATCCATTTGCCGAAACATTTTCATAATTCCTAAAACCCTAGTTTTGTGGATCATGGGGATGGTAGCTTTTTTTGGAGATGGCAGGATTGATGCTAGAGAATGGTGGAAAAAATTTAGGGATAAATTATCTAAACCATCAGATATTTAATTATTCAAGTTGTGGATTAGTGGCCCTACACATATTTTCTTTTCTAAGTTAGAAAAGGAAAAGTCTAATTGGTCTTTGCAGGAACTGGAACAAGTTTTCATGGACAGATGGGCAACAAAAGAAGAAGAAGACGAAGTAGAAGAAGAAGAAGAAAAAGAAAAAGAAGAAGAAGTAGAAGAAGAAGAATTAGAAACTGAAGCAACATTAGAAGAAGAATAAGAATAAGAAGAAGAATAAGATGTTGATGATGAAGCTGCTTACTACGAGGATAGGATTTCATATGGGTGGTTGGATGATCGAGCTTGGCGAAAAGTGTGTAATAATTTAAAGCACACTCATTATATGGCTTCTTCTTATGTTTCGGGGATGAAACATGTCAAAGAGGGAGGTAATGCTATGTACCTTGGGATATAATATTATAATGTATATGGGTTGATGGAGATGCCGACATGTGGCACACATCCCCTTAGTTATATGTATGGGTTCACATGGGATATAATGTTATGATGTATATGTATTGATGGAGATGCCGACATGTGGCACACATCCCCTTATCTTATTATATCATTCATTTATGATTTATTATGCTTAGGAGGTCAGCCTCAGTATTGGCCATAGGTTAGAATGGTATATATAGGGGTTAAAAGGTTGTAGTTGATCATCATATTGAGTATTGGAGTGTTATTGTATGGTTTGGAGGTTACCCCCTTGAAGTGGTATTGGAGGTTGCCCCCTCGAAGTGGCAAAGCTATTATATGAGCATATTGTCATCATTTATCTATATTTTGGTGTTCTCTCATATTATTCTATTGTATATGTTCTGATTTATACAAGTAATATCCTTACAAAATATGAGGAGTGCCCAGAGCTATTTAAACACATGATCCAACAACAACAAAAATAGAAGGGTGCCAAGATGGTAAGTGTTAAGAAATAAGACTTGTAGTGGATGCCAAGGATGGTGTGTGAGTTAGAATTATAACTGTCTTGGTGATTTGACGTGACTGAGGCTAAGCGCACCAGGGAAATACCAAAGTAGAGACCATTGATTACAAGAGAAGAGGTGGTGTATGGGAAGTATCCGGACCCTACCCATCAGAAGGAAGTCTATCAAGAGACCATGGATGTAATCAAGAGTCTTCAAGGGGAAATTCAATGTCTAAAGGATAAATCCAGGAAGTTGGAGTAGAAGAAGAGTTCTGAGGCTCCATAGAAGGATCTGGATGATGTCAAAGAGGTATGCAAGATGTTGAGGCAAGAAAATATCATCCCCTTACTAGGATAATGGTTAAGAGAGAAATTACCAAGTGCTAGAGTGGAGTACGATAGGAAGGTTTTGCATGCTAACCTTCCTCCCACATCCTCGACTATGATAAGGAGATTACCTTAAATACAGTTGTTGATGGATGGATCCTAAGAAATATTCTGATTGACAGAGGCACATAAGTCAATGTTCTCACCCTGGATGCTTGGAATCAAATGGGAAGGCCCCCATTATAGCCATCTTCAAATGTGCTATATATGGCCAATAAGATAAAGGCAATTCCCATTGGTGTTTTAAAGGATGTTGCGATCACTATTTAGGGGAAAAATTCATTGGAGACTTGAAGTCTTAGTGCTTGTTGAGGTGGACAACTTTCCAACACTACTTAGGCACCCTTGGTGCTATAAGAACAATGTTGACTTATGTTTCAATAAGGGGTATATAAGTTTTGAGAACAAAGAGGAATGTGTTATCATTCCTTTGATGGATGGGAAGTCAATGCCCTATATTGAGCCTTTAGGAGAAGAATACCTAGACATAATTTATGTGTGCACTATCTGAGACCCTGAGGTTGTGTAACCAATAAAAGAGGGCGTTATTCAGTGGGAATACACTCAATCTATAAGTGATACAACTAGCATCACATATGACAATTGGGCACATGGGACATATGAGTTAGTCGGAAGGTAGTTAAGAGGCTCTATGACGAGAGTAGAAAAGGCATGCTCAGTCAAGCACCTAGGAGGAAAGAATTTGCTAAGTTATTCTGGAGGAGCCAACCCTGATGTTTTCCTACGAGAAATGGAGACCTAATGGAGATGTGAGATCGAAAGGAGAAGGATGCTTAGCTATACCTTTCTTGAGTACTGTAACATGTTGGTGGGAAACCCATCATGATAACCTTCTAGAGTGGCACGAAGTGAGAATCATATTCTCTGTTAGGTTTTTCCGGAGTAATGCACCTACTATCATACAAAATTATCATGGGAAGGAACCCACCTCGTTTCACATCCAAGCATGTGAGAAGACATGAATGGAAGGTGCGGAAGCCTTGCCACCTTCTGTATGGGTGAAAAATTTGTGCTCCACCTTACAAAGCTACACAAACGCATGGTACATTCACTCATAGATGCACCATTAGACAAGAAACTGGTAGGAGTTGACGACTAACCTCCTTTAAGCTTTCGAATATCAGTACCAAGCCATCAGTGGATGAGGCATTGCAGGTTGTTAAGTGCCTAACTATGGGAGATAGTGCCATGGTGTAGGATATAATACTAGAATTATTAGGTGAACCTAGTTTAGAAACGTGCTTTGATGAGGAAGAATCAGAGGAGATACAACTTGAGCGCACATGCATGGAGAAAGAGAAAGGAAAATTGGTCTATGTGATTGATGGTGAAGAAGTGGAAAATTTGGATGTTAACCATACTATGGGTATGTACGAAGTTATGGATAGTTCTGATGAGAAAGCACGTGCCTACCATGAACCCCTAAAAACCAAGAAGGTTAACATTGGTTCGGAGGAAAAACCTAAGGAGGATACTATTAGAGATTATTGGATAGAAAAGGAGGTTTCAAGATCATCAATCTGTTGTGTGAATTTCAGGATTTTTTCCACATGGGTACCATGATCTTAAAGGAGTTCACCACTCCTTAGGAGAAATGAAAATAAAGTTAAAGGAAGGTGCGTGCCCAATTTAGAGGAGACCTTATCAAATGAATCTGAATCTTTACGTCAAAGTCAAGGAGGAGATTGACAAGATGATCGCATCAGGCATCATTGAGGCCATTGAGGAATCATAATGGATAAGTATGATGGTCATCAACATTAAGAAGGATGGGAGGATAATGATTTGTGTTGATTACAGGGATTTAAATGTGGTATGTGTTATTGACCCTTTTCCAACCCCTTTCACCGAGGAGATCCTAAAAGGAGTAGCTAGGTGCGAGATCTATTCTTTCACAAACGGATTCTCAGGATATCATTAAGTTATGATTGTAAAAGAGGACCAAGAAAAGATAAAATTTTCCACTGAATGGGAAAGCTCTGCCTACACATTCATGCCTTTGGAGTGAAGAACATGCTTACTCGTGTTTTCATGCATTATGGAAAATAAATTTAAAGAATTCATCCATAAGTTTATTCAAGTCTACCTTGATGATTGAACGATATTTGGATTATTGAGGGATCATTATGACAATCTGAGGTTGATGTTTGAAAGATGTCGACAATTGAGGATATCTCTCAACATTAAGAAATGTGTTTTCACTACTCCATTTGAAACCCTTTTGGGACATATCATATGTGAGGAATGTTTGTTGGTGGATCCTACCAAAGTTGTTGTTATTGTGGGATTGGGGCAACCTACTAGCCAGAGTGCAGTGTATGGATTCCTTGGGTGTACGAGGTATTACTGGAAGTTTATAAGGGGTTATGCCAAGATTGCCGCGCCATTGGAAAAGTTTCTAAAACATAAAATTTCATTTCAATGGGGAGAGGCACAATGGATGGTGTTTGATACATTGAAGAATAAGCTTATCACCGCACCCATACTATGCTTTTCTTCTTGGGATAAGCCATTCCATGTATATGTTGATGCTTCAGGAGTTACGATTGGGGAAATCTTAACACAACCTGGAGAGGGAATTATTGACCACCCCTTGTGTTTTGCTAGTAGAAAGCTAACCCCAACATAATAGAACTATACTACTACTAAGCACGAAGCATTGTCAATGATCTATGCACTGCAAAAATTCAGGCAATATCTATTGGAAACACCCTTTATATTCTACATAGACCACATGGCATTGAAGTACTTGGTAAACAAGCCCATTTTACAAGGGCACATATGCAGTGGGTCATGTTGTTTCAAGAGTTTGAGTTTATGGTTGTTGTGAAACTCGGGTAGTATTAATTTGGGACCTAACCATTTATCAAGGATTGAATCAAGGGAGGATGCGCAAAGCATTGAGGATACAATTCCAGATGCACAACTATTTAGATTGTGACTTGTGCCATCGACTTGGAAGATATTGCCATGTTTATCAAAACGGGTGTGGCAACCGAAAGGAATGAAGAGTTTGGAAAGGAGGCGGTTAGCCATTTATGACACACCCTACATGTTAATTAGTGGAGACTTATACAAGCTAGGTTGTGATGAGGTTTTACGTCGGTGTATGTTAGAGCATGAATACATAGCAATCATGGAGGAAGCACATGGTGGAATTGTAGGAGGACACTATACAGGGAATGCAACCATGTAAAATATCTTTCTAGAAGGTTTTTGGTGGGAAACAGTTTACAAGGATTATATCGAGTATTTTAAGGAATGTGACCATTTCCATCATCTTGGTAAACTAGGGAAAAGAGATGAAATGACATTAAGACCGATTTCTAGTGCAAAACCATTTGAGAAGTGGGCAATTGACTTCATATGCCCTATTTCCCCAACTGTGCGAAGGACAAGTTTGTGCTATATCATTACATGCACATATTATCTTACGAGGTGGGAAGAAGTGGTGCCTACAAGGGATTGCACAACGGTAACAAAAAATAGGTTCTTGTGGGAAAACATAATCAATCAGATATGGATTCTCACTGAGTTTAACAAGTGATAGGGGTACTCATTTCTTGAATGAGACAATTAGAATCTTGTTGGAAAAATTCATGGTAGCCCACCACAAGACTACTTCATATCACCCACAAGCTAATGGGATTGCTAAGGTGTTTAATAAAATTCTAAATCACACATTAACCAAGATTTGTGATGTGGGAAGAAAGGATTGGGATGATAAAGTTTTTTTGTGTTATGGTCATACCAGACTACTTATAAAAGACTAAATAAGGCCACACCTTTTCAATTGGTGTTTGGCACAAAAGTGGTGTTACCTATCAAATTCTTGTTACCATCACTGTGTATCGCACGCACAATAGGATTAGATGATGAACACTCACTTGAGGAGAGGATTGATAAGTTAATGCAGTTAGATGAGAGGCGGGATATTGCTCACTGGAGTCGAAAACACTAAAGGCCGGACATAAGACATGACATTATAGACACATGAAGAAAAAAATAATTTGAGGTTGCATAAATGGTTCTATTATATGATTTCAAGTTTCTGCGCCATCTTGGGAAATTTAAAGTCCATTGGATGAGACCATACATTATATCATATATACTTGATTCAAAGTGCTTTCCAGGTTATAAGTGCTTGGATGTAAACACGATTACTGTGACATTTCAATGGGAGTAGGCTGAAGCCCTACTATAAATAAGTCTTCCTTGTATTTATAAATAAGGCAATATTTCTAGTTAGCCTAGGATTTCCCTTAATGCATTTCCTTTCTTTGAGTTTCCCTTTCTCGTTGCTTTGTGTTATGCCTGCAACTGGTAACCACTTACAATTTTAAAAATTTTCTATGCACAAAGGACCACACATCTATTTTTGTGTGGGGTGAAGTGATGTGATAAGTACTAGAAGCTGGTATTGGAAGTTGTGTTTCGATGGCCCGGGTGAAGGATCAAAAGCGTGTAGTTTGGAAGAGTGCACGTAGAAAAGGTGAACATGAGGAGTTTGGTGTTAGAAAGGATTTACAAAAACCACGTACAAGGGTGAGAAGCGTAGGAACAACATGAGGTAGGTGATGTCAAAAATTAGGATAAGGACAGAAGAAGTGCCTTCGGTAGCATTGAAAGCACACGTGTAAGGATATTTGGTCAATAAGGGTTTTTACATGCCAAAGAAGGTTATATAAGTTTTCATGCAAGATTGGGTGTGGGGGTAAAAGCGCTAAAGGTTGGCAGTAGGAAAAATCCACCTTTATTGCAAGAGTACGTTGGTAGGTGGCATGGCATTTATTGCAGGGAAAAGCAAAAGCTATAAGTAGAAGGTTAGGGTGCATTATTGTTTACCTTGTATTTGTGTTATCGAAGAGCTCTCACAAACTAGGGCATCCTTGAAGAAAAAGTTGTGTGAAAAAGGGTTGTGAAGATTTGCATGTATAGCTAGTTTGATCAGTGAATTAGAGTGGAAAAAGAGTACACAAGTGTGAGCGGAGAAGGTTGTGTAAGAGGATCCCACGGGTGTTACACCGTCTTGTGGAAAAAGGATTTCCAAGTTAGGGTTCCGCAACTAGGGCACAAGATTGAGGGATTATCGCAAAGGAGTGGAGACACGAGTTGAGTAGAGCCATGATCAGGAGAAAGGAAGAACTTCTAATGACTTGAAGGAGAAATGAAATGAAGGAAAGAAATAAATGTTTCACCAAAGAAAGGTAAGGGCAAGGGGAAACAAGATGTTTCCACTAGTTTCAATGAAGAATGATTAATGGAGATGCAATATCTAGACGCCATAGTTCTTGGAAAAGAATGGGTGTCTCATGTTAGAAAGATGGTCGTGAGTGACTACAACCATCGAATGAGCACCACAGAGAATGAGATGGCATTGGAATTGGTTCACCCTATAGACAAGAGGACACTAGATGGAATGCCTATCTATGATGATGAGGTAAAGGTGAAAATGGAGAAGGTTGGGTTATTGTAACTCTATGAGTTTCCCTATTTTGGAAAACCTAAGAAATTATACCAATGGTTAATGTCACACGTACATGAAGACCACTTCTACTTTGTAGGATGAAGGATGTGAATAACTCCCCAACTAATTTCTAATTTTACTGGTCTTATCTGCGAAGGAGAATCATTTGATGATGACTTGGATGATAAGGAGGCCATCAAGAAGACTGTTAAAGCTTATGACTACAAAAAGGGTTCGTGATACTTTGACATTTCTATGATTTCTGACCCTGTAATGAGGATGGTTGTGCACTTGGTCACAAAGTTGAATGGGCAGGAGAGATGGAAACAAATCAACAAGGATTGCTTGAACGTTTTCCTTAAGATCTCGGAGGAGACCATATATAACCTATCAAATTTCATAATGAAGAAATAATCAATGCCATGCGCGATCGAGAAAAATAATGTTTGGTAATGTCCTCCTTACCATTGTCTTTTCAGAGATTGGAGTGCCCGATGGGCCAGATAAATGTTTTGGGAATACCCAGACGAGAATCCTTCCCCCACTAAAATATTTGAGAAATACACTTGTGACACCATGACGGCCGCCCACAAGGCACACCTAGAAAAATGGTATAAGCGGATGCATGATGCATTCGAACTGAGTGGAGAATACCCAAGCAGTTACCTATTTTAATGCAAGGTGAGGCTAAATTACTGTAACAACATTTTTGTATTGGCAGGTTTACTCTGTCAAATGGCACCTAGGGTCCCCTGGTGTAAATTTTTGTTCTCCTTCACAACACAATACTTCCACATCGGGGTCAATTGATTCAAAGCGGCAAAGACGCTAAGGTTTTAACTCGTCGTGATAGACCAAGATTATCGTGAGCTGCGTAGAACATTGATATATCCAAAGAAACACACCTATGTGGAGAAGTATGTCTCCCATGACGTACATATGTTGAAACCCAGTGACATTGCATGTTCTTTGGGAGGACCGTGAACAAGGGTATACCTACGTATAAGGCCTAAGTATGAGAAAGGAACTTATGTTGAAAATGATGTCTCTATCCTAGAAGACCCCACCATAAGGAAGAAGGTTGCACCAAGGAAAAGGGAGAGAGAGGAGGCCCCTGAGAAAAAACACCAAGTACACATACAAAGTGCAATCTGTAGGCGCACAGGAGTCGGGCGCAAAACCAAGCACCTATGCATGGAGGAAGAATTCCCTGTAGAAGAGAAAGAGAAGACACCTAAGGAAGAGGTGCCAGAGAAAGAGAAGTCCCTTGTGAAAGAAGAATCACTGGAAAGAAAGGATTCACCTAGGGAAGAAGAAAAAGAAAAGTCTCCTATATTGGAATCACCAGTTAGGAAGAAGCAAAGAGTAACAAAAATATGGACTCAGAAGAAATAGAGAGCATGGAGGATGACAAGGGAAAAATGGACGATGAGAACAAAGTGAGGTTCGTAGAACCATCCTATGTATGATGTACACAAGTCAGAGGAAGAAGGAAGTGAAGAGAAGGATGAGGACAAGGAAGGTGCCCATAACTAGGGAGGGAGTGAAGAAGTAAACATGAAGGATCAAAATACTCCAAGCTTGACTAAGGAGTAGATAGAGAATCTGTAGAGAGGGAGGTAACGTGAATTATAAAAGACTTGGTTGATCAAGAGGTGGAGCACAACGCCGAGGAAGTATTAAAGGAGACAGAGGAGAGTGTAAGCATTGGGAAGCAATATGGAAGCATGGGTGGGGATCCCACTGACAGTAAGCTTCCCAAAGGTAGTGCACATAGGTGGAAAGGGTATAGTAGTGACACAGGAACAAGAAATGAATTACATTAATGATCCAAACAAATTACTGCATGATTTTTTTCAAAGTACCATGCCTACAAATGAACTCCTTGCATGGTCTTCTTTCGATGAAAAGGAGGCACACTCGCGCACGACGAGGAAAGCGCTATTTTGGGATTTTGAGTCCCATGTTAATGAGCCCGAATTTAAGGTCAACCATTAGATGTTGATGAAGATACCATATGCCAAGGGAGTAAACCCTCTGGTGAATGCCTAAAAACTATCATACGAGTAAGTTTGTAATGTTCTCAACAAAGTATCAGTAGAAGTTGAGGCAAGTTTCTTCAAGAGAAATGAAAAATAAGGGTCTTGGAGGAAGAGCTTGAAAAGAAAAATGAAGAGATCATTGAAAGAGACAAGGAGATAAAGTAGGAGGAGTTGATCATCACATAATTAAGGTGTGAGTTAAGGGATGAAAAGGCAAAGGTGCGTGAGATCCATAAGAAGATAGAGATTATTTCAGATGCCATAATCTTAAAGCACCTAGACTTGGCCCCGCCTGAGAAAAATACGAGTCAACCATGTAATGCTTGGAAGACTTGACCCGCATCCTCACCATGGAAAGGCGACCACTCGCATTGGAGTCGGTGGAAGAGGTGATGGCGTGCCAGAAGGAGGAAGAAAAATAAATATTGGGGAAATAGTTACTTAGTATTCTGAGTTCCTTCATTGTAAATACCGCAACACAAATGGCCGAGGTGTATGTATATGAAAATTGTGCTGACAGAGATAGGGTAGCAAGCATATTGGTTGCTATGTATGAGGTGGATTTGAAGGAATTTTAAGAAAAGAAAAAGGCAACATGGCGGAGCGTGATAAGATCCTAGCTAAGGTTGAGAAAAGTTGGAAGCAATCAAAACCTTGTGGGGTTCGATTAAGAATCGGGTTCAAGGAGCTATATCCCCAGGTCACTCGTAGAATGGACATGCTGGACGATCTTAGCAAACAACTAGAAGGCATTGTAGATACACTGAATGTTAAGAGAAATGAATTGAGTTTTAATGAAGTGAGAAATCTAGTAGGTGACCTACTTCAACAGGCGTAGGGTGAGGTAGATGCCTGGGAAAATATTGAGGCTATCGTGAAGAAGGAATTCCCACTCCTCCTACAACAGTAGAAAATTCTTCTATTCTTTCATTATTTATTCAAATTTTCCTAGTTCCACTATTCTTTTCTTTGAAGAAGCGGGATGTTTCCGAGGATGGAGAACATAAGTAGTGTGGGGTGATGTTGGACCCTAAATATTGGCTAAGTACCAAGAGGCATGCACGTAGAAATAATGATAAGAAGGGTGCTTAGGGAAAGCGCGTAGGAAAAAGGGGTTTAAGAAGGGTTTAAGTGAAACCAGGGCACGTGTGGGAGGTAGAACATAGGTTTAAAGGACTTAGCCATATTTGGAATTCTAGAGGCACTTGAGGAAAAATGTGAGGACCCAAATAGGCATGATGAGTGGATAAGGTGCCAACCTAGAACCTTGGAGGTCAAGAAAATGATATTCCTCATAGGGAATATTCCCAAAAGACATCATTACAGAGAGTGGAGGGTTTGTAAAGGGATAAAAATTCACCAATGGAGGACCACATCGACACTTGACACATGATCTGTTTAGGAGAGAAGGCATGACGGTGGGTGCTGATCTTATATAAAAGGAATTCTCGGGCCGAGAGAAGAATATATGTACATAGATATATGGGAAATAGATAGATGAAGAGAGAGAGATGAGAGATAGACATGACACTCAGGAAGAAATACATAGAGTAACAAAGTGCTGCAGTAATGCTAGGGTTTAGAGAACTTAGTGCTAGAGGGTTATAAGGGATGTCATAAGCATATGTATGGGTATTGGGATCTGTAACAAGGGATAAAATGGGAAAATTATAGTTATGATCTCATATCGGGAATGTTTGCAGGAGACAAGTCTCCATCATTTAATATATATGGTTTGATATGACCCTTTTTGGTTGTAATGTGGCTACTAGAACTCTTTAAAATCGATATATATATATATATATATATATATATATATATATATATATATATTCGTGGGTTCATTTTGTATAACTTGTTTGTGTGTAAACCCTCATGTTATATGACTTATCATGGCTCAGATCTAGTTTATTATACTTATTACAATGTTATTTAGCTTCTGTGATGCATTAATGTGTAGATCTGTTAGTTGCATCTTCTACCTTTTTAAGTAAGTGAATGTACTTCTTCTACAAATAATCCTTCATTAATGGTGGAACCTCCTCAAAAATCTCATATAAAAGAGGGGATCGGTGCCCATTCGTGCCTCGGGTAAGCACCCAACACCCATTGGGTGATAGGCTGACGTGCTTGGGGTTAGAAAGAAGTATTAAGGGTAAATAAATGACTACAAGAAGATTCTACAAACACGTACTAAGAGGCTAAGAACAAGAGACATTAAGGAATATTTGATCAAGTGGAAGAATCGAGCATAGAAGATGCAACCTAGGAGGATGAATGTTTTCTGCAGCAACATCTAGGATTATTCAACGTTGAGGACAACGTTGGTTTGAAGGGGAAGGGCATGCTACGCCCTTAACCTATTACTTGTATTAGGATATGAGTAGCTGACTTGTGGCTTACCATATCATTTTACTATATCATTTATACTTTCTCATGCTTAGTAGGTCAGCCTTGGTGATGGCCATAACATATGAATAATATATATAGGGGATTGTAGGTAGTAGTTCATCATCATTTGAGCATTTGATTCTTATTGTATGGTTTGGAGGTTTCCCCCTCGAAGTGGCGAAGCTATTTTAATTGCATATTGAGATCATTTATCTGTAATATTATGTTCTTTGGTGTTCTATTTATGCTCATAATCTGAATTATACAAGTAATTTCATTACAACAAATGATAAAAACACGTATCTTGAGTGTGAGCTACACAATATGCAATCAATAGCAATGACAAGAGATGATCTTAATGCCAACTTGAAAACAATAGAATAAAAAAATGACAACCATTTTTGGTCTACACCCATAGGCCACCAAATCCCAATCAACTTAGTAATGTCCCACCATCAATTATACTTGCAATTCAACACATTGACATCACTTGTCTTGTTTTAATGCGGGGAATAGAAATATGATGCCAAACATGGAAAAAATATATATGATGGTATTGATCAACCTTTTGACTCAACCAAATGGAGGTTTTTTTAGGGGCATTGAGTTCCAAGTAAACAAGTGGTGGTAATGGCATCTTTCTATTTGGAACTAGAACGATTAATTTAGTATATATTGATGCGCAAATATAAGGAAAAGAAGGGTATTCATGTTTTCCTGGTCAAAAGTTCACATATGGGCTTGAGTTGCACTACAATATTCTTGTTATAGATAACTATTTTAGGTAGATAACAAAGCTGCATCAAATAGGGACAATTAATGATTATATCCAACAAATCCAATATATGTTCTTATGTGTGGAGGGCATATTAGGGGATTATCTAAATGATTTATTATTGGGTGGTTTTAATTATACCATACAACTTGATGTTTATCTAGTTAATCTAGGTTTGAAATTAGAATCCATGATAGTTGCTCGTCGGGTGGAGGAAAGAGATATGATCAAATAAATGACTTCCACTATCAAGAAAGAGAGTATGGTTTCAAAACATTCAATACCTCAGCTTACCAAATTTCTTATTCAAAATCAAGAGAAACATTTTTTTAATGTTTCAATTGTGATAGTAAATATATTAAAAGAACATAGATGTGCTGAAAAGTTCTACATTGAGGCCATTAATGATGAAGTCAAAGATGAAGAAACAAAAGTAGAGGTGGTGGATGAACTAGGGTTTGGAGATTCCTAACCATTTCTTGCCATGCAATGTCAAGTGTTATCTCCCCACAAACCCTCAAGGTAAGGGGTATTCTAAAGGAACATAAGGTACAGTATTGATTGACTTAGGGAGTACACATAATTTTATCAATAAAGAGTTGGCGACATGTTTGAACTGTTTTATTTTCCTAGCTCTAAAATTTCAGGTCATGATTGTAGATGGGGGTACAGTCAATTGTTTAGGGAAATGCCATAGTATCAAACTTAAAATGGGAGACTACAAAATCGATTCCCGTATGTTTTTATTCCCATGTGTTATTGATAAAAAGTAGATCGAAAACTAATCAACCCTTTTGCCTAATACAAAAGGTCAAGTTGGAATCGACTAGTTTAACCATAAAGAAATTCAAGAATAGTTTAAGAGTGGGTAGTTTAAGTATAGGTTAATCATAGACCAATGATGTAGGAGCATCACTCCTAGGTCGTATATATGCGTGACATCATCAATTTTGGCTTTCTTAGTGTGCTTTGATAGGTCCTAGGGTCATTTAGAGTCATCTAGGTATGTTGGGTGTGAATAAGTCCTTCTGAAATTTGAATTGCTCAGTTTCCCTCCAAAACTACCAATTTGAATTTAGAGGGAAATTTTGGCTTGTAATTGGAGTTTAAACGTATTCTTGGAGTATTATAGCATGTTATAAAGGTTGGTAGAATAAATAATTAGGTCTAGGAGTCTTGGTAAGGTCATGATTGTGACCTAATGTTTAAATCCCAACAATCTAGGCTAGAATGAGTCCTTTAATGTCACAATAAAAGACCAAAATGGGTAATATGAAGGGTCTTAAGGGACAAGAGGAAGTTAGGAAGGCTTGAAGAAACATATTTAAACATCTTGTAACTATTTTCTCATCATCATTCAAATGATACAACATTAGAATAGATTGGAACTCTAAGACTATGAAGTAAAGCTTTATTAGCGAGTTTGGATGGTTTTAGATCTTATTAATAGCATTGGACACGTGCATGACCATTGTGATTCATCTAATTCTTATGCAATATTTTGTGAAGGAAGTTACTTGATATGGTAATAATTTGATTCATTGTTTAATGGTTTAGTAGATCTATTTTTATTCTTGGCTTAAGGTGAATGCTTGATAGTGAGGAGTTTGGAAACAAGATTGTGTTACAGTTCGGTGCCTACAATATTGATACTTTGGATAGAGAACTTAAATCTTAAAGGAGTGAAGCTAGAAAAAGTGTGTCAAGATTATAAAGAAAACTTAGGAGACCCTAAAGGGGTAAGATTGATTTTTTTTTGAAAACCCTAAGTGTTGAGCATACTCTATTCCTAGAGACAGAATAGGGATACTTATGAACATTTTTCAAGTTTAGAGTCACATTGAGCCTCACTGGTAATTTAGCAATGTGAATAAGGTCAAGAAAAATCTCTGGGTCAAGTTTGAAGTTTTAAAAGTAATTGGTTTACCTTTTGTGACAAAAATCACCTACTGGATGGTAGAAAACCCTCCTTAGGGTTTAGAGTTAAAAACTTATTGGAGAAAGTTAGAGAGTGAAGATAAATTTGCAAGTATGAAGAAATATTGGTGAGGTATTTATTTGTGTAGACACAAAATGACGCACTTGGGTACATTTCTAGGTCATAATCACATATCGCTATTCATATGATTCCTAAGCGAGAAAACTAGTAATTGACAACTATCTTTGGCGTGTTTTATTTGTCTCTTGTTTCCTTTATGGTATTTTACACCCACAAACCAGTCGATGTTTTTAATTGTTTATCTTTTATGACTCACGGACATCAATACCTGTGCAAGATTCCAGCATCCAGTACCCTCATCCTCTCGGGTGCCCCAAACTCTTTCTATATTAATCACTCTCTTCGGGTCTCTTTTATCTTTTGGTCTTCTTAGTTTCTTATGGGTCGGCCTTCTAGTTTTAAATTACGAAATTCAACCAAGGGAATAATATAAATACAAAGCTATGTGACCAAACTATAGGACTAAACTCTAAGAATCTATTATAGCCACCTAAGGTTGCATCCAAAGGAATCTAAGAGCATCAAAGACATCCATCTAAAGACTCACTCAAGGGACAAGGGACTACATTTTCTGTATACACGCACAAGTAGGGAAGTTAATTTTCCCATCCACACATATATTTACATTAGTACATCTAGCTATCACCCACTATTATGCGCACTTGTGCAAGGGATTCCTAAGGCACAATTATATCACCCACACACAAGAACTACATGGAGTCCGAGATATAATGCATCACTCGGTTGTAAGTTCACTCGGTCGGGTGTGATGAGGTCAGAATCCCCATATTACATCTTTTATTTTTGGAATTTGATGGGTTTGCATGTCATCTTTCTCTTTTCAGGTTACAGCAAGTTCGGTGATCATCCAATGACATACATGTGACCAAAAGTGAAGGTTAGTGACACTTATGTGATACAAGATAAACTAGTTTATGAGATCTTGCGTAGTCACATGCACCTAACATAGGTCCTTGGATCCTAGGTCCCCTAGTCCCGACATATACGATAGATCCATAATTTCATAGACAAAATTACGACAATATTCTCCTCATGTATTAGTTGTTCCAATCCGGATCATCTTTGGGAAACAAGTGAATCAACTAAGTCTTTATTTCCATCTCTCGCACTTAGGGTTTTGATATTATATCTAGCTTATTGCTTGTGTAAAAATATATACTTAGCATTTATTTATCCTACATTACTTTGCAATTAAGATTTCACAAATTCTATATTTTTAAAATCATACATATCATGCAATGCGTCCTCTTTCATCTGGGGATCTCGATTTTCTAGTTGCTAATGCTAATGCATCTCCACCATTCATTACTTTCTCGATAATAATTATCATGCTACATTATCTTCTAATACATTAATTATTAATGCCTCTATTGGACCTCATATTATCAATAACACAATGATCAATCCATCGATTCATATGGGCGTGTGCTTTATTGCACTTCTTATTGCTATCAACTATTCACTATCTCATATTTCATATCCAATTCCCAAATTTTATGGTTATGTCAAGCTTCCAGCTACAGTTGGGCCTCTTACTATGCTTGTGCCATCAATTGTGGCACATTCAATCAAAGTATGTGAAATTATTTTAGGTCATCCTTGTCTCTGCGTCGCTAAAGCTATCATTTCCATGAATCACTTGTGTCTAAAATTCATTCACAACAAGAAAGTTATCACCATCAAAGGTGTTCTACCATGAACACCATGGCCACATCCTCCTCTTGAGGTTGCAATTACACTCGCTAGAGCATCTAGGTCCCCTGGACCTCTTAAACCTAAGACACATTCTGCACCTAGCTCTCCATTTCGTACACAACCTATTCATCCTCATCGGTCTCACCGGTCCATCTTGTCGACATCACCCCCTACTCAGAAACCCTTTCACATAAGATTTCATCTCATTCATCACCTCCTTGGTATCCTTCACATAGGTTCTCATCACCTCCTTGGTCTCCTTCACATATGTGTTCATCACCTCTTCTATCTCCTTATAATAGTTCATCACCTCCTCGGCTTCCATCACATATACATCATATATCACCGATCTCAGAGCATTGTCACATGCCTTTATCTCCACAAGCATCAGGTGGAGGACCCTTGCCCTTCACTTTTTTGGATAACTTACTCATCATCATACACTTAGGGGGCATCATGCTTACTTCCCCCTCTTAGCATTATCAAGTGTCTCTCATTTCTACCATTGCACTCTGTGCTTCACATCTAATCTTTTTCATTCATCTTACACAACTTGATACACATAACTTGTATCATCATTACCCTATGATGCAATCTAGTTCCATGGTTCTTACTTGACTACCAAGGGTCTAAATCTAAAATGAACCTCACCTCTTCTACATTTCGCTTTTTTTGCTTCATGATCAATCTTTCAAGAATCTCTTTCAAACCATTTCTCCATGACGCACTCTTATTCTATGGTTCATTCTTAACTACTAAGGGATATTTTATAAATGAACCTCAACTTATACATACTCATACACATTCATTCGGGGCCACACTTCTGTTATCACATTCAATTTTCATTCCATTCCATTCACACTCACAACATATTGTATATCTTGGTTGCTTATACTCACATGTTACACTTTTCTTACTATGTGTTGGCGAGAAAATTTTTCAGGTGGAAAAACTTGTGGATTTATTGCCAATGCTCTAGGAATCTAAGTCCCTCTACTTAACCGGTGCAGCTACCGTATGTGCATGCGTGAGAAAATGTGGATTTATGTGGTGGTCTTTTGACCAGGGGATCCAATAGGGGCACTCCACTGACCTTGCAGGAAAAGCTAGCAATCTCTTGCTAGGGAAGTATTCATCTGTAGAGAAGGAAAGGGGAGTGAGAAAAGAGGTAGGAGAACTAATGCTACAGGTAGAAAATCAGATTCTTGCACACACACTAGTTAGAAATTTCAACACATGCATTTATGGGAAGAAACAACTCTGCAAATAGCAACAAGACCAAATAGAATTTATTGATCACCAAGTATCAAGAAACCCCTTAGTCAAAGAAAGCTAGAAACTCCTTCTTCTTATATTGATTGCTCAAATCAAAGTTGTACATAATGTGGGAATGGAAGAAATTTGAGAGGGGAAGAGAGTAGAAGAAAATGGCTATCTCCTTTGCTTTCTCTAGGTACAATGCACTCTTGAGTCTACAAGATCAATTGCCAACCCTTTGCAATGGGAATGACATTACAATTTATAGAATGAGAGGTGACTTATCATCTTCCTCATGACCTTCCATATGCCTTAATATGACTTAATACTATTCATATTCCACTTTAAATATTTAAGTCCCTTTTATAATAGCAAGGTGACTTAATTTACATTATGTTTCTAAAGTCACTTTTAAGTGACTTAAAGGCATATCAAAAAGTGCAAACCCCAACGAAGAATTAGAAAATTTGAAAGTGAGAGAAAGTTGGGGGAAGAGGAGAGGGAAAGAGAGAGAGAAGAAGAAGAGGAGATGTCACCCGATGAAGTCCGTTGGTCCCCGTTCATGGAAATCTCTGATGCGGTGAAGTTCGAATGTCCCATTGTGCCAAAACTGTTCTTTGAGCATGGCTTACTATTTTTAGTAAATGCCTAGATGGGGGACTTACTATTTTTAGTAAGTGGCCATTTTCACTATTTTCTACTCTGGATAATCATTCTGACCTTTTGGAGATCTTCAGTGCACACTGCTCTTTCCATAGCCGCTTTTGATGAAGACTTACCAAAAATAGCAAGCATGTGTAGGAAAACTTACTATTTTTAGAAAGGGTGTTTCTAGTACTTGATTTGTGATGGAACATACTTTTTTTGGACTCTTCTTGTCATTACAATCACACCCTTCGAATTTCACATAGTTTTGCCCACTAGAATGCCTGGAAATAAATTTTGAAATTTTGACCTGGCAGTGGCTTTGGGCATGGAGCTGCCATGGCGGCCATTAATGGAGCTCAAAATTTGTAGGTATGGTTTTTGTCTCCATTTTTAATGAAAAACAACTCCATTGTGATAGGTTTTTATTTGGAGCTTGTGTGTAAGTTTTTAGCTCGTTTCCATTCTTAGGAATGACGGGAAATCCGACGAATGTGAGCCGGTGCACGAAGAGAGGATTTTGTTGGAGAAAATGATTCTAGGAACCATTTGACATATTTTTGTTGCATCTTGATCACCTTGAAAAATTAATAATTCTGTAAAAAATGGCATCTCGATCTGACTTGTATCTTGTGAGATATGAAGATTTTTCGATCGGGTGACTTCATGGTTATTTGGCAAAAACCCTTCATTTTCTCCCGTTCTTCGTCATTTCACTCCATTTTTCTCTGAGACCTACATATTTCTATGTATTCATGGTGTGGATATTTTATGTTTCCATGGTGGAGCTGGTTCAGAGCAACAATGGTGGACCAGGTGTCTGGACAATCATGCGCGAGCCATGGCAAGGTATGAAGCTGTGAAGGAGAAATGAGGAGGAAGAAACGACTGAGTGCTGGATTTAAACTTTAAAAACATGCACATGGAGGGGATGGGTAAATTTTTATGTCCCTGATTTCCATAACCTTAGGGATGTTAGGGACATCAATTTCCACAGTGGTCATGATGATGCCATGTGTCCTCGATCCGACGCAGGATTTGCTTGAAAAATGCACCTAGGGGCTGAAAGTCGGTCACGTGGGTGTCCAAATGACTCCCCATAGGGGATGGGTGAATTTTTCCATGTATTATGTCCCCTAACTTAGGTAAATAAGAGACATCAGTTTCCACGGTGGTCCTGAAGGTGACACATGGTGCCCGATCCGACAACAGGGAATGAATGCTCAAAAAATGCACAGAAAGGCTGGGCCGAACATGCCAAGTCTGGAGGTCACATGAGGGTCCAAGAGGTCATATGAGGGATGAGAGGGCTTCAATGGGGCTAGGAAAAATTTTAAAACCTTGATGTCCCTGACCTTGGGGATGTGAGGGACACAAAATCCCGCCAGGCTCCTGGTGCTGACACGTGTCCTCCCAAAAATTTGGCTAAGTCCTAAACTTGTAATAATGATAACTTGAGCTCCTGATGGAATTTTTGGAAATTTTTATATGATCCTAACTAGAAATGTCCTTTTGAATCCAATGGTGTGGGTATAATGTCTTGATTATTCCATTTTATCCCTGAAAAATCATATTTTTGATTTTGTACTCTACCTGTGCATGAGAAAACCTGCCTACAGACCTGATCCGCTGAAGTGTTGTTAAAAATATTATTTCACCATAATGTAGGCATTGAAATACTATTTCTGGATATATTTTTTTCTCCTAACTCCATTTGGAGCTCCCAGAATCTTCTTCTAAAGCCCAATAGCTGTTTTTAGGCTTGTGTACCGCCTAGGCTTGTGAACCCTATTTTTACTCAGACTGCTCCAAGTCTTGCAAAACTTCCCTAAAAATAATAAAATAATTTCCATTATGTTTTAAGGTCTTCATTACATCTCCGTGTTGAATTTTTCCCTTCCGTTCTGCTCTAGGGAGTTGGATCCAGTCATGGGAAGGCTAGCGATAACCCTTCCCTATACTGCTAGAAGAAAGTGTCTTTTTAGAACTCCCTAAAATCACCTAGGTGGAATGAATAGAATTTCATAAATCACCTATGGAAACAAAATACATAAAAATAGGGGTGACCACACCAACTGATTTGACTTGGGGTGCCTAGGAATGATAAAACATGAAAATTTCTAGCACAGGGGTATAGTTGGCGTGCTTGGAAATTATCAATTTCCTTGTTGCACATTTACATGACAACACTATGTTAGATGAATATCGAGTATGTCATTATATTTTATATATACACATGCATGTTCACTTGTTCTCTAGTTGTTAATGTAGACTTTTTACAAATATTTACACGTAGTAATGATGCTTGGCAGTATACCTCTTACCAGTCCCATCAAGGATCCTGGGGGCATCCACTTTCTTACACATCACAAGTGATATTGTTTCATTATTTACTACTTCCTATTCTTACTAGCACACTATAATCCATTTTATCTATACATGATTTGACATGCTTTTTATCTTTCTAACATGCTAACGGGTGCTTCATGTGCAAAATTTACCTTGCAGGAACTATTTTCCACCATGGTTGTCTGATACTTTTCTTGATACTATTTTCCATTATATGCGATTTTTTCCAGGCTATGCCCTATGTCTTGTTTGATCATTTTTGTATGCTTTTGGATTCTTTGACCCTAATTGTCTTGTGACATTTTGAGAGATGTCCCATGTTTGAAACCTAATTTTCGCGGTCTACTTTGTCTACACTATTGCTTGTTTCCATTGTATTCTATAACATGCTTGTCACATTTTCTACTAACACATGTTCTATCCATCTGTTTTGCATGTTCCTTGGTTTTTACCATGCACATTCCCTCCCCCTACAAGGATACAAGTTTAGATCAGCATAAGGTCCACTCTTTTGGGCCACATCCTCCTAGCAATGTCGCATGCACCCCAAATGAGGGGAGGCATACATTGGGTGAATCAATCACCCCATACATCACCTCGGAGATTCAGTACATGCCTACAAAGTACATGAACATAATAAAGTTATAGTCACATAACAACCAAGATTCCAACTTGGGTCCTCAATGTAACATAGATACCAAAGTGCCCAAATAAAGACACTAGCACCTGGGAACTCCCGACTTTTCTTGGCGCCTATGACCAGTGGATAATTATAGTTACTTTATTAGATCATCATAGTTTTCAACAAGTTCACAGAGCAATTTTTGTAGTACAAAACCACTCCTCCAATAATCAGAATGCATTCTATATCCTTTTTCTATTTCCTTGGATCGAACATGAAACTAAACATAGATCACAATATTTGCAGCTTGTGTATAAATTTGAGAAACAATCATGGAAGGAGAGTAAAACTAGACCTCTCTCTCCAACACTCTTGTGTCATGGCGTGAGATCACCAACTCATTCTTGGTGTGAGATCACCCAAAAACTCGTATTTGGCATGAGATTGCGCAAAAAATCACTCTTCTACAACATTTTAGGACATTTTCTATCCTTTTCACTCTTCATGCATTAGATGCAAACATTTATTTTACTACTTTTTACACACATTTATACATTTTAACATATTTTTTCAAAGTTTTCATAACACATGAATTTGACTACTCTTTCACTCTTCTTTTATAGGTCCATCCTTAATACGCAACAAGAAGCAACCCCACATCAAGCTACAACAACAGGTACAACACAATACAACACTTATATGCTTCACCCCTAGGGTCACTTCCTCTTTCTTAGCTTCCACATTTTTAGTTGTCTTTTTGGCATGCTATCGCCATCAAAATCTACATGGTTATTAGGTATAAATATCTTATATAATTTATGTTATCCATTATTCACTCAACAACATAAAGTGGGGGAAAATGTAGACAAAAAATCACGCATTTTGGTACATTTCTAGGTCATAATCACATACTACTATTCATATGATTCCTAAGTGAGAAAACTAGTAATCGACAACTATCTTTGGCCTCTTTGCTTTGTCTCGATTTCCTTTATGGTCTTTTACACCCCACAACCAGGTCGATGTTTTTACTTGTTTATCTTTATGACTCGGACATCGGTGCCGGGTAAGACGCCAACGCCAAGCACCCCGTCCTTCCGGGTGCCTCGACCTCTTTCTATATTAATCGCTCTCTTTAGGCCTCTTTTATCTTTTAAGCATCTTAATTTCTTATGGGTCACCTTCCAATTGTGAATTACGAAATTGAACCAAGAGAATCATATTAATACAAAACAATGTGACCAAAGTAAAGGACCAAGCTCTAAGCATATAATATCACCACCTAAGGTTACATCCAAAGGCATCTAAGAGCATCAAAGAAATCCATCTAGCACTCACTCAAGGGACAAGGGAGTGATTTGTTTGCATACATGCATGAGAGGGGAAGTTTATTTTTCCATCCACACATCTATTTACATTGGTACATCTAACTATCACCCGCTATCACACACACTTATGAAAGGGATTCATAGGGAAAAATTGTATCACACAAGACAAGAACTACATGGATTCTAAGATGTAGTGAAAAAATTGGTTGTAAGTTCACCCAGTCAAGTGGCCACCGAGGTCAGTCTGAATCCCCATATTGCATCTTTTCTTTTGGGGATTTGATGTAGTTTAAGGGTTTTGCAAGTCATCTTTCTCTTTGCAGGTTACAGTAAAATTTGGAAATCATCCAACGACATATAGGTGACCAAAAGAAAATGTTAGCGACACTTGTGCAACAATAGAAAACTAGTTTCTGAGCTCTTGTGTAGTCATAGGCACCTAATGAGGTCCCTTGCACTTAGGCTCCCTAGTCCTATTCCAGGCACCCTAGTCCCGACATACCTGACAGATCCAAAATTTTACAAAGGGAATTTTGATAGTATGCTCCTCCTGTTCATAATTTCTTCCATTCTAGATCATCTTCAGGAAAACGTGAATCAACCAAGTCTTTATTTCCCTCTCTTGTACTTAGGGTTTCAATATTGTATCTAGCTTATTTCTTGTGTAAAAATATGTTCTTAGCATTTATTTATTCTACGTTACTCTGTAATTTGGATTTAAAAAAAAAAAATTTGTTAAATCAACTTTAAGGACCATATTGATTGGAAGCTTTGGAGCCTTCCCAAATAAGAGGAAAATGTGACAATTCATAGGTAGACTGTAGATGTATGACAATGGTTTTAGAACAAGATGTATAATCTATAAAAGACTACGAAAATGGTGACATGGTTAGAAAATATTAAGGTATTCCCTAAAATTATAAAATAAACATGCATGAAAGGTTTGAGGAATAAGAGAATTCTTTTCTTGGTTTGTGTCTAACAATGAGTGACAAGGAGATCTATTATAACACAATGAGCATTTTGAGAAGACAAAATATCAAAATTGAGGTAAGGAGGGAAGTGTAACCTTGAAATTCATTGGGAGCATATAAAAAGGGTTAAGTAAAGGAATTTAAATGTTTCAATGGCTTGGGAGTGATCAAAAATTCTAACTTTGTGACAGAGTGCCCTTGGACAATGAAGGCCTATTATAGACCTAATTTGGAGACCAAGATAGAGGATTTGAATGAAAACTTACTAAGAAGGCCATATTGAAATTTTACATGAAATTTTTTTAGCTAAAAGGGTAATAAAAAGGGTACTAGCTTGTCAAGAGAGATAATACACCTGAGAGTTATAACTAGAAAAGAACATTGGCAAGGCTAGAAGAGATCTAGGCTAGTAAAAAGGTGATAGTGAAGAAAAGTGGCCTAACAGAGGAGTTGAGCCAAGAAAATTTGCATACACCTCAAACAAGGTAATGGGTGCTCAGAAAGGTGCTTGGTATTATTCGGGTAGTTGTAGATTGTTCTAACCTCGAAATCACCAAGAGCAAGTTGCTTGAGAAGCCTTATAAGGTAGTTTTATAAAGAGGTAATACATTTGGTAATTTTGACTTATTTGACTCAATTTAATGGTTAGAATAGCACTCAAGGAAATGTAAAAACAAGGTGTAAGAATTGATCAGGTGCATTAAGGCTAAAATAAAGAATTTTCATGCTTAAGGGTGCTTGTGAACTTGAGAAGAGAGTTATTTTAAAGGCCTAAAAAGTAATTTTGAGTTCTTGTGTGAGTTCTAACATTGTGAGTTGCTTGATAGTAATAAGGCTATGCATCATTTGGTATAAAATCATGATTAATATTCTTGAAAAGAGAAAAGTATTGTTTGAGAAGTGATTCGGGAAAGAGAAGCAAAATTGTGCAAACAAGAGAAGTGAGAAGGTTATCTTGGGAAAAGAAGATGGAAAAGATGATGGAGGTGATGTTGAGAAGGATAAAAGGTATGAAAGAAATTCATAGAAGAATGAGGAAATATATGAGCTATATGTAGAGAAATGGGACAAGTAAAAAAATGTAATTCACGGGTAAATGCTACAAGTGTTAGAGATATGCGAGGACACAAGTCTTATGAGTGCAATGGGATGAAGAAGGATGACTAAGCTTTTGATCATATTCTTTAAAAAATGAGGTAAGTATATTTTATGTGAAAGAGTCCTTTTGAAACCAAGTAAGGTGATGAATAATGTTACTCAAAGGAGATGCTTGTTCAAAATTGTATGTAGAGTAAAGGGTAAATGTTGTAATGTGGTCATTGATAGTGGAAACACTGAAAATCTCATTTTTTTGGAGATGGTATGTAGTCTATATTTATTGATCAATCCATATACACATTGGTACATCACTCGGACATGTCGAGCACTCACTCAAAGTGCATGAAGGTACTAGGTCCCTCTTTTATGTCATCTCTGGCAAGGTGTTAGCATGCATAACCATATATCCCATAATCATAACAACTAGATCCATGAGCTCAAAGTAGAAACATACATAAAGAAGTAAACATACATATCACATAAAAATTAAGATTAGATTCACCATATAATTACCAAGTAACAAATATGTCGACAATCAATATCCATCCACAAAGATCCATAATATTAATCACCATAAAACACAATATCGAATACATTGATAACAACTCCATAAGATCATGCACATAAGTCAAACAATAACATAACCTTACAAAACAAGTGACCTATTGATCTCCTAAACCATGCAAATAAATAAATATTTATAGAGAGTGGGAATTTCCTTCACTACTCATGCACTCTTAAAGGCTTCATGCTAAGAATAGCCATGCACTCGCTACAAAAAGAAACTAGAGAAGAATGCAAGATTTACCTATTAATAGACCTCCTACAATTAACTCTAGTTCTGATCCAATTAATAAATCCAATGCCTATTCAAACTACAAGTTCTTTCCTCCAAAATTGGCTCTTATTGATGCTCAAACCTCCTTGCATGTCACACACTCCAAGTCTATATTTAGCTCTAGATGCCCAAAAAATCACTAAGTATTTTTCATCTATCATTTTTCTCACGTTCACCACTATCCTTTTCTCGCACAAAAACTCTATCATTCCAATGTGTGCTTAATAGGTACATCCTTCCGCTCATTTCTTATGTTCCCCTTACGCGCGTGCGCGTGAACCTCTGTAAATACTTAGAAATTTTCTTGTGCCCAACATTACCCCACACTAGGTATGTTATTAGTCCTCAGAAACACTTTGTTTGATCACCTAAATAATGATAAAGAATATTCAAGAATCAAATAATGAAAGAACATTTGTGTGACTTGCGCTAAAGAATAAAATAATCTAGTGCTCTTTGTGTAAAAAGGATGGGGAATTCCTTATTCACCAATGCATGTAATGCTTTCCACCCTCCAATTCACTTTGTTTATTTTAGCAAAATCATCCCCAATAATAGCAATAGATTCTTCAAAATTGATATCGTCACCCTTCACCTTTAATGTGACCACTAGAGTCTCCAACCATTTTTCTATATTAGTTAGTGTGTCCATCTTACACGTAACTTGTGGGTATAGTTCCTTCAATTTATTTTTAATCAAGGCCCTCAATGAATCAATCACCTCATGCTTCTACTCAACCTTTGCTAGGATCGTTTCTCGTTACGCCCGATTAGCTCATTGCTTGGCCTAGAACTCTTTCAAATTTGCCTCATCTTTTTACAACCAAGTAGGCCCACGTGACGATCTCTATCATCACAATTATCATAGAAAACCTCTCGCAATGGGTGCCTGCTACCTTCATTGTTCAAGTAACTCAGTGTAATGCGTTATGGTGGCTTCAATTTTTTCTTTCTCATGATGTTCCTACTTGCACCATAACTTCTTCTACATATTCTAATGGAAGGGGTGGCTATTGAGTTGTGATTACACACGTCAAATCCTCTAGATCTTGGAATGCGAGATTCATACTTGGTTTTATAAGGTGGGGCCATATCGAGCGCATTACTAAGATCGCATCAGCTATGCACTCTACATTTTTATAAGCCACATGCATCTTCCCATTTTCCTCCCTTAACTCTTGTTTTAACTATGTGATAATATTTTCCTTTTCTTTTATCTCTTTGTCTCTTTCTCTTATTTCTTTTATCTCTTTGTCTCTTTCTCTTATTTCTTTATTTTTCTCCTTCACCTCCCTCTACATAAATCGTATGTTGATTTTCTTTTGAAAAATCCTGGAACCCACCTCCACTGATAGCTTGTTAAGTGTGTTACATACTTATTCATATTTTAAGCTGCTGGGAATCAACTCTGGATTTATTTCTCTTGAGATTGAAGATTCTCGGGTGTCTAACAATGATTGGGTGCTTAAAATTATGGCTCATCAATATGTAACTCAAGTGCCCAAGATAACGTCTTCCTTGTGCGTGGTATCGTGTCTTCCTTTATGAAAGATGACAAAAAAAATGGCTGATCTGTAGGTATCGTAATTTGATATGTAACATGTAGAACTTTGTTGGGATCCTCACCATACTGCATGATAGGTCCTTGGGGAATGTACACTTTTTTATTTTCGTGAACACCCTTGGGGAAACCTACAACAAGGCATGATTCTCCACCCATAATGCTTTCTTTTCCTTCACTCATTTTCTATTCTACCTTGCGTGCCACCTCATGCTCAACCAAGTGTTCAATAATATCTGTGACCTCTTTCTCCATTCTCGCTCTCTAGTTCGGGGTTGGGTGTGCACCTAGTCTCTTGTATAGTTTTTGGCTTCAGGTTGTCACCTAAAGTTAAAATGTCATATGTTCCTATATATTGTTTTTTCCTTATCTCTATAGCATGGGTGTCCTCAAACTATGTGCTCTGGTCCTCTTCATCTAACTCTCCCATCGAGTATACATGCCGACTCACCTTTTGCTCACGTTCCTCCTCGCTCGTAGCCTCTTCATCCTTCAGGATCTCCGTCTCCTTAGAGTCTGAGCTAGGAACTATTTTCTATTTCTTACGCATCGGATACCTTCTTCTCATAGGCTTCCTTCGACATAAGTTCTTGTACCTACCTCCTTTTATATTGAGGTTTTCCTTATGGGTGCACTTGAAGTAGGTGGTTTATCCTTCCCTTCCCCTCACTCCTACTAAGCGGAAGAGTCTCTTCGTGCTCCTATTTTTTTCGGTTCTACCTTCAACCATGTGGAGGGATCCTCATGGATACTTACATTGTCCTCCATGTATGCTCCTTCCACAAATTAAGGCATAAGGTAGATGTATATTCTTGCACGCATCCGCCTGAAGCTATAGGAAATGTAAGCGGCTTCAACAAGTGTATACTTTTGATACATATTGTTCCATATAGGTGCACTTCTTGGGGTAGACAAGGGTATGAATAATCTCATGGTGATCCTTATATAATTCACTCGAGATCATATCTCATTTTCTGCTCTCCTTAAATCTATTCACAACACTCTGGAAGTATTGCGATGTAAAAGAAAATGGGAGTTTGCACCATGGAATTTTGGTACCATTAGTTAACGTAAACCTCCCAATACAAAATTGTTAATAAATGATAAGATCAGAAAATCTATCTACAAGAGAGGTCAATTGTTCTAGAATTCTCCACTTAGCACCAAACACATCACACATTTATTTGTACCATTTTTCCATGTGCGCCTTATATCTTTGGTGTCACTGTAATACATGCATATTTAGCAAATCATTTTGCGCAGGAGGGATATTTTGTAGGATACTCCTAGATTTTATCTTTAGGCCCATTGGGCACCCCAATCTTAGAGAACACTATCGATAGTAAAACATTTCCAAACATGATATTATCTCCATCACGCGCATTATCAATGATATCCTCCTCTATATAAGAAGCAACATTATAGATGATTCCTTCTAATATTTTCTTGCATACATACAACCATCTTTTGTTTACTGTGTCCATCTCTCCTAATCATTCAACTTAGTGAGTAAGTGCATGGCCATCCTCATAACCAGATCATTGAGCTTAAAAATATCAAACAAGAGCCCTCCTTTATTGTACTTATATTCTTTTACAACTTTATTCACCTCAACATTGTTTGTTAGGTCATCATCAAAACAATTCCCGGTGTTAACTTGATCCAAGTAAACTTCTCAATCAACTATGCGATAATGCACATACTTCTTCCTACAACATAGAAATACTCCTCATGTACACATGACATTAACCATTCATATAACCTTTCGGGCTTCCCAAAGAAATGAATCTCATAAAGCTATAACAATCCAACATTCTTCAATACCTTCTTCACCTTGTCGTCATACACCGACTTATCATCTAGGGTTCTTTCCTCCATGGGCTGAACCAACTTTGTTTCCATGTCGCATGATGTCAAGTTTGTTTGGTGGTTATAATCACTTATTGACATGTGCCTAACATGAGACTCCCATTATTTTCCCATCAAAACTCCATATGGGTATTGCATTTAAGTACCATTCTTCCTACATGTCCACCGTAGGATTCAAATTTTCTTTGCCCTTACCCCTCTTCCTTGGTGACACGATTCGATTTCCTTGGTGCCATTTTAGTTATGTAAAATCAAACCCTTTCCTTGTTCCTTTCTCATCTTGATACTTCAAACCTCTTTCCACAGCATTTTGCTCAACCCTATAACAATTCGTTGAACAAATCCTCTATACCGTGCCTTAGTTTTGAAACCCTAAATAGAAATATTATTTTATTTCAAATTCACACCATACCACCTTAATTTATGGGGTTCCCTCTAATAGAATACACTCCTCCCATTACCATATCCTCCTTCCCACTCTGGTTCAATATTTTTCAACACGTCAAATGATTTTTCACCAAATCGCTCAATTTTTCCCTAGTTCGCACAAAGCATTTGTAAATTTTACACAAGGTAAGGTGAAAATGATTTTACCTTGACATGATATTCATAGCTTTTCAAAATTTACCTACATTCATTGCTTTCCAACTACCACCATATGACTAATTAATTCATCTTTCTCACTTTTCCCACCTTTTCGTAGTTCCTAGTGCATTCAACATGTGCATTCATCACACACTCAAGCCTGCAACCTTTTGACGTGTAAAATACTCGATCTCATACCTCCTTTCATGTGACCATGCGTCGAGTACATCCGTGTCTTCATCTTATCCCATGTAGTTATCCATGCCACTTCCTACCTCATGTTACACTGCACGCTCATTCACTATACGTGGATTTTCCTTTTGGCATTGTCTTTATTATCACCATTTTCCTTATGCCACCTTATCACAGTCCTCGGTAACCAATATCACCAATGAAAGGTGCACTCCTTGATATTTAGGCCTTTATGAACTTCAACTCTCCCGTGCACACTTGTTTTCCTTCTACACCACACTAATTGTATGCATGGTCCTCTGCACATGAAATAATAGATAATAATAAGCTACAGAACACAAGCACACTTATTAGAACCAAACACTAAACTTAAATGACAAAACATAATGAAAATGAAAGGAAACACCTATAAAGGAAATACATTAACAAAAACCTAGTCTAAATGACAATACTACCTTATTACAAACACCAAGAAGACTTATTTATAGTAGGGATTTAACCTAATCCAATTGAAGTAACTAGGAAAGAAAGTGCTATCCAATGTCGTAACTAGAAACTGCTTGATTAAAATATTTGTTTTACTATAAATGGTCCTAACCAATGAACTTTCAACTTCCCAGGGTGGCATGCAAACTTTAAATCATACACAAGAACCATCTTTCCCACCTCAAATTACTTGTTTATAATATGCCTATCATGCCATGCCTTATTTCTTGCTTTCTCTATTGTTTGACTCCATCGAGAAATAACGTGTCATTCATCCAACTGCATCAACTTACATATGCACTCTGCCATTGATTTTTCATCATCCAAGCCTCCTATGTGTGAAATACATAGAGAGGGAATCATAAACTCAACAGGTAACACTACCTAAACACCAAACACCAACTGAAAAGGTGTGGCCTTATTTAAACTTTTATATGTAGTTATATATGCCCAAAGTACAACAAATACTTTATCATCCTAGTCCTTGTGTCTAACATCACAAATTTTTGTCAATGTATGACCTAATATCTTGTTGAATGCTTTGGTAGTTCCATTTCATCTTGATGGTCTCGTTCAAAAAGTGTGTTCCCATATCACTAGTAAGAATCAATGGACATCCATAGTGCTTGATAATGTTTTCCCATAGGAATATCACTCTTTGTAGCTTCCGTGAAATCCTATGTAGGAACTACTTCCACCTACCTTGTCAGATAGTTTGTATAAGCTATAATGTAATGCATGCCAGTCCTACACGCAAGTGGGGAAATAGGACCAAAAAAGTGAATCACCCATTTTTAAAATGGTTCAACACTTGCAACATGTGCCTAAGAGGCATCTCATCTCTTGTTCCAGGATTTCCAAGGAGCTAGAAATGATCATAGGCCTTGGCATAATCCTTACAATCCTTGTACAATGTTTCCCACCATAATTGGAAAACAATTTTTTGTGCACAAGTGACATCTCGGACATAATGTACACTTTCAATCCCACCATGAGCTTCTACCATTATCCCCTTGTGCTCATGTTCCAAAACACACTGATGCAAAACCTCATCACGACCAAGTTTATATAAGTCTCCACCTATCAATTGATAAGGCACCACACGTATTGCAAGTTACTTCTTTTCCAAAGTCTTCATTCCCTCGGGCCCCCGACCGGTGCGCAAGAATACAACAATGTCTTGAAGTTTAGTGGGCACATGATTCAATCTAAACATTTGTGCATCGACATTATATCCTAAATTCTCTACGTGTCCTCACCATAATTAATTCTTGACAAGTGGTCAGGTCCTGAGTTACTTTTTCCTAGTTTAACCACAATTAAACTGGAATTCTTGAAATAGTAGGATCCACCTACATTTGTGTCCTTTTAAAACATGATTGTTGACTAAATAATTCAACGCCATGTGATCCGTGAAGAATATAAAAGGCGTAGACAACAAGTATTTCTTGAACTTGTGCAACACATAAATCATTGACAATGCTTTGTGCTTAATAGTTGTATAATTCTATTGATCGATGTAAACTTCCCGCTTGTAAAGCAGATGGGATGGTCCATTATTCCTTCACCTAGTTGAGCCAATATTGCTCCAATTTCCATCCTAGAAGCATCCATATGAACATGGAATGGTTTATCCCAAGAAGGAAAGCATAGATTGGGTGTAAAAAGTGATTATTTCCTTGATGTCTCAAATGCTAAGCCGTATCTCATCCTAATGAAAATTCTCTTTACTCTTCAACAATTCCTCTAAGGGTGCGACGATATTTACATATCCTTTACTAAATTTACTATAATATCATGTATGTCCTAAGAACTCACACACCTCAATTCAATTGGTAGGATCCTCTAGGCCCAAAATAACTCCAACCTTAGCGGGATCTACAAAAAAACCTTCTTTAGAGATGATATGCCCTAGAAAAGTGCCAAATGATGTTGCAAAGATGCGCTTCTAAAATTTGCAATGAGATGCTCAATTTCCTACACCTTTCAAACATAACTCTCGAATTGTCACACCTGGTCCTTCACTAAACCATACACTCTCTAGTCATCCAGATAAACCTGTAAAAATTATGAATAAAGTCCTAAAAGGCTTGTACCATGATGCGTGAGAACACTACATGCATGTTTTTAAATCCAAAAGGCATCATGGTGTATGCGAAACATGCCCACTCTGTGGTGAAAGTGGTCTTTTCCTGGTCTTCCTTAGAAATTCATACTTGATGATAACTTGCAGAGCACCCATCTATACAAGGATAGATCTCACACCCAACAATTCCTTCAAGTATTTCTTCTATAAAGGGGTGGGAAAAGGATCAATCACACATGAAGCATTCAACTCCCTATAATCCACATAGATCCTTATCTTCCCATCCTTCTTAATGTTGATGACCATGGGACTCACCCATTCAGACTCTTGATAGGCTCAATTATACCAGAATTGAGCATCTTATCATTTTATCTTTCACCTTAACACACATATTAGGATACATCTTGTATGACCTCTTCTTAATCGAGTGCATGCCTTCTTGAAGATTTATTCACATCTCGCCTAAAGAAGGGTGTAATATTTTCAATTCATGGTATACTCTTGGAAATAGATCTTGAAAGTCGCGCATGAGCTCAATAATATTAGAAACCTCCTGCTCCAACCAATAATCACCAATAATGGCCTCTTTGGGCTCTGCATCAGTCCCAATATTAAATTTATTCACTTTTAAAGGTTCATGATACACGCGCAACTTCACATCTACGGTATCCATCACTTTGTGCATACCTTGGTGTGATTAATAACCATATTGTTATCCTCATCATCTTCAACATCTATCATGCAGAGAATCTCACCCATTTATTTTTCTTCCTAAGCACGGACCATTTCTTCTTCCTCAATCTCTTCAAGGTCAAGATGTGCCTTGAGATCCAATTCCCCAAAAATATATAGTGAGAGTTCTTCAAGATTCGTGCTATCTCCTGGTAAGATGATTTATAATTTACAATACTTCATTGACCCGAAAGGTGAGTTGAAAAATAATCAAAAGTATGAATCATACTTGCAATCATCTCTTCGCAGTTTGTTAGGTTATGGAACCTAGTTTCATGTGTGAAAGAGTTGAAGACTATACACTAAGAGTAATGTACACTTTCCACAGTTGTCTCACCATGGTTCGGGTCGAAACGGGCCATGACCAAGGGTCTTGGGCGCAACCATTGAATTATTTTTGGCCTCGAAATAAAACATGCCCCATATATCTAGAAATGTTTTTTTTCTCATATGGGTGGCATTTTTGACCCATAGGTTTATGGGACGATTTTGGCCCATGGTTTTGATACCCATGATTTTGTAAAACTGCTTAAGCAATTGTCTACTTATGTGGTTTTGTGCATATGGTAGGTATGATGTAACATTGCATATGTGTATGAATTTGGGTGTGAATTCTGTAGAGTTTGTTGAGCATAACTCCAAACAGATCTGGGTATTGTATTGAGAGAGTGGTGGCTTGTAATAAAATATGAGCAAGTGATTCTTGGTGGACGTAGCCCAAATTGGGTGAACCACGTTAAATATTGTCTCTTTGTGTTGTGTTATTTTATTCTACACTTTTATTTCAGATCTGTAATATTTTCTACATATTAGTTTCTACTGTTGTGATTCTATGAGGGACTCATCCACATATTTTATCCCTTATTTCCTAACAATTGGTATCAGATCCTGGTTTGGTTTTTTGAAGTGTTGAATCACAGGGAAAGTTTTATCTTGAGTGGGAGCTATGGTATATGATGGAAGATCAAGGGTTGATAAATTTAATGGGCAGAATTTCAGTATTTGGAAGATGCAGATGGAAGATTACCTTTATCGAAGGATCTTTACATTTTGCTTTTCGAGAAGGTGAAAAAAACCTCAAGCATGTGAGATGCGGAATGGGATTTTCGGATAAGAAGGCACTTGGGATAATCCAGTTGTGTCTTACATCTTTGGTATTATTTAATGTTTTGAAGGAAAAGACTACAAAATAAGCTGATGGATGCATTAGGAAGTTGTATGAAAAACCCTTTGCCTATAATAAGATATTTTTAATGAAAACATTATTTAATATGAAGATGTATGAGAATGGTTCAATAATGAGATCATTTAAATGATTTTAATACGGTTGTAAATATGCTAGCTTTGGTTACAATAGAATTTGATGAAGAAGTTAGGGCTTTATTAATTCTGTGCTCTTTACCTGAGAGTTGGAATAACATGGTAATGGTGGTAAGCAACTTGGTTCCAGATAACTTAAAGTTGAAGTTTGAGGATGTCGTAGGGTGATTTTAAGTGAGGAAATGTGAAGAAAATGTTTGGGTGAATCTTCTACTTTAGGGAATGCTTTGAGAGTGGAAACTAGAGAGAGACAAAAGAACAGAGGAAGTTGTGGAAAATAGAAAGATCGGGCAAGGTCAAAATCTAAAAGAAAGACAAAGTATGTTGGCATTGTGGAAATTCGGGCATGCAAATAAGGATTGTTGCGAGCTTCAAGACAAGAAGAAACAACAGAAAAAAAAAAAAGGAGGAAAATGTGGCAACGGGTAATGAATGTCAGGATGATTTGATTCTTTCTTTGTATAATATTGCTAAATCTTGGGTTTTAGATTCGGGGGCTTCTTTCCATGCTACTCCACATAGACATTATTTTGTTGATTATATTTAAGGGAATTTGGGCATGTTTTTGTTGGTGATGATGAGACTTACATTATAGTTGGAAAAGGATCTGTGTTGGGTTAATACACAGAATGGGAATACATGGCTATTGAAGGATGTCAGACATGTGCTTACTTTAAAACAAAATCTGATATCGACGGGCTAGTTAGGAAGTGATGGTTGTATTGTGATATTTATAGTAGAATATTGGAAGGTTACCAACGGTGTTCTTCTGGTGGAAAGAGGTAAGAAGGTTGGAACCTTGTATTTAACCACTTATAACACTAATGTTTGTAATCTTGTGGCTTCAGAAGTAGATACAACATTGTGGCACTATATGCTCGGTCATATGATCCATAAGGGAATGGAGATCATAAAGAAGGATTTGCCCAGATATACAAAAATAGGTTTGGAGTTCTGTGAGGACTAAATATATGGGAAACATAAGTGAGTAAGGTTTCTCAAGGTTGGACCTACAAAGAAAGAGAGTAAGTTAGAGTTGGTGCATTCTGATGTGTGGGGGTGGCTCAGGTATCATCTCTTGGGGGTTCAAGTTATTATGTTACTTTTATTGATGATGCAACAAGGAAAGTTTGGGTTTATTGTATTAGAATTTTTTTGATGTATTTGACACTTTTATTAATTAGAAAGACTTGGTAGAGAATGAAACAGGTCTTAAGATAAAGTATCTTAGGTCAAACAATGGAGGGAGTATTACAAAAATGAATTTGAAGATTGCTATTATAAGAATGGAATCCACGGGAAAAAGATAGTTCCAGGAACTTTGTAATAGAATGGGGTGTTAGAAAGGATGAACATAACAATAATGGAACATGCTAGGAGCATGAGGTTACATGCAGGAGTGCCTCTTTCTTTTTGGGGCAGCGAAGCGGTGAGCACTGTTGTGTACTTGATAAACATAGGACCCTTAAGTGCCTTAGATGGAGGCATACCCGAGGAGGCTGGTATGGTAAGAAAGTTGATTATTCATTTCTTAGAATCTTTGGATGTGAGGTTTTTGTCGATATAGACAAAGATGATAGGACCAAGCTAGAGGATAAATCGGGAAAATGTACTTTTATTGGTTATGGTAGTGATGAATTTAGACATAAATGTTGGAGTATTAAGGAAAATAAAATCATTCAATCTAGGGATGTGGTCTTTAATGAGAAAGTCATGTATAAGTAGTAGTTACAAGAAAACAAGGAAGAATCCAAGAAATAATATGCAATGGTAGAGGATCTTCCGGATGGGAAAGTGACACATGAATCAGTTCAAGAACCTCCTCAACAGGAACCCAAAACTCCTATATTGAGGAGGTCTTCTAGGGTAAGAAGAGAACATGAATATTTTTATCCTTCTCTTTATTATTTATTACTCACTTGATAGTGGAGAGCAGAGAGCTTTGATGAAGCAATGCAGGTAGATGTCAGGAAGAAGTGGGAACAAGCCATGGATGAGGAGCATCAGGCTCTCGTGGAGAACTAGACATGGGATTTGGTGAAGCTACCCAAAGGAAAAAGAGCATTACAGAACAAGTAGGTGTTTAGAGTCAAAGAGGAAGAAGGAGGCAAGAAAAGATACAAGGCCCGGTTGGTGGTCAAGGGTTTCGCAGAAAAATGTATAGATTCGATGAGATTTTTCTCCGTAGTAAAAATGACTTATGTTAGAATTTTTCTAGGAATAGTTACAACAAAATAATTACAATTATAACAAATTGATGAAAAGACTGCATTTCTCTATGGTGATTTGGAGGAGGAACTATATATGCAAAAACTAGAGGGCTATGAGGTGAAAGGTAAAAAGGATATGGGGTGTAAATGAAGAAGAACTTGTATGGCTTGAAATAAGCTCCATGTCAATGGTATAAGAAATTTGATAGCTTCATGATGGAGCAAGGTTATATTAGATGTCATTCTAACCATTGCATGTATACAAATAAATTTGAGGATGATAGTTATATTATCATGTGTCTGTATGTGGATGACATGTTGGTTGTAGGTAAAAATATGTAGGAAATAAAAGTACTCAAGAAACAACTAAATGAATCCTTTGCTATGAAGGATTTGGGGGCAACCAAAAAAATCCCTGGTATGAGGATATCTTGGGATAGGAAGGAACGAAAGATGACTTTATCTTAGGAAGAGTACATTAAGAAGGTCTTGGAGAGGTTTAATATGCAAGATGCTAAACCGGTTGGGACTCCTTTGGCAAGACCATTTCAAGTTATCAAAGGAGTAGTGTCCCAAGACAGAAGTAGAGAGAAGCTAGATGTCCAAGGTACCTTAATCATCAGTGGTTGGTAGTTTGATGTATGCCATGGTGTGCACCAGGCCTGATATTGCCCATGTATTGAGAGTGGTGAATAGATTTATGAGTGAACCAAGTAGAGATCACTGACAAGTAGTAAAGTGGATCCTTCAATATTTGAGAGGGACCATGGGGATAGTTTTGTGCTATAGTGGATTAGACACCACTTTGTGTGGTTATGTAGATTCAGATATGGCTGGAGATGTAGACAATATGAGTAGCATAACAAGTTATGTTTACACTGTAGGTGGGAGAATGGTAAGTTGGATTTCATGACTATTAAAGTTGGTGGCTTTATCAACCACGGAGGCTAAGTATGTTTCTGTCACAGAGGAAAGAAAAGAAATGATTTGGTTACCGTAATTTCTTGAGGAGTTAGGGCATAAGAAGGAGGAAGGAAATATGCATAGTGATATTCAAAGTTCTATACACCTAGCTAAGATTGCTTTCCACTCTAGGAAAAAGCATATACAGTTAAGGTACCATTTCATTAGGAAAAAATTGGAGGAAGAGAAGTTGAAGCTGGAGAAGATTCATATCAGTTAGAATTCTACAAAAATGATGACCAAGGTGGTCACAAGGAAAAAAATGAAGCTGTGTTCAACTTTGGTTGGTCTTCATGGAAACTAGTGAAGGGTTGAGAAGCTTTCTCAGAGGAAAACTAGTCTTCAAGTGGGAGATTATTAGGTTTTGGAGCATATTTTCATGTGTGAAAGTGTCAAGCTGTACACTAAGAGTAATGTACACTTTCCACAATGGTCTCACTTTGGAGTTCGGGGTGGAAGCCCCTGGTAGTAGGGGTTTGGGGGCGCAACCCTTAAAATTGTTTTTTTGGCCTTGAAACAAAACATGCCCAATATATCGGGAAATGTGCTTTTTCTCATATGGGTGGGATTTTTGACCCATATGTTTATGGGACAGTTTTGACCCATGGTTTTGATACCCACGGTTTTAAAAACTACTTAAGCAATTGTCTACTTATGTGGTTTTGTGCATATGGTAGGTATGATGTAACATTGCAGATGTGTATGAATTCGGGTGTGAATTTTGTAGATTTTGTTGAGCATAGCTCTAAACAAATCTGGGTATTATATTGAGAGAGTGGTGGCTTGTAATAAAATATGAGCAAGTGATTCTTGGTGGACGTAGCCCAAATTGGGTGAACCACGTTAAATACTATCTCTTTGTGTTGTGTTATTTTTATTTTGCACTTTTATTTCAGATCTGTAATATTTTCTTGCATATTAGTTTCTACTATTGTGATTCTGTGAGGGACTCATCCGCATATTTTATCCCTTATTTCCTAACACATATTACTTCTATGTTTGATTTGATTTGATGGCCTTGATTATGTGACCATTATCCATATCATGCATGTACTTGTGATGCTCATTGGGAAAAAACCGTGAATGATTTGCTTATGATTGTCATTGCTATATTTTGAGGACTAATAACTCACTACTATTGCTATATTTTGATAACTCACTACCATGTGATCATTTTTTGTTCAAGAGATTCAAGTGTGGAGTTATATACTATGGTTTTCCATAATACTATAGATATGGACCATGTTATGAACTACTAAGAGGTTATTCTTATGATATATGATGTTATGTTATATAATGGTTTTGAAGGTTCTTAGGTGCAAGATCATTTTTTGTTCAAGAGATTCAATTGTGGAGTTATATCAATTTTCTTATTTTAAGCACGTGGTTAACACACTCCAAAGTGGGACAAAATGTACACAATTAAAAATGGTCTTGAGGGATTTATTACAAGTCATTTTATATGTTTTTAGTGTACTTACAATTTATTTGTTAAGTATTAGTCCAAATTAAGTGTTATTGATGTGTGTAATAATAAGGTCCTAATTTGAATTCACTTTTTTAAAAATACATAAAAACGTAGTTTAGTTGGCACAAGATATGAAAAAATATTCTTAACACTCTATTGTGTATTTACATGCTTTAAAAAGAGATCAAACAATCATTAGAGTATTTACATGGTAGTGTGTTTACCTTGTTGCAATCTCATTTATGCGAGCCAAGTAGTGAGAAGTCATGCCCCAGGATGTCGTGGGAGAAAAATTCCACCGCCAACATGTCCGATTGGGGGTATATGCCTTTGGGTGCTATGGTGGGCTCTAGGGAGGCCCAATTCGAGTCGGACCACCCGATCTAGAGCCAAGAATCCATTCCCTATTCATCCCAATTCACATTTTTAGTGGAAACTTATGACGATCACAACTTGGTACTCGGTCATCCAAACCGAGAACCGTCTGAGCCAAAACTTGAGTGAAGGAGGCCTTTAATTGCACCCAAGAATTCAGGGCCATGGAATTCCTTGAGCCTTCGTGGCATAATTATTTGCAAACTACCTTTTCTAGGTAGTCCTAGGCAATGAACGAAGCCGAGTAGTGAAAAGTCATGCCTCCAGATGTCATGGGAGAAAATTTCCACCACCAATGGGTCCATTTAGGGGGGGGGCTTATTCCTTTGAATGTTATAGTAGGCTCTAGGAGGCCCGGTTCAAGTCGAACACCCGATTTGGAGCCAAGAACTCCTTCCCAATTCACGCCAAAGAAAAATTATGACGATCACAACTTGGTGCTCATCATCAAAATTGAGAATCATCTAAGCCAAAAATTGAGGGAAGGATGCCTCTAATCATACCCAATAATTCAGGTCAATGGCATTCCTTGAGCCTTCATGGCATAATTGTTTGCAAACTACCTTTTCTAGGCAATCCTAGGAAATGAACGGAGCCGAGTAGTGAGAAGTCATGCATCGGGACATTGTGGCACTAAAAGGACTATGCTAACACATCTAGGTGGCCATGTAAATGCTAGGGGATGCATAGGTTCGTGGCGGACTATGTCGTTGCTTCGGCTACTTTGTTCGGGCATAGTCCCTTAAGAGCCCTAAGACAAAAAACTATATAACTTTGACGGGTGATTAATCAATCTCCGTGGCATCTAGAGACATCTCATTATATCTTACACCTCCACATAGGGACCCTCTATAATATCCTATCTCGGTTTTTTCCATCTCCAATCGGTGCTCGCTGCCCTATTGTTTGCAAATGTGCAAATAGTGTAGTTTGAGCCAATGTAAGGCTGTCAAACGCTATATTTTACAAATGGTGGGTCGGGGGACCAAAACATCTACACCAACATTTCTATGTGGCTAGGTAAATTCTAAGGGAGGTGTCTTTTTTGTGCGAGACAATGTCCTTGCTTCCAGGATACTTCATTTGGGCGTAGTCCCTTAAGAGCCTAGAGACCAAAAAACTCGTATAACTTCGACGAGTGATTACTCGGTCTCCGTGGCACCTAGAGATGTCTTATAGATCCTAAACCTACGTATAGGGACCCTCTAAAATATCTTATCTCATTATTTTCTATCTCCAATTGGTGATCTTTCTACCCTATTGTTTGCAAACGTGCCAAATAGTACAGTTTGAGTCAATCTAAGGATGTCAAATGCTATATTTTGCAAATGGTGGATCATGGAACTAAACCGAATGTGCTAAAACATCCAAGTGGCTAGGTAAATGCTAGGGGAGGTGTTATTTTGGTGTGGGATAATGTCGTTGCTTCGGGCTACTTTGTTCGGGCGTAGTCCCTTAAGAGCCCTAAGACCAAAAAACCGTATAACTTCGATGGGTGATTACCTAGTTTCCATAAAACCTAGAGAATTATTCTCAAATCCTACACCTCTATGTAGGATCACCTACAATATCCTATCTCTATTTTTTCCATCTCCAATCGGTGCTCTCGCTACCCTATTGTTTGCAAACGTGTCAAATAGTGTAGTTTGAGCCAGTGTAAGGCTATCAAACACTATATTTTGCAAACAGTGGGTCATGGCACCAAACCGACTGTGCAACATATCCGAGTGGCTAGGTAAATGCTAGGGGAGGTTTCGCTTTGGTGTGGGACAATGTCGTTGCTTCCGGGCTACTTTGTTTGGGCGTAGTCCCTTAAGAGCCTTGAGACCAAAAAACCATATAACTTCGATGGGTGATTACTATGTATCCGTGGCACCCAGAGATGTATCATCATATCTTACACCTCTATGTAGGGACCCCATAAAATAGTATATTTTTATTTTTTCCATCTCCAATTGGTGCTCTCGCTACCCTATTGTTTGCAAACGTGCCAAATAGTTTAGTTTGAGCCTAAAGTGTAAGGCTATAAAATGCTATATTTTTCAAACAATGGGTCATGGCACCAAACCTAATGTTCCAAAATGTCCAAATAGCTAGTAAACACTAGGGAGGTGTTGTGTGTGCGGGACAATGTCGTTGCTTCCGGGCTACTTTGTTTGGGCGTAGTCCCTTAAGAGCCTTGAGACTAAAAACCGTATAACTTTGATGGGTGATTACTCGGTCTCCATGGCACCTAGAGATGTCTCGTTAGATCCTAAACCTCCACATAGGGACCCTCTACAATATAATATCTTGTTTTTTCTATCTCCAATTAGTGCTCTTGTTGCCCTATTGTTTGTAAATGCTCTAAATAGTGTAGTTTGAGCCAGTGTAAGGCTGTCAAACGCTATATTTTGCAAACAAGTGGGTCATGGGATAGAACCGATTGTGCCAACACATCTAGGTGGCTAGGTAAACACTAGGGGTGGTGTATTTTTACGGTGCAGTACAATTTTTTTCTTGGGCTACTTCATTCAGGTGTAGTCCCTTAAGAGCCCTGAGACAAAAAAATCCGTATAACTTCAATGGGTGATTAATCGATCTCCATGGATACTAGAGACATCTTGTTAGATCCTACACCTCCACGTAGGGACCCTATAAAATATCATATATTAGTTTATTCCATCTACAATCGGTGCTCTCACTACCCTATTGTTTGTAAATGTGCCAAATAGTGTAGTTTGAGCTAGTGTAAGGTTGTCAAACACTATATTTTGCAAATGGTGGGTCGTGGCACTGAATCAACTACGCTAACATTTCTAGGTGGCTAGGTAAATTCTAGGGGAGGTGTCATTTTGGTGCGGGACAATGTCATTACTCCGAACTACTTCGTTCGGGCGTAGTCGCTTAAGAGCCCTAAGACCAAAAACCCGTATAACCGGACGGATGATTACTCGATCTCTGTGGCACTTAGATATGTCTCATTAGATCCTAAACCTCTAAGTAGGGACCCTCTATAATATCCTATCTTGGTTTTTTTCATCTCTAATCAGTGCTCTTTCTACCCTATTGTTTACAAATGTGCCAAATAATACAGTTTGAGCCAGTATGAGGCTATCAAATGTTATATTTTGCAAACGGTGGGTCGTGGCACCAAATGGACTACGCCAACATGTTTGGGTGGCTAGTTAAATGTTATAAGAGGTGTCATTTTGGTATGGGAAAATGTCGTTACTTCCGGGCTACTTCATTAGGGCGTAGTCCCTTAAGATCCCCAAGACCAAAAAACCGTATAACTTTGACAAGTGATTAATCGGTCTCTATGGCACCTAGAGATGTATCCTCAGATCCAAAACCTTTGGTTAGGGACCCTATACAATATCCTATCTTGGTTTTTTCCATCTCCAATCGGTGCTCTCGCCACCCTATTGTTTGCAAACGTGCAAATAGTGCAGTTTGAGCCAGTGTAAGGTTGTCCAATCCATTATTTTACAAAGAAATGTTCATGGTTTTGTGGCATTACTTGAGAATTTGTGTCATAATTATTTTCAAACTAACTTTTCTAGGTAGTCCTAGGTAATGAACGGAGTCCAAGAGTGAGAAGTCATGCCCCGGGACATTGTGGGAGCGTCATCGCCACCGCCATCACATCTAGTTGGGGGATATACGCATTTAGATGCTATAACGAGCTCTGGGTAGGCTCGGTTTGAGTCGAGAACACCCAATCCAAGCTAATAACCCCCTCACAGTACATAAACAATTGTTAGTTGCTTCTCTTTTCTTGGAAAATAATGAAAGATTCTCTTAGCTTCAAGAATATAAAATTCTCTACTAATAATGCCAACCATGTGAAGGTAGAAGCTTTTATGGCACCACTAACCTGCATAAAAGTGTTAGTCAAAGTAATTTAAGTTGAATCAAAACCATACTAGATATACAAAATACAAAAATTTAATAAAATATATGAACTTGAATCTAGTATGTATAAATTTAAAAACTTCAAAGAAATATATACCAGACTCAAGCATGTAAATTCATTCCAATGAACCATCAGGATTGGATCTACTAACAATGCCAACCATGTGAAGGTATCTAAGCTTTTATGCCACCAAGTTAACCTGCATAAAAGTGTTAGTCAAAGTAATTTAAGTTGAATCAAAACCATACTAGATATATACAAAATACACAAATTAAATAAAATATATGAACTTGAATCTAGTATAAAAATTTAAAAACTTCAAATAAATATATACCAGACTCGAGCATGTAAATTCATTCTAATGAACCATCAGGATTGGATCTACTAACAAATTGTCAACCATGTGAAGGTATCTAAGATTTTATGGCACCAAGTTAACCTGCATAAAAGTGTTAGTCAAAGTAATTTAAGTTGAATCAAAACCATACTAGATATATAAAAATATACAAATAAAATAAAATATATGAACTTGAATTTAGTAAAAAAATTTAAAAACTTCACAAAAATATATACGAGACTCAAGAATGTAAATTCATTCCATTAAACCATCGTGTATAGATCTACTCTAAATAGCGGACATGATTACTTCATGATCTAACTCTTGAACCTTTCAAAGAATCTTGTTATTAGGCCTTCCTCGATATCTATACAACTAAATATTTGTTGCTAGAACTAGATGCGAATATAAGAGTATTTTCTTGTGTGTCTCAAAGTCTTCAAACACCCAAACAGAGGAATTTTTTAATGGATACCTTCAAATACAATTTCCAAGTAACTACCACCTGACCCGTAGGGTACTCAATATATTCATCATCTATAATAGGAGAAGGAAAATTATTTCTTTCCTCAATGCAATGACATAAGAAATAGTCTATTCCTTCTTCATTGTCTTCTGTCGCAATAACTGCAAACACATGTCCTATAAAAATAGAGGTTTCAACTCAAATTTAAATTACATATTAATTTTAATGGACATAAATCAATACACAAATTATATATAACCATTTACCTTGTTGCACCAAAATAAAAATGTTGTCAAAGTCCTTAGATGTTGCAACTTCATCTGGAGAAATATGTCATGATGCCTATGGAAGTTGATGACTTGGAAGAGAAGTTAGAGGCCTACAAATCCATCCCTCCATCCATTCTTGTGAATCACACTCAGTAGTGACAAATTCGATACAAGATGCATAAAAACACGCCAACTTTCTTTTCCATGTGGCCCACAAAGAAGCATTTGATATACAAATGAGTATAGATCACCTGGACCCAAAGTGAGTGTCATATAATCCTCATAGTTAGAAATTTTTTGTTCCTCTATCAACCAAAAATATCTATGAAATATGAAATTTTCTTGAGAAACATGAGCCATGTTGTCAATACACCATTCCACTATGCTCTTTGCATATTTCTATTTAGCACCATCTTTGTACTCAACTCTTCTCTTACAAGAGCTCTTTCCACACATGCCCTTGCACCGTCATTCTTTCCTTTTCCATGTCTAGCCTCGGTGAAACTCCAAATATGTTGCATAACCATCTTGACGTGCATCCTGTTCATCCAATAAAAATTCGTGCATTATTAAACTGAAACATGTAATTATCTCGATCATATAACTTCTTAGCAGAGTCTCTAATGAAGAGAGATCTTCTTCCTTCTAGTTTTACAGAGATTAACAACACAAAAATAAATGATGAAAGCTTAAGACACTGGTATTTATCAAGATTAGAACAACATGGAGTCGCCACTAAGGATTTTCACCCTAGTTGTGCGAGATGCACTAAAATACTCACAAATATCTATCAAAGACTTGAGAACCTTGCAAAACTTTATAGATCAAACATTTCTTTTCTTGAGTCTATCAACCACAAATGAAAATGAAGTGCAACAACTGCTGGAAACTAATAAAATTATAGCAGAACTTATATCTTCACTTAATCGTTACAAATCTGATTATAAATTGAGACTCAGATTTGTAATTACACATAAATCATAGAAGAAGTATTACTAGGGATCTGAAATACTGAATAATTTCCCGAAAATGGTGCTATTTTGGTGTTGTTGATGGGATAAATAGACATGGACTGGAAAATGAATCAACAAATCAATCTTAGTAGTGTAAATTATTTCCCAGGAATTCAAAACAAGTCCCCAAGGCAGAGCTAGAAAGTTGTTGGTACCCAGATTTAATCTCCTTCACAACTTGAGCAGCATCATGGATTTTACAAGACACCAAGAGGAAGATAAATGATTTATATGTCGTTTTTCAGAAAGGGGGAACTAATTTATCCGACTTGTTAGCACTCAGGCTTTGAAGAAGTGGGTAGCACCTTGAAAGGATTTTGATATAATCCTCACTATTTTAGGTTGTGCCTTTCAACCAAGGTAAGAGAACCTATATTGCAACCTCTGTTTTGTGAAGGAGGTGGAGATATCCTTATACTATGCATATTGTATGGAGATGGCCTTGGGAAAACATGATCAATTTTTCATTATTCAAACTCAACAGAGCTATCACTACTAAATGATGGAAATGCTTTCAAGACAAGGCTGAGGCTGCTAGAGACATGGTATGATCCTGATTTGCTTTGTGCATTTTTGTAAATGGATTGTGTTCTTTTGTTGACACATAATGCAATACAGGGGTAGTATGGGGTAGGATTAGTTATTCTGAATGAATTTTTGGTGGGAGATTTTAGACAAGACTAACCAGAATTTTCCAAATTCTTTGAGGACATTTGCAAGAAATTTGTAACACCTAAACAACGAGAATGCTTCAAAGGGGTTAAGGTAATCCTTCAACCAGGATATGTGCACCAAATGGAGGCCCAGATCTACACTCTTCCACACAATATTTGACAACCTGCCACAAAATCTTGAAGCAGATGAACCAATAAAGTATCCAGAAATCTCTATTTTATCATGACCTAAGGTGAACCCAAAGGTTTACAAACAATCTCAGAATTCAAGGAAGGTAAAGTGATTTTAAATTTTTTTATCTCTTTATTAGATGAAATCTCTTTTGAATGTGAGACTACAAATGCCACTAAAATATCAACAAGAAATGAGACCATGTATGATCAAGAGAGATTTCAAACACAAGACTGCAATAGGAATAAGAAACACAAATTGAAAACATTCTGAAACATAAGTGCATGCATACTTTGCCAAAAGATAACACAGAATAATCCATAATGACCAAATTTATCAGTAGGGGAATGTTATAAGAACAATCTCAGATCTTGTTGATGGATTTACAACTGAAACCAACTCAACATGATATAAATTTGATGCAAATTAGAAATGGTTCTTAGTCGGTTTCTCGAGAATGGGATTCTTCCAGATTTTTCCCGTGAATTTCTAAGTTTCTCCGACCTTTTGCATGTCTTGAAACATGCATTATATAACTTTCAATTACATTTAATCCTTCTTTCCCAAGAAAAGAATATGCCCAGCATCAAGATTGTTAGAACAATTCCTCATGATTCACCGAAAATGACATTTAATAGACTCGCAACCAAAACTACCAGGTGTTTAAAAAGGTTGAATCATTACAAATATTTGGATCATTATCCTTCTTGGAGGCATGTTTTTCATCATTAAGGCATGTAGATTCCTTTCCACTCATCATTTCACCTTTTCACCTTTTAAAACTACCTCTGTAACTTTCAAATTTGACATTTCACATTTTGCACGGGCCTGAGTAAAAATTTATTTTAAAAACACCTCAAATCTACAAATTAATCCCTAAAACCACTTGCATTGATCTTTGCAGGCACAAAGGACACAAATTCACCAAAAATTTGATGAAAAATGATGCAAAATTCACATTTCCACACTTCCTAGAGCAAAAATGGTGGCCAAAAATGAAAATGTATAATTACCCTTGATTTGGTCTTTCTCCTTCAATCTGGGCCCTCCACGTGTCAAAATACAATTGAGAATGAATTCGGGCTCACTTTTTGACTTTTTAACATTTTTGGAAAAATGGAAAAAATTTACTTTTTCTCCGTTCCTGCCTTTGAAATTTGGTGATGACACGTGGCATATGGTGGGTCCCATTGGGATCACGGCTCAATTCTGCACATTTTGACCCTTTTTGGAATTTGGAAAAAATCACTTTTTTCCCCGCGGGCCCGCACCTTCGCCTTTGTCCTTGACACATGTCATCCTCTCTATCGCTAAAAATCGTGGGCTTATTCATGTTTTAAACCATTTTTTCACCAAGGGAAAATTTTCAACTTTTCCTTCGCGGGCCCATGCCTCAAATCCTGTCCTCGCCATGTGTCCTATTCTGATTTTTCATGGAGCCACGCCTCAAATCTTCCATTCTAAGTCTTTTTACAAAAGGGAAAAATTCCCTTTTGCCTCTGCCGGCCCGCCGACCCACTCTACCCACCACGTGTCTCCCTGTGGTTCATTCGGACCCGTGGCTTAATTTTTTGTTCTAAGTCCTTTTGTAAAAAAAGGAATAATTTCCCCTTTGCCCCCACCGGCCCGCACTTCCTTCTACACTTGCCACGTGTCTCCTTTTGCGCCATTGTGGACCCACGGTTCTAATTTACATTTTAACTCCTTTTGCTAAAAGGGAAAAAATTCCCCTTTTCCTCCGTGGCCGCACTTCCCCACTCCTTCCTTTGCACCTGCCATGTGTCCACCCCTTGCTCCATTGCGGACCCGCGGCCCCTTCTTCAACCTTTCTTCTTTTCGCCAAAAGGAAAAAAATGCCTAAGTTCCCCACCCGCCTTCCATTCCGCCTTAGCATAAGAACATGACACGTGTCCTCCTATAGAGTTGCGGGGGTAATTTTGAATTTTTTCCCAAAGCCAAAAATGCTAAGTTTTGCAAAGAAACCCCACCAATCCTTGTCCAACCAGAAGTGGCCACGAGGAGACGTTGCTTGAGCTTAATTTTGACGGTCAAATGACACCCGTACGACCGTCAAAAAACACAGAAATTGCTAAGGACGCCCGAATTCAATTTTTTCTTCATGGGTAAAGGATTTTTTGTTCAAAAACATATGGGAAGTGGTTTTAAGCAATTTTTGACCATGGGGAAGGATTTTTGAGGGAAAATAAGTACAAAATGAGAAAATTCAAGCTCCACAGGCTGAGAAAAATGGAAAAATGACAGAGGCCCATGGATTTGGAAATTTAGGGCATAAAACAGAGCTTGCATGTATTTTTCTTTCAAGTTGGGGCAAAATAATAGGTTTATGAGCCATTTAAAGCATTCAATCTAGATGGGGAAACTTGCAAACCACCAAACTCGAAGAAAAATGTTTTTTGAGCACGTAGAACAAAGGGGAAAGATGGGAAAATAACGAGAGGATCAAAATGGGCACCAACATAGGTTATCAAAAACTTCAAAGGTTTCACCATGTATATTAGATGTTGTCAATCCTAAGGTGTTTAATGTAGGTCTCATTTTATTCAATTTCATCAAACTAACCAACAACTGACATATTTGGGAATCATTTAAAATTTCAAAATGATTATCCCAAATTTTAGTGGTTTTTCTTCTGATTTTCCATTCAAAAATTTTGTCAGACATTGGTTTCAAAATGTTCTCATCAATTTCAATAAAATAATTAGGTCTCTTTCGTAAAATCCTAGGAGGTGTTTTTGCCAAATTTTGGTTGTCTACGGTTTCAAAATGAATTTCTTGATTCACATTTTCATTATCTCCTTCAATTTCAACATCAACTACATCACAAGTATTTAATTCATCTTCATCATGAGTATTTAATTCATCTTCATCACGAGTATTTAATTCATCTTCAACATTGATGGTAAAAACATTACCTGGTTCCTCATTGCTTACAATAGTAGGGGTTGAAGATGAACCTCTTCTTGATTCACGAAGTTTCCGCATTCGCTCATAATCTTGTAATATTTTTGCCTCTAATTCCTCCGATGTTTTTTTACTTATTAATTTCCTTTTTTTAATTTGTTTCTTGTCTCCCATGATGTTTCAATTGATGTAGGACAACTCCAAATGATGCAGGCACCTTAAAAATAGTAAAAAAATAGCTTTTGATGACAAGAAAAAGTGCAGAAGGTGGTAGAATTTCATAGAAATTCGTATACCCAAGTCAAAGAATAAAAGCACATGGTGAATTAGATGTTGGGATTCGTGTAAATATGATTTTAATAACCATGATCACGGTTTTTAAACCACGATCACGATTCTTTTGATATAGGTCAATTTAGAACCGTGATCGTGGTTTGTAAAACGTGATCACGGTCCTGCATGTATCATCAAATCTAACCCTCAAGGCTCAGAAAATCTCTATTTTTCCCAAACTTGAGCTTTGGGAGGTCATTATGGCATGTGAAAGGCCAAAAACATCAAATTTTCTCTTCCTGGACTTGAACCATGCCGAAAAATAAAAACATGTCACAAAATTGGTACCATCGCGTAGGGGAGACTGTTAGCTTCGTATAAATATTGATTTTAAAGTGAATAAAATATGATAAATATCATTTTATATTTTTTACAAATAGTAGGTCTTTAAGACACTTTTTCCCGTGAATGTTCATGTCTACGTTTAAGACTAAAATTTTTACTTCACTTATCAGAATGTGATAAAACCTATACCATCCCAACCATGGAAAAATTCTATACACATTAAAAAAATACTTGATTTCGATATTTTTTGATGAAGTTATGGCAGCACAAATGGAAAGTGGTCTATTTTCTTTATTTTTTCAGACCACTTTCAAGGAAAATAAAAATAAAAATATTGCTCAAAAAAATACAAAATAAAATCTATCCCAAGATAGACAACGACATCTAACTTTTCAACAAAGGAAAAAAATATCATGTTTTGGTCATCCAAATTCATGGGCAACCGACTATAATCTTATAGGTTTAAAAAAACCAAGTCATTGAATTTTCAAGTGTTTAATATAGCTAAACTTGTTTGTTTTTAAAAAAATAGTAGTTTAGAAACTAGATTCTAGATTCTATGATTCATATTTATATAATTTTTCTAATTTTGAGTGCATGCATTGCTAATAATCCCTAAAAGTTGAGATTTTTCTATTTTTTGCAATATGACGTCCACTTATGACTCCTTTTTGGCCCCCTAACTTGCTGCACTTACCCATGTGTTAGAGTGATTGTATACCAATAAAAAGGTCTAGAGGATAGAAAATCAGTTGAATAATTTGATAGAGGTCACAAGGAAAGAGAGATAAAGGAAGATAAATAGAAAATTTTGTTTGAAGAAGAATTCAAGAGAGAAGACAAGGAAAAAAAGGTTTTGAAGAAGAAAGAGGAGGCACATAAGCCTCTTATTTTTAAAACTAATATTTCTTTGAGATTTGGTTTTTTAGGTACAAGTGAAATTAATAAGGGTGTGAATCATTAGACAAGAAGCAAGAAGAAACTAGAGTGGAAAGAGCAAAATTTGGAAGATAAAATGAGCAAGAAAGGTAAAAGGAAAGATAGCATTAAAAATATCAATGGAGATGAATACCAAAGAGTGTTTATAGGAGGATCTGAGATAAATAAAAAGAACAAAAGACAGAGTGTAACAGAGGTATACGACTATTAGACATTGAAAAGAGGGAAATAAGTAATGACAAGTGTGATAAAAAGTCTTAGAAGACATTGATCTACAAATTTTAGTAGAAACCTAAGACAAATCAATTATGAGAGGCAAACAAGGTATGAAAATTATGGTTAAGCAAAGTGATGAAGATCAATTTGGTAAATGCAATAATTTCTTGAGTGATGTATATACAAGTGCAACAACTAAGGCAAAGGAAGACAAGTCAAAGGAAGGTGATCCTTGCCAACAAAAGCTAGTATTTCATGATCTTACAAGGGATATGATTAAAAAAGGACAACATGAAGATGAAAAGTCTAGTTTAAAAAATATGAAGGGTGAGAATACATCATGTATATGAATCAAGTATCCCTAATCAAGTATCATATGAAAAATGGAGCATACAATCCTGAAGCACAATCTTGATAAATAATTTGAGCATTTCAAAGAAGAAACAACCGAGAGACGACAAAGAATAACCGAGAGAGGTAAAACATGGATGGTATGAAATCAAGATCTACTTTCAGAGGATCATATTCAATTGGAAATAGTTAAATAAATAAGGAGAACAAGGAAATCTAACAAAAATATGGGGAAAATTCTCTTTTCCCTTGGGAGTATAATGCATGAGCATCACTTCTAGCTTGTACAGATGGGTGACATCATCAATTTTGGATTTCCTAGTGTTTTGATAGGTCCTAGGGGTCATTTAGAGCCATCTAGGTATGTTGGGTTTGAATAAGACCTTCAAAAATTTGAATTGGTAAATTTCCATCCAAAACTTATAATTTGAATCTAGAGGGAAATTATGGTTTGTAATTGGAGCTTAAATGTATTCTTAGAGCATTATAGCATGTACTAAAGGATGAGAGAATACATAATGAGGTTAATGAGTCTTGGTAAGGTCATGATTGTGATCTAATGTTCAAACCCTAAGGTTCTAGGATATGATGAGTCCTTTAATGTCATAATAAAAGACAAAAATGAGTAATATGAAGGATCTTAAGGGACAAGAGGTAGGTAGGAAGGCTTGAAGAAGCATATTTAAACATCTTGTAGCTATTTTATCACCATCATTTGAATGATCCAAGATTGGAGCTCTAAGATTATTGAAGTAAATATTTGTTGTTAGCATTTTGGATGGTTTTAGATCTTGTTAAGAGCATTAGACTTGTGCATGACCATTGTGATTCATATATTTCTTATGCGAGTCTTCTGTGAAGGAAATTACTTGATATTATAAGAATTCTCATTCATTGTTTAGTGTTTTAGTATATCCATTTCTATTCTTGGCTTAAGGTGAATGTTTGATAGTGAGGAGTTTGGAAACAAGATCATGTTATAGTTTGGTGCATGTAATATTGATACTTTGGACAATGAAATCAACTCTTAAAGGAGTGAAGCTCAAAGAAAGTGTGTCAATATTATAAAGAAACCTCGGGAGACCCTAAAGGGGTAAGATTGAAATATTATTTTGTTGAAAACAATAAGTGTTGAGTATACTCTACTCTTTGAGATAAAGTAGGAAGAATTATGATCATTTTTCAAGTTTGGAGTCACATTGAGCATGCATGGTAAGTTAGAAATGTGAATAAGGTCAAGAAAAATATTTGGGTCACGTTTCAAGTTTTTAAAGTAAGTGGTTTACCTTTTGTGAAAAAAATTCACCTACCACATCGGGAAGAAACCCTCCATAGGGTTTAGAGTCAAAGAGTGGTTGGAGGAAATTAGAGAGTGAAGAGAACTCTACAAGTCTCAAGAAATTTTTGGGAAGTAATTATTTGAAGGACCACATTGATTATAAGATTTGGAGCCTTCCCAAATAATGTGAAAACATGATAGTTTATAAAGTGAGACCTTTAGGTGTATGGAAGTGGTTTTAGACAAGATGTACAAGCTATAAAAGACTCTGAAAACGGTGACATTGTTAGAACCTATTAAGGTATACCCTAAATATTTTAAAAACATGTATGGAAGGTTTTATGAATAAGAGACTCCTTTTATTGGTTTGTGTCTAATAGTGAGTGACTAGGAGACTATTACAACACAGTGAGCATTTTGAGAAGACAAAATAGCAAAATTGAGGTAAGGAGGGAATTCTAACCTTGAAATTCATTAAGGACCATATAAAATTGGTGAAGTAAAGGATTTTCATTTTTTCAAAGTGCTTGGGAGTGTTCCACAAATTTTAACTTTTGTGAGTTCCTTGGAAAGTGAAAGCCTCTTATAGACTTATATTGAAGACCAAGAAAAAGGATTTGAATGAAAACATACTAAGAAGGCCATATTAAAATTTTACATGCAAAAAGTATAGTCGAAGGGTACTAAAAATTTCACTATATTTTAGAGAGAGAGAGAGAGAGAGACAAAGAGAGAGAGAGAGAGAGAGAGAGAGAGAGAGAGAGAGAGAGAGAGAGAGAGAGAGAGAGAGAGAGAGAGAGAGAGAGAGAGAGAGAGAGAGAGAGAGAGAGAGAGAGAGAGAGAGAGAGAGAGAGAGAGAGAGAGAGAGAGAGAGAGAGAGAGAGAGAGAGAGAGAGAGAGAGAGAGAGAGAGAGAGAGAGAGAGAGAGAGAGAGAGAGAGAGAGAGAGAGAGAGAGAGAGAGAGAGAGAGAGAGAGAGAGAGAGAGAGAGAGAGAGAGAGAGAGAGAGAGAGAGAGAGAGAGAGAGAGAGAGAGAGAGAGAGAGAGAGAGAGAGAGAGAGAGAGAGAGAGAGAGAGAGAGAGAGAGAGAGAGAGAGAGAGAGAGAGAGAGAGAGAGGAGAGAGAGAGAGAGAGAAAAGAAGGTGAGTGAAGAAAAGTATCCTAACCAAGAATTGAGCAAATAAACTTTTCATAGATGTAAAAAAGGTAAGAAAGGTTCTTGGATTGATATGGGTAGAGATATTGTTCTAACCTTGAACTCACTAGGAGCAAGAGAGCCTCAGAAGTAGTTTTGAAAGAGATAAGACATTTGGTCCTTTTGACTGATTTGACTCAATTTAATGGTTGGAGAAAGAAATGTGAGAGAGAGAGAGAGAGATCTATGTTAGTAAAGAAGGTGATAGTGAAGAAAAGTATCCTAACCAAGGAATTGAGCAAATAAACTTTTCATAAATGTAAAAAAGGTAATGGGTTTTTAGAAAGGTTCTTGGATTGATATGGGTAGTTGTATATTGTTCTAACCTTGAACTCACTAGGAGCAAGTTGCTTGAGAAGCCTTGTAAGGTAGTTTTGCAAAGAGATAAGACATTTGGTCCTTTTGACTGATTTGACTCAATTTAATGGTTGGAATAACAACGAAAGAAATGTAGAAACAAGGTGTAAGCATTGGTAATGGGGTGCATTAAGGCTAAAATCACGAATTTACATGTTTAAGGGTGCTTGTGAACTTGAGAAGAGAGCTAGTTTAAAGGCCTAAAGAGCAATTTTGAGTTCTTGTGTGATTCTAAAATTGTGAGTTTCTTGAGAGTAATAAAGATCTACATCATTTGGTATCGAGCATGATTGAGATTATTTAAAAGAGAAAATTTTGTTTTAGAAGTGATTGTAGGAAAGAGAAGCAAAATGGTGCAAGTAAGAGAAGTGATAAGGTCAGCTTGGGAAGAGAAGATGGAGTTGATGTTGAGAAAGTTAGAAGGTATGGAATAAATTAAGAGAAGAATGAGGAAAAGATGAGATATATGCAAAGAAATGGGAAAAGTAACATAATGCAATTTGTAGGTAAATTCTACAAGTGTCGGAGATATGTAGACAAGTCTTATGACTGCAATGAGATGAAAAAAGAGATGAGGAAGGATGACGAGTTGTTGATCAGATTATTCAAAAGCGAGGTAAGTCTCTTTTATGTAGAAGCGTCCTTTTGAAACCAAGGTGATGAATAATTTAACTCAAAGAATATATTTTTAGAATCGTATGTAAAGAAAAGGGTAAATGTTGTAATATGGTCATTGATAGTGGAAGCAATGAGAATCTCGTTTCTTTTGAGATGGTAGAAAATCTAGGACTGAAAAATACAATGCACCCCAACTCACAAAGCAGTATCTTGGATACAAAAATGACATCATATATTGATTAAGGAAGAGTGTGTGCAGAGTTTCAGATTAGGAGTTATAAGGACAAAGTGTCATGTGATTTTTTTCCTATGGATGTTTGTCATGTGTTGTTGGGAAGACCATGGAATTATGACATGCAAATAATGCATGATGGAAACAAGAATACCTACCTTCGCTTTTAGCAAATGGATAGAGCCATACACTTTTACCCATCAAACATGAACAAAAACCACAAGAAAAACTAGTGATGATGATGACAACTAAGAATTTTTTACAGAGACCAAAGAAACATGCGGGAAGATACTATTCAAGTTTGTTAAGCCTCATAAGAATTATTTGGCTAATGGTTTTTATGATAGTGAATCTTAGGTGTTTAGAGAGATTGAGATGGTTTCAGACAAGAAGAAGGTAATCGGGATGAATATGATGAAGAAAAACACAAAATATATGGTAGAGAGAGAAGAGAAGCACATGTTAGAGTGATTGTAGACCAATAGAAAGGTCTAGAGGATAGAGAATTAGTTTAATAAGTTTATATAGGTCACAAGGAAAGAGATATAAAGGAAGATAAAGATAAAATGTTGTTTGAAGAAGAATTTAAGAGAGAAGACAAGGAAAAACAAGTTATGAAGAAGAAAGAGGAGGCATGTAAGCCTCTTATTTTTAAAACTAATATTGTTTTGAGATTTGGTTTTGCAGCAGTACAAGTGAAATTAATGAGGGTGTGAATCATTAGACAAGAAGCAAGAATAAAATAGAGTGGAAAGAGAAAAATTTGCAAGAGAAAATGAGCAAGGAAGGTAAAAGGAAAGAAATCATTGCGAGATATTAATGGAGATGAAGACCAAAGAGAGTTCATGGGAGGATATGAGATGAATAAAAAAGAACAAAATACAGAGTGTAACAAAGGTATATAACTATTAGACATTGAAAAAGGGAAATGAGTAATGAAAAGTGTATTGAAACATTCTTAGAAGAAAATGATTTGAAAATTATAGTAGAAACCCAAGACAAATCAATTGAGAGAGGAAAACAAGGCATGAAAAGGATGGTTAAGTAGAGTTACAAAGATTAATTTGGTTAATGCAATCATTTCTTAAGTGATGTATATACAAGTGCAATAACTAAGATAAAGGAAGAAGAAACCAACCATTGTAAATCACATAAGAGTATTTGGAAGAAAATGTTATATCAAAATATATGAAAAAACTTGGGAAAATTTGACTCAAGATGTGATGAAGGGATATTCCTTGGTTACTCACCAGTTAGTGCGGCTTACAGGTGCTAAAATAAGCGGTTGTAGAAAATTTTTAAAAGCACCAATGTGAAGGTGGATGAAACACAATACGCCAAATTCAACACCCAACACAGAGACAATCATGAAGAATAAGAAGATGATGATGAAATGAATAGTCCGCGTGAAGAAGTAGATGAAGAGGAAGAAAGGCCAGACACCAAGGCACCCACCACAAAAGTCAAGAAGGACCATCCTGTAAATCAAATCATTGGAAAAAATAATGGTGACATTCTCACAAAAAGAAATCTAAGAGAGAAACATAACCATGAAGACATAACATGCATGTCAATTGTAGAACCCAAGAATGTTACAGAAGTAAGAACGGATCAACATTGGGTAGACAAAATGAATGAAGAGTTGGATCAAATTGAAAAGAATGAGACATGGAAACTGGTACCTAGACCGCATGAAACAAGAATGTGATTGGAACCAAGTGGGTTTTCAGAAATAAATTGAATGAGAAAAGAGAAGTAATGTGGAACAAGGCTAGAATTGTATGCAAAGGGTATGCACAAATGTAAGGAATTGAATTTGATGAAACATTTGCACTGGTTACAAGAATGGAGGCAATAAGATTATTTTTGGCTTACATGACATACAAAAATATTAGAGTGTTCCAAATGGATGTGAAATCATCTTTCCTCAATGGTTTTCTAGATGAAGAGGTATACATTGAACAACTTGATGGATTTTCACTAACAAAAGATAAATACTATGTGTGTAGGTTGAAGAATGATTTGTATGGATTAAAACAAATTCCTAGAGCTTGGTATAATAGATTGGACTCATACCTCATTGAGAAAGGATTTAGAAAAGGAGTTGTGGACATAAATCTCTACATCAAGGAAGAAGGATAACATCTTCTCATTGTCATAGTCTATGTAGATGACATCATATTGACAAATATCATGATAAGATGACATATGAGTTTTCAGACTTGATGAAAGAAGATTTTGAGATGTCAATGCTAGGAGATCTGTCATTTTCTTAGGACCACAGATCAATCAATCAGATAATGGCATATTCATATCCCAAACCAAGTAAATCAAAGAGATGCTGAAAAAGTTTAGGATGGAAGACTACAAACCTATTGGGACACCAATGGAAGTAGGGTGCAAGCTGAGTAGAGATGATGACTCACCAAAAGTAGACAAAACATTATATAGATCCATGATAGGTAGTCTACTCTACTCCAATGCATCAAGACCTGTTATCATGTAGGCAGTAGGAATAGTTGGAATATTTCAAGATCTAAGGGAAACACACCTCAAGGTAGTCAAGATAATCCTGAGATATCTAATGGGCACAATTGAATATGGATTATGGTACTCTAAGAGCAATGAATTCAGCATAAAAGCATATACAGATGTAGATTGGGCAGGCAACATTGATGACTGGAAGAGCATAAGTGGAGGGGAATTCTTTGTTGGAAATTGTCTAGTATCTTGGCTAAGCAAAAATAAATCATTAGTGGCACTCTCAACATGTGAGTCGAGTATATAGCTGCCACAATGTGTTACACTCAAGTTCTATGGATGAAGCATACATTGGAAGACTACAAGGTAAAATATGATAATTCAATTCCTTTGTTGTGTGATAGTACAAGTGTAATAAGTGTCTCCAAGAACCCAATATTCTACTCAAAAACTAAGCATATACCTATTAGATATAATTTCTTGAGGGAACAAGTGAATGACAAGAAGATCAGTCTAGAATATGTGAGCACTAAAGAAGAAATTGTAGATATAATGACCAAACCGCTACCAAAAGAAACATTTGAGCACTTAAGGAATGAATTGGGGGTCATTCCTGATCCCACCAATAACTAGAAAGTGTGTAGAAAAGGAAAGGGAGAAATCTCATGAATTATCAGCTCCTAATTAGTTCCAACCAATATTTTTGTGAGGGGGAGCTAGTATGTTAGCTTATGTTAACAATTGGTATCATCAACTCAGGGGGAGTATTGTTGTAGACATACAAGAATATATTGACTAGAAGCATAAGATAGGATATTCTTGAGGTAAGAACATGATGTATTTAGCTTACGATAATATTCAGCTTCATGTGGCACAATCAGCCCTTTTTCATTGTTGTCAAAGGGGGAGAAATGCTGCAATCATAAACCAACAAGTCAAATAGAAACAAGGAGATACGGAAACCGGTATGCAAGTATTATTTTGCCATCAAAAGGGTTGTAGGTTTCTACGACATTGAAATGTTAAGGTGTTGCCATCAATGACAAAGGGGAAGATTTTTATTCCTTTTTATTTATCACATGTGTCATCATTGATGTCAAGATGGATTATTGATGTCAATTTGCATTGATGGAAAAATGATTCAATTGGTAAAGTGAGGAAGTGAGAAAGATGAAGGTTGATTGGTAGTGTCAACTCACAGAGGCTTCATGATGATCAAGGATAAGTCCTAAGGGACTTAATCAATTTTGTACAAACTATAGACATAAGGAGATAATCTATGAAGTATTGAAGTAGCCGCCGAAGTTTGCATGAATCCACAGAGCTCTAGAAGAAGCCACGGAAGCTTAGTGAGTGTTGCGGGTAAAGGAATGTAGTCACCAAAGCTAAAGGAGCTAAAGGATGAGCCACAAGTGAGATCAATGAAGATACGAATGTAAAGGAAGAAACACATAGGTAAAATCAAATCCATAAATAAAATAAAGCCGTGAAAAACTGTGGAAACCATGGAAGACTTTTAAAACCACAAGTAAAAGGAAAAGAGTCGCATACAAAGAACAAAGTCACAAAAAGGTGTTAGACAATGAAAATGGCTGCGAGGCATTGAGAAATCTATGTAAAGAATAGAAGAGCCATGGATAAGTAAAAAACCTCCAAGAAAGGAGAAATGATGTTGAAAAAGGCAAATCTTTGTGATACAAAGGAGAAAGTTGAAAGAGCTAAGGAAAGCCGTAAAATGATAGAATATTGACTGGAAAAGGTTCAAGGCAATCAATTTGATTTAAACATGAACAAGTGAGATTTGGTTCTCCAAAATCGATGGTGATTTGATTGTCAGGTGATTGTGGCTAAGTATACGACTTCATCTCCACGGAGAACAAAGAAAACTACTATTCCAGCTGCCAATATTGAATGCTTATTGACCTTGGGAAATATAGTTGAAATTTTCTATGAGAATCCAATTTTTGAGGAGAAATAAAATATTGAAGAAGAAAACGGCTCGCTCATTTGGGTCACGTTGAAAATTCTAAAAGATGGGAAAATCTATTTTAGGCAATTTCTTAATAAATAGGTTCCAAGAATGCATGGAAAATGGTGAAATCTAGCCGAATACGAAGGAATAATTATGGAGTTAGTTATATGCATTTAATATTTTGGATTCTTAGGTAATAGAGAAATAAGATACATGACACACATATCAAATGAAAGGAATGGGTCGATTGAGAATATAGTTTGAACTTGGAACCATTTTTGGATGTCATTGCTCAAGGAAGAGAATGAAGCTCTCAGAGCGAGAGATAGAACAACACAAGGTAGAAGACAATGCAATCAAGATGAAAAAGAGAATATAGATGACATATTAAATATCAGATGGAAAGAAAAACATCAATGCAGAGGATTGATTGAGCTAGGGTGATTGAATCGGATGAGCAGAGTAAAGTGAAGAGAACACATATAGTTCTAGAAAAGTGATCGTAATCCATTGTATAAGAAATTACTATAACGAGGTGATCAATAGTTTTATGTAAATCAAGTCTAAGTTGTAGTTTATCATGTCTAGGGGGTTGTATCCTCCTTGTGGGTTAGTGCCTGCAAAAGATCACTTGTAGCTTATTAAATTAGGGGTCAAAGCTCCTTCCAAGTGGGTGTTTGTTAAAATTTGTTGAGTAGGTGCTCATAAAATATTCAAGTGGGTGTTTATAGTTGTGAAGTGGGTGTTTCTTAGGTTGAGTGGGTGTTCAACTGAAAATATTATAGGATGTGTAATATTCTTGCAAGTCCTTTCTTTGTGTAATATAAGCAATAATTTTGTTGGGTTTTATCCCGAAAGGTTTTCCCATGTTAATCTTTGTGCACTATGTTATTCTACATGTCATATGTGTTGGTGCTTGAATTAATCTCACCCTTATTCAGTTAAGATTTGCCATCATTGTCTGCTATATTTTTCTGCTTTCCCTGTTGAGGTGTAGGTCAACTTTGTGGTTTTTCTATGTATGGTTTAGTCTTTCCTCTTTTTCGGTTGAGGATCATGTCTAAATGTGCATTATCTGGTAGTTTCTTATGGGGAAGCCGTTGTGTTTTAAGTTCTGGAGTTTGAGGGATCGCTTGTTGTAAATTACTTCCGGGTCTTGTCTTTTATTTGCATTTTCTCTCCTAGTGCCCGTTGATACATGGAAGTTCCCAATTGATTGCGGTGTGGTGGGTCAAATTTGCAAACTCGTAATTTTCTCTCACATTCACAAAGTGTGAAATCGACCCCGTCACCCGATAAATGTTCTCTAAATATTCACAGTCAAAAGGTAACACAAATAATTCCTCAATTGGCATCAAGGAGTGTACATGTGTCACAATTGGAGTGGATGTGGGGAGGCGACACATATTTGTAGCTTTGCACATTTATGAAGAAAGGAGTAAAAGTGTAAAAATTTCTCAAAACCCACAAGGGACACGTGGCTACTTAGTTGCAAAAGGCGGAGATGCGGGTTGTTGGGAACTCAAGCATTTTTGGTTTGAAAAGGAAGTGGGATAAAATTGTAAAAAATCACCGCAACCCCACTATCACTCAAGTGCGACCATGTGTCAAGCCAGTATTGAAAACCAAAAGGTGGATGGGTGGGTCAAGTTTGCCAAAAGTGTGTAAATTCTCTAATGCTACAAAATTACAAAAGGTGTCCCCGAGCCCGTGATAGCAAAAAAATTCATTCCACATGGATGACTTATTTTTAAAATTGTGAATGGTCATGATGCATTGCATTTATTTCTACCACCATTAATGTTGCTACACAAATCAAGGACATTTTAAAGCTTGTGAATGCTTTCATCTTTATTTACCAATTGGCTTGATTTTTTTGCTACCTTTGTGATTTTCACAAAGAATTATCACGTCATTAGCTATGGAGCTCAAATTGTGAACCTGAGGACTTAAGAAGTTGTTGATTTTGGGTTTAAATTACTCAAGAACTCATGGATTGACTGGTAAGATCTTCAAAACTCCTGTATTTATCTTTTAGTGCCAAGTTGGTTTAAAGGAAAGTTAGGGTTTTTGAATGATGAAAACTATGCCATATTCGTTTTGATTGCGTCTGGGGTCACTAGTGATTTGGACAAGATTATAGACACAGACTTGATGTGTGCTGATTTAGATGATTTTCTTCAGAGGCTTAATAGTCCCCATAAGAGTGAATCCCTTAAGGAAATTCAAGACAGTCATATTGCTTTAGTAGGTGTTATTCCCCCAATAGTTCATTGCCCAGAATTGGTATGGCATTGTGCTATGAATTATGATCTTGAAAAGAGGGAAGTATTAGATGGGAGCGGGATGTAATTTTGACTTTGACACCGCAACCATTAGAATAATGCTAAAGTTTCCTGTAATCACTAACCCAATCACCATTTTCATCAAATTATCTCTGCAAGATTATGAAACAAAGAAGGACTATGTCAAGATGATAAATACAAAATGGCTTATTACGAAGAAGAAAATGGCTAAATTCCATAAAAAGCTAGTTAGGGCACAATTTGTTGAGGAAGTTAAAGATGTAATTGTGTTGCTAAGTTTAATGATAGGTTTAGAAACAATAAATGAATTCAAAGAATGGATGACTACATACATATGGATTATTCTGGAGAGAAAAGGGAACATCTATTGGGCAAATTTCATTGTAGACACATTCCATGATCATATGGTCACCTTAGTAGTGAGGATTGAGATGGGTGGTAATTCAGAGCTATAATTTTACATGATGACTTACCTAATCTAGAATATATAGGGCATATACACTTCCCGGGTTTTTCACCACGTGAAAATTTCAAGCAATGTCTAATGCATGAGATATTTCCCGCAGATTGATCAACTCGAAGTGGGAATGTAAGGTTAGTTAATGACACTTTCTTTTCCCCAATCATTTGTCTTTTTCAAGCCGATTGGGGACAATATAGGATGTTTGAACAAGCTAGACAAGTAATTTTGGAATATGGATGCTGCTTCATCCAATATAAAAATTTCACTTGCATAAGAGTTAGTGGTTTTTAGGGAAATCCATATAAGCTGCCTAGGTATATAGATGATAAATTGATTTTATGTGAACTAGTAAGGCAAGTTGACACTGTGCATAAAATAATTGTTGGGAGGCATAAAACAAATATCAAGTTTCCTATTCGAATTGGAAGGTATTCACACCCTTACATTATAAAGGATAAATTAATTGAAGAGGAAATGCTAAAATTTGATATGGAAAAGTTCGAGGTAAGGCATAATTATGAAATTAGATGGGTGTTCAACAACATTGCAAATACATTTGAGCATGAGCCTAATTTCGAGGATTACTAAATGAATTGTAGGGATGGGGAAGAATTTAGATCTAGGGATTTTTCCAGAATGAATCTTTCTGAGATAATAAACTACAAACTTTTGGTTATCCCAAAGGGGATTGTGGATGATCTACACACAGTGAGAAGATTCCATATTGATCATAAGGTGGGGGATCAACCTATATCTCCTCCAGACTGGAATGTGGTAGAATATGATTATCCTTATTTAGGAATAGCCGATGTAATGAGAAGGACTGTAAACTGGTTGACTCAAAAGAACATTGATCTTTCATTCTAGAATACAAAAATCCTAAACAACTTCGAAGTTTGGGAAACCTGAGTGAGGATATTCCACCCCTGAGGGAGGATGCAGATAGAATGGACCCACTAGGAGGAAAGGCCCCTCAATTTCCATCCAAAAGGCCTACTCCTAAATTCATTGATGAGTGGACATCAGCCACCAGAGAAAGCTGGCACTTCTATGTTAGTTCTCATGCAAAATATTGAAGAGATGCTTTTAAAGTCTATGGAGAATTCCCCATTACTTTTGCAGTGCCACTCCAGGAAAAGGGGAAAGGTTTGGCATCACATGTGGTCCATCCAAGTGTTTCGCCAAAGTAACATAGTGCTGAAAAGTTAATGAGTGGAGCCATTACAAGTGGCCATATTCAGTCTAAGCCACACAAGGATGAAAGAAGAGCAACACCAGATTTAAAAAGGTTTGAGAGGACACACAAAAAACACAAGGTTATTCACTAGCCAGTCTTGGTAAGAGTAGGTGCCCATACACCTAAAAATTTCAAGCACCGGATATGGTAATTGATCCTCTAGAGTTTGAGAAGAGTGATACTTTCCAAAAGCAACATGATGCATCATTGCCATGTGTGGAGAAATTAGATCCTTTGATCACATCTATGTCATTTGTGGAGCAAATAATGGAATGCACTCAGAGGCTAGTTCCCAGTGGAAATACTACAGCTTAATCCAATAGACAATCAATTTATTACCCTGGTATGAAAATATCTAAAACTTTGCTTGCCAAGGATATAAATGTACCTCCAGTCAAAAAAATGCATGAATTTGCAAAGCTCCAAACTGATGTAATTGATGTTGATGTTGGTGAAGGATTTTCCATGTTGGATGCACTTAATTTATCTATAGATGAACCAATATTGACACCAGTGGGTAGCATTCAAGCAAGCAAAGAATTGGAAAAAGATATTCATGTACCAACTACTGAAGTGGGGATCTAGGAAACTGAATTACTTTCCCTAGGACAAATGGTTTCGGAATTGGGTAAACCAGAGTCGTTTGTTGAAAAAGATATTAATACTAAGTTATTAGTAGAAGAGGTTATATCCATTTCTGCTGAGGTGACCAAGACTGATGACCTTCCTCAGGAGGGAAAATATGTTTTTGAAGAAAAATCTGAAAATAACACAAGATGCAATTGTTGATGAAGAAATCATTACTGGTGAGAATTTACAGCCCTTAATGGGAAATGTAGAGTTGTTTCCAGAGGAACAACCTACCATGGAATTTCCATATACATCATTAGAGCATGAAAATGGTAATGTGGTAACTCAATAGAATTTGGGAGAAAGAGAGCCCATAACCCAATTTTGGTACAAGAAAGTGTTGGAGAATAAATTGACTCCACTATGGTTTAAACTGGAGAAATAAGGAAGGATTTTCCCCTTAATGTTGGTACAATTCATGGAAAAAGTGATCAATCGAAGTTCGTCATCATCAAAGCAATCCGACACTATGATAATTCTTCACAGGAACTCCTCGTGCTATGATTATTTACTAATGCACAACCTTTAGTTTGGTGGATGTCATCTTTAACTGATGGCTTCCTTCGCACACTTCCTACAATATTTCTCACTACTTCTTTCTATGCTAAATGAGGGGGGTGGCCTCTCTATTTATAGAACTTCCAGGCTTATCCATCCTATCTCTAAGATAGGATAAGAAATCCACGACGAATCATATTCCATACCTTAACTCTTATCCGTACATGTAAGCTTATCTCGTTAAGATAAGATAAACCTTATCATTTTACATGGGTTCCACATTTTTAGACTTTTACAAATAAAATACACAAAATATTTATGACCTCACTCCTTGTCCTTATTACCAATATAATATTTCTAATTCCTAATCATGTAGACCCTACTTCTCTAATTACCCAAACTTTGACATTTTAACATTACGGACCACTTACGACAAATGTTTACTTTTTACAACATTCCTATTGTACTTTTTGACCTATTACCATACTCCACATTATTGGCGGCATCATGCATCGATGGCGCCGTTATCTTCTATCGGACGCTACTACTAATTACACTTAACAACATCCTATTCCTAATACATACATTAATGAAATAGAAATTTTGGAGGAAAATTTTAGTGTCGCAATGATTCTAGACCATGAAAAAGAGCATCCAAAAGAATCAGTAACACAGGTGAGATTGGCATAGGGACATCAAAGTAAGTAATCAGAACAAACACAATCATTGGTACAAAATGAACAAGAGGTATCTAAACAAATGATAGTTGTTCCTGAGAAACTTCAACATGAATCACAAGAAACAAAAGCTATAACAAGTTTTGAAAAGGGGTGGATCAGGGAATTGTTTTCAAATGAAGAAAAAGAGGTTCTCCCCATGTAAGATGTTGAAATTACTACTCTTTCTTTTCCAAAGGTAGTAAGAGCCTCAAAAAGGGCCAGGACCATCACAAAAACCCACACTGATTCATCTAGAGCAAGGACCTTGGAAATAACAACCTCTTTTGAGGGTAAAACAAGAGAAGACATAACAACTGATGATTATAACATTCAGATTATTCCCTTGGGAAAACCTTTGAGGGTACAATTGAAACAAGGAGCGTTTGAGGTAGTGAATGATCTTCTATAAACGATTGATGAAGATGGAATGAAAAAATGACAACTAAAGGAGAAAGTTAAGGCCTTGAGTTCTTGTTTGCAATGATTGTGTGGGTAGACTAGTCAAACGCAAACAAGTGCCTATATAAACACCCTTGAAGGAATAAATAAGGTACACAAGGTTGTCAAGAAGGTTCAAGCAGTAGACACATGGATTGAGAAATTGACCAAGAGGGGAAAAGAAGTAATTGTAGAGGCTAGATCAAAATATGAAGATCTCAAAAACAGACTTAGTGAAATTGATGAGATAATTGAACAATGTGACAATGAGATATTCTATTTTGAAGGTATTTTTCCCAAGTTAGACCTGCATTACCCAGCTTAGTGATGAGTTGGTTGAGGAGGAGGACATTGTACTAGTTGAATTTAAAGGAAGCTGACATGCTCTTGAAGAGCTGTCAAAAATTAGAGTCGAGACCCTAAATGGAATCAAAGAAAATCTTGAAATCAAAATAAATTGGGTTGATGACACTCTCAATGCTATTGACTTAAAGTTGGAGGATATGGTTATTGATAAGTTCAAGAAGAGTTATGGGGACATGAAGATTGATTTCTTACTTGAATATTTTGAAAAGAATGTTCGAAGAATGAATTATCCTATGAATTTATTTAGACCATGTAAAAGATTGAGAATATAATTGAAGAGTTGAAGGCAAGGCCTTTGGAATACGAGATTAAAATTGGCCATTGCATTGATGAAATATCTAGGTAGGCACTGATTTTCCAGCATCATATAGGACCATACGAGGATGAGGTTAACGAGTTATTCAAAAGGTATGATGCATATGTGGCAAGGCTACCAAAAGAACAAGATACAAAAGTAAATGCTGAAGAAGAAGAAAATGTAGATGAAAAGGGTGATGAACAAGATTAGACAATTGTTCCTTGAACTGTATTCTCTTTTCATATTCATCTTTTAAACTGATGTTTTAAAATGACACTTCTATTACATTAGAACTAATTGTTTCTCTGAATTTTATTGTTCCTTTATTTCAATTGAAAAATGGAAGAATGCAGTAATGCCATATTTACTTTGATGAAATTAACATACATTTGGATAAACATGTAAATGATTGATATTGCTATGTTTCTTACATTCGAATAAGGAACAAAATGGGGTTCTATAGGGGCCCCTGCCCATGACAAAGAAAGATATGTACATGTCAGAAAGAGAAACAATGAAAGGAAGAAAACATTTAGGCATTCTTCAACCCTACTTCATAGTTTCCTCCTAGCTTTGGGAGCTTGTTCGAAGCTTATTTTTCTCAAAGCATAAATCACTTGATCCTTGTGCTGTTTGAACAAAAAATGACCGACCGCCAGTCTTGGGACATTCGCATATCCATTAACGCCTTTAGATTCATTCTAGGATGATGTAGTAATTTTTTACACCCACCAAAGAACAAGGGAATCCCATGCGTGCTGACCTATCACCCAACGGGTGCTCACCCAAGGCACACATGGGCTTTGAGTCTCTCCTTTATGTGAGTTTAGTGGGAAACATCATCTATGATAGGAACTTAAAGAAAGTGAGAAAAAATGAGACATGCAATCATCATAGAGCTTAGAACGGATTCTAGACCAATGCAGTCATTCCAGACAGAAAGATACTTAACATATTATAGTGTTTTGATCCTTTTTGCGTACATTCAGAGACTGAAACAGATAAGGGGTCAAGGTAGGTTTACCTACTATTTGGTTTGGTTGAGATGCACACATGTAGGCTTTTGATCTCGGTCGATCATGTGAACTCCTTTTTGGCTGGGAAGAACTACCCTATGTAATAAGAAAACAAGACCACCAGAAAGAGTTAAATAGCATATGTAGTGGAAAACCTAGCATATGATAGATCCAGAAGTGTGATACTCCCAGAGGCTATTAATCCACCGATTATAAATCAATATTAAAATAACAAAGCATGTAAATAAATAGAATCTAGTGCTAGCATTTTGATTTGGGTGCCTCAGGTCACTATCAATGTCAATTCATTTAAATATTAAACTATGCTAATAAAAGAGCGTTCGGGTCGGGTTCTGGGTAAGTTGGGTAGTCTGAGGGTCACAGACAAGGTCAGATTGAGGTTGGGTAGGGTTGTTGGGTAGTTTGGGTGAGTGGTAGGTTTCTGGTCTACACTGTGTTATCGACATGAGACCTGATGTCTTTGGTCAGAGTATGACCGATGCTAGTTAAGTCGGATCGATGCGGTTAAGGGTAACTAGTATCGGTCACTATGGGAGTGACAGAGGGTCAGAACAGAGGTGTTTTGCACTATTTTGGGTTCTTCAGGTGGGCAGAGAGAGTTGAGAGTGGTGTTGGTGAGATTTAGGTGAGGAGTGGGCTCAGGGTCAGAGTAGAAGGGTTCTGGAGGGTGGTTTTGGGTGTATTTTGGTAAGAACGTTAGTGACAGGATGATCGATGATGGTTAGGGTTGTTCGACGATGGTTATGGGTGGATGGTGCCAATCACTGGTTTTGGGTCCCAACATGGGAAGTAGTGATTGGGGTGTTCTCTTTGATTGGTCAAAGAGTTGATGGTGGAGTGGAACGAGTTAGAGCGGTGGTCCCGGGTGTGGGTGTGGTTTGAATGAGTGAGGTGGACCGAGTAGAAGGTAGTTTTACTTATTGGAGGAGGAAGATAGAGAAACCAAAACACAAAATGCAAGTGGAGGACAAAACAATCCACTTACCCGAAATCGATGCATGCCGAGGTGTCATAGACATTGATGAAGGTGGTTGGTTGGTTGGAGAGCTCTTGTTTGAGCTCAGTTTGGTCCAGTCCTTCAATGGAAGTGTTCACAAAGATCTCTTGTGAGTTCCTCCAATGGTGGTCCTTTTCTTTGGGAGTTCCAAGGGCTTGGTTGCCTCTCTCAGATGCTTCTGAAGATGCCAAGAGTGCCAATGCCAATCAACCAGGGTGCCAATGATAATCGACAAGCCTAGAGGATCTCCAATAATCTCCCAACCGTGAAAAAGTGACCAACCCTTTGGAAAGAGTCGGGATTGGGTATTTGCAGGAGGACCGATGCCATCCCCACGACCGACATTAGTCGGACCAGTAACCGATACCGGTTATGTCGGGGGCACTATTTTTGAAAAGTGGGGAATATGCCTTCCCCACTTGGTTGTGAGTGGTGGAGCACATGTGCCCTCCACCTTGAGAATGGGTAATAGGACAAGGGAGAGTCCTATGAGTGGAGTGGCCACTATTAGGGATTTCTAGAAGGGTATGGGCAAGGTATGGGCAAGGTAGAGAGTGGAATGGTGAGGTGGAGGTGCAAGTGGGGTAGTGGAAGGGTGAGGTGGAGGGGCAAGTGGGCTAGTGGGCTGGTGAGGTGGTTGGGTGAGGTGGCCAATCCAGTGGCATGATGAGTGGGTAAAGGGGGAATTTAATTAAGTGGTATTAATTAAATCCCTGAATATGTGAATGGGGGGATTTGTGATGGGTGAAAGGGGGTGCGAGTGACTAGTTAGGGTTAAATCGATCACCCATGTAGGATGTGATTATTAGGTTGTTTTGGAGGAAGATAATGAAATGTGACATGTTTTTGGTATCTACATTTTCCCCCTTTTGTTGGGCAACCTGTAGTGGTAGGCGGCATGACAAAAACAAAGGTTGGGTTTTTCCCCATGTGAATGTGTGACGAGACATGGATGGTGGGTGCCCCAAATAGGGGCATGAGTGATCCCCCCCTCAAAGCGGGCACCGACGATGGAGAAGAGAGAGTGTCGGGGATGATTTGAGAGAGTATGGTGAGAGGTGTGAAAGAGATGAGGTGAGTGTGTAAGGGTTTTGATGAAAGGGTAAGGTGGGTGAGTAGGTAGATCATTCTAGCATTCACACATGCCGTAAAATGCAATGAGGTACAAGGGTTACTCAACAAAATAAAATTTACATCAGCTAAGGTCGCAAGGGTCATCCAAACATGGGTTATTGAGGCCCGGTATCCAAGGTAAAGGATACTGTCCGAGCACTCAACTAGGTAAGATGCAGGAGCACCTAGGGTGGCTCGGTACATCCAAAAGGTCAGGGTTTTCTTGGACAAGGGTCACGACCATAGGTAAGGTAAGGTCATCAGGCTAAGCAAAACAAGTACCGCCATCACAAGATGTAACAAGTGAGGATGTGAAAAGATCCACATAATCAATGGGTGGGGTAGGTAGGTGTGGGTAGGGTAGTGTCAATCAAGCGTACACACATGTAGAGATTGCGACATAGCACCAAGGTGAAGAGCTTTCGAACTCTACATCGTCCAAGGGCGATCGGGTTATCCAAACATGGGTTATTGAGGCCCGGTATCAGGGTAAAGGATACGGTCCGAGCACTCAAGTGGGTAAGATGCAGGAGTGCCTAGGGTGGCTCCGGTACATCCAAAAGGTCAAGGTTTGTTTGGGTAAAGGTCATGGATGTAGGCGAGGTAAGGTTGGTAGGCTAACAACATGGTAACAACATCGCAAGGTAGAGCGAGTGTGGAAGGTCGATGGTCACCCCTAGGGGGCTGGTGTGGGTAAAAATGTGAGGTCAAGGGTCGGGGTGGAGTTTTGGGTGAGGTGAAAAAGGTTTTGGGTTCGGGTGATTGGGTGAAAATGGTGAAATGTGTAAATGGTAACCGACGCCGGTTATAGTGAATCGATGCCGGTATGGGTAAACCGACGTCAGTGAGCTAGGGCATATGACCGATGCCAATTAGGGTAAACCTGACATCGGTTAGGTCAAATTTTCTATAAAATTAAAAATTCCATGTGTTTTGGGAATCATTTGTCTCGTATAACTCAGGAGAAAATGACTCGAGAGAGAGAAAAAGTGGGAAAGCATCCAGACGGAATGGAGAGCACACAATGACGACATGTCGCATAGCGGGTGATCGATGTAGTTGAGAGGTGGGGCCACGAGGTGTGATTTGAGTGATTTGGTTGGTTGGAGGTGAGGTCATTGATTAGTGATGGCAGAGGCAAGAGAAGGGTTGGGCGGATCACCGGTGCGGTGGCTAGACATGCCACCACAGCGCAATAACGTGATGAGGTAAGAACTCAATCCCACTCTTTGTTTTGTGAATTAGATTAGGTGGGAGGGCAGGAATAAATTGGGTTTTTAATTTGGGGGGGGAAATGAGATTTGAATTTGTGGGAGGGTAAATTGGTCAAATGAGGGAAAGAGAGAGGGGAGTTAGGTGTATGGGGATGGGGAGAGGTTTTAGGTGGAAATGGGTGGGTAGTGGAGAGAGAAAGTGAGGTTTTTGAGAGAGGAGGGGTTTTGAGGTCACAGATTTTACCGTGAAAATGACCGGCCGGCGTCGGTTAAGGATAAGCGGCATCGCTTGAAACAACCGGTATCGATCGATCACGAAGTGGGTGGTGATGCTAGTTAGGAGGTGACCGGGGTCACTAGAGATAAGCGGCATTGGTCGTGTTGTGGGAAAGAGGAATCAGCAAGACTCGGGTTGGGTGAGGGTAGAATAGGGTGTCGGGGTGAAAAACATAGTGTAGGTGGGGGTGAAAATAGGTATGGGTAGATGAGGAGGGGTAAGGTTGGGGATTGATAGATAGAAATGTGATTATGAGGGTAGGGTGGGTAGAAAGAGAGAGGTGGGATAGTGGGTAGAGGTGAGGTGTCGAGAGGAATTGTGGATATGATGAAGGTAGGTTAACTTGATGTGTTTGTTGGATGCAGGGGAGAGATCAACTGCGGATGAGGGATAGGGTGCCCCGCTATTGTTGAGCATGCAGGGTGCGATGACCAATGAGGAGTGGTGGCACATGGATGAGGTGGTCCTGATTGGGGTCCAACACTATCGGTATGTATTATGTGATTAAGTCTGATGGTCATGCTCATCAATCGATGGGATTGATGACCAACACGTTCCACTTACCGACGGGTGAGATGACAATCACCCTGGAGGATGTGTTCTGGATACTCTGACTACCGATATTGGGGACACAAGTGTACATGATCTCCTCCGAGGCCTCGGAGGAGTTGATGCAGATAGTTTTCAGAGAGGGTTTGGCAGATGTGACATTTCATAGTGCTGGTATCAGTTACAGAGGGATGTACACAGCCCGTCCAGAGGAGACGAGGCTTCTGGTGTTATTGATGGAGGTAGTGTGGTGTTTTACACTGCCAAATGTAGAGAGTGGGAGGTTCCCTAATTGCTAATGGGGTTACTTCATGATATAGTGATGGAGCGAGCTTACTTTTCCGGGCACTAGTATTCCTAGTGTCAGTATGAGAGAGTTGTGGGCGACGGGTGCTGCGCAGATTTATCCTTTTCGCACATTTATGCTACACTACTGGGCATATGAGCACATAGTTATTGTGTGTCTAGTAGGTATGCCCCGAGCAGATGCATTTCCGGCGAGAGTGGTTCGGGTGGGCTACAGGTAATGGGTGCCTGTGATTGGAGAGCAGCGATCGGAGAGGCCTACATATGATGTAGCCCATTTCAGGTGGTTGTTGGAGGGATTGTCTAGAGTGGACATCATTTGGAGACCATATGTGGGGTATCCTTCATTTAGACGGATGCACGATGAGTTGGATGGTCTTCAGCTACTTAGGTGGATAGTAGGATGTCGTGGGAGGATGAGATGATCCCGGTTGATAGGGTCAAGCGGTAGTTTGGGCTGCCACAGGATATACCCCCACCATTCCCACAGTACCGGAGAGATGACGTGGAGAGGCCATTGCCTCTACCATAGCTGATAGTGCCCATGGGGAGAATTTGGAGGAGTAGGTGGTAGACCGAAAGATAGATGATCTTGGAGTGACTGATGGATATAGGGTGGTGGGTGGCTCATCTACGGGTAGTACCACCCAGTCGTAAGCATTGGATTTAGCCACCCTCACAAGTATAGAGAGATGCCCTACAAAAGGCGGTGATGACCCTTATCACCCAATGGGGATGGTATAGGGGACGGTTAGCTAGTTCGAGAGGCAAAGGAGGCCGAGTTGCATGCGCAGGTGGCTAGCCTACATACTTAGATGGTAGCAGGTGGAGATGGAGATGGGGATGGTGAGGATGGGTGGGTGGCCATCCTAGAGGCACAGTGACTGATTTACAAGCTTATTTAGTGTGGAAAAGGAATAGATTAGGGCCTTACGGGCTCGAGATATATGCACAGGCCGGGGCCGATGGCACCACCGCGACCGGATAGGGTCCCAGTTTATAGGTAGGGGTAGGATAGGGTTACGCAGACAAACATCGGGTCATAGGCTGATGGGCCCCCAAAGAAAATACCTATAGATAGATTATGGGAGGTGAAAGCTGAGGATAGATACTATGAGGACTAGCTCACTGCAATAGGGATAGATTGCCTCTCATATGTAGAGTACATGGCACAACAAGCCTCGAGTGAGAGGGCTTGATCACACACCCATAGTGTGGAGAGCACATGGGGCCATAGAGCTCTGGGACAAGGTCAAGGTGAGGCTACTAGTGCAAAAATACTAGTCCTGTGTGGTGTACCAACAAGGACCGACCCAGAGCCCATGAGGTAGAGGGGACAGAGAGAGACAGAGATGGAGGATATCAGGCGAGATGATGCCTGATATTCATCCCTTGAGGTGGATATTTTTGATTTTTGATATATACTAGCCTACGCGCCGAAGAGAGATTTTGTATTATGATACACACCAGCCTACGTGCCGATGATAGTGAGGATGTATATGAGTGATTTTTGTATTTTGGATCATATACCGGCCTACGTGCCGAAGATGTGAGGCTGTATATGAGTGATTTTTGTATTTTGGATCATATACCGGCATGCGTGCCGAAGATGGTGAGGCTGTATATGAGAGATTGTGAGAGAGACACATTATTGGATATCAGTGTATATTGTATGGACACATTGATTTATATGATGAGATAGATGATTTGATGGTGATGTGTTTGATATTAATAGCATTTGATTGACATGTGTGGATAGACAGATGATAGGTGTGTTAGGCATGATTGAGTTAGGTTGGTGTTAGGCATGATGGAGTCAGGTCATAGGCATGGTTGAGTCAGGTTGTGGTTAGGCATGATGGAGTCAGGTCATAGGCATGGTTGAGTCAGGTTGTGGTTAGGCATGATTGAGTTAGGTATGATGTTAAATAAATGATGATGGATGTGTATGTTTTGGTTTGATCTGTTACATGTATGTTGTGATTGGATCATGTTGTTATGATGTATGATTGTGGATGATAGATGATTAATGTGATGAGATGAATGTTGTGAAAGATGTATTAATTTCCATTTATTTGATGATAGAATGGAAACTAACTTAAAGTGGTATGTGACAAGAATAGTTAGCCAAGAGGCAAGAAGGGTATGATCGCGAGGGCGAATAGGTCAAAAAGGTGATGGCAATAGTCAAGCTAACTGTACGTCGGAAAAGCGACAGGCGAGCGTGAGAATAAACAAGTAACTCTTCCGCGTACCCGACCTCCCGAGGTCGTGCCGAGACAGCCGATGGGGATGGAATATGTAGAAAAACTAGTTAGGCAGTCTAATGTCTTCGACACGCACTAGTGGAATTTGTGAATCTAAGGCAAAGAAGGCCCTTCTAACTTGGACTGGTGTGATAGATCGATTAGCAAGGATGACTGCTCGAAGGCTCCAATCAATATCGAGCTCTGGCGTGATTTGATCTATGGGTTGCGGAATACGTGGAAAATGACCTAGGATTGTTTCGTGTATATCTCCTGATAAGGTCATATAGTGGATGATGAATATTATTGACTCTACGGATGATTTTCTGGCCTAGTCCAGAATTCCCTAGCTTTGTTAGCCACTGTATCTAGTAAAGACAGTTGTTCGATGATGATAGGTGGAAGTGGAGTGGACCTAAATACCAAGGTGCGTAGGCTAGCGTCTATATCGGATTGACCTGTGGATTCGTTGGGCTGTGGGATTTGTGGGTCACAACCGTAGACTCGTGGTTGTTGTGGACCAGCTATGGTCATGCGTGGAATCAAGTTCTAATCCCTAGTATCCAGTAATCGTATGCTTTCTCAGCTTCTATGTTTAAAACCAATAGTTGTGTGATCTTCTCGGAATACCTCACAGGTGTTCTTGCAACTTGGATTCTTAGGCTGGTATCTATGTCTGTGTGGGTGTCTCCTGCATCTGGTTGTGGAACTAAAGGATCACACCCGAATGTTTGTTCTCTCTCGAATCCTTCTACAGTCATGTGGATATTTTTCCTAGTGCAACCTGTAGTTTGGCTGACTTGACCAAAACGTATGTGCTTGGTCGTCTTCTATGTTTAATCCTCTTAACTGAGATCTGACCTGCTGGAAATCTGTTGTTGTTTGGAAGACTTGTATCCTAAGGTTCTGGTCAATATCAGTTATTGCCGCTATGAGGTTGGGCTGAGGCACGATTGGCTCGAAAATGTATTCCCTGGGCTCCCTAGGTCCCGTAATTGTCATGCAAAAGCAGTAATAAAACAAACTATAATAAAGTGAAATCTAAGTATACTTCTAGCATATATGACTTCTTTTTGTATTTTCTGATGATTTAAATGAATTTAAGAAAGCAACTATTTAAAATATTTAGAATTGACAACTAAACTAATAATTTAAAACAAACAAGATAACCGAGTGTGGTTATTTGTCTGTGTAATTTTGTATATCTATTCTAAACAATGAAATAACTAATCTATTAGCAAGATTCTCGACCCTACCTCAGAAGTGAGGAGTGAATCATAGTTTCTCAGAAACTATCGATCCCCACAGCTTCCCTAGAAATATCGAGAATAAAATTAATTGAAATAAAGCGATTAACTACTTTGTTTGATATGATTTTAACTAGAACTTTGAAAGTTTAAAACCTGGATTTCGCAGAACAGTGGCGAATCCGATGGTGTGTGTGATCTTGTCCCCTCAGTATGATCTCTTCGTTCTTTGTGTTCACGTAGATCTAGAAAAGCGTGTAATGCTTGCATCAACAGGAATAGGTGTTTGGAACAAGGGACAACCTTCGGAATGCAGATAGAATAGAACGCAGATAGGAGAGGGATAGCGCAAGAGTACAGAGCTTGGCTTATGCAATTCCTAGCGGGATCTACTGCGAATCGTGCAACAAAATGTGTCCAGAACCTGAAACTATCCTGTATGAAGAGCAAAACCTACAACTTTAATGGCTTCCTAAGCTATTCTACTCTAATGGATTAGGTAAAGCAACAACGCTGCCTACACAAGATGGGTCTATGGCTTACCAACAGCTGAGCAATTTAACAAAAGATGTAAGTGAATTCAAGCTATGGCTTCTAAACAAGCTAACTAACTAAAACACTAAAATGAGGGAATGAGAGCAAAGATCAAACTTCAAAATCCAGCCAAGCTTCAGACCAAAACTCTAGACCATGGGTGAAACAATAGCACTGCCTGCACAAGATGGATATGTGGCTTACCGACAGCTGAACAATACTAACCAAGTATGAAATGAACTATGCTATCAATCCTAAGCAAGTTGACAGACCAAACCACTGAAAATCAGAAGACTCTAACAAAAAATGGTGGCCCCAAGTAATGACTGCACTTGCACAAGATGGATATGTGGCTTACCAGCTGCAATACAATACTAACCAAAACACGCAATGAAGAAAACTAAGTATTCTAAGCAAAGGAAAACTAAAGGAATTGCAAAGAGGAATCCAGAAAACAAAACTTGAGAGAGGCCATTTGCTTGAGCACAAGCCATGCACTTATAGGAATTCAAACACCCAAGAACCAAAACCAAATTGAACTCCTAAACAATAAACAAAGGAAAAACACTATTCCAGGGGACCAAAAACATAAATGCATGCTCAAGTCGGAAAAGAAAGCTGGTGAAACATGATATTTCACGCGGTTGCGTCAAAAGAGCATTCTGGAAAACGCGCACAGGACCGCCGCCCGGCGAGGCGGCGGTTCTGGACCGCCGCCCTGCGGGCGGCGGTTTCGCCATCAAGACGAAGAGGCCAAGGAAAGAGGGAAAAAGGGGAAAACAAAGGGCGTGGGGGCTAAGCGGGGCATGCGGGATGTTAACACATACTCCAAGGGATTTTTCGGATCCCGAACACCTTGCGAGGAGATCTGTATCATCATCGGGGCACTTGTTACACTGTTTTGGCAAGATCTGATACCTTACAATTTTGGGTACGTACATATTGCCCCCTCGGAGAAGCGTTTTAACCATGAAGAGGCATAAAACGTTGGGTCCGAGTATGGCAGTCCCAAAATGGGGAGTTAGAAGCTATACCTTACTCATCCGTGTGTCGAAATGACGCCATCCGAAATTCCTGCTACCTACAAAATGAAAAGAGAACTCAAGTGCAGATAGATACAATAATTTGGAAGATACACGCTAAAATAATAGGGAAGGAGAATGTACCATTCGTGTGGGGATAGAAAATTACCTCCATCAGCGCTCCAAACCTGCAAAAAGTCACTTTAAAACGAAATAGAACAATATATATATGAAAGTGGGCCCATTTTCCTATTCATTTACGTGAGTCGATTTGATTGATTTTGAGCTCTGGGACCCACGGTGACGGTTTCTCACGTGAGTAGAGTCGAAACGTTCGCATCGAGATCGTGATCATGCCTCCACGAGTGGAACACCGACCTCAGCGATCACAGGTTGGTTTTCTTCCATTTTGTGTTTTTCCCTCTTCAAATTTGAAATGGCAAATTCTTTGCAATGGGGGGATTATTTTTGAAAATGTTAGGTTCAAAAGGTCCATCTAGGGGGGGCGCCTACTGGGTAGGCTTTGTTTTTAGTTAAAATGGTCTATTTTTTACACTTTTGGGCTTTTTGGGGTTAACAACCCTGCATGGGTTTTCGGACGCGCCGCGCCCGGCCGTGGTGGCGGTTACACGACCGCCTCCCGATCGTCGGGGCAGCGGTTACACGACCGCCGCCTTTAAGGTGGCGGTTACAAAACCGCCCCTCTGCTCAGGGCGGCGGTTTTGCACATAATGCAAAAGGAACCTATTTTGGAGACTGTACTTGTACTTTTATCACTTCTATATGCTTTTATGACTCTCTCGATATTGATTAGATACTAACTTGCTCTGTTTTGTGTGTTTTGGTTGTATGCAGGTGAGAGCAGAGTATATCAGATGGAGCCGAGAGAGAGAGTGTGATTGGCTCTCCGGGGTATTGGATGCCCTTTCTCAGGATGAGGAGGATACATTACAGAGGGCCAAGATATTGCGTATATCACACGTGCCCCATGTCACACCATCCAGTCACATACTTTGTGACTTGTTTTCATATTGGGATGCAGATCGGAACACTTTCCGACTGCCAGGGGTCCGTGGTGAGTGGACCATCACTTTGGAGGATGTCTACCGTATCCTGGGGGTCCCGATCATCGGGAGGAGACTCACACTGGAGACGGCAGGGTCTCGAGCACAGATTACATAGTGGGCAGGCTACATGGGGGATGCAGCCATCTCTACGGGGTCGAAGAAGGGAGTGAGAGTTCGATCGATTCCTTCTTTTCCCATCCCCGTATTTTGACAGGCTATCATGGGGATCCTTGCCTCGAGGCTGATCGGGGACAAGGGAGGAGATACTTTACTATACTGCTGGGCCCCCATCATTGCACAGATAGAGGGGCATGGCCGGATATATGCAGGGCACGATATTACGGGACCACCTACCATGACTTATACAGGGTGGTCCGTTTGCAGGGACAGTCATTGAGCCACCCGACTCTAGTCATGAGTTGGGTGTACGAGCATTTTATTCCTTATGGCAGAGGGGTAGAGGTGGCAGACCCAAGGGCTGTGAGGGGGCAGCTAGATGGTCGATATGTTGGTGCTTAGAGCACCTCACCGGCCGATTGCCTCCCTTACCACAGCAGAATATGGAGGTGACGCCTGCATCTTGGCTTATGGCGGCATATGGGGTGAGAGACCCTTACATTGATCTCCTACTCCACCACAGGGCAACTTATCGACCGCGTGCGATAGGTGAAGGTACACCCTTTTGGCGAGTTCCTCGGCAAGAATTCGGCCTTCCATATGCGGGCATGCTTCCCCCAGCGGCACCGGGCCTGAGATCACCCACGAGGCTAGAGGGGGCCAGAGGCCGTGCTTGGGCAGTGATCACCCCTGGCACTCCCATTGCAGCCGGGAGGGTAGTTCGAGCTAGAGGAGAGCCGGTGCACCACAGGCACCTTTGCCCAGATTGCTGCGGGTCCTGCTCATAGCAGCGATGACCCCATAGATATTGACTCCGATTCTGAGGAGTTTATAGAGGGAGGGTCAGAGGAGCAGACGGATGACAGCGCTCCTGAGTGGCATGACACTCAGGATATTTTGCAGGCAGAGAGGGCCGAGCAGAGTGCAGAGAGAGAGACTCTAGCTTCAGAGGATCCACTCTCCCAGGGCCATGGTGGAGAGGATGAGTCAGTTGTGGGGCGTCATGTTGCTCCTACTACAGGAGCAGCCCCTCAGTCGGTAGCGGCATCTGCGGCGGGTGCTGGCCCCAGTGACCCATTTTGGAGGCCCGGTGATCCGAGTAAGTTATCCTCTCATCTTTTCAATGTTTGTTTAATTTAGGATTTTTTTAACTGCTACCTCTCCTTGTGTTTTGCTTTTGTATCTTTTAGCCTCTTGCCTAGTTTCTAATTCATTTCTTCTTCTTTGTTTTGCAGAGACTGTTGACGAGTGGCAGGATCTAATCCATAGGGTATGCACTGATTCTCTGATGATCCCTATGGATAAGACCCGTCTTGCGGAGCTATCTGTAGATGCCGGGAGCCTTTCGGCGGCCCTGCAGGCATACCGAGCGTCTTCGCTCCCGTTTGGCACGTGGCCGAGATGGTGTTGACTCTCCACACGAGTTGGCGAGGCTATAGGACAGCCGAGTGTCTTATGAGGAGCCATTCTCGTGGCGAGATTGCGGCTGCCCCTCGGGACCCCGAGCCCTCCGTGCATTCGTGAGCACCGGCGTAGGCTGAGCCCTAGAGTGAGGGCGCGCACCTTGAGAGGGTCGCGCGCGGGGTTGAGAGACTACTTGGCTCCTATGCGTTGCTGTACTATAGATTCTTTTGTATATCACAGGCTCTTTGAGCATTTTGACCATGCCTAGAGCATGATGGCATTGTATATAAACATTGATTATTTATATATATGCATTCGTTTTGGATCAAAACTTGTCTTTGGTGTTTTCCCTTTCTGTTTCCAGTTTCCTCGTGTATACTACGATGTATGTTTTATATGATTTTTTATATGCATGCAATGGAGAAGCATGATGATGCAAATGCTTGCTTTCTTTTGTGTTTCATGATCTTTGATACATGATATTGTAGATATATTGTGATCTTAAATCTTAGCTTCGTGAGCAATTTGGATACCTCATGTTTGTTTTGGTACAGTGATGAAAATAACCAATATGATGAACAGATTAACTTGCCCCACTCCTAACTCCACACAACTAGTAAGATGTGAGGGCTCATCACCAAGAGCCAAGAAGGGTGCAAGTTTATGAAATATGGTGAAACGATAGTGATGAAAGACAGACGAAGCTTTGGTGGAACCAAATTGAAAACTACAAGCTTACTCCACCCGAATGACTTCATAGTTTTAGGTGCAACTTGCTTTGCGGTTTATCCAGACTTAGACCCGTAGATGGCCACATAGTAGACAAAATCTGGTTTTTAGGATTTTTAACTCTCTTGGAATTTTGAACATCTGATTCATTCGTTTTTGACTCAAAGTTTGAATAGTTTATTTATGACCTTTTAACATTTGCATTGTCTAGAGGACCCCCTACACTTTGCCCCATGCTACCTGTAAGAAGCATGGGTTTATCACCGTGGGCAAGGCATAGGTGAGTAAGGGAATTTCCATCCTTTCCCAACCCTACGTCACTAGTAAGAGACGCAAGCTCATCACCGAAGGTTGGTGGGGCAAGGAAATGTGTAAAAATAAAATTTTCTGTTTTAATCACTTTTTGACTTGTCTTTTTGAGTAAAATGTCAGTATATGCTTATTTCCAAAGAGATGTGTATATGGGATAGATGTGACACCATGAAGCTTCTGAATGAGACCATAGGCAAGACACCTATCCTAAGAAGAAATCAAAGCGAGAACAAACTTGCAGATGTTGGCATGGTTACCGTTAAGACTTTGTCATGTTTGATTTTATTTGATAAAAGATTCTGAAGTGATTGATGATATCGTGAAAATGGAGAGATATGATTAGAAAGTTTTGTGCCAATGACATCATGAGTTTGTAATGAATTACTTTGAGAATAGATTCCTTGATCACAATTTGTGTAAGAACAAGTGGACAAAATGATCTAAATCTATATCAAGATGCAATGTAAATAGTTAGATAAGCAGTGCTAGCTGCTTATGCGTAGAAACGTTTGAGGTGCAGGGAATTGACTGTTTCGCCAAATTCCTCACCTTCTAGCGTGCATAAGAGGTATGCACCATTTTCGTAGTCTTTTGTGACTCGGTATGGGCCCAACCATTTGGGCCGGAATTTCCTTCCTTCACCGGTCTTCTTGTCGATCCGGCTGTCTAGTCTTAGAACTAGATCACCTTCGTATATATCGCATTCATAAACCTTCTTGTTATATTGCCGGCACATTCGGTCAGCATAAGCTCTATGCCGCTGCTCAGCATCTAACCTAGTTTCATCTAGGCTTTCTAATTGGGAAAGACGTGCTTCTCTGTAAGCGTCTTCATCCAGAATCCCTTGTAGTGAAATGCGGAGACTGGGTATTTCGACCTCAAGCGGGAGTACTGCTTCTGCCCCAAATACTAGCGAGAAAGGAGTTGCTCCCGTTGGTGTTCTTATTGAGGTTTGGTGGGCCCACAAGGCCGGATATAACTTTAAATGCCAATCTCGTTTGTTTTCTTTTACTATTTTGAGGAGAATGGCTTTCAGTGTCTTGTTTGTCGCTTCAGCCTGTCCGTTGGCTTGGGGATAATACAAGGAAGCCGTATGATGGCTTATCTTAAATTTACTGCACAGTTCATGAACTTCTTCATTTTTAAAAGAAGTTCCATTATTAGAGATAATGATTTGCGGGATACCGTACCTGTAAATGATTTGGTTCAAAATGAACTTGGCGATTACCGACCTAGGTACAGTAGTAAGAGGCATGGCCTCCACCCATTTGGTAAAATATTCAGTGGCCGTGATTATAAAATTATGGCCATCGTGGATGAGGGAGAGAACTTCCTATCAAGTCCAGCCCCATGTAGAAAAGGGCCATGGAGTTGCGATTGGTCAGTAGAGCTTGGCTTTGGCATGTGGATCTCGTGGGAGAATTCTTGGCACTTATGACACTGCGTGCAAATTCTATCGCGTCATGTTCTAGAGTGGGCGAAATAGCCCATTCGATGTATTTTTGAGAAGTGGCATGGCCACCGAAGTGGCCTCCACATATATCATTTGTGGGATTCATGGAGAATCCTCTTGGACTCTTTTGTGTCGACACACCTTAAGAGCATTGCATCGAATGCTTTTCGATAGAGCACCGCTCTATAATGACATATTTGGCTACGATTATGTGTAATCACCTTCTTTGTTGCGGTGTAACTGCATCCGGTACGTATGGTCCATGATATAATTAATGATATCAGTGTACCAAGGGCACTCAGAGATAGCAGGTCGAGTTTCGATGTAGTATACGCATTCATCTGGAAAGTCTAAATCTACTAGATCGCCTCCATCTAATGGATTATCAGCTAACCAATCCGCAATGATTTGTCCTTTAACTGATTTCTGATTTACAAATGTTAATTCGAACTCTCCCATTAAGGTTATGAAACGTCCAGCCTTTTTAGACAAGGAACCTTGTGTGAGAAAAGTCCGTAAATGGTCTGTTTTTACCATGACCTTCGTTTCTTGATTTAGCATATAGTGTCTTAGGCATTTGGTTGCGAAGACTATGGCGAGACATTCTCGCTCTGCTTGTGTATAGCGTGTTTCATAGTCGAGCAGTGTTCGGCTAATGAAATAAATCACACGTTCTCTTTTGTTATCATCTTCTTGGGCCAACATATAGGCCAGCGAGACATTGGTAGCTCGCGAATATAGGATTAATGGGTGATCCAGCTTAGGTGGCATTAGCGTAGGTGGTGATAACAGAAAACGCTTAACTGCATCAAAAGCTTCATTGCAATCTTCAGTCCAATCAATGCTATAGTCCTTCTTGAGTAAATTGTTGATTGGATGAACGACGAAGCTTAGGTCCGGATAAATCTCCGGATTGCACCTAGCTTTCCGAGAAATGACCTGATTCCAGATTCACTCGAAGGTGGGACCATTTCGAGGACAGCCCGAATTTTGGTTGGATCAACATCGATCCCTCGTGACGATATGATGTAACCTAGGAGCTTTCCTCCTGTTACACCAAAGATGCATTTCTCTGGATTTAGCGTAACTCCGTATTCTATTAGGCGTGAAAGAATGATGCGGAGTACTTCGAGATGGTCACAGCGCTTCTTGGCTTTAGCCAATAAGTCATCTACGTAGGATTCCACGATTTTATGAATTAAATCGTGAAATATATAAGTCATAGCCCACTGGTATGTAGCACCAGCGTTTTTGAGACCGAAAGGCATGACAACATAGCAATAGGTTCCCCAAGGAGTTATGAACGTGGTTTTAGCTTGATCTTACTCGGATATCCTGATTTGGTTGTATCCCGAGAATCCATCCATGAGAGACAAGAGTTCAAAACTAGCTGTTGCATCAACAATAACGTCTATGGATGGTAATGGGAAATCGTCCTTAGGACACGCTTTGTTGATGTCTCGTAAATCTATACAAATTGTATCTTCCGTTCTTCTCGAGAACGGGAATGATATTAGATACCCATTGGGAGTAGTCAACTCGGCTTGATGAATCCTACCTGAAGGAGTTTTATTACTTCCTCTTTTACCATGAGAGCTACTTTGGGCTTCATGGGTCTTGATTTTTGTTTAATTGGCTTTGCATCTGATCTAGTGACGAGGTTGTGCACCGCAATGTGGGGTGCGACTCCCGTCATCTCCTTGTAATTAAATGCAAACACCTTCTGATGTTCTTTGAGAACCTGAGTATGTACTTCCACTTCTTCTGGTGTTAACGAAGAACCTAGTTTCAATATTCTTGGTTCATCTTCTGTCCCGATGTTAACATCGATTGTTTCCTCGATCAAAGAGGCGTTACCCTCTTTGAACTCAGGTGGTACTGGAGGTAAATCTAGATCATCTCCATTTTCTATTGCGTATATGCTAGGCTCCGTTTGTGAGGGAAGATCCGTTACGGGATTTCCGAAGTAGGAAGACGAATGCGAAATCAGGGATAAATCTAGCATGTGACAGGAGAGATGTAATGCTACATAGGCATTTAAATAATCCAAAGTAGCCGCATCATTTCCAACATGGTCTAGGACGGTAGATTTGCTTCTCGCTAAAAAGAGGATTTGTCATTGTTTTTATTAATGGTTCATCACGAATGGATCTTTGTGAAGTGAGTATCTTCTAGCTCATTGCTTGGAGTAAAACGTGATGCTTGAGGTTGCTTTATTGAATCGGCGAGAAGATTTTTTCTCTCGTGGGATCACTTCAATGGATATGAAGTTAAATGCCTTGCTTAAATCTAATACAACGTTTTTGTAGAGTTATAAATGTTCGGCTTTAGTTTCATATATACTTAAACTTGGTTTGTTACTAATGCGAGTCTCCCAAGACTCGATGTTATTAATACCAATTCTTCGGCTAAGGTGAGGCCAAGGAGGAGGGCTTCGTACTCAGCGCCGTTGTTTTTGCATTCAAAGTTTAACTTAAAAGAGAATGGGAGGACCTTCTCCTCGGGCGAAGTAAGAATTATACCTGCCCCCGCTCCATAACGACATTTAGCTCCATCGAAATGGAGAGTCCAATACTTAGCCGGGAATGTAGATGTTGGGGCATCTGCTGCGTTTGCACACTCTACTTCTACCATACAGAGATCCTCTGCTGGAAGAGAGCCAACTCCTAGGGAATACCCTATGCCTACTGAATCGAATGGTAAGAACATTGGTGAATCTTGTTCTATCAATTCAACGATTTTCGCAGTAGTCCCTAATGATACTGTTTCTTTAGTTTTACCTTTAGGGGTTGGAATTGTTTTGGCTATCTTTGGTAGTTTCAAGATCCGTCGTAGGTATCAACTTTTCCTCCGGCTTTGGGTCGAGGGTTTATTAAGTTGGTTTGTTGGAAGTTCAAATTGAGTGCACCTGGTCTTTTCTTTAAATCAGCTAGGTGCAAATCGAAAGGTTTTGGATCACCTTTGGCTACAAATACCTTTCCCGAGATGCAAGAATCTTACTTGAAAAATAGCGTGGAAGGGACCGCCTTCATTCGATGTATCCAAGGTCGGCCGAGGATCATATTATAGTTAGTTTCCGATCTATAATATAAAACTCACCAAGATGGTTTTGGGCCCTAAGGTGACCGGTAGTATTATAGTTCCTATTGAGGTGGCTTTAAGGCTATCATAGCCTCTCAAGGTATTTCGTGTAGTGGAGCAGTTTGTTTCTCCATATCCAAGTTTTGGAGGAAAGAGAAAGGGACTATGTTAGCTATCGGCCCCATCGTCAACCATTGCTGCTTTACATAGTTATTATAAACCCACACTTGCAAGTGTAAGGTGGGTCACCTCGGCGTGCGATCTCGGTGTCTCTGTGGGCATTTTACTTATTTCGAAGATGAATTCGACATCCTTGTCGGCTGCCCTGAGGGTGGATATCAAAATCTACGTGATTTACTTGTGTTTCGGGAGGTGGAGTGATGTTAATTAAATGGCCTAGACCTAATGCTTCTAAAAGAGCAGCTCTATGAGGGGGAGAATTCTTTAGTAAGTCCAAAAATGAAATGTGTGAAAAGGTCTTTGTTAGGTCACTAATTAAATCATAGGCACCGATGGGTTTTTCAACTATTTATCGACTCTTATTTGTCTCTCGGTAGATGACTTGGGCTTGGTTGAGAGAAATACTCTCATGTTCTTGTTATAGCTTCAATAGGTAGTTCAGCGTCTAATTCTACCAAACTGACTATCTTAGGTCTCGGTTGAGCTCCCAACTGTGGCGCGACTGATGGATTTAATGAAGTCGAGGCTTCATGGTCATTGTTTCCGTCACTGCACCTTTGTTTGTTCCGGTTGGATTTAGCCTATTGCTGTCATGATTTGGGAGTGGATCATTAAAGATCTTGAGGGGAGCATTCTGAGGAGAAACTGCCCCTGTGAGAGTATTTGGTGATGATGAGACGGGATCTGCAAGAAGCAGTGCGTGAAGAACTATCTTTGTTCTTTTGGCAAACGTTGCATAAATTTATTGTAGTCACGACACGCGTTCTAAAAGTATCGTGACCGAATTTATGGAAACCACAATAAGAATTGGGGTTATAATTCCCGTTTGTTGGTTTGGTGTGTATTGTGGCCTAAAATTCCGATCAAATGTTGCCTATTAGGACCAAAGTTTTGGAATTGTTGTTTTTGGTTTTGACTTTGGTTTTGGTAACCAAATGAGTTTTGCTTGCCTCGTTATCCAAAATTCACCCCCTAGGATAAATTTTGATAACATGCATCGAAGATTCAATCCCAAGCAAATTGATTGATTCGAGAGAAAATCAGGTTTCTAGGGTCCCTTCGTATTTTTCTAACTCCCCGGGTCAAGAAACAGGAGCAAGCTCGAGAAAATGCAAAAAAAAAAAGGTTGCAGAAGGCAAGTAGGTTGATCCAGAAAAAATCGTAAAAATGACTAAGTCCTAGTCCTAGGGCGTCGGGACATGTGGGACAAAAGGTTCGAACCGGCCGGTTCGGCCGAAATGAGCACAGCGATCAAAAGAAATGGGACAAATGGGACGAAAGTACGCATGGGCGGGCGTGAAATGCCGGTTCGACCGAGAAAAAAATCGACTAATCACGAGAGGGACATTCGGGACAAGCGGGCGAAAAAGCGCGAACTCGCCGAACCGGTGAAAGAGGTCAAACAATCAAGCAAATGGGACAATCGGGCCAAAAAGGCGCGAATCGGCCGAACTCCCGAAAAGAGTCAAGTCAGTCCGAAGCAAAGTGGGACAAGCGGGCCAAAAATGCCCGAACCGGCCGAATCGGCCGAAATGAGCACAAAGGGCCCAAAATCAAATGGGACATCCGGACAAATGGAGGCGAAGTACGTGAAAAAGCCGGCAGGGCCGAGAACCAATCAGAAGCCGCCACGTGTCTCAGGGAAAAAGGGTCAAAAAGGTCAAAGGGCAAGTTTTAAAAGAGTCAGCCCGAACCAATGAAATAGCGCCACGTGTCCAGTTAAGGGCCCCACAAGTGAATTTCAAAATGAAAGCCCATGAAAGATGGAGGAGAGAGAATTGCTCGTCCAATCAGCACGTGCCACGTGTCGTCCAGGTGGCAGAGCGCGGGAAAGGTTTCAAAACACGCTGTCGCCTGTTTTGTGCCCTAGATCTTCAAATCGCCATAACTTTTGATCCAGAGCTCGGATTTGCACGTTCTTTATATCAACGGAAAGCTGGTGAAATTCTCTACACGATTCCAGGGTCAATCTTGCGTTTTGGAGCAGTCTGGAGGAAGAAAATCAAGAAACGGATCTGACGCGTGTTCATGGCCAGAAATGACATTCCAGCGACCAGAGTTAATGCAGAATGGGTCGCATTCTCCTGTATCCGGTCAAAGTGACAGGGTATGGGTTTGTAAGGTCCTCCATGCTATTTTAATACACCTATAGTCAAGAAAGAATGGGCTCCCATGCCCTTGTACGTCTCCTGTTCCCTAGGTTCGACCCTTGCATTTTAAAAGCCAGTTTTGGGCTCATTTCAAGGGGGGAACATTTTTGGGCATAAGAGACTTCTTCTTTCACCTTCTTCAAGGGATTGATGAAGTATCAGACCTCTCCAAGGATTGTAATAGTTTTCTTTACCTCTCTGAGGGTGTAATGCGTATTTTGATATTAAATTGATAATGCAAGCTCTGTGAATGGGTTTCAATCCTCTGTTTGTATTATTTGCTTGATTTCAGATGCTAAATTATACATTATCAGTCTATGTATGTTTTTATGTTGTGAACCTTGGTCTGTGTCTATTTGCATGACTAATATGTTTCACCACTCCTTTTGGTGCATCACCATCTTTAGTTAGTTTCAATTTTGCACTTCTACCCCTGTCTCCTTGCAAGTTAGAATAGGATTAGGATCTAAACCTCTGTAGTTTTGTAAAATATAGATCTAAATCAGAGGAGTTTGAGGAACCAGCCTCTAATATGGAGATTCCTCTCTTAGTTTCCAAGTCTGACACTTGGAGAGAGGTTTCCATGTTGTGCAATTACACTGGATGCAAGAGTGATCAACCTAGAAATCTGATCAGCATCCAGGGGTGCTGTAATTTTGCACTAACAGTTTTGGCACACCCGGTGGGAGCAGAGGTCTCAATTTTATTGCAGCAAAGTTGATGTGCATCTGCTGCAAGTTTCTTGCTTGAAAAGAGCTATTATTTACATATCTGGCGACTCCAAGGGGAAGAATCAACTGGTTTCAGCAGACAGGCCTAAAAGCTTATGAGAAGAATCACAAGGTCAAGGGTTGGAGAAGAAGAAGTGTTGTTTGAATACCTGCAATTATCTCCAAGAAGAAGGCAAAGAGGAAGAAGGATTCAAAGGTCTCCATCTCCACCAAACAGAACTCTTTCAACTCCTCCACCTGAGCGGCCTTTCTTTCAGTATACAAGGGTTTTAAGACCAATCGAATGGCGCAACCAAGTGAACCCCTATGTCAACTTCACAGCAAAGTGACCCACTTGCTCTCAATGCACAAAATCCAATCCCAAGAGCAGCATTGAAGAACATTCCATACTTTACTGGAGAAAATCAGACCACTCCTGGTGATCATGTCAAAGACATTGCTAACATTTGTGCAATCCATGAGATTAATGAAATGCAAGTAGCTGTCAAATTGCTGGCATCTTCATTCAAGGGAAAAGCATTGCAATGGTTTAGGAGCCTTGAAGCTGGCTCTATCACAAACTGGAATTAGCTGTGTATTGCACTTCACAATCAATTTGGAGAGAAGGGAGACAACTTGTCTCTTTTGGAACAGCTGACAACTATCAAGAGAGCTTCCAATGAGCAGCTAACTGACTTCAACTTCAGATTTCAAAGGTCTTGGGATAGGATTCAAAGAAGAAATGCCAAAGCCAATAGCGAAGGTGCTTTTCTATATTACCTTAAAGCTTTAAATTCTGATATTTCTATGTTGATTCAATCTATGGGAGGCACAACTATCCCTGCTGCTTATAGTATTGCCATTAGAGCTGAAAATTGTCTGATTCAAGCTGGCAAGCTAGCTCCTAGGCCTCTAATGCCATTATATCCAAGTTTAGAGAGCCCAAGTACTAGTCAAGCACCTGTCTTAGCTCCTATTCCCACTCCTAGGAATCAGAGTTCAAATGAAGCTTCCACTTCATCTCCAAGTGCCCCAAATGAGCTTCAAGAAGTCATGAAGCAACTGCAAAATTTAGGTAATGAGCTGGTCACACTTAAGAGACAGCAAACTCAAGGTTTTAGACCTTCGTATCAGCCTCAAGCTCAACCTAATAGGCCGCCATATCAGCCTCAAAGGCCACCCAATCCAGCCTGCAAATATGAATCAAACAAGGCCTCCCCGCCAATAAACCATTCTAGCCCTATAATCCAAATGCCATATCTCGCCTCTAAGGCATTAGTACCAAAGACAAAACAACACCGCCTGTGAGTATGATTGGTGTTTTCCATGTAATGAGCCTCATAATCAATCCATGTGCTTCAATGGTGCTTTGACTCAAGCTTTAATGGTAACAAGTCTTTGGTGTGGAGGGTGAGGGTAGTCAAGAAAAAGCCAACAACAAGAAACATTCCAACAACAACCGCCCCAAATGACACCACATTGGTAAATTGGGCAAGCAGAGGATTTCGTGGCATGAATCAGAAATTTCTCAAGGTGTCGCAGCAAACACAAGGTCAAAAAGGAGAAATTTGTGTGAAGAACAGCCGTTAGCCCCACCAATCCACGACCTTCCACACTCCACAAATGATTGGCAAGCAAAACCCATTTCAAATGCATAAGGGGCCAAGAAGAACAGCCCCTAGGCCAACTCAAATGCCACTGTTGCTGCCCACATACAAGGAGCAAATGTGCGAGACTAAGGGACAACAGAGATCCTTCATCACCATTCAATATCATTGATCAGATGGAGAAGACAAACGTCAATATATCTATGTGGGAATCCCTATCCATCCCAGGCCAAAGAAATCTGCTGCAAGCTGCCATAAAGGATTGGCCAACTTTGAATCAGCAGGTCCAAATGCGCAGAGAAGGTACTCACAAATGCTGCCCACCCTCAAGGAAATCATGGAGCACAACAAGGTAGAATGCTGAAGCCTCCCCCTTTCTATGTTTCGTTAATCATTGGAAATCAGCTAGTGCATAATTGCATGATAGATTCCGGGGCAAGTAGCTCAGTTATGCCTAAACAGATAGCTGATCGGCTTAGGGCTCCAAAGATGAAATAACATCTAAGGGAGTAGTGCAGTGGATGGGACAGCAATAAAGAACAAGCTTGGAGTGATTAGAAATTTGAGTCTTACCTTGCATGCATGTCCAAATGTTGTTGTCTTACAAGATATATCAGTCATAGACCTTCCACCACTCTTTGCCCTTTGCTTGTCAAGAGATTTCACTGCCAAGATTGGGGGATATTTGTCCGCTGATTGGTCTCACATGCTATTCAGAACGAGATATGGGACTAAGGCCACAATTAGGTCAGAACCTATTGCAGACTTCCACATTGAGCCCTATACTCCAAGTCATATTAATACCAATTGCTCAGCATTTGATCAAGAAGATCACCTTGGCACTGATGAAGCCGACACTAAGGTTGGAAGTATTCCAGATTTGACTCTTGATGAATGGGCAAACAAGGTACATGCTTTTGATCCTTATCAAGAAGTAGAAGAATCTGAGCTAGGGGTCTATTGCATACACGAAGAAAGTCAACCTATTCCTAGCATCACCAAGCCAAACCACAAGGATGACAATGAAGTATGGCAACTGTTTTTTGATGGATCAAGGAGTAGACGAGGCGCAGGAGGTGGAGCCATGCTTATTTCACTGCAAGGAATAAAGCATTATTCAACTTTTAGATTTCAATTTGCATGCTCCAATAACACTGCTGAATATGAAGCCTTGGTGCAAGGGATGCATTGGGCAATCAAGAGAAAGATAAAGAACTTGCAAGTTTTTGGGGACAGTGAGCTGATTGTAAATCAGGTCAAGGGACAACATGCTGCCAAAAATGATCTACTCAGATGCTACAAGAACAGGGTGTGGGACCTCATGGAAGATTTTGAGGGCTTTGGCATCAAATCCATCCCTAGGAAAGAGAATCAAGCTGCTGACAGGCTTGCAGCAGTAGGGGCAGCCTTTGACATTATAGAAAACATTCAACAAGACAAGGTACAGCCAAACATCCACATGATTGTGAGGCCTTCAGTGCCGGATAACGATGTCAGTTGGCAAGTATTTGAGAATGATCAGCAAATCATCCACTTCTTGCAAGAAGAAGCTGAGTTCTCAGCTAAGAATCAAGAGAAGTTGGAACAAAGAATATGGTGACCAGTGATACAATTTGAGAACCCGACAAGCTGCCCAAGGGACTTATCACCTTGGAGTCCATTTTTAACCCCAATGATCAGTTTAGAAAGGAGAAAGCAAACATTCAGGTTAAGAGAGAAGATTCGGTATCCATCTTGGTAGAAGAGAACAAGCCATTGCAAATTGGAAAGATGACAACTGAACAGGAAAGGTATGAGTTCATACAGCTATGTCAAGAATTCCCTGACATGTTTGCTTGGAGTTATGAAGATTTGAAAGGGTTCAATCCCAACTTAGCTCAGCATACCATTGAATTGGACCCAAATACTAAGCCTATCAGGCAGAAACAGAGACCAGTCAATCCACACATGGAGCCTCTCATGAGGAAAGAATTGGACAAGCTGATTGAGTCAGCAATTATATTCCCAATCAAGCATTCTAGTTGGGTTGCCAACTTAGTTCCAGTCAGAAAGAAGAGTGGAGAGATCAGGCTATGTGTTGACTTCAGAGATTTGAATAGAGCCTCTCTCAAGGACCATTATCCACTCCCTTCCATGGAGCAAATATTGCAGGTCGTAGCTGGTTCAGAAAGGTTTTCACTACTTGATGGTTACTCAGGCTTCAATCAGATTATGGTAAAGGGGGAAGACCAGTTCAAGACAGCCTTCACAACCAAATGGGGCACATATGCTTACAAGAAGATGCCATTTGGACTGTCGAACGCCGGAGCAACATTCCAGCGAGCTATGGATATGGCATTCAAAGGCTTGATCAACAAGATAGTGCTGATATACTTAGATGATATTACTGTCTTCTCAAAGAATGCTGCAGACCATCTCTTTCACCTCAGGCAAGTGTTTCAGAGGTGTAGAAAGTTCGGTGTGTCTTTGAATCCTAAGAAGTGCATCTTTCTTGCACATGAAGGGAAGCTCCTTGGCCATATTGTCTCCAAGGAGGGATTAGCAATTGATCCAGAGAGGGTCGAAGCCATAAGAGCTCTACCATTGCCAAGCCACAAGAAGGCCCTTCAGAGTTTCCTGGGAAGGATAAACTTTGTTCGGAGGTTTGTCCCAAATTTTGCAGCCCTTGTCAAGCCCATCACTAAAATGTTAAGAAAAAGCATGGCTTTCAAATGGACGGCAGAAGGCAAGGAGAGTTTTGAAGCAATCAAAGAAGCCATCTCCCAGGCACCCACTCTCATCAACCCAGACTTTTCCAAGGATTTCATCCTCTATGCATTTGGAGGTGATGACACTATTTCTGCCATTCTGGTACAGCAGAACAAAGATAATGATGAGCAGCCGATTGCCTTCTTCAGCCAGAGCCTAGGTGACTGCGAAATGAGGTACTCTTTTATTGAAAAGCATGTGCTTGCAGTAATCAGAAGCTTGAAGAAATTCAAGCATTTAGTCTCAAACAACAAGATACGATTGCTAGTCTCACATGTCAGGTTAAGGATTTCCTCCTCAACAAGGATTTGAATGAGAAAAGGGCAGGTTGGATCACCCGTGTCATGGAGTATGACATTGAGATCAAGATCACCAAGCTGGTAAGAGGCAAAGGTTTGTGTGAGCAGCTCGCTTCCAAACAACCAGACAACCCAGAAGATGAAGAAGACGCTGTCCTGCTATTACAAGATGATAAAAAACAGGAAAATGATGATGTGTCCACTCCCTGTTGGACTCAGAATATGATACATTTCCTACAGACGGGCTTGTGCCCTCCAGAAATGAGCAAAGCAAAGAGGAGACATTTCAGATTGCAGGCAATTCCATATGCCATCATTGATGGAGTTTTGTTCAAGAAGGACGTGAATGGAGTGCTGCTGAGATGCATTAACACAGGTCAGATCCAAGGGGTATTAAAAGAGTTTCATGATGGACCAGCTGGTGGCCATTTTGCACCAAGAGTGACAGCTCTGAAAATCATGAAGGCTGGTTATTATTGGCCTAAAATCTTCAGTGATTGCTATGCATGGATCAAGAGGTGTAAGAATTGTGCATTCTTCACAGGAAAAGAGAGACTCGCTGCCCTTCCATTGCATCCAATTACAGTAGATCAGCCATTCATGCAGTGGGGTTTGGACTTCATTGGAGTCATCAATCCCAATTCGAGCCAAGGGCACAAATGGATTTTGATGTGACCCTGCCGACTACTTCACCAGATGGACGTAAGCGTGGCACTTAAAGAGGCGAATGAGTCAAAGCATCTTGGACTTTTACGAAGGGATAACTACCAGATTTGGTGTACCTGCTACAATAGTCTCTGATAATGCATTGGCATTCATCGGATCTAAAGTGACTGAGTGGGCTGTCAAGAACGGGATTTACCTGAGCACTTCATCAAATTATTACCCTCAAGGTAATGGCCAGGCCGAGTCTACAAACAAAAACTTGCTGAGGATCATTAGGAGGACTCTTGATGAGAATCAGAGGGCTTGGCATACCAAACTGAAATCAGCCTTATGGGCTGATAGGATAACTCCCAAAAGATCCACGGGTAACTCTCCATTTAGGCTTGTCTACGGAAGAGAGGCAATCTTGCCCATGTCACTTGAGTTGCCAACGTTGGAACTCATGAAACAGCTGGAGTTGCTAGAGTTTGAGCCCATGGAGGTGAGGTATGCAGAGTTGATGGAGCTGCAAGAGATCAGAGATCAGGCATCCCAAGCAATGGAAAAGGATCAAGCTTTGATCAAAAAGACCTTTGATAGGAAGGCCAAAGACAGATCTTTTCAAGTAGGAGATCTAGTGCTGAAATGGGATGTGGACAGAGAAAAACAGGAAGGCATTCAAAATTTGATGCCATTTGGAGTGGCCCATACATGGTCACAAAGTGCAAGAGCAACAATGCTTTCCAATTGGCCTCATTGGATGGTGAAGAACTGCAGATTCCAGTAAATGGAATCTATCTCAAGCGTTGCTTCTAGAGGGAGGTTCACTACACCTGTAGATATTAGATTAGATTTTCTTTCCTCCAAGTGCTTGTGCACATTGTTTTGCTGTAGGTTAGTTTTGTTTTCCCTAAGTGCCTTGGCACAACTTCGCTGCTATCCATGGAGATGTTTAGCATGTATTTGCTTTCATCAGTCACATTCCATCTTCCCCTCGCACATTCTCGAGTGGGTTTGGATTCTAAAGAATATTTGATGACTCCATGCCCAATGGATTGCTTCAGGAAACTGGTCTTTCCATCTAGCAGGCAGATGATCCCGCTGAGTCGCCAAATTGTTATCCAAAATTCACCCCCCTAGGATAAATTTTGATAACATGCATCAAAAGATTCAAATCCCAAGCAAATTGATTGATTCAGAGAAAAATCAGGTTTCTAGGGTCCCTTCAGGTATTTTTCTAACTCCCCTGGCCGAAGAAACAGGGAGCAAGCTCTGAGAAAATGCAAAAAAAAAAAAAGGTTCCAGAAGGCAAGTAGGTTGATCCAGGAAAAAATCGTAAAAATGACTAAGTCCTAGTCCTAGGGGTAGTCGGGACATGTGGGACAAAAAGGCCCGAACCGGCCGGTTCGGCCGAAATGAGCACAGGCAGTCCAAAAGAAATGGGACAAATGGGACGAAAGTACGTGGCGGGCGTGAAATGCCGGTTCGACCGAGAGAAAATCGACTAACTGCTGAGAGGGACAGTTCGGGACAAGCGGGCCGAAAGGCGCGAACCGGCCGAACCGGGCGAAAGAGGTCAAAACAGTCCGAAGCAAATGGGACAATCGGGCCAAAAAGGCGCGAACCGGCCGAACCGGCCGAAAAGAGTCAAGTCAGTCCGAAGCAAAGTGGGACAAGCGGGCCAAAAATGCCCGAACCGGCCGAAATGAGCACAAAGGGCCCAAAATCAAATGGGACATCCGGGAAAAATGGAGGTGAAGTACGTGAAAAAGCCGGCAGGGCCGAGAACCAATCAGAAGCCGCCACGTGTCTCAGGGAAAAAGGGTCAAAAAGGTCAAAGGGCAAGTTTTAAAAGAGTCAGCCCGAACCAATGAAATAGCACCTTGTGTCTAGGTTAGGGCCCCACAAGCGAATTTCAAAATGAAAGCCCGCAAAAGACGAAGGAGAGAGAATTGTTCGTCCAATCAGCACGTGCCACGTGTCGTCCAACCGGCAGAGCGGAAAGGTTTCAAAACACGCTCGCCGTCATCGCTTTGCTTTGTGCCCTAGATCTTCAAATCGCCATAACTTTTGGTCCAGAGCTCGGATTTGCACGTTCTTTATATCAACGGAAAGCTGGTGAAATTCTCTACACAATTCCAGGGTCAATCTTGCATTTTGGAGCAGTCTGGAGGGAGAAAATCAAGAAACGGCTCTGACGCGTGTTCAGCCCGGAAATGACATTCCAAATGACTGAGTTAATGCGTAATGGGTCGCATTCTCCGTATCCGGTCAAAGTGACGGGGTATGGGTTTGTAAGGTCCTCCATGCTATTTTAATACACCTATAGTCAAGAAAGAATGGGCTCCCATGCCCTTGTACGTTTCCTGTTCCCTGGGTTCGACCCTTGCATTTTAAAAGCCAGTTTTGGGCTCATTTCAAGGGGGAACATTTTTGGGCATAACAGACTTCTTCTTTCAACTTCTTCAAGGGATTGATGAAGTATCGACCTCTCCAAGGATTGTAACAGATTTTCTTTACCTCTCGAGGTGTAATGCGTATTTTGATATTAAATTGATAATGCAAGCTCTGTGAATGGGTTTCAATCCTCTGTTTGTATTATTTGCTTGATTTCAGATGCTAAATTATACATTATCAGTCTGTGTATGTTTTTATGTTGTGAACCTTGGTCTGTGTCTATTTGCATGACTAATATGTTTCACCACTCCTTTTGGTGCATCACCATCTTTAGTTAGTTTCAATTTTTTGCACTTCTACCCCTGTCTCCTTGCAAGTTAGAATAGGATTAGGATCTAAACCTCTGTAGTTTTGCAAAATATAGATCTAAATCAGAGGAGTTTGAGGAACCAGCCTCTAATCTGGAGATTCCTCTCTCAGTTTCCAAGTCCCACACTTGGAGAGAGGTTTCCATGTTGTGTAATTACACTGGATGTAAGAGTGATCAACCTAGAAATCGATCGGCGTCAGGGTGTCTGTAATTTTGCACTAACAGCCCTTGTATGGGATTTCGCCGTTGTTGTTGTTGTTCGTGGATGGTTAAAATCGACATTGTATTGATTGTCGGGTAAAGTTTTTGTTTCGTTGGTTGTTTGTTTGTGATTTGGAGCATTAACAACATTTACCCTCTTCGGGCTGGTCGGGTTACCCCATCCGTTGTTACCCCCACGATTTTTTTAAGGACTTTGGGTCCTTGATTGACATTTGTGGTAGTTGTAGTGTTTTGAGTGGAGGTGATTAACCTCCCGTTTGTTCCATATGTCTTACAACCACTATCTATCGCGCTCGATCTATTTGCAGAGCGCTCTCAAGTACTTCATCATAAGTCCTTAGTGGGAACTGGACTTCTTCCTTCACTTCTACCGAGAGAATGAAGGAATAAATCACATAGTTCCATCTCGATCCATGTTTGGAGCACTTCACGATGAATAAAGAACCGTACGCCACCTCCGGATGAAATGGGCGATAGATTCATTGTGTTCCTGTTTGATATGCAAGAATTCCCTGATTCCTGTTCTTAGCAGTTTGTTCATGTCGAAGGCTTTGATGAACTCTGACACGAGTTGTTTAAATGAATGTATGGAAGCCTCAGGTATTCTATAATACCAATCAAGAGCAATGCCCTCCAGTGTTTTGGGGAATATTTTAGCAACAACCCCATCCCATGGGAGTAATTCCCAAATGGCTGTAGCGTAAGCTTTGATATGCGCGTTTGGATCTCCCTCACCCTTGAACTTGGGAAAATCAGGGAGAGGTCTTGGAAGCATGACGCTTCGTATGGTGAAGTCTAAGGGTTCCTTTAGATATTCTGAATAAGTCCCTATCGCATAGCTTTTGATCATTGATGGTGGTTGCTGAGGGAGCGGTGATGGGATAGGTTGTTGATACGGTGCAACGTATGTGTTGGCAGGGGCATAGGGAGGTCCCTGAATTTGAGTAAACATGTCGGGAGAGGAGAACATATCTCCTTGTGGCGATTTAGAGTATATGTTTAAGTAGGACATGGTATTGTCAAGGAACGGACTGTTCGACACTAAACCGAGAGGAATTGTATTAGAGATGATAGGCCTTGTTGGCGTTTGTTGTGGATATTGAGGAGGCATGCCTAACGTGCCTACTCCCGTAAGGAGATCTACCTGGCCAGAGTGGTATGGAGGATTGGAACTTCCTGTTTGTATGAACGGAGAATTGTGACTTGCTTGAGCCAGTTCTAACCCTCTCACTCTTTCTACTAATGTTGAAATGACTTCATTTGGTGAAGTCACGGTACTTTTCCTGAGTGGCGTTGGTTGTATACCTTGGTGTTGTAAAGGTACGTGATATCCTGTCATAAACTGATCGCTATCTTGCCAAGTTTCTCCAAGAATACTTCCTGTATGCAGTGGCATAGAGGTATTTTCTTGAAAAGAGATTTCGGGTTGTATTTGTAAACCTCCTACAGGTGGGTACATTCCCCGGGAGCGTTGTTCACTCCTAGGATAACGTATTGATTGTCCATCATCTAAGACCAGGTATGGATCTGATTGCCTACTAACCTGTGGTCTGAGTAGCATTTGAGGAGACGAACCAGATTCTCCGGTAAACGTCATATTGTTTGAACCTGAAGGCTCTGTTTGTTGGGTTCGAGGGGGTTGATCTAACTCCTCAGTTTGAAAAGACGAACTATATCTGATTCTTGGGGTTTGTGTTGACAACTGATTAGTTGAATAGTTGTCACCCCATACTGAGAGCGAGGGTGATGATTGCCTATTTTGTTGGGCGTAGTATGCCTCAAGACCCAAGAGGGGTCTGCCATATGCATCGAATCCCGACATATTCGGGGGGTATATGAATACCCGCAGAATAATGGGAAGGAGCGAAGGTGGATGAGAGAAGATTTGAAACTTCTCAAAGAGAAGGTGAAACAATTGTTTGTTTCACGTCGGGTTCACCAATTTTGTACGTCAGAAAAGTGACAGGCGAGCGTGAGAATCAACAAGTAACTCTTCGCGTGCACCGACCTCCCGAGGTCGTGCAGAGACAAATTGGTGGGGATGGAATATGCAGACAAACTAGATAGCGCCTAATGTCTTCGACACGCACTAGTGGAATTTGTGAATCTAAGGCAAAGAAGGCCCTTCTAACTTGGACTGGTGTGATAGATCGATCAGCAAGGATGACTGCTCGAAGGCTCCAATCAATATCGAGCTCTGGCGTGATTCGATCTATGGGTTGCAGAATACGTGGAAAATGACCTGGGATTGTTTCATGTATATCTCCTGATAAGGTCATATAGTGGATGATAAATATTATTGACTCTACGGATGATTTTCCTGGGTCTAGTCCAATTCCCTAGCTTTGTTATCCGCCGTATCTAGTAAAGACAATTGTTCGATGATGATAGGTGGAAGTGGAGTGGACCTAAATACCAAGGTGCGAGGCTAGTGTCTATATCGGATTGACTTGTGGATTCGTTGCTGGTGTGGGATTTGTGGGTCACAACCGTGAGACTCGCGGTTGTTATGGACCAGCTATGGTCATGCGTGGAATCAAGTTATAATCCCTAGTATCCAGAATCGTATGCTTTCTCGCCTTCTATGTTTAAAACCAATAGTTGTGTGATCTTCTCGGAATAACTCACATGGTGTTCTTACAACTTGGATTCTTAGGTCGGTATCTATGTCAGTGTGGGTGTCTCCCGCATCCGGTCAGGAACTAAAGGATCACACCCGAATGTTTGTTCTCTCGAATCCTTCTACAGTCATGTGGATATTTTCCTAGTGCAACTCGTAGTTTGGTGACTTGACCAAAATGTATGTGCTTGATCGTCTTCTATGTTTAATCCTCTTAATCGAGATCCGACTCGCCTGGAAATCATGTTGTTGTTTGGAAGACTCAGATCCAAGGTTCTCGGTCAATACTCGCTATTGCCGCTATGAGGTCAATGAGGCACGATTGGCTCGAAAATGTATTCCCCGGGCTCCTAGGTCCCGTAATTGTCATGCAAAAGCAAGAATAAAACAAACTATAATAAAGTGAAATCTAAGTATACTTCTAACATATATGACTTCTTTTTGTATTTTCCGATGATTTAAATGAATTTAAGAAAGCAACTATTTAAAATATTTAGAATTGACAACTAAACTAATAATTTAAAACAAACAAGATAACCGAGTGTGGTTATTTGTCTGTGCAATTTTGTATATCTATTCTAAACAATGAAATAACTAATCTATTAGCAAGATTCTCGACCCTACCTCGTAAGTGAGGAGTGAATCATAGTTTCTCTAAACTATCGATCCCCATGACTTCCTAGAAATATCGAGAATAAAATTAATTGAAATAAAGCGATTAACTACTCTGTTTGATATGATTTTAACTAGAACTTTGAAAGTTTAAAACCTGGATTTCGCAGAACGGTGGCGAATCCGATGGTGTGTGTGATCTTGTCCCCTTAGTATGATCTCTTCGTTCTTTGTGTTCACGAGATCTAGAAAAGCGTGTAATGCTTGCATTAACAGAATAGGTGTTTGGAACAAGGGACAACCTTCGAATGCGAGATAGAATAGAACGCGGATAGGAGAGGGATAGCGCAAGAGTATAGAGCTTGGCTTATGCAATTCCTAGCGGGATCATCGCGAATCGTGCAACAAAATGTGTCCATAACTTGAAACTATCCTGTATGAAGAGAAAAACCTGCAACTTTAATGGCTTCCTAAGCTATTTTACTCTAATGGATTAGGTAAAGCAACAGCGCTGCCTGCACAAGATGGGTCTATGGCTTACCAACAGCTGAGCAATTTAACAAAAGATGTAAGTGAATTCAAGCTATGGCTTCTAAACAAGCTAACTAACTAAAACACTAAAATGAGGGAATGAGAGCAAAGATCAAACTTCAAAATCCAGCCAAGCTTCAGACCAAAAACTCCAGACCATGGGTGAAACAACAGCACTGCCTGCACAAGATGGATATGTGGCTTACCGACGGCTGAACAATACTAACCAAGTATGAAATGAACTATGCTATCAATCCTAAGCAAGCTGACAGACCAAACCACTAAAAATCAGAAGACTCTAACAAAAAATGGTGGCCCTAAGTAATGACTGCACTTGCACAAGATGGATATGTGGCTTACCATATGCAATACAATACTAAACAAAACACGCAATGAAGAAAACTAAGTATTCTAAGAAAGGAAAACTAAAGGAATTGCAAAGAGGAACTTAAAAAAACTTGAGAGAGGCCATTTGCTTGAGCACAAGCCATGCACTTATAGAATTCAAACACCCAAGAACCAAAACCAAATTGAACTCCTAAACAATAAACAAAGGAAAAACACTATTCTAGGGGACCAAAAACATAAATGCATGCTCATGTCGGCAAAGAAAGTCGGTGAAACGTGATATTTCGCGCGGGTCACGCTAAAAGAGCATTCTCGGGAAAACGCTTAAGCACAAGACCGCCGCTCCGAGCAGGCGGCGGTTTCGCTCATCACTAAAGGCCAAGAGGCCAAGGAAAGAGGGAAAAAGGGGAAAACAAAGGGCGCGGGGCTAAAGCGGGGCATGCGGGATGTTAACGCATACTCCGAGGGCTTTTCCGATCCCGAAAACCTCATGCGAGGAGATCTATATCATCATCGGGGCACTTGTTACACTGCTCGGGCAAGACAAGACCTTACAATTTTGGGTACGTACACTAACCTCCAAGGGCCCCATGCCCTCGAAGTGCTGCCTACATAGCCTTGGTGAAAAGGGGCCTCAGACCAATATAGTTCTCCCTTAGGCTAGGGAGAAGGAAAGAATGGGTGTAGATAGGGGTTAGTCGGGTTGGGGTAGGTGGTGTTCATGGGTATGTGGGTAAGGGAAATGGGTACGGGTTATAAGTGAGCAGTATGGATGTGGGTCAAGGGGTACGGGTAAATGGGTAAATGGGTAGGGATAAATAGGTGCGGGTAGATACGTAGGGTTAAAGGGTACGTGTCAATGGGTAGGTAGGGTCAAAGGGTATGTGTCATGGGTGAATAGGTGTGAGTCATGGGTATGGGTAAATACGGGTTAATGGGTAGGTAGGGTCAAAGGGTATGGGTCAGTGGGGTAAGGGTGAGTGGGTATAGTGTGAAATATAGATTGATAGGTGAGGGTATGTGTGAATGGACAGAAGTAGGGGTTGTGGTTTGGAGGAGGTCAACAGTTCGAAAAGTGGGAAACTATAACAGGGTTGGTGATGCGGCCAATTAGGATGGACCATCGAGGTGCAGACCAGGGGTAGGTGCGATGAGCCTCAAGTCCCTAAAAGACCTTGCAGGTTGGACTGTTATGAAGGTGAAGCAATGTGTAGAATCACGACAGATCATATTCGCGACATAGTCCCGTGGCAGGGAGAAATAATAGGATAAAGTGGGAAGAGGGTAATGTGGTGAGAGGTTGGAAACTGTGAAGGGGGGATAAAACACCTTAGGTACAAGATAGTCGATGTCCTAGATAGGCGAGTCCATGGCAAGAAGGGTGTGTTGTGTTTGTAGAATAGACTGATCAATGCGGGAAGTCTATGTGGGATGATTAGTAATCTCCTTGAGGTCTTCGTGAAGCTGATCGATGCGGGAAGCTTCGAAATGAGCCTAGTCCATTTTTTTTGACTAGGTAGGGTATGGCTAGTGTGGTATAGCTATCCTTCAAGGGAGCAGTCTATTTATGATGACTAGATACAATGGTAGATGTCCTTTTGAGAGATTCATCTTTATGTTTGGAAGTTTGACTCAAGGAGGGTGATCCCATTTTTGATAGGTAGTTACCAATTAAGCCATGGACAAGGCTATAGAGGAATACAGACTGTCGTATGCAAAAGGTGGGTTAATGGTGGAGGTAGAAGTAGGCTTGAATGAGGGGTATATGGGATGGTATACGACCATGGGATTCCATCCATGAGAGGATGAAAAGTATCCATGAGAATCATGCCATGAGTAGGGCCGTGGTACTCATATTGAAGATAGATCTGAAAAAGTGATGGATAGTCGAATGATTCTTGTTTAATCATATGGTAAAGGAAGGGGTGGTAAGAGGATTAGGTGCCCACGAGATGATCTAGGAATAGCCACTGGGTGAGAAAGCACTTGGGTCAATAGTAGAATGGTCGAAGATGCAAGATGTTAAGGGGCTTAGGTTCAGGTTTACCATCGAGTGAAGATAAATGATAAGCACTTGATCCATAGGTATGAGTAATGATATAGGGTCCAAGCCAATTAGGAGAAAACTTTCCCCGTAGATGTTTCTCAACTTTGGTGACATGTTGATTTTCCTTCAAGATGAGATCCCCAACTTGGAAGGTGCGTGGGTGGACGCGCTTGTCATAAGTGTGTTTGATGCATTTTTGGTATATTTGGAGATGATCTAAAGCATTTAGGCATCATTCATCTAATAACTCTAGTTGTGCCAAATGATCTTGGTGAAATTTGTCATTGGTGAGCATGTCTTTGAGTGATATTCGAGAGATGGGATCTAGACTTCGAGAGGCAAGACAACCTCGGTACCGTAGACTATAGAGAAAGGTGCGGTAAAGCAATGATGTGCTAATACAAAGCAAAGATACCCATAGGGCGAAAGGAATGTGCATATGCCAATCCTTCCCAGTATCGTTGACTACCTTCATGAGGATTTTGTTCAGGGTTTTGTTGGTGGATTTGGCTTGGCCATTGGTTTGCGAGTAGTATGGTGAAGAGAAACTGAGCTAGATACCGAAGGTATCACAGAGTTTCTGGAGGTTTTTTTTTGAATTGTTTGTCATTGTTATCGTTGATAAGGCAATGAGGGGCACTAAAGTGAAAGATAATGTGATGGTTGATGAACTCACAAATTTTCTCAGCTTTGGTAGAGATGAGGGGAATGGCCTCCACCCATTTGGTGTAGTATTCCGTAGCGGTTATGATCCATTGATGGCGTTGAGAAGAATGAGGGTTGATTTCACCGATGAGATCGAGACCCCATTGAGAAAAGGGCCATAGGTCTTGTGCGACCTATAAGGCATGACCGGAGTGTGATGAAGGTTTGAGTGTTGTTGACACTTTGCACATCATTTGATGTAATCACAACAATCACGGTTGAGGGTAGGCCAGTAATAGCCGAGGTGAAGGATACATTTAGCAATAGTGAGACCACTGATGTGGCCCCCACAGATGCCGTCATGGATTTCCTTGATGGTATATGGTATTTCGGAACTAGTGAGGCATCGAGAGAAGGATCTGTCAAAGCCACATTTGTAGAGGAGGCCTCCCATGATGACATACTGGGAGACCTTTTAGAGGAAGGCACATCGGCCATTACAGGTAAGGTCGGAAGGAAGAATGGAAATGGAGAGATAGTCAGAGTATTGTTGGTACTAGAGGTCTGATGGGTCAAGAGTGGGTTTTGTCGACACTAAAATTTTCCTCCGTAATTTCTATTTCATTAATGTATGTATTAGGAATAGGATGTTGTTAAGTATAATTAGTAGTAGCGTCTGATAGAAGATAATGGCGCCATTCAGTACGGTGCCGCCAATAATGTGGAATACGGTAACAGTCAAAGTACAATAGGAATGTTGTGGTAAAAAGTAAATATTTGTCGTAAGTGGTCCGGTAATGTTAAAATGTCAAAGTTTGGGTAAGTAGAGAAGTAGGGTCTACATGATTAGGAATTAGAAATATTATATTGGTAATAAGGACAAGGAGTGAGGTCATAAATATTTTGTGTATTTTATTTGTAAAAAGTCTAAAAATGTGGAACCCATGTAAAATGATAAGGTTTATCTTATCTTAAAAGATAAGCTTACATGTACAGATAAGAGTTAAGGTATGGAATATGATTCGTCAGAGTGGATTTCTTATCCTATCTTAGAGATAAGATGGATAAGCCTAGAAGTTCTATAAATAGAGAGGCCACCCCCTCATTTAGCATAGAAGGAAGTAGTGAGAAATATTGAGGAAGTGTGCGAAGGAAGCCATCGGTTTAAAGGTGTGTTGAAGAAGCCATTAAAAGGGTAATTGTAAAGTTTCTCCCATAGTCTTGGTGAAAGGCAAGTGAAGTCAAAACACTTGAAGTACCTCATGGGTGAGATTGTGATTTCATGTTAATATTATAATTTACTTTGATATTTCAGATTTGTCATCATTAAAATCTTATCATAGTCGATGGTATTCTTGTGTTATGTTGTTGTTTTGTTTCCAGATTACATCCACCAAACTAAAGGTCATGTGCATTAGTAAATAATCATAAAGACGAGGAGTTCCGTGAATAATTATTATAGTGCCGGATTGGTGATGACATTTTGGTTCCGCGTTCTGGACCATTCCTCGTTGGTGGATTTTCCGGAGAGATATTCCCACTTAGTCAAAAATCAATTAGAGGGTAACCTTGTTTTTACCGTGCATAGTAGTTACCATGGTAAAGTCATTTTTGCCATGAATAGTAGTTACCATGGTAAATTCATTTTGCTGGGAATAGTATTTACCGTAGTAAAGTCACTTTTACCGTGAATAGTATTTACCGCAAAGAACTTCACTTTTTACCGTGAATAGTGTTTACCACAGTAAAGTCAGTTTTTACCGCAATAAGTCAAGTTTTACCATAGTTTACCGTGGTCATTTCTATTTTTATGTAGAAAGGTGTAAAGTCACTTTCTAGTATAGTGATTCCAATTATTTGTGCACATAAGTCTTGTTGGTTGTACTTGTGGGTTGGTATTTCACAAAGTGGTTACTTTTGAAAATGGGAAAGATTCTGCTTTTTTCATCTCAATCTAATGAAGATGCTTCTTCTTTCATTCAAGAGTTTAAGCGATCTTGTATTTGTAATGGCCTTATAAGAAGGGAACAATGGACTGAATTTTTCCTACCTTTTGGATGGTTCAACACTTAGGTGGTTTGAAACACTAGGTGATAATGTGAAAAATTCATGGGATTTATTAATCGAAAGTTTTCTTCAAGAATTTGGTGAACAATGTAAATATGCAGATCTCATGATCGAGATGCAAAGTTATCCCAAGGAGAGAAGGAGAAGATAAGGGATTATCATGCTGTGTTCTAGAGCTAAGGAGGAAGCTCGATGCCCAGATCCGGAAGGAAGGATTAGCGGATGGGTTGATGAATGGAGTGGATAATCTCCTCTGTAAGCACTTCATTCTTGGGATGAAGCCAAAGATCAGACAATGAGTGAAGTATGACCACCCAGCTACCATTGAACAAGAAAATGAGATTGCAAGAAGGCAAGAAGAAAGCATGGAAGAGGAGTCCAAAGAAATTGTTGCTAAAGTAGAGCCTACACCAGCACCTTTGGTCCAGAATCCACAACCACTCTCGGTGAGCACAAATATTTCTCCTAGTACATCTACTGAGTATGAAGATTTGCTAAAAATATGGGGGTCATTAACTATTAATCTTCTTAAAGGAAAGGAATTTAGTTCTCGGGAAGGAGATAGAGGTCCAAAAAATATATTTCTGAAGTTGTATGTTATGGTTGTTATAAAAAGGGTCATTATAAGTATAATTGTCTAGATAGAGCTTCTACATCTGGTAAAGGAGATAATGATAAAGGAAAAGCACCTGTGAATTCTTTTGATGTAGTAGATAAGAGCAGAAATAATGAAGTAGATGTGTTTGTAACAAAAAGAAAGAAAGAAAAAGATAATCAAGATGGAAATGATCCTAAGAAGATGAAAGAAGAAACTAGTAAGAAACATAGGAGAAGAAAGTTGGGTGTGCAAGATTTTCTGATTTCACAGGGGCAAGGACCATACTCCATCTTGGAAGATCTATCCAAAAGGCCTGCAAATATTACATATGGTCAACTCTTGGCTATGTCTTTTGAGAAGAGGCGGAGATATGATAAGAAGTGGACTCAATGCTCGACAAAGAAAGGAGGTTGAGGTCCCTGTTTTGGAGGCAGAGGTGAATCCAGTATGCTCCACAAGCCGAGGTATTATGTAATGGTATTTCAATTCATGATGTCTTATTTGATGGAGGTGCTGTAGCTTAATGTAATGACCGAGTCCAGTAATGAATATGTTGGGTTTAAAATTGAACACCCTTCAACACTTATGTTAAGGTCATTAAAATAAGGAAAAAATAAACCGAGAAGGTGTAGTTTCAAATGTGGCAATATCTCATTATGGGTGTTGATGTGTGGTAGACTTTCGTGTGATGAAAATGGTAATGCTTGCATACCCAATCCTTCTGCTCAATTGGGAAGACCATGGCTAAGGAGAGTTCATGCAAGAAACTACCGGAATGAAGGTTTCATGACACTTGGACGTGCAGAGAGAGGGTGAAGATAAACGTGATCCTCGACATCATAAGGAAAACTCGTGGATTCAAGTGATGAAACTAATGATTGGACATCCTCTGATTACTCTAGTACTAGTGAAGTGGACACTGAAGATGAAGAAAGTGAGGTTGATGTTTCAGTCATGGATATCCTTCTAGTCACACCAACTCATGACCCCATAAAATTATCTCAAGAAGAAGTGATGATCGTCTCCAAAAAATAAAGATTGGTGATCTTTGTGATGGAGAGTGAGAAGGAATCCTACGTCCAGCCTCTTTTCGAAGGTACATACACCTATTCAGCTTTGATTACAAGGAACTCCATCAAGTAAGTTGGGTAGAACATTGTATTGAATGGTAGATGGTGCTAAGCCCATAAAGAAAATGCCATATAGAATGAATCCTAATTTTTCCAAGACCAGTAAAATAAGAAATAGATAAGTTACTTGATGCAGGATTCATATTTCTTTGTGGAGAATTCGTAATGGGTTTCTCCTATTGTGATCTCAATAAAAAAGAATGGGAAGCTACGCATTTGTGTTGATTACAGGAAGCTCAATAAGGCAACAAAGAAGGATCATTACCCTCTTCCATTTTCGTGGATCAGATCTTAACTTTTGAAGTAGTGGCCAGAGTGCTATAGTTTTTTGATGGATATATAAGCTACAACCAAGTTCGTATAAAGCAGAGAAAGATCATTCGTTGAAGACCATGTTCACCACTCCTTGGGGAACGTTTGCTTATAGAGTTATGCCTTTTGGGTGTGTAATGCTCCAAAGAACATTCCAGCGTTTGATGAATAGGGTGTTCGAACCCTACATCGGGACCTTCATCGAGTATTTCTAGATGATTTTTACATCTATGGGAGCAAGTTGGACCACTCGCACCAAATGGAGACAACATTTCAAAGGTTAGATGAAGCAAAGCCTCACTAAACCCTAAAAAGTGTGTCTTTGGATGTTCTAAAGGCATTTTTTGTTAGGGCATGTTGTATGCAGAGATGGTATTGATTTCCGATTGATCCTAATAAAGTTTCAAAATCAAAGATTTACCATTTCTATTAATAGAAGTAAGTTGAGATCATTTTTAAGCCATGTGGATTACTATAGAAGGTTCATCAAGAATTTCTCAAAGATTACACAAACCACTAACCCAGCTTCTTGAAGAAGGTTGTTATAAAAAGGGTCATTATAAGTATAATTGTCCAGATAGAGCTTCTACATCTGGTAAAGGAGATAATGATAAAGGAAAAGCACCTATGAATTCTTTTGATGTAGTAGATAAGAGTAGAAATAATGAAGTAGATGTGTTTGTAACAAAAAGAAAGAAAGAAAAATATAATCAAGATAGAAATGATCCTAAGAAGATGAAAGGAGAAACTAGTAAGAAACATAAGAGAAGAAAGTTGGGTGTGCAGGATTTTCTGATTTCACAGGGGCAAGGACCATACTCCATCTTGGAAGATCTGTCCAAAAGGCCTGCAAATATTACATATGGTCAACTCTTGGCTATGTCTTCTGAGAAGAGGCGGGAGCTGCGAAGTGGACTCAATGCTCGATGAAGGAAGGAGGTTGAGGTCCCTGTTTTGGAGGCAGAGGCGGATCCCTATGCTCCACAAGCTGAGGTATTATGTAATGGTATTTCAATTCATGATGTCTTAGTTGATGGAGGTGCTGCAGTTAATGTAATGACCGAGTCTGTAATGAATATGTTGGGTTTAAAAATTGATCGCCCTTCAACACTTATGTTAAGGTCATTAAATAAGGGAAAAACTAAACCAGAAGGTGTAGTTTCAAATGTGGCAATATCTGTTATGGGTGTTGTATGTGTGGTAGACTTTCAGGTGATGAAAAATGGTACTGTTGCATACCCAATGCTGCTGGGAAGACCATGGCTAAGGAGAGTTCATGCAAGAAACTACTGGAATGAAGGTTTCATGACACTTGGACGTGGTAGAGAGAGGGTGAAGATAAACGTGATCCTCAACATCATAAGGCGTAAACTCGTGGATTCAAGTGATGAAACCGATGATTGGACATCCTCTCGATTACTCTAGTACCGGTGAAGTGGACACCGAAGATGAAGAAAGTGAGGTTGATGTTTTAGTCATGGATATCCTTCCATCATCCAACTCATGACCCCATAAAATTATCTCAAGAAGAAGTTGATGATCGTCTCCAACAAATAAAGATTGGTGATCTTTGTGATGGAGAGTGAGAAGGAATCCTACCTCCAACTCTTTCAAGGTACATACACCTATTCACTTTTGATTACAAGGAACTCCGTCAATTAAGTTGGGTAGAACATTGTATTGAATGGTAGATGGTGCTAAGCCCATAAAGCAAATGCCATATAGAATGAATCCTAATTTTTCCAAGATTGTAAAAAAGAAGAAATAGATAAGTTGCTTGATGCAGGATTCATATTTTCTTTGTGGAGAATTCGTAATGGGTTTCTCCCATTGTGATCTCAATAAAAATAATGGGAAGCTACGCATTTGTGTTGATTACGTGAAGCTCAATAAGGCAACAAAGAAGGATCATTACCCTCTTCCATTTTCAAATCAGATCTTGGGACGAAGTAGCTAGCCAGAGTGTTATAGTTTTACTAATGGATATAGCGGATACAACCAAGTCCAGATAGCAGAAATATCACCAAGACCACGCTCACCACTCCTTGGGAATATTTTCTTATAGAGTTATGCCTTTGGGTTGTGTAATGCTCCAAGAACATTCCAATATTTGATGAATAGGGTGTTCAAACCTACATCGGGACCTTCATCGAGTATTTCGTATGATTTTTGCATCTATGGGAGGAAGTTGAACCACCGCACTGAGATGGAGACAACATTTCAAAGGTTAGATGAAGCAAAAGCCTCACTAAACCCTACAAAGTGTGTCTTTGGATGTTCTAAAGGCATTTTGTTAGGGCATGTTGTATCTAGAGATGGTATTGGTACCGATCCCGATAAAGTTTCAAAATCAAAGATTTACCATTTCCTATGAATAGAAGTAAGTTGAGATCATTTTTAAGCCATGTGGATTACTATAGAAGGTTCATCAAGAATTTCTCAAAGATTACACACCACTAACCCAGCTTCTTGAAGAAGGATGTTACTTATGAACCAGAAATAAGGCACATGAAGCTTTTGGACAATCAAGGAAGCCCCGGTGTCTTCACTGCTTTAAAAATCCAGATTGAGCAAGCCATTCATTGTGTACATTCGATGCCTCGGATGTACAAAGCACTAGGAAGTACTTTGAGCCAAAAGGATGAAAATGGGAATGAACATCCAATTTACTTTGGGAGAGAGCACAAATGAGCAATCTTGAGGTAAATTATAATCAGAATCAAAAAAGAGGCTCTATCATTGTTGTAAAGAAGTTTAGAAATTACTTGCTATGGTAGAAATTTATAGTTGTAATAGATCATCGTGCTCTAAAATATATTGTCAATAAGCCTAACCCATCAGGGAGGATAACAAGATGGATAATTTTGCTACAAGAATTTGAATTTGATATTATAGATAGGCCAGGAAAGAAGCATGTCAATGCAGATGCACTCTCTCGAGCCTATGATGGTTTAGGATCATCTTGTGATGATGATGATTTCCCGATGCAAAGATTGTTATCCTCGACACAATCCCTAGTGAATACATAGATATTTGGAATTATCCGAATGAATTCAAGTTTCCCGATGGTGCCAATGCAAATAATAAGAGAAAGATTACTTAAGCCACTCGTCCATATTCTATTCTACATGGAGTATTATTTTGAATAGGACCTGATGGACAGTACAAGAGGGAAGTTGGACGTGATCAAGGGAAGGAACTGCTAGAAAAATTCCACAATGGTACATGTGGAGGGCACTTCTCTGGAAAACTTACAACAAGAAGGATCTTGGATGCAAAGTTATCACCGCCCACTCTTTTTAAAGATTGTTATAATTATTGTAAAACATGTGATATTTGTCAAACACATGCTAACCGTAAGACTTCATCACTCCATTATGTTCTATTCTTCCCCTTGGTCCCTTTGAAAAGTGGGGAATAGACATTGTAGGTCCACTTCCAACTACATCACGCCAAAATAAGTATATTGTAATTGCCACAGATTATTTAACAAAGTGGGTTCAAGCTAGCCATGAAAACAACTTCCATGGATGAAGTGGCAAGGTTCATGTATGAACACATTGTCACGTGATTTGGTTGCCCATTAGAAATTGTAACAAATCAAGGAAGCCACTTCATTAATGAGGTGGTAGAAGCCCTAGTCAATAAGTTTTCTATTAAGCACATGGAAGGCAACAACATACAAGCCAAGCACAAATGGACAGTGGAATGAACAAATTTTGTGTTGTGTCAAATTCTAGCAAAAGATGCAAATTACAGTACATAAATGGGATAAAAGGATTCATGCAAAGATTATGGGCATATAGGGCAACATCAAAGTCAGCAACAGGATACTCCCATTTCAGTTGGCCTATGGCATTGATCTAGTTCTTCCTATTAAGGTTGATATTCCCACCTGTGAGAGTTATGAAAATGAAAGGATGGATGAAAGTGATTCAAGAAAAGAAAGGTTGGTACATCTTCATTTTCCGGAGGAAATGAGAGAAATAGCAAAGGATGCAAGCCATAAGAAGAAAATTAAGCAGAAGGAATACTTTGATCAAAAGATCCGTTGGTCTCCATTTCATGTGAATGAGTTGGTTCTCGTATATGATTCCAGATACAAAAAAAGAAGACAGAGAAAATTTCTTCCAAAATGGATGGGGCCCTACAAAATAACAGTTGTGCATGAAAATGGTACATACCGATTGGAGGAATTGGATGGCACTCCCATTACGAAATGGGTCAACCATGACAAGTTGAATATTTTCCAAGCACCGGAATAGTCTACTTCGAGGACGGAGTAGAAGCTAGGAAGGGGGAAGATGTCGACACTAAAATTTTCCTCCGTAATTTCTATTTCATTAATGTATGTATTAGGAATAGGATGTTGTTAAGTATAATTAGTAGTAGCGTCTGATAGAAGATAACGACGCCATCAATATGGTGCCGCCAATAATGTGGAATACGGTAATAGTCAAAGTACAATAGGAATGTTGTGGTAAAAAGTAAATATTTTTTGTAAGTGGTCCAGTAATGTTAAAATGTCAAAGTTTGGGTAAGTAGAGAAGTAGGGTCTACATGATTAGTAATTAGAAATATTATATTGGTAATAAGAACAAGGAGTGAGGTCATAAATTTTTTGTGTATTTTATTTGTAAAAAGTCTAAAAATGTGGAACCCATGTAAAATGATAAGGTTTATCTTATCTTAAAAGATAAGCTTACATGTACATATAAGAGTTAAGGTATGGAATATGATTTGTCAGAGTGGATTTCTTATCCTATCTTAGAGATAAGATGGATAATCCGGGAAGTTATATAAATAAAGAGGCCACCCCCCTCATTTAGCATAGAAGGAAGTAGTGAGAAATATTGTAGGAAGTGTGCGAAGGAAGCCATCGTTTAAAGGTGTGTTGAAGAAGCCATTAAGAGGTGTAATTGTAAAGTTTCTCCCATAGTCTTGGTGAAAGGCAAGTGAAGTCAAAACACTTGAAGTACCTCATGGGTGAGATCAGAATGTGATTTCATGTTAATATTATAATTTACTTTGATATTTCAGATTTGTCATCATTCCGTCTTATCATAGTCGATGGTATTCTTGTGTTATGTTGTTGTTTTGTTTCCAGATTACATCCACCAAATCAAAGGTTGTGCATTAGTAAATAATCATAGCACGAGGAGTTCCCGGTGAAGAATTATTATAGTGTCGGATTGGTGATGACAGTCTACATGATTAGGAATTAGAAATATTATATTGGTAATAAGGACAATGAGTGAGGTCATAAATATTTTGTGTATTTTATTTGTAAAAAGTCTAAAAATGTGGAACCCATGTGAAATGATAAGGTTTATCTTATCTTAAAAGATAAGCTTACATGTACATGGATAAGAGTTAAGGTATGGAATATGATTTGTCGAGTGGATTTCTTATCCTATCTTAGAGATAAGATAGATAAGCCTAGAAGTTCTATAAATAAAGAGGCCACCCCCTTATTTAGCATAGAAGGAAGTAGTGAGAAATATTGTATGAAGTGTGTAAAGGAAGCCATCAGTTTAAAGGTGTGTTGAAGAATCCATTAAGAGGTGTAATTGTAAAGTTTCTCCCATAGTATTGGTGGAAGGCAAGTGAAGTCAATAACACTTGAAGTACCTCATGGGTGAGATTGTAACAATTTCATGTCAATATTATAATTTATTTTGATATTTCGATTTGTCATCATTTCGTCTTATCATAGTCAATGGTATTCTTGTGTTATGTTTGTTGTTTTGTTTCCAGATTACATCCACCAAACTAAAGGCTATGCATTAGTAAATAATCATAGCATGAGGAGTTCCCGTGAAGAATTATCATAGTACCGGATTGGTGATGACATAACCAAAGAAGAAAAAGTAAACGTGGAAAATTTGCTCCTAATTAGCTTGGACTATACATCATGACCCATACTTATAGATCAAGTGCTTATCGTTTATCTTCACTCAATGGTAAACCCGAACCTGAGCCCCTTAACGCCTTACATCTTCAACCATTCTATTGTTGACTTGTAGTCCTACCTCACCTTTTGTCTCTTTCCATGCTCATCCCTTGAGTGTTATCCACTTCATACACCTCACCAACAATTAAACAAGAATCATGTGAGTACCCGTCACTTGTTACCTTCTCTTGAATATGTGTACCATGGTGTTGCACATAGCATGATTCTCATGGATACTTTTCGTCTACCTTTAGATGAGATCCCATGGTCGTTTCACCATGCTATTTGAAACAAGCATCTTATTCTTCACCTTGGTCTTGTCCATGACTTCAAAGCCATCACATGGGACCTAAATCCTTGAGTCAAAATTCTAATATAAAAGACAAATCCCTCAAAAGGACATCTTCCTCTTGACAATCACCACTATAAATAGACTTCTCCCTCGAAGGACAGCTATGTAAATCCATTTAAAAAATAAAAGAAGAAAGAGAGAATGAGAAAATTAAACACTTCCCACCCAATCAGCTTCACGAAGACCTCAAGGAGTTAAATTTTCTTCATCCCACATAGACTTCTCACATCAATCAGTCTATCTTAAATACAAGTCAAAATAGTAAAATTTTTAGTCATGGACTTGCCCATTGTGACCTCGGATCTCTTTCCCAAAGATCATGCTACCTCATACCATATAACAAATTAACCACCTTTCACACTTCTTACCATTCTCACTCCCATTTCCCACTACCTCAAGGGACTTATTGGAAACCATGAAATTTGGTGATCATGTGAGTACTTTTCACCATAGAAAAATCAATCATGCCGTGTCTTTCAAGTCTTACGTTCATCACCTCCTCCAAGGTATGATCTCCTCGGTATGATCCTAACCAATTAGGTGGCTTTATTTCCCCCTCTTATCTTTTAACCGTCTTTATTATGTTTTGATTACCTTACATAGGACTTGGTCCTCGACACTTACCTTTGAGGTCCTCTTCTTCTTTCACCACAATGACATTACCTATATCACTTTACCTTTAACCCACCCACACCTAACAGACCTAAACCCACACCATGCCTACAACCTACTAACTCATTTTCATACCACATCCTATTCTTCCCTAGCTCATGGGATAACTACATCGGCCCGAGGTCCCTTTTTCTCGGGACTATGTAGGTAGCACTCCGAGGGCATGGGGCCCTTGGAGGTTAGCTTAACCACTCTCTACCCTAAACAATTCATCATTCCTCTTCCTAACATTACATCATACCCCACTTAGTTTCCTTTTATATCCCAAATTGGAAATTAAAACCAAACAAACAACAAGTTGCTTAACATCTTTATCATCAACACAACATGCATTTACTATGTCTACCATTTCTCTAACATCATCATACATGTAATATAAAGCATCTTACACATGACCCATATCATCATTCATTACACAAAGTAATGAATCAAAACTTACACCAGACTTGACTCGATCCATGCCTAAAACTCCGACTCAATCCATGTCTCCGACCTAACTCAACCATGCCTATGACCTGATTCGATCCATGACTAAAAACATGACTCAACCATACCTATGACCTAACTCGATCCATGCCTAAGACCTGAATCAATCCATGGCTAAGCAAACCTAAATCCATCATGCCTAACTCACCTAATTTCCGTCCATATCAAAACAATAAATTGAAAATATCATCAACAAATCAAGAAATATCATGTATCTCATCATATAAATAAATGTGTATCTCAATACAATATACATGGCTATCTCATCATGTCCATCATCTCACAATTGTTGGCATGCAGGCAGCCGGTCTCATATATACAATAAAATAATGAACCAATACAAAATCTCTTTGGCACATAGGCCAATATGTGATAAAAATTACAACTATCTTGTGGCACACAGCTGGTATATATCACAAACCGACTATCATACATCAAAAAATATAGTTGTCACATATTAGGCATCTCAATGGATGTCCTCCATCTCTGTATCACCTGTACCCTCCGCCTCCCGGGTCCCTACCGATGCCTCAACTAGAGCTCGTCTCCGTGCGCTGGTAGCCTCTACCTGCTCTGGCCTCAGAGCTTGCTAACCCCCTATGCTCTCCACACTGTGAGTGCAGGATATCTTCCTCTCACTCAACGCCTGTTGTGCCTTGTACTCGGCATAGGATATGAAGTCTAACCCAACCGCCATCAGCTGGTCCTGGTAGTATCTAGCCTCACCTAGGGAATTCCGTAACCTTTAGGCATGGTCTCTGTGGTGGTCCCATAGGTCTCGGCCCCTATAATTTTCCTATGGGACTCGTCCCGCTACTACCCGTGAGCCGAGACCCAGTCCCGGTGCTTGTGGTGGTGCCCCCTACTCTTATGCTTGTATCGGGCCTGTAAGACCCCAATCTGTGCATATAAGGCCACCACCTAACCATCACCCTCCTCTCCATCTCCATCCCCACCACCACCATCTGGGCCTACAAACTAGCCACTTGTACATGTAGCTCTGCTACCTCTGCCTTAGAGCTCTCCAATTGTGTCTGCACTATACCCAATTGGGTAATCAGAGTATCCACCTACCCTTGTAGGGCGTCTCTTACACCGTGATGGTGGCTAGATCCATTTGCCTCGGTGCAGGTGGTATGGCTCATAAATGAGCCACCCACCACTATCTATACCTATCTATGCACCCAACATCATCTATTTTCCGGTTCACTACTCGCTCCTCCCGCCCCTGTGGGCATTGTAGGTTGTGGTAGACGTAAGGGCCTCTCTACATAATCTCTCCAAGACTTATGGGAAGGGTGGAGGTACGTCTTGTAATAGCCCGAACTGCTACCAAACTCTGTCCACCGGGATCATCTCGTGCTCCCCAGCACGGCGACCCTATATCCATCTCAAAAGCTGGAGCTTAGCTAGCTCCTCATGCATATGCCTATATGAAGGGAATCCCACATAAGGCCTCTAGATAATGTCCACTCTAAACAACCCCTCCAGCAACCACCAGAAATAGGCCACATCATGTATGGGCTGCCTGGATCTATGCTCTCTAATATCTAGCACACACTACCTATACCCCACCCACACAAATCTTGGTGGGAATGCATCAACTCGGGGCTTCCCTCTTTGGATGCACACAAGCTATGTGCTCATAATCCCGACAAAGTGTAGTAAGAACGCACATCATAGGTGAACTCGCAGTGACCACTCGTATGTCCATAACTCTCTGCATGCTGCATTTTAGGAACATTGGCACCCGGAAAAGTGGGTCTCCTCTATCATCATATCATGGAGTACCCCCATCAACGATCAGGGAAAACATCCACCCTCTACATCTGGCAGTGCAAAGTAGCACACTGCCTCCATCAAAAGAACCACTAGCCTCGTCTCCTCCGGATGGGCTAGGTACATCTCTCCATATCAAATTCGGCACTTTGGAATATCGGCATGGCCATCCCCTCACCAAAATCATCAAAGCATCAACTCCTCTCAAGCCTCAAAGGAGATCGAGTAGACCTGTGTACCCAATATGGGTAGTTGTAGAATCCTGAACATGTCCTCCAGGGTGACATAGTGATCTCACCCATCGGTAGGTGGAACGTGTTGGTCACAAAATTCTATCTATTAATGAATGTGACCATCAAACTCGGCTACTAAACTACGTGCCGATATCGCTAGGCCCACCACTTCCACATGCCGCAGCCTCCTCCGGTCGCCGCACCATGCACTATCACGAGTAGGGGCGGAACCCTGTCCCACATATGTAGCTGAGCTCTCCCCGTATCCAATACAAACAAAACATTAACTACATTTACCATACCCATACTCACCTACTATCATTTTCCCGCACCCTATTTTCATCCTACCCATCTCAAGCACCTAGCCCACACCAATTTTGGACCCTTGTCCCCAAAACTGACTAGTGTCGGGCCTTGAACCCGACCCCAATCACCCTTAGCTAGCATCGGTCACCTATTTGGTGACCGATATCGGTTCAACCTTACCGACGTCGGCCAAACTTTACCGACGCGATCCATCGTCGCAGTAAAAACCCACGATCCCAAAACCCCTTTCTCAAAAACCTCCCCCTTGCCCCTTTTACCCACCTAAAATGACCTAAACTACCCTTGCACCTCAACCCATCCCCCTCTCCCATTTATTACCCTCCCCATTCCTATTTTTACCCACTTTTACCCCCATTCCCAAATTTAATCTTTTCCCCACCCACAAAAATAAAACAAACAAAACCTACAAACACCAATTTACCAATCACCTAATCTATCTAACCAACTACACCTAGAGTTGGATGCTTACCTCATCGCTCCGCCATCGTCTAGGTGGCACGTCACCTGGTGGCCCACCCAATCCCTCTCTGTCCTCTGCCATCACCAAATCGCTACCCACAAATTCTACAAAATCAAATCCGTCGCACTTATCCTGTGGACTAGCTTCTCACCAACCAATCACCTGTCATTCACACCGCCAACTCAATGCTTCATTCTCGTCTAGACACTTTTCTCTCTTTTCTCTCTTTTTTGTCATTTTCTCACTTAGCTAAATGACAAATGAATAACAAAAAATGTGGATTTTTTTGTTTTTATAACAAACCCAACCTAACCGACGCCGGTTTACCCTTCACCAAGCATCGGTCGCATGCCCTACCTTACCGTGGTCGGTTGACCTATACCGACATTGGTTACCCTTGACCGGCATCGGTCACACTCACTTGCATATTGCCCTACATTTTACCCTCTAACCTACCCCTCCTTCCTTTATTTACCTCACCCAACCTTCACCCTACCCATTTACCCCACCTAACCTTTACCCTGACCATTTACCTAACCCTCCAGACCTCCTCATTGCCTACCTACCCTTTTCCTCCTTTGGGGACTCGTTATTTTACCCATACCTTAGCCCTACCTCGTGCCGTGACCTAGATATTTGGACCTGGACCATCGCTAGTGACCTTTGACCTCATGTGTTTGCTATACCTTGTGGCACTGTTACCTGTGTTGATTGATCTAATGACCTTACCTAGCCTATTACCATGACCATTTATCCTCACCTTACCTTTGGTGTACCAGAACATACCTAAACATTCCTACACCTAACCTAGGTTCTGTTTCCTAACCATATCCTATACCTTGAATACCGGAATCACTTTAACATTGTTTGGATAAACCTATCAACCTTAGACGATGTAGAGTTTGCTCGCTCTTCAACCAGAAGCGTCTTTGCAGTGTATATGTGTGCGTGCATTTGACTGTTGCTACCTTTTACCCTGACCCATTACCTAGCTTACCCAAGAAGACCTTGCTCCTTTTCCCCCTATTACCCACCTTCATTTTCATCACATTTACCTTTTATCAAACCACTCACCGATTTTCCTTCTACCTCATCAATTCCTAGTTTGAGGGGGATCACCTACACCCACACATGGGGCAACCACATCTTATTTTTGTTAGCTTTGCTTACTAATACAAGCTACGTAACAAAAAGGGGAAAAATGTAGACACTAAAATTAGGTCACACTCCCCTTTGGTCCCTCGACAAATAAACACCCTTCATTACATTAAACTGGCCATGGCCCCCTTCACCCCACTAATATTAATTTAATTAAATTAATTCATTATCCTCACCATATTTATTATTTAAATATCTTAATTTAGATAATATCCACACATACACCTCACCTAGACACCTCATCTAGCCACCTCACCCTAAGACCTATTCTTAGTAATTTGTCATAACTAACTAAGACTTACCCAAACCCTAAATATCAATGCCTACATTCTCTCTAACCACATTCCCGCATGCTTACAAGAAGCTCCCAGTCTAATCCACGGGTTAATGACACGAGATCTGAGAAAATTAAGAGGATCTCACTAGTTTAGTAAACATAGGAAATCCCACTGACCGACGCCGGTTACCCCTAACCATCGCTGGCTAAGCCAGGAACCACCGTCGATCACCTTTAAACCCCTAAAACAACCTTATTTGGAAGGTTGGAAAATGTTTGGAGGATTCCGAGAGATAACACATCTTTTGAGAACAAGTTCCCATGAGAACATGCATACAAGGAAGGAGATCAAGCATTGTCTCTTGCACAAACATCCCACATTCATCCAAAGATTCATCCAACAATCACCCAACACGAATTTGCTCCAACCAAACAAGAAGGAATGCACATGCAGCCCATGCAGAAGCTCTCCTATGATTGGTGATCATCTGCAGTCTTCAACCTCTTACCAACACCTCCATCCCTCACTCACAGGTGTCCAGGACTAGAATCTGAGTAAGTAAAACATTATACTCCTTTGGTTCATTTCATTTCATCATTATATTGTCACCCTTTTGTTCTCTCATCCACCCACATACCTCCATTAATACTCACCCCTCCATATACCCATTAAAACCCCATCAAATCCCACCCGAACCACCCAATACCTCATTTTGACCAACCAAAAGTCCTTTGTGTAATCACAAAGGAGACCTAAAACTCATTATGTGGCATTCCCAGTTTTCCACAAGAATCAAGCACCAATTATACCCAACTACCATCGGTCACCCTTAACTAGCATTGGTTTCTGTATTTGCCCATACAACCTAGAACAATGACCTATCCATCTAATTCTACATCACCCCCATTCACTTGTGATCTGCCTGAGACCTCTGTCAGACTTGCAGAGACACATAACCCATTACTTGACCTTCGGATCTTATTTTAACTTAGCCTATTAGATTATACCTTTCTTATTGTATTTTGGATGAGATACCCAAATAATTTCAACTACAATAGGATTTACTTTATTTCCCACATTAAATTGTCTTAAACAGTGGACTAACAACCGTCTAGGAAGTATCATGCTTCCTGGATCTAGCACATGCTAGGTAGTTCACTACACATATTGTTTAACTCTTTCTGGTGGTCTTTTTTCATTACAAGTAGTTCTTCCTAGCCAAAAGGAAGCTCTCACAATCAGTTGTGGATTCAGAAGTCATACGCGCGCAACAACCCATCAACTAGCATTTCAACAAGTATTCCTCCTACGCCCGTTACCCTATCTGTTTCATCAATATTTCAAAGAAAAGCTCTAAGAATTAGGTGAAACACACATGCTAGATAGATAATTTTTATGTCATTATCTTTATATATATACACATGTGCATTCACTTGTTCTCTATTTTTGAATGTAGACTTTATACAAATCTTTACACGCAACATGGATGTTTGGCACTATACCTCTTACTAGTCCCACCGAGGCTCCTAGGGGCATCTACTTTCATACACACTATAGGTGTTATTGTTTCATTTTATAATACTTCTTATTCTTACTAGCACACTACTCTATCGATATATACATGTCTTGACATACTTTTTATCTTTCTAACATGCTAACGGGTGCTTCATGTGCAACATTTGCTTTGTAGGAACTATTTGCCACCATGGTTTTCTAATACTTTGTTTTCTAATATTTTCCATTGTTTTCCATTATATGTCATTGTTTGTGGGCTATGCCCTATGTCTTGCTTATTCATTTCTTATATGCTTTTGGCCACTTTGGCCCTGATTATCTTGTGACATTGTGAGCGATGTCCCATGTTTGAAACCCACTTTTCATGGTCTACATTATCTTCTTGCTTGTTAGATTACACTTTGTCTTCTATATGCATATTTTTCTTGTTGTACTAACACATGTTTCCAACCACTTTGTTTGCATGTTCCTTGGTTTCTACCATGCACATTCCCTCCCCTACATGGTATCAATTTCATATCAACATCTTATTCTCTCCTTTGGGTCAAATCCTCCTAACAAATTTTCATGTACCCAAAACGAGAGGGGGCATACATTGGTTAAATCATTAACCTCATACAACAACTTAGAGCTTCATTATAAGCCCGCACATTACATGAACAACATAGTATATAGACATATAGTGACCCAAATTCTGACTTGGGTCCTCAGTTTAGCATAGACGCCAACATCCAAATACTTACATGAGCACCTAGGCACTCTTGACATTTTTTTGGTGCCTATGACCAATGGGGAAGATTACTGATCACTTTCTCAAATTGACACATTTTTTAATAGTTTACATAGCAGTCTTCACAGTACATGCACAATGATTATGCTAAAATATAAAATAATAACCCGATTTAATTAACAATTTTCCAAGTAAATAAAGGAATAATGAAATAACTTAAATAATGCCCAAGTGACTAAGCAATTAAAATATGAAACCCTAAATGTAAAGAGGGTTAGAAGATCCTTAATTGATTCGAAGATGTTACATTCGCAACATGTGTCACAGTGATGACCGACTAAATAGAAATGGAAGAACATCACACATGATCCTATAAAGCTGTAGATATGAGTGATTTGGATGGACCGAGGTGCCTGGAGAAGGGATTGGGGTGCTTGGGCACTCGAGCCGATTCGGGTGCCTGGTCTATGTAGGAGGTCTAGAATCTAAATTCACGGTCACCATAGGATGATGGGAAACCCTCACTATTTGTCACAAGCTGTTTCTCTAAACTTTTCCAAATTTCACTTTTGGTCTAGAATGAATGAATCACGTACAAAACCAAAAAAAAAAAAAAAAAGCATCAAAACCCTAAAAATAAAGATGTAAATGAAGGGGTCGAAATTTCCTCAACCACCACAATGGACTTACAACTAAGCGATGCACTACATCTTAGACCCAATGTAATTTCTTTGTGTGTGTGTGTCTAATTGTGCCATTGGTTTATTGTGTGCTAGTCACACTTTATGAGTAGAGAGAAAGTAACTAGATGTAGAATGTAAATAATGTGTGCATGGAAACAATAAGATTGCCTCTTATGAAGTGTGATGCGAATGAACTTACAATGGACTTACAACTAAGTGATGCATTGCATCTTAGACCTAATGTAATTCTTTTTGTGTGTGTGTGGAATTGTGCCATTGGTTTATCATGTGCTAGTCACACTTTTTGAGTAGCAAGAAAGTAACTAGATGTAGAATGTAAATAATGTGTGCATGGAAACAATAGAATTGCCTCCTATGAAGTGTGATGCAAATGAACCAACATTTTTCCCTTGTGATGGAGCTATATGGATGTGAATGGAGCTATAGATGTCTTTGATGGATGTAACCTTAGGTGGAGATAGTAGATGCTTAGTGATTAGTATAAATTTTGGATCGACTTGCACATGGGTAAAACACTCGTGATTAATTATATTATTTCTCTATATTTTAGTGCAATACATTAGGCTATTATATAGCCATCATAACAGCTAAACAACCTCCTAGAAAATAGGAAGGAGTTACAATAATTAACCCAGAATGTTATTCACGGGTATAACAAACTCTATGAATAATATATTGTTCAAACAATATATTATAATAATATGAGTTGTAATACAAACTCAATTACATCACATAATTATAATCTAACTTTAATAATAATGTGAGCACTAATAATATGAAATCCTAACATTCCCCCCCTTAGTGCGAACATGGGAGAAAAACAATTGCACTTCCTTCTGCAGCGTGCCGCCCGTGCGTGCTCATGATCTGGATGGTTTTTCAGGACAGCCAACAACCTCAACATGGATGGTTTTACAGGACAACCAACAACCTCAACATGGATGGTTTTATAGGACAGCCAACAACCTCAACAAGGGATGGTTTTAAAGGACAACCAACAACCTCAACAGGGATGGTTTTACAGGACAACCAACAACCTCAATATCATGATGCTACTTTTCTTTTGTGCTTTCATCTATCCACAATGCTTTTCCTTCAGGGAATTATGTAGGAAATACTGCTCACTGATAACAAATATGAAAAAGAGAAAATGGAACATTGAGACCATGTTCCCCCCCTCAATGTGAACATTTCACTTATTCAAACCATAACAGGAACACTGAAAAAGAATCATGCTGCACACAACTGAAATCAACTGCAACTCTGAAAAGAAAGCAAACTCACACACACACTATCACCACAGCTTCGTGTGGCCCGTCGTTGGTGACTGACAAGAGGTCACTGAATGACCTCCATCCTCCTGTGCCTCCATCCTCCAGTTGCATGCTGCTAACTCAGCAAGATGTGAACATGAAGCACATTTGTTTCCACATTGATTATTCTTTTCTTCCCTCCTGCAATGTGAAACACTTTATTTTTTCGGATGTCGGGTAACACCGAAAATGCGTCCGTGAGGCAAATTTTTTTATTTTTACAATTTCCGACTTCGACTCTTTACAAAATGACTTAAAAACTTTTAACTCTTTTGATGATAGATACCACTTTGACACTTTGGACTAAAATTTTAACCTTTGACCACAATGATGATACGTATAAACAACTCTTTATTTTGACAATGACACTATAACCTACAGACTATAAGACCGAAACAAACATTGATTTGACTTATTTAAGGAGCCCAAAACTAAGTAACAAACCCGTGGTAGGTACTAACAAGGAAGCTAACAAAAATAATTCCTAAAACAAACTATATTGAAGATTAAAAATAATCCTATCGACTTAATAATGCATGGATATAAACTTTTAATCTAGACAAACAATAATATAAAACTCAACTTTGCATGTAGACAAGGGCCGCCACGTGTTGGGTGTTGGTATGACACGTCACATCCAATACAATCTATTTTCCTTTTAATGCAAAAAATAGTCCATGGACTGTGTTGGCAGTTGACAGGCTCGGGCCTGTAGTGGATAGCCTGGATGTTTAGTGCTATGAGAGCTAAATCAAATGTTCAGAACTCAAAACAAATGCTTTTGAGGTGATCTTGTAAACTGCGGATAATCCAAGCTATGCAATCAAATACCGATCCATCATGCATGCGTTGAATAAGCACATTCCTGAATGGAAGCTAAACTGAGAGTCTGGCAGATCTCCACACAAAAATATAAAGCATCGCTTGAAGCAATTTGATTGGGGAAAAAATCTGAATGATGCTTTGAAATAGAATAGAGGTTATGGAATTGGTGAGTCTTCAAAATCTAATAAATTATGATACTCCACCAAAGTTCTTGATCGCCAAATGGCATGGAGACCGATATAGGCGCAAATCGTATTAATTCTTGATTCCAAAAAGATGGAAGATCCAAAAAAAGAAAACGTCCAATGAGCAGAATTCTTTATAAAACCATGGGCTTTTAAATCTCTAAGAACACGCAAATTCCGGTGCTGGTGACACATCGAAGGAGATCGAGTCGATGGAATTGGGTCCTGCTCAACACTACTACTCAAACGCAGATCCAATGTAGAACGGCCACTGAATTGAAAGGAATAGATAATTGCAACTATACGGTCTTTGAGATGAATGGCAGACACAAAAAAATCTAAACATGCACGTACAGGAGTCACAAAGAGATCAGGCGCTTCACAAAATCACTCTCATTAACCAGGGAAAACGTGAATAGCAAAAGATTTTCCCTGTATAATATATCATGGATCCATAGTCGCTCTGATACCAAATATAGATTTTGGATCAGACTTGCACAGGTAAAACACTCGATTAATTATATTATTTCTCTATATTTTAGTGCAATACATTAGGCTATTATATAGCCATCATAACAACTAAACAACCTCCTAGAAAATAGGAAGGAGTTACAATAATTAACCCGGAATGTTATTCACGGGTATAACAAACTCTATGAATAATATATTGTTCAAACAATATATTATAACAATATGAGTTGTAATACAAACTCAATTACATCACATAATTATAATCTAACTTTAATAATAATGTGAGCACTAATAATATGAAATCCTAACAATTAGTTCCTTATTATGATCACATAACTTTATATTTATATGGTTCCTTCACTTGAATTCCATAATTAACCTTGAAAAGGTTGACTACCAAAAATATAAGATGCTCAAATGGCTAGAAAGGTCACAAAAAGTGTGAGTAAAGTACAAAGAGGATAGGGAACCTAGAGAGGAAGAGGGGGCCTAGTGTTGGCATCCTAACTGGGCACTCCAACCTAGAAAGAGTAAAGTTGAAGTGTATAAGGACAGACTGGGTCGAGTAAAGGTGCAAGGCCAAAATTAGCAACAAAAAGTAACACAATATGGCCAAAGACATGGGTTAATCAACACTTTTCTTACTTAGGAATCATGTAAATAGTAGTATGTGATCAAGACTAGATAATTACCCAAAGTGAGTGATTTGTGTCTAAATTTTCCCCACTTTATGTTGGTGAGGAGAATTCTTGGTAACATAAAGTAGATAAATATGTATACCTGATATCCATGTAGATTGATGTAGAAAGCGTGCCGAGGGACTAGAAAAAGCGTGGAGTGACAATAAGATGGAGCATGGAGACTAAAGATATAAAACCATAAAAAGGTGATGAAAGTGAACCTAGGGAGGAAAAATCGTGTGTAGATGCCGATATGTGTGATGTACCTATTGCTAATGTTGATGTGTGTAATTTTGAGTGATGTTGACTACTTTCTTCCCATACGACGGACCTGTAAAAGAGAAGGCGATCAAGTAGTCAAATATGCATGTATATGTATTAAAAGCATGTAATGAAATATGTAAAGGAAATTTCTGAAAAAGGAACATGTGCACCTAATGCGTGAAGAGGAAAGAGTGTAAAAAGGATCTTGTTGATGAAGTGTGGTTTTTAAGGTGATCTCACACAACTAGTGAAGAAGTATAGGGAAGAAATTCTAATTTATCCTCCAATCTTTAACCACTTCCTAGAATTGTAGATATCTCTGTACTATTTATTTTTTTTTGAGCGATCGACGCCACATCGAAGTAGTATAGAGAGGAAGGTTTGGTGTTATCATCTAACTTTTAAATACTCCCTAAATAAAACACCATTGCAAATGATGTGTACTAATACATGTGCTAAGGAAAACCTTCCCTATAAAATTTTTTGTGTAGAGTTCTGTAGACTGTGTTGAACCCAATCACTATGTAATTGGCCCCTGGTTATAGGTGCTCCAAGAAAGGAATCACTATATTAAGGACCCAAGTCTGATTTTGAGCCCTAAACTATGTTGTATTGGTATTGTGTTGTGTTATGTACTGTGTGTAAACCATTATATGGGGTGAATGATTCACCCAAATGATTCCCCCTCCCTCTTTGGGGGTGCATGCAATGTCACTAAAGGAGTATATGGCCCAAAAGAGGACCAACCACTAAAATTGTTCCCTACGGGGGAAGGGGATGTGCTTGGTAGAAACCAAGGCACATGAAAACAAGTGGCTAGAAAACAAGTGTTAGTACGAACAAGCATGCATGTAGAAGACAAGTGTAAGCTACAAAGACAATGTGTAAGATAGGATGCAAGTAAACATGCAAGAAGACAACATAGACCATAAAAACAGGTTACAAACATGGGACACCACTCATGGTGTTACAAGACAATCAAGTCCATAATGGCCGCAAAATGCAGAGACAAGTGTGCACACAACACAAAGGGACAAGCCCGCATACAATGGCAAACAATGACAAATAAGTACAAGGAATGTAACAAATAACCATGGTGGAAAGTAGTCATGCAAAATAAATGCTACACATGAAGCACACGTTAGTATGTTAGAAAGATAAAAATTATGTCAAAGCATGTATAATCTGATAAAGTAGTGTGGTATGAAACAAAATGAAACAATAACACCTATAGTGTATGAAAGTGGATGCCCCCAGGAGCCGTTGTGGGACTAATACGAGGTACCATGTCAAGCATCCATGTTGTGTGTAATGGATCTATATAATTTTCTATCACAACTAGAAAAGAAAGTGAATGTGCATGTGTGTATGATAAAGATAATGACATACAAGATATCTATCTAGCATGTGTAATAATATGTACATGTAAAAATATAAGTAAGCAAGAGTAAATGTAACTAAGATATGCAATATGTTGTGGATGGATGGAATGGAATGCAGAGTGAATGATATGAGCCATGTTACCCTCAAGTGAATAGAATTATATGCAATGAGGTTCATTTATTTATGCCCCCTCAGAAGTCAAGAATGAACCATAAACGAGAGTGTGTCATCGGGAAATGATTGAACTATATGTTGTGTGTGGCGTGATGTGATGAATGTGTAATGGTTATATGCAACATAGAGATGAGGTTTGCGAAAACATGTTATGATGTAGCCTAAAACATATATCACTAGATAATTCTAGAGGAATTGATGATGTAGCCTATGGTGTATATCACTAAATGATGCAAGCGGAAGTGATGATGTAGCCTATAACGTATATCACTAACCTAGGAATGTCACGTGAGAAAGAGATTGAATGGTTGAATGTGTGAGTGTGATGTGGTCCATTTGTGATGTATACCCTCAACAGTCCAATATGGACCATGAGACTAGAGTGCGTCATCGGGTAGTGATTGCAGCACATATAAGTAGATATGTGTAATATATACGCTTATGAGAGTTCTTCATGTGATGTGTAATGTGTAGTGTATAATGTAAGATGTATAATATGTAATGTAGGATTATGTAGATGATATATGTGTAAAATTTGTATGGTGTATGAAACAAAAAGTATGAATAGCACATGTAAGATGTAAAATGTAGGGAGTAAGATGTAAGATGATGTATGCATACAAAGATGTAAGATTATGTGAGGATGTGTAATGTGTAATGTGTAGTGTCTATAGTACAATGTGTGATTTTCATGTGTATAGGATTTCCTCAACATTAAAGTGTGAATCGAGGCACAAGAGTGCATCATCGGATAGTTTTGATGTGAGAGTGTAGATGTATGATGATTGTGAAGGATGAGACACAATGTGTTTGATATGATGAAAAATTATAATAGGTAATGAATGATTGATTAAGCGGTGGTAAATGATAGATAATTGTGTTGTATGCATCATGGTTATAAATGTATGTGAGTGATTATGCGATGGAATGAGGTTCTTATTAGAAGATATCCCTCAACAGTCATATAAGAACCATAATAATATGAGTGTGTCATCAGGGAGGTAATGTGATAGGAGTCACCTACCAAAGACCAAGTTTGCATGAAGCGGTGGAAGCATGTGTGGAAAAAGAAACAACAAGACCATGCAATGGTGGTAGAAATGTGTCTTGGTTATTAGTAGGAGTAGTTGCTTTGATGAAATGAATTGGAATAAGATGGGGAGGATTCCTTAATTGTGTTATCTTAGAGGGGATTGATGATGTTGTAGATGACTTGATAGGAGAAGAAGGCATATTGATTTTGAGAGGCGGTTGCATAGTTTGACTAGGTGATGATGAAAATGACATGAGATGATGAGGTGTTAATTGATTTTGAAAGGTGGTTGCTTAGGCGGTCTTTTAGTTTTTGTATAATTTCCATTATAAGTGATGTCATGGTGCTCATTAGACATTGACTAATCAGGTTTAGCAACCCTTTGAGATGTAGCATTTATAGATGGGCATGCAATAGAATGTTGTGCAGTAAATGAGACAAAACCCTGACACTCAAGATTTTTTTTATTTGTTGTAAATCATAGCAATCATTTTCATTATGTCCATTAATTCGATGATAATTGCAATATGGATGGCCTTGATATTTTTCTAGTCGATAAGGAGGATAGCCTTAAGTAGATAGTAAAGCAATAAATTGATGACTAAGGAAATCAGTAAGAATGTCATGTTTCTTAGCATTGTGACCAAACATGAGAGGATATGGTAATGGAAATACTTAAGGCTCACTAATATAATCACATGTATAAGACATAGAATCAATATGGGATGTAGAAGGAGAACAAACACGAGCCTAAAAACATCCTTAAGTTTTTGGATTTCAGATTTAAGAGATGTAATTGTGGATTCCATAGTCTAAAATTTGTCTTGAAATAAAGAATGTAAATCTTGAATTGATTCCAACATGGATTGAGTAGATGGAGAATCACTAAGACTAGGGTCGTTAGATAGCTGATCTAAAATAACACTCACTTGATGCGGTGGCATATCGCTAGGGATATACATGGTGTTTAGGTATTTTTTCAAAATAACTTGGAAATTATGATGCATTTGAATTAAATCATACAATTTTTTTTGAGAAACTTTAGGATCCACGATAGAAGAGATGACATGCTAAAGAAGGATCTAAAAGACTCGATCACAAGTTGGGTTACCAAAATGATAATGCTAACATGTAAAATAATAGCCTAATCTAATACAAGTTTGTAGTAAATAAATGAATATTGAAATAACTAAAATATTGCCCAATTGACTAAGAAATAAAAATAGGAAACCCTATATGCAAAGAGGGTTAGAAGAGCCTTAGTTGATTCAAAGATGTTACGAGACTGTGTCGCAGTGATGACCGAGTGAACAAGAATGGAAGACCATCACACAAAAGTCTGTATAAGTGCATATTTGAGTGATTTGGATGGATTGAGGCACCTGTAGAAGGGATGGGGGCACCTGAGGCATTCTGAGCTTAATTATAGGTTCCCTAGTCTATGTATGAGGTTTGGAAGAAAAATTCATAGGGTCATCGAGATAATGTGAAACCCTCGTTGTTTGTCACAACTATGACGTTGAACCCAGTTGAATGTCATTGTGGACATAGAATGAATGAATCACCTGTAAAACCCCAAAATAATCATCAAAACCCTAAAAAAGAAAGATGTAAATGAAGGGGTTAGATTTTCCTCAAGCACCACAATGGTGGACTTACAATTGAGCACTGCACTACATCTCAGACCCAATGTAGTTTTGTTTTTGTGTGGAATTGTGCCCTAGGTTTCTCTTGTGCTAGTCACACTTTGTAAGTAGAAAACAAGTAACTAGATGTAGAATGTAAATAATGAGTGCATGGAAATAACATACTCCCCTCTTATGAAGTGTGATGTTGATGAACCATCCTTTGTCCCTTGTGATGGAGCTAGATGGATGCAAATGGAGCTATAGATGCCTTTGATGGATGCAACCTTAGGTGGAGATAGTAGATGCTTAGTGTTTGGTCTGTTATTATGATCACATAAATTTATCTTTATATGATTCCTTCACTTGAATTTTGTAATTAGAACTGAAAAGTCTGAATATTAAAAAGATAAGATGCTCAAATGGCTATAAAAGACCCTAAAAGTGTGAGTAAAGTACAAAGAGTATTGGGGCACCCACAGGGGACAAGGCGCCTGAGCCGACGTCTTGGTTGGGTGCTCCATTCCAGAAAGAGTAAAACTAAAGTGTAAAAGGACATACTAGGCTAGTAAAGGTACAAGACCAAAAGTAGCAACAGTAAAGTAAAAAAATATGGCCAAAGACATGGGTTAATCAGTACTTTTCTTACTTAGGAATCATGTAAATAGTAGTATGCAATCGAGACTAGATAATTACCCAAAGTGCATGATTTTGTGTCTACACACACTCCTCCGAAGAATCAGAATGCATTCTATGTTATTTTTCTACTTTGATCAAACTAGATTGAATATAGAACAAAGAAGGATCACACCATCTGCAGTGGTGTATAAGTTTTGGGAAGTAGTTAGGGATGGAGAATAACACTAGACCTTTCTCCCCAACACTCTTCTATCATGGCATGAGATCGCCCAAAAAAATTGCACTTGGCATGAGATCTCAAAAAAATCATTCTTGGCATGAGATCACCCAAAAACTCGTTCTTCTACAGTATTTTAGGACACTTTCTATCCTTCTCACTCATCGCAAAACATGTTCACATGTTCCTTTTACTAATTTTTGCATTTTTACATACTTTTGCATACTTTTACAAAATTTTCACAACACATGAATTTGACTAATCTTTCACTTTTATTTTGCAGGTCCATCCTAAAAACACAACAAGAATCAGCCCTGCATCAGCAAGCACAAGAAATAATGACAATAGTACAACACGGTATGACATATACGATTCTTTGCTAGGGTCATTTCCTCTTCTTTAGCTTCCACACTTCATTTTCATCAATCCACGCTCTTTCTTGTCTCTTTGGCACACTTTCGTCATCAATCTACATGGTTATCATGTATACATCTCTTATATACTTTATGTTATCAAGTATTCACCCAACAACATAAAGTGGGGGCAAATGTAGACATAAAATCATGCACTTGGTACATTTCTAGGTCCTAATCACATACTACTATTCATATGATTCATAAGTGAGAAAACTAGTAAGTGACATCTATCTTTGGCCTCATTTCTTTCTTGTTTCCTCTTTGGTATTACACACCCCACAACCCATTCGATCTTCATTGCTTTATCTTTATTGACTTTGGACACCAACGCCTAGCCGGGACGCTAGCATTTAGGTTCCCTCGTCCCCCCACATCAAACCTCTTTGTATCTTACTTTCTTCTTTTAGTCCTCTTTTATATTTTGGGCATCTTGTTTTTTAATGGGTCACCTTTCAGTTTTCAAATATGAAATTTAACCAAGGGAATCATATAAATACAAAGTTATGCAACCATAATAAATGACCAAGCTCTAAGCATATACTATCACCACCTAAGGTTACATCTAAAGGCATTCTAAGAGCATTAAAGCATCCATCTAACACTCACTCAAGGGACAAGGGACTACATTTTCTACATACACACATAGGAGGGGAAGTTCATTTTGACATCCACACATTTATTTACATTTTTACATCTAGCTATTGCTTGATATCAAGTGTATCTTGCACAAGAGATTTGTAGGCCACGATTGCTACACACACACGCACAAGAACTACATGGAGTCTGAGATGTAGTGAAACACTTGGTCGTAAGTTCACTTTTTTGGGTGACCATCGAAGTCAATCTGACTTCCCATTTGCATCTTTCTTTTTAGGATTTGATGTAGTTTGGGGTTTTGCATGATATCATTTGTTTTGTAGGTTACATACAAACTCTGCAATCATTCAACGACATACAAAAACCAAAGGAGATAACCGGTGACAACCTCCGACATAGGAAAATTTAGATTCCAATCATTTTTGCAATCATAGGCACACAATAGAGGTCTCCAAAGACCGAGGTGCTCGTGAACGAGTCCACACTTGTTCAAATTTTCTATGATTTTCTATGTATGGTTCACACAATTATTTCCTCGTGTTTATCACTTTTCCAATCGAGAGCACCACAAGATTTATTGTGAAATTTGCTAAGTCTTATATTCCCTCTCTTACACCTAGGGTTTCAATTTTCATTAGCTTATTTCTTGTGTGAAATATATGCTTTATCATTTATTTATCATATGTGACTCGTGATTAGGGTTTTACAAATTCCATATTTGTTAAATCACCTAATGTTCCTATTGTTGGTGCTCGAATTTATCTCACCCTTATTTAGTTAAGCTTTGCCATTGTTGTCTGCTATATTTTTCTGTTTTCCCTATTGAGGTGGAGTCGGCTATGTGATTTTTTTGTGTGTAATCTGGTTTTTCTTATTTTTGGTCAAGGATCATGTCTGTATGTGCATTTTATCTCCCTTCACCTGTTGGTATGTGGCGGCTTTAAATTGGATGTGGTATGGTGGGTCCAATTCATAAACTTGTATTTTTCTATGGCATTCATGAATTAAAAATTGGTCCCACGACCTGACAAATATTCCTCAAATATTTGTGACCATAAAGCAACACAAGTAGTTTTTCTTTCCCCAAAAGGTGTACACATGTCTCAAGCTGAGTGGATGTGGGGAAGTGGTGCATAATTGTATTTGTGCACTTTAAAGATAAAAGGTGTTAAAAGTGTAAAAGGGTCCCCGAGGCCCGCAGAAGGACACGTGGTATTTGTTTATAAAGGAAGTGGGGAAACAGGTCATTGGATATTTTTGATACTTTTGGTTTTAAATGGAAAAGGAGTAAAATTGCAAAAAAGAGCGCATGAAATTAGCACTCAAATGCGACCACGTGTCAAGCTAGTATTGAAAACCAAAAGGTGGATGGGCGGGTCAAGTTTTCCAAAAGTGTGCAAAGTCTTTAAAGTTACAAAATTACAAAAGGTGCCCCCAAGCCCATGATAGTGAAAATATTTATTCCACGTGGATGGTTCATTTTTAAAATTGCGAATGAAAGATTGAATAAGATTATCGATGCAATGATTTTTTTCCCATCGCCATTAATGTTGCTATGCAAATCAAGGACGTTTTAAATCTTGTGAATGATTTCATATTTATTTACCAATTGGCTTGATTTTTGTTGTTGCCTTTGTGATTTACGTGAAGAATTATCACGTCCTTAGCTGTGGAGCTCAAATTGTGAACCTGAGGATTTAAGGAGTTGTTGATTTGGGTTTAAATTGTTCAGCACTTGTGGATTGATTGGTAAGAGCTTCAAAACTCCTGTATTTCTCTTTCAGTGGCAAGGTTTGTTTAAAGGGTTTTGAACAATGAAGACTATGTCATCCTCATTCTCATTTATGTCGGGAATCACAAGTGATCTAGATAAGATTACAAACACGACTTAATGGGTGTTGATCTAGATGACTTCCTCCAAAGGTTAAAAATTCCCCATCAGAATGAATCCTTAAAAGCAATTCAGAAAGTTGTATTGCTCTAGTTGGTGTCATCCCACCCTCTATTCATTTCCCGAATTAGTGTGGCATTGTGCTATGAACTATGATCCAGAAAAGAGGGAGGTGTTGGATGGGAGTGGGGATGCAATATTAACACTAACACCAAAGAGACCATCAGAATAATGTTAAAATTGCCTATAGTTGCAAACCCAATTACCATTGGCATCAAGTTAGCTCTGAAGGATTATGAAACAAATAAGGACTATGTCAAGATGATAAATACAAACTGGCTTATCATGAAGAGGACAACGGCTAGAATCCCTAAGAAGTTGGTTAGGGCACAGTTTGTAGAGGAGGTTGAGGATGTCATCGTGTTGCTAAGTCAAATGGTAGGTTTAGAAATAGAAAATGAATTCAAAGAATGGATGACTACATACATATGGATTATTATAGAGAAAAAAGGGAGAATTTTCTGGGCCACCTTTATTGCAGATGCACTCCATGATCACATGGTCACTCTAGCAGCAAAAATTGAAATGGGAGATATTGCAGACCTTGAATTTTATATGATGACATATCTCATTTATAATGTTGTAGGGCACAAACATTTCCCAAGTTTGTCACCACGTGCAGATTTTAAGCAATGTCAAATGCACGAGATATTTTCCCAACTGCAATTGATCAACTAGAGTGGGAATGTAAGGTTAGTTAATGACGCTTTCTTTTCCCCAATCATTTGTCTTTTTAAGCCAGTGGGGACAATATAGGATGTCTAAACAAGCTAGACAAGTAATTTTTGAATATGGATGCTGCTTTATCCAGTATAAAATTTGTACTTACATAAGAGTTAGTGGTTTGAGGAAGGCCATATAAGTTACCTAGGTATGTAGATGATAAATTGATTTTATGGGAACTAGTAAGATAGATGACACCTGTGCATAAAATAATTATTGGGAGGCATAAAACAAATATCAAATTTCCTATTCAAATTGGAAGGTATTCATGTCCTTCCATCATAAAGGATAGATTGATTGAAGAGGAAATGCAGAAATTTGATATGGAGAAGTTTGAGGCTAGGCCTAATTATGACATCATATGGGTGTTTAACAACATTACAAACACCTTTGAGCATGAGCCCCATTTTGAGGATTACTGGATGAACTGCAGGGATGAGGAAGAAGTCAGATTAAGGTATTTTTCTAGAATGACTCTGTCACAGATAATAGACTACAAAATTATGGTTATCCCAGAGGGGATTATGGATGATCCACACATAGTGAGTAGATTTTATATTGATCAAAATGTAGGGGAGCAGCCTGTATCTCCTCTAGATTGGAATATGGTAGAATTTGATGATCCTTATTTAAGAATAACTTGATGTAATGAGGAGGACTGTAAACTAGTTGACCCAAAAGAATATTGATCTTTCACTCCAGAATACAAAAATCCTAAACAATTTCAGAAGTTTGGGAAACCTGAGTGAGGATATTCCACCCTTGAGGGAGGATGCTAATAAAATGGACCCACTAGGAGGAAAGGCCCCTTAATTTCCATCCAAAATACCTACTTCTAAATTCATTGATGAGTGAACATCACCACTAGTGGAATTAGCACTTCTATGTCAGTTCTCAAGCAAAATACTGAAGAGATGCTTTTAAAATCTATGGAGAATGCCCCTATCACTTTTGCAGTACCAATTCAGAAAAGGGGAAAGGTTTGGCATCACATGTGGTCCATCAAGTGTTTTTCCAAAGCAACATAGTATCTGAAAAGTTGATGAGTGGGGCCATTACAAGTGGCCACATTCAGTCTAAGCCACACAAGGATGAAAGAATAACAACACCAGATTTAAAAAGGTTTGAGAGAACACACAAAAAAACAAGGTTATTTACCAACCAATTTTTGTAAGAGTAGGAGCCCATACGCCTACAAATTTCAAGCACCGGGATGTGGTAATTGATCCCCCAGAGTTTGAAAGGAGTGATGTTGTCCAAAAGTAGCATGATGCATCACTACCACATTTGGAGAAATCAAATCCTCTGATCCCATCTCTGTTTGTTATGGAAAAAACAATGGAATGCACTCAAAGTCTAGTTTCCCAAGGAAGTACTATAGTTAATCCAGTAGACAATCAATTTGTTACCCCATGTATGAAAATATCTAAAACTTTGCTTACCAAGGATATAAATGTGCCTTCAGTCAAAACAATGCATGAATTTGCAAAGTGTCAAACTGATGTAATTGATGTTGATATTGGTGAAGGATTTTCCATGTTGGATGCACTTAATTTATCTGTAGATGAACCAATACTAACACCAGTGGATAACATTCAAGCAAAAATAATTGGAAAAATATATTCATGTATCAACTACTAAAGAGAGGACCCAGCAACTGAAAAGCTTTCCCCAGGACAAATGACTTTGGAATTGGGTAAACCAAAGTTGTTTGTTGAAAAGGACACTAATGTTGAGTTATTAATGAAAGAGGCTATATCTATTTCTGCTAAGGTGACCAAAATTGATAACCTTCCTCAAGAGGGAAAATCTATTTTTGAAGAGATTGAAAATAACACAAGATGCAATTGTTGATGCAGAAATCATCACTGGTAAGAATTTACAACCTTTAGTGGGAAATGTAGAGTTGTTTCTAGAGGAACAACCTACCATGGCATTACAAGATACATCATTGGAGCATGAAAAGGGTAAGGTTGCAACTCAATAGACTTCGGGAGAGAAGGGTCCCATAACCCAAATTTTGGTGCAAGAAAGTGTTATAGAAGAAGTTAATTCCACTATGGTTTCAACTGAAGAAGCAAGGAAGGAGTATCCCTTGAATGTTGATGATCAATCTGAAGTTCCAGACCATGAAAAAGAGCATCCAAAAGAATTAGTAGCACAGTGAGATTGGCGTAGAGACCATTGAAATAAGTTATCAGGAACAAACACAATCATTGGTGCAAATTGAACAAGAAATATCCAAGCAAATGGTAGTTGTTCCTGAGAAACTCCAAAGCAAGAATCACAAGAAACAAGAGCTATAACAAGCTTAGAAAAGGGATGGATTAGTGAGTTGATTTCAAATGAAGAAAAAGAGGTTCTCCTATACAAGCTGTTGACCTTACTGATTTTTCTTTTCCAAAGGTAATAAGAGCCTCAAAAAGGGCCAGGACCATCACAAAAACCCACACTGATTCATCTGGAGCAAGAACCTTGGAAATAGCAACCCCTTTTGAGGGTAAAACAAGAAAAGACATAATAGCTGATGATTATAACATTCATATTATCCCTTTGGGAAAACCCTCAAGGGAACAATTAAAGCAAGGGGTATCTGAGGTAGTAAGTGATCTTCTACAAAAGGTTGATGAAGATGGAATGACAAAAAGGAAATTAAAGGAGCAAGTTAAGGCCTTGAGTTCTTGTTTACAACAGTTGACAGGGAAGACTAGTCAAACACAAGCAAGTGCTTATATAAACACCCTTGAAGGAATGAATAAGGTAAACAAGGTTGTCAAGAAGGTTCAAGCAATAGACACATGGATTGAGAACTTGACCAAGAGGGGAAAAGAATAAATTACAAAAGATAGATCAAATTATGAATATATCAAAAAAAAAATAATGAAATTGATGAGATAATTGAACAATGCGACAATGAGATTTTCTACTTTGAAGGTATTCTTCCCAAATTGGACCGCATTACCCAGCTCAGTGATGATTTGGTTGAGGAGGAGGACATTGTACCAACTGAATTTAAAGGAAGCCAACATGCCCTTGAGGAGTTGTCAAAAATTAGAGTCGAGACCTTAAATGGAATCAAAGGAAAACTTGAAGTCAAAATAAATTGGGTTGATGATACTCTCAATGCTATTGACTTAAAGTTGGAGGATATGGTTATTGATAAGTTTAAGAAGAGTTATGGGGACATGAAGATTGATTTCTTACTTGACTCTTTTGAAAAGAATGTTCTAAGGAATGACTTCTCCTATGAAGTCATTAAGACCATGAGGAAGATAGAAAATAGAATTACAGAGTTGAAGGCAAGGCCACTGGAATACAAGGAAAATGGGCCATTCAGATTGATGTAATATCCAGACAGCATTGATTTTCCAAAGCATCATACTAGACCGATGAGGAATAGGTTAATGAATTATTCAAAATATATGATGCATATGTGGAGAGGCTACCAAAAGAGAAAGATCATGAATTAGAAGCTGAAGAAGAAGATGCAAAGGAGGACGGACATGTTTAGACAGCGGTTGTTCCTTAAACTCGTATTCTCTTTTCATATTCATCCTTTTCAAACTGATGTTTTAAAATGACACTTCTATTGCATTGTATCGAAGTAATTATTTCTCTGAATTTTATCGTTCCTTTATTTCAATTGAAAAATGGAAGAATGTAGTAATGTCATATTTAATTTGATGAAATTAACATACATTTAGGTAAACATGTAAATGATTGATGTTGTTATGTTTCTATAAGAGTTCCTACCCATGACAAAGAAAAATATGTACATTCCAGAAAGAGAAAGAGTGAAAAGAAGACAACATTTATGAATTCTTCATCCCTAATTCATACCATCAAAAAAACCCACACTGATTCATCTGGAGCAATAACCTTGGAAATAGAACCCCTTTTGAGGGTAAAACAAGAAAAGACATAACAACTGATGATTATAACATTCAGATTATCCCTTTGGGAAAAACCTCAAGGGAACAATTAAAGCAAGGGGTATCTGAGGCAGTAAGTGATCTTCTACAAAAGGTTGATGAAGATGGAATGACAAAAAGGCAATTAAAGGAGTAAGTTAAGGCCTTGAGTTCTTGTTTACAACAGTTGACAAGGAAGACTAGTCAAACACAAGCAAGTGCTTATATAAACACCCCTGAAGGAATGAATAAGGTAAACAAGGATGTCAAGAAGGTTCAAGCAGTAGACACATGGATTGAGAACTTGAACAAGAGGGGAAAAGAAGAAATACAAAAGATAGATCGAAGTATGAATATATCAAAAAAAAAATAATGAAATTGATGAGATAATTGAACAATACGACAATTAGATTTTATACTTTGAAGGTATTCTTCCCAAATTGACCGCATTACCCAAATTTCGGTGATGATTTGGTTGAGGAGGAGTACATTGTACCAATTGAATTTAAAGGAAGCCAACATGCCCTTGAGGAGTTGTCAAAAATTAGAGTCGAGGCCTTAAATGGAATCAAAGGAAAACTTGAAGTCAAAATAAATTAGGTTGATGATACTCTCAATGCTATTGACTTAAATTTGGAGGATAGGGTTATTGATAAGTTTAGGAAGAGTTACGAGGACATGAAGATTGATTTCTTACTTGACTCTTTTGAAAAGAATGTTCTAAGAAATGACTTCTCCTATGAAGTCATTAAGACCATGAGAAAGATAGAAAATAGAATTACAGAGTTGAAGGCAAGGCCATTGGAATACAAGTAGAAAATGGGCCATTGCATTGATGTAATATCTAGACAGCATTGATTTTCTAGCATCATACTAGACCAGATGAGGATGAGGTTAATGAATTATTCAAAAGATATGATGCATATGTGGTGAGGCTACCAAAAGAGAAAGATCCAGAATTAGAAGCTAAAGAAGAAGATGCAAAGGATGACGAACATGCTTAGACAGTTGTTCCTTGAACTATATTCTCTTTTCATATTCATCCTTTTTAAACTAATGTTTTAAAATGACACTTCTATTGCATTGGAAGTAATTATTTCTCTGAATTTTATCGTTCCTTTATTTCAATTGAAAAATGGAAGAATGCAGTAATGTCATATTTACTTTGATGAAATTAACATACATTTAGTAAACATGTAAATGATTTATGTTTCTATGTTTCTGAAATGTTGCTATGTTTCTATAAGGGTTCGCCCTTGACAAAGAAAAATATGTACATGCCAGAAAGAGAAACAGTGAAAAGAAGACAACATTTAGGCATTCTTCATCCCTACTTCATAGCTTCCTTGAGCAAGGAGCTTGCTCGAAGCTTGTTTTCCTCAAAGACAAACTCGCTTGAGCCTTGTGCCGTTTAAACGAAAACGATTGACCTGTTAGGTCCCGGGACATTCCCATATCCATTAACACCTCCAAATTCATTCTAGGATGACTCATGATTTTCTCCAATTCAACTTTCTTTTGTTGAGATGAAACCCAATCTAAAAGATCTAGACCTCCTATGAAGAAAGTCATTTTTCCTTTCCCTTTGTGAGGGATTGACATGCTGGGAGTTGCTTGAGAGGGACCTGAAGTGGTTGGAGGGCAGTGTACGCATGTTTTGACTAGGCTGATTACGGGACCTCAAACTTGACCCAACCTCCCATTTTTGTGTAAAATTTGGATTTTCCTTCGAGGAAGGAATTGGTTGAGGGCCCAATAATTCATGCTCTACTTGAGGAGCACAATGCATTAGGTGGGTGGATGATCGAATAGAAAATATCCCTCTGTTGTCTCGAGCAAAGGAAATGGCTTCCCTTGAATGACGAGCAGACAATGATTGGTCTTCTTCCCCATATGAGATAACAATTGGAGGTTGTGATTGTGGTTCACCTTTCCTTTTCCCTGAAGATGACCCTGGTGCTGAAACTGATTGCAAAGGCATGGTATCTACTTGATTTTCTCCAGGAAGTTGATCCTTTTCTCTAACTCTTCTATTTTGTGGGAGATAATAGGCATTGTGTCGATGGAGGATTTATCATACAACACATGATTCCTTAGGAATATATTTCGATACAAATTCCTCATCACACAAAAAGGGACATTGAAAATTGGTCTGCCCAGAGACCGGGGTCTTCTCTCAACCCAGTATTTTTTCAAGTCTTTAGGATTTTTCATATGCTCCCATCTAAAAAGATGGAAATACATAACCTGGAAGGATGCAAACACAAGATTGATCTTGATCAGCCTTGTAAGAAGCGCTAATTGGACTTGCCGGTATGTTAAGGGCCCTCTGGTGTCACCCACACATTCTATCTCAAACAGAGCCTTGACAAAAGCTTCATCAGGACTGCTTAAATCAAAAATCTGATTTAAGTCCTCTGAAGAAATATCCTTCAGGTTGTGAGCTACAAGCACCTTCGCCATTCTCTTTGAAATTCCTTATACTCAGAATAAGAAGGGAAAGGCATGATGATAATGAAATTGAGCCAAGTTTTATAATGAGAAGGAGACATATGTTCTGATTTGATGCAATCTTTCCCATGAAATGAAGGATATTTTGTTCAGTTCGCATAGAGGAGAATTTAAGATTTGGAAAAATTTAGGGATGAGCAGAGATGGTAAATCAAGGTGATTCGACGAAACTATGTGTGGTAATTAAGCCAATGAGACATGAAGTAGAGGGTGTGGCGCCCAAGGTAGATTATTAAAAACGAGTATGGATATATGTCATTTTAATATTATCCGGAGGTGTTAAGAGATTGTTAGAATTATTATCTAATCAATACCGCAATAATGATTAAAATAAACCGCCAGAAAGACTACCTGATATCCTAGTCGAACACTAGTGAAGTTGATTGAAAATATTGGTGATTTGTACACCTGGAAACTTCAAGAAGGACCTTTCTAAATACCATGTTCTAGAACACTTTTTAAAAGGGAGAATATTCTTGGGAATATTCTGACTTTTGGGGGGAAATAACTTTGAAAGTTAACAAGAAAAGGAGATGATATAAAAGGAAGAAGAATAATCATGAGGGAGGGGGTTAATTTTTCTAAAATTTGTTTAGAGAAAAGAGAAGGAGAGAAAGCCGAGAAAAGCCATTTTCCGAAGGAACTCATTTGAGAAACTAGTTATTTCTTATGTATCTTTGAGATTGATCATGTCAAGATGGTTGCAAATGTACAACCATTGAAAAAATTTGAGATTGTAAACAAACTTTCCCTTGTTGATCAATTTGAAAAACCTTAAGTAATTTGTGTTAATCATGAACCATGTTGTGTCTATTGTCATTTTGAGATATCTTCAAATAGTTATCTGTGTTCCTATTGCAATCTTACATTAGGAATCCCTCTAAAATCACACAAGATCTCATCCTCATGATAGTATTGTGGCATTTGCAATTACATTATGAAGAGAGCTTTCATTTCATGATGCAATAAGCGATTTAAATTCACTTTACTTTCATTTCAGTGATATAGATTGTTTGTCAGTTTATGAGTGTATCGGAAGAGTGGATATATTAGGGACTTATAAGGTTTAATTAAGTCTTTAACATGAGTTATTATGTTAAATCCTTGAATAATGTGTGAAGCCGTGTGTCTTTGAGATTTCATAGATGCACAATTTTCTAGTTGAAGGTTTGTCTTGACTATTTGAAGCTATTTGTCATTTTGCCTTGTGGATCTGTGAACATTTATTTAAAGTTCTAAAGGATTTGGTACAATCAACTTTATCCTGCTTAAATTCCCAACCATAAAATCCATATTCAATGATATATCATACATGAGCCATCCCTGCTTCCACTGTATATCCACAAATGAAAAGAAAATCATTAAATTCATCCATCCTTTACTAAAATATGCAAGTGCAATCAATTTTTATCATTGTCTCTAGTGACCTGGGCCTTTTCTAGAAAACATCTTCATTTTCTAAAGTGACAACTCGTAAGAGTAAGGTGATGTTGTATTGGCCATGTTTTCTCGAGGTTTCCTTCAAAATACTGCAAAGGAAGAGTCAAATACGTTAATCCATTGATAATTTCCACTAATACAGGTCACAAAGTGGGTCCTCTCACCCTGGTTGAAGGCACAACCTAAAGTAGTAAGGGTAGGTCAAATTCTTAGCATGGTGATACCCAGTCCTTTCCAAATCAGAGTGATAAAGAGTCATCTAGAATCTATCCCCGGCTACAAAATGACTCCTATTATGATTTGTTTGTCTCTAAGAATCTTGATCAAATTGTGATGTTACTCGGTTTCAAAGGAAGGATCAATTTGGGTACCAACACCTATCATGCTAATCCTTTATTCTTTTCTTCTCTTGCTTCTTGGTCCATTGCACAATTGCACTCCATTCATCTAATTGCATCAACTTTTCAATGTTCTCTCCTACTAATTTTTCATTCACAAGTCCTCTTGTGAATGTAATACGTAGGGACAAAGAGTAGCATGAAGTCAAATTTTAATACAGCTTCTACACTAAACACCAACTGAAAGGGTGTTTATTTTTTCAATCTCTTATATGTAGTCTTGTACACTCATAAGTACAACCTGAAAATTTATCATCCCAATCCTTCCTTCCAACATCACAAATCTTGGTCAAGTTGTGTCTAATTTTTTTTGTTAAATGTCTTTTTGTTCCATTAGCTTGTGGGTTATACATAGTTGTCTTGTGATGAGCTACCATGAACTCCTCTAATAATATACTTATCGTCTCATTAATAAAATGAATTCCCTATCACTTGTAAGTCTCAATGGGAAGCCATATCTACTAATAGTGTTCTCCCATAAGAATCATGCGCTTGTGGTGATTATACAAATCCTTTGTGGGTGTTACTTTTGTCCATTACATCAAGTAGTCTATATAGGTTATAATGTATCACATGCATATTTTGCATGCAACTGGTGCAATTGGTCCAACAAAGTCTATAGCCCACTTTTCGAAAGGATCTACAGATGGTATTGGGTGTAGTAGCATTTCATCCCTTTGTCCTAGTTTTCTAATCCTTTGGCAATGGTCACAAGCCTTGACAAAATCCTTTGTATCTTTGTAAAGTGTTTCCCACCATAGTCTTGCAAGTATCTTACACACGCGGTGGATTCTCCAAAGATAATGTACTCCTACAATCCCACCATACACCTCTTTCATTATTACCTCACATTCATTCTCCAATACACATCTATGTAATAATTCATCTCTACCCATATTATACGGATATCCGTCAAGTAACTTATAAGGTGCAACGTGTATAGCCATTTGTTTCTTCTCCATGGTCTTGATTCCTTATGGCACAATACTTGTGCACGAAAACATTTTTATATCCTCTAATTCTGTTGGTGTGCACTGCAACCTGAAAAATTGGGCATAAAACATTGTGACCTCTATAATTTATGCATCCTCATCATAATTGATGCACCAAAGATGGTCTGGTCCCATATTACTCTTTCTTGGATTTACTATTACTAAAAATTCAAATTCTTAGAACAAGAGAATCCATCTACATATGTGACCTTGCAATATTGGATTATTGAACAAATGCTTAAGAGATATATGGTCAGTATAAAATATAAATGGAATTGCCAAAAGATATTTCCTAAAATTATGAAGCATGCAGACTATAGAAAAGCCTCAATATTAGTAGTTGTATAGTTTTGTTATGCAGGTGTTAGCTTCCTGCTCATAAAACAACTAGGATGATCAACATTTCCTTCTCTAATCTATGCTAACAATGCTCCAATTTTTGTACACGAGGCATCTACATGTACATGGAAAGGAAAACTCCATAAAGGGAAATGAAGGATAGGTGCAGTAGTTAATCGATCCTTTAATGTCTCAAATGCATGTTGTTGCACATCTTTCCAATAGAATTTCCCTCTCGCCTTCAATAGTTCTTTTAGTGGTGCAACAATCTTGACATAGCTTTTGATGAATTTCCTGTAGTAACCTATATGCATAAGAAATACGTGCACTTCACTTTGGTTATTTGGCTCTTCTAACCCTAGTATCACTATAATATTAGCGGATTAACCGAGAAGACCTTCCTTACTAATGATGCTCTCCAACAATGTGCCAAATGACATTACAAAGATACACTTCTTGATATTCAAGGATATAGTCAACTACCCGCATATTTCAAACATTAAGCGTAAATAGTCACAATGGTACTTTACCAATCCACACAATGTCCAATCATCTAGATATACTTGAAGAAAATTATGGATGAAGTGCTGAAAATCTTGCACCAAAATGCGTGAACACATTGTTGGTGCATTATTCAATCGTAAATGCATGATGTATAAGCAAAACAACCCTATTTGCAAAGGTAGTCTTGGCCCGATCCTCGCATGTAATCCTAACTTAATGAAATATAATGAAACCATCTATGAATGAATATATTGTGTGCCCTGCTACACCCTCAAGGATTTATTCAGTGAATAATGTAGGGAAAGTATCAATAACACAAGAAGCATTTAATACCCTGTAATCCAAAAAAATCCTTATCCTTCCATATTTTTGAATACTTATGACCATGGGGATGATCCATTCTGATTCCTTAATTGGTTCAATGATACCTACCTTCATCATGTTTTCGATATCATTCTTCACTTTGACTCACAAGTTTGGATTTATTCTATAGGGTATTTTATGCACTAATCTCGCACCTTCTTTGAGTTTTATCTTCATCTCCCCTAGTGATGGATGTGGTATCTCATGGAAAGAGATCATGGAAGTCCCAAAAATTAATCAAACCTCTTTGTAACTTCAGTCTCTAACCAATCATCCCCAATAATCACCTCCTTTGGCGCATCATTTACACCAATGTTCACCTTTTTTATTTTAAGTGGTAGATGGTATGTGTGCACCTTCTCATCTACCATTTCTAGGAATTTTTCTCTCCCTTCATATGCTCTATATTCAAATCTTCAACCTCTTCATCATCAACCAAGTACACTATATTTCCTTACTTCATCCATGCACGCTCATCTGCAAGATTTGAGTGAGAGAGTATCACCATATAAATGAGTTATAAACTCTTCTAAATTTGTGATATCTCCTAATGTGATGTGTCTCATCAACTCGCAATTCCTCGTGCATAAAAGGATTAGATGAAAATAATTAAAAGGTTATGCCATACATGATGTCATGTGCTACCAATTGGAAGTCTCATGTTTCATTTCAAAGATATATGTACCATGTACGTGTGAAACAACATAAGGTTGAATAAAAATTATGGATCCATAATGATGGATGTAGCGCATATGTTCATTCCAACCAATTCTTCTCACAAGAATGTATGCGAGTCCTGGGAGATGTCTTTCCATTGTATGATGGTATCTTCGAAGGAAGTTTGTTTCTATCAAATTGTGTCAAGAAGGAAATTATTATCTCACGCCATCCGAGTAGATTATGCTCATGTGTGGCCCACCATCACATTGTCATTCCTCTCAACGAGTATACTAACATGTTCCTTTTGTCCCCTTCATATGTGCAAATGCTTCTTCAATCACATGTAAAAATGATTGGTTTTTTTGTCTCCTATATACCTAGGTAGTGTAGTTCTTCCCTACCACCTAACCCATGGTTTAATTACCTTTATTATGCGTTAAAAACTTCATGACCAACCATTTCATATGTTCCATGGGCCTAATTATCACAAGCAATGCTTGTAGTTTCAATGATCAAATGCACATCTCCCCATTTTAGCTCTCCCTCCTTTGTTGGCTCAACACATTCTCGTATAATGCACAATATGTGTATAGATCTATTTTAGGTTCTCTTCACTAATGGGATTCGTGTAGGGCACAATCATTTTACCATCCATAGGAATCACTATGTGTGCATACTCATTCTTAAACCTAATGTAGCACTTATTAAAGCCTAGGTCTACAAAGTGTTTACATAACACCATGGAAAACCAAGTAATGTAGGGAAGTTATCTACCTCTACCAATTCCAACAACTCAAAACCACCCTTGAATTTTTCCCCTATATAGCGATTTTTTCACCCTTCAAAACTCCAATGGGAATTTCCCTAGTCTTGTTTGCCATATACAACACACTAGAAGAAGGTTGAAGTTTTGGCCTCCCCATTCTATTCCATGCATCTAGGGTAAAAATGTTTACCTCTGCTTAGTGTCAATAAGGATGTTGCTCACCATCCAACCATCAATAACTACATCCAAGGTGATTTCCTTATCATATTCATGTTTTTGAGGTGGTAAATTAGCATGAAGTATTTGTTACTCCTTTTCATTACAATCCATACATAAAACCTTCTCCCGTAATCGCTTTCCTAACAGGTTATGATGTTGTCTTGTCTCATCATCTGATATACTTCCCTAATTTCATCAACTTCGTAGTCATGTTATTTTGTAGGTCTCATGCACTTCCTATCCCGCACTTGCTCTTTTAAGAATTATATCTCCCCCAGTAAATATCTGATTAAGCCCATGGATTTATGGAACACTTACTTCTATTTCCCGTGTCTAAAAGTTATTAGTCATTTCATCTTCCTCATTTCGGATGAGAGGTTTAGTTCGTGCATCCTCTCGCACAGTGAAACTTCTATACATATGATAACCAATAAAGGTTCCTTATTCACAACCGCTAGTTCCTTTGGATTCTATCGCCTTATTTGGAATGCTCGATGTGTATCATTGCCCCAACTCTCTCATTTTTGTTCTTGCACATATGTGCATATAAATCTGGGAAGTCTTCTTCCTTTTTCTCTTTCTATAGTATGCGCAAGACATATTCTTGGGGCACTCACACCGATAGTAATTAGGCAATCCAAAAGTGTAGCAAGTACCTCGACCGAACTACCTACCTCTCGTGACCACCACATCATCTATTGTGATATCCTCCCCTATAGCCTTCATTTCCATTTTTTCCAGCTCCATTATTTTTGCCTTCGTGCACTTGTGAACTACCTTTCTGCACTAGCTTCGACGCAACCTTGTTTCACAACTTTCATGGATGTGATCAATCCGACGAAAAATGAGATGTATCATGTGTATGCACGTCACAAATATTGTAGTAGAGAAAGACACATTATTTTTTGTAGCACCCTGGAGGAGTGGAAAATTTCTAACATCATGGTCCTTGTGGCATATCTCATAAGCTGCTAGTAAAGTGAACAAATTCTGCATTGCACAACTATTATTCGTATGTCTATCTACTTCACAATTTATACACCAAATACCACTTCCAGATCCATGCACCGAGCTAGTAGATAGAGTTTCCAACTATGTAGCCATAGCTACAATATGTGCTTCAAGGAATGGGCTCACTCTAGATCCATCCACGCTTCCGCTTCAAAGTGCATAGGGATGCTTCTAGGGATTTTATGAGATAACGCCCTCCCGAAAGGTGTTAGTAATCCACTCACAAATGATTGTGCATGTTGAATTTGATGGATGTTATACGAGAGCTTAGAAAATAGAGTCTTGAACCACACATCATATTCCGGAAAATTTTAGAGATTCCTTTCTTGATGTCTTTTAGCGCACCGATGCTCGCTAAGTTTGGACTCAAGAATATGGAACTCGACCAAGAAGGTGGTGTGTAGGGTGTCATAATCCACTATTTTTTGGGTGTGGATCATACTTACAATACCGGATGTGCGCGTGAACTTGTAGTGTAGTTAAAAATTTACCGCCTTCATGTCCGATGCGGATTCCCTTGGTCCTCCATAAGATCTCACACTTGTGCACATGCTCTACCGCATATTCCATTCCTCTATACTCGGGTAAATAAAGTGAAATCTCATAGAAAATTTTTGGTTATTGAGGTGGTATGTTTCCTTGTCTTGGATTACTCCCGCTTGGGGGAGGACCAAATCCTCACCCCAAACCTCCACTAGGATTACCTCCACTTGGGGGAGGACCAGAGTCTCATGATCCCTGTGTTGCTAGAACTCTTGTATGTGCATCGGTGGTAGAATTTGTCTGCACACCAACACTCTGTGCTAGTGTTGTGCTTATAGCACTACTTCCAGAGAGTGGTGCACCAACAATATATCCTAACATTGTACCTAAAGTGATAATCCCAAAAAAATTTTGTTGTTCAACTATCAAATCCTATTACACAACACTAATCGTTGCCATGTGCGCTACTTTTATCTACTACACCTCTTGAGTTGATACTAGAAAGTATTTTCCTGTATCTCCATCCCAATGTGGTGATCCTTGGTTGCCTTCTCATTCTCTATCAATATAATGATCCTCTATATGGAATTCTAAATCGTAAGTACCAAGTGCAAAGGCTAAGGGTCCGGGCTTGTCCAAATGCATGCCAATGTTTTATAATTTTTCGCTAGACTCACTTTCACTAGATGTTGAGAAGGTCCTTCTACCGCACTTTCCTAAGTATCAAAGGGACATAGTTCTATAGCCCCTTGCCTCTTGCAGGTTCCCAACACTATCGCTTGAACTTATTCTTATATGTCTCAAAGTGCCTCTTCAACTACCCTTTCTTGTGCATCACTTTGTATTTATGTAGTCTTTCTTCTCTATCCACTAGTTCCATCTAGCTCAATGTTATCCTTCCGACCCCTTTTCTTTTCCTTTGCTATATGCGAGGTGGAATTTTAGCCAACCTTCGGTAAGTTCTCAAGTATGAGTTCAACCATCAAGATATTAATAACAAGTGGAAGTTCATGTAAGTATGATCCTCTAGGCTCGCAAAGAAACTTGAACTCAACTTCCTCTGGGAATAAATATGTAGAGATTACGTACTCTCCTCAAGACACCTTCCCATCAACGATATACTACACACATCCATGGAAAATTCAAATCATCCAACGCTTGATACCTACTTTGACTCTAGATCTGATTTCATTTGATCATATTTCCTCTATTCTGAACACATGTTTCTAACCACTCATACAATTCCCACGGAAGGAAGCTAAAGAATGTCTCATAAAGTTCGTCTTCTGAGGTTTTCTTCAACCCATTTTGCAAGGATTGAAATTTATGTCGATGTTGTATTTTTTTGCAAAATCCCTTCACCTTGATGTAGCCAACGTTCAATGTTCTCCCAGGATAGCTGAAATTCCATGTATGCACCACATCTTAAGAGTTGAAAGAAGGCATCATCAATGGAACCAAAATGTCACACTATAGTCTAGTTTCAACATAACATTGTCGAGCGGGTGACACATCACCCAGAATATCCTAAATGCTCACCGAATCACGTGCAAATCTATCAAGTCCCTCCTTGTGTCTGATTGCCAAGATGTATTTCCTGCATTCATGGCTAACATAACATGCATATATACTATACAAATAATATGAAAAAATGTAACATGCATAGAGACAATTGATCATCAACCAAAAGGATCTTTATATTCATTATACTCATGATGCATTACACATATTTCAAGAACTAGTTAGATGGTCATATACAGATGCATGTGCAAGGCATGACTCATACACATATTGACCTCTATTCAAACTCACAGAGCTTACAAATGGAACGACTTCTTACATGGATATCTACTAATATATATATATATATATATATATATATATATAGTGCAAACTTGTCCTTCACCACTTTACATGCTTTAATCTAAACTTAGATCACTCCTATACATAGCTTGCATGCTTTCACAACTCATACTTCCTATAAATAGATGCCTAGCATGTGGCTCTTCATAAACGACTTGCTTTATCTCAAGAAGATCCATCTTTATACTATGCGTTATAAATAGAGTTTTCCACATGTGCTATAAATAGATTACATTGCACATGCTATAAATTGATCTTCATCATTCATGCATACTTCATGTATATTATTAGCCCTACATGTGATTTATCCACACTTTTTTCTATTTCTGGCTTTCCTTGACAATCATGTCAACCCGTGTTTTTCTTATTTTTAGCATGCCTTGGAAATCGACTAACTCCTCACTTTATGCTTCTATGCGCAAGCCTTCACACGTGCTACTTCATACTCCAGCGCATACCTCCACGCACTTGTTTCAACCTTTGTAAATACTTCGCTCCTATCTCTTTGTGCACCCTTGCACACATCCTTCGACCTTTGTGCATATCTTATACTTATACATTTTCTCGGCACAATGAATTTTACCGAACTAACCACACAACTAGATTAAATAACTTCTCACTTTCGAAAGGAAATAAACAATTGGTAAGCACATGAAGATGTTCTCAAAGAAGAGGTGTCGAGTTGTTCAAATATGCACAAAGGGCATCGCTAAGGGTAGACAACCAAATTAACACGGGGTGATTTTGGGAGAAAATTATTGTATTCTTTATTGATAGATTCCCACATTAGGGATTGAATATTCATTATTCTTTATCATTCTTTGATTGGCATGTAGGAAAGTTTAGAAGGGAAACATGAAAAATGTGGGAAAATATACACAAAAATATGTTGGAAAAGAGGCACATGGGAAGGATATAAAGGAACGTATGTAAGGATGATAAATAAACCATGTACAAGAGTTTTAAAGAAATAACAAGCTCTCGGTGAGAATCCCGATGATTTTAGGACAAGGTAGAAGGAAGCTTCGCAAGAGGATATAAAGACACACTTGTAGAGAGAAATTACATGCAAGAATAAAGGAACATGCTAGAAATAAACAAAGAAGAGATGGATAACAAACTAATTGTTTGAGTTACTTGTGATGGAGACGATGGGGAAACAAGAAAATCAAACTAGAGATAGATGATAAAAAATAACACACAAGGAAAATCAAATGAAGTAATGGCTAAATATAGTCACAATGTTTCTAGAAGTGTTACCATGCGGAAGAAACATATGATGACATGTGGCCTTCACACGCTTGCACCACGATGTAATAGTTAGCGATAGTTAATAGAATTCAAGGGCTAAGATTATCTTTTGTTCAATTAGTGAAGGGAAAGTCCTCACTAGTGTATACACCCCGTAAAGGGTTCATTGTAAGGGTGTGTGAGTTTCATGGTTTGTTAGAGAGAGAGAGAGAGAGAGAGAGAGAGAGATGGTTAATGTAATTTTTGAACAAGCAATATGAAGTACATGGTGTTCTACAAGAAATAAAGTATTGCACATGAGTATATTAATCTCGTATGTCCCTTGATTTGTTCTTTTATAGTCTTAACTACTTCCCTCTTATCATAAAGCTAAACTATGATGGAACGATATTATTTTGCACTTTGGGTGAGTGTTCCAAGGTTCCAACTTTGGTGTGATAGGATGACACAGGAGTAAGATTAGCTGCGTGCACCAATGACCCATTATGTTTTGTATGCATAAGCGTAACTAGACGTGTAACAATCCATTCCAATTCCTATTTTCTATGTTTAAAAACTTCATTGATTATTGACTATATAGACATTGATTCACTTACACATGTTTTCATATGCTCTAAGGGACGTAGCTTTCTTTATCGCTAGACATATGAGCAAGTATGTTAGTTTAAGATTCTTCGCAACCCTTCAATGTGGAAATTAGGTAATCTTCTCGTTTTGACTTCCAATTCACTATTATTTTGGTATTGACTTCACTTTCGTGTATCCACTTGTATGTTTTACTTCAATATGTATGCACATACACACACATCAAAGAAAAGCATTATGTGGACATGCAATTTTGGTAAAGGATTAGTTATTTGTAATAATTTGACATTGTTATAGTGTATTTGTGTATCTATCCATTATTGATCCATATTAAGGTCTTATTGGCATATGTTCCTTATTTTTGGTTATCTTGAGACATGTCTTCTCTTGTTTCTCTTTGTTTTTTCTCTCTTCCTTATATTTTTTGCGGACTTTTCTATTTATTTTTGCCAAAACTATGTCATAAAGTTATAGTCATGTAAGAACCATATTATATGCTCATGGTGACTTTTTTAAAGTGGGCTCTTTGACCCTTATTTGGGTCTCACGAGATTTTTGCCCCTTATTTGGGTCCTAATATGGTAGTAATTTAAATTCAATAAGTCTATAAATACATGTGTATTAGTGTATTTATGAAAAGTTGTAAAAAGAATTAATTATTCAATTTAAGTGATAGAAAGTATCCTCATGCCAAATTCCATTACAATAATTTAGAGTGTCTAGAATTGCTTGAATTAAAGGATACACTTGCTAATTTGCATTATATTTGGTATGTTGTCATAAAAGAACTATTCTCATCAAGGGGTCAGATAATAATGGAGGGATAACTTAAGCCCCTCAAAACATACCATATTTTTTTAAAAAAATTTGCAAATGTTGTTATTAAATTAGAGTTCCAAAGAAAAATATTAACTTGTTGGATTTTCTTTCAAAATTTTGGAAACGCGAGTAGATTTTTTTGGAGCTCGGGACCATGCAAACAAAGTTGCCAAATCAAATTTGACATGCAAGCAAGTTTCTAAAAATATACACTATGGTTATTACGCCAGAGGCATTTACAAGTGAGATGAGCCTTTCCCCCTCTGGCATCCATCAAAATTTAGATGGCCCGAATTAAGTTTCACAAGTGCGTTGAAATCGGATGGTTTTTGTTCACCTAAAGTTACCGGCCCCCCTGTTCGTGTGAGAGCTCTGTTGTGGTTGTAGTGCTTGATGTAAACGGAGACTGTCCGCATGATGGAGAGGATGAGTAACAGAAACAAGATAAGTATCATTATGGCCGGAAGCAACTAGGTGTGGAAATTCTTATTTTCCTCCGAATTGCTCTTGTCTAACAAACTCACTATTTTCAAAACCGTCTGATTGTCAGGGCAGGATAAGTTTCCGTCGCGGGACATCGCAGTCAAATTTTCCATCATTCCGAAATTCATTTGTCTGCTCTTCATAGTTGCTAAACAAATTTCCGAAAAATACAATCGCAGAAACTATACAAATACTAAATTTCTTCACCCCTAAATTATATGAACTATTTTGTTGTGGAGTTCCATTTCAACATTTCACATCGCCAATCGGTATGCTAAAGTCTGTATAAATAAATATATTCTAACAAATATAACTATGTGTTATCCCTTTATTTTTCAAGAGGTAAAAGAGTGACCTCAGGTAAGAGATTAATTAACAAGATTGACTTCACGAATTCCGTTACGGTTGTCACGAATTCCGTTACGGTTGTCGCGAATTTAGCAACTTGAAAAAGAGACATGGCATATATAAATGACAGCCATACCTTTCAAAATGTGCATTTTTAAGGGGCATGAAATTTGATTCCATACCATCCACTCTTTGTATGTCATATATATATATATATATATATATATATATATATATATATATATATATATATATATATATATATATATATATATATATATATATATATATATATACATTTACACGTTTATAATTACATGGGAGGTGTTTACAAGTGAGATGAGCCTTGCCCTCCATCAGAATTTAGATGGCACGGATTAAGTTTCATAGGTGCGTTGAAATCGGAAGGTTCTTTTTCAGTTTCGATTCAACATATATTCCACAGGATTTCTAGCAATAAATCAAACAACACATTAAAACTTGTCTTAAATTTCCACCTAATTAACTAACAGAAAAAATCAGTCGCCCTCGCACCTTCTGCCACCGCATTGTAGAGTTATTTGCAGGCTTCCAGCAAATATACATTAGGCACATTTCTGTCACATTAAATTCTGTCTTAGGGCCGCATTTAGAAGCCTGACACAAGGAGGATTATTCGGTGCACAGTGCATTTGAAGTTAACTGGTTAGGATCGATTCCCCTCCAAAACCACCTCCGATGCTTACTAACAAATGATCGCCTTTATTTAACGTCCGTCAAATCGTTATCGTCGTCCCAGATTCCGAGTAGAAACTACGTAATCGAATGTTTAAACGGTTTAAAGAACTTCTGAAGACTGACGAGAATTCGCATATGGTAAAAACAACCAAAAACTCAAAATGCTCATTAAAACTTGTGTTACCAGCTGTGATTTACGTTTAGAATTTGGCTGAAACAACGAGGAAAATCGGTCTTTAAGACAAGTAGGTAGGGGTTGGTGTGCTTTGTGGAGCCATGCAGAATCAAATAAAATAACAAAGGTTCCAGTGCATTTAATTGGATCTAGAGAAGGTGGGAGTGGATTTTAAAGGTCGAACATCTTCCTGTGAACGAGAGTTCTCTTAATTACGCCAGAGGCATTTACAAGTGAGATGAGCCTTGCCCCCTCTGACATCCGTCATAATTTAGATGGCACAGATTAAGTTTCACAGGTGCGTTTAAATCGGACAATGGCTGCGTTGTCTCCCTATAAAATATTCTCCCACCATATAATTTATTCTACCTCGTGAAATTTGCTTTAACCGCTTTCTTCACTGCTTTCTTCACGACATCTTCTTCTGTCATAGCGTCCATATTCGGTCATACTTGTTCGGAAATGCACAACTGATTAACTCGAAGCTTATATCTGCCTCACTGATATCCGCCGCCTTGCCTCGACTACCACCGGTTACGCATTTGATCCCCTTTGCGTGGAAAACATTCTTAGCAAGTACATGACCAATACTCCAAACAGGCTTCATGGTGAGGGCTTTAATGTGATCAATCCCCAATGAATCCATCTCATAAAAGGTGTTAAAAATCAGCCCTTGGCCTTCCAAGCTGCGATTGAACTCCTCTGTAACAAATTCCTGCATGGGATTGGTCTCCAGATTGTGCGGAACTACGGGTAAATCGGACTTATGCATCTTGAAATCGAAACACAGTTCGAGGACATCGAAGTACTCATCTTCCCCTTCCACATTCTTCTGCGGCGTGTACTTCATGGAAGAATGCATCGCAGATATCGCAAATGCTGCAGAGGTGTGGAAAACCACAGTAGGAACCCCAAATTTGGCGCCGGAATGGTGAACCCAGCTACTAAACATGTCACTTATTAAGCACACCGGAGGAGATGAGGAAAATTCATTTTAATTTGGATTCTCCGCATTTTTCATCTGCAGCTCCAACCATTGTTCCAACTGCGGAGCCAACTTGTGGGAAGACTTGAAGAGAATATCATTCATATGCAGTGGAATATTCTCCATGAGAATCGAACTCTTCACCATCTTGTCCACTCGGGGCTGCAGGCGTGCAACATTGGCGGGTGTAGATACATAAGGGCATGTTTTACCTAAGTATACCCTTCCGATTGAGACCTTGGTACATTATATTTGTCGATATGCAAGTGAAGGGTATTTATTTTGAGTCCTGACTTTGCAGTTAGGCAGATCCAGTAATAACAATTGATGAGTCAAATGTCAAATTGTTCACATATGCATAGGATACTCTTAAACGACATAGGGGATACTCTAAAGCAGACCTCAAGTAACATTCCTGGTCCTTTTCTTTGAAATTTAACTAGCTGTTATGAAATGAATATTAAAGATCTAAGGCCAAATCTATTGTGATTATCATTACATATCCATTGAAGAATCAAAATTTAGATTTTCAAAAACAAAGGCTGGGATGCTTTCTTTACGTTTTCTAAAGTTTTTTGTTGTGATGGGGCAGGTCCACCATGTGTTTCTTCTCCACATCTACCATGAAAGCTATTTAGTGTGTATACTTCTTGTACCGAAATTCACTGTGTATAGTTCTTGAAATCAAGCATGACATTTGCAGTGTTCTTGAAATAGTTTTCTAAATACCCAAAAAACATGTACTAAAATTGCAAACAACTATTGACATTGGCAATATTGATCGACTACTTCTTTCCTTTCTAAGATATCTCCAAAATACATTGTCTCGATGCCTTGCACAATGCACCCCCTTTCTCATTCTGACAATTTACAAAAATGGCGCGTAGTTGTAGGAAAGAGGAGTTTCACATTGGTTTAGGGTTTAGGAAAGAGGAGTTTCGCATTGGTTCCCGAAATGTTTTTTCCAGTCCTTCAATTTTCCTCCCTCAAACCTCTTCTTCATCACCCATCTTCCTCGGCAGCCTTTTAGGCCCTTCCAGTTTCACTTCTTCGATGCATCCTCTTTGGCATTTCCATCGTACATTTCACGTACAATTCTTTCCTTCATTGAAATTTCCAGTTGAATGCTTGGTTTCAAGACTCCCCACAACTAGATTTTCACAATTTACTTTCTAGAATTCTCATTACCTTACAAGCATATCCGACCATATCCGTGTCGTGAACGATTTTAGAGAGTGTCATTTAGGATAGGAGGACCCATGGAAGGGTGTCACATTCTTCTTTCTACCTTGGAATGTACCTTTTGTTATCTTCTATATTATTTGGTCATTGAATTCGATTTGTTTTTTTGGGATCAATGGGCTTGAGTCTTTGCATTGATTATCCTCTGAGCTCAACATCATATTACATCATTGATCTCGTATTAAGTATTGTGATTCATATTTGCTTGCACTTGGCAATATGTGTTTGAAGATCTACAAACACATATTGCTGTTAGGTTGTGGACCCTATTTTCACGTGTGAAAATGTTGAAGACTGTACACTAAGAGTACTGTACACTTTTCATGTATCCTCACCGAGGTTCGGGGGGACGGCCGGCCTCGAGTAGGGTCCGGGCGAAAGCCCCGATGAGCAGTGTTCGGGGCACAACCCCGATAGCGAGGGGTTCAAGGGCGCAGCCCCCTAATTTTTTTTTTTGGGCCTTAAAACGTGCCCGATATATCGAGAAACGTGATTTTCTCATATGGGCGGGATTTTGACCCATAGGTTTATGGGACGGTTTTTGCCCATGGTTTTGATACCCACGGTTTTGTAAAACTGCTTAAGCAGTTGTCTATTTATATGGTTTTATGCATATGATAGAGATATAATGAAAAATATTGCAGATGTGCTTTGAATTCATTTGTGAATTTCAGTAGAGTTTATTGAGCATAGCTCCAAACGGATCTCGTTTATTGTATTGAGAGAGCGGTGGCTTGTAATAAAATCTGAGCAAGTGATTCTTGGTGGACGTAGCCCAAATTGGGTGAACCACGTTAAATACTATCTCTTTGTGTTGTGTTATTTTATTCTACAATTTTATTTGAGATTTGTAATAATTTATGCATATTAGTTTCTACTGTTGCGATTCTGTGAGGGATTATTCCGCATATTTTATCCCTTATTTCCTAACAATTGCAATGTCGTGAGAAATCTCAGTAAGATAGATATCTTACACTAGAATACAATGTCCTCCTCCTCCATCGAACCCTTTCTTTATAACCCTTCAACCTTTCCATCTTTTTCGATTCTTCATTTTTACATTCTTTACTCCATCCCCTTCAGCTTTCTATCGCATAGTTCATGTACGATTGCTAGTGACTAGTAGTAGAATTTTGATTGTGTGTACTATTTTGGTCAAGATTTTCCATTTAAATTGATTGTTTTGCGTCTTCTTCTCCTTCATTGAAGGTTATCTCCAAAATTACAATAAATTAAATATACTTCCAAAAATATTTATCTCCATTTGAGGGAAAAGGTATTCATAGACATGGGTTAAATTTGATGGCCATGTATACATGTCTAACATTTTTCGGGTGACGGTAATTTTTGAGATATATTTATATACATTATTATAATTTATATATAAATATATATATAAAATGACAGTCAAATGTTAAACATGCAAGTCGCATATGATGGTTATTGAAAATATTTGCAAATATTTTACAATTAAAATCACAAAAAAACTTCTAAACGGCCGTCAAATTTAACATCACTACCCCATTTGTTGTTAGAAAAGAGACGTTAAAACCCCACAACAATCCAAGATCAAAAGTCACATCCGAATTGACAATTGCTACTATTACAATGAGAATTGAAACAAATGCATCAAGACAAGAATGAGAAAAACAAATTACAAAAAGACAGAGGAAAACTTTGGACTTCTGGACTTCATATCAGAAAATGATTGATCTTGCCTCATGTTACTCATCCCCTGCTTGGAATTATCTTGGGCAAAATGTTTGACACAAAAGGCATACACAAACCTTGTGATTCGTCTCTGTTGTTACCATATTCTATGGTTAAAATCTCAGCTGATGGGCTTTCCTCTATTATTTCCAAATCGAGGGAAGCCATCCTTTCAGAGATTACCCCTCTGGGCTGATTTCCATTACAATCTAAGTGTGGAGGATTGGTACCACTGGACAATCCCCCTCAGTTTCATCATAAATTGCATTCATATACAGTTTTTCCTCTCCATCTCGTTTCTCTGCCTTGAGTAACTGTGCAAGGTACAGGGCACTGCTTTGCAGTCTTGAAGTGAAATGCATACAACCTGTGATGGACTTCCATGATCTTACCCTTCGGTAACCCCCTGGTCTTCTTGCAACGGTGCCCATGTGATCTACAGGATGAACAATGTTGCTGCCATGCCGCGTACTGCGATCAGACTTCAGACCAATGAGGCTTCCAAGAGTGACACTTTTATCAGCGAAGAAGGACATGGAAGACTGCCATCAAAAAGTACAACAAAACCCCTGTGATAACCAGAAACATACACAACTGAATGCTGGGTATCTGAAAATAAGTTCAAGAGATACCAAAAAGAGCAATGATACCAATGAGATTTTGTTTAGACAATGGCTTACAATACAAAGTATTGAGTAAAATGATCTGATCTTCATGTATGTTTGCATGCATTGCAAATTTAGGTTTGTGTATATTTGGGAGCTGCTGCTGTAATCAACACCAAAACAATATGTAGAGGCTGATCATGGTGACAGGATGTTCCCTCTAAAGTGGGCCTAACTGTGGAGCCGATGTTCAATTGGGTAGGAACAAGTAAAACCCACTTGCCCTGTATCAGTTGGGCTTCCCAGGCTGGGGTTCTTCCTCTTGCTATTAGGGTGTAACTCCCAGGTTATCTGGAATGCCTGCCCCTGGGACCAGTGTGCATCCCTTGCTGGAGAATTTCTCCAGCAGCCAAGTTTGGGCTTATAAATAAGCTTGGGCTAGCATTTGAACTCTAAGCCTCACCTGGAACAAAAGCTTAGCAGTTGGCATACATATTTAGGTGAAAATTGCAAGTCAACAAGATGAATTTGGATAATAGATTTTATGCTTTCAGGGTCCATAAGATGAAGAATAGCTTTTGGGAAGAACTGTGTGTAGATTTTTTTAGAAGAATAGCTTTTGGGGGAGGGGGGAAGAGGGGGATAATCTGTGTGAAGATTAGCTTTCGGGCAAAAAGCTGCGAGTAGATTATTTATCAATGTTTCAAATCCCCATCCTGATCCATGAAATGTCGATCAAAAATCTATACACAGTTTTTCCTCAAAGCTATTCTTCACGACCTTCGATATCTAGCATTTATCCACTGAACAATTTTTAACCGGTTAGGTCTTTTTTGGGTATGTAGCATTTGTGCTCACAGTTGGGTATACGGAGAGATTCAGATTCCAAAGGAGACCAACCATAGGTCACTCATTCATCTGATCTGATCTGGGCAAAGGAAACCAACCATAGTTTACTCATTCCTCAAAAGAAGCAGATTCCAGACTACAAATCAACAAATATGGGCGAGGAGAATTCATGGATATTTAAGCATCAGCAAACTTGATAACTCCACTGTTCAGTGTGAATCAATTTAGCTCACTAAAAGAAACAGAATTCAGGCATGATCAAAATGAAGTACGTCATTTTGAGAGCAAGTTCGTAAGGTTTAAGGAAATCAAAGTTAGCGTATCGCAGATCCCAAGATCAGCTTTGCTGATTTGTTCACAAAGGCTTTGAACAATGAATGTTTAAGAAAATTGTTTTGAATGTAAGAAACCAAAAGAGACATCAGGGATCTTGGTAATGCCAATTTTTCCATGGCCATAACAGCAAACACCACAGAACTGAACTCAGGGCTGACTAATCTAGCAGTTGGAAAGACATGATTTAGAATATCAATTTCAAATTGCATAAAGCCATCAGAGGCAAAGTATTTGCATGGGCATTCAATCTCAATTGAAAAACAAAGAGCCTGAAAATTCATTAAGTCACCTCTGTATCAAAATCTGATGAAGACATTGATATTGAAGAGAAACTAGACGTAGCCAGACCCAATGGATCTAGCTCTGTTCCTCTCATGATATACCCCCTTAGATGCATTGTCTCAAGCCCAAATGGCCATCCAGCTGGAGGGCTACTCCACCCTGTCAAATTCAAACACAGTAAACAAAAAAGCCTATCACCCATTGCGACCATTTTTCCACAAACCAGCAAATTGATCTAATTAAATCCATAACACAACATTTCATGTTAAATGGGATTCAGAAAACACAGTAAAAACTTTTAAAAAACATGGGTAGAATACCAACATGGCGATTTATACTGATGGGAGACTCAGCCTCCGGATCCATATGTACATACCCTTCAAAAAATTGTGTCAATATGTGTAATACATACATAATCTTCTGTGAATACCACATACAGATTTCTTATTAAATTGAAAATGGGTCGAATGTGTACAGAAAGGTGGTAAAGGAAGGAGACAGAAACTGAGCAAGAAATGTATGCCTGGTACCACTTATGTACGACACTATGTAGGCGGCAGTCGGCCACGCGTGGATCACTATGCTCTGTGTACTGTACAGTTATACTGAACTTAAATTGCCGGCATGAACTTTGCCACGTCATTATTAATTTCCATAAATAAAATTTAATGCGCGGTTACTTATATGTAAAAACTACTCTGTATGTAACAGAATTTGTTTGATAATAAAGCCCCCGCTTCCATTAAGGAGACCATAATTCCTCTATAGAGAATTTGGAGGTGTTGCATTGCAGGAGGCAGTTTTATTTGACAATCGAGTGGGGAAGGGCAGGAACAACACTTGCTTTGATTTATGATAGTTTGTTACAAGTAGTGGGATTTGTTTGGTCCCTTGTGTACTTTGAAATTTGGTTTTATTCTTATACCTATCAATTTGGGGGTGTTCTTGGGATCTTGATGCAGTCCCTTTTTGTTCTTTCTCACTTAATGTTTTTTTTTTTTTTTAAATGTTGGTTTCAACACAATCATTCGCAACAATTTAATAAGTATTTTGGAGAAAATCTTAAACACAAAGTGCGCATCCAAGATTTACATGTTATTGGATCTACTCGATCATTGAGGTTTGTTGTTTTCGATTTTACTATTATATAGAACCCGAGAAATATTAAAATGACTTTCTTATTCTATTATTTATTGCATACCACCCCCTCCTCCCCAACAAAAATATTGTTTTCTTTGATCTTTCATTTACAATAAGAAAAAATAAAATAAAATTACTTGCCAAGCAATCAAAGAGAGTGCAAGAAATTGAGTGATTTTTTTTTGAGATCAAATCTAGGGAGCATATTCATCCAGTTGTTTTAGACATTCTTGTATTTTTGTCAAGAGCGTCCCAAATTTTTACACTATCAAGGAGTACAAAACATTCTGGGAGACTTCTTTGTTCATCATCAAATATTTGGGTTAGATCTTTGTCACTTTTAGGTGTTTATTTCAATGTTACACATGATTATCACCATAATATTATGAAATATAATCAAACAATCTTAAACCTTGAATGCCATCTCTCTTCTCGAGCTTTAGACCTTATTAATTAACAATGATATTTATTTTGCACATGGTATTTAGCTTAGTTGAATATAATTGGTTATTTTATCAAAATTTAGTGAAAATATATTTATTCATACATTTTTGGGCAAGTCCTTGCCCTTTTACACCCTTCAGTGGCTAGATATCGCTTCATCTTAAATCACATATGAATTTATCAATTTTTTCTAGGATTTATTTCATTCTACACTCTTACATCCAATAGCCTTAGCTTCATTGTGCTTGACTCAAAACCCTAGGCTAAATTTTCTAAAAAAATCAAACTCTAAGGTGCTTGTATGGTGTGTTTATATTCAATGTTGGATCTCAATTTATGCCATCCAAATTGATAAGACTTAAACATCTAACTAATAAGAGTACTAGGATTAATCATGAACATATTGATTTTATCGACAATATTTTGGCTAATTCTAGATCTAACTTGAAAAATAAAATAAAATATGAAAATATAGTCATTGTTGTTCCAAAAAAATTGGTTGCTTCAACAATTAAGATAGGGTTATTAGTATTGCACATTTTAAGAAACATGTCATGGAAAACCTTAATGAAATCACAAGGTTAATGATAAGATAGGGCTAAGAGTATTGCACATTTTCGGAAACATGTCATGGAAAACCTTAATGTCGAAATAAGAAGATAAGTATTGAAAGAAGTTGTACGAGTCAAAACATAGTTCAAGGAGCTCACTTGGAAAACCAAAATAGGGTTAGGTTTGAAGATATAATCTATAAGGTATAAAATGGATATACAAGTGCTCATAATCACATGATTGTGCACTTAAATTTATAGACTTTATTTTAAGGTATCCTTGTCATAATTATGTTTTAAACAATATCTTCCAAGAGTTATGACATATGCCTTCTCATGTATTCGTTTCTCAAATGCATTCTAAACTTATCAATGCTCAATTTTTTATTGGTTTTAATGTATTATATGCTCCTATGATTTCGCAACATGTTTCTATTGATTCTCAAGTTCCTCCGATTTCTCTACATGTTTCAATAAAATCTCAAATTCTTATAATTTTTCAATGTGTTTCTATGATAACTTATTTACCGACATTAGAATCGTGCATGCGAAATGTGTGATGTGAACGTCGAAGGGGTAGTCTACGATGAGGTTGATTTCAAGGACCAAAACATAAAAGGAGGAATAGGGTTGTAGAAGAGGGGGTTGGAGGGAGGAGTAGGAATTGGGAGAGAATAATGTTGGGGAGGAAGAGGGCGGTGGGAGAGCATTTAGTGGAAGCTATCTTTTCGAGGAGGAAGATATGTATCATGTGTATATTTTGTTAATTGTTTGAAAAAGAAGTGGGATACGACGTATAAGGTGTCGTGGAAACATAGTGTGGAGATATCTTAGAAAGAAAGGTGTTGTAAAAGAATAGTTGAAAGGAAAACTTGCATTTTTTGGATGAATGTGGAAGTCAACAATTGTTAAAGAAACTACAATTTTGCATTGATGGTTCATGATGTTGTCGTATTCATGTTCATGTACGATAATGGTTTCTCTTCAGATTTCGAGAACACGATTAAGGTTTCCACTCATAAAATTTCTTATTGAGTCATGGAACAAGTGCGGGACATGATGAAAGAAGTAATGAGTAACACGAGACATCAAAATAGAAATGAGTTTTTTGCTACAATGCAACAAACCATCACCAGGATATAATATATTTTATCTTTTAATGAAATTTAGGTAAAGTTTTGTGAGGTCCTTGATCCATATTTTGTTTGAATGTAATTTTTAAAACCTTTGTGGACATTTTGAGGTACATATACTAAGCTTCAATGATGATGGTAACTTCATCCCATTTCATCTATATGGAATTTATCTATTTGTAAGGGTTTCAAATGGCCATTTCATCTTGGCGGGTTTATGTGAAGGTGTTCAACACTATAGTGAGACACTAAATACAATGGCAAAAGATGGCCATTTTAGTAGTGATGAGGAGAATTTTGTCTACTTACTTTTAATGTTTTTAAAATCATGTTTTTTCCCAGCTCTATTCTTTAAACAAAAATAATAATCCCTAATCTAGAGTACCTAGCACCTACGCCTATGGGGACTCGAATCGGCGACCACCTGTAATGCAAGCTGGCATATCCTCTAAGGAATATTCCATGCAAATAGTTAAAGTGAAGCATTGTTGCAGGCATCCCTGTTAGTCGACAAAAACATTTCATTGGTGCCTACTTCTCCTGTTCATGTTCGTCTATTTGAAAGAAAGTGAAAGCGTGGGGTAAGTGCATGAAGTTGGGGGCCAAAAAGTGGACAAGAATCAGAAAAAGTAAAACGCGTATGCGTTTTACTAAAACGCACTCACGTTTTTAATTTGTTTGGCTTGGGAATCACCGAACCTATAACGCGTCCGCGGTGTGTAAGTATGGACCATGCATATGTGTTTTGGTGGGTTATACTTACAAAAATAAATGTTAAAGTATAAGATTTATTTTATTATTTCTTATACTTTTATTATTTCTTATACTTTAAATTTATTTTAGTAAATATAAGAAATTAGGGTCACTCTGCACCTTATGGAAGTGGTCTCGTAGCTCCAACAGTTATAATCTAGAAGATAGTTTTTCAAAATCTAATCTGGTCAGTACTTACTCATTTTCAGGATTTCAACAAATGACCTAAAACTTTTAGGGCATATATATTGTAGTCGGTATTTGTTTTGGGAAAGCATATAGTCATTTTTTAGGTTTTTGACCTTCTAAAATGGATTTTGGCCCTACCATTGCTTGAATTGGTACTAATTTTTAAATTTGGTCCATAATTCACTTTAGTGACCATGAATTAACTCTATGATGTTTGTCTACCTCTTACTAAAAAGAGATCCTCACTGCAGATAGAGGATTGTTCCTTGAATGGGATTCTTGTCCTATGGTTAAAATGAGGTGATTGTAATGTGCCTCATCCTTAAGGTGTGATAACACTACTAGGTGTTGAATGAGTTGTTACGAATAGTACCAAGTGAATTGCATCAAGTGAACTCAGATGATTGCTCATTCTTAGAAACATGGTGCTCCATATAAAGATCATCCCCTCACCTTTCCTAGCTCTAAAAGCATCCTTTTATGGAATAAAATTCATGATTCTCATACATGCTTTTTCTCATATGTCTCTTATGGAGACAAACGATGCCTTAATACTTCACAAATAATGGTCCTTGATAACTCGGTGACATGACTAGCTCATTTTAGCTTGTTCTGAAGGGTGTTCAATTAACTACAAAATGGCCAAAAATGCCTTTTTAGGCCTTCAAAGGAAGTAGTCTCTCATAAAAACTAAATGAGTCGATCAATCACCTTAAACACTATTCCCTACACACTGAAACACGTTGAATGATCTTTTAGGACTTTCCTTTAGGTTAGGGTTTATGATTTATGGTTTAGGGTTTAGGGCTCGAGGTTTAGGGTTTAGGACTCAAGGTTTAGAGTTTAGGGTTTAAGGTTTAGTGTTTAAGGCTCATAGTTCATATTTTAGGGTTTAGGGTTTAGGGTTTAGGGCTCAGGGTTCATGGTTTAGGGTTTAGGGTTTAGGGTTTAGAGTTTTGGGTTTATGGTTCAGGGTTAAGGGTTGAGGGTTTAGGGTTTAGGGCTCAAGGTTCAAGGTTTAGGGTTTAGGGGTCAAGGTTGAGGGTTTATGGTTTATGGCTCAAGGTTTAGGGTTTAGGGTTTAGGGATCAGTGGTTTAGGGTTTAGGGTTTATGGTTGAGAGTTGAAGGTTCATGGTTTAGGGTTCAAGGTTTATTTTTTAGGGTTTAAGGTTGAGGATTTAGGGTTTAAGGTATAGGGTTGAGGATTAAGGGTTTATGGTTCGTGGTTTAGGAGTTAGGGTTTTAAGGTTTAAAGGTCAAGGTTCAAGGTTTAGGGAAAATGGTTCAAGGTTTAGGGATCGGGGTTGAGGGTTGAGGGTTTAGGGTTGAGAGTTGAGGGTTTAGGGTTTAGGGCTTAGGGTTTAGGGTTGACAGTTTATGTTTAAGGGTTCAAGATTTAGGGTTTTGGCTTAGGGCTTATGGCTTAGGGCCTAGGGTTCGGTCTTAGGGTTAGGGTTTAGGGTTTAGGGCTCACTGTTTAAGGTTTAGGGTTGAGGATTTAGGGTTTATGGTTTAGGGTTTAGGGTTTAGGAGTTAGGGTTTAAGGTTTAAAGGTCAGGGTTCAAGGTTTAGGGAAAAGGGTTCAGGTTTTATGGTTTAAGGCTCGAGGTTTAGGGTTTTTGTTTTAGGGTTAAGGGTTTAGGTTGTCAGAGTTCATGGTTTAGGGTTTAGAGTTTAGGGCTCAGGGTTTAGGGTTTAGGGCTTAGGGCTCGGGGTTTACGGACCTTTAGGATTTAACATTTAGGCCTTAAGGTTTAGGGTTTACGGTTTAGGGCTCAGGGCTCAAGGTTTAGGGTTTAGGGGTTAGGGTGCATGGTTTAAGGTTTACGACTCAAGGTTCGGGGTTCAGAGTTACGGGTTTAAGGTTTAGGGGTTAGTTATGGGTTTAAGGTTTAGGGGTTAGAGATCAGGGCTCTAGATTTAGGGTTTAGGGCTCAAGGTTTAAGGTTAAGGGTTTAGGGCTCAAGGATTAGGGTGTAGGGTTCAAGGCTTAAGGTTTAGGGTTTATGGTTTAGGGATTAGGGTTTAGGGTTCATGGTTCATGGTTTATGGCTTAAGGTTTGGGGTTTAGAGTTACTAGTTTAAGGTTTGGGGGTTAGAGCTGGGGCTCTGGATTTAGTATTTAGGGTTTAGGGTCAAGGGTTTAGGGTTATGGGTTTAGGGTTTAGGTTTTAGGGTTTAGTATTTAGTGTTTAGGGTTTAGGATTTATTATTTTGGTTTTAGGGTTTAGGGTTTATAGTTTAGGGTTTAGGTCTCATGGTTGAGGGTTAAGGGTTTAGGTCACAGAGTTTAGGGTTCATTGAATTTGTAGGCAAAACATTCAAAGAGAGTCATCAAAATTTGATGTTTTTCATCTGTTGATATTTTGAAGGAGGGAAATGTCATATTCCTGACTATCCAATCCTTCCAAAGACCCCAGTAGTCCTCAATCCTTGGATGTATAGGGAGACACTATTACTTGGCTTCCATTTATAATGATAGAGATATTTGTAAATTCATGTTATGACCTTTAAATCTATATGAATTTCAAGTTTCTTAGAAATCACATCACACCCTTCACTAGGATTGATGACCACCCCTATCTTTTTGTTCGAGGGGGATTTTGAAAACATCCATGGGGATAAGTGCGAAGTTGATGGACAAATATAGGGTCATCTGTGGACGTCATATTGAAAAAAAACAAAGCAAAATCTCAACTTGTAGGGATTATTAGCTATACAAGCACTCTAAATTAGAAAAATTTATATAAATATGAATCGTAGCATTCTTTTTGTAAAAAACAGACAAGTTTAGCTATATTAAACACTTAAACTTATATGACTTTTTTTTTTTTTTGAAAAACTTATAAGATTGTAGTCCGTTTGCCTGCATTTTGGATGACCAAATCTTGTTATTTTTTTTTTCCTTTGGTGAAATGTTAGATGTAGTTGTCTATCTTAGGATGGATTTTATTTTATATTTTTTTTAGCAATATTTTTTTATAATTTTTTCCGTGAAAGTGGTCTGAAAATATTTAGAAAATGGAGTGCTTTCCGTTTGCCCGCCATAACTATATCAAAAAATATCAAAATCAATTTTTTTTTTTTTAAATGTATAGAATTTGTCCATGCTTGGGATGGTATAAGTTTTATCATATTTTGATAAGTGAAACAAAAGTTACAGTCTTAAACGTAGACATGAACATTCATGGGAAAAAATGTCTTAAAGACCTATTGTTAGTAAGAAATTATAAAATGATATTTATCTTATTCTATTCACTTTAAAAACAATATTTCTACAAAGCTAAGAGTCTACCCTACGTGATGGCACCATTTTTGTGAAATGTTTTCATTTTTTTAGCATGGTTCAAGTCTTTGGAAGAGCAGATTTGAGGTTTTTTGACCTTTTGCACTTCATAATGACCTTCCATAGCTTTGGTTGGGGAAAAACAAAGATTTTCCGAGGCTTAGGTTTAGCAGATAGATCCACGATCACGGTTTTTTAACAATACCGCGAGCGCACTTTATAAACCGTGAGCGCGCTTTATAAAGAGCGCTCATGTTCATAAAGCGCGCTCGCGGTTCATAAAGCATGCTCGCGGTTCATAAATCATATTTACACACATCCCAATGTCTGAATTACCATGTGATTTTTACTCTCTGACCTTACCGTACGAATTACTACGAAATTATGTCTTTTTCCAGGCACGTTTTTCTTATCACCGGAAGCAAAACATCATGGGAGACAAAAAACGAAGTCAAAAAAGGAAGTCATTAAGTAAAAAAACACCAAACGAATTAGAGGCCAAAAAAATTCAAAATGCTGAGCGAATGCGGAAACTTCGTGAATCTAGAAGAGGTTCATCTTCAATCCCAACTATTGTAAGCAATGAAGAACTAGGTAATGTTTCTCTTCATCGATGTTGAAGTTGAATTAAATACTCGTGATGAAGAAGTTTTTACTGTCAATGTTGAAGAAGAATTAAATACTCATGATGTAGCAAATGTTGAAATTGAAGGAGACAATGAAAATGTGAATAAAGAAATTCATGTTGAAACTGTAGACAAGCAAAATTTGACAAAAACACCTCCTAGGATTTTACATAAGAAACCTAATTTTTTATTGAAATTGATGAAAACATTTTGAAACCAATGTCTAACAAACTTTCTGAATGACAAATCAGAAGAAAAGCCACTAAAATTTGGGATAATCATTTTGAAATTTTAAATGATTCCCAAAGATGTCAGTTGTTGGTTAGTTTGATGAAATTGATTAAAATGAGACCTACATTAAACACCTTAGGATTGACAACATCTAACATACGTGGTCAAACCTCTACAATTGTTGAAAACCTTCATGATGCATATCACATTGTTGGTGTCAAGAGATGCACTAGGGATAGTAATATTGTGCGTCGTGTACTTGCTACTAGTGTTGTAAGTGAATCAATAAAAAAACAACGTTTGATTACACAAACAAGTTGAATGTTGCAAGTTAATAGAAAAACTCTAATGAAAGCAATTGAAAGACGTAATATCCTTCAATCACTCAATAATGTCAATTTTTGGGTATTTTCTGCTAGAGCACCGCGTAAAGACAAAAATAATTCTGATGCTATAAGAGAAGTTGTTATTAAATTTTGGCATGATAACACTAGAGTTTCACCTAATACAAGAGATGTTATAAAACGGAGAGTTGGTTCTATTAATCGTGAACCACATCCAAAGCATTTCTTAGATATGACTCAAACTCAATTTTTCATAAGTTTGAACAAGAGAATCTAGAAATTAAAATTAGTCAACATTTTTTTGAAATGTTGAAACCATTCTATGTGAAAATCAACCATGCTCGCACTACTTGTTGTTGTAGGCAACATGTTGAATTTGCGATGCATTATGCTAAATTTTTACGTATTCGTTATATTTTCATTTTAAAACTATGTTATCTGAATGTGGTGTTCAAGTTCCACCAATATTTTCCAAGGATTTCATTCCTACTATATTTTGTGAAAAAGAAGTTGGACAATTTTTTTATAGTCAAGATTGTTTAGATGGAAGTTGTAGTACATATGGCGAATTACCTAAATTGGAAAGTTACATCCATGAGCAAATTGAAGGTACAATAGGACATAATTTAGTTGAATTTGATAAATATAAATCAGTTGCATACCAGTTGAAAGATGGAAAAGAGTCGAAACAATGTGAGCTAGTTATAGAACAAATGCCCATTTTTCAATTTATGAGAAAATTTAAGGATGAAATTGTTTATGAGTATGCGAGGCATACACATAGAGCTCGATGGTTGGATGAACAATTCAAGCTATGCGCAAAGACACATTTCCTATTGGTACTATTGTTTGGTGGTCGATTTTGCAAAGAATTACACATTGCTGACCACAAATGGAGGTTCAATCGCAATATTACAACTCGGTACAAGTTGCCATTTTTGTGCATATAGCATTTCTACATTCTCGACAAGTCAGAGAATGATCGAAAATTTTTAAGAGAGTACCAATTTTATATCGGTGATGATCGTACTCATTCTCTTGAATTTGTGCAAGGGTGTTTCTAGTTATTTTATGGAAACTTGTCGATAGGGACATCCACTTCAAACAACATTATATATAGTCGAGATAATTACACTTTTCGAGTTTAAGAATGCACAAATGTTTTATTGGATGAGCAGAATGCATGTCAAGATGGGTGTGCGACATATTTGGAGTTTATTTGATTTGGACATGGAAAAGGAGAGCATGACGGTGCAGGGGCATGTGTGAAAAGAGCTCTTACAAGAGAAGAGTTGAAGTACAAAGATGGTGCTAAATTAAAATATGCAAAGAGCATAGTGGAATGGTGTACTAACAACATGGCCCGAGGTTCTCAAGAAAATTCCACAGTTTACAAATATTTTTGGTTGATAGAGGAAAAACATATTGCTAACTATGAGGATTGTATGACACTCATTGGGTCCAGTGATATGCACTCATTTTGTAGCTCAGATGCTACTTCGTGGGCCGTATGGACAAGAAAGTTGACATGTTTTTGTGTATCTTGTATCGAATTTGTCACTGCTGAGTGTGATTCACAAGAATGGGTGGAAGGATGGATTTGTAGGCCTCTAACTCCGCTTCCTAGTTATCAACCTCCACAAGCATTACAACTTGTTTTTGCAGATGAAGTTACAACATCCAAGGACTTTGATGAAATTTTGATTTTGGTGCGACAAGGTATTTATGGTTATTTATTTAATTTTTGTATTGAGTTATGTCCATTGAAATTTTAATATGTAATTTAAATTTGAGTTGTTCAACCTTGGTTATTTTTGTAGGACATGTGTTTGCAGTAATTGCATGACAGAAGACAATGAAGAAGGAACAGACTATTTTTATGTCGTTGCATCGAGGAAAGAAAGAAGTTGACTTCTCCTATTATAGATGGCGAAGAGATTGAGTATCCTATAGGGTCAGTGGTAGTTACTGGAACTTGGCTTCAATGGTATCCATTAAAAACTTCTCTCTGTTTGGGTGTTTGAAGACTTTGAGACACACAGGAAAATACTCCTATATTCACATCTAGTTCTAGCGACAAATATTTAGTTGTATAGATATCGAGGAAGACCTAATAACAAGATTCTTTGGAAGGTTCGAGAGTCAGATCATGAAGCAATCTTGTCTGCTATTCAGAGTAGATCCGATCCTGATGGTTCATTGGAATGAATTTACAATGCTCATGTCTGGTATATATTTAATTTCAAGTTTCAATTTATATATATATATATATAATTTTTTAGTTTAAAGATCTAGATTTAAGTTTGAATATATTTTATTTTAAATTTGTGTATTTTGTGTGTCATGTATATAGATAGTATATGGTTTTGATTTGAAACTTAAATTTCTTTGACTAACAATTTTATGTTTAGGTTAGTGGTGCCAGAAAAGCTTCCACCTTCACGTGGTTGGCATTGTTAGTAGAGAATTTTAAATTCTCGAAGCTAAGAGAAGCTTGAACATTGTTTGAAAAAGTTGTAAATTTTGAAAAAGTCACTTGTAAATTTTGAAAATATTGTAAATTTTGAAAATGTTGTAAATTTTGAAAAAGTTGTAAATTTTGAAAAAGTTGTAAATTTTGAAAACAACTCCTCTAGGTGCCACGGAGTCCGAGTAGTCACCCGTCGAAGTTGAATGATATTTTGGTCTCAGGGCTCTTAAGGGACTAAGCCCGAACGAAGTAGCCCGGAAGCAACGACCCTTTCCCGCACCGAAACACCGCCTCCTCTAGTGTTCACCTGGCCACTGGATGTGCCGGTGCAGGCGGTTCGGTGCCACATGCCCACCGTTTTGCAAAATATAGCATTTTTGCAACCTTACACTTTGCTCCAATTGCACTATTTCGCGCGTTTGCAAATAGTAGGACAACGAGAGCACCGAAATGAGAAGGAAAAAAATGAGAGAGCCCATTGTAGAGAGAGTCATGTACGCTAAGGTTTCGGATTAGACGAGGCCTCTCTAGGTGCCACGGAGTTCGAGTAGTCACCCGTCAAATTTGAACGATATTTTGGTCTTAGGGCTCTTAAGGGACTACGCCCGAACGAAGTAGCCTGGAAGCAACGACCCTTTCGCGCACCAAAACACCACCTCCTCTATCGTTCACCTAGCCACCCGGATGTCTTTGCGTGATGGCTTGATGCCATGACCCACCGTTTACAAAATATAGCGTTTGACAACCTTACACTGGCTCCAACTGCACTATTTCACGTGTTTGCAAACAGTAGGACAGCGAGAGTACTGAAATGACAAGGAAAAAAATGAGAGAGGCTATTATAGAGGGTCTATACGCCAAGGTGCCAGATCAGACGAGGCCTCTCTAGGTGCCACAGAGTCTGAGTAGTCACCTGTCAAAGTTGAATGATATTTTGGTCTCAGGGCTCTTAAGAGACTACGCCCGAACGAAGTAGCCGGAAGCAACGACCCTTTCGCGCACCAAAACACCACCTCTCTAGCGTTCAACCTGGCCACCTAGATGTGTCGGTGTAGGCGGTTTGGTGCCACGACCCACCGTTTGCAAAATATAGCATTTGACAACCTTACACTAGCTCCAACTGCACTATTTTGCGTTTGCAAATAGTAGGACAGCGAGAGCACCGAAATGAGAAGGAAAAAACTGAGAGAGGATATTTAGAGGGTTTGTACACCGAGGTGCCGGATCGACGAGGCCTCTCTAGGTGCCACGGAGTCGAGTAGTCACCGTCAAAGTTAAGCGATATTTTGGTCTCGGGGCTCTTAAGGGACTAAGCCCGAGCAGAAGTAGCCGAAAGCAACGACCCTTTTGCGCACCAAAACACCACCTCCTCTAGCGTTCAACTGGCCACCGGACGTGGCGGTAGTGCAGATTGGTTGGTGCCATGACCCACCGTTTGCAAAATATAGCATTTGTGACCTTACACTAGCTCCAATTGCACTATTTTACGCGTTTAAAGCAGTAGGACAGCGAGAGCACCGAAATGAGAAGGAAAAAAATGAGAGATCCTATTGTAGAGAGTCTATACGCCAAGGTTTCAGATTAGACGAGGCCTCTCTAGGTGCCACGGAGTTCGAGTAGTCACCGTCAAATTTGAGCGATATTTTGGTCTTAGGGCTCTTAAGGGACTACGCCGAACAAAGTAGCCCGGAAAGCAGCGACCCTTTCGCGCCAAGAAACACCACCTCCTCTATGGTTCACCTAGCCACCGGATGTCTTTGGCGCGATCGGTTCGGTGCCATGACCCACCGTTTACAAAATATAGCGTCGACAACCTTACACCTTTGGCTCCAATTGCACTATTTCACGTGTTTGCAAACAGTAGGACAGCGAGAGCACTAAAATGAGAAGGAAAAAAATGAGAGAGGCTATTATAGAGGGTCCGTACGCCGAGGTTCCGGATCAGACGAGGCCTCTCTAGGTGCCACAGAGTCTGAGTAGTCACCTGTCAAAGTTGAACGATATTTTGGTCTCAGGGCTCTTAAGGGACTACGCCCGAACGAAGTAGCCCGGAAGCAACGACCCTTTTCGCGCACCAAAACACCACCTCCTCTAGCGTTCACCTGGCCACCTAGACGTGTCGGTGTAGGTGGTTTGGTGCCACGACCCACCGTTTGCAAAATATAGCATTTGACAACCTTACACTAGCTCCAACTGCACTATTTCGCACGTTTGCAAATAGTAGGACAGCGAGAGCACCGAAATGAGAAGGAAAAAAATGAGAGAGGATATTGTAGAGGGTTTGTACACCGAGGTGCCGGATCAGACGAGGCCTCTCTAGGTGCCACGGAGTCCGAGTAGTCACCCGTCAAAGTTAAACGATATTTTGGTCTCAGGGCTCTTAAGGGACTAAGCCCGAACGAAGTAGCCCGGAAGCAACGAACCTTTCACGCACCGAAACAACCACTCCTCTAGTGTTCACTTGGCCACCCGGACTGCCTAAAGCATGTCGGATTGATTGGTGCCACGACCCACCGTTTGAAAAATATAGCGTTTGACAACCTTATACTGGCTCCAACTGCACTATTTCACGCGTTTGCAAACAGTAGGACAGCGAGAGCACCGAAATGAGAAGTAAAAAAATGAGAGAGACTATTGTAGAGGGTTCGTACACCAAGGTGTTGGATTAGACAAGGCCTCTCTAGGTGCCATGAGTCCGAGTAGTCACCCATCAAAGTTGAACGATATTTTGGTCTCAGGGCTCTTAAGGGACTACGCCCGAACGAAGTAGCCGGAAGTAACGACCCTTTCGTGCACCAAAACACCACCTCCTCTAGTGTTCACCTAGCCACTCGAGACGTGTCGGCGTAGGCGGTTTGGTGCCATGACCCACCGTTTGTAAAATATAGCATTTAACAACCTTACACTGGCTCCAACTGCACTATTTCACGCGTTTGCAAACAATAGGACAACGAGAGCACCGAAATGAGAAGGAAAAAAATGAGAGAGGCTATTGTAGAGGGTGCATGATGAGGTTCCAGTTAGATGAGGCCTCTCTAGGTGCCACGGAGTTTGAGTAGTCACCTGTCAAAGTTGAACGATATTTTGGTCTCACGGCTCTTAAGGGACTACGCCCGAATGAAGTAGCCCGGAAGCAACGACCCTTTCGTGCACCGAAACACCCCCTCCTCTAGCATTCACCTGGCCACCCGGACATGCCAGCGCAGTCGGTTCAGTGCCACGACCCACCATTTGTAAAATATAGTGTTTGACAACCTTATACTGGCTCCAACTGCACTATTTCATGCGTTTGCAAACAGTAGGACAACGAGAGCACCGAAATGAGAAGGAAAAAAATGAGAGAGGCTATTGTAGAGGGTCCATATGTTGAGGTGTTGGATCAGACAAGGTCTCTCTAGGTGCCATGGAGTCTGAGTAGTCACCCATCAAAGTTGAGTAATATTTTGGTCTCAGGGCTCTTAAGGGACTACGCCCGAACGAAGTAGTCCGGAAGCAACAACCCTTTCGTGCACCAAAACACCACCTCCTCTAGCATTCACCTAGCCACCGGATGTTTCGGCGTAGGCGGTTCGGTGCCATGACCCACCGTTTGCAAAATATAGCATTTGACAACCTTACACTAGCTCCAACTGCACTATTTCACGCGTTTGCAAACAGTAGGACAACGAGAGCACCGAAATGAGAAGGAAAAAAATGAGAGAGAATATTGTAGAGGGTTCGTACACCGAGGTTCCAAATTAGACGAGGCCTCTCTAGGTGCCACGAAGTTCGAGTAGTCTCCCAGTCAAAGTTGAACGATATTTTGGTCTCGGGGCTCTTAAGGGACTAAGCCGAAGCGAAGTAGCCGGAAGCAATGACCCTTTCACGCACCAAAACACCCTCCTCTAGCATTCACTGGCCACCCAGATGTTTTGACACATTCGGTTGGTGCCATGACCTGACCGTTTTGTAAAATATAGCATTTGACAACCTTACACTGCTGGCTCAACTACATTATTTCACGCGCGTTTAAAAGCAAAGAGTGGGGACAATGAGAGCACCGAAATGAGAAGGAAAAAATGAGAGAGGATATTGTAGAGGGTCTATATGCCAAGGTGCTAGATTAGACGAGGCCTCTCTAGGTGCCACGGAGTTTGAGTAGTCACCCGTTAAAGTTGAACGATAGTTTGGTCTCAGAGCTCTTAAGGGACTACGCCCGAACGAAGTAGCCCAAAGCAATGACCCTTTTGCGCACCAAAACACTCGCCTCATCTAGCATTCACCTAGCCACCGGATGTGCCGGCGTAGGAAGTTTAGTGCCATGACCCACCATTTGCAAAATATAGCATTTGACAACCTTACACTGGCTTCAACTGCACTATTTCACGCGTTTGCAAACAGTAGGACAACGAGAGCACCAAAATGAGAAAGAAAAAAATGAGAGAGGCTATTGTAGAGGGTCCATATGCCGAGGTGCTGGATTAGACGAGGCCTCTCTAGGTGCCATGGAGTCCTAGTAATCACCGTTAAATTTGAATGATATTTTGGTCTCAGGGCTCTTAAGGGACTACCCGAACGAAGTAGCCCGGAAGCAACGACCCTTTCGCGCACCAAAACACCACCTCCTCTAGCATTCACCTGGCCACCCCTATGTTCTCGCATAGGTGGTTTGGTGCCACGACCACGTTTTGTAAAATATAGCATTTGATAACCTTACTGGTTTGGCTCCAATTGCATTATTTCACGCGTTTGCAAACAGTAGGACAACGAGAGCACCGAAATGATAAGGAAAAAATGAGAGAGGCTTTTGTAGATGGTCCATACGCCAAGGTTTCGGATCATACGAGGCCTCTCTAGGTGCCATGGAGTCTGAGTAGTCACACCGTCAAAGTTGAGCGATATTTTGGTCTCGGGGCTCTTAAGGGACTAAGCTCGAACGAAGTAGCCCGGAAGCAACGACCATTTCACGGACTAAAACACCACCTCCTCTAGCATTCACCTGGCCACCCAGATGTGTCAGTGTAGGCGGTTTGGTGCCACGACCCACCGTTTGCAAAATATAGCGTTTGACAACCTTACACTGGCTCCAACTGCACTATTTCACGCATTTGCAAACAAGTAGGATAAGCGAGAGAACCGAAATGAGAAGGAAAAAAATGAGAGAGGCTATTGTAGAGGGTTTGTATGCGAGGTGTCAGATTAGACGAGGCCCCTCTAGGTGCCACGCAGAGTCCCGAGTAGTCACCGTTAAAGTTGAATGATATTTTGGTCTCAGGGCTCTTAAGGGACTACGCCCGAACGAAGTAGCTCGGAAGCAACGACCCTTTCGCGCACTAAAACAACACCTCCTCTAGCATTCACCTAGCCACCCGGATGTGCTGAAAGCAGGTGGTTTGGTGCCACGACCCACCGTTTGCAAAATATAGCATTTGACAACCTTACACTGGCTCCAACTGCACTATTTCACGCATTTACAAACAGTAGGACAACAAGAGCACCGAAATGAGAAGGAAAAAATTGAGAGAGAATATTGTAGAGGGTCCGTACACCGAGGTTTTGGATCAGACGAGGCCTCTCTAGGTGCCACGGAGTCCGAGTAGTCACCCGTCAAAGTTGAACGATATTTTGGTCTCAGGGCTCTTAAGGGACTACGCCCGAACGAAGTAGCCGGAAGCAACGACCCTTTCGCGCACCGAAACACCACCTCATCTAGTGTTCACCTGGCCACCTGGATGTGCCGACAGTCGGTTCGGTGCCACGACCCACCATTTGCAAAATATAGCGTTTCCTTATTTATTTAAATTAAATTACAATGACTTGGTTGTTATGTTATCTCTTGTTGTCATCTTGTCCTTGGTAGGATGATATACATGGGGCTCATGAATCTTATTTTCTGCCTTATCCTTAACACTTGGTTTTGTTATAATATTATGGGTAATAAATTGTTCTACGGTTTTCTTTTCCTTTCTCTTCTTTCTCTCTTTCTATGAAGACCATCAGTTGTGCTACCTCTTGATTCAACTCTCTGACCTCCTGTGAAACCATAATTATCTTCTCTTCCTCCTCTTCTTTCTTTCTTTCCTCTCTCTCTCTCTCTCTCTCTCTCTCTCTCTCTCTTCTTGTACCTCATTAAAGCTCTATCAACCTTTGAATCACATCTCCTGCTAGTTCTTCTTCTTCTTCACCATATATATCAAGTCTGATTCATGAGGCCTAATAACCTTCAAAATTATCTTTCTCTACGTTTCTTCCTTGTTTCCATCATCTTTTCTATTTTTCACATATGTTCTTGTTCTCTTATCCTTTCTTGTAATTGCTTTAGTCTAGCATCTTATCTCTCTGATACTAACTTCTCCATCTAATGTGGCATTTTGTAACCATGGTCACTCTTTACTTCACCCATCATTTTCATCTATCTCTTTGTCTCTCTTCTTGTCACTGTATCAACCTTATCTCAAATCCTTTTAGCTAATCTTCCTTGATCTTCAAGCTATGATACCACATGTTGCAGTTCAAAAAATTTATAACATACATGAAAAATGGTTTCTATGTTTCCCTAAAAACTCAACTCGTCTTTTGATCACTCAAATGACTCCTTTTCACTAGTTAACATGTACTCCAAATTTAATATTATCCCTTATCCTCTATATGACCTTTCTTACTGATATTATTTATCTAACTCTAATGTCTACTATGAGCGTAATCAAAATGATCAACTACCATCTTCAACTGCTAAATCATTGACCACACAAGAATAACAAGTCTTCACAGTTTTGGAACTCAAAATACATGAAGCAATCAGCTAAAACAAATACAAATACATTTGAAAATAACTTCTAGGTTGTAGAGCAATTGAAAGAATGTAGTTTCATGGTATTAGTTTCATATGGAAGAAGAAGATTGCAACTATAATGGCATGTTTCAGTAATGCACATCTAACAGTACAAGCTTATGATGCAAATAAAAATAATATAAAGATACAACTCCACATATCATTCAGATTTAACAATATTTCAGGATTATTATGAGTTACAAAAGAACAGGATTGGAAAATCAATACAGTTACTTCAAGGATTAACTCATATGTACACACAAAAGTTACAAACAATGCAGACCCAATTTTGGGTATACCTGTAATATTATCAAGATACAGTCAAATACACCAGAGTTTCAAGCACACTTTTCCAAATACAACAGGATGATATTGATGAATTCCATTAAATCCATAGGTTATGGAATTATTATTTTGGGAGTTGTTAAAAGATGGAGGGATGTGAACCATAACTCAAATAAGCTTTAGTTACTAATACTTAAGTTGGCAATAGAGCTAACAATATTGTTTTAGTTTGAAAAATAAAAATTCAAAATGCCCATGGTGAAATATACCACAAATAATAATCAGAAAGATACTAGAAAATATATAACTAGAAGTAATACACTAAATCCACCTCAAGATTTAAAAGAGGAAATAGTTCAAATTTATAGCCTCGGAAACAAAACCGTAGCAGAGATATCCATAGGAGTTCCATATATGGAGGAATCACTTTTATATCAACAAACAAAAACTATGATCTATGTATACTTTTTCTATAAATCTAAGGATACATATTTCTCAAGGATCTAGAGGATTTTGAAGACTACAAACCATATATACAATTGTTCAAAGTCCAGAAATTTATTTCTATTTTCTTCTCCATAAGCTTCATTAGTTAGGACCACACTAAATTTTATTTAATAAACAATACAAATATTATTAACCTAGTTTGGGTACAGATAAATTCACAGATAGAGAATACTCGGGGCATCTACAAGTTCTAACGAACAGAGATCAAAACCCACTTTCTCAGAGTTAGCAATAATACCAAAATAACCAAAATAAATATGATTTAACCAACACACATGGATATATATATAAGAATCAAACAAAGTGTGCTCCAGACGTGCACGTCTCTGAAAATATATATGTACATAAGTTCATAATGTATGTATACATCTCGAACTAAGCACGTGTCATAATGTACATATGGGACCACATGCGGTCGCAAAAGGCTATATATATATAATGGACTGTGAATCTACTCATGACCACATATGTGTCATCCAGGTGGACTATAAATCTACTCATGAAACATCTTCCCTCTCTTCGCCCTGCTAGAAGTAGCACGTCCACAACCTGGGGATGTAGTGGAGGGAGATGCCACTATGATTTCATCCGTGTGGTCCTAGGTGTCTCTAAGCATGCTGCATGACCTAACTGCACATTCATAAACAAGTTTTTAACACCCAAAATTTTAAAATACATTCAAAATTTAGAAACTTGTACAATTTAGTTAAAATGCATGTGTGAAATCTTATCGCAATGTCATGATCCCTATCAATTTGTTGTTGATGTGTCACAGGGACAACAATAGACTCACGAGGGGTAAGCTACATACAAATAATTAATTTTCAAATTAAATATTTCACATATATACCTACAAAATTTGATATTGTAGATTTAAGTTTAATAAGAAATAATGAACCTCCAAAATTTAACAAATTTAAAAAATTGTGTACCTCAGTTAGTGGATCTGAGATCTTTATGGTAGATATCTACAATGACCTTCTGATCTGCATATATGGAGGAGTCTCTCTAAAGCGGTCATAAGCTATACAAAAAACATGTACAAATCAATATTAAAATCTACTTAAGAGCTTAGCAATCCTATCGAAAGCTATTAAAAAGATAATAGTAAAGGAACTCAAAGGTCCCTACACTCTAAACATATATTTTCACGTTCATCAAGGAAACACCATCTATATATAGGTATGAAACTTCCCACTACGTCTAGGGAATTGCTTCCCACATTTACAAGCACTCAAATTTGTCCACTGAACTTGTATATTACATAAGATAAAAAAATCAAGTCAAGAATTTTCAAATATAATATATGTCAAATATGATTACACTAAAATTGGATAACACATGTTAGGTGGAGAATAACATGTGGTTTGAGGCATCTTTGGATAAGTTCTCATGTAGGAAATGTATAAGGGTTCCCACAAGCCAGCTAATGTTTATTTTATAGGACGACGTCATCCATGGTTATGGTTTTCAAGAGGTTTGATAAATGTATCTAGATACATCACATTGTGATAAAGATTGATTGAAAAATAGTGGCGAAGGGAATTAAATAAGCTAAAAATACAAAAATCCACATGTTGAGATTTTAAGAAGGTAAAAAAACTATACAAAGGAGGGAAACTATACATTCATTCCCGTCCCTACTATACAATCTTACCCCAGGTGGTACATTCAAGTCATTTTCTAGTTCATAATCCCCGTCAGGTCAAGAAATCCATGTTTTAGTATTTAGAAAATCCAGATTAATCTAAAATCACTTTATGTTCATAACATAGGTCCACTTTATGTTACAATTTCTTGGTAGGTTCTGGCTTATTTAGTTAGTCAAGAAAGAATAAAAAATATTATTTTATCTTCTATTTAGGCTAAATACATAGGATCTATAAATGTTAGCACGAAGGCCATCTATCTTCATAAGATTTTGACAAAGTTTTGTATTTAATCAAGGTAACCCATAGTCATCTTCTATGACAATTAGAGCATCATTCAAATTTGAAGGACTTTTATCTAACATCACCAGACCAAACACATATAGATTCACAGAGGTCCAAAGCATGCAATCCGTGCGTGAACTTCCCGAGAATTAGAAACAAAGTGTAAAGATATTTACTAACCTGTGTAAAACTCATGTGAGGTGTGCCAGTAGCCTCAGTTCCCTGAGCAGATGATGACCCGCTAGGCTCCGTGTATAAAAGAGAAAAATATTAATACATGTACACATACACGTGAAACAAATTATAATAATAATCTAGTGTAATTAAATGATTTATTAAAAATCTAAGTGTGTACAACTTGAAACTTACATTTGAAACACGCCTGCCGCATGATAGCTAGCATGTCGACACCTAGGATGTTTCCTTCACCGGCTCTTGCTATTTAAAATAAAATAAAAATTAGTTTTTACATGTATGTACATGACGTACAATCAAATATATATATATATTAATATCTCAAACATGTGAATTAAACTATTGTGTACATATATATATTATTTAAATTTATTTAAAATTTACCGTGAAAGACCAATATCGGTGGCTCCAATTCCAAAAACATTCCCAAAGACATCTCATCTATAGAAAAGAAATCCCGTGAACCAACAAATGATGTCTCGCCTGCAGTGCATACGGCACCACATGATCCACAGTGGTGTGGTGCACTAGAATCGGTGCCTCCACTCAACATCACCGGATGCAACTGGGTGCTTTATCTTTGGGTGAGAGTGTCGGTGAGCTCCCTTAATGCATGCAATGTATCAATCTCCACAACCTCCTTCACTGTAGGAGGGATAACTAAAGGCAGTGGGGGTTTTGGGGCATGGGGATCCTAGGCTGACCTACGCGTGCACTAGGTCTGCTCTGTGCAGAGCCACCTCCTCGACCAAAAAAAGTCAAAAAGTCAAAATAATTCGGGACCTCATTGAGCATGAACTCACAATATAATTTCTTCAAAAAATAAAGAGGAACCTCATTGTTGTTGCATGGTGGATAATCAAAAACCATCCACCATCGGTCCCAAAAATTGTTTTTGATTCTATCATCATGGCACCAATGGATTGGGAACCGTTTGCAAGTAACTGCAGGGGGGGCATTGGTTCTAGGGTCGGTAAATAATGCACAAATGAGGTCTTTTCCAATTTTTTTGTCTTTGACGGCCGCATGGGATAGTTTATCCGCATACCACCACCTACAGTCACTTCTAAAGGTGTTCCATCTATGTATTTGGTTGGTTGCAGACTCGACTTCGCCAATCAATGTTTGCAATGTATTGGCTAAAGTCATGCGGGATGGATTTGTAGCATGATTTTGTCTTATAGTTTGAATTAGGTTCTCAATGACAATTTTATTTTCTTGGATTCTTCCAATGATATTATCTTGCGTTCTTATTGGCTCATTGGGGATAGAAGGAGCCACATGAGGTGGATCTATGTTTGGAGGAGGGTTTTGAGGAATGTTTGGAGGGTTTTGAGGAATGTTCGGTGGGTTTTGAGGAATGTTTTGATGGTTTACATGATTTCGAGCTTTTTGACCAACTGATAAAACAAGAAAATTGTATACATAAACAAACATTTCAAAAAACCCATGAAAATGCAAAAAAAAACCTAAAATGTAAAAAAAAAACCTAAAATGCAAAAAAATGATTACAATCGGGGACTTACCTCCTCGTCTTGGCAGCATGGTTGAATCTATCGCTATCCAGAAGTCCGATGAGCAATTTTGAGATAGTATTGAAAGCGCGAGTGAAAAATGTTTAGGAAAAGTCGCGGTTCGAAATGAAAAATGAGGAAAATAACGAGTCGCGGGACTGTTAAATTTTGTCTCAGAGTTCCGTGATCGTGGTTTTAGGTTTGGTAATTACCGAACCTAGAATTCAAGAACCGCGATCGCGGTACCTTTATTTTAGGTTTTTATGTCCACGGAATTGTCCACCAACTTTGTGCACTTACCCTGGGTTTATTATATAAGGAATTATCAATGACTCTGGAAGGTCACTAAGTCGTAGGCCGGGTAACTCTCATTTAGAACTAAACAAGAAAGATTTACTAGGCTATTAATAACCCCTTAGTGCTCTTAGCCATTCCCTGCTTCTATGCTTATTTTGAACACTTTAGGAAGTTGTCAAATTTACTATCCATTCCAAAGAGAACACTTGAACTTTATCTTTCTTCGAAGGAGAGGATACTACAAGAAATTCAATTATGATCCTACACCTCTCTGCATTGATATATTCTCTATGTTTCTTTTGTTGCCCTGTAAGATTAATTTTTTTGTTGTGATGGTTATTTTTTCCAGACTTCCAATGGGTCATCCCTGGCTTGCATAATACCATACATGGAAATATGAGAAATGTGAAATTTGTTTGAGTGTGAAGAAATTTACATTTAAGAGCGCCAAGATATGTGGGGAGAAACAAGTTTGGAGGAGATGTGTAATATATGCATTACAAGGCACAAGGCATATGTCATATCCATTTAGTTACTTGTCCACATCGCATAAACAAGGTAGTTCTATAAGCGAGACTCAATTATGGTTCTAGGCACGAGACTAGGAAATATTGATGAAATATGGTTTGGGATTTAGGGTTCGGGGTTTAGGGCTCATGGTTCGGGGTTTAAGGTTTAGGGTTCAAGGTTCGTGGTTATGGTTTATGATTTCAGTTTTAAGTTTAGGGTTTAGGGTTTAGTGTTTATGGTTAGGGTTTATGGATTGAGGTTAAGGGTTTAAGGTTTCGGGTTAAGGATTTAGTGTTTAGGGATAAGGGTTTATGGTTTATGGTTTAGGGTTTAGGGTTTAGGATTTAATGTTTAGGGATTAAGGTTTAGGGTTTATGGTTTAGGATTTAATGTTTAGGGATTAAGGTTTAGGGTTTATGGTTTAGGGCTCGGGGTTTAGGGTTTAGGTTTTAGGTTTGTGGTTTAGGTTTTATGGATTAGGGCTTAGGGTATATGGTCTAGGGTTTAGGGTTTAGATTTTAGGGCTCAGGGATAAGGGTGTAGGGTTCAAGGCTTAAGGTTACGGGTTTAGGATTTAGTGTTTGGTTTAGGGTTTAGGGGTCAGGGTTTTGGGTTTTGGATTTAGTTTTTATGGTTCAGGGTTCAGGGTTTAGCATTTAGGGCTTATGGTTCATGGTTTAGGGTTTAGGGCTCACGGGTAAGGGCTGAATGTTTAAGGTTTAAGGTTTAGGTTTTAGGGTCTAGGGATCATGGTTAAAGGTTTAGGGTTTAGGGCTCAAGGTTTACAATTTAGTGTTTAGGTTTATGGCCTATGGTTTAGGGTTTTGATTGTAGAAGTTAAATGCTAAAATATTTAGGTTGAATGCTGAAATCCTAATAAATTACCTATGTACTTACCTATGCATACGCTCTTTGATTTCATCTCACAACCAAAAAAATCTATCTTCATTTTTTCTATGCACTTAAATACCCCCCAATTTTTAGTCGAAGGAAAAACATATACATCATGTGGAAGTGGAGTGGGATTTGGAAAGTTAGACACCGCTATAAAATCAATGACCCTTTAACATTTGAGATTACCAGAAGTAACTTCTCTAAACAACATTGTCACTCTTGCCACAGGAAAGTTTAATTTCTTGACCTTAGCATGGGCCCACGAAGGACATCAACATTTAAAGTAGAGTAAATGAAATCTAAAAGGTTGTACTCTTCTACGCTTACGAAAGGATTTAACAAGCGTTGCTAATTTCAAGAAACAAAAGATACAACACATAGAGGTCTACGGTCTCAGGTGGTTCCGTGGAGGTTGTTGACGCACTTTGAATTGTGGGTTGCCAAGTCACATGTCAGACCACCCCCGCCCCAACCCACCTATGACATGCCTTGGGCGTAAATATATATATTTTTAACCTTTATATTTATGATAAAATAATAATAATTTCATCATCGGCACAAGACAACACAAATATTTAAAAACGGGTGGGAATTTGAAATAGCGATCACATGTGACCGTCATCCGAAATGACCATGGTGGGAGTGGATTTACGTCTACTGACTTGAAAATTAAACAACATTAATTCTTGCTATACAGATTCAAATTCAATAAAACAACATTGACATATATGAAAGACCTCAATATGGCATGGAAAAGCGCCAATAAAAGCTTACATTTGAAGGAAATGGTGAAGATGTGTGTTGATAGATAAGAAGAAATATACTAAAGTTACCCGGATCTATTGCCTAACTTGTGCAAACTATGGAAAGACACATGGACAACCCATGATTTGTAGTTCAACGTATTATCTAGGAAAGAGTGAAGGAATGAACCTACGACACGTTCTAAGGTATTTGCGAGAATGTTGCAGACCAGGAGTTAAAAATAGAATATACACGTTTTAATTTCCCTCTGTATCACCAAATCCATCGACTTCGACCTCTTCATCCTCAGAAACCTTGATGAAATCAGGATAGAGGGGGTGGGGAGTCTGCTCCAGCTCCACCCACGCATTCCTAGAATGCTCAAGACCCCACATCTGTATGCTCTTGGGTACATTGAGCTTGGATCTATATCTCGTATCTAAAGTGGCTTCAATTGTCTTTGAGAGAAAACTATTTCCCTACCACTAATCTAAATTAATTTTGCTACATCAAAATAATAGGATCCCTCTAGTCAAAAATAAATGCAAAGATTAATTACATTTCACCTCTATAAATTTTTTTGTATATTCGTTTAGCTAGGTTTCTTTTACAATAGCTCACGGAGCTTGGATAAATTGGTGGCGGGAATTTAGTCGGGGTTAAATATGGCTAGGGATTGACTTCCCGAGAAAAAAAGAAAGAAATTGAGGCAGGTACATGTCAACAGTTGGATGTGGATGTTGATGTACGCTTCAATACGAGACCCCAATATTCTAACAAGGATTAGAAAGCTGTAAGGCCTTTCTCACTTTAAAAATGCCTTCGGCTTAATAATAGATTAATTCAAGTAATAACTCTCAAGGTGTTCCAGATACATTGTTAATGCTTGGTATGTTCCTTACCACTTGTACATCTATTCCAAATCTTAAAAAATGGATATTATGATGCATATGTTACGTGACTTACAAAATTAGATTAAATATCTTTCTAAAAATTCTCAAAATTCAAATAGTATGGTCACGTTTAATGATATTCTTCTAAATAGTTTGGCTTATGGAGCGATTATATATCCATTTCTAATAGGATTTGTTTATACAAAGCTTAAATTGTTTAATTAAAAGGCTCAAGACCCTTCTCGTCACATGAAGTATTGTAGACTCTCAAATTTGGTAATTTACCCTTTGTGGATGTCTCTCGATGTTAATAAGGTTTAAATTTGAATTCAATTCATTTGTAGATACACATGTATTATAGTTCATTTGATACACAATATCTCACAATCATTTACAATTTTCTAATTTGTATTTAGGAGGAAATCAAAAAATTATTAGAGCATTTATTGAAGCACATAATTTTATGTTAGACACGTAGTGCACACCAAGATTTTTATGTTATTATATCTACTCCAATCATTGAGGTTTGTTGAAAAAAATAATTTCTCTAATTATAATAAGAAAAAAATGCTTTGTAAGCAATCAAAGAGAGTGCAAGAAAGCTGAGTGAGATTTTTGAGATAAAAACTAGGGAGCATGTTCTTCCAGGTTGTTTTACACATATTTGCATTTTTCTCAAGTGCATCCCAAATCTTTATACACTATCAAGGGAGTACAAAACATTCCGGGAGACTTCTTTGTTTGACATCAAATATTTGGGTTAGATCTCTGTCACTTTTAGGTATTTATTTCGATGTTACATCTTGATGATTATCACCATAATATTACGAAATATAATCAAATAATTTTAAACCTTAAATCTCATCTCTCTTCTTGAGATTTAGACATAATTAATTAACAATGATATTTATTTTGTACATGGTATTTAGCCTAGTTGAATATAATTGGTTATTTTATCAAAATTTAGTGAAAATATATTTATCCATAAAATATTTTGGTAAGCCCTTTCCCTTTTACACCCTTATACAGGGCTAGATATTGCTTCATCTTAAATCAAATATAAATTTATCTCTTTTTTTTTTCGAGGATTTATTTCATTCTACACTCTTACATCCAATAGCCTTAGCTTCATTGTGTTTGATTCAAACCCTAGGCTAAATTTTCTTAAAAATCAAACTCTAAGGTGCTTGTATGGTGTGTATATATTTAATGTTTGATCTCAATTTATGCCATCATTTTTATAAGACTTAAACATCTAACTAGTAAGAGTCTTGGGATTAATCATGAACATATTGATTTTATTGACAATATTTTGTCTAATTCTAGATCTAACTTGAAAAATAAAATAAATTATGAAAATATAGTTATTGTTGTTCCAAAGAAATTGGTTGCTTCGAAAATCAAGATAGGTCTATTAGTATTGCACATTTTAAGAAACATGTCATGGAAAACCTTGATGAAATCACAAGATTAATGATAAGATAGGGTTAAGAGTATTGCACATTTTAGGAAACATGTCATGGAAAACCTTAATTTCGAAATAGGAAAATAAATGATGGTATTGAAAGAAGTTAAGTCAAAACATAGATCAAGCGGCTCACTTGGAAAACCAAAATAGGGTTATACTTGAAGATCTACTCTACAAGGTATAAGATGGATATACAAGTGCTCATAATCACATGATTGTGCACTTAAATTTATAGACTTTATTTTAAGGTATCCTTATCAAAATTATGTTTTAACCAATATTTTCCAAGAGTTAATGACATATGCTTTATCATGTATTCATTTCTCAAATGTATTCTAAACTTATAGATTCTCAAATTTCTCTTTTTAATGAATTATATGCTCCTCGATTTTGCAACATGTTTTGTTGCTTCTCAAGTTCCTCGATTTCTCAACATGTTTCAATAGACTCTCAAATTATTGTAATGTTTCAATGTGTTTCTATGACTAACCTATTTATCGATAATATATTACTTTAATTAATAACTCTCAAGGTGTTCGGTACATTGTTAATGTTTTTTTTGTTCCTTACCACTTCTACATCTATTCTAAATCTTAAAATGGATACTATGGTGCATATGTTGCGTGACTTACAAAATTGGATTCAATTTCTTTCTAAAAGTTCTCAAAATTCACATAGTATGGTCACTTTTAATTATATTCCTCTAAATAGTTTGGCTTATGAAATGATTACATATTCATTTTCAATAGGATTTGTTTCCGAAAATCTTGAATTGTTTAATTTAAAGGCCCAAGACCCTTCTTGTCACATGAGGCATTGTAGACTCTAAAATTGGACAATTTAACCTTTAACATGACTAATTGTGATTGTGATCCTTTGCTAAGACAAACATCCACATTATATCCCCACTCAATACATATTACTATCTCTTTCCTAACTTTCTTATTCCCACAAAATGATGTGTCGAAAAATTTTGAGTGCAAACACATAAAATCAATATCAAAATCTGATTTTCATTGTGTAACTTTCATATTTCATTCACAACATTCATATATAAAACCATACAACTAGGTTAGGATGTAAAATATGGTCCTAAGCTTGACTTGTATAGTCTTGGACCGACAGATCTTCCAACTATTCCTTCTATGCAATAATTTTTTTAGATTTTTTCATCTTCCTAGGTTGACATTATCATGATAATTTACTTGCATAACCCTATATAAGCAGTTTAACATCACCTCATTTACACACATGAAAATCATATAGTAAATCAATTGGCATATTGATTGAAATACTCATAAAGGGAACTCAAGGCTCCCTAAATATTCCTAAAGATAATGCACACCCATTAGGGAAGCCACTACTATATTTATGAAGCATTCAACGATATCAAGGAGTTTAGCTTCCCTCAATTCCAAGCATACAAGATCCCTACTTTAAAGTCTTAGCAAGAGAATGATTCTATCGATTTATGTTCAAATCGGTTTAAGTTTCCAACTAGCTAAATTCATATAGATTTTACATAATAGGTGGAGAACTATGTGTGGTTTGAGGTCTCTTCAAAGTAGTTACAACATAAGTGGTGCATGGAATCCACTTTAACCTAAAAATTTAACATTATTATACGGTCTTCCACCCATGGTTAGGGTTTGAGCATGATTCCTTTGATTACACATGGTTTCGAGATTGTACGACACTTAGGGTTTGATATAGAAACATATTTCTAGTGTCACTGAATGTTAGAGTAATTTACTAAATAAAATATCAAGAAAGTACAAGACCACAAAAAGGTCCTAGATTATACAATCCTTCATGGAAAAACTATACGATGCTGAACGAGGAAATTTTCTGATGGAAATCTCTAGAATGATGCATATTCAACCTCTGCACTCCGATTATCCAATCTATGTATCCAGATCTCTCTGTAGATTTATGTGTAGATAAGTAAATATATCTTCTTATTTTTTCATTTTGTAACATATTGTAATCATTAATTGCAGTGATTATCAAAACATTATTATGATATTGTATAGTTAATGTTGAAAGTTAATTAAACAGAATAGCTCCTAGTTTTAAACCGTACATTATTTTTAGTGTTGTGAAATTCTATAATAGGATTTTAAATATTAAAAGGGTGTACAAATTGTGTGAACCCAACTCTTGAATCAATTTTTTTGGCTCAACCCCTAGTGGGTTTAGGGTTCATTTTCATTATCACCCCCTTGTGTTGGTATTTTCTCACACTATATCACCATGAGTACCTCATCTCTTCTACCATATTTTCCTCAAGCCTAGGGGTTTTGATATTATGATACTATGGTATATTATTCCCCTTATGTTGGCATACAATACTACGGCACAATGGTTCCTACTAGCTCTTATTATATTGTTGATATATTTACCAATTTTATTTTGAATATTATCACTGACCATTTACAAGGTGAAGGGTCCAATGATAACTCTAAAAATAATTCCCATGGCCTTCTCGAGGACGAGGCATAACATATTGATATTTTCTTACAAGAATTTTTTTTTCGATATTGACATCCTTCCATATGTTACTCGGGAGAAAATTAAGAATACTAATCCATCTAATATAAGGTCATATAGTATTCCTACTTCTATTGTACCTATATCTATGGGGGAAATTATTGTCCCAATGCATCATGCATTTATGCATATTCCTACATCCAATGTTATTCCTAATTATAATCACAATGCTTCACATGCTTCTTATTCTAGCACATATTCCCTTAAAACCATCGGTCATACTTTACAAGCTCAAATCTTACAATTTCAACAAGGTACATCTTCTACTTCTCATACTATGGATTCTACTCAATTGCTTCATAACCTAATTGCACCAAAAACTTATTCTTATCCCTTGCATCATATTTTTTTCTCCTAATATTTATATTTATGATGGAAAAATTGATCCCAAGTAACACCTTCATCATTCCATGTGGCTTAATTTGACTATACCCATTAAAATAGTAAGTTGTGCAAACACCCATTAAAATCCTTAGCCCTTGGTCATATGAGGGCTTAAAACTTGTGACTCCTACTAGTAGGTGCTTAACTTCAGCACCCTTTAATTTTATTTGAGTGGTGAAGGTAACAACATTTTTCTTTGTCTTAGTGGCACCTAAAATAAATAACAGAGAAAAATATTAAAAAGCTTGTAACTTTTGATCGGTAACTCGGTTTTGAGTGCCATTTTTTGCAAAAGTGCTTGTTTTTTCGTGATCTTTCCATTGGAGTTATTTATTTTAAGACTTGCACTATAATTATAAAGTGCCAAATATGGAGGAGTGTTGTAATCAATTGTGGATGCAATTTCGGCTGAGCCCGATGTCCTAAATTAAGTATGTGGACTTCAAGAGGATATTGTAAATTTTTGGAAGAAAATAGATTGCTCAAGAAGAAAAATTCTCTTCTACAATCACTCATTCGTGATAAGGATACAATAATACACTCCCTGCAGAACAAACTTGCTAGCCTACAACATCACCATCATATTGTGGACAACCATATCCATGCTCCTAGTCCACTTGCGGTTGTTGCTCTTGTACCCACCGACATTGATACGCCAATCTTTGAGCCCGAACCTGATTTTGATGCTTCTAAACCTATGAGGATTATTCTTGCATGCTCTTCCACATCTGTGCCTAGTACAGTATCACATGTTGTGTATCCTACTTCTGCTAAGTTGCATGGCTTTTTTGGGAAGCATACCACTGCATTCAGTTCTCGCATACTCCATTCTATGGGTCTCACTAGCGGGGTCATTGGCAAACATTCACAGGGTATTATTTTCTATATTCCACATGTGAAGTGGAATTCTCATCATGACATTGGTTTTCAAGTAGATACTTCATTGAGATCACACATTGACAGAGCTCATTTTTTTTTGCTCACCCGACTCTTTCTAAGGATCCTGAGCAACACATGAGTTCTACATCTTCATTCAGGATTGAGAAACTTGAGATTTCAGTTGTCAGACATGATCAACCTAACACACATTTTGATGTTATTTTGCATGCACCCATTGTGCATTTTGCACCAAGTCATATGCAGGCATCTTCTTCATCCATCCGTGTTGATTTGGGGTGGATATCTGATCACTCGTGGAGGTGACATAGGCATTCATTGAGAGGACTCTACAGGTGTGGCTCCTCCACCATTCGGCCTCTTGCTCCACTTTCTATACCTTATGCATTGTGATGCTTCTTGTTTTGAGCATTTTTCTTTAGCAGGTGTAGTGTATCTCTCTTGTTTGTTGAGAGATTTTGTATCTATATTTTTGACACTTTTGGCATGTTGACATCTCTCTTGTGGGGGAGCTATTTTAGTGGAGCCCAGTGTTAGTTTGTTAGTGTTCGAGTAGTTGTTTTGACAACTCATACAGATTTATAGCATCACTCCACCCATTCAGCAACATGGGAGGGTGTGGTGTTGATCCTGCTTCTTCGGGTTTCATGTTCTTGCCTTGTTACCTTGGCTTTTCTTAGATTGTGACACTTTGGAGTTTGTGTCCTTGCCTTGTTGCTTTGGTTATTGTTCTTGGATCGTGGCACACCTATTTGCAGCAGTTGATTGAATTATGTTTGGTGTTTTTTTACACTTTCGACATCACTCCGTTGACAGTCTCCTTATATGGAGCTATTGGTGGAGCCCAAGTGTCAGTTGTTTTTGAGTTTTGTGATCGAGTAGTGGATTTAGACCATAGTGCACACCAAACTTCTTCAACATTGTATGAATTTTTGGTGAGCTTCTTGGGATGCCTTGGAGTGGGTTTTTACTCTCTTTACTTTGTTGTTACTAGTTTTGGGTACCTTGTGGTGTCCCTTTTTCCTAGTTATTGTACATGAGTACCTCATCAGGCCTAGTTGCCGGGACTCATATTGTGGACATGCCACTTCTATTTTGACCCCTATCTTCACTTGAGGGGGGTGTTAGAGTAGGTATTTACCTTAGCTCATGTTCACCTAGGTACTTTATTTACCTTTATTGTATTTATCCTCACCCACTTATGTGTGTGGATATTTCTTTTATCTTATTTAGATATTAGGAGATATTATCTAGTTGTTAGGTATAGTTCTTTCCTTGATCTATGGTATTGACTAGTTCTTTCCTTGATCTATGATATTGACTATATCCTTTATGTCTAGTTCTCTCCTAAATCTATGGTCTTGACTAGTTCTTTGATGAGTAGTTATTTCCTTGATTTATGGCTTGATCTACGACCTTGACTGGTTCTTAGATTGTTATTCCTTGCCTATTTAAGTAAGGCCCATTCTTAATGTATTACATTGATTTCCATAATAATATATGATATTGCTTCTCATTTTTTGCAAAAGTTTATGTAAAGTTATTACGGTGAATTACTTTCATCTTATTGATCGTGGTGTTTAATTAGCATCGTGTTCTTGGCTTGGTACGATCCGGTTATTGTTTCTTTCACGCCAAGGGTCTAATGAGCACATCGGTGACTATATTTTATGATATGATATTATGATTTGTAACATCATGTTATTTGACCCCAAAAATTAATGTATACATATGGCGTCAATAGGATGGAATATATTGGTGAAGGTAAAGACATAACATTACACCAATTTTTAATTGGTGTAAGCTTTGCGTTAATAAGTTTGGTTAACCGTCAGGAAGTCTTAAATCACACCAAAATCACCTATTTAAATATATGGATGATGGCATTGTTGTATATTATTGACTTGGTCTATGCATTATATTTTCTCCCAACACACTTATTGTAAAAGTTGTGGGTGAAGTCATGAACTAAGTGGACCCTAGCATGGGATTATGTGGAAATAGTTAGAATGTATATATATATATATATATATATATATATATATATATATATATATATATATATATATATAGGTAATAATTATGTTGGTTGATTATGTTATATGAATCATGGCATATATTAAGGGTGGAGGGTCACAGACCCGACCATAGAATAATAGGGGAGTATAATGTTTGTTGACTTTGGTCATTTTAATCATTGTTAAATATTACGAATATATGGTAATCATATGTTATAGTTTTGACTAAATATTGTGAACGACTCCAATGGTGATCAAGGGTCACAAACCCTGATATGGAAATAGAAAGGAATTATATATTATTATGGGATTGCTTGAATTTGGTGTTAAAATAATTATGTTTTGTTTCAACGAATCTAATAGAAACACATGGGTCACGGACCCAACCAACATATGGAATGGAGTTTATAAAATTAAAGAAATCCATTTTAAAATGGGGACATTTGACTTTGTAAGTGTTCATTTCTATTTTTTTCTTGGGTGATTTCATAAGGAAACTTGAAACCCTAGCCGATTATGTGATTGATCTAGATGCTTGAGTGGGTAGCACTAGTTATTATAAATTTGCATATAATATGCATGACTATTTTTGAGAGAGTGTAGTTGTGCAATAAGCGGTAATTTATAGATGTATGCATTCAAACTTGGAGATGGAAAATTATAAAAATATCTAGTCTGGGAAGAGTAGCGAACAATGATTTAAGTGGCACGACTTGTCTTGGACTTGAGAAGGTATTTTGAAGCTTTACATGGCATGACGGGAGGAAGGATCGGAGAAAAGAGCACACAACTTGTCCAGGCACGATCGCCATTATTTTTGGAATATATTGGGTAAAGAGAGGGTTTTAGAAGGTCCCACAACCTTGATACAAAAAGCCCATCAGGCTAGATTTAACAATAGTATAACCAAAACAAAATACCCACGAGGATTCCAAAAAGGAGAACGAAAAGAGACAAGCCAAGAAGAGGAGCAACTAAATAAGCTTCTTCAGCTCAGAAACAGCATCTTTAGCTCTAGGGGAGCCCGATTCATTTGCAAGGAGATCCGCCAACTTGAGAAGCTCCGAACAGTCGTTTGCTAAGGCCATTCTGGTAGAATTCGTGAAGTCCTCCCAATCTTTGAGAGCTTTGAATGCACGCTGAAGCTTACTCAGAATGGAGGAGATGATATCAGCTCTGTTCTGGTCCTTTTTTCATCAGCATCAATATCAGCAGTGCTAAAGTCCATAGCAGGAGTGGAGAGAGGAGTGTCAGCAGTGGAATCTTTAACATTCGAGGGATCCTTAGAGCCAGCAGAAGGAGAGGGGGGATCCGCAACAAATTGATTGATATCACCCTGCTCCTCTTCCGAGGAGTCAGGGTACAGTTGAGCAAGCCCCAACAGATCAGCCGCACCAGAGAGACCCGGGCTAGAAACAGGAGAAGGAGCGCGTCCACTGGCATTGGAGTCTTCCAGGAAGAGGCACGAGATGGGGGTGGGAAAGGGGGGAACAGCAGCGGAGATGGGGGCTTCGCGGGGGGGGCTCACGATGGCCACGTCGGAGTCCGAGCCAGAGGAAAGGAGCAGGCGGCGGCGGCGCCGAGAGGAGCGGTGGGAAGAGGAAGAGGGGCGAGAAGGAGGGGAGGGGGAGCGGCGGCGGCGACCCAATTTGGGAGGAAAGCGGAGCAGGTCAGTGTGGGAAGCGGCGACGGAGAAGAGAAGGTAAAGAAGACCCTGGTGGAGGATGACTCCCTCGCCCTCCCGAGCCAGCATAACAGAGTGCTCCAGCGATTGAAAAAGAAAGGCAGCTAAATTAATCTTTCTCCCCCAACGGAGGTGGGAGAGAATAAACAGATGGGGGCCAAAAACCAGACGGTACCTACCGTCTATGGTGAAGTACCTCATAATGGCTTCCGCCACTCTGTCCCAGGGCGAGGGCAGAGAGTCGCGGGTATATCCTGACATATATTTCCTTGGTCTATCCCCGGTGCGTTGAATTCTTGTATCTCGGCGTGAAGGGAACGCCTGTAGTAAATATCGCCCGCAGCAGGGAGCCCGGTGGCATCAGCGATGGCGTTCGTTGAGATGGTAAACTTAGTGCTGCCAATTTGAACACGCCCTCTCGACCACGAAGCCGTAACAGCATAAGACACTAAGGCCGAGTAACCGGACATTCTTTCCGAAAAGTAGAGATCCCATTTTCCACTAAGATATTCTGCACTCGCCATCATTCCTAAGCGCCTCGCAACCTCCGGGCTCAAGGCGCCAATTGCCCCCCATGAGAAGAATATTGAGCAAGCGATTCTGAGTCGGAGATAGGAACTGACGAGAGCCAGTCTGAACAAGATACCGGCAAATATATTAAAGCCCGACACCACCTCCTCGGATGATTAATGGGAGCATATTGCTGCTCGTGCGTGCGAGGATTCGCTGCATCATAACTAGGCGCCTTGATCAGGAACCTCGTGTCAAGAGTCATGTCAAATAAATTTGCCGTATTCATCGCCGCCATTTGAATGGACCAAAGCGCCTGTGCCGAAACCCCGGGTCGGCCCGTCAGAGACCACCCACAAGATTGGAGTGCGTCAATTTGGGCAATCTGACAGAGTTCATTCGGGAAGTTCTCAGTCCAAATTTGCTGATTTTCGATGAGGACACCCATGTTAGCCAGAAGATCCGCCGCTTTATTACCTTCCCGGAGGACGTGCTGGAATTGGACTTGAAGGAAGGATCTTTGAATGCTTCTAATATCAGCAATGATGTTTTTAATCGACCAGTGTCCAGGGTCATTGGAACAAAGGAGGTTTATGATGTTGAGGGAGTCACTTTCCACTTGGAGGGGATCATTGCCCACCTTGATAGCCATCTCAAGACCCTTGAGGATGGCTAAGGCCTCCGCACGATGGTTGGAACCAAAGTTGAAATTATGGGCAGAGGCAGCAACAATTAAACCCGAATAGCAACGAAGAATGGCCCCTCCTCCGGACATACCAGGGTTCCCTTTCGAAGCGCCATCCGTGTTGAGTTTTCTCCATCCCCTAAGAGGGGGAAGCCAACAAATCGAATTCCTGTCAGAATGGGTTTTTTTGCACGGAATGGATAAATACTGCGCCACTCCTGGGTGTGACAGAACTGCAGTTTTTGCTGATATTTAGACCAAGTGGTCAGGTTGATATTTTCGAGAGCCGTGCCTCAGAGTAGCCACCGATCGGGATTGAGACTCTTATTTTGAAGATTCTTCTGTTTCTTTCTTTCCATATGCCCCATAAACCATGCGGGAGGAGGAGTTTCCAAGCCAACTTTAGAATCGGATGAGTGAAGGGGGAGTACCATTGAGAAAGAGTATCCTGAATGGAATCCGGAAAGATCCAAAAAACTCCTAATCTCGATAGGAGCCACTGCCAAATATCATGCGAGAAAGAGCAATGGACCAGGAGGTGAGATGAGGATTCCTCTTCATTTGCACATAGAACACATTTGGTAGGAAGGGAAAATCCCCTTCTCTTCAGGTTCTCCCCGGAAAGGAAGGCATTTTTAGAGGAGAGCCAAGAGAAAAAACCTATTTTAGGAGTGATCTCCTTAGGCCAGAATTTTATAAGAGGGGGGCCCACGTCAGCACAATGCATCGAGAGATAAGCAGCTCTAACTGAAAAGGAGCCCGAAGTGGATAGAGTCCAGATAATCTCATCTTCATTATGGGAATACGGGATGTAAATGGTGGAGAGCTGCACTCTAAGGGAGGACAGCAGGTCTCTTTGAAGGTCGCTGATATCCTCCCAAGCCTTGATATCCCAAGAGGGGATGGAATTTATCCTCTGCCAATAACCAGATGCTAATCTACCATGAATATTGATGATACTTCTCTTGATAGGGTCCCAAGAGGGGTTGAGATCAAGGGGAACATCACCAATCCAAGTATCCCTCCAGAAATCAATGAGACGCCCATTCCCGAACCTCCATTTAGTGCCAGCACGAATGATGGGGAGCGAACTACAAATGGAGTTCCATATGGTAGAGCCTCTAGTGGGGATGGATGTGAGAAAGTCTTCATTGTTTGTTAAATACTTAGCACGGAGCAAGCGGGCCCAACAAGAATTGCCTTTAGCCACCTCCCAAGCAAGTTTCGCCAGGAGGGCCCCGTTCATCTCCTTTATTTTCCGAAGACCAAGACCACCGTGAGCAGTAGGTTTACAAACCTCTTTCCAGGCCACAAGGTGGATCCTTTTCTTTTCTTCAGTTCCAGACCACAGAAAGTTCCTTTGAATTTTTTCCACAGCCTCTCTAACAGAGCTGGGAATTTTGAGCATGGACAGAAAGTAAGAAGGAAGATTCTGAAGAGTGGCTTTCACCAGCTGGAGCTTCACACACTGGCTGAGGAGAGCACCTTTCCAAGCAGCAAGTTTTTTTTGATATCTTTCAATAATCGGGTTCCACATAATTTTTGATTGCCTACCATGGAAGAGGGGGATGCCCAGATAAGAGGTTGGGAGATCCACAATCGAGCAACCAAAAATGTCAGCAATCTTCCTCTGAACTCTGGGGGGCGTGTTGAAAAAGGAGATGCTGCTCTTGATGAAGTTAATCGTTTGCTGCGAGGCTGATTGATATAAAGAAAGGATATCCATAATAGCCCTAGCTTCGATAACAGAAGCCAGACTCAGCAATAAGGTGTCATCAGCGAACTGGCTATGGGTGGCCGAGGGACAGTTAGAGGTGATTTTCAAACCAGAGATGATGGATTGATTTTTTGCCGCATCCAGAGCTCTGCTGAGGGAATCCGCCATAAGAACAAAGAGAAAAGGTGACAGAGGGTCACCTCGCTCGATACCTCGCTACTTTTGAAAAAACCCGCAGAATGCCATTGATCGTAATAGAAAAACAAGGGGTCGAAACACATGAGTAAATCCAGCTACACCATTTTTGTTGAACCCAAATTTTTCCGGTGGTCTTGATTAGGAAAGGCCACGGTGACTCACAAAGGCTTTTTGCATATCCAATTTTAAGATCATACCAGGAGACTTCGCAAGGAGGGCCGAGTGGATGGCCTCATGGACAGTAATTATACCGCCTTGAATAAGCCTACCTTTAATGAATCCATTCTGATTGAGGGAGATGAGGTTCGGCATAAGAGGTTTTAGCCTGGAAGCCAGCATCTTAGTGATAATCTTGTAAGACGTGTTGCATAGACTTATGGGCCGAAAATTGGACACATCCTTGGAGATATGCACTTTTGGAGCCAAGGCCAAAAAAGTGGTGTTCCATTCCTTTAGCAGAGTTTATCATTCATCTGAAATTCGTTGACTGCGAGGAAAAGGTCCTGCTTGATGATTTCCCAAAAAACTTGGAAGAAAGCAGCCGGAAAGCCATCCGGACCCGGGGCTTTATCTCGCTTCATAGCAAAGACAGCTTTATGAATTTCCTCCATAGCAAAAGGCTTGGTAAGATTGTTGTTCATCTCAGGAGAAACCAGATGAGGAATGTGCTGGAGCATTTCATTCATAGATTGTTCCGAAGGAGCCAGATCAGCATGGAGAAGATTTGAGTAGAAGGATATAAGCTCATTGGAAATATCAGAGTCAGGCGAGTAAGAAGAGTACCTGAAGACGACACCAACTCACGAATCTTATCTCTAGCTTTATGTTTACAAGCAGTGATGTGGAAGAATTTGGTATTACGATCACCTTGCTCAAGCCAGAGGGCCCGAGAACGCTGCTCCCAAGAGGTTTCTTCTTCTTTAAGAGTGCTGTGATAATCACTGAGGAGGGAGATTTCCTGTTGGTGAAGATGGTCCAACCTTCCCACATTCTCAATTTGCTCAGAAATTTTGATCAAGCTCTGAGAGAGCTCCTTCTTGCGAACCTTGATGTTGCCGAAGACCTTAGACTTCCATATTTTGAGCTGTTTTTTGACTTCTTTGAGTTTCTTTGGAAAATCGAACATATTGGTTCCTTCAATCTCAATATTCCACCACTTGCAACTGGGGGTCGATGATTATTCTCAAGCCAAGCCAGCTCGAATCAAGGAGGATTCTTGATATTCACCAAATGGTTGGTGCTCAACAGAGGGGGCCTGTGATCAGAGCCAACCCTTGGGAGGGAGCTGAGATAAAAGTCCGGAAAGAGAGAAATCCAATCCATCGATCCAAGAGCTCTATCTAATCTGCATTGAATGTGATTCCTGCCCAATCTACGATTTGACCATGTGTAAGAAGAACCGTGGAGATCCATATCCAGAAGTGAATTTTCTCTAATGAAGTCAGCCAAAGCTTCCATGCTAGCCGGCATAGCAGGCATGCCCCCCTGTTTATCTGAGGGATAAAGAGGACAATTTAGATCACCCATTATGATAATTGGAATTTTACCACAAGTAACGATGAAGTTGGTGATATCCTTCCAAAGTTTTCCACGATGATTCTCCAAGTTTGGGGCATAGACATTGATAGCAATCCAGGAGGTGTCAGTACCAATTTCTTGAAAGAGGATACATAGAAAATTGGGATGTTTGAACAGGCAATCCCCTTTAAGAATTCTGGGATTCCACAAGGTGCAAAGCCCCCCGGAGTTCCCAGTTGAAGGTTGGGATTCAAATGCAGCCGCAGGCCAGATTTTATGAAGCCGAACCTCAGTTTTTAGCTTGGTTTCCTGTAACATGATGATATCAGGTGAGTTCTGGAACTTGATGTCTTTGATGATTCTTTGCTTTTGCAGAGAGTTGAGCCCTCTTATATTCCAAGAAATGATCTTCATTTCTTTTGTTTGGATTTACTCCCCACCACCATGGGGATAGTGCTTTGGGTTCCTTGCGCCACATTTGTAGCTGCTTCAATCTGAAGCTTAACACTGCTTGGAGTTCTGCCTCTAACTTTTTCCAAGCCTATATCTGGTTTCTTGTTGCTGCTTCTAGTGAAACGGTGATTAGAACAATCATCTGTGGATAGCTCCGAGGGAGAGGGGGCAGAATCAAAAACAGACGGGCCAAGGGGAGGAAGGGAGGGAGGATCGAGGGAGGAGGGGATCAAGGGAAGGGGGGGGATGGAAAAGGGAGCAGGAAGTGGCGAAGGGGGAAGAGGCAGCCAAAAAGCTGGAATCGAAGGAGCCGGGGGTGGGGAGAGAGGAAGGAGGGCAGAGGAGGGGGGAAGGGTCTCAAAGCAGCAGGATCAGAGGGCTGGTCGATTTCTCCATCCTCAAGGAGAGCGAAGGAATTAGACGTGGGGATGATCGGGATCTCAATGGAGGACGATTTAGGAACAAATTTTTTCTTGAATTTTGGGGAGAGGGTTTGGGACATTGGTTTCGGTTGAGGTTTAGAGGGGCAGCCAGAGGCCCTATGGCCAAGTTTTTTGCAGAAGGAACAAGCTTGAGGAATGTATTCATAGTCAATGGGTTGTTTCCAGTTCCCTAAGTCCGAGATAAGCTCAATGTCCTTTGGCAAGGGGCAACTAATATCAGCATTAACACAGAAACGAGCATGAATGAATCTAGTTTTTGCTTTTGTGGCTTGATCTATAGCTATCAAAGAACCTATAGAAAGAGCAATACCTTCAATGACCGCCGGATGCCAGAACTCCAAAGGAAGCCCCGGAAGGCGGACCCAGATTGGGGCTTGGGTCATGGATTCCGTGTGTGGGTTGAAACCAGGAGACCATTTCCTGAGATAAAAACCCCGCCTGCCAAAGAACCACGGACCTCCCAGCAACGCTCTAGCGAAATCTTCTTTCAAGCTGAAAGAGAATAAGATGAATCCATTAGGCATAGCCGCTATTTCAAGTGCTCCACATGGTTGCCATTTTAAACGAGCCCATTTTTTTATATCCTCCAGTGGGGGCCTAGGGCCCATCAGCGTGCCCACCAAGGACAGGTCACGAGAAGCAGCAGCAGCCTCCGTGATATGAGTGGGGATGCGCAGGGAAAAGGACCCTTCTGACAGTGAAGGGGAAAGCTTTTCCGCGCCGTGTGCCGATGTGGAAGGCCCACGACTTTTGACCAAGCGAGAGGCTGTGAGGGAGAGAGAGGCCCTGACGGGGGGCCCCGATCCGGACCAGGAGGGTCCGGCATTAGAAAGGGGACCAGAGATCGCAGAGCAGCGAAGCAGGCAGCGAAGGGCAGCGATTTTACAACGGAGCCGATATCGAACCTTACTAACGGTGATATATTTGTTAGCGGGCATGGTTTCTTTTTCGTAAACTCGCATGACTTCTTATGGGAATAACTAAAATGAAAGGTTTATTTCTTATTTTAATTTTTTTATAATAAATAGATTTGGGTTGCATTTTCATTATTAATGTTATTATCTTGGATATGTTATATGTATATATAGAATTTTCATGGGTATATGCATATACACACCTAAATACTCCCTTCATGGTGATATAGATTTGTATACGCATGTACAATTTTGTGTATGAATTGCGATATGTGTATAGGTTTTTTGAGGGTTTATATTATAAGGATGAGGGAAAATATCCCTTTCATGGATTGGAAGTTTTATTTAAGCCCCACACTATTTGGTTCCTGAATTATCAATGCAATGATATAGTTGGGTGAAGAAAAATGTGTTGTCTTGAAAACTTGTTAATTTGGATCCATTATTTGGGGAAATATTAAGGTTTATGGATGTTGTTGGATGACGTTGTATGATTTTTCTATTAAAATGGATATTGTCTCTCTCTCTCTCTCTCATTTTTCTTGATTTTTTATGATCAGGATGACACTTGAAGGAAATAAATTGATTGAAAAATAAAATATTAGTTTCTCTCTCTCTATGATGCTCTGGATGCTTTGCATATAAGAGATTATGCATGTTTATGGTAATGGAAATCATGCCAGTTCTTTGAACTGACCCACCATCTTCTGCAGGTACATGTTAAGAAATGATGAATGTTGTTTGAAATTGAAGCATTCTACTTGTTGTTTGAAAAGAAGAATATCTCCTTGCTGTAGTGAAAGAAGGATAAAGGGAAAAATTATGATCCTAAAAAGGAATTCCTCTTACTCAATATGAATGTACTTTTAGAAAAAGAATCAGTATTGCTTGTTGAAAAATGTGTGTTGTTGTAACTTGTTAGAGATTCTTTAAAACAATTTTGTAATGCCTTGTGGATGATCCATTTGGGGAACAATTGAAAAACATAGTTTTGGGATGCTTGCATGTATCTAAGGTATTTTATTAGGGGCTTCTTATATACCCTCAACTCATTGTATGATGGATTTCTCCCATTATGGGATGGCTAGGAAATTATTGCATTTCTTTGTTATTGTTAAATGACCATGGTTGGACCAACCATTTTTTTCTCGTGTTATGATTGGAACTAATAATTACAAGCAAAAGCTATCATGGTTTAAACCTTTAAATTCATTAAACCAATTTGGGGTCCTTAGTTATATCTTGTCACTTCATTATGGACCTGATGTTAGTACATTGAATTATTCCCTAGAAATAATACACTATAATCTCGCCAAGTTTGTATTGTGTTATTATAGATAATGCTGATTTTATGACTATGAGTCTATATACTTAATTGGGTAAGTAAGACTTTTTTGGCTTACAAACAACCATTATGGGACAAAGGTCTCCTTAGGGAAGTATAATAGAACCTTCCTATAACATGAAATAGATTCTTGAACTTTGGAATGTGGAATTATATCCTAGAAGTTGTTTCTATCATTTGATTACAGGTATGTGTAAAATGAAAAAGACTATTAAAATTGTAAGGCAATTCTTGTGAGGAATTACTTAAGCCACCATGATGAGAAGCAAAACCATATGATTGTTGTGTTTTGTAGCAATAAGAATGATTAACAATAGTTATCTACTAGTTGATACAGTTATGTTTGGGATAGTATGTTAACCTTTATATAATTGGGACAAGTATGAGAAACTATATATATTTGATTAAGCAACTTGAATTCAATAAGAAAGATACTTGATGTAGATACTAATGAGTTGGAATAGTTATGAATATATGAATTGTTCATATCATGAAGATATTAATTTAATGGAGTTGGATTAACTCTTGAACATGCATAGTAAGACATTGTTGATAGGTTGGGAACTCCAATACTAGGTCATTTCTTAGCTATATGATAGTCCTAGTTGTGAATCTTAAATGAAATGGTAAAGTACAATTATAGTAATTTATGACATGATGTTAAGTTGAGAACTCATTAGATGGAACAATGTTGTTCCCATCATTATAACTCAAAAGGAAAGATGAAATGAATTACTGATTACAAGTTCAAAAGAGGTTGTAATAATCTTATAAGGAAGATTAATTGGTCAAGTACTTACAAGGAAAGACCATGGAACTGTTAGGAATGAGAAATGTAAGATTAAGCCTCCCTAGTGTATTCATGAAGGAATGTTTAATGAAATGATAATCATATTAATGAAGATTGCATCTTGTTTCTACAGCAGCTAAGGTTGTTCCTTCCTTGACAACAGTTCTGAAGTTGAGGGAATTATTTAAGTAAAACATCAATCGAGGAAAAGACTTTTCTTGCAGATTTGGTGTTCTCCTCGCTCCAAAGAATCAATATTCCAAAATTTAATCATGAGACAAATAGGAATATAAGTAGTTATGGCTAATATAACTCCTTACAGACTTGAGTTCAAGAAATGAAAGAAAACAATTGTTATGATATTGGTTATGCACTGTTTGCATAATGACAACCTTAGATATAAATGGAATTCATCTTTATGAAGGAAAGACTTGTAATAATTAGTCTAAATAATTGAATAACTACTTTTGGTGTCAACTAAGTAAATGTTAAATTAATAAAGTTATGGGCATAACCCTAACTAAATCATGACAAGATCAATATTGTCTATAAAGGAGCTTAAAGGAGATTCTTCTTATTTACATATGAAGGAAGGAAATGCTTGACTCATTAACATGATAGTTTATTCATTCTTTTATTATGGAAGCTGCAAATGAGTTAGGAGCTTGGTGGTAGGCACTAAAGAATGCTCTCATAACTTGTAACTTAGATCAATGGTTCAAGATTAAAATAAGCCAATTCCAATAATCATACATATAGTACTATCGTAAGATAAATGGTGAATTAATTATGCATAGTTATTATTGTAATTTATAATTGGATATTTCGGGAATTTACATCCTGCAATGTTATTGATATTGGAGTCAACAATCAAAGGATATGACCCTTATAGAAGAACTAAAGCACAAATATCATTAGGTAAGACTTGATATGGATCTAGTGGGAAAATAAATGAAAATAATGAATTAACTAAATTAGTACTATATTAGCATGAAAAGATTATCATCGCTAAATTATTATGTCAATAAAACAAAAAGATAATATCTAGTGTTTATGTATGTGGATTGTACATTAATGAATTAGTGAGTAGTTAATGATGCATTTACATCAAGCCCATAACAAGGTTATGAGGTGGAATCAACTACAGGGTAAGTGCATGGAAATGGGGGGCCAAAAGGGGGTTAAAAGGGACATATTTTTCCTGAAATCAGCTAAACTTGAACTTCATCAAATAATTCAGCATGCATATGCGCAAAATTTGAAAAAGTGATAAGGATAAGTACCGTAGATATCAAAATCTAGTTTCTAAAAACTAATTTTTTTCGAAAATGGTTGAGATTAAGAGGTTCAAATGTGGTGTGCACACAAAGTATGCCTATTTTTCTCGCAAAAAGATAAGAACCTATGTGTGTGTGCCCCCATTTTTTGAGTTTTATAAATCATTTTTCAAATCCATTTAGTCCAAAGTTAGGTAATTTCATGTATGAGGTCCCACTATTTTTTCATAATTTTTAGATGAATATATAATTTTTTTATTAATTTTCAAAGTGCACACATCCCGAAAAATGAAATATTGGTGTGTACACCCCTATAAATTTGAGAAAAAATTCAATTTTTTCAATACGTGTAGAATGGATTTTTGAAGAGGAGTTTTTTTTTCAAATTCGGACGAAAAAATCATAAATTGTGCACCAAAATGTATGCATAGGTTTTCACAAGAAAATAAGGCACTAGTAAAAGAAATTATGGATGAAAGCCTTAAACTAATCAGATTTTAGAAAGAAGCATATTGTCACCAAGGTAAAACCGAGCTTGATGTTGTAGTATAATATTTTTAGAATATTATGTTATAACACATTTTTATCGGGTGTACACGTGACATTTTGTTATTTTTTTGTAAATCACGGATTTATTCACGGATTACATAGTCCAAGCCATAGGGTAGGATATCCAAGGAAAATCCAAGCCTATGGATTGGGATTCCCAAAATAGAAGGAAAAACACACTCACATACCCATGTATTATGTGGTATATGTGTTTGTGGCATGCTTCTATTTACAAAAATAAAGTTTAAGTTTTTCTTTTATTATTATTTTTATGAATAATAATAAAAGAAAAACTTGTACTTTAAAATTATTTTAGTAAATATAAGATGTTAGTGTCACTCTGCACCTTATGGAAATAGTGTCAGCTCCATTTGTCATGATTTAGAAGATAGTTTTTCATATTCTAATTTGGTCAGTACATAGGTATTTTTCAGGATTTCAACATTTAGTCTTCAAGCTTTTAGGGTTTAAATTATATAATCAATATTTGTTTTGTGAAAGAATATAGTCATTGTTTAGGTTTTGGGGCCTTTTGGATTGGTTATTGACATTTGTAGGAGTGTTAAATGTGTCAAAACTATATATTTTAAGCCTCACAACTCCCAAAGGTAGCAACAATTGCTTGAATATATGGACTCATGCAATTCCTTATAACACATAATAAATCAAAACACATATGCAAGTTTTTATCGATTCAAATAATCAAGGGAATGGTCATCATGAGGTTTGTGAAGGATCTGAAACATCATGAGGTGATGTAGAGCTCTAACACATTTTCATGCATTCATCAACTCATAACAACCAATTTCAATCATTCTCATTAGTATCTTGTTTTTAGAAGTCTTTCCAATAAGCTCTATAGGCTCAAATATGCAAAAATGGCACAATCAACCTAAAACTTACCCTTCTAACCCCCATATCCTACTCTCACATTTTGTACACAATCCCAATCAACTATTAAAATGACTCATTTTCTTGTAAAACCTCATTTTCTCAGACTTCCACTTTATTCCTCTCACTAGCTTTAAGTGTCCTAATTCCAAATCAAGCACAAATTTGGAATTTTTGCTTCCATTTTCTCCTTCCAAATCTTTATATTATTTCACCATGCTCAAAATAACATGAAACCATTCAACTCTTTATATTTTTAGAGACTATTTACTTAGATATGGTGTTATGGTGCTTAGATGATTAATTTCAGTGGCTTATTGAATGATGTATCCCTCTCTCGCTCTCGCTCTCTCTTTCTATCTCTTTCTGTCTCATTCGGCTTTATCGCATTCTCTCTCACTCTCACTCTCTCTTTTATCATTCTCTCATTTTCTATTTAGGATTTAGGGTTTAATATTCAATGTTTAGGGTTTAGGGATTAGGGCTTAAGGCTCGGAGTTTAGGCTATAGGTTTTATGGTTTATGGTTTACGGTTTATGGTTTATGGTTTAGGGTTTAAGGCTCTGTGGGGTAAGGGATGAATGTTTAAGGTTTAGGGTTTAGCGTTTAGGTTTTGGGGTTTAGGGTTTTAGTTTTAGGGTTTAGGGCTCATGGTTTAGGGTTTAGGGTGTTGGGTTTAGGGTGTTGGGTTTAGGGTTTAGGGTTCAAGGTTAAGGGTATAAGGCTTAGGGTTTATTGTTAGGGTTTAAGGTTTAAGGATCAAGGTTTAGGGTTTAGGGTTTAGGGTTTATTGGTTAGGGTTTACACTTTAGCATTTAGGGTTTAGGGCTCATGGATTAGGGTTTAGGATGTAATTATTAGGGTTTAGTGTTTAGTGTTTATGGTTTACGATTTATGGTTTAGGGCTCATGGTTTAGGGTTTATGGTTTATGGTTTAGGGTTTAGGGCTTAGGGATCATGGTTTAGGGTTTAGGGTTTATGGTTTAGGGTTTAGTGTTTAGTGTTTAGGTTTTAGGTTTTATGTTTTATGGTTTAGGATTTAAGGCTCATGGTTTAGGGTTTAGGGTTTAAGGTTTAGTGCTCATGGTTTAGGGTTAAGGGCTCAAGGTTTAGGGTTTAGGGTTTAGGGTTTAGGGTTTAGGGTTTAGGGTTTAGGTTTTATGGTTTATGGTTTAGTTTTTAGGATTTTACATTTAGGGCACAAGGTTCAGGGTTTCGGGTTTAGGATTTAGGGTTTAGGGCTCAAGGTTTAGGGTTTATAGTTTATAGTTTAGGGTTTAGGACTCAGGGTTTAGGGTTCAGGGTTTATGGCCTAAGGTTTAGGGTTTGGGATTTAGGGTTTAGTGATTAGGGTTTAGGGTTTATGATTTACGATTTACGATTTAGGGTTTAGGGTTTAGTTCTCAAGGTTTATGGTTTAGGGATTAGTGTTTAGGGTTTAGGTTTTAGGGTTTAGTGTTTACAACTCATGGTTTAGGGTTTAGAGTTAATAGTTGAGTGTTTATGGTTTAGGGTTTAGGGGTCGGGTTTAATGTTTAGGGTTTAGGGTTTAGGATTTATGGTTTAATGTTTATGGTTTATTGTTTAGGGTTTAGGGCTCAAGGTTTAGGGTTTAGTGTTCATGGTTTGGGGTTTAGGGTTTAGGGTTTAGGGTTTAGGACTAAGGGTTTAGGGTTTAGGATTTAGTATTTAAGGTTTAGGATTTAGTGTTTAGGGTTTAGGGTTTAGGTTTTTAGGCTTAGGGTTCATGGTTTAGGGTTTAGGGCTCATGGTTTAGGTTTAGGGCTCATCGTTTATGATTTAGGGTTCAAGGTTCATAGTTTATAGTTTAGGGTTTAATTTTAGGTGTTAGGGTTTAGTGCTTACAGTTAAGGGTTAATGGTTTAGGGTTATGGTTTAAGGGTTAGGGTTAAGGGTTTTGGTTTTAGGGCTCATGGTTTATGATTGAGGGTTTAATGCTCAAGGTTTAGGGTTTGGTGTTTAAGATTTTGGGTTTAGGGTTTAGTCTTTAGATCTTAGGGTAAAAGGTTTAGGGTTTAGGGCTTAAGGATCATAGTAGCATGGTTTAGGGCTTACAAGATAGGATTTAGGGTTTAGGGTTTATGGCTCAGGGTTAAAGACTAAATGTTTAGGGTTTAGGGTTTGGGTTTTAGCATTTAGGGTTTAGAATTTAGGGTTAAGGGCTCGGGGTTTAGGGTTTAGGGTTTAGGGCTCAAAGTTTAGGGTTTAGGGTTTAGGGTTTAGGGATCATGGTTTAGGTTTTATGGTTTATGGTTTAAGATTTAGGGTTTTCGGGTTTAGGGCTTAGGGTGTAGGGTTTAGGGTTTAGGCTTTAGGTTTTAGGGTTTAGGGTTTAGGTATTGGGGTTTAGGGTTCATGGTTGAGGTTTGATGTTTGGGGTTACTAGTTTAGGGTTTATGGTTCATGGATCAATTCTGTAGGATCAAGGTTTAGGGTTTAAGGTTGAGGCCGAGGGTTGAGGGTTTACGGTTTAGGGCTCAGGGTTAAGGGTTTAGGGTTTAAGGCTCAGGTTTAGGGTTTAAGGTTTAGGGTTTAGGGCCTAGGGTTAATTGTTTAGGGTTTATGCCTTAAGGTTTAGGATTTAGGGTATAGGTTCATGGCTCAAAGTTTAGGAATTAGGGTTTAGGGTTTATGATTTAGTGTTTAGGGTTTAGGGTTTCGGGTTTAGGGTTTAGGTTTCAAGGTTTAGGGTTTAGTGATTAAGGTTTAGGGTTTAGGGCTTAGGGCTTAGGGTTTATTGTTTATTATTTAGGGTTTAGGTTTTGAGGTTCAAGGTTTAGGGTTGATGGTTTAGGGCTCAGGGTTTAGGGTTTAAGGATTAGGTTTAGCGTTTAGGGTTTAAGGTTTAGGGCTTAGGGCGTAGGGTTGAGTGTTTAGGGTTTAGGGCTCAAGGTTTAGGGTTCATGGTTTATGGTTCAGGGCTCAAAGTTTTAGAATTAGGGTTTATGGTTTAATGTTCTGGGTTTAGGGTTTAGGGTTTATGATTTAGGTTTTAGGTTTTAGGGTTTAGGGTTTATGGTTTAAGGTATAGAGTTCAGAGTTTAGGGTTCAAGGTTTAGGGTTTAGTGCTTAGGGTTAAGGGTTTAGGGATTAGGCCTCAAGGTTCAGGGTTTAGGGTTTAAGGTTTAGGGCTTAGGGTTCAAGGATTATGGTTTATTGTTTATTGTTTAGAGTTTAGGGTTCAAGGATTATAATTTAGGGTTTAGGGTTTAGGATTTAATGTTGAGGGTTTAGGATTTAGGGTTTAACATTTATGACTCATGGTTTAGGGTTCTGTAAGGTTAAGGGATTAGGTCTATAGGTTGAATTCTTAAGGTTTAGGGTTTAGGGTTTAGGTTTAACAACCTGTGTTTTAGGGTTTAGGATTCAGGATTAAGGGTTAATGGTTTAGGGTTTAGGGCTTAGGGTTAAGGGTTGATGGTTTAGGGTTTTGGTTTCAGGGTTTATAGATTAGGGTTTAAGTTTATGGTTTATGGTTTAGGGCTCAGGGTTTAGGGTTTATGGTTTAAAGTTCATGTTAGAAGTGTCGTCACTCAAAAACATAACCCGGGGTTTTATGAAGGTGTTTTCAACTTACAAAATTTTACCCCATCCTCATGAGATCCTTACCCATGGTAAACAATAGTCTATTTATGATAGAACCCTTTCCTAAAGGTACTTATCAATGTTTAAAAATATTAAGCTATCACCATGTGGTGATCATCTCTCTAGTGCTTACAAATTTAGTGCCATTGTTGTCTAGAACTGAAAGGGGTAGCTACATTATCTTGAAATTATTCATAAAACCTTCAATTATTAGAGAAAATTGGATGTTACCAACATGTATAGGATTCACATATCTTTCCAGTGCCTATTTTTTTCCTCCTAACTCCTTACGAAGTTCCCAAAATCATCCGAAGAAGTCAAATTTCACCATTAGAGTGTTTGTTCCTAGCACCTAGAAAACCTGTTGTTGATAAGATTATCCTTGAATGAGTAAACCTTTACTAAATCATCCTAAACACTCCTACTAATGTCAATAACCAATCTAAAGGGCTCAAAAACCTAAACAATACCTATATTCTTTCACAAAATAGATATCGATTGTATAATTTAAACCCTAAAATCTTGAAGGCTGAATGTTGAAATCCTAAAAATACTTATGATCTTGACCAAATCCAAATATGAAAAACTATCTTGAAACCATGATGAAGGAGCTATAAGACTAGTTCCATAAGGTGCAGAGTGACCCTAACATCTTATATTTACTAAAATAAATTTAAATTATAAGTTTTTCTTTTATATAAAAGAAAAGCTTATACTTAAACATTTATTTTTGTAAGTAGAAACATGCCACAAACATATATATTACATAACGCACATGAATACGAGCACGTTATAACATGCTCGTGTTATGAATCAGATTTATGAACCATAATGTGCTGCAAGTATAACGCTGCCCCCGAATTTTCTATCACGTTATAACGTGATCGAGCCATAACATGAGTGTGTTATGGCCAAAATGGAAAAAAATGGATTTGTGTCCACTTTTTGGCCCCCTATTTCCATTCACTTACCCACAAGCATGAACGGATAAGTAATAATTGTCTTCCGATAGGGATAGAAAAAATTAGTCATATTTTCTTGGAATTGGAGGATAGGTCACTACATGATTACTAAAATGTATAATATTATAGTTGATAGGGAACTTCAAGATCTTTTACAAAAATCTTGTTTTCTCCCTAACAACACTCAATTATGTTTGATAAGTTCCCCTCATTTGATCATGTATGCCATACTCTAAAAGAACATGAAGCCAAATTACTACATCTACATAAGACTAAATATGTTGTTAACTCTTCTACTACACCTAAAGTCAAATTTCTAAGTAAATATACATTAAAAAGAAAGGCTACCAATAATAATCTACTAATAAGGACACCATTAATTTAATATCTCAACCTACTACAATATAATTATAACCTATACAAAAGGTAGTTTACATGTCTACGATGTGCTCCTTACATTATGTTAAAGAAATTATCTGAGTGTAATTGTGTGTCTCTCCCTCCTCCACTTGAGGTTGATACAAGAAAGCCTCATATTAATAGTTTTGATGATAATGCTTATTATGACTATCATAGATGCATTGGTCACCTCATTAATCAATGCATCAAAATTTAAAATTTTATACAAGATACTATTGATGCAAGTACAATTGAATGGGATGAGATCACTAAATCCTCTAAGCCTACGAATGATAATCTAAAGTTGAAAATATTAATTGATCCACCACCTAATTATAGCACCACTAGATATACTTTGGAAGTGCATAATTTTTATTGTATGGTACCACCTCCACCTTCTTATGATCGTCAATTAGGTACAATAATTGGCAATATTGGCCCTATGCCACCTTTTACACATGTTATTACTTTTGATGAATCTAATATGGATGATACTCTTATCTTAGATACTATGTACATTTGTGTGTCTATTAATAAAGTACATATAAATATTATTTTGGTTGATTCAGATAATAAGGATAACCTATGTAATTTCAAGCCACTTGGTTCTCTTAGCTGTTTTAAAAATCACATAATACACAATTCTAATTCTACATATCACTATCAACTCTATTACTACACAAGTCCCATTTCTAGTGGCTTCCACTCTTATCTCGGTGACATGCATTTAGGTACCCCTTTGTTATGTTCTCTTAAGGATGTGTAGACACTAAAATTTAGCAATCTATCCTTTGATGTTGTCGATCTTGACATTATACACTTGCATGGACAAATGCACTCTCCTCACTCTTGCTTAGCACACCCGATAGCACTTTTTACACTTTCTTATCTTTACACACATCTTTCTCATCAAGTATATACATTTTAACTACATAAAATACATCTAGAAACATCCATAATTAGGCCCATGAAGTAAAAATATGATTTTCTCCCTCTAGTCCAAAAATGTTGGTTTTGGTAAATATGTAGAATGTATCCTGACTTTATTGTACAGTTTTGGACCGACATGTTTTGAATTAATTATTTCAATTCTATAACATTCTTATGAAAAAATCGACCCCTTTGGTCATCCTTTCATGACATAAAACCCATAGGAAACATATAAAAGAAAGTCAATCATACCTCATTTAAGGACCAAGAACTTTATGAACTACACATGCAAAATTAAGTACTAAAGACATTCAAATATCCCTAAGATAAAAAATAGCTCATGCACATCCATTAGCGCAGCACCCTCTACTAGTTTGAAGTCTCCTCCTAGGTCTAGGATTCTCCATCTTCATCCTACAAGAAAGAAAAATGACCCTTCCCAAGCATTTGAGAAAACTATAAAACTCAAGTGATTGAACCATGGTAGATATCATATGTTATGAGAATGGTGTATGGTTTGAGACCTCTTGAGTAGTTCCAACATTGATGGTGCATCAAAGTTGCCCATAACCCACCTAATTTTGTTTTGCAAGACCTCCTTTCACTACAAAGGTTTGAGGGTTTGAGTAGAGTTTACAAAGAAATTATGAAGGTGAGTGAAGAAGACCGAAACAAAATGACACACATTTATAGGTAGTTAAAGCACTTAATAATTTACATACCTAGATTCCAAGAAGGTCCAAGACAATACAAAATGGTTAGGATAATATGGATGTTATAGACAAAGTTGTATGATTTTTACCAGGCTCGAGTTTTAGGTTACAAGATTACAACAACAAATCATTTCTAGTTCCAAATCTTCATGTTCCTACACTTAGACCACCTAGACTCTTCCAAATCCACACAAAATCAGCTAAGTGTATTTTTTCCCTTTTGTTTCGATAACCTCTAAATTAATCGTCACTTTGAAAAACATTATTATGATTTGTGTAATTAATGTTGGAAGTTAATTAAATCATAATATCTATCTCAGAATCGTATTTATCCTTTTTATGTATGTTAATTATGAAATTTAAAACTTTAAAAAGGGGAGATTAAATCATAATATCCATATGTAATCGTATTTATCTTTTTATGTATGTTAATTATGACATTTAAAACTTAAAAAGGTGAGATTCACTTTCCAACAAAGTGAAATCAGGTTGTCCCATCTATTTTACACCAATAGGTTGAGCTTATTTTTTTTTAATATTGGTAAATAGTTTTTTGAAAGGGACTATACCCTTGTGTACAAAAGGAGGCCTAAAAGCCTGAATAAGAGAGAGGAGCAGAGAAGCTGTATCAAAGCACAAAAGTTACAGCAAAGAACACCGAAGCCTAGAAACAGCAACACAAACGAGACTTAACAGCAAAACAACGGCAACAAAACAGCAAGCCTACAGCCAAGAAGCAGTAGTAAAACAGACTACTTCTTGGCCGCTTGATCAATACTCATCTTTACTTTTTTCCAAGCATGGTACATACCCAGCGTGGTCATATGAGCAGCATCCGTCTTATCGAGCTCCTCTCTGGTTCTTTTACTCTCTTTCTCATTGCCCCAAAGAGTCATCGGGACACCGCTGAGTTGCGAAACACTTCTTGCATGTCCTTCGATGAATTCCTCTATGGCCCTGAATGCTGCAATATTATACTCATGCCTAGTCTTCGTTTTCCCAAGTCGGGAGTCAAGGGAGGTCAGTTTTTTGTATATTTCATCAAGTCAAGCTATGCAATGCTCCCTTCTCCCTCAATGCTTTTTTTGCCTTTTTGCTTAGCAAGATTTTTTACCTCATCCTTCAGCAATTTAAGCTCAGCCTCTAAGGCCTCCAATCTTCTAGAAGGGTTATCCGTTGGTGCCGCCTGGGGACTGGCACTACTAATGTTCAGCAGATCACGAGCAATGTCATCCAAAGGTTCATCCCCCTCAGCAGTAGACTCAAGGTTGAGTCTCCTAGAAGCCCTGGTGACACGTTTAGAAGTAGAGACAGTGTGGGTGGCAGGGGGCAGCAGGAGGAAAAGAAGGAGAAGCATGAGCAGCCTGCATGGGGGCATCAGCACCGGAGGCGGGGGCAGCAGCAGGGACAGCAGGGGAGACAGGACTGGCAGCAACAGAGCCCAAAGCCAGGCCGGGAGAGGAAGGGAGACCGGGGAATTTAATAAGGCAGTGCTTGTGAATAAGCAGAATAAGCCCTTGGTGAAGGGGAACCGCCCGGGTATGCTTCTGGAACTCCAAAATGGAGCGCTCAAGAGAGTTTAATCAGATAGTGGGGAAAGCAAACCAACCTACTCCTACGAAAGTGATTCAAAAAGACAAGGTGCTTGGCAGGGACAGTAACAAACCTGCCTTCCAAGGATATGTAGCGAATCATCATGCGGGTGACTTCATCATACGGAGAAGGAATTGAATTAACAAGCAGACCCGCGGTGTTGAATATAAGCTTCTCCTCCTCCTCCACAAATCTTCTCTCTTCAGCCTCTTTGATAACCCTCTTGTTGAAGAAGCGGTATCCTTCCAAGCTGAGGCCAGTCGCTTCGGCTATGAGTTCGTCATTAATAAGAATCTTCTGGCCTCCATAGTCGACCATCCTCTCATTCCAGTCCTTGGCAAAGCGAATAGAGATATTTTGATCATGCCCTTGCACTCTCTCCACAAAGTTGGTGAATCCGCCAATACTAAGAATGTTCCAGAGCTCAGTGTTATCTTTCCAGTCAGGGTCTGCACACGGCTCAATCTGGCAGGGAGGCCCTCCCATCTTCACAAGGATGTGCTGGTTACAACAATTTTCAAAATACCTTTGGGCGTTGAGAGTGATTCGTTTTCGCCATGCCGTTGCGGGTCGCATAAAAATGGGAATCAGTAGCCGTTGGTCCTCCCACGAACGGCTGTAGGATTGCCGATCTGAGTCTGCGTGAAGTCGCGCGTGGAAACCCTTATCCTGTCAGCTTTCACCTTGTAGTTATCTTCGGTTTTCGCGGAGCTTGGCAACCGAATATCAACAGCTATTGTACTTCCCGCGTGCGCTGTTTTTAAATTTAGACGGCTCCACTTGAAGTTCCTAAACAAAATCTTGCCATCATTTGGAGTAGATATCATATGCCACGCCAAATAAACTAAAACAGCACCTGTGGAAGAATTTATGGATTTCCTCCAAAGATTAAAGCATATCTTTAGAGATTGTTTGCGTGTGAAGGTCCGCATGTATCTTTGTTGTGAAGTCGATTAGGGATACTATCATTATCCCAAATAGTGAAATTTATATTAATGCCATAATTGGCCATCAGATCGGCTGACTTGTTACCTTCCCCGTAAGTATGTATGATTTCGATCTTTGTTGAAGGTATGACTGATGCTTATGGACTCGAGAGATAAAATCTTTGATATTCCGGCTAGGAGAAGAGGACTGATTAAGATTAATAATATTAAGGAGTCCCCTTCAACAATGAGGTTCTCGGATATTTTGGGTCCGAGCAACTCTCAAACCCCAGAGAACAGATAAAGCTTCGCAAAATGATTGGTTTGGATTCCCATTTTTCCAAAGATATGAAACAATCAAATTACCTTTATGGTCCCGTATTGCTCCTCCTCCAAAGAAATTGCTCCGTGGTTCCCCTTAGAGGCACCATCAAAGTTCAGCTTGAACCAATTGGATTCAGGGGGATGCCATTTGACCAAAGATCTATCCACACTATTCCCTGGTTGCTCCAATATCCGATCGCCAATTTGATAAGATGTGCTTTTCATTTTCGTGGTAACAATTGTTCTTAGGAGGTTTAAATCGGCCATGTCCTCTTTGATGCCTTGGGAGATCTTGCCAGAGTGAGTTTAAAATTCTGCTTCTTATTTCTAAAAACTATATTATTTCTATCCTTCCAGATCCTCCAAATTAAATGCGGGATGGCTAATTTCCAGATTCTTCTGATAGCACAATGTCTGAATGGTGGGTTCCATTGGTTCCACAGCTGAGTAAGATCCTCCGGCATCACCCAGAGAGCTTCAAATTTGGAAAGGACAAAGTTCCAAACTCTAAAGGCATAATCACAGTGTAAGAACAGATGTCTAATGTCTTCATAGTTATTCCTACAAAGGTGGCACCAATTGGGAATGATAAAACCTCTTTTCATCAAATTGTCAGTGGTGAGAATTTTGCCTCTGATGGCCAGCCAAAGAAAAAAATTTATTTTGGGGGTTAACTCAGGCATCCAGATCAAGTTCCAGTTAAAGTCAGATTGGTTACTGTGGAAAAGACTGGTATAACCAGATTTGACTGAGTATTTACCCTCGTGTGAATTGCTCCAGATCAGCTCATCCTTGGAATCCAGCTGACACAAAGGGAAGAGATCCAAAAGGTCTTGGAGGGAGGAAATAGTCTGTTTCAGTTCAATACTCTCCATAGTAAGTCTTTTCCAATTCTTGTTGGTGCCATTTCCATCAATGTAGTCCTTAACTTTAGTTCCATATTTTCTTATAAGACTGTCCTTAGCAGTCCCAAATCTCTCCAAGAGATTATCATTGGACCGCTTATCCTCCCGTGAAGTTAATGTCGCTGCCATCCCCAATTTTCCATTTGCTTCCCTTCTTAATGAAGTTTCTACTCTTAACCAGATTATTCCAAAAAATGGAACCATTGGGGAGTTGCTCATCATGCAGATAGGAGTAAACAAATTTTGCGATTCAAGTATTTTGTTTTAATGACATCAATCCGTGGTTGTTTCTCGAAAGCAATCTCCCGGCCCATCTTAGCAATGAGTGCCTCATTCATTTTCTCAATATTTTTATTCCCAGCCCTCCCTAGATTTAGGGGTGCAGACTTTATCCCGTGCCACAAGGTGAAATCGAACTTTTCTTCCATGCCTTGCCATAAAATTTTTTTCGAATCCTTTCAATTTTCTCTCGAAGGAGGAAGGAATTTTGAATAGTGACATGATATATATGGGCAAACTTTGGAGTGTGCTTTTAATGAGAAGGCACTTACCAAAGACTAGAGAGAGTGGTCCCTTTCCAACCAGCCATTTTTTTCTCGAAATCTCGTCAATAAATCATCCCACACCGTGTGAGAGACTTTCTTCGTGCAAGAGGGAGGCCTAAGTACGTTCTTTGGAAGAGTACCAATTTTCTGACCTTAATTTTAGCAATCTTGAGTTGTCTTTCCTCGGGGTGTTAAAGAAAAAAAGGATGCTTTTGTCGTAATTGATCTCTTGCCGGGAAGGCATTCATAAAGCTGCAGAAGAGCCTTGATAGCTTTAGCTTCAACCACTGAGGCCAGAAGAAGAAGGATAGTGTCGTCTGCAAACTGTTGATGAGAGACAGCTTGGCTGAGAGAAGTGGGTTTAGAACCATTTAAAAGGCCGTCTTCCACCGCTCCGCTAATTGTTCTACTAAGGTCAAGTGTCGGCATTTGAAGGATGAAGAGAAGGGGGAGATGGGGTCTCCCTGCCTTAGACCTCTGCTGCTGGTGAAGAATCCCACAGGCTCTCCATTAACAACCACAGAGAACCTGGCTGTAGATATACATGATTTAACAATTTTTCTAAACTTTTTCGTGAACCCAAATTTAGATAGAATCCTGTCAAGGAAGACCCAAGAGACTTTGTCAAAGGCTTTATTCATGTCGAGCTTAAGGATCATGTTAGCCTTTTTGTTATTTTCCATAGAATGCATAGTTTCGTGTACCATAATCACACCGTCTTGTATTATCCCCGCCTTTAATGAAGCCACTGCTGCTTTGAGATGAGATCCTTCATTATGAGCGCAGCCTAGAAGCAATAATTTTGGTGAAGATTCGAAAAATAGCATTAACCGTGATGATGGGTCCGAAATCCTTGAAATCTTTTGCATTCATTTTCTTAGGTGCCAAAGACAATGTGTGTGTTATTGAGCTCTTTTAGAAGATTTCCGATCTAAAAATTCATTAACCGCTTTGAGAAGATCCTCCGAGCATATTTCCTGAATTTACGAAAAAATTAATGGAGAATCCATCCGGTCCAGAGCCTTATCCCCTCAAGAGAAAAACAGCCTTTTTAGCTCATCAAGCGCGACCGCTTTAGTGATATCTCTGAATTTCTGGTCTTCAATATCATTCTGGGGTATTGCCTCTAGCATGAAGGAAATAGCTTCCGGATTGCTGACATTACTCTCTCTAAGAAGATTTTTGTAGAATTCAAGTGCTTGCTTCTTAATGCTGTTTGGATTTTTAGTAATACTTCCGTTGCTTTTAGAAACCTCTAAAATCCTATTACTGGCCCTGTGCTTTAGAGTGGTCATGTGAAAGAACTTTGTATTCCTGTCCCCCTCTTTAAGCCAGATAGCTCTTGATTTAAGGCGCCAAAAGGATTCTTCTCTACTGCATATCGTGTGTAACTCAGAAAGAATTCTCTTTTCATTTACTTCATCTTCAACTGACCTCCCCATAGTATCCATTTTTAACTCAAGATCCTGAAGCTTCTGTTTTAATTCTTTCTTTTTCCGAAGATGTTTCCAAAAACATTTTTGTTCCAAAGTTTGACTTGCTTTTTGACATTTTTGAGTTTTTGGACCAATCTGTACTGGGCAGTGCCTTCCCCATTCCAATCCCACCATTCCTTTATTCTATCATAGATATCAACGTGCTCCATCCACATTTTTTCAAATTTGAATGAGCTTCTTGCAGGTTTGGTCCAATTTAGAAAGCTTAAAGCAATCGGATTATGATCCGATCCAATTCTGGGCAGGGAAGAGAGGTAAAAGTCTTGGCTAAGAATCCAGTTTGCCGAGATAAGAGCCCTGTCCAGTCTCACCTGAATGAGCCCCTTTCCCACCCTTCTATTGTTCCAAGTATACTTATTACCATGCAGATCCACATCAATGAGGTTTTGTTCAGTGATAAAATCGGCAAGATCCTCCATACCATTAGAGAAGGTGGGGGTTCCCCCAAACTTTTCGCCTGGGTTTAGAGGGGAGTTGAAATCTCCCATGATAAGCCAGTTAGCAGAACTGTGCTGGTTTCTAAAGATTTTAAGATCAGCCCATAGTTTTCTTCTACCACTAGCAGAGTTAGGGGCATAGATATTAGACAAGATCCATTCACACTTTTTTTCAATAGTGACAAACTTAATTGCAAGATGATTAAAATTATCACTAAGGATCATACCAGTACAGTGCCTTTTATCCCAAAGAGTTGCCAGCCCTCCGGAAGCACCCTGAGAATCAACAGCCGCCATTTCAGAGCTATCCCAAAAATTATTTTTAATATTATCCATGGACATTGCTTTCATCTTAGTTTCTTGAAGAATCAAAATGCTGGGGTTACTGGAGTCCCGTAACTCCTTGATGTTTCTTTGCTTAGAGTAACCGTTAAGGCCTCTAATATTCCAAGATATGATCTTCATATGGAATGGTTGGTTGTTGGATTTGCTTGGTGGTTCAGTTGTCGCTGAACACCATCTGCAATCTCCCTCTCTGTTTTCTTAGCTCTGAGAGTTTTTTTAGAGGGTCTTCCTCTTTTCGAGCTCTGTTCTCTAGGTTGAGCTTATTCACCAATATAAAGTTGTTAGAATTTAATGTATTTTCCTTGAGGATCCTCTTCTTATATTACCTCATAAAGCTTCTATAGTTCTTACTCCTCAAGTATCTTAATAGGCCTTATAGAACACATGTTATCTCTTGTGGCTCTAGCCATCCTATGTCTCCGATATACCTTCTAGCACACATGTTATATCTAGTGGCTCTCTCCGTACTAAAATTCATCATAGGTAATCTAGTGCACATCTTATTTCTAAAGGCCCTTTCCCTTCTAATCTTCCTCATTTGTATACTCCATCACACATTTTCCTCTTGTGGATCTATTCCACCTTGTTCTCCTCCCGATATTTTTGTGGAACTTATTACTTATGTATCACTCGCACATGAGCATCCTTCTTTCACACAATTTCATCCCACACCTCTAATTTATTTTAGATCTTCTTCACCTCATCATGAGGATCTCATTGTGTAGTTCTTTTGCCACCCCTCTCCATGTACATAGCTATGTTCAATATTACAAAAATAAAACTATATTTATAAAAATACAAAACCATGACATATACACATAGCCAAGGGGGATTAATCCCTAAGCGAGACTAGGCAATCGCCTAGGTGTTAACACTAAAGGGGCACCTAAATCTAATTATTATTATTATTATCTATTATTAGAACTTAATATTATTTTTAACTTGAAGTCAATATTAATTAACCCTTTTATTAATATTATTATAAAGTAATATAAATTTCATGCATACACATAAAAATGTACTATAATATTTTTGCAAGTAAAAATAAATATGCATATTTTTAAGCTCATCCAATTTGTTGGTATTATTACCCATTCTCTAATGTAGCTCTAGATAATTTAGGTGTGTAATTTTTTCTTAGAAAAGGTTCATGTATTTTTTATAATGTCACTAGTGTAGCTAGTAGAGGCAAGTATAATTGAAGGAAAGAATTATTTAATTCTTTATTCCTAATGTTTTGGGGAAATGTCTCTTTTTATAGAGGAATTAGTAGGCTTGTTCTAGATACCACTCTTCACAAAACCATGGGAGCCACATTAGAATTGTTATCTCTCCGCAAAAAGTGGTGTTTTGTTTACTTTCAAGTCTCATCCCCTACTTAATGTTGGTAAATAAGATGATTAAAAAAACTTTTATAATAATTGTATTTTTTTGCATTCTAATCACCTCCTATGATTAATTCTATTCATCCATAGATTATTACATGTCCTTATTTGATAATTTTATAGGATATTTTTATTCCTTTTGTATACCAATTTATCTAAATTAATTATGTATTATGACCCTTATAAAAATTCTAAAAAATAATAATGTACATAGATTTTATTTATTTATTTGAAGGGAAATTTTTTTAACTAAAATTTTAAGAAGGGCGTCCACTTCAATTATTGCCTAGGCACTCCTATCCTTTAATTTGGCTCTATGTGACATAACTTGAGTTGTTTGCACTTTACGTTACATTTGATGTTTGTCATTATGGTTTGATTTATAATATATATTTTCAGTATACTCCTTCCACACATGCGTTTAAAATGTATATTGAGCTTGATGTAGGACACAAAGATCATTACATGCTAATAAGATCTACTTTGGTAGCTTACATTACTTCTCTTTGAGGAATCCCTCTACATCATACCCGTTATTATTTTATTATAGTTCCTTCCTACTTCCTCATTACACTTGATTACATATATTGTGTATATGATAGATTTTTAACTAACAATACTAACACATGTTTCTTGTGTAGTGATGAGATATATTGCTTCATGTGCTTCTTTACTACTCATTATAATGTATTTATCATTTCTTAACATTACTATTTGATACAACATGTTTTTAGTTGTTTGTATTACTACTTTTCTGTTTCAATGTATGTGGCTTGAATTCATTTCTTGTCTTGTAACACCACGTGTATCCCATTTTTGTCACTTTTTGCCTTTCTTGGATGACATTGCTTCTATACATCCTAAGTTCCTTAATTTTATTGTGACACTACGAGTTTCCTAATTCTCGTATCTCTCTTCCTTTATGTAACTCTTCTATATGATATGGCTTCGTTTTCTCATTTGATGGTTATTTTATCTCTACACTAGTTTTGTTACATCTACATTGTTGTTACCATTGCTATTATTATTATTTTTATCACTACTATTGTTGCTCTTATTTCTATTTTTATTTTTCTCCTTTTGCATAATGGGTGTCACCATGTGTAACCCATTTTATAAGTATAGGTTCTTAAATGTGGCCACCACTTCACCATTCTACATTCGCCTACAAATTCTTAGACATATAGTGTATGGTAACACATATTATTTTGATCTGCATGCTCAAAACTTTATCACGTGCAACTCAAAATAGGGGCATTCATCAAGATATATTCTACACTTACGGGCATAATTATAGTTTCATGCATAGGTTTTTACAGCGAACAAGTCCTCATAAACATCTCCAAATATCAAAATTTGGCATAAAATATGCATATACAAGACCATATAGAAATGTTAGGATTGTACAAGAATTTCTAACCCTACCACAATTTTTATCTTGGGGGTAGCTACACCATATTTTTCTTCGTTTCATATTTCTACTTATGGATACAAGTTTTTGACATAATCTCATTTTCATATGACACAATTCTCATTAATTTACAAGGGGTGTGAATATTTCACTCCTCCATTTCAATACTCAGTTCTAGTTACAAAATATAGGTGTTTTGGGGGAATGATCCTCCTCCTTTTTCATTTCAACATACTACACACTCTTACTTAGCAATGCGACACATGGAAAGAGCATAGGGGCGCCCATTATTTTTTGTACCTTATGTCTATACATACAAAATTGGGTCTAGATCTATCTGAAATGGTGTGTTTCATGGGGTTATGGAAAGTATCAAAGTAACTAATTTCTTAGTAGGTAGTACTTCCTCTCCTCATTTCAAAGGGGAAGATATCTAGGTTACTAAAAAATTTGATAACTAGTGGGTAAGTGCACCAAGTTGGGGGACAATTAAGTGGACATCAAATCTTGAATTTTACATTAAAAACAACAAAACATCAAATTTAGTCTTCCATGAGACTTGAACCATGCCGAAAAGTAAAAATATGTCATAAAAATGGTACCATTGCGTAGGGGAGACTGTTAGCTTTGTATAAATATTGATTTTAAAGTGAATAGAATAGGATAAATATCATTTTATAATTTTTTACTAATAGTAGGTCTTTAAGACACTTTTTCCCGTGAATGTTTATGTCTAGGTTTAAGATTGCAAATTTTGTTTCACTTATCAGAATGTGATAAAACTTATACCATCCCAACCGTGGTGAAATTATATACATGTTCAAATTTTTTTATTTGATTTCAATATTTTTTGATGAAGTTATGGCGGGCAAATGGAAAGTGCTCTATTTTCTTTATGTTTTCATACCACTTTCACAAAATTTTTATAAAAATAAAATATTACTCAAAAAATACAAAATAAAATCCATCCCAAGGTAGTTAGTGGCATCTAACTCCTCACCAAAGGAGAAAAATATATATCAATTTTTGGTCATCCAAATCGTGGGCAAACATACTATAATTTTATAGGCGTTTTTAAAAAAAAAAACCAAGTCATTGAATTTTGAGTGTTTAATATAGCTAATCTTGTCCATTTTAAAATTTTTTTAGTATTTTAGAAACTAGATTCTAGATGATATGATTCATATTAATATAATTTTTCTAATTTTGAGTGTATGTATTGCTAATAATCCCTACAAGTTGATATTATGTTGTTATTTGCAATATGACGTCCCACTATGACCCCCTGTTTGTCCCCCAACTTACTTGCACTTACCCTAGTCTTCTTCCTTCATGGGGTGCATTAATACCTCTCGCTTCTTCTTTATGTACCTTATATTTGGTGTTGTTATGTATGCACCCAATTCTCTAATTTATCCTTTGTTAAAATTTGGGATTGATCACCCTTAATCCTTTGGAAAATTTTAACTATGCAATTGAATTATCCAAGTGTAAGAAAGGAATGAGATATCTTCCTCTCTATACTTTTTCATATCTTAATTTCACTTCATACAAGTTCAAATTATATATTTATAGTTGAGTTACAATTCAATTTATACTATGGACATTGACTACACTTCGTGTTGTATTTTTCATCATGGAGTATGCCAACACCAAAACATCTGGACAAAAAAATACGAGCAAAGACAAAGTGTGCCTACATACTAGGAATCTTTTCCTTTAAGGATGTACTTTTCATTTCATACTTAAAGGGGGAAATTGTAGAACTCAAATTTATCAATTTACCCTTTGACATTTTTAATTGTGACTATGATCTTTCTAAGACAAACACGTAAATTTTATCCCCACTCAATACATCTTGTTATATCTTTCCTAACTTACTTAATCCCACATAATTATGTGTCAAAAATTATGATTGTATATGCATAATATAAATACTCAAACTTTTATTTTCATTATGCATATTCCATATTTAATTCACCACTTCCATGTTTAAAACTAGACAACTAGGTTGGGATCTGAAATCCAATCTTGTATGACATGTATTGTCTTAGATCGACACATCTTATAACTTTAATTTTGTTGCAATAACATTTGTTGGGTCTTTTCATCTTCTGGGTTGGCCTTATCAAAATAATTTACCTTCATAACCCTATATAAGAAAGTTAACATCACATACCTAGAGAGGATATAGAAAATCACTTAGAACACTCATTGCAATTATCACAAAAGGCACTCAAGGCTCCCTAAATATTCCTAAAGCTTATGCACGTCCATTAGGGAATCCAATAATATAGTTATGAATCACTCAACTAGGTCAAGGAATTTATCTTCGTTCACTTCTAATTACACCAATATCTCTACTTTAAATTCTTAACAAGATCATAATCCTCTTAGGTATGTTCAAAGTGGTTCAATTTTTCAGCTAGTTGTATTCATATAGATCTTACATGTTAGGAAAATAAATATGTTTTTTTAGGCCTCTTCAAGTAGAGCTAACATAGGTGATGCATAGATTTCACTTCAACCTAATCACTAACCTTATTTTAGGGTCCCCTACCCATGGTTAAGGTTTGAGTTTGATTTAGATAATTATAGATGGTCTTGGGATTGTGTGATGCTTAGGGTTTGAAAATAAATTTCACATTTTTAGCCCATTCAAGGATATATAAAGTCACATAATTTGAGAGAAATCAGGTCCAAGATCTGCATAAAAGGTCCTAGATAGTACATCCATTCCTTGTAGACATGTATGGTCCTAACCAAAGAGGTTTTCATTCACAATCTCCAAAGTGAAGAAATCTTTAGTGTATGCACTCCCAAATTCTCTAGTCTTTGTATCCAAATATCTCTTATATTTTCCTACGTAGTCGAGTACATATTCCTTCTTGCATTTCAAGTTTGTAGCATATTGTAATAATTAATTGCAAGTAGAAATACACTACTATGATATTGTAAAGTTAATGTTGGAAGTTAATTAATCAGAATAACTCCTAGTTTCAAACCTTACATTCCTCTTTAGTGTTGTGCATTTCATAACATTATTTAAAAGATTAATCAAATCTTAAAAAGGGTGTGAACATGCATTCTACACATCTTGTCTATATTTTTCATGATGATAAATTATTGACTATGTTACTTCCAAGGATCTTTAAGGGTTATGAAATTCATTAGTTCTATGAATTACCTTGTGGATTTGTGCATTTTTTGTACAACATTAGTTATGAACTCTTCATCCATTTTCAAAATATATGAATTTCATATTCAAATATCAACTTAGATCAGAATCTAGCATGAAATGACATTATTAATGAGTATGTGATTCACTCAAAGACTATTATTGCCAAGATGACTTATCAACCACCATTTAATGAACTTCAAATTATTTTATGAACATTTTTATCTCAATTATTAATACAAAGTGTTTTTCAATACTTATTATTATTTCATGAGTCCATGTCATATTGTTAGAGAATTTGAAGTTAAGTTTTAGATGTAAATATGATAATTATGGGTCAAGTACTCTAGCATATAATGGTACAAAATTTATAAATAATTCAAACTTTAAGGATAGAGACAACAATAATATATTTCAATGAATGAGGCTAATAATTATAAAATAAATTCTATAAACAACCATATACAAATATTTATTGACTCAACAATAAGAGAGTAGGAAATTCATTAGGCTTTCCCAAAAATGTATGAAGAGTTTTCTTTAGTGTAACATGTATCATTTTCCTCAAGTGAGAGAGTTGAATAATTTAAGACCATTTTAAAAGATTTAAAAAAAAAAAAACCTATTTTATTTTTATCATGGAATTTTAGGAATTCTTCTAATATATGCATTTCTTTGCATGTAAGATACTAACCTCATTGACAATTGTCAAATTCAAGTAGATTAGTGAATAAATCAACAATTTGTTTAAATTAGTAGCTCTACCAAATACGCATTTTTAATTTTCACCATTCATCATATAAATGGTAATCGATCAAATGACAAGGAAATGTACACAAGATACATAGACAACGCCAACAGAAGAACTAAGGGATTTTAATGCACATTCAATTCATGGATTTATTAGTGTAGGTTTATTTAAGAAAGACTTCCCTCCCCCAAATTGAATTTGATGATACCGATCTATTCCATAATTTTTTTCATATGAAATTTCTTATGTAGAACCGAAAAAAAGATGAAATAGTTTTTTTTAGATAAGGTAATAAAAGTTCGTTTTGAAGGGACCCAAAAAACCCTTTACACAAAATGAGACCAGAAGGCCCAAAGGCTCGTAAAAAGAGACCAGATGCACTAGGTCAAACAAGCTTGATCAATAGTGCAACCAGAACATGGCACGACCCAACCAAGTCTAAATATTGATTTTTTTTACAATATTAAAAAAATACTCCATGGACATAAGATAAACAAAACCTAAAAAATAAGATCTCATATCGAAGTGAAGAAAAAGGACAACCATTAGTTCATCTTTCTCGAAGAATCTTTTCTTTTGCTTCTCATGTTGGGCCATTTGTCCATTGCCGCCTTGAGTTCATCTTTCCATGAGATGATGAATTTTTTAGGTATATTCTCAGTGGTTTTTCCCTCCATTTCCTTGATCTCCTCATCATATGAGCTACTCATCTCCAATTGCATCTTACCCTTCCTTTTTCTCGATTCAAATTTAGTAATTTGGTCTTTGTATGATTGAAATCCTCTGTTCTTGCATGACTATTTCCACATTCAACCCACCTATTCTTTTATTTTGTACCTAAATTTTCCTATGACGAAAAGTACTTCCTAAATTATTGTACAAGGTTATTTTGTTTACCAAAAGGATGGTATCTATAGTACATTCCACACAAAGAATTTGAGATTCCTAATCCATAGTGTTGTTATCCCTTTCCTTTCCCTATTTCATATTATATAGAATGTTAGCTATGCCATCCAGGGTATCCTGTTTCCTCCTTGTTTCCTTCATTTCATGTGGGCCGCTAGGTTTCATTATCCGAGTCAACCTCCATATTTTTAGTAGGTTGAGAAGGGAGCAAGGGCTTAAATTTCTAGAACAACAGTAATATCAAGACGTGATGTAGAGGACTATCCATTTTTTCATTCTAGTAGTATGAGATATAAGAGGTTAGGGATCTGAGAAGAAAAAATGGGAAACTCATTGCTTGATTTATTCTAAGATAATTGAGAATAGAGAAATGATAAAATAATATCTTCCTAAATTTTCCCTCTAAAGTGAGATGTTTCATAACCACAAGGAAAATGTTTGACCATCAATCTGTAAGGTAGGTTCTTGCTATCCCATAATCATATATGAGGATTCTCTCTTGAACAAAAAAAGTGGATATTTCGTGTTTTCACAAAGATTTATCCTTAAAATTTTAAGACCTTCTATAGACATACCCATAGCTTTGGCTATGGATTCCTCGTTAACAAAATCTCCATTCAAATACAAATGAAGGGAGGAGACAAGTTTCATAAAAATAGGGATTTCAAATTATATCATTAGCTAGGTGAAATTACTTATCCCTTCTATAAATCTCCAGGTTAATTTGTACTCTCATGTGATTCAAAATCTCCTTGCACATGGTAAAAATTCTCTTACTATTTTTATCTTTTATTTTTCAAAATATTATGCCTGTGTCCTTTGGACCCCCTCTAATAGGGCTTGATTTAAAAAAATATAAGTTTATAGTTTTTATAACTATATTCTTTAAATAAAAATTTACTATAGAATAAAGATCATTATAGTTTATATTATATAAAATATTCTAAAAAAATTATATAGTTGTTTATATTTTATAATTTATAAACAAAATCATGTCTAAAACTGTACATAAAAAGAAGAAATTCTAAAATTTCATATTTTGGAAATACATAGGAAATTTTTATTATCTTAAAATTGATAGTCAAATGACCGTCATGGCAGACCAAAAATCAGGTAGAATGACAGTCATTTAGACCTCAAATTTATGTTGACCACATATTTATCTACATTAACACTTTTCATAAATTTAAAATTGTGCGTTCTTAGGGTTTCATATTCTCTTCTATATGGTCAAATTATTTTTATAGGTTTAGGAAATTTGAAAGACAATGGAGTCTAGTTAATTTTACCTTGATAAATACCAAATCCTACATGGAGCCAATTACAATATTTGGAAGATCAGGGTCAAATTGGAACTTATGGCGAGGAAAATTTGGACGATTGTTTCAGAACTGAGCTTGTGTCCACCAGTCATTAAGCGATCGTGGAAAATATGAATGCATTCTCATAGCATATGCATGAGGCCCTTTCCATGATTATGCGCAATGTGAATGATGAATATCTTCTACACATTGGTAATATCGAACATCCTAAAGAGGTATGGATACAATTAGAATCCATGCATGAAGGTACACACTTATCTAAGATTATTAAACTTGTTTTAGAATTGCTTACGAATCCTATGAAAGGAGATGAAAAGGTAGTTAATTTCTTAGCCAAGATTAAAAATATCAAAGCACAATTAGATGGATGTAATTGTGACTTAATTGGTGAAAAATTAATCTACTTTATTGTTCAATTGAATATACATGAAATATTTAAGAATTTTATTTCTATCTTAAACTCTAAATATCAGAATGAGGATGAATTACAGACTTAAATACTTTGAGTTCTCTTCTGATACAGGAAGATAAAGTGATGATGAAATTTGAATCTAAGGAGAATGCCTCTCAGAACTTCTTTCTCAAAATTCAAAGTTCAAGCCTCGCAAGCCCTTCTCTGATCAGAAGTTTAGATCTAAATATTCATTTTCTGATAAGAAAAGTGTTACTTCTGAACATTTGCGTGTAATATTTAATGGTAAATGTCAAAAATGTGGAAAATTTGGGCATAAAAAGGAAGAGTGTAAATCTAAGAAACATATCCATAAAAATCAGAAACAAACTGTCTCATCTAAATATAATTTAAGGAAAAAGATAGTTCTAATGATGCTCCTAAAACTATTGCATTATATGTTGCTTTATACTCTTCCTCTAATTTGAATGGATTCTAGATTCAGGTGCTTCAAATCATATGATTGGTATTTCCAATTCTTTATTTGATGTTACAAAAATCAATGAACATGTGTATCTTGGTGATAACTCATCTTTAGAAGCAATAGAGAAAGGAAAAGTAAAATTTGCAAATGGTATTTTGAATAATGTTTTATTTGTTCCTAAGCTTAAAAAGAATCTTTTGTCATGTTCACAACTAACTCATGATGGTTTGTCTATTCAAATTTTGAAGGATACTTGGTACATCAAGGATAGTAATGATAATATAATTGCTGAAGGAATTCAAAGAAATGGTCTGTATATTTTTGATGATTTTTCTTTTGCATCTTGTTTTGTATCTCAAAGTTTGAATAATTCAAAACTATGGCATGAAAGGTTAGGACATGTGAATTATCGAAGCTTGTATGAAATGTCTAGAAATAATCTAGTGAAAGGTTTGTTCTGTGTTGTCTTCATCTCACGATGCTTGTGAAGGGTGTTTACGCTTGAAACAAAGTGCTAAACCCTTTCACTTACATCCTGAGGAGAGTTCCTCTTCACCACTAGAACTTGTTCATAGTGATGTTAGAGGACCTCTTGAAGTAGCTTCGTTAAATGGTTTTTTATATGTTGTGACATTTATTGATGATTTCACCAGATTATTTGGACATATTTTATTAAAAATAAATCTGATGTATTTGGAAAATTTAAGGAATTTAAAGCATTTATTGAAAATTCATCAAATTATAAAATTAAGAGGCTTAAAACAGATAATGGGGGTGAATATGTTAGCAAGGAATTTTAAAATTTCTGTATTGATTGTGGTATTAAAAAAAGACAATTACCTTCTCCCAGTCTAATGGTGTTGCAAAACAAAAATTAGGACTATTTTAGATATGGCTCACACTATGCTTCATTCTGCTGGTCTTCCCAAATTTTTGTGGGCAGAAGCAATGAACATGGAAGTCTACATCCTAAATAGGGTCCCTACCAAAGCTATTCACCTTTTGACCCCCTTAGAGAAGTGGTCAAATCAAAAACTTGATGTATCACATTTAAAAGTATTTGGTAGTCCTTCCTCCTATATATTGTAGACACCAAAATTGGGTCACACTCCCCTTCGTCCCCTTTCAAATAACCAACTTAAACACTTTTACCTAACCATGACCCTTACATCACACATTAATATTAATTTAATCACTTTAATTAAATTAATACTCATCCTCACTTTATTCATTATTTAATTATCTTAACTAACCCAATTTCCACCTTACCTAGACACCTCACCCCACCACCTCACCTAGACACCTCATTCTAAACCTATTTTTAGTATCTATCTACTCACCATAACTAACTAAGACTTAGTTCAACCCTAAAAATCAATGCCTATTATTCCTCTAACCACATTCCTGCTCATTAAAAGATAATGTCCATTTTGATCCACGATAAATGGATAGACCTGACCCAAAGGATTACAAGATCTGTCATTTTTAGTAAACCTAGGGAATCCCACCTTAACTAACGCCGTTCATCCCGAAACCAACACCACCAACACAAAACCATCTGTCGGTTACCATTTATTCACTTTGGTAACCTTTTTTGAGAGGTTGGCCACATTCTCAAATTTTGGAGCAAAGGAGATCTACATGCAAGTGAGAACCATAGCTCTTTCACACATCTAGGCAGCCATAGCCAACATCAAGACAGATCCAGAGGTATTGCTCTCACGGTAGCATTCCGGGAAGCACTGTTAAGGAATGGAGCACCATTCCACCGATCAACCACCATCACCACCCAACCATTGGACCTGCTATATCGGTAAGTGTGTTTATCACCTGTGTCATTCCATCTTTATTCTATTTATAAGGTTTTTTCATCTCTGTTGTTATTTGTGACTTGCATTCCCATTCCCCACTATTCCTCTTTCTGTAAACTCAACCATTCCTCCACCCACACCATAAAACCACCTATACCTAACTTCTACATATCTTTGAGTGTTCCTAAGATCCCCACATACCTCGTCATTCCCTTTATCATCTCTGTTTGACCTCGATAAAACCCCATAACCAAATCTTATTGAGTTTTTATTAGCCCACCTCTACCGACATTGATTACCCATAACCATCTTCCTAAACCATGATCGGTCATACCCAACTGACACTATTCTTTGTATTTGGACATCCTATAATAACAGAACCTGATAATCTTTATCCAAGCAACCTAAGTGACCCAAAACCTGAAACTGACCTATTCCAACACTTTGACCCCTTACCCTACCTCCAGATCTGATCATAACCTAGCCTGTTATATTAGATTTTCTTATTGTATTTGAATGAGATACCTAAATCATATCAACTACAGTAGAACTTTGTTTATTTACGTTATTTCTTGCATTAAGTTATATTAAACAGTGGATTGATAGCCATCTGGGAAGTATCACACTTCTCAGGTCTAGCACTCACTATGCAGTCCACTGTCATATATTATTTAACTCTTCTTTTGTGGTCTTATTTTCTATTTCAGGTAGTTCCTCCTAGCCAAAAGGAAGCTCTCATAGTCAAGATCAGATCGAGAAGTCGAATGCACACACAATTTTCAAACCAACTATCACAACAAGTATTCCTCCTTATCCAAGCACTCCTTATCTGTTTCATCACATTCAAAACATAAAGAAAATGGTGAAACATATATGTTCCTAAAAATAAAAGAAATAAACTTGATATGACTTCTTTTTCTTGTATTTTCATTGGATATGGTATTAAAACTGTAGGTTTAAGGATTTACGACCCTGTAAAAAGGGAAGTAACTAAAAATCACAATGTTGTTGTTTTGGAAAAATACTTTTGTGCATCTACAAATAGTTATGAGACTCTTAATCCTGTCAATATTTCTAATGATGGTTTTGATTATGATAATGAAAATATGGTAAATGATCATGATGATGTTTCTTGTGTTGATGTTATGAACGTGTCAATCTCTTGTCTCCCTAGACAAGAAACCAAAATGGGCTCAAATTGTGTTAGAAAGTTCTAATCCTATTGACCTTAGGAAAATGACCAGAAGCCATCATACATACCATGCATTAATGACCTTGTATGAACTTGAGCCATAGAGTTTTGAAGAAGCTTCTCAGGATGAGAAGTGGATCAATGCAATGTAGGCTAAATATAATGCCTTGATTCAAAATCAAACCTAGGATTTGGTTCCACCTCCAAAGAAAAGAAGTGTTATAGGGTCTAGATGGTTGTACAAAGTAAAATATAATGTTGATGGTAGTATTGAAAAATATAAATCTATACTTGTTGCTAGAGGTTTCACTTAGAAACCTAGGATAGATTATGTTGAGACCTTTTCCCCTGTAGCTAAAATGAGCATAGTTAGGACCTTGTTTGCTATTGCTGCTTAGTTTGGGTGGGAAATCCACCAAATGGATGTGAAAAATTCTTTTTGAATGGTGATTTAAAGGAATAACTTTACATGTCTCAACCTAAAGGATTTGAAGAAACTGGTAAAGAAAACTATGTTTGTAAGTTGAAAAATCTTTGTATGGTTTAAAGCAAGCTCCTAGAGCTTGGTATGCAAAAATTAATGCTTTCTTTAAACAATTAGGTTTTGTTAATTGTTCTTTTGACAATGATCTATTCATTAAGCAAGAAGGTTCTCACATTATCATTGTATGTCTATATGTGGATGATTTTCTTATGACTGGTGATAGTCCTGCTTTAATTCATAGGATTAAAGAAAAATTAAAACAATACTTTGAAATGATTGATTTAGGTCTCTTACATCATTTTCTTGGCATGGTTGTATTTCAAGACAAACATTCTATTGTTGTTTCTCAAGCACAATATGCAACCAATGTACTTGGAAAATTTTAATATGATTGATTGTAAAAAAATTTATACACCTATGGAATTTGGACTAAAACTTGATCCTAAACCTACATGTGAAAAGTTGATTCTACTTTGTGTAGGCAGTTAGTTGGTAGTTTGATTTATCTAACTATACCTAGACCAGATGTTTCCTATGCGGTAGGAATTGCTTCAAGGTTTATGCAGGAACTTTATAGAGATCATTAGAATATTGCAAAAATAATTCTTAGATATATTAAGGGAACAATCAATTATGGGTTTCCTTGTACTAAGGATGAAAATGATAAGTTGCATGGATTTTTGATTCGACTTTGTGAAACTAGAACACTGATTTCAAAAAATCCTATTGTTTCTTTCAAGCTAAATGCCCCATAGAGTGTGTGGTAGAGCACATTTCCATAGTTCTTTGACAATTTCATGATGAAAAATGAAGAACCACTACTCTGGGAGGTTAGATACATCACATGGAAGGGTCATATGTAATTTAAACATTTCAAGAACAGATAAAAAAAATTGATAAGCATATCTACATTCCAAGAAAATATGGTTGACAATTTCTTCTTGAAGCTTACATAGAATGCAATTGTTTATGATAATCATGCCTTTTTTCCTTAACTTGTCCATAGTTAGAATTTTATTTTGAACAAATTCCTAATAGAAGAAGTTGATTTTGGGTATAATAATTTTGTTCCATATTTTATTCTAGCAATCACTAGTTGTAGTTTGTTCAAAATTTAACAAATATCCATATTTTACCTCATAATTCCCAGAATCCATGTTTCTCCAAATCAATTCATCCTAGCATTGTCTATGTGGTTTATGACAAAACTTTAGTTCATTATTGATAACTTTAGAGGGAAGATGAGAACCTGCGTAATTCAGAGGAGGTATAATCTATATCCAATTCCTTTCTTCTATCCACTAATCACACACCCTCTCTCCGAATTCCCACTTGTAAAAATGGAAGTGATTCATCTAGGGTTCTTCAAAATTTAAGGGTTTATTCCTGATCCAAGGGTCCTCCCAGAATTTGATACTCTGTACCATTCCCTAGATTCCACTTTGTGCCTTTGATCAATAGCTCCCTGGTTTGAACAAGATTATTCCAAAATATAGACCCTTTTGGAAGTTCATGATTTGTAAAGAAACCAAAAGTACCACCAACATTCCGCAAATGTTTCACTTTTAAAATGTCAATCCAAGTACCTTCTTCTTTATGAATTCTCCATCCAATTTTGGCTATAAGGACTTGATTCATCATCTGCAAGTTTTTCAACCCAAAGCCTCGGTTGTCTTTAGGTTTTGTAACCTTATCCCAAGGTATCAATGGTATCCTAGACTTGACCTCCATCCCAAACCATAAAAACCTCATTTGAATACTCTCAATGGATTTTCTAATTTTAGTGGGAATAATAAAGATAGACATAGTATAAATGGCCACTCCTATAACAATCTTTGAAGTAGTTTAGTGGTTTTGTTCAAGATTATGTATTTTTAGTGAAGAAATTTTTGATAGTATTGGATTCATGAAAGATATCTTGTCATTAACTCCAATGGTTAGTATCAAATATGAAATTATAGTTAGATATTAACTTGGTTGTACTATCTTACCTATTAGAGTGGGTTCTAAGCTAGTTAAAAGTATATTTCATGTGGTACCAAGTAATTGATGTTATTATACTATTTTGGGTAGGCCTTAGATACATGAAATGGAATAAATCCATTATACTTTACATAAATGTTTGATATTCATACATGAAGACAACATAATTACGATTAAAAGGGATATCAAATTTCCAAGCAAAAAAGTTCAAGAAGTTTTATATAAGGAAATACCAAAGGAAGATCCCATGTTTATATATAAGGTAAGAGAATGCAATTAAGTACAAGTGCCTAATTATATCTCCACAACAATGTTCATATCACAACCTAAGGTTTCTACACAACAAGAGGACTTAAAAAGGATACAAATTGTTAAGACAATATTAACAATAAATCAAGTAATCTTGGATAAAACTGTAGAAGATGAGGAATTCAAGTTGTTACAAAACAAGAAGATCTTAAAAAGATCCAAATTTTCAATGAAAGATTATTAAAAAGAAGTAGTGGATATTATTGTAGAAGATTAAGAAGATGACATCTAAAGTGACGATGACAATGTTTTATCATTATTTGATTTATGAGAACCTCAACACCCAATTTTAATTTTGGATGACCCTAATGCTTCAACTTATATATCTTTCAGTAATTATTATGATTCACTTAATTGTGATGTAAATATTGGTTAAATTTTCTTACTAGTTATTTTATTTGTAAATGAACGCTCGCTATTTTTCTATCTTTTATTCTTTGAATGTCATATCCTTCTAATATTTTTTTTTCAATATTTGTTGATCCACTTTAGGTTTAGTTTGCTCTCATTATGTCCACTTATAACTTCTTTTCATCTTCCACATGCCTCTTATATTGATGTTAACTATGTTGATTTCTATTGTACTATTATTTAAAAGACACTTTATTATCCAATTTCATTGTTTTTATTTGCTTCACTAGATTGATTTAATTTTAATTTCACATTTAGTTTCATTGATAAGTTTTTATGTCCCTTTTCCAAACTTTATTCTAATGTTTCGTTTTATAACATAAATTTTTTTAATGTATTTAATTTCTATACACTATTGTATGATTTTAATATGCACTTATAATATTATTTGTAATTTAATATGTGGATAATTTACCCATTAGTGTGCACTTATCCACATTTATTAATAGAGAAGAGTATCAACCAAGTTATTGACTTGTTTGACTTCTACTATTAATAGTCTTTTCTAAGACTTGCTTTACAAACAACTACTCTCCAAACCCTAACCCTAGCCTCTTAGTTTTTTATTAAAGCATAAAGCTACTATGTGTGGTATTCATCATGGAAAAAGGTTGATTAAAATATTTTGGTGAGGAGATCCATTGTCCCTCCCTCATACATGTGTTTAATATTATGGTAGTCATTCTACCTTGATCATATTTGTGTTTATATTACTTTAATGTTTCACATGTATGAAAAGGAAATTGTAGGTGATAACCTAAAGAGGTTATTATAATAATCATGAAACGTGTCTAGAAATTATTACATGGTATCAAAATAATAAAATATTTACCTCATGTTGCATGTAAGTTCTCATAATGGATTTATAATTTTCCATCTTTTTCTATAGGTATTCGAGACTAGACTTATAGTTTTAATATTTTTTCTACATATATTCAGATTTATTGTAGCTTTTAGTAAATTTTATGCAATTTATATCTAGATCTAGTGTCCTACTACAATTAACCAATATTATGCTCTCACCTTTCCCTTCGTGAGATATGAGTTGACTAGAAATTGGTAAAAGCGGTGGGGTAATAAGGGTTTATATTTGGGTATTGTTTTAGATCTCCCGTAGGTAGATTCTTGTTTCAATAATTTAAATCCTTAGGATTTGTCATTATTTGTAAATTGGTAGTCAATTTTACTTAAATCGTAGTGTGAGGGGTACTTCCCAATACTCAAGATATTAGACAACATTGTGTGTATTTTAGCTTCCACATACCTCATGGTATATGGGAGGTACTTAGGTTTTTTTCCTTTTCCGATAGGAATCCTTTCGTTCATGTATTTTTGTGGTGCACCTGTAAGTAGTTAGCCCTTAGAAGTTAATCTCTACGTACCTTAGAGATAAGATAGTATGACTACAAAAATAGTATAATCCTTAATAAGCTAGCTTCTTGAAACATTATAATGGGATAACTATATCAACGAGCCTATAGAAAAAAACACACGGTAACCTAGTGAATGCGTTGGGTTCATCTGAAATCTTAGCATATATTTTTCATATTTTAAATTTTAGTTGTAACCATGTTTCAATATTTTTTGAAGTTTCAAAGCACATAACTTTGTTTAGATATGTGCATATTTTCTATTTAGATTTTGGTTCATCTATTCGGATAAAATACATATTCTATCTCATTTTAACTCAAGATTGTGCTTTTTTCTTATTATAGGTAAAAAGGGTTGAGGTGACCCTACCCCATACCAATTAATACATAACAACGAGAGAAGGGTGAAGGGGATGGCCATTGAAACCCTCTCAGAGAAATAGATCCATACAAAGAGCCACTAATAGAAACCAAAGCCAAAAAGGCCAATAACATAATAACTAACAACAAAGACATAGAAACTAACAACTACCAAAAAACAAAATAAACTACCGCCAAAGAGGAAGCCACCTTCATTCATTGATCAATTCACCCACAGTGTGCATGCATCTATTCCATTCCTTAACTAGGCTAACAATAGTGGATTTCCAATATTTATAGTCCAGTTCCGCTATCTCCACTTTAGGACTAGACCCCTCTTTTCCTTGTTCTTCACTATTTCCATGGAATGGATCATCTCAAAGCAAGGATTTTGAGATGGTGAATTGTAATTTTGACATTTAGGATGTGAACATCCCTGATCTGAAGGATAATACCCTTCATCTTCAACATTTCATTCTCTATAGACATGCATCTTTCATTTGCATTTTTCAGTTGTTCGCTAAGAACAATAGATGTAAGCTTATCTAATTTTTCCTACAGCTCCCTCAAATCAATGGTCACCATGCTTATCTTGTGTCTATTGATATCAATGTCAAGCCTGTAGTTCTCAAACTCCCTCATGAAAACATTGGATTTAACCGCCTTATCCTGAGTATTAAACAAATTCTTTTGGGAAGTTTTGAGTGCATGAAGACTTTCAATGGCTTCCTCAGTATTTTTAGATCTTTTACCCTAAGAGGAATCTAAAAATATTTTTTTAGTAGAATCCTTAGTCCATGTGTAGTTGGAAAATGGTATTTTTAGATAGTTTCAAGCAACAAATAGGTAGTGTGCTAGGGTATTTTGACAAACCACAAAATTGGATATATCTTTTAAATAGGGTGAATTTTTTTATTATAACTAAATTTTATACATGCAAGGTCACACAAAATCATTTATCTACTCCATTGTGTTTTTATCTTCAATATAATTATTTTGACTACTACTCCATTTTTCATTAAAATTTTCCAAAATCTATAATTTTTGGGCTTTTAGAAAAAAATTATAAATGGTTTTCCCATTAAAAATTGTACCATTGTGATTTAATCATTAATACCATTATTTTAATTGTTATTTTAAAATAGTAATTCTCAATGCTTTTAATTACACAAGTTATAGAAGATATATTATTGATGTGCTTCTTATCAAGGGACTTAATCATGTTGTAATGAGTGAATAATTTACACCTCTTGACCTTGGAAAGTGATAGAAATGGAAAAATAGGTGCTCATGGTATTATAGGTCAATCGTGTCTCCTAGACTCAAGTTTCATTGGTATGGTAACATGGATCCTTATACAATTTGGAATAAATTAGAAAATATCTTTAGTAACATAATAAGATGCGGGCATGCCAATCGGAAAAGGATATTTCAACTCTTATCCTAGACAACTTTCCTAAAATTGAAGATTTCGTCACGAGATTAAATGCTTGAGAGTTCTCCTTATTGAAGCTAGGAAATAAAGTCTAAAGACAAGATCATCGTGAAAATATATATAAATTGGGTCATCCATACTAAATTTTGTCCCTAACTACTACACACAACAAGATTCTTTGGGTGTAACATATATGGCACAAAATTTTGATAATTTTTGTGAGCTACTTTATTGAGAACAAAAGAAACTCATTTTTATTGGTAATATCCATCCGAAGTAGAGATAAAATAATGTAGCATCCTCCCTTTAAGACATGCATGTATCTTTCTACCACAACTAGTGGATCAACAATAAATAAGTAGATTTTGGATTCGAGGACCTCAAGCCATATGGAAAATTAGGGTTATGCATTTTAAACTTTCTTGGATAGTAGTACAACATTATTTTTATGGGAGTAAAACCTCCTCTTAACATTTAAGGTTAAGGGTCTATTGAGATGGAGAATGACATGTTCAATAAATTACTCTACATTCCTTCTTTATCTATGAATTTACTATCCATTTATCATATCACTCATTCATGTGAAGGAAAAATTGTTGATTTTACCACCAAATAATGTTGTTATCATACAAAAAAATTCAGTATTTTATTATAGCCACTTTGAAAAAAAGTTGATCATTAGGAATTTGTTTGCAAGTTTGATTGTGTTGTGTTTAATTAGCATTCACAAGTCATGATTTCCTATGAAAATGACTTAAATAAACTTTGACATGAGAATTTTTGTAGTCTTAACCATCACTTATTGTAAAATATAAATAATCATAATATGTTTCTTGGGTTTCTAAAGGTGTTCTTCATAGATGGAGTTTTTTTAGGTAATGCATTTGGAAAACAACATTTGGATCAATTTTAAAAAGTAAAATCTTGGAGAGCGAGTGAAATTTTAGTTAGTTCACAGTTACCTCATGTCATTTCCCCATGTTTCTTTTCATAATCATAAATATGTTCTTAGCTTCATTGATTATTTCTCTTACAGAACTTGGGTCTACTTTGTAAAACTAAAAGTGACGTATTTGAGTAATTAAATTTTTTAAAAGCTCTTGTTGAGAATCTATTTGAGTGGAAAATAAAGTGTCTTAGAAGTAATAATGGAGGATAGTTTATTAATAACCAAAATATAAAATTATTTTAATAAGAACACATTTGAAATCAACACACTTTTCCCTACACCTCCTAAAGAATGGTATGGCTAAGTGAAAAATTGTGCACTAAACTAAATTTCTAATTGTATGCTACATTCCAAATATTCCCTCCTCAATTTGGGTAGAAGATATTATGTGTTTAAATTATATTCAAAATTATACTCCCAATTATTAGTAATTGATATAACACTAGAACAAAATAGTCTAGTGTTAATATTTCATGTTTCTAATTTTAGATTTATTTTGGCATAATGTGTGGGAACATATCTCAAATGAAAAGAAAAAGTTATAAAAATAAGGGTTTCCCTTGTATCTTTATTTGTCACTATGAAGATGTGAATGCATATCATTTTCTTGTTCTAGAATCACTAAAATTATTTTTATCGACAAGATGTAGTATTTGATGAACAATCATAAGATTACATGACATCACCTATAACTTCTTTGTTTCCTTTTATTGAGTCAGACATCACTTCTAAAACCTCTTATGATGAAAATTTCAGTTTTAAAGAAACCATTTAGCGAGTTCCTAAATTTCCCGTGATGAGTTGTACGGGGTAAAATTAGTACCTCTACCACCAAGTACAAGAGGAAATTATAAATGCACCCACTCAAATTTCAAAACCTCAACCAAAATGGGTTTGTAAAATGCACAATGAGGTTGGTACCTTAGTAAGAGTTCGTATATATCTATGTATGAAAATAACCCAACATTAGTATGGTGTTATACATTTGACACAATATCATATGATCCCAAGACTTATCATCAAGATTTTAAGAATCTTAAATGGTGGGTAGCTATGACAAAATAAATTATTTATTTAAAAAAAAAAACACTTGGGATTTGTTACCACTTACAAAAATAATAATAAAAAGTGAGGTACAAGTGGGTATAATGTACTAAATATGCAAAATATGGGTTTATTAACATGTACAAATCCTAACTTGTAGTAAAAGGATTTTTATAGGTTAAAGGTTTTGATTACTATGAAACCTTTTCTCTAATAGAAAAAATGAAATATGTTTAACTATTACTTTCCTTGGTTATGACATGGGGTAGGAAGTCTATCGGATGGATGTAAACAATGTCTTCTTACATGGTGATTTACATGAAAAAATCGACATGTCCCACCTTTAGGGTTTGTTAATAGTGAAAATATAGTTATGTGTATAGCTTGAAAATTATCCTTGTAGGGATTGAAACATACTCCTCAACTTGGTATGAAAATTTTGAAATATTTCTTATCAATTTGAGTTTTACATGGTGTTCCCATTACACTACAATATAAACTAAGAAAGTAGACAAAAATATCTTCATTTTGGTCATCTATGTTGATGAATTAATCTTCACAGAGAGTCCACATAGTAGAATCATGATTTTAAAGCATGTTTGAATAATTATTTTGAGACATTTGATTTAGGTTATCTACATTTTTGTAGACCTTTATATTTCACATGTTAAGAAATGTATTTCCATCCATCACCTAAATATTATCAAGCCATTCTCTCGCCACTTCAACATGGAAAAATGCAAGTCCACACCGACTTTGTTTCAATTGAGGGTAAGGATTTCCATAAATTTCCTACTCATGACACTATATACGAAATTAGTTTTAATATTAATATACTTGAATCAAATATGTCATGATATTTATTTTATTATGAATATTGTATCATGTTATTATTGAGACCCCCATGAAATCCATTAGTAAGTTACAAAACACATTATATGATATCTTCATGATATTATTAAGTATGATATTGAATACAATTCAAGTGGCATAGCTAAAGATTTCAAGGACTTCAGACCTATCAACCTTGTGAATGCCATCTATAGAATTTTTACCAAAATTATTGCTACTAGGCTCCAGCTCATTTTGAATGAACTTATCTCAAGGCAGCAGAGTGGCTTCATCAAAGGCAGGATTATACAAGACGGAGTGATTATGGTTCACGAGACCATACATTCAATGGAAAATAATAAAAAGGCAAGTATGGTCCTCAAGCTTGATATGAATAAAGCTTTTGACAAGGTCTCTTGGGTTTTCCTTGACAAAGTCTTAACAAAATTCGGGTTTCCGGAAAAATTTAGAAGAATTATTAAGGCTTGTATATCTACGGCCAGATTTTCTGTGGTTGTTAATGGTGAGCCAGTGGGTTTTTTTACTAGCAGCAGGGGTCTGAGACAAGGAGACCCTATCTCCCCCTTACTATTCATTCTCTTGGCTGACAGCCTCAGTAGAACAATTGGTAAAGTGGTGAATGACGGGCTTTTAAGTGGCTCTAAGCCCACCTCCATCAGTCAAGCTGTCTCCCATCAGCAATTTGCGGACGACACTATCCTTCTTCTTTTGGCATCTGTCATTGAAGCCAAGGCTACCAAGGCCTTGTTGCGGCTCTATGAATCTACTTCTGGGTAGGAGATCAATTATGACAAAAGCACCATCTTCTTCTTCAACACTCCTGAGGAAAGACAACTTAAAATAGCTAAAATTCTGGGCTGTAAAATAAGTGAGCTTCCAACCACTTACCTGGGGCTTCCTCTCGGCACTAGGAAAGTCTCTTGGCTGGTTGGAAAGGAGCCATTTTATCTAGTGCTGGTAAGTGTCTGCTCATCAAAAGTACTCTCCAAAATCTGCCAATTTACATCATGTCGCTCTACAGGATCCCCTCTTCTTTCAGGGATAAGATTGAAAGGATACAAAATTTTTTTTTTATGGCAAGGCATGGATGAGAAATTCAAATTTCACTTAGTGGCTTGGGATAAGGTTTGCACCCCGAAGTTTATGGGAGGTCTGGGTATAAAAGATATTGAGAAAATGAATGAGGCCCTCATTGCTAAAATGGGCTGGAGAATGCTGACTGAGAAACAACCCTGGATAGATTTAATTAAAGCAAAATATCTAAAACATCAATCTATGTACTCCTTTCTACAAGATGAACAGCTCCCCTATGGTTCCATTTTTTGGAACAATTTGGTTAAAAGCAGAAATTTCATCAGGCAGGGCAGTAAATGGAAAGTGGGGGATGGTAGGGACATAAACTTCTGGGAGGATAATTGGTTTAATGGCAATCTCATGGAGAGTTTTGGGATGGCCAAGGACAGTCTTATAAACAAGTATGGCATCAAAATCAAGGACTATATTGAGGAAAATGGTACCAGAAAGAAGTGGAAAAAACTTACTGTGGAGAGAAATGATCTGAAACAAATTACTTCCTCCCTTCAAGATCAATTAGATCTTATTCCATTAAGTCAGATGGATTCCAAGGATGAGCTGGTATGGAATAACTCCAATGATGGGAATTACTCTGTCAAAACTAGATACAATAACTTCTTTCATAGTAATCAAACAGAGTTCAATTGGAACAGGATTTGGATGTCTGATTTAACTCCCAAAATAATTTTTTTCCTTTGGCTGGCTATCAGAGGTAGGATTCTTACCAATGACAATCTGATGAGAAGAGGATTAATAATCCCTAATAGGTGCCATCTTTGTAAGAAATATTCTGAGGATATCAGCCACCTGTTCATACATTGTGAGTATGCCACTAGAATATGGAGTTTTTCCCTTTCTAAATTTGAAGCTCTCTGGGTGCTGCCGAAGGATCTCAATCAGCTATGGACTCAATGGAACCCACCCTTTAGGCATTGTGTTGTTAAAAGGATCTGGAAGCTGGTTATCCCTCATTTAATCTGGAGAATATGGAAGGATAGAAATGATATTATCTTCAGAAATAAAAAGCAAAACTACAAGATTAGTATTGGTAAAATTTCTAATGGTATCAAAGAGAATATTGTTGGATTTAAACCCCCCAAGAACAAGAGATATCCAGAAAATGAAGAATATATTCTATCCAACTGGCAGATAGGATCAATTAATAGTTGGAACAATCCCAGGAATAGCATTGATAGATCTTTGATTAAATGGCATCCTCCTGATCTAAATTGGTATAAGTTGAACTTTGATGGGGCTTCTAAAGGAAACCCTGGGATTGCGGCAGGGGGAGGAGCGATACGGGATCATAAAGGCAATCTGATAGCTGCGTATGCTGGTAAAATGGGAATTCAAACTAATCATTTTGCGAAGCTTTATCTGCTCTTTGGGGTCTGAGAATTACCCAGACACAAAATATTCAGAACCTCATTATTGAAGGAGACTCCCTAAATATCATTAATCTTCTTAAACAGTGCTCATCTCCAAGTTGGAGCATCAAGGATTTTATTGCAGAGTCCATAAGTATTAGTCATACTTTCAATAACATCAGGATCATGCATACCTACAGGGAGGGTAATAAATTGGCGGATGTGCTGGAAAATTATGGCATTAATGTTAACCTTACAGTTTGGGACAATAATAACATCCCTAAATAGCTTCAAAACAACATTCAGGTGGATCTCCATACGCAAGCAATATCTAGAAATGAGTTATGATTTTTGGGTGTGGATCAACTTCAAAAATACTCCCACACGTGTTGATTTAAAGTATTGGTTTATGCAAATCACGTCTAATAATCAAGATAGTGTGAATCATATGGGGAATTTCAAGTGGAGATACACGGTTTTGAAAATCGCGCATGCGGGCTGCATTGCGACTGTTAAAAGGTGGATTCAAACCTCCATGGAAACTGAAGGCAGCGATAAAGTGATTGATGATAGGGAGCGGGCTATTCTCACATGTGTTTTTCAGCAGGCTCAGATCAGCAGACACGCAGCCGATCGTGGGAAAAGCAACGGCTCTCATTTCCAATATTGTGTGGATTACTATAGCAAAAAGTGGACTGGCTTTAGAGATCAGTTAGGAATTTGTTGCAATCAGTTCAGAGCAGAGAAGATGGGGGGTCCTCCTTGTCAAATTGAGCCTAGTGTGGACCCAGACTGGAAAGATAATATTGAGCTGTGGAGCATTCTTAGCAAGGGTGGCATAACAAACTTCATGGAAAAGGTTCAGGGGCATGATCAGAGCATCTCTGTGTTTTGCAAAGGATTGGAAGGAGAGGACAGTGGAATATGGGGGGCAGAAGGTCTTAGTCAATGAAGAACTTATTGCTGAAGCGACCGGCCTTGGCTTGGAGGGCTTCCGATTCTTCAACAAAAGGGTCGATAGAGATGTTGAAGAGAGGAGATTTGTAGAGGGAGAGGAGAAGTTGACCTACATAATAGTGGGCCTACTTGTTAGCTCGATCCCTCCACCATATGATGAAGTAACCCGCATGATGATACGGTTCATCTCCTTGGAAGGAAGGTTTGTCACTGTTCCTGCGAAACACCTTATTTTTCTTAATCACTTTTGTAGGGATCATTTGGTTTGTTTCCCCCATTACTTGCTGAACTCTCTTGAACGCTCCATTCTAGAGTTTCAAAAGCATTCCTGGGTGGTTCCTTTACACCAAGGGCTCATTTTGTTGTTGCAAAAATGTTGTCTCCTCAAGTTTCCTGGTCTCCCATCCTCCCCTAGCTCGATTCCCCCTCTGCCGGGCTCCGCCGTTGTCGCCCCCTGTTTCTCCTTTCTCCGCCCCGCCACCGCCGCTTTGTCACCCCCGCCGGGCGTTTGGGATTCTTCTCCCATTCCCCCTTCTAATGCTCCCGCCCCCACTTAGCCTCTACCTCGCGAGACCGGTTACCAGGGCTTCTAGGAAGCTTAACCTTGAGACCCTTGCTGTGGAGAAGGGTTCTCATGAATTTGAAATTGCTGATGACCTCTTGAATATCAGCAGCTGCCATTCTCAGGAAGTGCACTTGGAAATCTCTTCAAGAAGGCTGGAAGCCTTAGAGGCTGATATGAAACTGTTGAAGGATGAAGTTAAAAACTTGGCAAAATAGAAAGGAAAGAGGAAGAAGGAGGAGGAGGAGGATGTTGACAGCAGCCAAATTGATGATATCTACAAGAAACTGCACTCCTTAGACTCCCGTTTAGGGAAGGCCAAAACTCGACATGATTACAACATAGCCATCTTTAGGGCGATTGAGGAGTTCATTGAGCAACACGTCAAAAGTGTCTCCAACCTAAGCGGAGTTCCGGCAACACTTTGGGGTAATGATAAGGAAAGCAAGAAGACCTTGGAGCAGCTGGATTATAATGACGCTGCCCACATGACAACTTTGGGTATGTTCAAATCCTGGAAGAATATCAAAACCATCATTGAAAAAGCTACTAAAAAGTAGTTGTAGATGCTTCTGCTATCCTTGTATGTTTTTTTGCTATTTTTTACGGACCCTTTACTACTTTTTTGCAGTAATTTTGTTGTTTTGTCTCGTCTTGGTAGCTATTTTTTGGCTACTTTGAACTTCATTGTCTCATTTGGATTCTGATCCTTTTCTCTCTGGTTCTCTTGCTTATTCTGGCTTCTAGGCCTTCTTTTGTAAACAAGGGTATAGTCCCTTTCAAAAAACTATTTGCCAATAATAAAAAAATGTGGCATAGCCATAGTTTATAATTACACTTTATTAAGAAAATAATAAATATTCATGATACTTATTTAATAATAGTTTTAGGTTATTTAGAAAGAGATTAGATAGGGATTCAGATAACTACAAGTCAATTACAAGGTATATCTATCATCTGGGGGAAAACTGTGAATTGGAATTATAAAAAGAAGATCATTATTGCTTTGTCTACTATAGAGGAGTATAGTAGAGTTGTTTCGCACAATGTGAGTCAATGTGGATATAATGCGTGATTTATGAATTCATGTTTTCACATACCTAAACCACAACATTTTAGTGTGATAATTAGAGTTCCATCCAATTTATTATATTTTACGATTGATCCTGGACAATTTTTTTGACCTTAATTTTTTAAATAGAAAATAGAGTTACAAACATCTTCACAAAGCCCTTACTTGAGATTTGATTTATTCATCTATGGAAAAGTTTAGATTGAAGGAAGGTGTCATCAAGGGGGATATTTAAGTGATTCCTCCTTCCTTCTCTTCATCAAATTAATTCTTAAGGGGAGATGTTAGTGCATTTAATTTCCATACACTACTGTATGATTTAAAGATGCACTTGTAATACTATATATAATTTAACATTTGGACAATTCACCCATTATTGCACCCTTATCCATAATAGATAAGCATATCAACCAAGTTATTGCAAATTTAGCTTCTACTATTAATAATCATTTCAAGACTTGTTTTGCAAGCAACTACTCTCCAAACCCTAACCCTAGCCTCTTAGCTTTTCTTTATAAGAGCATAGAGCTAGCGTGTGTGGTATTAATTGTGGAAGAGAGTTTCATTGTAATATTCTTGTGAGGAGGGCCATTGAACCTCCCTCACATATATTCTTAATATAAGGGTAGTTATTGTGCATTGGTCATATTTACATTTTTATTACTTTAATGTTTCATAGGTATGCAAATGTATTTGTGAGTGATAATATTGAGGTTATTGCAAAAATCTTAGAACATATATAGCATTTATAGAAATTTTCTATTTCTAATGATACTGTTTTCTTTATTCAATCCCAAAAGTCCACAATAAATTATATATGGTGATGGTACATTTATTTTGGTGTAGTGCCCACAATGTACACACCCAAATACAACAGTAAAATACCAGGATAATTTTTTTTGACTTATAATACACACTACACACAACACAACAAGGGCACCAAGTACAGAACTTGACTCATATGCAACAATCACATAAGTCATCGACTCACATAGACACATGTAGATGACATCGACACGTCGATGCCACACTTTTCCCAACGAATGAATACTAGCAATAACACGACCACAATAAAAAGGGACTTAAGGATTGACAACCCACCACACAACATTACCATGGTTACATCTAGCGTATGTTAAACATCCAATAACATTATTATGTAAGAAAAAATTTCTTCCTTTTTCCACCTACATGTTCTGAAAATTTGTTTCACCTTTCACTTATTGTTCAACCATTTGATTTTTCTCCTTACCCTTATGCCAATCTTCATAACTTACATAAGTATTTTCCATATTTCAAATTTTATACAAAATTATAACTCTCTCATTCTTATGTTAAGATTATGCTTCCCAAAACACTTATTCAAAGTTTAGAATTTAACCTTACTACACAAGTGAACCTAACGTGATGTCAAGATGAAATCTTGGGATTAAGGAAGACATAGATTTGAAATAGCTTTTTCCCCAAGAACATCCATCGATCATGGAATAGTTATTTCGCTACCATTATTATTATAGCTCAATAATTTGTTGAATTCCAAATTTGATTTTTTTATATGTATATATTTTGTTTTCTCGACGTTTGGTCACACCAAGGTAATTTATATTCTTTACAACGCATGAAAAAGTTTAATTAAGTTATAAGGACTCCAAAATTGACCTTAATCCTAATCTCCAATCTCGTGTGCAACATTATATGATATGCTCTTACATCACACTAAGGTCTCATTCTTAGCATCGTCTTAAAACTAAAGAGTTACGACAGACTTGTCTGACATCTTAAGGAAGTACATGGTTAGAAGCGTATAAAATACACATGAACACAAGTGATCTATGTTCACGAAGATCCCATATCTTTGCATTACATGATTCCGCATAAGCAATATTCTTTATTCCTTAATGCCATAAAATGACATAACAAGGGATTAAGGGACAAGATTACAATTTCTAAGGTTCTCTAGAATCAATATCTTTCAACTCGATTTCATATGCAAGGAGTTAAATTATAGTTTTCTACCCACAAGTTAACATACAAAATCTACTAGGGTTTAGTTTAATTCCAATATGCACCTAATGATCTATGTCTTCACTATATATGATTTTAAGGAAAATGTAGATATATTTATACTAAACCACGTTCAAGAAAATACCAAGATGTTATTTTGATAGAAAGCAAGGTAGCACCGCTTAGTCGTTCCTTTGAACAAGGACTTATAAGGTGACTTCTAAGGCGGTCTTCACCACTTAGCCTGGTGTTAGACTTGAAGAGAGGGCATTCTTCTCGCGATTACCAAAACTAGAAGGAAACCGCATACTCTGGATAAAGTTGGACCATGACATTCCTAAAATATGGGTTCATGACCATGTTGCTAAACATATTGACTATGATGGTAAACTCCAACTAGGGTTTTATTTACCTAACCTAAAGTGTTCCATCGAGTGCAAAGCTTAAGTTCGTTCTTCGGTCTTAAATTTCTTATATGGTAAAAAGGATCACACATGCGGGAAAATTATGCACGAATATTTTATTAAGGTTGAGTGTTCCCATTAAAACTCTTTATTATGTTTGCAAGGTAAGAAGATAACCCAGTGATTAATTTAATCATTTATTAAATACTGAGAAAGTACTACAATATATTAACTTCAATTTCAATTTACTATGTATAAATCAAACCCCTTTTTTTCCATACACAACTAAGAAACAAATTGAACCGGTGATTAGATGCACATTTCCTAAGTATCCCTAAAACTAGCATATCATGCATATTAACAAATTTCAATTATAACTTTTTGGTAACAAGAGACTGCATTAGACAGTTATTCATTTTACAATGACCTATAAAAATTACAATAATAATAATTAAATTACACATCGCCTTTTTCGTCATCGTTCTTCCATCATGTAAAACCCACATGAGCATGATATCGTTGATAAATCACCGACATGACATCCACCCTAAACAATCATAAGTATCATTTTTAGTTTCCCATTTATATCTAACAATAATTACAATTTACAATCGAAATAAAAGGTCTAGAAACATGTATTCATTGCATTTCATTTTTCTTCATTTTGTAACCCAGGAGAGAGGAAGAGGAGGGAAGAGAGAGAAAACACCATTTTGTCAAAAATTCTATTTCACACAACAGATACACTAAAGGGTTTTAAACAGTTATTTGCATGTGTTAAAAGTTTCCAGGGTGATTTGGCAACCCTACGAGGTCCCGCAACTTTCTATTCTTACATTTTCTCACTAGCTGCAAAACGTTCAAAACGGGCTCAGAGGCTAAGAAACTACTTCCAAAGGTTATCTTCCAATGAGCATGCACACCACGATTAACTTTCTACGTGTCCCCAGATATACCAAGAATTCAAAGCAACTGATGGAATTGAAAAAGAGTGAACGGTTTTTGTTTGGCGGTTAGTTCTCTGGGGCCACTGGTCATAGTTCACCCAGTTGTAAAATGCCAAAAGTTAGCTTGAGCACCCAAAAAACCGCGTCCATAACTAACGTTCGATGGAGAAGCATGCAACAAGACATCTCCTACTAGTTCCCATATATAAAGATAATTCATTAGAGTCAACAGGACTGAGAACTAGAAACCCATTTTCAAATGGCGACAAGTTTTCTGGAGTGACAAGACAAAATTGGACCAGTTTGACCTCGTCAAACTACGACCGAGCCTACAAAATGGCTTCGCCAAACTATCCCGAAAATTTCTTTCCTATACCGAATGTTCCATGCATTTGTCTAGTATAAATGCTAGAGGTTTGCGAAGACGGACGTAATTTCTCCCTCCGTGTTTCAAATGATATTCAAAATGAAAGCCAACTTTCTAGATTTGACAAACTTTCTACCGCTATAGACCAAGGTAACAGGCTCCTATAAGAGCGTCAAAAGGATGTCATATGATCATTTCGGGTCAAACCAAAAATCAAGGTGACTCCTCGTATACCAAGGTACACGAATGAAACTTCACATCTCGTTTCTAGAGTTGCGAAGGGTACTTAGTGAGTCTCCAAAAAATGTAAAATTTAACTATTTTATGTAGGAAGAAGGTCAACTTAATCAATGGAGAGTCAAATTCGTCTGGTCGATAAAACGATATTGGAGCGATAAAAAGGGTAAGAGTTTTCTAGATCATCTCGAAGTGAGGGTGATAGTTCATGGTTTAAAGTAGGCGAGTTATAATGACGTCGTGAGTTACGACACGACAATTTATTGTTTTGCAACGAGTCAAGGGACATTTAACCGTATTTAAATTCCTAATAATTTAAATTTTTATTTAGTTGCAAAAAGAACTAAAACACGAGAGTTATGAGAGGTAAGGGAAGAAGAACCATGTCTAGAGAACAAAGTCGGTCGAAGCCGCAGGCTTTGGTTCAGCCTCTTGCTTGGGCACTTCGTTAACCAGTTCACGAGCATCCTCAACTCCACCATTTGGCATACACGTCTACTAGGGAAGTTGCATTGCAAACAAAAAACATCTTGTTTTCTATGCCTTGATGGTTTTCCATCAGAGTAGGTAGTTGCTTGTGTGTTTCTAAAACCTTTTGAACAGATCCATTATGTGCATATCTTGCAATCCTAGCATTCCATGAGGCAACATTTCTTTGAGGAGTTTTGTCAAACAGTTGACATTTTTGTATACATATATGCCATCAGAGACACCTATAATTACACCCAAGCAATTTAAATACTTAAATTGCGTTAATTATCCCCTTTCTCACAAATCAACGACATATTGTCAAAAACACTCATTTTCCCTCATATCATCATTAATTAATTACACTAAGCTAATTAATTAAGTTTCCTATCTAACAAATACCCTAATTAACGACCTTCCATTAATAAATCACCCCTTCTACCTAGACTAATTAATTATTATTAATTAATTAGTTTTCCCTTCCATTTAACCAATAAATCAATATTTAATTGATTTAATCCCCTTTTAATAGCCTAAATCGTACTAATATTCCTCTAATTATCTTCTATAAGCTTACATCTACCTATTATTTAATCACCTTGATTAATTAAAACACCCCCAACTCCCATGACTTGCTAACCATGTATTAAACCCTTCTAAAGTAAGGTTACCTTTAATAAAGCAACATTATCCATTCCTAATCATGTTTTACCTTTATCCCACATTCATGAGAATGTGTTGAATCTTTTATCCTTTGGGCTATATAAAGAGCCCTCCACCTACCTTTTACTCACACCTAAACTCCTAAGAGAGAAAATGCAAAGCATATAGCAAAGAGACTAAGAGCTTGCACCTTGTTTTCTTGAGAGTTCATCATCTTGAGGAGCTAAGATTCATATTCTAGCCTAAAAGTGCTTAGGTCATATGAGAGGTGTAAAAAAGGGTCTTGTAGCCCAACTTCGATAAGCCCTCATTCCTAAGTTCTTGGAGCTATCAAGGACAACTATTTTGATAGCCATGGAGCTTACTTAGGTCCATTCATTTATTTGTTGTTAGAGAATAGAGGAGTTTAGATATTTAGCATTGTTAGTTTCAAAGTTTGTATTGATGAATGCTAAAGATCTAACCCTTGTTTAATTCTTATCATGATGGTGTTTATGCTTTGTTTTAGCTAAATTGTAGAACTATTTTAGGTGGTAGTTCTTGTTTCATTTGATTTAGCATTAAGCAAAGTATACATGCACACACCATAACATCTCGCAACTACCGTGCATCTCGCCAAATGTCCCTGCCTTGACTGAATCTCTTGAGACCACGTTTTTATTTCACTTGAACCAAGCAAATACATCCTCACAACCGCCACAGGTTGCTACAAGCACCAAGAAAACATAATGATTCAATCTAGGCATGATTCTATAAGAGGCACTCATGCCATCAAAGTATTTACAACCCTCATGCACTGAACCTACATGGCTAAAAGCTAATTAAACAAAAATGAAGCTTACATGGTCAGGGTATGTTCCATAAGACTACATCTCTTTGAGGCATTCTGACAACCAGTCCAACACCTTTAATGGACCCCATTTTTTTGCATATCCTGCTATCATTGTAGTCCAGAGGCCACATATCTTTCAGGTATTTTGTCAAACAGTTTACATGCATTGTGTATGCCTTCACATTTTGCATACATGCTGATCTGGGCACCTGACAAGACATTTAAAGATATCATCTTCCCATGATGCTTTGATGGATGTCCATGCACTGTTCTAAAGCTCCCATCTTGGCACAGGCTGGGAAGATATCAGCAAAGGTTGTGGGGTGTGGCTTCAAACCTGCCAACCGTATTTTCTTGGAAAAGTTCCAATGCAGTTTCAACAAAACCATTTTGTGCATATCCCGAAATCATTGCAGTCCATGGAACCACATTTCTTCCACGCATTTAGTCAAACAGATCACATGCTTCCACGTTTTACATACGCATCTACTAGGGCACTTGCGACTGCAACATCTGACAAGGTTCCTTTGCCTTTTGGCTTTGATGGGAGCCCATGCAGGTCTGGGCATGGGCTGGAAGGGTGCTGGCAACGTGACAGACCAAACAAACAATAATCCTCCTCCATTTTGCTTGATCTTCCCACGCAGGTGTGGCGCGGCCTGGGAGGATGTTGAAAACGGTTGTGGAGTCTGGCTTTACATGCATCAAATGCATTTCGGCATCCTCCCCATGCCCAAAACTAACGTATTTCCAAAAGCCAATAAAAATAAAACCCTAATTGTGTTTTTTGGACTTTTTCACCTTCTTCCACTTTGCCCTAATCCGCCCCCACAATCACGGGTATTTCTTGGTTTTAAAACTTTTACTTTAATTAAATTATTTTACTATTATTATTATTTTGTTTGTTTGTTTTAACTAGATAAAAATAAAAACCCTAAACGAAGTAAAATGATAATAAACACAACAATAATGATCGCCACGTTAACAAAGATAACACAAATTTATTAATAATAATAATAATAATAATAATAATAATAACGCAAAATTTATTAATCATAGCCCGTCAACAATGAGTAAAACAATAATAAGTACCAAAATGAAAATTTAATATAATAATTATTATGTAGACGTTCCCCTTTAGGCTGGACACGCCCTAACAACAACGAGACACCAATAAAACCACCTAAAGAATTCGAGAATGAGATTCTCCTTAACAGGGTAGTCGAACAGGGTGGAATCCAACAAGAGATCAACATGAGCACGACGACATTACACGCTTAGCAACACGATCGTTGAAGGAGAAAAGGAACAAAGGTGAATGGGGCATTACATTTGGAAATAAACTAATAATGTAATGAAATTTGATAAAAACAAATTATGTGAGTATGTATCTCAATCTTCCAATTCTTTACTAAATTTAGGATATTTTCTCTAATTGGTTGTGGTCAATTTTCATATGTTTTTCATAAGATTAAAAATCCCCGCCACCCTCCCCCCCCCCCCACGCCCCCACACACACACACACACTCCTTTATATTGTTAAATGGTGATTAAAAATATATTAATCTATTATGAATATGTAAGTTACACACCTAATGTTTATATCAATTTTTATAGATAGTTGTTTTACTTCACTCCTCTTTAGATATGCTACTAACAAAATTGTCAAGATAGATACAAGTATTTTTTTCAACAAAGTAATAGGTCGAGGGCACATCTCATGTTTGTGAAAGTACAATTTTGGTGTAATATGGAGCATAACCTTTCTCTAATATAGTTTTTTCTTAAATTTATTATTTTTATGTTATCATTAATAGATATTATGTGTTTTATGTCTCCTTTATGTATTTTTTGATTTAATATACCTTTTTTGATTGATGTGTTTTCAAGTGCTTGGTGTTCTCATGTGGATAATGTGTATTCAATTACATGGTGTGTTTTCAACTACCTGATGTTTTTTATGTACACATGAAATAATTTATATTACTTTACATGCCTCTTTATGTCTTTGATGAATGTTTTATATGGATTTATGATTCATATGTGTGTTTAAGCTTCCTCATCATGCATGTTATGATTTATATATGTATGCTTCAAGTGATAACTATGAGTCTTTTTATATATTTTATTTTTAATTTATCATGATTGATATGCATCTCGATGTGTTTGATATTATACTACTACACGAAGTGTAATTCATGTCACATTTATGATCAATTTTGAGCTACCACATGATTTTATTTTTTTCTTTTAATTGATTTGTGATATAAATATGATCCTAATTTGAAGAAAAATTACATCAACTTTGCATTCAAATTTGTATCTAAATTTAGGAAAAGTTGATTTACGATATACATGATAAATAATCAAATTATGGTATTTAGTGACTTTACAAATTCTCTCTTCACTTAGATTTTAGGATTGTTTTTAATATTTTATATAAATTTAGACTCAATATACCTTATATACATAGTTCACTTAATCACAATGCATGGTAATTAATTACTTAACCACTTATCTCTTCCTTATATTTTAGGATTTTTTTCATATATTCCAACCATGTATTCACAATTTTTGTATTTAATAGTAAACAAGAAACATGATAAGTATTTTTTCCCCTTTTTAAAAATTTTGAATAATCAAAACTTATAACATTTCATTTATAACAGATCTGGAAAACCTCTATTAACTTTGTTTTTATTTCATATACACATCCTTAAAAAAATCTAACTTTACATTGGAGGCTACATCATGCTACAACTTTGTAAGAGAATATATTTGTGAAATAGACAATTAGATTAAATTATTGTACATGTTCATTATCAAACTAAGTATTTTCTAGAGTATAATTTACCACTTCCAATGTTACTCATATAAATGATGGAAATAACTATCTTGGGGCCTTATCTAACAACATGATGATATGTTCAAATTTTTCTTCTATGCTAACCAATGGTGAATTTATCTCAACAATATTTAACCCTCCATTTTATTTTTTGTGATGAATAATACTTGATCTCATCCAACCTCACCTTGTCACTATAGAAAAACATCTTGGAGGAGGAGACCACATAACACAATTGTGGGAGTAGTGAAAAGAATGAATTCTTCAATGAATTTCAGCTCAAATTTTGCAAAAGGAGGAAACATGTTTATAAGAATTTATAAAATAGAAGGCCCTTTGAAGGGAGAGACCCATATAGCCAACACCATTATAAAATATTATGTTTGATTGGGAAAATTTGAATAAAATTAAAAAAATGGTTTTGAAACTAAAAGGTGTAAGGGTGAGTACAAGAAGTCGAGGGGTCAGAAAATGGAAAATCATAAATGAATTCAAAATTAAAAGGTTGCAATGAAAATATATAGATATATATTAATTAGTCCATATATTTAAACTGTTTTAGTGTAGGTTATTATTTATCCTTTTATTTATTTATTAGGATAATTCTTACACTTGTGTTAGACCTACACTTATTGGGTTAGCTTGCTTAGGTGTACTAGTTGTGTGGAGTTAACTTTCTAGTTGTGTTGAGTTAGCTTCTCACTTATGAGGAGTTAGCTTACTAGTCTTTTGGAGTTAACTTAACTGCTAGTATCAGTTAGTGGTATTTCTTCACCACTGATGTAGGTAGTAGTTGCACTTCCCTCCTCCTATATGTAAATCTTTCTTATTGAATAATTCAAGTCATTATATTGTAATGTATTGAGCATTATGGATTATGATGGATTTCCATATATGGTATTTTATCTCTTTTGTTTTTACAAATCTAATGTGGTGTGCTATTATCATCTAAGATCACAACTTGGAACAATTTTCTTATTGTTCCTTTCATGGTATCGTGAGCCATAGATGATGTAGACATCCCAGAAGTTTTGAAAGGAGCGATAACCAGATCTTACCGAGCCAAGAACAAATATGCTAATCAAACACCACGATCATTAAGATGAAAGCAATTCACACGGAATAGCTTTGCATAAAACCTTTGCAAACAAATGAGCAGAAATATCATATATTATTATGGAACTCAATGCAATACATTAAGAATGGGTTTTCTTAAATAGGAAAGGAATAACAATCTAAGAACCAGTCAAGGTCGTAGATCAAGCCATAAAACAAGGAAATAACTAGTCATCAAAGAACTATTCAAGACCATATATTTAGGAGATAACTAGACATCAAGGATATAGTCAATACCATAGATCAAGGAAAGAACTATACCTAACAACTAGATAATATCTCCTAATATCTAAATAAAATAAAAGAAATATCCACACACATAAGTGGGTGAGGATAAATACAATAAAGGTAAATAAAGTACCTAGGTGAACATGAGCTAAGGTAAATACCTATTCTAACATAAACCTACATTTATATACATTTAAAATGGATATCCATTTTGAAATCCTAAAAAAATTCATTTATATTTCAGAGACCATAAATTTTGCATATGAACTCGAAATATGGTGCCTTTTTTGTATAATTTTTCAAGGGATATCAAATATGTAATAAAATAGTTCTTTTAATGAATTTCATGGGTTGTTTTATCCTTTTCACTAAAAACATATAGGTTTTCATGACTAAGCCTCAATAAGTGTGATCATATAGATGCAAGTAGATTTGTCATTATTTTATCAAAATTAACTTAATTGTTCCCAATTAGGTGTTATCAGTGTATATTATAGTATAGTTGGGTAAAATAAGGCATGTTTGAGCATCATTTGTCATAATTTTGTAATTTAATGTAATTATTTGAGAACATTTCATCAAATTAAGCCCTTATTCGGTGAAATTAGATAGATGTATGTATACTTGAGAAAAAAATTAATATATGAGAAATAGTTGTTAGTATTTCATGATCTAATATCGTATTTGAGAAAATTTTAGAGGCCTTGATTAGGTGAAATTAGATAGGTGTAAGTAGATTTAGGAAACATTTTGCATATATGAGCACCAATTTTCATTATTTAATGATCAAATATAATTATTTGAGGGAATATTATTGAATTAACCTCTAATCAAGTTCTATCAAGTATATAAAGGTTAGTTTGGGAAAAACATCATGTTTGAAAACTATTTATCATTATTTTGTGACCAAAATCCATTATTTTAGAAATTTTGCCCACATTAGCCCTTTTAGGTTCCACCAAATAGATGCATGTAGAATTAAGGAAAATTGGTCATATATGAGCACCTTTTGTCAAGATTTCATGATCTAATGTCTTTATTTGAGAAAACATCGACTTTATTAGGCCACACTTAGGTGCAATTGGATACATGTAGGTAGATTTAGATAAAAATGGCCCCATATAAGAACCATTTATCATTAGTATAAGATAATATGTCATTATTTGGTGATAATTGACTAAATCAAGTGCTTATTAGGTGTTTTTAGGTATATAAAATCATATAAATGGGAATTTCATGCACATTTGAGAGTCATTTTTCATTATTTCATGATGAATGTCATGATTTGTGATTTTTTTACAAAATTAGGTCCTAATTACATGTGATCAAATAGACATGGGTATATTTAGGTAAAATTAGGAATATGTGAGCACCATTTGTCATTATTTCGTGATCAAATTTCATATTTGAGAAAAATAACTTAATTAGGTCCCATTTAGGTGTTATTAGGGATGTGAAGGTAGATTTGGGGAACTCAAGCATTCATGAGCACAATTTTTCATTATCATGATCAAAAACTTTAATTGAGAAAATTTGACTAAATTAGGCTTTTATTAGTAATGCAAGAGCATATCTAAGTAATAAGAAACTTTTCATCAACAAAAAAGAAGCAATAACTTTGAGTAAAGACAATAATTAGATTGCACATAACTTGGAATTATCTTGAATTTTATAATTTGGATAAGGTTAGGTATATATGGCATGTGAAGGGAATGATTGTGTGAGAAAGAAAGGTATATGAGATTTGGAAAATGAATAAGGATCAAAATTCATGAGATGCAAGAAATCTAGGACTCGATGGAAAAAGGGTTCAAAATATTAGTGTACAAGGGGATAAAAACTATATAATCTTAAAGAATTAAAGATGGATTTTTGTTTAAGAACATATACAAAGGAAAACAAGGTAAGGTGTTAGGTATGGGATTTTGATTGTAAGATGAACAAACCCCACACAAAAAGGACGGGTAATTTGGATTTTACAAATGAGTCAAGGGTTGCACATGAATGACACACAAGAACAAAAAAAAATTCAGATGAATTCAAAAAATCAAGGAGATGATTGAGAAAACTACCAAAACCACGTGTGAATAGGAGAATAACTACATGAAAAAATTCTTTACAAATAATAGCTAAGACATACCATGAAAATAAGCTAAAAATTAGAAGTGATGTAGAGATATCTAACGAATCCAAAGACATGGAGCATATAGTACATGAAATCTAGATATTCCATATGATACGTGTTGGTTGATAGTTAGTTAGGTTGGATTAATTAAGGAGGAGGATAATCAAAGGCATCATGGGTTGAAGAATATTAAATTATGAAGATCTTATCCATATCAAGAGTAAAAAGATATCTTGAGAGAGGATGTTATATCTAAGGGCATATCTAGAGAAATCATATAAGCTCTAATATTTCACCATTGTGGAATATATATCTAGTTATCACAACTACGTTATATGTATAAACTAGTATATACACATTGTAATCTTTCTATTTTAATATAAGGAACTATTATGTTATTGGATAATCAAGATGTGTGTGTATGTTATTAGATGCATGGTTTAATAATCTCTTCATCAGATCTCGAACATGACTACGTCAACTCGCTATCAAAGTAAGGTTGTAAATCTAAGATATTTTAAGTATAAAACCTTATAAAATGTGATACATATGTAGGATTTCATGGAGGAATTGAAAATTTTGGATCTTTTTATTAAGAGAGTCAATACTCCACCTAGGAGATGTGATAGAGGAGGAACTATGATTATGTATATAATGTGAGTTTTAGATGAAATGATTTTCATGAGTTGAGAAATACGTGAACTAGATTAAATTTTGTGGAAGAATACCTCTAATAGGTTTTGTGGCAAGGGATGATCAAAGTGATTCTAAGGAATAATACATACATTTACACATGGAGAAGATATTGAATATGAATAAGAAGATGCAATAAAGGACCCAGTGAATCTAGGATTTTGCATGTTATCTCTAAGATAAGACATAGTTCAAAGATGGGTTTCCAAGTTTTTAGGGAGATGAAATATTATAAGGTTGGTGGAATGAAACATAAATTAGGAAGAGTAATTTGAGTTAGTTAAGATTAGTGATCCATAAAAGGTGAAGATTGTGTATACCAAGCTTAAGGATCATGCAAAATAATGGTGGAAGGAATTTTAGAATGAATGTTAAAGGAAATGAAAGGAAAATACCATCAAATTATATAATATGGTCATAAAAATGAAGTGAATTTTTCTACTTATGGATTACTAGATGGAATAGTTAAAGATATTGTATAACCTAGTTTAAAAGGAAATGGGTGTGAAAGAGTACACTAAGGATTTTTAATAGATCACTACAGGTTTGGGCATTGTGAATTTGACCAGAGAATGTCACAAGATACATTAACATTTTGAGATTTGGAATTCAAGAAGAGTTAAGTATGTATTATATCTAAACGACGGAGGAATCTTACCAAATTGTGATAAAGGTCAAAGATAATTGGAACACCATATTCAAAATACCATTTGTAGAAAAGGTAAATTTATTTGCAATGGTGGAATGAGAAACAACATTAGAAGAGGACAATATAGGTAGAAACACGGTGATGTGTGTAGTGATACAATTTTGAAGAGAAATAATTTATGTGAGGATGAACATCTTACCCATCTTATGGACATTCAATATTTGGAATTTGGATACATTGTAATTTTTTTAGGCGTGGACAAGCTAGACTTCATGTGTAGGAATGTCCATGAGTGGAAAATGAAAGAAGATAAAAAATAATGTGTGTGAACATGTAGTGCATGGATACAAGGAGTCATTTAGATATGTGGATCATTAAAAATGATAAGAGTAAGGATAATACCATACGATAATTAGGGTATTATTAAAGTTGACATAGAAAGATAAAAAGTCTCTGTAAAGAATGAATCTCTTTAAGAATATATGCAAGTTGAAAGGTAGGTATTTTAAGATATATTGTTAAAGTGGAAACATAGAAAATTGGTTTCTTGCAAGATGGTAGGGTATTTGGGATTGAATTATATTTTCATTTCATGTTATTTAAAATATCATGGCTACAACAAGACCACTAGATCTTGGTAAGTGAACAAATCCTTGTGAATATTTTAGTTGGTGCATAACATGGTGATGTATTGTGTTATATTATGCCAATGAATGTATATTATGTATTATTAGGAAGGATTTGGTAGTATGATTATAAGGAAGTTCATGATGGAAGGAGGAACACTTATCACCTAGATAAGGATGGAATTTTTTTATTTGTCTCCTTTAAAGGACAAGGAAAATAAGTACAAATTGGGAGCTTGCATGTGAGAGTTGATGGTTATAGAAAAGGATTTCATTATATATGTAGAAGAGGAGAATACATGATTGAGATCATACAAAATATCATGTAAAAAATAGCCCATAAATCTAGGATACCCAATTGATGTGAAAAACTATTGACCGGGATCGCATAGTTGATTTTATAGGATTTTCTAGATGGGTTTCCACCCATGCACAATATCAATCATGAAATAGGCTTGCTAGTAGGATTATGTTTTATAAATAAGAAACCATATAGGATGACACCTCAAGGGAATGAGTAAGTATAATAGAAATTGCAAGAGTTACTAGATTAAAATATGATAAGATAATGTTTGAGCTCATATGTAGTACCTGCAATATTAAAAAAAGGGGAGGAGAATGGTATTGATTCAGGGCCATTATCAAAATAAAAATTAAGTATAAATTCTTATTTTCAATAAATAAATATATGATGTATTTATTTAGTAGGATGCAATATTTCTTGAAGAAATATTTTAAGAGATAATATCATCGGATTCACATCAAAGAAGGGAATGAATGGAAAAAATTATTAAAGATAAAGGAAGGGATGTATGAATGGCTAGCTATGACATTCATAATTAAGAATAAACGAGTGTATTTATGCATCTCATGAATGAAGTGCATGAACTATTCCTTGGAAAGTTTTTCATAGTGTATTTAGATGAGATTCTAGTATTTATTAGAATGAAGGGAGAACACCTAGAGCATTTACACAAGATTTTGAAGAATTTTCAAGAGGATATTTTTCGATCAACATGAATAATTGAAACTTTTGCACATATAATTGGTGTACTTATGTTTTGTGATATCTTGATAAGGATGAAAGATAGACCCAAAGAAGATACGTATGATAATAGAGTTTTCACCATAAAGAAATGTGATAGAGGGAAGAAATTTCCATGGAATTTAAAACATCTATAGGAATTTCATAAGAAGATTTAGTGGAGCTTATGTAGTGATAAAAAAATTAGGCATGGATCATAAGGATTTCATGTGTACACAAGAAAAAAATTATAACTTCCAAGAGTTAAAGCAAGGAAAAATTTAAGAACTCCCCTTTAAAAGCTTGTAGATATTACTTGGAAAATTTGTGAAAATGACATTTTAAATTATGGTGAATCTAAAGGAACAGATTTGAACAATTTGGTGAATCATTTGATAATGGTGTTAGTCAAGAGCAATTGTCGGATGACAACATATCCTCTTGATTGACATTATATGTTGTTGGCCAATAGCATATGTAATTTTCCAAAATCATTTTTTGACAATAGCAGTTAAAACAACCAGATTGACGAGAAATTTTTCCTTACAAAATATGGTGTAAACAAAGCAATCAAAAAAGTGATTTATTGTCAAAAAAAAAAATGTAGATTTCACTAGTTTTGTATGGGAATTTTTTTATGTTTGTAGTTAAAATGATAATCTCAATGAGAAATATGTCCTTAAAAAGTGTGGCATAAGAAAAAGAATTCCCATAATTTTTTCCTCTCCTTTTAAGTGCATCACTAAAAATGGTAGCCTATATTTATACTATTGACCGATAGCATAATATATGTTACCATATGGTAGAAAGCTATATGGTATGCTACCAATAGGCAACATACAATATGCCATTGGATGGTAGCGAAGTATATGTTATCAAATGGTTGCAAAGTATATGTTATCAAATGGTAGCGAAGTATATGCTACCGACCAAAAGAGTGTTTCTAACATTTTGCATTATATTCAACTTCAACATAATAACATATTCACTGTTAAAATACCTTTAACGTTAGAGGGTTATGATATGCGATTGATATCGATCGTCAATACCTATAAGACCACATGTATGGGTAAAGGCATTATGAAGAATTTTTATCAATACTTGATATTCAAAATTATAAACTTGTAATCAATTATCACTATATATATGAAGGAGAATTTTAAAATATTCAATTTTGTGCTAATGATGATTTGATTTTAAAAAATCATCTCTTAGTGTAAATTCTAGGTGTATTGACCTTAAAAGTAACTTTAACCCAAAAAAATTAGGTGACCTAGTCCTAATCCTCGCATCTAAATTTTTTCAAAATGTGAATTTCAAAAATGAAATATTCATGAAGTAATGGATATTTGCCACTAAAGTTTACTTTGAGTTAAAGTACAAGATTACAAAACAACCAGTTTTAGTGTTACCGATTTTCATAAAGTTTTCTAAGAGGATGCAATGAAACTACAATTTCCATAGGTATTTTGTTACGTAAAGAAGGTAGGATTATAGTCTATTGTAATGAAAATTTAAATGCTTCAAAAATAATATATCTATTTTATGACCAAAATTTTTATGCAATCCTTCAAGCACTAAGAATTTGAGGCATTATTTATTGCCATTTTTTAAATATACATAGAGAATCATGCATTTAATAAATATTCAAAATAATTTCATGAAATGGTTTTAGTTCCTATATAGATACTCATTTGTGTTGAAGCATTGAAATAGAAAAAAAGGACATAAATGCACTGAGCCAAAGGATTATATTATTGAATGAAATAAGAATTTAAGTCATGGGTTTTGATTCCATGAAGGATCAATATGAAAATGATGAAAATTTCTAGGATACATGTAAGTCATGCCATAATCAATGAGTTTAGATTGTACATCGTGGTTAGACTACTTTTTGCAAAACGGATGTGTTCATGAGAACACATATGTTTATATCACAAGGTCTATGTGCAATTATTTGATAAAGGAGAAGCATAAATGAGGTTTATGAGGTGATTGTTGATATACTAAGACTCTATAGTCTCTAGAATAAAAAAATTATGGCCAAACATGGGCACGGATATAACAAAATATGTGAAAGAAAGTAGGATTTTCCAATTAGAAAAGGGACTAAGATAGAAAACATGATTATATCGACCATTTTTTTATATCAAATATTCTGTGGGATGATGCAAGGATGAATTTTGTGGTAGGATTATTGAGATTATAAAAGGAAAATTACTTAATTTTTGTGGTGATTGAAAAATTCTTAAATATGTCACATTTAATTACATGCGAAGAAGATGAGTGATGTAAAAACATCAAAAATATATTCTTTTGAGAGGTGGTAGGGTTACATGGATTACTAAAAGTAATTTTTTAGAATAGGGACACTAAGTTTTAGGACATTTTTGGAAAAATTATGGGATAAGATGGGAATAAGTTTGAAATTTAGTTTTATACATCACTTACAAAATGATGGACAAATGTAGGTGGTAAACACAAAATTGGGATACTTGTTGTGATGTTTGGCCTGGAGGCAAAAGTGAAATAGTGGGATATGAAATTAGTGATAGTAGAATATTAGTACAATAATTTAGTTAACATAAGAATTAAAAAAACACCTTTCTAGATAGCCTACAAATGTAACTGCAAGGAGTAACAAAGTTGTGATAAATCATAACGAAAGGAAGAAGTGTAGAAGTGACGGAATTTTCCAAGTATATTTGTAAGATTTGTAAGGATGTGCACAATAAATTGGGTAAAATAATCTTATAGTATAAGGATTTTGGGGATATAGGTGTAACTAAAAATATTTCGACATCAAATATTAAGTATGGGAACTTTTACAAAAGGATATATTTTCACAAGTGATATATAATAAGATAAAATGGAAGAAGATCAGACCATATAAATTGTGTCATGAGTTTTAAGAGAATTATTATGATATTAAATCACTAAAGGGGCTAGATATTTCACCCACATTCAATATGACAGACTTGTATGGATACCATGAAGGAAAAAACAATGAGAAGAGTGAAGGTAAGTTAGCAAAGGGAATACCTTATTAGAGAGAAAAGGTACAAGTAAGGTATAAGGAAGAGATAAAGGTCATATTTGAATCAGATCGGTGAAGAGGATGCATGGAAATGATTATATGAAATATTTGGTGAAGTGGAAGAATTTCACAAATGAGGACACAACATGGTTAGACCTTGTAGAGATTGGTCGATATAACCTCGATACTGAATATTTCAACAAGTCAGTAGGGGATCACATTATTATTACTTGGGGAGTTTTATGTAGCAACATCCTATAAAAATAAGAAATGTTGCATCAACCAAAAAGAAGCTACAACTTTAAATTAAAATATAATTAAACATTTATTTATTTAAATGGTTAATTATCTCCTCACAATTAAATACTAATTACATTTAGTTATTTAATTCCACCTATTTCAGTCAACAACCACTTGGACTCCACTTGTACTCCACATCCTCATCCTAGTTAACTACACTTCTACAATCCTAGAAAGGTGGGGGCAATTAAATTGCACGTACAACCACCTTCCCAGATGCAACTTTTGCAATTAAATCCATTACTTCCCCTAAATGCCTCGGCACTACTATAACTTCCTCCAATGTTATTTTTAGCATGTGCATTCAACCATGTTCAACCAAATTCCAACCAATTTTTATTCTATAAATTGCAAGCTTACTCTCTTACAAATCCTCCTGAATTGTTTGTAAATAAACTTTGTTTATTTGCAATCTGAAGCTTTCCAAAGTATCTATGTTTGTAGTATTTGCACTCACATTTGAAGAATATTCAAGAGCACCCACATCCATTTGCAATGTTCCACAGATGAAATCTCCACAACCTTATTGAGGTTTGCATTGGAAGGTTACCGTAAAGATTTGCATTGTTTATTGTTTATCTTTCATTCACTATTATTTTTCTCTGCATACATTTTGGCATGCCCAGTGGGACTCCCCACATTTTTCTTTCTTTCATTTTAGTTAATCATTTTGTGATCTAACTCTTTCTTTATGTTTATTGTTATTTTTTAACCATTTTTTCAAAATTTTAGCTTCTCAGGTGAAGTAAAGAAGTCAGAAAATAAAATTAATCAGATGTCAGGGCATTTTTCTCACATTCAAAATTTTCAGTGAGTGTTACCGTAGCCCATCTTCGAAAGCCATAAATTTTTCTCCCAAACTCAGAATGACTTCATTTTTTTACGGAAAGGTATTGAAAAGATCTATGCAATGGAAACATAATTTTTGATTTAGATTTACAGAAAAATTATGGTTTCATTTCTTCTAACACTTATCTTTTTCAAAAAAAAAAAAAAAAAAATTGTAATTTTTTTTAAAATTTTAATTCATTTTTTTTAAACGTAACAACCTCACATGTATGCTCTTTCCTCACACTTTCAAAGTGATCTTGGAAATTAGAAACGTGATTGTTTCTTTTGTTTTGGGAATTAATATTTTTAAAATCAAAGTTTGTTTTACATGTATGCTCTTTCCTCACACTTTTTAAGTGATCTTGGAAATCAAAAGTGTGAACTTGCTTCTTTTGGTTTATCCTCTACCTACCTTAGGTGAAATTTATAATCCTTTATTGTAGGACCCACTCTCAAACAAAGGTGGATAAAACACTCAAAAACTACTAACTGTAGGTTTCAAAGGAGTACAATCAAACCACACCTAAATCAAAATATTTAAAAAAACCCCACATTCAAAACACTTGATTTGTAGGTTTGATCAAGAGCTATGGCTCGACCTCTTAACTAGAACATAACCCCTTGGCATAAGCCTTAAGCTAAAACAAAGGGGGTGGTTCTAGGAACCCCAAAGTAATCCACACCTTGAGGGAACTGGTGGAAGAAATGAGAACCTTTTCTCCTACCTGACTAGTAAATCCTTTGTGAGTTAGAATCACGGAATATCCATAGTGGCGACCCTAGTGCGATTCATTCTGAGAAAGGTATTTGCTTAGGGTTTCAAAAGGGGTGAAGCAAAGCCATCAGATAGAAATAACGTCATGCTTGCTCAGATATTTTGCTAAAACCTAGTTGAGAGAGCCACTTAGGAAGTCACGCCTTGTCCAATCCAATCTAAGGTAGAGGCCACAAATTTCACCTCACCACTTTTCATTTTTCTCACATGTTACACACTTGTGTTTCACTTTTCTTCATTCATGTTTTCTCTCTCATCCATCTTGTCACTTTGTACACGTGTCTAAGTATTGAGTTGTGGACATCCATATTCACACTTAAGCACTTTCATTTTCATTTAAGTCTTGATGTTGTGATACTCGCTTTATCACAGTCAAACACTCTCTTGATCACCTTGATCTTTCATTATCACAAGTCTTAAGTTTAACGTTATTTTTTTGAAATCTAAACATTCCCCATTCTTACATTATCACATTTCACATTTAATTTCTCAACTTATTGACATTCTTCACTATCATTCTCTACTCACTCTTACATCGTCACATTTCGCCTCTACTTTGTTGAGTTGTGACGTCTTCCTTTTTTTCTCCTATCATCTTACGTTGTCATACTTCGCAATCATTTTGTTGCATTTTCGACATCCTCATTATTTCTTCACTTCTCTCATTAAAGCATTCACTTTGTTTTAATTTGAGGTCACTAATCCATCACTTCCCCCTTGTCTCTTATCTCCATTTTTTGTGAGATTCAAACCTTTTTATCATCGTTTATTCACTTCTTATGATGACCTTTACCTTTTCATTCTTTTAGTGCTTTCACTTCCTTGTCGTGTCTTATCTTTTAACACACTTTTTGTTAAGAGTTGACATTGATCATCATCTTCCTAAGTCTCCCCTTTTACCATTCATCTTGTTAAAAGTTGAGCAAATCCATCATTTTCTTTCCTAAGTCTCTTCACTTAACATACTTTTGTTAAGAGTTGAGAATCTTTCATTGTGTTAAAGGTCTCATCTTGTCACACTTACAACTATTGCAAGTTGAGCACACTAACCTTTCATCTCTCCCTCTTTACGTTCACTTTTGTAAAGGATTATAAAATCATTTCATAACATCTTCATATTTCTTAACTCCCACTTTTTAAAGAATCATCTAAACTAACATTTCAACCCATCTTCCACCTTAACATCACTCATTTTGTTAGGTGTCATGAATTCCTTCTTTTCATCACTCTTATCATTCATTTTGTTAAGAGTCAATCACCTTCATCTTGTTAAGTCTTGTTTCCCTTTACATTCATTTTGTTAAGTTTTGAGCATGTTTCACTTTTTCCCCCTTTCTTGTTTCTCTTAACACTTACCATGTTAGGATTGAACCATTTTTACATTTCTTCATCACTCTTATCATTCATTTTGATTACGAGTTTATCACATCTACCTATTAAGTTTCTTTTCCTTTAACACTCATTTTTGTTACGGAATACGACACATGTAACGTCTTGCCATCCATTTTTTATCTTTACTATAATTTTTTTAAGAGATGGGCACTTGATTAACCTTTTTGCTTCATCCCTTTTAGCACTCATTCTACTACGGGTTGAAATTTTTCCATCTTCTTCCCTCTCTTCCATCTTGGCATTTACTTTGTCAAGGATCGAGTTTGTCAATCACTTTGGCATGATTTCATGTTGACATTCACTTTGTTAAGGGTTACATCATTTATATCTTCTAAACATCTTTTCCATCTTAGCATTCACTTTGTTAAGGGCCAAGTTACTACCAAAATTTTTCGCACACCTCTCTTCCATCGTTGCCTTTCACTTTGCTAAGGGTCAAGCTTTTCAAACATTTTCATCACTTCTAACTTAGCATTAACTTTTCTAAGGGTTGCGTTTTTCATCATACCTTTCTTCACTCTACCTCATTTTTATTCCAATGGTGGATTTATACAATTCATCCTTTTCCCAAGAATGGAAAATGATGAAAGACACTATTGCGGGTTTATAAAAACAATGCAAACAATTCAATTTTGATGAATTGTGTCCATACCCTTTTAACATGGACATCTTACACATACCCTTCCCACAGTCTTTTGAGACACCCAAATTTGATAAATACAAGGGAAAAACTGATCCAAGACAACATATCAAAGAATTTTCCATAGCATGTCACGAAGTGGCATATAATGATAGCTTTCTCTTGTGCATTTTTCCTATAAGTCTAGGAGGAAAAGCTTTGGATTGGTTCTTACACCTTCTAAAGGGATATATTACCACCTTTGCGGACCTCTTAGAGAAGTTTGTCAAACAGTTTTCCCCCAAAATCTCACTCGCATAATAATCACCATACTAGAACTTCTCATGATGAATCTTAGTACATCAATCACAACCTGCAATGTCATCACTATTGGTGTCATGAATAATCAAAATATGGCCAACATACATGACCAATCAATAAAAAATCCAATCATATAACCTAGCCAAGACACTATGCCACATAAATTTAAATGTAAGTTTACACCCCTTGGCAAAAGTCTCTCTAGTGTCTTTCATCAACTCAAAGTGGCTAGGATGATAAAATATCCCCTTACAAGACCTTGGATTGAAGGATAACCTAAGCCATACTGGTACAAACCTCATGCATATTGTGATTTTCATCACATTGATGGCCACTCAATTGATAAATGTACACGTTTTAAGAATTATGTCCAAGACTTAATTGATGATGGAGAGATCTTTGTAGATCTTGATGATGAAGCTCTTGCAACTGATGACATGTCAACTTCCACACCTTCAAATGAAGAGTTGACTGTTATTCCCACTTCTATTCATACTGAAATTCCAAAGATCATGACGAAGGTCAAGTATCTCCCCTTCAAACTAATCCATTTCTTCTACAAATTTTCTTCTTATAGTCCAAACAAAGATTGAACCTGTTTTCAACAACAATCTTCTAAAACCTAACAAAAACTTGAATTTGCTTCAAGAATCTCTTTCAACACTTGACATGGCATAGGAGGGTCCTTCATCAAGCATAATTGAGCTTCATTCCATTCTTCCCATTCCAGTCTCCTACACCTAACATCTCTAGTCTTGTTGTCGAAATACAACCACAAAAATTTGGACACTTGCTTCAACGCAACCTTCTATGTCCATTATACCTCACATGATCCATCTTGTAGGAATATCATCAATGATGATTCCTACTTGTCAAGATATCTACATGCACACATTATTTGAGGTACATATACCTAGGAATATCCTTATTCAACCGTTTCAAGATTTAATTGTAAATATTTTGTCAAATCAACTAATTCACAACCTAGAAGGAGAAACATTGACTATTTCCTCTCTACGGTTTACAAAGAACCCCAAGTCTACATCTAGATGATTTATTCTTCTTTCCTCGTGTTTTTTTTCATAGGTGAATATGTATCTCAACATCTTCCCCGCATCAACAATCTTCTTCTAACATCACATATGTCTTTCGATCTCATCGAAGACTTATCTAATCACACATCCTTTGACTTGGATCTGTCCATGCCCAAGTCTAGTACTTTAGGACCCATCGAATCATTTGATTCAATCCTTTGACTTGGATCCTATTTCCGAGTCTAGTACTTCAGGACCCATCAAATTATTTGATTCAATATTTTGACTTGGCTCCTATCTACCCAAGTCTCATATTATAGGACTTATCAAAACTTTGGTTTCCCTCCTTTGACTTGGCTCATGTCCATCAAAGTCTCGTATTTTAGGACTTATCAAATCTTTTGATTCTCCCTCTTGACTTGCATTTCATCTACACAAGTCTTATATCTCAAGACCATTCAACTTCAATAAACACGGACATCTTTCTTGATAAGTCCATTTCAAACCTTCATCCTCCAAAATTTAGAAAACTCAAAAATCATAAAAGAGAATAAAACTTTGTATTAGAGCACTATTTTCCAATCGGAAATGGAAAAGTGTGTACAAATAATGTTAGGCATTCCATCTATTGGTAGATACCTTAATCATACCATTATCATATACTCACCTTCTTCACCTATTACGACACATGTTAACCTTGTTCCTCTTGGGAATTATGTGTCTCATATTTGTTATGGTTTCTACCATTTCAGATCTTTTTACCTATGGTTTTGTCTTGAAGCTTACTGATGGAAAAATCCTCCTTTCAAATAATCTCTCTCTTTAATAGAAAGCACTAAAATTCTTTACCCGATCCTTTTTATCGCCCATCTCAATCTACGGTGTTGAACCCTTGCGTCCTACTAGTCGCATGAGGCTGAGACTTGGGGGCAGAATTTTCCTTCCCAATAAGCACGCTATCAACATATAAGGAAAATTAAATCAATCTAAAAGTATAATTTTTTTATAAAATCAATACACCTTTCATCCTTCACAATCTTTGGTGCTAAGCCCATACTTCTTACTTGCGTAGTATGAGATTGGGAACGGAGAAAGCCCTTACTTGCCTACATTTTGTCTTTAGTGTTGAGCCCTTGCCTTTTACTAATGGCATGGGGCAACATGTAGGGTGTCCTTCACAAAAATCAATAAATAATCATTCAATAAAGCCTTTATGAAATCTTAATCAAAGTGCTTAATCAAAAACATCCCAAGAAGTAATTTAGTTGCTCATGTTACAGAGAGACACCAATTCCTTCAATCAGATTTTTCCAATCAGTAGGCCATCAATGGATCTAAGTTAAGTCAAAACCTATAAAGTAGAATCATCTTGTAATCGGTCAAATAATATTGACTGGAGATGAGTTACATTTTTCTCATATGGATCATTATTACACCTTGTGTCTTTGCATCCATTATCATCATTTCCATATCAATATTCACCTCATTTTCATGTCCTTTTTGGCTCAAGGTGATGAGCCCTCGCATCTTCCTAGTTGTGTGGAGCCACAAGCGGAGTGAAACACCCTATCATTTTATCATCTACATTTATGCCAATGGAATGGAATGCTTTTAATTATTTGCACCTACTTTCAAGCAAAGTGTACCTTTTTACCGAGTTGTACTATACAAAAAAAAACAAACATTTTCACAAATGTCTCACAAAACTTCAAAAATACAAAAACAATATAAAATTGTTCAAAAACACAAAAACAATATAAAATTGTCCAAAACTCCAAAAATAGTTTCAAATTGTCATAATCAAAACATTCAGATAATGTTTGACAAAATTTCAACAACTGGATAACACAGTTCAACACCTTCGCCATTTGATGGTGCTCCTCATGATTGTTCTGAACATACTCATCTTTATTTCCCATGGTGTATATCTATTCTCGAGGCAATCATTTACCCTTTGCAATATAAATTTTCCTTGGGGCACACTTGGATTTTACATTTTAATCCAATATAGATCAAAATTTAATGGGATATAACAAGAGTATCTTTTGGATTATCTAAGTATCACTCCACTCTTCATCTCGATCCAATCCTCTCACGTGCTAAGCTATTGCTTGGGGCATTCAAATTTTCTAGTTCTTTAATGTGGGACACATTCAGAGTGTTATTAGATGCCATTTCTGCATGTTGTGTCATACTGTTGCAGTTTGTCAACATTGTGATGATTTTATTATTTCAGTTTCTTATTTTGTTATACTTTATTTTCCTTTATTGTAGACCAATTACAGGAAATTTACTTTCATCTTAGTTCACATATAACTCTGGTGTTGTTCCTTCCTATTCATATTGGGTTTGTTTTATTACTTTCTTTGTATCTTCTTATTGCTTACATGTGTCACGTTTATCTCCTAGTTTATTTAAGCCATGGAGAATTTTCCTTTTTGTTGTGTACTCATGTTTGTTTGCATTTGTATTTCAAAATTTTCAAAAATCATAAAATCCAAAAAAAATCAAATATTGCAAAATCCAAAAATTTGAATATTTCAAAAAAAAAAATCACAAAAATCACAAAAAACAAATAAAAATTCACTTCTCACAGACAATTGTAAAACCCTTGAAGTAAATCATTTAACATCTCAATAAAATCTTGATAAACGTCATACTTTTATCTATTACTCTAGTGCTCATGCCAATCTTACAACAATCACTTTCTTCCCTTTGCATGATATGCCAACTCTTGGGGAAAGTCACACAAATTATTTTTCTTTCATGATATAACTTCACCTAGGGTAATTTTAACTTTGATCATTTGCACAACGGATTCAACAAGAGTGTTATAAGGAGTTACTTTAACTCTCCTCTTTATGTTTGATCTATTTCCATTTGGGAGCATTTGTATCTATTTAATCATCATTGGGGCACACATTAGGGTCATAGTTGATTGTCTTCTTTTTCAGCTTTTTGTTTCTTTGTTGATGTTTACTCTTTTTGGACCACTTACAAGTATTATGATTACATCTTGGTTCCTTTATAACCCTGATGTTGACACCTACTTTGTATATTGGGTTTGTTTTCCTTTATATCTTTTCTTTGCCATGTGTGTTTGTTTACGTGCATTTGGGTTAACCATCTTGATTATTTCATAATCATGGTGACAACTCTATTGTGTAAAATCAAAAATCAGGTTTCTCTAAAAATTACTCTCCAAATAATGCTCATGCTACGAACATAGTCCTTTCCCATCCTTGTTTTAATCCCTTGTTTTATTCCTATCAAACGGTTGTCCACGCCTTGTTGTGTCATCCATCCCTTGAGGGGCATTCCTCTACTATTTTTTTGCTAGTACATCCCAATGCTTCACAATTTTCCGCTTCCCGATCTACATGCGTCCACTATCTTTAAAGCACTATTACTTTGCAATATCACTTTAAAGAGGGAAAAATGTAGACACCCTAAAAATACATACATATTCTATCCTACTTATATCTATTTAGAATTAATTAAATTAATTATATCTTGACGCAGTACACCCCTTTAGAATTAATTAAATTAATTTCATCATTCAAATATTCCCCTTTAGAATTAATTAAAATTAATTCTATTACTTAAGCTATATTCCTACCCATTGGAATTAAATAATTTAATTCTATTATGCCTTTGGAATTAATTAAATTAATTCCTACACCCTCTAGCTAATATAATTAAACATTTATTTATTTAAATGGTTAATTATCTCCTCATAATTAAATTAATTTAATTCTACCATTCTCTTGGAATTAATTAAATTAATTCCTAACACCTTCTAGCTAATATAATTAAACATTTATTTATTTAAATGGTTAATTATCTCCTCACAATTAAATACTAATTAAATTTAGTTATTTAATTCCACCTATTTTAGTCAATAACCACTTGGAATCCACATCCTCACTAGTTAACTAAACTTCTATAATCCTCATGGGGGTAATTAAAATGCACAACCACCTTAGAAAGGATGGGGGTAATTCCCCAACACTATATGATCTTGAATATTTAGATTTTTGGATGCTCTTGATATTACTCTCCAAAGTGGATTTGCAAGTTCTATGAGAATATTTCATGAGAATTCAAACAACAAATGAGTAGAGATTTTTTGCATTTGCTTATGGATTTCCAAGGATGGGTTTACAAAGGAAATGACCTCCTCTTATAGTTGAGGGTAAGACCATGAAATGTGGATGCAAGTTTGACTAAGCTTAAGGTTAATTATGGTAATTACACGTGAATAGAAAGTAGACTGGATTTGAAGGGGAAATAGACATTTGGAATGGAAGAAGTTACATCTAGAAATTTAATTACACGTACAACCCAATGTCCCCCACCTTTCTAGGAATATATAAGTGGATTCCAAGTGAAATAGGGAAGTGGAGTTCAAGTGTAGTTAACTAGGATAGTGAAGTGGAAATTGACTAGGAAAATAGGTGTATTTTCCTAATTAAGTAACTAATTTAATTAGCTACAATGTGCAAGATAATTAATTAATAATTTATTTAATAAATGTTAATTAACTTAGCCAAGATGGTGTTGTGGACTAATTTGATAAATTTAGGAGGTGTAATGTGCATGATTAATTAATTTGATTAATCAATCGTAAGGGGGTAAATAATAGGATGTGAACTAGGAACATGTATGTAATTTTGGAGTGTCTACACACTCAAATACCTAAAGAGATAAACATAATTAAGCTAATAGGTATGGGCATTTGGCTTAGAGGATGAAAATGAAACCAATCACACAATCATGAGATGGGGAATTTTTGTGTGTGCAAGAGTTAATGGTTATACATAAATGATGTGTAAGAATGTAGAAACTTTAGTTGGTTTCTTGGAATTTGGAAAATTGGGGAGATAACTAACGAAACTACAATGAGCATGTGTGGAAACAATAACAATTGCATGAAAACATTCATGACTAATTAGAGTTGAGAAATGCCATACAAATAACCTATAGGTTAGTAGTGATGGTGAAATTTTTGACAAATACAAAGATATGGAGTATATACTACCCGAAAGCCAATTTTTCATAAGACATGAGACAAAAAAATGAGTTAGATTGAAGAAACTAAGGATCAACTCCCAAGATTTTATGGGTTAAAGAAGATCATATTAGAAATATATAATCTATGTCATGAATAGATATCTCGAAAGAGGAGAACAAATCTAATGGTATATCTAGAGAAAATGGAAATTTTAATACACCACCATTATAGAAGAGAGATAGTTGCAACAACTCCATTATATATATAAAAATTCTAAGCACGTTGAAATCTTATTTTTTATATATGGAACCATTATGTCAATGAATGCTCTCTCTATGTGTGTTCTTAACAATGTGGTTTAAAAATATGTTCAATAGGACCCCTAACCATGATTGCATAAATTAGGCGCAATTAGATATCTGCATATAATTTGGGGGAAATTGGGAGCATATGAGATTCATTCATTGTTATTTTGTAATCGAATATCAATATTTATCTAAATTGACCAATTTATGCATGAACTAGGTGTTATCAGGTGCGTGAGGGGGATTTGGGGAAAATTAGGAATATTTGAGCACCATTTTATCATTATTTCATGAATGAATTTCATTAGTTGAGATATTTTTAACACTTTGGGAAGTTTGGGAAAGTATGAAAACCTTTTGTTGTTATTGCATTATCTATTGTATATATATATATATATATATGATATCAACTATATGAAGGTAGATTTGGGGGAAATAAAGTATTTTTAGCACTATTTTCACTATTTTGTGATTAAATGTCGGTATTTAAGCATATTTGATCAAATTAAGAATACATCTTGTTGGGTGTGATCAAATACATGCATGAAGATAGATTTAGGGAAATTTGTAAATATATACATTTTTGAAATTATTTCAAGATCTAATGCCATTTCGAGAAAAATTAACTACATTAATTCAAGTGGTGTAATCGGATGGATGTTGGTAGTTTTGGAGGAAATTAGGAATATATACAGAGAACCATTTATTATTTTTTCATGTTCATATGTAACTATTTGAGAAAACTTAACCGAATTAGGCCATGAATCTTTATTAGTCACACAAATGTAGATTTGAAGAAAATTAGGCATGTAAGAGAACTACCTGTCATACTTTTATGATTGAGTTTCGTTATTGCATAAAATTTGAATAGATTAGGCCTCAATTAGGGAAAAATAGATAGTTATAGGTAGACTTGAGGTAAATTGGGCATATTAGAGCATCATTTGTCATTATTTCATGAGTGAATTTCATTATTTGAGAAAAAATGATTAAATTAGACCTTGATTTGGTGCAAATAAATATTCATGAGGATGGATTTAGTAAAATTTATGTATACATGAGAACCATTTGCCATTATATTGTGAGATTAATGTTGTTATTTGAGTAAATTTCTCTATGTTATGCCTTATTTAGGTGTGATTGGATAGATTTAGGAACATATTTTGGTAAATTAGGCATATAAGCACTATTTTGTGATTGAATGTTGTATTTTAAAACATTTGACCATACTAGGCCCCAAATTTGGTGCAATCGGATAGATGTAGGTAGATTTGAGGAAAATTGGCCATAATAAGTACCATTTTTTTAAATTTCATGATCAAATTTTCATTAATTAAGAAAGTTTTGACTAGAGTATGGTAGATTATATGCGATCAGATAATTGTAAGTAGATTTAGGAAAAATTGGCCATATATGATTACAATTTGTCATTATTTCACGATTACATGTTATTTGAGTAAAATTAAATGAATTAGGTCTAGATTAGGTGATTTCAAAAACTTGAAGGTAGATTAGTGAGTATAAAACATGTTTTGGAACTTTTATTGTAATTTTGCAATCAAATGCCAACATTTGAGTAAATTTGAATGGATTAAACCCGATTAGGTGTAAATATACATTTGATCACACTGACTTGTGTTTTAATTTCATCAAAATTTCTCATATAATGATATTTGATCATGATAAAATGAAAATGGCTCTCATGTTTTAAATTTAGGTTAAGTAAGTCAAATGAAGTAAAATTATCTTGTAGAACATTATATAGACACCAAATTTGCACCTAAGATGGATTCAAATAGTTTATATGTGAATGCACGTGTTTAATATCCTCTCAAATATAAATATTTTTATTAAAACTATTAACGTAACTTGAGTCTAATTCTTACACTCATTTTCCATTACAAATTTTAATGGTTAAGGAAATTGATTGTTAACAAGGTTCAAGAAGTATTCACAACATGCCTAGTCCAAACAACATATAGGTTATTATGTGGAGGATAAAATATCTATAAAATTTAAAATAAATAATATTTAATTATATATTTACATTTCCCTTGAAAATCTACACTTTTTCAATAAATGGAACCCAATTTCCAGCTACTATGCAAAATTTAGGGCTTAGAGTATAGAGCACTTTTAAGGGTTCAAAAAATAAATATCTAGTTTTAGAAATGGATATCCATTTCCTTCCTCTAATTTTTCCGTAATGTTGCATTGGTTGTAGGTATAGGTATTGTTATCCAAATAACTCTCCTAGTTATCTGGATAACTTATATTTTCATTTTGACTCTGATGTTTCACATTTCAGGTTACGTGCACTCAAGCTTGCTCACTTGGCACAATTTTCTTAGCTGTAGTACTTCCGTGCACCCCACGTGCCTTGTTTCCTTTATTTCTTTTGTTCCCCTTCTATTTGCATTATGCTATCTCCTTTTCATTTCCCCTTTGTGCCTTACTCCTGCGTGCATGATTTCTTTCTTATCCTGTTGCGCACTCCTTACACAAACCTCTGTAGACTTTCCTTCCAAAATGGCTAAGTCCCTGACATCCCTCAGCAGCGCTTACATACACTAAAATATGTCGCGCACCCCCTTCTCTATCTGCCACCACGTTCCCTTCCTCGATTGAACACCCGCACCTCTCTTGCATACTTTTCTACTCCTACAGTTATGCACCTTACTTGTGCATGCACACTTTTTTGCCCTTTCCTTACACCTTCGTGCCCTACCTTTTGCCAGTCTTGTGCCTCTTGCTTTCAGGCCTTACACCTTATTCTATGTCAATCATTGTACCACATCATCTTATTTCAAACTTGAGTCCACAACACGCAACCTATAAAAGTGTGCCAATAGGGCGTCGAATCCTGGCATCCAACCGGTTCGTGACACCTGGGAAAAATGAAAAATCAGATGAATAGTTGGCCAAGTTCCTCAGTCAATCAACATGCGCCATATGTCATTGTGTATCAGAGGGACATGTAGAATTATTACAACCATAACTTATGCTACAATGCTCAAATTCCCGCATGCCCAGTCTCATTTGAAAGCTATTGACATTAGCTACACATTGGAATTTTCAAAATCAGATTTAGGTGGGATTTGGTAGGTGGAAAATAGGGAAACATCTTTTTGATCATCAATGCACACATCTAATCGACCTCAACCACTAGATTTCAATCAGATCTTGCTTTCTTCCTTCTTCTACATGCCAAACAGACATGGGGAAGCACATCTGATAGCCTTGTAGGTGGATTTGTAGGCATTTATCACTTTTATTGGTGGTTGAAGATTTGAATCTGAAGTTTCCTCTCTTTCTCCTTCTCTTCTCTCCTTCTTCTCCTATAAATACAGAGTTTTACTTTGTAAAAAGGATCCCTCTCTATTGTAATGACACCATGCCAAAATGGTGGCCTGACTTCCCATGGGTTTCAAACCTTGGCATGGTCTTTGTAATGTATTCTTGCCTCCTACCATGAATGTAAATGACTGTGCATCCCTTAAGAAATAAAATCATGTTTTGTGGAACTCTTATCTTCCCTTTCTCATTTTCATTACATCTCACCTCTTTGTTTGCATTTTCTAGCATGTTGTGCATATTCCCTCTTGCAATCCCCGTGTTCATGTGTTGCATGCTAGAAGGCCGAGCCCGCATGTTGATCTATAGCATGCTCCATCTTCCCTCTTCTCATGTAATCTCTTTGTTTCCTTCGTCACTTTTGGAGAGAGATTGACCCTTTCCCTAGATGCTATCACCTTCCTTAGCTTAGGATTTCCCTTTCGCACATCCTTCTATCCTGGTCCCTTGGCATGTTTAGTCTAGGATTTTCTTTCAACATTAGGAGTAGTAGTAGCGTTAGAGGTAGGTAGAGGAACTCGGCCTTCTCTAGAGATCCATCTCAAGTGTGCAAGGTCCCACAACTTGGGATGGTTCCATTATTTGTCTCAAACAGCTCGGCTCTTCTAGATCCAAGATGTGGGTACACGTTTGAATGACCAATAGTTTTTAGCATGCCCAGTGGGACAAGAGTGAAGATATTTACATCTTCATCTCAACAAGTTTGATGTGTTTTGTTGAGATCCATCCTTTGGAGGCATTTTTTCAACACATCTGGTGACTCCACTGATCCAAACGCACCCATTTTCTCATTCATCAGACAATCTCCCATCCTCATTTCATTCATTTTTCCTTCTTCCATCATTCCACCTTCCTCTTTTGAAGTTTTGCAATCATGACTTCTTTCCCTTCATGGAATTCTCATTTGTAACAACAAAGCTATTTTTCTCCATCCCCACAGTTCCAAATTCCTCCTCCAAATCAGTTTTATGAGCCCTATCATCCTGAAATATGCATATAACCCACTTTTTCTAACCAAAATGTTTATGAAGAACATGTTTATGTAGATGATGGTGGAAACTCCTTGGTGAAGATGATTTTGAGAGGCAGTGAAAAAAGATGGAGATGGACATGATGTAACTTAGAGTCAAGTGCTCCATAAAGGAAGCTAAAGTTGGCTACAAGGTCCCTTGTCCATGGTCGGCCTTGTACTAAGATGGTTTAACACCCAATAAAAGCTGCACTTTATCACTGAGATGTTGCCCTAGATTACAGAGTGGGCAGAAGAAATGGAGGCTCAAAATCTAGCGTGCACGATAACCCTGTCAATGGGGAAACCCTGCACTACCATCTTATAGCCTCCCACTCCTCTGTGCCAACTTACATCATCTCATCCCCACTGCACATGTTCCCAACTTCTTGCACACTTCCCCATTGAGAATTCCCTCCTCCATCCTCTCATCTTAATTTCTCTTACCATCACCCCTCCCATGTGCATGCTTCCACTCCTCTTGCACATGTGCGCACCTTCCACGCCATTTTCACCCATCCTCCCACATTCTTCTAAGTCCCCTCTATCTAATTGTACCATAAATGAATAACCCCCTACCAACACACCTTTCCCAACCAATGTCATCATGTTTGACAATTACAGAAAATTTGAAGAATGGCATGACTCATGCGACTCCAACTGGGAAGATGAAATCATACGGGTTCCTATTTCAGAAGAAAAAATTAGTTAGTTAGAGAGGGTGCATTCAAGGAGACCGAGTTACTTGTAGAGGTAGAACCATCATGCCCCTATTTTTGTGTAACCCATCTGCAAGTAATCACCCCAGGAAGGAGAGTCTACAAGAAAATCCCATCTATGGGATTGAGCTTCAAAGTAATGGGAAAATCAAAAGGATCAAGATCATGCCCAATAAGATACCTAGCTAGTCTAGAGCCAAAGATAGAGTTGTCCACGGTCATGCTCATTTCAGAGCATGAGGTAGAGCTTCAACATGCCAAAGGTCAACAATAACACCTCCCGGATCCAAGCGCATAACAACTTCAGGAGGTATATATTTTTTGTTGATACTTTGAGGAGGGTGAAACACCATCTACAAGGTAATTTTTCACTCTTGTTTTCGACCATGTTTAGCGCCAAATCAATTACATGGTTGTAATTTGTGAGGAAGGGAAGCTACTTCTCCTGTCTATTGCAAGTTTTACTTGAGTGCCATTTTCCTCTGGTTAGAGTAGGATAGTTTAGGTTTTATTTCAGTAAACACAAGTGTTTGTGCACACTCTGCATGTTCCCTTTGGGACATGTATGATTTTCAGCTTTTGTACATAGTATTGTTGTGCTTTTTTTAGTATGCTCCCTCTGGTGCATTTCCTTTCTTGTTCCACCCACACACCCCTTTTTATTGCTTGGGATGACAATTTAATTTTGGCAGAGGTAGTTCCAATGGTCAATGCATAGCTTTCACTCTCATCAATCCAATTTAGAATATCTTCATATGAGAGTAATAGTTTAGTTCAAAGTTCAAACAATGTTGTAAGTGACTTTAGGGATGTTCTTCAAGTTACAGATCAAATCTTCAAGTTTAGCACTTGACTCCATGCCCAATGGACTTCTAAGGCTATTGGTCTCTTCATCTAGCAGGAAGATGGCCCCGAAAATTCACCAAAATTATTATCCAAATAACTCTCCTAGTTATTTGGATAACTTATATTTTCATTCTAACTCGATGTTTCACATTTTAGGTTACGCACACTCAAGCTTGCTCACTTGGCACATTTCTTAGTTGTAGTTATTCGCATGCCCCATGCGTGCCTTGCTTCCATCTTTCTTCTTGTTCCTCTCTCTCTCTGCATTTTGTTATCTCCTTTTCATTTCCCCTTTACGCCTTCTTCTCTTGTGTGCATGATTTCTTTCCTATCTGTCATGCACACTCCTTGTGCACACCTTTCTATACTTTCCTTCCAAAATGGCTAAGTCTCTAGAATTCCTCCTACGCACTTACATACACTAAAATATATCACACACCCTTCTTTATACCGTCTTTGTGCGCCCTTCCTCAATTGTTGAATGTCTCGCCCCACTTGCATAATTGTTTACTCTCCTGCAAGTTATGCACCTTTCTTTTGATGTGCACACTTTTAAGCCCTTTCTCTACACCTTCATGCACCTCCGCCTTTTCTTGCTCTTGCACCTCTTGCTTTCTCTCCTTGTCTTCTTCTCCAATCGCTAGTCACTATGCATGTCATCTTCTATTATACTTGAGTGTTTCAACACACAACCTATCAAAGCGCCAACAAGGCACCAAATCCTAACAACCAACCGGTTCATGACACATGGTAGAAAAATGAAAATCAAATGAATAGTTGGCCGATTTCCTCATTTAATCATGCACGCCATGTGTCATTGTGTGTCAGAGTAACCTATAGACTTCTGATAGCCATAACTTCTATGCTATAGTGCTCTAGATTATCACACACACTGGTCATTTGAAAGCTATTGACATCAGCTACACATTGGAATTTTCAAAATCAGATTTAGGTGGGATTTGGTAGGTAGAAAATAGGGAAATGTCTTTCTGATCATCAATGCACACATCTAATCGACCTCAACCACCATATTTCAATCAGATCTTGCTTTCTTCCTTCTTCTACATGCCAAACAAACATGGGGAAGCACATCGACAACCTTGTAAGGTGGATTTGTAGGCATTTATCACTTGTTATTGGTGGTTGAAGATTTGAATCAATTTTCCCTCTCTTTCTCCTTCTCTTCTCTCCTTCTTCTTCTATAAATAGTAGAGTTCTACTTTGTAAAAAGGATCCTCTCTGTTGTAATGACACCATGCCAAAATGGTGGCTGACTTCCCATGGGTTTCAGACCTTGGCATGGTCTCTGTAATGTATTCTCACCTCCTACCATGAATGTAAATGATTGTGCATCCCTTAAGCAATAAAATCATGTTTTGTGGAACTCTTGTCTTCCCTTTCTCATTTTCATTACATCTCGCCTCTTTGTTTGCATTTTTGGCATGATGTGCGTATTCTTGCTTGCATTTCCTATGTTCATGTGTTACGCACCTTGAAAGGCTGAGCCCGTGTGTTGATCTGTGGCATGCGTTGTCCACCCTCTTCTCTTGTGCCCTCTCTATTTCCTTCGCTACTCGTGGAGAGAGATCGACCCTTTCCCTGGCGTTATCACCTTCCTTAGCTTAGGATTTCCCCTTTATGTATATCCTTCTATCCTTGGTCCCTTGGCATGTTTAGTCTAGGATTTTCTTTCTCATCCACATTTTTGGATTATTTATTCATGTTTTTATGCAAAATAATGAGTGATTTTTGTGAATATTTTTTTCCTAGTTTTAGAATATATTATTTATTTATAGAATTAATTTATATTACATATTAATATTGATTTATTTACTTAATTAGTTCCTAGTTGTAAATAGATAGACATATTGAAAATTTATCACAACTTTTGACTCATTACATATTTTTCAAAACTTCAAGTACCTTAAAATTCTACACATTGAGCTATGTTTGCCTCAACAAGAAAAAGCCATTCCATTTTTTTCATAAGTGTTATATTAAATAATTAATAATATACATATATTTATTAAAAATTAATAAAAAATAACCTCAACATGATTCCTCAATTCCTTCACACATCCTTCAAAAAATAAAGAAACAATTCATTCATTTTATTCAAAAACAACTCGACATGACCACATGATTACTCTTTATGGTTTTAAAAATAAAGAGAAATACATTCAAATGGAAAAAAATAATGTACCAAATTCAATAAATGAAAAATTGTAATTTAAGATGAGAAACTAAATAAAAACTCTTCAAAGCACAATAAATTAAACTTATGCTCATGTCTAGGATTACATGCTACATGCATGCTTATAATGATCAAATATTTATTATGTTGATGTATTCTAACATGTTTACATGGTTATTTGGCCATTGATATATATATATATATATATATATATATATATATATATATATATATATATATATATATATATATATATATATATATATATATATATATATATCAATGGCAAAATAACCATGTAAAATATGTTAGAATACATCAACATAATAAATATTTGATCATATATATATATATATATATATATATATATACGCAAGGTGTGTGTAACTCTTTATTTTGAGATGAGTGATTTATAGACACATTCCTTCATATTAAAAGGGGCATACAATTAACTTATTCTAGATATGAATAATTTCATTTAGAGCACACCATTCCTAGATAGATTCAAAGATATTCTACGTGGTTCATATGGTTCACACATAGTTTCAAAGACAATTGCACATGGGTGTAATGGTGCATATCCAGTATTATATGCTCTTCTATGCCCCTAACTGACCACATTCATGCTTTTGAGAGATCACAACTAGTACCCAAACATTATTCATACCTTTGAGAGTTATCACATTATTTTACCAAACTTCAACATAATGTATCTAGTTATTTTTATTTTTTTTATGTACAACATAATATCCATTCTTTCCCACCAGAGCCAATTTCAAAACCCCTCCTTTTTCTTATCAATTCCATGATTTGTTGTATTTGGATCAAATTTGTTGGATTCTATATATAGGAAGTGAGATAATTTTCCCAATGTTCATATACTTATCAGGCCTCAAAATTGGTTTTAGAATATTAGTTCCACGACTTTTCCCATTAAAGACCAAACATTAATTATAGTTGGGTTATTTGGACATGTATGACATGTAGTAGTTTTCTTCACCTCACAAATAGTGGTTTCACTCTCCAATTCCAATAGTTACTCCATTCGGGAATATTTCCCCATAACATCTATCTCCAAGGTTGATAGTATTTAATGTGATGGTATTCTCAATTTGGGCCATCTTCAATTCAACACCTACATTTAACACGTGCACAACTCAAGGTATCTATCTTTGACTTTTTGTACATAATGATTTTCTCCACTCCATTGGAAAAGAAATCACTCTCAATTCAACATTTACATTTTTTGGGGCATGTTCACCCCATGACACTCTCCAAGATGTTTAAAATTGAAAACATGATTCACATACCATCAAGTATATTCATTCCTTTTATTTTGAATTTCAGATTTTAATAGTTTCAAATTACTTATATTTTCCAATACATTGATCTACTTACATTTCCACATGTTGTAGTGTTCTCGTATGAAGACATGGGAAACTCCACTTACAACCTTTATATATATGCCACACAAGAACATTTTCCTTTTGATTTAATGTACACACTACATTAAGGGAGGAATCTATAGTACCCTAAATTTATTTGGAGGCACTTGGAAATATCAATTATTACAATTTTTAGACATTTTGACCGTTAAAACATGTTTGAATCCTTTTACATTTCCATCTTTCCAATCAGTCTCAAGCTCACAACACTGCTAACCCCATTTTCCTAGCCTCTATTCTCAAATTTACTTCTAGTCTATACATGAATCTTATATCACCTAAAAAAATGTTTCTCTATCTTCATTTTCTATGTATTCAACCTCTATGTCAAACTCATAACCTCTTGGAAACTTTCTTTTCCAAAATGGATCTCAAGCTAGGTTTGTTTCTAAATCTCCCTCAATTGGATATTTTTAAAACAAAAATGACCACCATCCATGAACTTGACTCTTCTTGTTCCAATGATCAATTTTTCAAAATGTATATTTTCATTAGGTTAGCCTAGGCATGGCTTTTGGGACAGTTTGGGTGGAAATTCAAGGAGAAGTTTGATATATATGCAAACTCCTGAGGCTCTACACATAACCTAAAACCTTGGTGATCATTATATAAAGTATTAAAATGATCATAAATCTTCCAATATAATCCCTAGAGCACTCCACGAGCCAAATATATTTTTGTTTTAAGTTTTTAGGGTTTGAACAAAAAAGAGTCAATTTTGTACCATTGCACATCAACACATATGCATAAACCCAAAATCTAAAATCTTAGATAAAGATGAACTTGGATAAAAAATCACACATTTATTAGAGAAGTACATTTACAACCACAAAATTCACTTTGGGAGGATGCTTTCGTATATGAATTGACCAACACACCCTTTTATCCACAAAATCAACTAAATGCCCATGAATCTTGCTTGAACTATATATATTTTGATGAAGAAAAACCACACCAATGATCACATGAGTGGCTTTCATTTTCACCTTGATAGTCATATGGAGAATATGGTTTTACATGCTTTATTTTATTAATTTAAGCTAGAGATAAGAGGGGTTGTCAAAAATTAAAAAGGATTGAAGGTTTGGTAAGTGCCCAAACTAATCCAATCTATTTCCCAAGTCAGCTTTCTTAAAGTTAATAATAAAAATTTATATGGTTCTTTCTTAATACTTCCTTTTTTAAGGATATGGATCTCATGTAGGTAGTTCATTCTGAATTAGGGCTAGAAGTATTGCATTTTATCGTGTTGTTTCATTGTTATTATATGAGTGATCTCGTTTGTCAATCTATCTTGTCCAAATGTAATGGAAGAAGAAGAAAAGAGAGAGGTTGAAACAAAAAAATGTGTTGTGTATTTGTACTAGAGTGACAAGTTCAACGGAGGTAGGTGTAGAGACAAAGGCGAATAAATAGGAAAAACATGCAAGATAGGAAGGCATTGTTAGACACCAACTAGTAAGGACCCTATTTCCAATCCAATTACATCCATCACAACTCTCATTACATGCACCTTTTTCCATGGTACCCCTTCTACATAGTGAACACCCTATATGTAAACCTTTATACCTTTATCCTTTTCATCTTGATTTTTCATTTATACTAGGTTTCTATGTTTTCTACACATAGACTTTAAATGGTACACCATTATAATAGACAACAAAATAGATGATGTTTTTTCTATTGATTTTGAGTAGGTGATGCTTAATAACAATGCTTGTGTTAAATTATCCATCCTCCAAATTTAAGCTTGATTTATTTAGGCGTTACTCATGAGTAGAATAAAAATTAAAGGTTTATTGGAGTAATACATAACAAGTTTTTAGCCCTTAAACAACCTCATTTATGAAATTGACCGGGGAGGATGCTTCGTTACATGAACCGACCGCCGCACCCTTTCAACCACGAAATCGACTAAGTGCTCATTAATATGACTTGAACATATTGTAGAAGTCTAAACTTATAGTGCTGCTCATATCTGTCTCCTAAGACCATTTCCACTTTTAAGTTCATTGGACATTCACTTTATTTGAAGAATCATGACATGATTGTTCTATCACATATCACTTTATACCCTTTCTTGTTTTTAACCATCTCTATTTCTCTATACAACATAATTTAGGGTTGATCAAGATTGTTATTTATTAGTGTGAATAATCACATTAATCTTAATTAACTTATACTTAAGTACAAATTAAGTAAAACACTTTGCAACCAATTTAACTATTAAAGTGACGAATTAACATTATATCACCAAAAAAATTCTAATTATTTCTAATTATAAATAACTATGGAATGAATGTATAGGAAAATAACATACACCAAAGAATGCCCTCACTAGAAGGACCTCTCCTCAATTGGAAATGGGGTTCACCAAAACAATGCCATCCTAGTTTGAATTTGGTCAATCTTTGTGAAATGTGGTCAAAGTTGGCCCCATTAGAGGGACTAATTGAACAAACTTTTTGCAAAGTTTGTTCATAGTCCCATTTTAAAGATGACATTGTCTTCTAAAATTTTGAAAAGACCTAAGAGTAAATATTCCATAAGCCACTTTTCCATATAAAATAATTCCCAACTCTCAGACCACCCAATAATAATAATAATAATAATAATAATAATAATAGTTTATATTAGTCAAAATCATTCCAAACAATGGAGAAACCATTTACTTAATTCTCTTATTAATGATTAAGGTTTGTTCAAAGTTTGAGAATATTTGCCATAAATAAGAGTAAAGTGAAGGTATAATTTAAAAGCCGGCCACTTTCATAAACACGTTGGAATATATTAGTAGGAATGAGATTGATGGAGATACGAACATGATTATAAAATCACAACATAATTAAAGAGGGATCCTTTCTTTTAAATAAACGATTCTTATGTAATTATATAATACTTATTTTGCGCCTTTGTCTTATTTTTTGGTTGTTTATTTTTTTAATCACAAAGATAAAATTCTCCTTTTGAAGAGACTCGAGGAATACACCCTCGGGAAGAGACATCCTTTTAAAGGTAGTTATCATGTTTAGAGAATATTTGGTTATTGGCCTATGGTTTTTTTTTAACAATAATAATTTTAAAGAGTTTTTTTAAAAATTAATTATTTGTTATTTGTCATTTGATTGGTTTGTTGACTTTTCTTTTTATTCTTTACAAAAATAAAAAAATTATAAAATATTTTAGTTATATTGTAAATGTCATATCAATTAGTGTAGATTTTTGAGAAAGAACTAAGAGATAAGTCGAGTTTCAAGATAAGGAATCAAACAAATGTCTTTGAGTGTGAACCAAGTGTAGTCCTATAGAAGCTTCGCAAAGTTTGTAAGCTTAATATAGGTCTCGGACTAGAATTCTTAGAAAATTCTTGCAATCTTGTCACAATACTATAATTGGAGTGTCGAGTCATTGTGTCTAAGATCAGTAATCTTTTCTCACACAAAAAGAGAAACATTGTTGTGTTCTTGTTGATAGTTGTGCCTAAGATCTTGCTTTGGCATCGATATCCAACTCTATCACTAGTCCCTTCATTTTGGAGCCACGACCACAATTGGATCAATTGAGCCATTAATATGACATATATTTCATTCATTTTGAACTCTAACTATAATTAGATCAATTGAGACATTAATATGACATATATTTACCCAAAGAAGCAAAAATGAGGTAAAAAATCCTTTTAAAAAATAGCTTTGAACTCCACCAAAAAAATTGTTTACAAATTAACAAGTTTTCTACAAAGCGATATATCTCGGGAGTTCTAAAGTGTCTATCATATTCAATATTAACAGATGACCCAAACGTAAGCCATTATAAACTTAGTTTATTTTCCCTACTTTTTTGCATATCATGAAATACTTTCATTTCATTTCTATTCTTCTCATTTCCTAACTTGTTTGCTTTGTTCTTTACATTTTCTTTTGGATCATATCCATCATATGAAGATGGTGCAAGCCATCTTTTACCTTGCTCATTTTAAGTTTACGCAATTTCAATGTGTTGTAGGTTTACACAATTGTTTTCCCATATTAGGTTAAATATTTAATCTATGAGAAATCCATTAATATTATGTATTTACCAACATCTGTTTTCTCTTATTTGGATCTTTAAAATAATTCGACTAAAAGTACCATATATAATTATCAAGAGCCCTTCTAAACCCATGCTTATTGTTGACTAAATGGATTGTGGGAAGCATGTCCAAAATCATTGTTTTTGGGTCGTTACTTTACATGTTAATGACGAATTGTATTTTTCTAAAATCGGCTCAGGTGAAATATTTTTATTCCTATTCATTTCGTAATTAATTTATCATCGTATGCAAGTTGATGCAAATCTCATGATTTCCATGTATCATCACCCAAAGGCAATGAATCTCTAAATTTTTACGATGTTCTTGATGAAAAACAAATCCAACTTTGTGAAATTATTGAGAAGTTGAATTTTAGATTTCTAACACCTTGACATTACATATACTTAAGAAAAAAAGCTTTCAACAAAAGCGTAGTTAGAAATTTTAGATAAATCTTTTGGATCACACTTCCTAATTCATCACGGGGTTGTAAGTTGGATTTGGCATTATAAAAGAGATAATCAAATTGAGATGAAATTTTCAAGAAACACATTTTGTGATTTTAAACATTACTTCTCTTATGTTGTTAACCGACCAATCTTTACTATTTTCCAAATATTTCATTTTTACAATTAAAAAAATTACTTCGTGTTTTTATTAAAGTTCTTTGGATCAAGTTTATGTTTGGACCATTTTTGATACATGGATATGATTCCTAACATTGTTTCTTTATATCATGTTTTAAAATTTGCATTAAATATGCATGCAAACTTACTAATGAAATCCAAATCATCATTAATCTAGTTCTTTCACTACTGATGCATTTGCTTCAACATGATTTTCCATTTCATGTCCTTATGTAATTTTTGAATTCAATCATCATATCCATCAATTTAAACATATAGAGATTAAAGTACAAAAATGGTTTTAAATGAAAATATTATTGCTCGGTATTCACTATTCATAAATTGAGCATATCTAAATATAAAAATTGGGCAAAAATGGTATGAAAACTAATAGATAAATTTCAAGTATAAACAAAAATATTATAAGGTAGATCATTTTGTGGAGGAAAGGGTTCTAGATAGAGGGACCACTTCGTAAGGGTTTTGATAGAAATCAACCATTTTACCGTAGACACCTAATTTTGGTACATGACTAGTTAATTTTTTGGTCTTTGGTGTATTTATCGGTTTATTGATTATTACTCTAATTTAGGCTCTTGTTGGAATGTGTTTGTAGTGTTGTTTGACCTTGAACTTGTTTCTCTTGTGTCCCATGAAACTTTCAATATCTTTGATGTTACTCATCACCTTTTTGTCTTTATGCTCTTCATTTTATCTTTCGTATTGTGTTTGTTTCTCTCTCTTCTTTGGTTTTCTCTCTCATCCCTTGTTTTCTTGTGGTCTTAGACAACCACCATTTACATATAATACAAAAGTATTCATTCTATTTTTATATCCATTATAGAAATGGCCATTGTCCTTTTAGGTCCTCAACATCCTCTCGATTTTGAAATCCTAAGGGTTTTTGGATTTTGTTGTCATCTTTCAATATGTTTTTGACTTATGAATCAATAGGGTCCGATTTGAGTGCAATGTTGAGAATGTTTCAACTTTGCATGATATTATGCAAGGTTTATTTTGAATTTTTGGCATGCATGTAAACATATGGGTACTTGAACATTAAAATACACTCTTTAGAGATATGGAGTCACAATATTAATTATGTAAAATTATGCTCAGGATCGGTGTGCATTGGGAGTTTATTTATGGTGTGCACTAGAGCTCCAAAACATTGGATAATAACTTGTTCAAATAGAAATAACTATGAGTGGGTGAGCATATTTCTATTTAACTAGAGATGTTGACTACATGGTAATGATGATTAGGAGTCAATTAGAGGAAATCTTATGATTTTCTATCATACCAATCATTAGGTTGTTCTAAAAGCATATGCATGCTGATTTGTAGGAGATAATTATATAAATTGGTTAAACGACTATTCTTGGATGTTACTTAACTATATACACATACAGTCGGGTCTAGGATGAAGAAAGAAGAAAAATAATGTGTTAAATACACTCAAGATTGTAGAGAAAATATAAGTATGTGAGTTAGTGTACTAAGCACGTCATGTGTTGAATGCTATAAAGTATTATAAATCAGTATTTTAGCTACACAAAAGGATTACATATGGCCTTCTAAAGTATTATGAATAAAGTCTTGTATTTTTTCATACTACTAGGTTAGACTATGTGCACTGAGTAAGAAAGATCTTTGTTAGTTGCGTTTTTTACAAGAAAGGGATTTCCTAAGATAAAATATGTGTCTATATCTCATGCTTATACTTTATAATTGTACTATTTTAAGATTCATGTATGTCACTCCTCTTTTATGCATAAGATCTAGTTTAGTTTCATGGTTTGGTTTACACTATCATTGCGTAATTAATAATCTTGGACTTGATTTTCCCAACAATTGAGTATCGAGATATGTTTGAGTTCTATCAAATTAGAAGAAAATTTGTGATAAGATCTTAACAAATTGTGTTAACCGAGGTGTATGGATCTTGCACAAGGATTATAAATGGATGGAAGCACCAAAATAGAGATTGATAAATTTGATGAGCAACATTTTTAGCTATGGAAAGTCGAAATGGATGATCTCTTGATATATAAATATAAATGGGTTGTTATGTCTTAGAAAACACCTCTAGGGTTGAAGCAAGAGGAATGAGATAAATTTGATAGGAAATTAAGAAGCTCTATCCAGTTATGTATATAAAATTCAATGTTGTTGAATGTATCGATGAAAATAATGCAAATAATTTGTGGGATGAGTAAGAAATTTATACCATGCTAAATCTTTGGTTAACAAAGTATTTCTATAAAGGAGGGTGTATTATTTGAGGATGAAGGATGGTGAATTAGTTTCAAAGCACATGAATTCCATCAACACTTTTATGATTCATTTATTGTGTGACGATATCATAATAGATGATGAGGATAGATGTATTATGCTTTTATATTATTTTCTAGCTCTTGGGATAATTTGGTGATGCCTATCACTAGCACTTTGACTAATCTCACTATGGATGGGATTATCTCAGCCTTATTGTCAAGAGGTAATGTAAAAATCTACCAAATATCACCAAGGTAATGCATTACTAGTACGCAATAGAGTACAAGAAAAGGAAAGAAAAAGATAAGGGATAAATGTGCAATATCTAGGGGTGTAGACACAAAAGCACACACTTGGGTACATTTCTAGGTTCTAATCACATGCCACTATTCATATGATTCCTTAGCAAGAAAAATCTTAATTGACATCTATCTTTGGCCTCTTTTCTATATTTCTTGTTTCCTCTCGGTCTTGCATATCCCATGGCCCAATCTGATCTTCATTGCTTTATCTTTATTGACTTTGGACACCATTTCCCAGCCGGGATGTCGCACCCGGGCACCCTCATCCTCCGGGTTCCCATGACCTCTTTGTAGCTTACTTGTCTCTTTTGGGCCTCTTTTATCTTTTGGGTATCTTGTTTTCTTATGGGTCGGCCTTTTAGTTGTCAATTACAAAATTCAAAAAGGGAATCATATAAATATAAATATATGTGACCATAATAAAGGACCAAATCTTTAAGCATATACTATCATCACATAAGGTTGTATCAGAAGGAATATAAGAGAATCAAAGACATTCGTCTAGATTTCATTCAAGGGACAAGGGACTATAGTTTTTGCATACACGCATAGGAGGGGAAGTTCATTTTTCCATCCACACATCTACTTACATTACTACATCTAACTATTTCTTTCTATCAAGTGCATCTTGTACAAGAGCTTCCTAGGATATGATTTCTACACACACACACACACACACAAGATCTACATGGAGCCTAAGATATAGTGTAGAAATCAAACATAAGTTCACTCACGTCGAGTGACCACCGAGGTCAGTCCAACTCTCCATTTGCATCTTTCTTTTTTAGGATTTGATGTATTTTTGGGTTTTACAGGATATCATTTATTTTGTAAGTTACAAGAGAATTATGTGATCATTGTGTGACATACAGGTGACTAACAATGAAGGTAAGTAACCACGTTGAAACAAAATAAAAACTAGATTATGATCTCTTGTGCGAGTCACGAGTGCATATACCCGGTGGTCTCTAGTGCCTAGGTGCCCTTGCCCCTTTCTAGAACCCAAGTCCAGGCTCATCCGACATTTATATAATTTTTTGAGTGTGGTTGTGATAGTCTCCTCCTCATGTTCATCAATCTTCTAGTCCAGAACACTTCAGGATTTATTGTGAAATCAACTAAGTATTTTATTCCCTCTTTTGCACCTAGGGTTTCATATTTATTTAGCTTATTATTTGTGTCAAATATGTGCTTCATCGTTTATTTATCATATGTGAATCTGCAATATCTAGGGTTTTACGAAATTTCCTATTTGTTAAATCATTTGGTAAACCCATCTCATTTGAACACTCTTGGGTCCTCATATTATTACTTCTTTCATTTTCCTAGGATCCTCTCATCATGGATATCTCCATTCATGATTTATTTCTAGCCAATCCTGATTGTAGAGCTAAAATCATTTCTCTCTTGGATAATACTCACATTCCTTCTACTACTCATCCAAACATAATATATCAATCATTCATAGATGCATTTTCTCAACAAATTACTTTCCCATCTAATATAGCTAATAATATTTTTGTTTATGACAATGATCCTCCCCTATATATATTGGCTCACATTTATAACATGGGTATCAAGTGGACAATAATCGATAATGGATCTGAGCTCAATATTTGTACTCTATCACTCCTTCAGAACATTGGTCTTTCCTCATAGTTTGCTAACCCAACATCCATTTCTCTCTGTGTGTATGATTCTTCTACACATCTCGTGCATAGGCACTATCACTTTACCACTCACAGTTTGGCCAAAAAATATTCCTACTATATTTTTGTTATTGATATCCCAGTTCAATACAATTGCTTACTTGGTAGGCCATGACTTCATGCCATACAAATAGTGCCTTCTACAATTCACCGGTGTGTTAAATTATTACATGAGGGCTTTGAATATACAATCATCGTTGATCATGATCCATTCAAATATTAGCACCTAAATCCAACCACTTTTTTACCTACACCAAAATTTGTTATTTATATGCATCTCGTTGCTGATCAACAATCCATAGACTATCCTTCAAACTTACCTCCACTTGAAGGAACTATGTATGCATTGGACTGTCCCATCCACTTCACCCTCACCCCCTCCTTCTACTAATGCTATGGTAATTTTTGGGGGTCTATCCATACACTAGACATCATATCACCTTCCTCATCTTCTCATGAGCAACCTACATCTACACTTCCTCCTTTCACATGCACTCTTTTCATGAATAATTCTTATTGGCCACACATTCCATTCGATCCCACTTGCTCTGACATTGTTTGCACATATGATGGCTTGGCTTGGCTAGGATTCACACTTTGGATGATCTCCTCCCTCCATTGCATTATCCTCATCTATATCATGGATATGTTTACATTATTGCTGCTTATGGCCTCCACATATTCCATTTATTAGTCTTTGTTGCATGCACTCCTTGCATTTCTCCACTTACTCTTGGGAAATCTTGGCTTGACTACATTGGTGGAACTTTGGATCCTGATCATATTAATATCACATTTCCCATGCCTTTTGGCCATGTTTCTATTTGCAATGATTCATTTCTCATCTATACACAAAACATTACTCATTGGTATGCACATGGTTGTCCACTACCACCTTTCACTGATGAGGAATACACAATGGGCATGTACAATTTATGCCACAATGGCTCCTTATATGATCAACCACATACTATTACTTACCAAGTCTCTGACGCATCTCCACTTAGCTTCGACTATGACAATGATGTTCTCTTAGAATATGTTACGTGATTCTTTATCACATCATACACTTAAGGGGAATCATGCTTACTTATCCCCCCCTTTTAGCACTATCAGGTGTCTTTAATTTCTACTATCATACTTTGTGTTTCACATCTAGTCTTTCTCATTCATCGTATATATATTGATACACCTCTTGTATCGTCACTACCCTATGATGCACTCTTGTGCTAAGGTTCACACTTGATTGTTGAGGGCATAATACATTCATGAACCTCACACACTACACATTTCATGCTTCATGCTTCACACTACATCATTCTAGCATTCAATTTTCACACATCATACTACCCTTCTTGTTGAGGTCTCACTATATCCATGAACCTCAAACACTATTTCATGCTCTCTACACTTTACGATACATCTTACTCACACTATCTTCTCATACATCTCACTACCATATGACACACTCTAGTTCCATGGTTCATACTGACTTCTTAGGGTCTAAATTTGAAATGAACCTTGTCTCAAAATATACACATCCACTTGAGGGGAAATGCTTCTCCTATCATATTCACATTGCATATCATTCCATCTCAATCATTGACCACATACTATATATCTTGGTTGCATCTATTCTTTCTTGCTTATACTAGTTACATGTATACTTTGTTTCACATGCTAGACAAATATTTTGTATGTCATTATCTTTTCTATATACACATGCGTGTTCACTTGTTCTCTAGTTTTGAATGTATACTTTATAGATATTTACATGCAACATGGATGCTTAGCATTGTACATCTTAATTTGTCCCATTGAGGGCTCTGGGGCATCTACTTTTTTTACACATTACAGGTGTTATTGTTTTGTTTTATATTACTTCATATTCTTACTAGCACACTACTCTATTGATATATACACGTCTTGACATAATTTTTATATTTCTAACATGCTAACATGTGTTTCATGTGCAACATTTTCTTTGGATTAGAACTATTTTCCACCATGGTTGTCGATATTTTGCTTGATACTATTTTCCATTGTTTTTCATTGTTTTCCATTATATTCCATTGTTTGTGGGATTTTCCTATGTCTTGTTTGTTCATTGGTTGTATGTGTTTGGCCACTTTGGATTTGATTGTCTAGCGACATTGTGAGCGATGTACCATGTTTGCAACCCACTTTTTCGATCTACATTGTCTTCTTTTTTGATAGGTTACACTTTGTCTTCTATATGCGTATTTTTCTTGATTGCACTAACACATATTACTATCCACCTTGTTTGCATGTGTCTTGGTTTTTACCATGCAAATTTCCCTAAACTGCACAATATCAGTTTCGAGATCAACATTTGGTATTCTCCTTTGGTTTGCATTATCCTAGCAACATTGCATGCACCCCAAATGAGGATAATATGCATGGGGGTGACTCAATCACCCCATATAACATCTTAGAGCTTGATACATGTATGCATAGTACATAATTAACACAGTATAAAGTTTTAGAAATGGCCCTAATCGACTTGGGTCCTCAATTCAACATAGATACCAGCGCCCATATATAAACACTAGTGTCTGGAGCTCTTGACATTTTTGGGAACCTATGACCATGGGGCGAGTTATGGTCACTTTCTTATATCAACACAATTTTTTAGAAGTTCACATAAAATTCTTCACTATACAATAACACTCCTCTAGTAATTAGAATGCATTCTATATCCTCTTTCTACTTGGATTGAACTAGATCAAATTGGATCGAACATGGAACAAAGTTAGATCATCGCATTTGCAATGGTGTATGAATTTGGAAAGAAGACAATGGTGGATAAAGAATAACACTAGACCTTTATCCCCAACACTCTTTACCGTGGTGTGAGATGGCCCAAAAACACATACTTGGTGTGAGATTTCACAAAAACATGCACATGGCGTGATATTTCTCAAAAAAATCACTCTTGGATGAGAAAAAATGACTAAGTCCCATAGTAAAGGATCAAAGCACATAAAGAAGACACTATAAGAAGAAGAAACATGAGGAAGCACATGCAGGTATAACTAAGTTGCACATGGAAAGCTTGAATAGTTAACCCATTTTGGAATGAAGGGATAGAGTTTGACATGGAGCGGTAAAGATTGGTGTGCAAGAGTAGAAAAATGTTTGAGACTTAGCCACATTTTGGGTTATGGTGTTGGAAAACACGTGAGGATGCGGGTAGGTGTGATAGTGGATAAGGTTAGAACATGGAGATGTTAGAGTAGGTATTTACCTTATCTCATGTTCACCTAGGTACTTTATTTACCTTTATTGTATTTATCCTCACCCACTTATGTGTATGGATATTTCTTTTATCTTATTTAGATATTAGGAGATATTATCTAGTTGTTAGGTATAGTTCTTTCATTGATCTATGGTATTGACTAGATCCTTGATGTCTAGTTCTCTCCTAAATCTATGGTCTTGACTAGTTCTTTGATGACTAGTTATTTCCTTGATTTATGGCTTGATCTACGACCTTGACTAGTTCTTAGATTGTTATTCCTTGCCTATTTAAGCAAGGCCCATTCTCAATGTATTGCATTGAGTTCCATAATAATATATGATATTGTTTCTAATTTGTTTGCAAAGGTTTTATGTAAAGTTATTCTGGAAAATTGATTTCATCTTATTGATCATGATGTTTGATTAGCATCTATGTTCTTGGCTTGGTATGATCTGGTTATCGTTCCTTTCATGGTATCAGAGCAGAGATTATTGTTGACATCCTATCTGTAAGTTTTATTTTGCAAATAAATTCATTGTATATTCATATATTTGGGATTTGGTCGTATGTTGTTTCTGCATGCATTTTTATGAAAAATAGAGGCTTCCATTTGATCCAAGGGAAAAGGTTTGAAAACCCTAAGATTGTATTCAAACTTGGCCGTTTTGTGTGCATTTTTATGTAAAAAAGTAATTAAAATCCTTAGCCCTTGGTCATATGGTATGGTCATATGAGGGCTTAAAGCTTGTGATTCCTACTAGTAGGTGCTTAACTTCAGCGCCCTTTAATTTTATTTGTGTGGTGAAGGTAACAACAATTTAAGTGGCAACTTAAAATAAATAATAGAGCAAAATATTAAAAAGCTTGTAAGTTTTGATCGGTAACTTGGTTTTGAGTGCCTTTTTTGCAAAAGTGCTTGTTTTTTCGTGCTCTTTCCATTAGAAATATTTATTTTGAGACTTTCACTATAATTATAAAGTACCAAATATGGAGGAGTGTTGTAATCAATTGTGGACACAATTTTTGTTGAGCCGACGTCCTAAACTTTTAGGAGTTGCAGTTTGTACCTATCATGGATTCTGATAATGATATGATTTTCTCTGAAGTATGTGGACTTCAAGAGGATATTGTAAGATTTGTGGAAGAAAATAGATCACTCAAGAAGAGAAATTCTCTTCTACAATCACTCATTCATGAATAAGGATACAATAATACACTCCTGCAGAACAAACTTGCTAGCCTACAACATCACCATCATATTGTGGACAACCATATCCATGCTCCTAGTCCACTTGCAGTTGTTGCTCTTGTACCCAATGACATTGATCTGCCGTCTTTGAGCCTGAACCTACTTTTGATGCTTCTAAACCTGTGAGGCTTGTTATTGCATGCTCTTCCACATATGTGCCTATTACAGTACCACATGTTGTGTATCCTACTTCTGCTCAATTGCATGGATTTTTTAAGAAGCATACCACTACATTCAGTTCTCACATGCTCTATTCTATGGGTCTCACTAGAAGAGTCATTGGCAGACATTCACAGGGTATTGTTTCCTCTATTCCACATGTTAAGTGGAATTCTCATCATGACATTGGTTTTCGAGCAGATACTTCATTGGGATCACACATTGACAAAGCTCCTTTTTTTGTTCACTCAACTCTTTCTGAGGATCATGAGCAACACATGAGTTCTACACCTTCACTCAGGATTGAGAAACCTGAGATTTTAGTTGTCAGACATGATCAACCTAACACACATTCTGATGTTCTTTTACATGCACCCATTGTGCATTTTACACCAAGTCATATGCAGGCATCTTCTTCATCCATCCGTGTTGATTTGGGGTGGATATCTGATCACTCATGGAGGTGACATAGGCATTCATTGAGAGGACTCTACAGGTATGGATCCTCCACCATTCGGCCTCTTGCTCCACTTTCTATACCTTATGCATTGTGATGCTTCTTGTTTTGAGCATTTTTATTTAGCAGGTGTAGTGTATCTCTCTTGTTTGTTGAGAGATTTTATATATGTATTTTCGACACTTTTGGCATGTTGACAATATCTCTTATGGGGGATCTATTCTGGTGCATTCCAGTGTTAGTTTTTCAGTGTTCGAGTAGTTGTTTTGAAAAATCATACAAATTTGTAGCACCACTCCACCCATTCAGCAGTATGGGAGGGTGTGATGTTGATCCTGCTTCTTGAGTTTTGTGTCCTTGCCTTGTTACCTTGGCTTTTCTTGGATCGTGACACTCTAGAGTTTGTGTCCTTTCCTTGTTGCTTTGGTTATTGTTCTTGGATCGTGGCACACCTATTTGCAACAGTTGATCAAATTATGTTTGGAATTTTTTTACACTTTCAACATCACTCCATTGACAGTCTCCTTGTATGGAGCTATTCTAGTGGAGCCCAGTGTCAGTTGTTTTTGAGTTTTTGATCGAGTAGTGGATTTAGACCATAGTGCACACCAAAATTCTTCAGCATTGTATGAGTTTTTTTGAGCCGAGCTTCTTGGGATGCCTTGGAGCGGGTCTTTACTCTCTTTACTTTGTTATTACTGGTTTTGGGTACCTTGCGGTGTCTCTTTTTCCCAGTTATTGTACATGAGTACCTCATCAAGCCTAGTTTTTGGGACTCATACTATGGACATGCCACATCTATTTTGGCCCCTAGCTTCACTTGAGGGGGTGTTAGAGTAGGTATTTACCTTAGCTCATGTTCACCTAGGTACTTTATTTACCTTTATTGTATTTATCCTCACCCACTTATGTGTGTGGATATTTCTTTTATCTTAGAGTTAGTTATGGTTCTTGGCTTGGTATGATCTGGTTATCATTCCTTTCATGGAGACTTGCATCCTAGAAAGAATATTCTAAGATATAATCTAAGAGTATGGTTAGTTATGGGTATGATGACATTTGGCATGATGATATTTTCTCACTCTTGAGTGATGTTGAGGTGGTGAAGGAGAGATCCCACTCTATTTTAATAATGTGTTTAGATCTAAAACAGAGGATGTAAAGAATGATGTGATGTGAGGCAAGAGATAGATGAGATATTTTAGATGCACATGAGAGAGCATGGTTAGAACTCTTTGAGTAGAGTCATTTTTAGGGTTAGGATGTTATTTCTTGATGTATTCGGTCTACTATGACCCTTTTTGATGTAATATGGCTATTGTAAAAATTGTGAATCAATATATGAGGTGGATTATTTCTAAATATCTATGTTTATGGGTCCAAACCCTTGTGTTCTTCATATTTCTCATGGTTCAGATCTGATTCCTCTATGTTGTTATAATGATTACATTCATATTATGGTGCATCTATGCTTGGATCTAGTTTCTTTACCTCTGTGCTAGAATGAATGTATGTATTTATATTTCTACAATATTCCTCCATTAATGGTGAAAATTCTTACAAGGCTCACATAAAAGAGGGGCTCGCACCTTTGTGCGCCTCGGGTGAGCCCAGTTCAGGCTGGGTGATATGTCGATGTGTGCCTAGGTTTAAAGGGAGTAGGTAAAAGTGACTACATTTTGGTTCCATTTTGGGACCTCTTTTGAAGTTGTTGTAAGAATGGTGTGTGATGGTAGAGCACTTGACTTTGGCCAGTGTGGAGACTTGGCTTAAGAACACAGAGAGGATGAGTTTGCACAGAGATTCAACACTGGACCTGAGTTTGATGCACATACATGGGTAGAGGAGCATTTGTATCATGAGCTCTATGAAACATTCTTTTGTTGTTTTCCAATAGAACTATATGAATGGTTGTTAGCATATGCATCGAGGAGGAGTTGGTACTATCGACCTTGTGTTTGGACCCAAGAATATTATCAATGGCTTCATGATGTCGATCTGATTTGGACTCATGTTGTTGATCATTGGTGGAGTGGTGTGTTGACTAGCTACACATTGGAGTATGTGGTTTCTACTTATTCTTTCCCAGAGGTTGTTGAGTTTGAGTTCTTGTGAGAACCGAGAGGATATTTCTTGTGTTATACCACTAGCCATCAAGATCTTGATCATCACTCTGAGTTTAGAAGTGTTTCCTATGGCTAGCTAAACTCCCACTAGGGGGGTGAAAGTGGGTGTGAGAAATGGTGGATCCTATGATAGAAGTGGAGAGAGAAGAGAGGTGGCTCAAGTATAATGAAGCTGGGAGAGGGAATTGGTGAGACAACGTGAGATTGTAGGAATGATGGATGTTTGGAGGTAGATGTTGTGGGAAGGATTTGAGGTTCATGTGGAGGACATGGAACCTGAGTAGTCTATGCTACCCCATCTTGGAAAATGTGGAAGGAGAACCCCCTAGCTTCTGATGAGAGATCATCAGATGGAGAAAGGAGATGGACCATAGGTGCATTTGAACCCACCTGATGACCAAGCCCTTGCGCTTAGTTTTCTAATTTCTGAGACAAGTATGTTAGTCTACGGTTGGTGTTAGTATTGGTAAAAAAAAAACATCAAGTAGATATCATTTTCATTAATTCATTATATTGTGCCAAAAATTTCTTGTGTTTGGTGGTATATCATTCAAGCGTGTCATTTAGACAAGGTGTGGGCTCACAAAATGTGGGTATCACATCTAGAAGTAGTTCAACTTCATAAAATGTTGGAGCTAGTTTAGTACAATGGTGGGAATGCAAGTATACACTACTTCAGCCCAGGCCTCTATCTACTATAAGGAGGAGGATGGGAGGAGGAGGGTAGGAGTTAGTGGAACTAGTGGATCTAGTGGTGGAGGAAACACAGAGGAAATCAAGGTTTTGGATCTAGTGGACAAGGACCACAACCCCATCAATAGGTATTTTATGAGATGTCTCTTCATTTTCTGATTATAAAGGTGTTGAGGATGTTGTAGAGCATGTACACAAGTGTGAATTGCTATGGCGCGCTAAGGGGATCACTACCCCGAGTGGAAGGAAAAGCCATTTTGTAACTATGTTGTAGGGGCACATGCATACTGGTACCAAAAATATGACCCACATCAGATGGTGGTGGATTATATGGCATTATGTGATGCCTTCTTGGTGGAATTTCATATTCCTGAATTTGAGAAAAAGAGCATCAACGCACTCAAGGAGATTCAACAAGGTATGGAGAAGAGTGTGTGAGAGTATGATGCACATTTTAAGACTCTCTTGTCAAAGTTATCTTATGATATCCATCCCTCTCAGCATGCTCAAGTGGTTCATTGGAGGTTTGATAACACCTTTCAGATGAGCACTTTCACATAAGACTTTCATGGATCCACGTGAGGCCTTGGAGGCTGCTTTTACATGTTGAGGCCATGGGAGCATTGATACTGGGGTAAGTCCCTTTTGGAGGCACAAATTGCTTCCATGGAAAAGAAACTTGAGAATTTTCTACAAATTCAACACATGAGACTCGTCATAGTGGAATTTGGTGTATGGATTGTGAAGTAGAAGGACACACCAAGGATAGTTTCCCTCAAAATTTGGTGTGTGCCATGTCATTAGACTATGAAATATGTCATGGGGATCATGATCCAAGTAGATGCCCTTTGTTACAATGTGCGCTCCATAAGAATGTGTCTTGCTATTGTAATATTTTTACATCTACTACTCATGATACTAAGGATTACTCGGTTGATAGACCAAATTCATGATGCAATTGATATTGGTGTGTGCACAAGCCAACATTGCAAATAGTTCTAAGAATGAGGGGTGCATCAACATGAAGGGCATGAAGATGGTGGAGGAAGAGGAAGAATATTTCATGCAGAGGATTCAGAGGTCATGGTGGTCGTAGTGGAGGAAGGAGTGAATTCCCATGGAACTTGTTTCAATTGTGGATCTATGGATCACTATACAAGTGTGAGTGTGATAGATTTACTGCAATGCTCATGGTGTGGAAAGAAACATAAGTATGAGGAGTTCCTGACTTATATGATCACATGAGCTAGAACTAGAAGAAGGAAAGGGCACATGGAATGGTTAGTGTAAATGCATGTTGAACCTTTTTTCATGCCTACGATAACATCTAACCTGAGTTGGAGCCTGTATTAGTAACTACACATGCGTTGAAGCTGCATGCGCTAGAGAAATACCAAAGAAGAGGCCTCTCATTACAAGAGAAGAGGTATTACATGGGAAGTACCTGATCCAACTTATCAGAAGGAGGTTTACCAAGAGACTATGGAGGTGATTAGGAGTTTTACAAGGGAGATCAATGCTTGAAAAGAAGTCAGTCATGGAAGTTGGAACAGGTGAAGAATGTTGAGATCCCTCTTAGAATGATGTTGATGATGTCAAAGAGGTATGTAAGATGTTGCCAAGAAAATATCATTCCCCTATTAGGAGAATGGTTGAGAGGAAAGGTACACACCTGGATGTGAGCGTGAGAGGAAGATATGCATGCTAATTTCCCCCTCATAGTCTTGATTATGACAAGGAGATCACATTGAATGTGGTAGTTGATGGATGGATTTTGAGAAACATACTAATTGACACAAGTGCAGAGGTTAATGTTCTTACTCTGGATGCATGGAATAGATGGGGAGACCACCATTGCAGCCATCTTCAAATGTGTTGTACATGGAAAATAGAACTAAAGCTATGCCCATCGAGTCTTGAAGGATGCTTCCATAACCATTCAAGGGCCAAGTTCATTAGGGACTTTGAAGTCTTAGCACTTTTCGAGGAAGATAGTTTTCCAGCCTTACTTGGATGCCCTTGGTGTTATGTGAATAATGTTGATTTTGCTTCAACAAGGGATACATCAGCTTTGAGAACAAGAAGGCATGCATTATTATTCCACTAATAGATGGTAGGTCTGCACCTTATGTCGAGCCTTTGGGGGAAGAAGACATCAATAGAATTTATGTGCACACCATCAGAGACCCAGAGGTTATTGAGCCATCAAGAAGGAGTCATTTAGTGGGATGATGCTCAGTCCTTGAGTGATATGACTAGCATTGCATGTGATAATTGGGCATGGGACTTATGAGTTGGTTGGAAGAGAATTAAAGGGCACTATGACTTGTGTTGTCAAGGTGCATTTGGTTAGGCATCTGGGAGGAAGACAGTTACCAAGTTACATGGGAGAAGGTAACCCTGATGTCTTCTTGCATGCTATGGAAGTCCAAGTGGACTGTGAAGTAGAACAGAGGAATATGCTTGTTTATACCTTGTGTGGGACAAACATGCATGTGGTGGATGACTCATCAGGATAATCTTATAGAGTGGCGTGAGGTAAGAATCATGTTCTCTATTAGATTTCTATGGACCAATGCACCTTCAAGGATATGTGACTATCATGGGAAGGAATCAACCTTGTACCACATTCAAGAATGTGAGAAAGCCTAGATGGAAGCCCGGAAGCTTTACCCCTCCTTCACTCTGGGTGCATAAGTTCTATTCCACCTTGTAGGGTTGTGCACACACATGGTATGTCCATTAGTTACATCACGTTAGATGAGGAAATTGGCAAGAGTTGACAATAGGTATTATTCAGACTTTTGAGTATCTATCTTCTAAACCATTAGTGAATGAGGCTTTATAGGTAGTCAAGCACCTTACTTTGGGAGATAGTGCCAAAGCTGAGGACCTCATCCTAGATTTTCTAGGGGATCCTGATTTGGAGGTGCTTTGAGGAAGGAGAAGAAGAAATGGATGAAGTATAGTTTGAGCGTGCCTACCTAGAAAAAGAGAAAGGAAAAATGGTGTACCTGATAGAAGATGAAGAGATAGAGAACCTTGATGTTGATCATATAGAGGGTACACATGATGTCTTGGATAGTGTGGATGAGAAGGCACATGTGCCTACCATGAGCCATTGAAGAAGACAAAGAAGGTCAACATTGGCACAAAAGAAGAACCTAAAAGAAGAAATCATTGGTGATTATTGGACAAACCAAGAGGTTTCAAAGATAATTGTATTTTGTGACTTCCAAGATTTTTCCCACATGGATATCATGAATTAAAAGGAGTTCATCACTCATTGGGAGAGATGATTAAGATTAAGTTTAAAGGAAGGTGTGTGCCCGATTAGGAAAAGGCCTTATAGGATGAATCCTAATATGCGCGTAAAGGTGAAAGAAGAAATTGACAAAATGTTGGAATCTGGGATCATTGAAGCTATTGAAGAATCTGAATGGGTTAGCCCAATGGTGATTAGTATCAAGAAAGATGGAAGGATACGGATCTATGTAGACTATAGAGACTTGAATGTTGCATGTGTTATAGATCCTTTTCCAATGCCTTTTACTGAGGAAATATTGGAAGGTGTAGTAGGGTGTGAGATCTACTCTTTTATAGATGGATTCTAGGGTATCACTAGGTAAGGATTTACAAAAGAAGACTAGAGAAGACTACTTTCACCACTGAATGGGGAATTTTTTCTTATATGGTTATGCCATTTGGGCTTAAGAATGTGCCTGTTGTATTTTCACATGCATTGTGGTACAAGCATTCCAAGACTTTATTCATAAGTTTCTACAAGTCTACCTAGATGATTGGACAATGTATGGATTAGTAAAAGATCATTGTGAAACTTGAGATTGATGTTTGAAAGATGTAGAGTAGTTAAGTATCTCTCTAAACATTAAGAAATGTGTCTTTGCTACTCCTTTTGGCACATTTTAGGTCATATTATTTGTAAGGAAGGCTTATTGGTGGACCTTGCCAAAGTTGTTATTTTGGGTTTGGAGGAGCCTACCAATCAAAGCATAGTGCATGGATTTTTGGGGCATATGGGTTACTACAGAAAATTCATCAAAGGTTATGCTAGGATTTTTCATGCCTTGGAAGAACTATTGAGGCATAAAGGAAGATTTCACTGGGATGAGGCACAACAAGTGGCTTTTGATACATTGAAGGAGAAGCTTACTATTGCACCCATTTTACACTTTCCCTCTTGGGAAAAGCCCTTTCATGTGCATGTGGATGCATCAAGGTATGGAAATGGAGCAAGTGTTACACATCCTGGAGAAGGGATTGTTGATCACCCTTTATGTTTTGTAAGTAGAAAGTTAACTCCAATTGAGAAGAATTACACAACAATGAGAGTGAAGCATTGTCTATGATTTATGTGCTGCATAAGTTTAGGTAGTACTTGTTGGCTACTCATTTATCTTTTACACAGATCACATGACACTTAAGTATTTGGTAAACAAGCCTATTTTTGCAAGGGGCACATATGTTAGTGGATCTTGTTATTTCAAGAATTTGACTTTTGGTGGTAGTCAAACCAAGAAAGTGCAATTTAGGACCTGACCATCTTTCTAGAATTAATTCAGTGAGGATGCACAGAGCATTGAAGACACAATTTGGATGCACATTGTTTAGATTACAATGCACACCCACTGATTTGGAGGATATTGTTGTATTTTTTTACAAATAGGTGTGGCACTGATGAATGAAATAGTATAGAAAGGAAACAACTTTCCATTCACGCGCGCCTTATATGTTGATTGGTGGAGATCTATACAAACTTGGTCGGGATGAGATTTTTTTCGGTGTGTACTAGAGCATGAGCATGCATGGGTATTATGGAGGAAGCTCATGGAGGGATTTTGGTGGACATTATAGGTGAGCCACCACATGTAAGATTTGATGGTTGGTTTGTGGTGGGAGACATTGTATAAGGATTTCCAAGAATATGCCAGGGGATGTGATCATTGCCAACACCTTGGGAAGCCTAGGCATAGAGATGAAATGTCATTGAGGCCTATAAGCAAGTGCAAAACCCTTTGAAAAATGGGAAATTGACTTTGTGGGCCCTATTTCCCCCCCGATGCATAGGAGACAGGTCACTACATCATTACTTGTACAATTATCTTACATGGTGGGTGGAAGCAACACCTATGAAGGATTGCACTACAACTACTGCAACAAGGTTCCTTTGGGAGAATATCATAAGTAGGTATGGATGTCCATTGAGTTTAACAAGTGATAGGGGTACTCATTTCTTGAATGAGACTATTAGGATATTATTGGTGAGAATTTATGGTAGCCCATCATAAAACTACACCCTATCACCCACAAGCTAATGGAACTATTGAAGCTTTCAACAAGATTTTGAGCCACACATTGACAAATATCTATGATGTTGGAAGGAAGGATTGGGATGATAAAGTCTCTGTTTTCTTTGGTCTTATAGAACAACCTACAAGAGACTAAACAAAGCAACACCCTTTTAGTTGGTGTTTGGCATGCCGAGGTTTTTTACCGATTGAATTTATGTTACCATCCCTATGTATTACATGCATGAGGAGGATTGGATGATGAGAAAGCACTTGAAGAGCACATAGAAAAAAATGTAGTTGGATGAGAGGAGGCGCCATAGCCCGATGGAGCCAAAAGATAGAAAGAAAGAAAAAAGGCCTGACATGATCGACACATTAAAAATAAGAAGTTGGAGGTTGGACAGATGGTTCTTTTGTATGATTCCAAGTTTTTGTGCCACCCGGGAAGTTCCAAGTGCATTGGTTGGGACCATATGTCATGACCTATATACTTGACTCAAGTGCTTTTCTAGTTAGAAGCTTTGGATGGCACATGGTTTCCTGGTTTCTTTAATGGGAGTAGGTTGAAGCCCTACTATAAATAAGTCTTCTTGGTGTTTGTAATAAGGAAAGTGTTGCCATTTAGCTTAGGTTTCCTTTAATGCATTTTCCTTTATATGTGTTTCCTTTCATCATTTTTATGCTTTTATTTTTAGTTTGGTGTGTGTGTGTGCATTTGTGCAGTGCATTTTGTGCACTAGTAGCCAATTACTTTCTAAGAGGTTTCATGCATGCAGAGGACCACACATACTTTTAGTGTGGGGTGAGAGCAGTAGTAAGAGGCACGTGTTTGGAGTGATGTTGTTGGTGGCCCAAGAGAGAAAAAAAAAGTGCATGGTATCAGAGGAATGCATGTATAGTAGAGGTGATAATGGTAGAGATAAAATGGTGTCAAGAAATAGTTTTATGAAATCCACGTACAATGATGAACGTGCATGCAGAGAAACATGAGGTAGGAAGTAGCAAGAAGAACTACTTGGTATAAGACAGAGGTAGATGTACTTTGGCGTTGAGAGCATGTGTAAGGGAGTCTATGTGGTCGATGTATTTTTGCATGCCATAAGGTTGAGGAGGTTATGTGTGAGTGGGCATGCAAAGGAAACATGTTAGACAAAACACATGGGAGGAAATGCATTGGAAAAATCCAAATTTAATGTGGTAGTATGGTGGTAGGTGGCATGGAAATTAATGTGGTAAAAAGTGGAAAACTATAAATAGGGAGTTAGGGTAAGTTATTTTCACCTTGTGTTTACTTGTAGAAGAGCTCTTGTGAACTAGGGCATCCTTTGATGAAATTTTGAAAATCACGTGTGAAGTGAAAGATTTGAGAACTAGATTGGAATAAGTACATGGGCATGTGCACAAAGTGGTTGTTTGGAAGGATTTATGTGGGTTTTAATGTTGTCTTGTGGAAGAAAGGGTTTCTAGGTTAGGGTTTGAGAAACTAGGGCACATGTTTGAAGAATTTTGCAGAAGGATTGGAGCCAAGGGATTGAGTAAGTAAGAAAGAAAGATACAAGGAAGGATTAACAAGGACCGACAAGGAAAATGACACCAAGGAAAGGATCAAATGTTTCACCCAAGAAGAAGGGAAAGGGAAAGGGAAAACAGTCGTGTTGACAAGTTTCAATGAAGAATGGTATGTGGAGATGCAATACCTAGATGGGGTATTATTGGGGATGGATTGGGTATCTCATGTGCATGCAAAATGGTTATAAGTGATTATAACCATATGAAGATACAACTAAGAAAGAGATGACATTGGAGCTTGTTTTCCCTATAGGAGAAAGAACAAAAAGATGACAAACTAGTGTATGATGACTCCATGAAGAGGACATTGGAGAAGGATGGGATTTTACAACTCTATGAGTTTCCATTTTTGGAAATCTGAGAGATTATACCAAGTGGCTTATGTCACGTGTGTGCATGAAGATTACTTTTACTTCAGGAAGGAGGATGCACATAACTCCATAGTTGATCTCCAAGTACACTAGACTTATCTACACAGGAGAGTCATTGGATGATGACTTGGGTGACAATGAGGCTATCAAGGAAACAACTAAGGCATATGAATACAAGAAGGGTGGGTGCAGCCTTTGACATTCCAAGATCAAGGACCCAGTCATGAAGATGGTCATGTGCCTATTCACCAAGTTGAATGGACAAGAATGATGGACACAAGTGAACAAGAGATGGTTGAATGTTTGTAGGAAGGTTTTCAGAGGGGACCATCTACAACATCTCGACCTTCATTACAGAGGATATCATTGATGCCATGTGAGATGGAGATAAAATTTGTATGGTAATATTCTTCTTACCATTGTGTTTTTAGAGATTGGAGTGCCCGATGGGCCAAATAACAACATTTGGGAGTACCCTGATGAGAACCCCTCCCAACTAAGAGGTTTGAAGCATATACTTGTGAAAGTATGACACCTACATACAAGGTGTGCTTGGATAAGTGGTACAAGTGGGATGTGATGCATTTGGAGAAGAGTGGAGGATTCTAGAGAAACTTCCACCTTGGTGAAGGATGAGGCTGAATTTTAGTATATACCAATAGTTCTGCATTGGCAAGTTCACATTGACTGATGGCACCAAGAGCCCATGGTGTAGATTACCTTTTTCCTTCACAAATGTAGTATTTTTAGAGCATGGTTAACATGTTTAAGGAGGCTAAGAAACTGAGGTTTGATCTAAGTGAAGTAGATCAGAGCACTGTGTATTGTGCAGACACTTGTATATCCTCATAAGTGAGCATATGTGGAGAAGTATGTCTCTCATGACATACATATGCTAAGGCCCGTAACATTACCACTTGTAGGAACAAACAAAACAAGGGTGTACATAAACCTAAGGCCTAAGTTTGAGAAAGGCACATATGTTGAGGATGATGTCTCCATCCTGAAGACCCTACTCCGGAAGGAAGAATATAGTGACAAAGAAGAGAGATAGGGAGGAAACTCCAACAAAGTAGGGCACCGATCATGTGTGTGGTTCAGACCACAAGGGCACAAGAGTCAGGCATGGGCACAAGCACTTATGCTCACTAGGAAGAATGCTCATGTAAAGGAAGAAGTCCCCAGTGAAGGAGAAGTCTCTAGTGAAGAAGAAGAAGAAGAGAGGGTAGTGCAGAGTTTAGACTCTGAGAGAATGAGAGAGCATGAAGGGTGATGAGACTAGAGAGGAGGATGAGGGGCATGAGTCAGAGAAGAACCCCCTATGTATAATGTACATGAATCTGATGAAGAGTGGAATGAATCTTATGGAGGGCACTCGAGAGGGAGAAAGAAGTGAAGAAGAAGTGGGGATGAAGGTGCATGAGACCCCACACCTATCCGGTGAATAGTTAGAGGACACGGTGGAGAAGGAGGTGGGAAGGTATCATCAAGGACTTGGTAGAGCATGAGGTGGAGCATAGCATGGGAGAAATGGAGAAAGAGAAGTATGGAAGCATAGGTGGGGAGACAAGTTTAGTAGTTGGTTTCCCAAAGGGAGCATGCACACAGTGGTAAAGGGTGCATCGACATCACAAGGACCCATAATGACTTATGATGTTGATCCAAACAAGGTCCTATGCATGCATTTCTAAAGCATAATACCTATAGACCACCTCTTTTGTTGGTCATCATTTGATAAAGATGGTGTGTACCCACACACAAGGAAGATGTTGTCATGGGATTTTGAGTCCCATGTTGATGATCAGAATTTGAAGTCAATGCAGGTGCATTGCTAGACACACCAAGCTCCATGAGGTAAATCCTATTGTGGATTCTCAATAGCTGACTGATGAGCAAGGTGTGTAATGCATTGAACAAGGTGTTGGTGGAGGTCAAAGCAAGGTTATTCGGGAGGAATAACAAGATTAAATCATTGGAGAAGGAATTGGAGGAAAAGAACAAGGATATTATAGAGAGGGACAAGGAGATAAAGGGAAAGGAGTTTATAATTGCACAGTTGAGGACTGAGTTGAGAGAAGAGAAGGGGAAGGTGTGCATGAAGCTTACAAGAAAGTAGAGGTTATCTCAAACTCCATTATTTTAGCATGCCTAGATTTATCCCCCTGCACAAAAGTATGAGTCACCTTCCACTTCCTAGAGGATTTGATGCATGCTCATCACGATGGAGAAGCAACCACTTGCACTGGAGTCGGTGGAAGAAGTTATGGTGGTAGAAAAGAGAAAGAGAGATTACAAATTGAGGAGACCATAACTTAGTACACTAAGCTTCTTTGCTTCAGTGAAAACCATGGCTCACATGGCCAAAGTTTTCTATGACAACTGTGAAGACAAGAGATAGGTGGAAAGTGTGTTGGTTACTACACATGAGGTAGATTTGAAGGAGTTCTAGGCCAAGAATAAAGGCAATCGGGTGGAATGTGACAAGATCTAGTGGAGGTTGAGAAGAAATATGAGGAAATTGAAATTTTAAGGACCTCTATTAAGAATAAAGTAAAGGAATTATATCCCCAGGTGACACATAGGATGGACGCGTTGACCGACCTTAGCAAGAAAATGGAGAATATTGTTGACACATTGAAGGCTAAGGGTGAAGATGACATTCGATGAGGTCAATGTGCTGATAGGGGATTTATTTAAATAGGCAAAAAGTGAGGTGGATGCTTGGAATGAGATTGAAGCATCCTTGAATAAAACTTTCCCAATCCTTGTACAACAAAAAAATTTTTTGTTCTTTGGTGTAAGTCGGATATAGGTCATTTTATTCTTCCATTCTTTATTCTTTGTTGGAGATCAGATTGTTTTTGAGGATGGACAACATGTTTAGTGTGGGGTAATGTTGAGCCCATAAAAATGACTAAGTCCCAGAGTAGAGGATCAAGCGCATGGGGAAGACAAGTGTAGGAAGAAGGCGCATGAGGAAGCACACAGGATAACTAAGTTATGTGTGCGAACAACTTGAACAATTAACTAGTTTTGGAATGAAGGGCTAGAGTTGGACATGGAGTGCGTGGAGGTTTGCGCATGGGAGAGTAGAAAAGGGTTTGAGACTTAGCCACATTTTGGGTTATGGTGTTGCATGGAAAACATGTGAGGATGCGGGTAGGCATGATAGTGGATAAGGTTAGAACATGGAGACTTGCAGCCCAAGGAAAGAATATTCTAGGATATAATCATTGTGTTTAAGAGTTGTAAAGTAGAGTTAGTTATGGGTTAGCTGACACTTGCATGTTTAGGGTACTCGAGTATGGTGGGGTATGATGACATTTGGCATGTGGTTTTCTCTTGAGTGATGTTGAGGTGGTGAAGGAGAGCTCCCACTCTATTTAAGAATGTGTTTGGATTTGAAGAGGGAAGAGGGAAAAGAGAGGATGGAGAAGAAGATGTGTGATGTGAGGCAAGAGATGTAAGAGAGACTTTAGATGCACAAGAGAGAGCATGGCTAGAACTCTTTGAGTAGAGTCATTTTGTAGGGTTAGGATGTTATTTCTTGATGTATTTGGTCTACTATGACCCTTTTTGATGTAATCTAGCTACTATAAACAATTGTGAATCAATATATGAGGTGGATTATTTTGAATATCTATGTTTATGGGTCCAAACCCTTGTGTTCTTCATATTTCTCATGGTTCAGATCTGATTCCTTTGTGTTGTTATAATGATTACATTCATATTATGGTGCATATGCTTGGATCTAGTTTCTTTACCTCTATGCTAGAATGAATGTATGTATTTATGTTTCTACAATATTCCTCCATTAATGGTGAACATTCTTCTCTTCTTTAGCTTCCACGCTTTTTCTTGTCTCTTCACAGACACTTTCACCATCGATATACATGGTTATCAGCACGCATCTCTTTTCTAATTTATGTTATCAATTATTCACTCAACAACATAAAGTGGGGATAAATGTAGACACAAAATCACACAATTGGGTACATTTCTAGGTCCTAATCACATACCACTATTCATATGATTCCTAAGTGAGAAAACTAGTAATTAACATCTATCTTTGGCCTTTTTGTCTTTCTTGTTTCCTCTTTGGTCTTGCACACCCACAACCCAATATGATCTTCATTACTTTATCTTTATTGACTCTAGACACCAATGCCCAACTAAGATGCCAAGTGTTTAGGGGTCTTCATCCCCTCTAGGAGCCCCTAACCTCTTTATATCTTATTTGCCTCTTTTGGGCCTTGTTATCACCAAAAATAACACCTTGTGATTTCTCATGTATGGATGAATGAGCAATTAATGTTTTTGGGTAACATGGGATTATCTCTCAAGTTGTGGAACTTGCTACTTGAGAAAAACCTCCAGAGAAGTTCGGTTCCTCTACCTAATCCTAATGCTAAACTACTCCTAAGGAAGGAAATGCAACTATCTACTCCTAATCTAACAATCCAAGGGACTAGGGAGAGAGAGAAATGCATAAAAAGGAAAATCCTAAGCTAACAGAGGTGATAACACCAAGAAAAGGGTGGAGAGACACTCTCAAATGAGGGAAAATGGGAGAAAAATGATGAAAGAGAGGGCAGATATGAGTGCCATAGTCTAACACAACCTTGAAACCACCATATCCATGAAACACAATAGATTTGAATCTTGTAAGGAGAATAAAAGATGCACAAAATACCTGCAAATGCAATGAAAGGAAAGAAAAATGCAATAGAACACAACTAGGGTAGAAAATAGCCACAAAACAAGTATTTTATTGCTTTAAAAGGATGCACAATACATTACAATGAAGGTGAGAGGAAAGGTTCACCATGCAGAAGCTCAAATATGAGGCTTGTAGCTCATACACACATGTGTAGCACTTGAAAGAGAATGCACAAGCATTACTGAATTTCCAACCCCTAAAAATGAGCCTCTTTTTACAATATGTAGGAAATGGGAGAGAGAAATAGGGGAAAATAGAGAGAAATTTGAATTTAGGTCTTCACCCACCAAAATATGCATTAATTCTCTAAAAACAATCATGGGTAGCATATTAATCCTACCCTTGTGTCATTTTTTTGTTGGAGAAGAAAAGGGCACCATACTTCATTAATTTTGGTGGTTGAGCTAACTGGGACTGCATCCTTTAATGTTGGTTATGTTTTCTTCTTTTTCACCAACTTACCCTCACTTAGTTGAGAAATCAAGTTTTTGTGGCATAGAGGATGTCGAGATCTTTCCGAAAATTCAAATTTTGTGAAAATCAGAGTTTCTGGGAGAAAGTTATGGCCATTTTAAGTTCATGGGGTCGGGAGTTCCATGCGGGCTCCTAAATTCCACCTTTAACTATTCTTTCCTTTAGTTTTTGAATGGAATAAAGATGTGGGGAACTCAAGGAACCGAGAAAGTGTTCCTTTTATTCCATCTATTTCTACTTTTCTCATAGGGGTTTGAGTTTATGTGTTAGTTGGATATTCGGCCCAAGATGGAACTATGGAATAGTTCAATCCAGGACCATCATTTCCCACAACCCCCATCTCCTCCGCATTACATTGGTTTGCCTTCATCCTGTAGCCGAACACTCTTGCAGGGAATTGAAAAACACGGGGAACTTGTTCCATCTACCTCCCATTCCTCTACATCACCGAAAAACCCACAATACACTTGGCCCTTCATTGTGTGGCTCTTAGATCCATGCGGAGAACCCGACCCCACCCGAATTAGTTCCTCCATTCCACCTAGAACCCTCATTTCCATAATACACCGAGATTAGAAAAATTTCATTTTTTGTGGCCAAATTGGGAAGGCTGGGAACAAGAGGAACTCGGGAACTATTCCATCGAGACCCCAGAAACCCGCAATACACTGCAGAAGTCAATTTTCTCAATTCTTTCCATTTTTTCTTGGGTTTTTAGCTAAGTATAGAACTAATGGATTATGCAAAGGAAAGGGGAATCCTTATAACACTTCAGTTTTATATTTTTACTCAATTTCACCCTTCTCTAAGTATAAATAAATCACCTGCAAGTTATAATAATACCTGAAAGGGGAGTTTTGGATAACATACCTCTTTTATATTTTAGGCATCTTGTTTTCTTATGGGTCGGCATTTTAGTTGTCAATTATGAAATTCAAACAAAGGAATCGTATAAATACAATGCAATGTGACCATAATAAAGGAACCATACTCTAAGCATCTACTATCATCTGCTAAGGTTGCATCTAAAGGCATTTAAGAGCATCAAAGGCATTCATCTAGCTTTCATTGAAGGGACAAGGTACTACGTTTTCTGCATACATGTATAGGAGGGGAAGTTAATTTTTCTATCCACACATCTACTTAAATTTCTACATCTAGATAATGCTTGCTATCAAGTGCATCTTGCACAAGAGCTTCCTAGGGTACAATTTTTACACACACACACAAGAACTACATGGAGTCTGAGATGTAGTACAACACTCGGTCATAAGTTCACTGTCGGGTGACCGTCGGGGTCAGTATGACTCCCCATTTACATGTTTCTTGCTTAAGATTTGATGTGTTTTGGGGTTTTTTAGGATATCATTTGTTTTGCAGGTTACAGGTGAATTATGCGATCATTGTGCAAAATATAGGTGACTAACAATGAAGGTTAGTGACCACCTTGTGAGACAAGAAAACTAGATTTTGAGCTCTTGTGTAGTCACATGTTCCTACTAGTTATCTCTAGCTTGTGGTCACCCTTGCCCCTTTCCATATGCCTCAATCCAGACTCATTTGATAGTTATATAATTTTCAGAGTGTTGTTGCGACAATCTCCTCCTCGTGTTCATCAGTCTTCTAGTCCAGAACACTTCGAGATTTATTGCAAAAGAAGCTAAGTCTTTTATTCCCTCTCTTACACCAAGGGTTTCATATTTATTTATCTTATTTCTTGTGTCATATATGTGTTTCATCGTTAATTTATCATATGTGACTATGTAATACCCAGGGTTTTATAAAATTCCATATTTGTCAAATCAAGGGGTAAATCAATAACTCTACAAAATATTCCTTAAAGAAGTATTGGAAATGCAACAAGTGAGGACACTTAATGAAGGTTTACATGGTGAAGGTGGCCAAGAGTAAACCACCTATTTTTAACTCCTTTGGGGTGAAATCCATCGATGATCATGGTGATGTGTACTTAGTATCTCTAAGTGTGTAGTCATACGGTGAAGCATGGTTAATTGAATTTAGTTTATCCTACCACATGAATTTTCATAGAAAAAGGTTATGTGAATATGATAAGTATGATAGAGGTGATGTATTTATGGGAGATGACATCACTTCCAAATTTTGGGTTAAGACGGAGTTAAAAAAGGGTTAAGGGACGAGAGGGTCAAGACTCTCTTTGGTGTGATGCACATTCTAGGTCTTTAAGAAGTTTAGTTTTGGTTAACAAGATGTGTGGTGTTGGAGTGCATGTGTCATTTAAAAGGATGGGTTTAAAATGGCACATAGAGAAATTTTACTCTCTAGGGGAGTTTGTAATGGAAACTTTCTTAAGTTAGATGTGAGTATAATTATTAATGAGTGCAACAACATTGTTATTCCTTAATTTGATATCGTACATGATAGAACTAGCATCTTTTTTTGGTAAAGATGATGTTATGGAATAATAGGCTTTCCATATTAGTAAAAATGGATTCCACACACTACAATTCAAAGTAAGGGAGAAAAGTATTAATGAGGGTTTCTTTGAATTTGACTTTTGTGAGCATTGTATTTATAAAAAAATAGAGCAAAGTCAAATTCCCCACAAGAACTATGCATGTAAAAGGGATCTTGCAGAAATTCATAATGACATGTTTAGACTACTAAAGGTTGTATCACATGGGAGAGTTATGTACTATGTGTCATGCATAGATGAATTCTCAAGAAAAACCTAGATATATATTCTTTGGAAGAAATATCAAGTTTTCAAGAAATTCAAGGAGTTCAAAGCCCCTTGTGGAGAGACATAACTTGTATAGAAAGATAAATGTGCTACATATTGACAATGGTTGTTAAAATAGTTTAAGGAATTATACAAGGAGTGTAGAATTTAAAGGTAAACAACAAAATGGAGTTTCACAGTGGATAAAAAGGACACCGATGGAAATGGACTTGAAAATGATTATTGGTGTACAATTAGAGAAGACATTTTGGGATAAAGTAGTTGTTTTTACTTGTTACTCGTGAATTGATCACCAACATCAATGTTAAAAAAATATAACCCCGTAAGAATCTTTGAATTGTAAGAAACCATCCCTGAAACACCTATTTTTTTGATGTGATGCATGTTTATATTCCCAAGGAAAAGAGGAAAAATCTTAACTACAAGTTTAGAAGTGCATCTTCATGGGGTATGGAAAATTATGTGAAAGGGTACAAGTCGTGGAATCCAAAATAGAGAAGATTCTCTATAGTATTAATTTTTCTTCAAAGATTCAAATAATATTCCTACACAAATGGGTGTACGTAATGAGGAGCTTGAGTTGAAACATCTAGAAATATAGCCAAAATAAGGATCAATCAAATTGTGTCTTGAAATAGAGTATAAATAACCTATAACTGATTTTGATGTTGTTGATGAATAATTAGATCCCGAGAGAGCAAGAAGAACCTTGGATGTCATTACACAAAAGGTAAAAATGAGTACAAAAAATACCATAAAGGTATAATATTACTGATCACCATTATGCTTCCCTACTATTTATGAGGACCACACACACACACACACACACACACACACACACACACACACACACACACACAATTTATCTTGCATAACTAAGTTTTAAGTGGATTTAGATGTAGTGTTAGAGATTATTATTTAAAGTTAGAATGCATGATAATGTTTTATTTATTCTTTGGAAGTCATTTTGCTCCAACACGCACACACACACACACACACACACACACACACACACACACACACACACATTGTTTATCTTGCATAACTAAGTTTTAAGTGGATTTAGATGTAGTGTTAGAGATTATTATTTAAAGTTAGAATGCATGATAATGTTTTATTTATTCTTTGGAAGTCATTTTGCTCCAACATGTTGTTATATTCTAACCTTTATAGAGAAGTATATGTTGAAATGTTGCAATACAAACTAAGGAAGAAGTGTTAAGGCATGACTCAAATCAATAAGGTCAAATTCATATCATTAAATAATAATGGGTTGGGCTCTGGAATGTTCTGACTTCACAATTATTCATACACGATGATTCTAAAACATCTATGGACTATTGCAAGCTTCAAATTTCTATGGGAAGTCCACTAAAAACTATTCCAAATGACTCCCAAACATAACACAATGACTCTTAAATGAGTGGGATTATAAGAAGTGGCTCCATTAGGGTCAAATAATAAATATAATGACTATATGAAATAGTAAATATGTAAGAGTAGTAGATGTTCAAAAAACCTTGTCTTCATGACTTCTTAGGTGGAAGGAAAGATTAAAAAAGAAGATGGATACTTTAATAATTCAACATGAATAATAGGAATCCTGAAGCAAATTCTCACACTTTGAAAAATTCAAGTGGAAGAATGTGAAGATTTCCTAGAAAATAAACCAAAAATAGGTTCATAAAAACAACCATATCGCCATCTTTTCACAAAAAAAATAGAATTTCAAAATGTTCGATTTATAACAAGAGGAACCAAACATAGAAGGTGTTTGAATATTTTATGAAAAATGAATGCGTAATTATAGATTAAAAAATAAGCGACGTGAATGTGGGAAGCTTAAAGGTGGAAGATTCTTAATGAGTTCATAAAGTGTAATTTTTTTTTTTGGATGAGTTCTTATACACGAGCAATAAGAATAGGATTTATAACTTATCCTAAAATGAATAAGTTAGAAGTATTTTAGGAGTCTTTTAACGAGATGTCTTTCCATGCTTTGCTAGAGTTACATGTGGGAGATGTAATTAAGTTTTGTTTTTGTTTTCAATTAGATAATAAATGTATCCCCAATAATAGATCCAAATTCTTGGTGGATTAACTAAGTAGAATAGGGGAAGTATTCTATAAATATTATTGTAAAAATTCATGTTTAGTAATATAAAAACGTTAGAAAAAAAAAAGAGTTCCTTTTTCAATATTTGAATAAAATATAGTAGGATATTTCTGAGCATCTTAATAGTGTTTGTGTAATTATTTCACCTTATTAAAAAGGGGTGTGATGGTACACTCACCCGGAGGAAGAAGGCTCATGTGTTGTAGCTATTTTGGTATGTTTATTTGTAGGATTACTTTATTTTTAGTTGTTATTTTCATATTTCCATTTCCATAATATTCTTAAGTTAGATTTGATTGTAGCATATTCAAACTTTAGTTTGTTTCATGCATTTTTATCAATTATTTTATTAGTAAAGCTGTCATGAAAAATTTTCCTCCTCCCTCTTGCGTATAACCATTAAACACCACCTAGATTCGACATTCATCAAGATTAAATGATGAGGACTACAATGAACCTCTTCATTTTTGGTTTCATTTTTGGGGACATGTGTCATTAGAGAGTTGTTGTCAAGCTGGGTTTTATAATAGATTTCTAGTAAGTTCTCGTTCGAAGCATCACATCAAATAAATTTTCAAGCCATTAGAGTAAGTGTGACAAGTTTCTCTCATGACACTTCAGTTTGAGGGAAAAATCAGTTTGGTAATATTTTGAGGTTAATTATTTTGAAGTTATAGTTTTCTAGAATATATAGGTAAAAGAAATCCAAAAAGAGATATCTATATTTCAAAACCACCTCGAGCAATACATTTAAATGACAATGTTTTGGCATGCAAAGTAGGTGAAAGACCATGTTGTTTTCTATTTTTTAGCTTTTATGCAACCTATGCAAATTGAGACTAAATATTCAAAGACCCAACAAGGAGGAGATTATTGAAGTAGGATATATTAAAGATATTTTTAATTCCAATAGGAAGTGAGTATAATGAATAAATCATACATTTCCATTGGAATATCTTGAATGGAATATTGAGTGGAAACCCACAAAATCCATATAGGGCTACCTAATATGATATTTGGAGAATAGTAAGAGTCTTCCATCAGTCATGCATGAACCACCATGTGAGGAAGGGTTGTAAAATTTCTTCAATCAGCCCATGCCTTCAATAAAATCAAAATTTATGGAGAATGCAGAATTTCAAAAGGTGGAACAACAAAGTTCAAAATTTAAGTCACCTTCTTCTCATGGTTTGCGTCTTCTTTAAAAAGATGAATGCATGGTCCCATATTATAAGAAAAGGAAGTTATTTCTTACAACTAAATAATGGTTTTTTGTAACCTATCTCTACATCACTAAGTAGAGTAGGTTAGGGTAGGATTTTTTATGCAAATAAGTTATCTACACATCTACTACTCCTAATAACTCGTGTAGATATTATGACATTTGGAGGCACCTTGGATGTACTAGTTATGACATATTTGTGTCATGGATCCAAAATATTTCAAGAATGAAACTTTTGTGATCTATCCTACTTCTACAATGGATTAAACTTCAACATAAGGTGCATGGATAACTGAAGATGAAAATTGGCTATTTATTCTATTATTTTAATTTTAGATTATGTTGTAAGTTTCATTAATTACAAATAAGTCCTCTTTTAGGAAATATAATTAGAAAAGGGACAATTTTTGAAATAAAAGAGCTTTCAAGAGGTCCTGTAGTGGCTAAGTGTGGGAGAAAATGCAATAACTTTGTATTATACCTAAAACATGCTTTAGGCTTTCAAATGAAAATTGAGGGAGGTTTTTATTCCTATTGTTGTCATGATGAAAATACTCTCTCCATTTTTTTCAAAAATAATAATTTTTAAGTTATATTATATCTACATATATAATGAAAAATGGCATTACAACGGTTTTGAAGTCCTAAAATTTTGCTGCAATCACTCAAATGAAAATTTGAGGAATTATTTTTTCTCTTTATGTTATGAAGAAAAATAGTATCTTAGTTTTTATAAAATAATAACAGATAAAAATGTATGGTCCATGGAATCCATATTTTCAATGTTATATAATAGCTTTGGACTATCTTCAACCTAAATTTTGTATGGGAAACCAAATTCAAACTAGCTTTAATGGGTGGCACAAGTATTAAAATGAAAAACTAAGAGTGTTTTTTGTTTATCTTGGTATATTAAAATGAAACCCATATCAATTTTTACACAAAAATATTAGATCAAAAGTAATGGGTATTTTAGTCTCTTACCATTTTCTCTCGGACTCTTTTAAGCGAGAAATTTTACTATCTCTATCTAGAGTTAAAGGCCTTCAAATAAAAATTAAGAGAGAGTTTTGTTCCTTTTAGTCTCATGAAAAAACATCTCTTAGTTTTTACACAACAATATTAGATAAAAAGTTATGGGTGTTTGAGTCTTTCACAACTTTAAATTATTTCAACTAAGAATTTGTAATAGATCTAGCAGGGGCTACAAACCTTTAAATAAAATTATGAGAAAGGTTTTTATTTTTATCATCCCTATGATAAAAACCTCTTCATTTTTACATATCAATAAATGTTAAATAGATATAAGAATTTGAAGTTATCATGTGTGTGTGTGAAAGAGAAGATCTTAGATTGTAAGAGGGCCTACAAAGACTTAAGTATGGGGAGATGATGAGTCCATAGAATACCTCATCTATAAAAATGACATATTTTTTCTCTTTCATAATTAAGTTTATAAGTGGTTTTAGATGTAGCTTTAGAGATTATAGCTTGTTTAAACACGATGTTTATGGATTTTTTCGGATAAGTGCTATTAATGTAAAAATACTAAAAAATCAAAGGAGCAAGGTTTACAGATACATGTGCTGACAATTGCAATGTCGGGATAATGGGATGTGAAAGCAATGTGAAAATCTCATCCTTTTGCCAAGTGAGAAGACATGTAAGCAAATACAATGAAGAAAGGATATTAGATAAATGTGATATCGAGTTTCTTGTAAAAATTTTATCACGGGAATCCAAAGGGACTTCCTTGAAGGGTGTCAAATCATTTGATACAATTAAGTCATTTTGATATGATGACATAGATAAACGATTACAAATCCAAAATTCAAGGGGATATTGAGGTCATGTCCATCTTCGTAAGTGACACATAACAAGGTAGTGGCAAGCTCAAAATCCTTGATGTAGTTGTACTAGAACTCTTCATTTTCTTCTCTCTCTTCTTAGAGGATCTCGATCTGATCTTCAATATCCTCGATATTCGATGTGAATGCGATGGCACACAAGGTGAGTTTATGGAGAATATCAAACAATTCCCACATGAATGATTGTTGGATGATCGGAAGATCGTAAATGCTAGTGATGAGATATGATAGACCTAGAAAAAAAATCTATAGAAAAAAAATATTGAAAATAACTTGTTAGATCAAAATCATTTAGTTGTAAATACAAAAATACTAGCAATGCTAAGAAAAATAGGGATCAACAATAGTCGAGGATCAACGGTGATCCGAGACAAAATGATTGATAAAATAGACAATAGTAAGGTTGAGAGACATGGGAATGATGCTAGAACATATTATCAAAAGTCTAGAAGTTGTGCTATCTAGAAAATAGGAATTCAAATGTATTTCTATAGTTGATGATAAAGTAAATGGTTAGGGATGTCAATCGACGACAATCCGAATCGATGGAAATCGGGTAGAAAACATTTTCTTTGACAAAAATGTGGATAAAAAGATAGTGATTAAATAAATACATGTATGATAATGAAAAGATAAGCTACATGGAATCTATAAACTTATAGGGTTCCAAAATGAATATTTGGAATTATTTAGGAGGTTAATGGAAAAGGAAACGGTTGGGGATAGATCGATGACAATCTAGGGTCGGTGGTGATCTCTGTGTATATTGAAAAATATTCAAAAAGGTTGGCTATGAATGAATGGGGAGTAGATCTTGACAAGACTGTGAAGGATGATATTGACGAAAAATTGTAGATTATAACTAATGTGAAATAAACATATAAAATGATAAAAATGGAGTACTAACCTTGATGATTGTTTGTGCGCAGATGGTAGAGCTCCAAAAGGATGGATGATGATCTGAAATGGTCCTTGAAGGTCTTGATAGCGGAGTTCCCATAGTCCTAAGCATCGAGATGTTGTCACAAGTGCAAAAATTTGTCCTTACACATAGGTTCTAACTAATTGGGAAAGGGATCTAGAAGGTGGCTAAATAGGATCAACGACATCTCCAACAATCAATCGTCGATCATGGATCACCTTCGATTATACCAAAGAGGTTAAAACTAAAAAGGAAGAATGGAAAATGGTTAAAACCACTTTCCATCAGAGATATTAGGTTGTTGAAGAATGGTGGGAAGTTAGGGATTCGTGTTGTGGGAGGTTAGAAGGTTAGGATAAGTATGGTAAAATGGATTTAGGTTTTTTTAAGTGATTAGGGGACAATAAATAGGTTTTATGCAGGTAAATATTATTTACGATTGTATGTTGTATGATACTTAGGATAGGGATGAGAATGGTAGGTAATGATAATATAATTGATGTGTATTGGGTCACCGGAGGTATACAAGGGTGTCTCACCTGTAGAATGTAGGATAATGCTTTCTTTAGTCTTTGGAAGTCATTTTAATCCAACATGTTGTTATGTTATAACCATTCTTGAAAATTATGTGTTGAAATATAGACTAATAATGAAGTGTTAAGGCATGGATCAAATTAATAAGGTTATATTTAGATCATTAAATAATACTACGGGTTGTCTCTAGTATGTTCTTAATTCATAATTATTCATACAAGGAAATTCCAAAGTAACTTCGAACTATTGCAGGATTCAAATTTATATGGGAAGTTTTCTCCAAACTAGTCTAATTGATTCCTTAACATGAAACAATGGATCTAGAATGAGTGGGAGTATAAAAAGCATCTTCATCAGGTTTAAATAATAAATTTAATGATTTCATGTGATACTAATGGCGTAAAATTAGTAGATGTCCACAACACCTTGTCCTCATAGCTAATTAGGTGACAAGAAATATTAAACAAGGAAGATAGTAGTTTCAAGAATTCAATGGGAATAATAGGCATCTTGAATCATTCCAAGATCAAACACAACATTCTCACACTTTGATAAAGTTAAGGGTAGTGTGTGAATATTTCCTAGAAAATAATTCAAAAATGCATGTTCATAAAAACAATATCTCCTTATTTTCCCAACAAAAATAATAGTTTAAAAATATTCTTGAAATCTTGGAACAAAAGGAACCAAACCAAAAATGTGTTTGAATATATTATGAAAAATGAATGTAGAGTTGGAGACAGAAAATTAGTTTCTGAATGTGGATAGTTCAAAGTTAAAAGAGTTCTAATGAGTTAGTGTAATGTCAAATTATTTGGTTGGGTTGTTTTAAACACATGCAATAATAATAAGAATGTTGAGTTAGCCTAAAAGGAAGAATCTAGAAGTATTTTAGGAATCATTTAATGATATTTCTTTCCATTTTTGTCTCTTGACATGTGGGAGATGTAGTTTTTTTTTAGTTAGAGAATAAATGCCTCCCCAAGAATAGATCCACATTCTTGGTGGATTGATCGACTAGAATAGGGAAGTATTCTATAAATACTACTATAGAATTTCATGTTTGAATTTTTTTGGGAAAAAGGTGTTACTTTTTCAATAAAATATAATAATATATTTTTAAGTATTCAAAGCGGAGATTTTGTAATTGTTTCACCTTATCCCAAAAAGGGAGTAAGGGAAATATCACATGGAGGAGGAAGCTTCATGTTTTGTAGCCATTTTACCAATTTCTTTTCAAACATTACTCTATTTAAGATTTAATCTTTAGAATTCAATTTCCATAATATGCTTAAGTTATATTTGATTACAACAAAGTCAAAAATTATTTTGTTTCATGCATTTATTGTCTTTTCTTTTATCAAATGATATCGATGAAAATTATTCCTCCTCTCTCTTGCATACAACTATTGAAACCACCTAGATTTTACATTCTTTAGGATTAGATCATGAAGAATATAACAAACCACATCAACTATTAGTAAAAATGGTGAAGATACAAAAATGGCACATGAAGCACTATGTTCAAAGAATAACACATTTTGGAATAAAGCCATGAAGGAATGGATGGATTATTTAGGGAATAATGAGACTTGGAATATTACTAAGTTGAATCCTAGAAGAAATTTGGTAAGATGTAAATGGGTATACAACAGGAAGTGCAATGTGCAAGGGAAACTAGATAAATTCAAGGCTCACCTAGTTGTGAAGGGATTCTCTTAGATTGAGGGGATAAAATTTAGTGAGGCATTTACTCCTGTCATAAAATTGAATTCTATAAGATTTTTTATCTATTATAGTTACATATGATATAGATATATATCATATGGATGTTAAGATCACATTCTTACATGGAGAGCTTGAAAATTAAATATACATAGTACAACTTGAAGGTTTCAAGGTAAAAGGAAAATTTGGTTTTTTTTTCCACCATAATAGATCCTTGTATGACCTAAAACAATTACAAAGGATGTGGAACAATATGTTTGATAGTCATGTGTGCAAACTTGGCCTCATCTCAGACCGAGGAAAACCCTCTTGTGTAATTCAATGAAGAAGGGAAAAACATTTGCAGCATAATGATCTTTGTTGATTATATTACTGATTGGAAAGTGCAAATAATTGATCAATCGTGTAAATTATAAAGCTGTTAGAAAAATTTGACATGAAATATTATGGTGTTGAAAAATTCATTTTGGGCATGTAAATAGATCAAGATTGAGAAAATAGGAAATTATGATTAAGTCATATAAAATATGTCAAGATAGTTTTAGAAAGGTTTAAAATGCAAGATAGTAAATTTATAAGCACACCTTTTTCAACTCGTAGAAACTCTCAGCTACACAATGTCTAGAAAATCAAGAGTAATTAGAGGATATGACTCAAGTACCTTATAAAAGTACAATGAGAATCCCGATATACATAATGATCTATACAAGGCCCGTTAATACACATGTAGCTATAGTGGTTAACATTTACATGCCCAATCTTGGGAAAGAAAATTGGATTATGATAAAAATGTTTTTAATACACTTAATGTGCAATAAATGATCTTATTTTACTCTCCTTTTTATCAAGTTTGACTACATTTGGAGTTGGAAATCTAGGGAGGATATTTGGAGTCTCTTGTCAACTTGGATTATCTTTGCACAAGGTATATTGACAATGGTTAAATTATGCACTAATTATTGCATAATGGTTTGGTATGTTTGTAAATGTGTGGGTACATGAGAATTAGATTATATGCTCTAGAGGTATGTGTTATTCAGCATAACACCCCATTTTCAAAATAATTTCCTTTTAAAATAGGGAGCCTCTTTTATTTAAAATAGATGGGCATTGTTTGGGTATCCATCTTTGATCTTTAAACATGTTCCTTGTTTTCTTGAAATGATGTTTAATAACCTCTTTTAAAATTGCTTAGTATTTGCACTAATTAGAATAAGTATTTATAATTCAAAAATATTCAATACTTGCACTTTAAGTTTTGCACTTGCACTTCATGGTCTCGCAATTTTAATTAGCACTCACTCCACTAGAAAAATATTTTGCTAACTTTAAGTTTGAATTTTACTCATAGTTCAA